>LFJQ01000006.1:0-2439830 GCA_001182835.1 Oropetium thomaeum | reverse complement strand
GAAAGAAATCTGTTCGCAGATGATAACCGGCGAGTTCGCCATTCTTGCAGGCAGCCTCACCAGGCGCTCGGCCTTCTCGAAGAAGAGGCTACGCGGGGCTCCACGTCACGGCCACCTGCGGCGCGCGCAACGCGCCTAGCTGGGCGCCGACGACGAGGTGCTCGACTACGCGACGCCCGAGGTGCCAGCCTGCGGGGCCCGTCGGGGAAGACGTACGTACGACGGCGTGGTCCAATAATGCGCCGGCGACGGGATCGGCTGGTCGGCGTTCGAGCCGGGACTGGGAAAGGTGGTCCACCTGACCCCGAACACCGTGTCCGCGATTCTCACCTGGGCGCGGCACGACAAGATGAGCTTCGCGAGAAAGAGGCTACTGCCGCTGCTGCGGCTGTCGCCCAACAGGGTGAATATTTTCTGCGTGCGACTACTGATCAAGTGATCAGTGTCTCCAACAGTTCGAACGACGTTCTGCTGCTCTCTGTTCTTGAGCTTGATTGAATGAATAGAACGAAACCCCATCACATCCCACCACCTAACCTAACCTAACCTAACCTTTGTGCTGCGCTGCGGCGGACCCGCCGGCACCCCGGCCAAACCAACACTATCAGTAGTAGTAGGTGCATAATCCTTTGAATCTGGTGGACACCCACGATGATGTCTGCTACAGTGCTACTACTACCCGTACCCGCCACCACCAACCGGCCCACTCCACGTCTCCTCCTCCTCCTCTCTTTTCCTTCTCTCGCCCACCACACCACCGGCAGGCCAGGCTGGAACCCTCACCTTTGTTTATGCTAATCAATAATCCTCCTTTCCTTCCTCTGTTAATATTCGCAAGGCTACCTGCTGCTGCACTGATCCTCACCGGCGCCGGTCTTCTTCTTCCCCGATGGCCGCCGCCGCTGAGTCCACATCCACGCCGTCCAAGATGCGCGCCGTGCGGTACGACGCCTACGGCGGAGGCGCCGCGGGGCTCAAGGTAGTAATAAACTGACTGACTACCCGCGCCGTGCAGTTTCAATCTGTTTATAGTAGTATATATATGTTTCGCAGCCAGGTTTTTTTGTGCATTCACGGCTTCAGTTCTACTACTACCTCCTTATGATGCATGCAGCATGTGGAGCTCCCCGTCCCATCATCGCCCAAGAAGAACGAGCTCCTGCTGAAGCTGGAAGCCGCGGCGATCAACCCCGTTGACTGGAAGATGCAGCAGGGCGAGTTTCGGCCTCTGTTGCCGCGTAAATTCCCTTTTGTCCCAGGTAAGGTAACCCGTCCTCATTGAGACGAGGATTGTCTGCCTGTACTGGATGATGATAATGTTAGGTTGACTTTGGCTGAGCCCGATTTAGTCATTTTTCTTCCATTCTAGTGTGCTAGTTTACATCGTTGTATCAGATGTTAAATAATTTTTTTGGCAATCAGCTCTGCTAATCTTCGTCCCATCTTTTGCAGCGACCGATGTGGCAGGAGTTGTGGTTGCTGTTGGTCCCGGTGTGAGCGGGTTCCAGCCCGGAGATCAAGTTGTTGCCATGTTGAACTCACTTGTAAGCAAATTTTTCTGGACTATATACTAGTATTCAGTAATTTTAATTCTTGGGGAGAACCAATTCGAAACGTTAATGGATCGCTACGATCTCCATTCAGATGGGAGCAGAGCTGAAAAAGGAAACAGCCTCCATCCCATATTGATGCATTCAGATCCGTTAGCCACCTTATTACGTAAATTACCTTACTTATCAATATGAATGTATCAAACAAAATTGAAATAATATTTTTTTCACATGCGTTTGGGTACTCAGTGAGCGGCTACTGTCAATTCCGTTAAAAAGAGAGAAAAGAAAAAGACAAAGATGCACCGTGAGCTGATGTTGGTGTGCACAAAGTGATTCGGTTCTAGCACACACAATGATTCGATTCTAGCACAACGATTCTTGCTGCGGTGGCCGATGCTCTTCTTCATGCTGCTGGCGTTCCTTGAGATGGAGGCGGAGCGGGAGGCACGGATCTGCGCTCTGCGGTGCCGATTTCGGCCTCCTCGGGGGCACCTCGACCAAATCAAGGCCGGACGCGTCGCAGTGGCATCCTGGAGGGCAGCAAAGGACTATGCGCGCTCCGTCGTCCTCCCTGTCCCCGCGACCTGCTGGTCTTCGTGGCCGGACTGTAACGCGAGCTCCGCAGCGCCGTCCGGTACTTCATGGAGGCGGGCTTCTTCGATGCGCTGGTGCTGGCGAGCGTTCGCCGGTCGGCTGCAGTGGTGTCCGGATGGCGATCGGGCTTCTTCAACGCATTGTCGCTGGCGGGCATCCTCCAGCCGGCTACAACGGCACGACGTCCAGGCGGGGGTCTGGCGCGAGCTTCTTCGACGCGCCGTCACCGGGGATGCGACGTCCGGGTGGGCTCCGGCGCGGGATTTTTCGACGCACTGTCGCTGACGGGCGTTTGCCGGCCGGCGCGGCGTACGGGCGGGGCTTCGGCGCACGCGAGTTGCAGGAGGCGCCGGCGGAAGGAGTATCACGAGGGAGGGGAAGGAAATAGAAGAAATAGAGCCGAATCGTGTTTTTAATCAGTGACGACGGTGGGTAATTACTTCTCAATTCCATAAACATATAGAACTTTATTATTCTTAGAGCTAAAAAAAGTTACTCTATCAAATTGAATTAGAGATTCATCAACTCCAGATGGAGCTGCTTCTCCGTAGAGTTTAGAGTTTTAGAGTTGGTTGGCTTTAATCAACTCCTTCATAGAGTTTTAGAGTGAAACCATGTCAAACATGTGTTTAGTTTCACTAACTTTAGATTCAAAAAAAAAAAGATAAAGTTGGGGTTACTTCCATCTTTTTTAGAGCTCGTGAGGAGGTGATACAAAAATTAAAAATCACAAAATTGATAGAAAATTATTAATATGTCACTTATTACAAAACATATCCATTAGATTTTCTTATATTTTCTCGCGTTTTTCTTCCGAATCGAACGAATCTCATATAGATACAAAGGAGCTCACACCATACAAAACATATTAATTATATTGAGAAAAATATAAATTTTTATAGAGCATAAGACCTTTTTAATCGAAACTTTTAATATGTAGAGCTGGAGTTAAATTTTTAACAAACACTTTATTTTAGATCTATAAATCTAAAATATAACTGTTCTATAATAAAATTATAGAATATAATTAATTTTTATGAAATGGAACTCTCCCAGACGAGCACATATGTCATTAACAAATGGCAGTAACAAAGCTATTATTCCTCTGCTCTTACGAAGGTCCGTTTTTTCTCTGCGACAACAGTACGGAGGCGGACTGGCGGAGTACGCCGTGGCCTCGGTGAAGCTGACCGTCAAGAGACCTCCCGAAGTCTCCGCCCCGGAAGGTGCTGCCCTGCCCATCGCAGCCGGCACCGCGCTCCAGGCGCTTAGGACCATCGGCGCCAACAAGTTCGACGGCACCGGCAATGGCAAGCCCATGAACGTGCTCGTTACCGGTGCAGCCGGCGGCGTGGGGCATTACGCCGTGCAGCTGGCGAGGCTGGCGGGCTTCCACGTCACGGCCACCTGCGGGGCACACAGCGTGGAAGCAGTGAGGAGCCTGGGCGCCGACGAGGTGCTCGACTACAAGACGCCCGAGGGAGCCAGCCTGAAGAGCCCGTCGGGGAAGAAGTACGACGGCGTCGTGCACTGCGGGTCCGGGATCGGCTGGTCGGCGTTCGAGCCGGTGCTGAGCGACTCCGGGAAGCTGGTCGACCTCACCCCGAACTCCGCGGCGATCCACAAGTCGGTTTTGCACAAGCTGAGCTTCACCAGGAAGAGGCTCGTGCCGTTTATGCGACTGTCGCTCAAGAAGGTGGACCTTGAGTTCTTGGTCGGGCTGCTCAAGGACGGCAAGATGAAGAGCTTGGTTGACTCCACTGTCCCGTTGAGCGATGCGGCCAGAGCGTGGGAAAAGAGCATGGAGGGGCGAGTCACCGGAAAGATCGTCGTCGAGATGAACGGCTGATCCGTGCGTGGCATACCGCCATTACAAACAGACTTGCGGTGTCAACGTTGCTAGCTGTTCATATACTTTACTACATTTACTGGGCTTGGTTTTAAGTGTTCAGAAAAAAAATGTGTTAATTTGATTAATGATCCATGCTCTCATTTACATTCTGGGACTACTGTTCAGTATCCTATTTTGTATGATTTGCCAACACTATACAGTGGAGTTGCAAATAGTATCTTTCCACAAGTTAGAGAAACTAGTTTACAACAAAGATTTGGAATTTGGCTCAAATGTTGACATATATCAAAAGGTTTCCAAACCCCTTTATATAGCATATCAGTATGCCAGCAACAGCATCTTCGCACAGCTTTCCTACATTGCAACATGACAGAGCACAAGTACTTTCAGAACAGAGCAACTAAAATAGAGCAGAAATTCACTAGACCCTAAGGAACATATGTAAGGACCTGCATCGGCAGGAACAAAAATCTCATACTAATTTTATAGCAACCATCACTTATTCCACAAAAGTTTCAGATCTATATAAATCATTGGCAACTCCAATCAACCCCTGTAATTTGGGAATAAGAAGAAACACAACTCACCCTCTTGATGCAAACATACTAGGACTACACGTCTATTTGAATAGACGTATATTCTACAATTAGTAACCAGTACCTCCACGGCTTTCCCTTGCCACAAAACAAGGTGAAATGACCTGATTTTGCCATAACCTCACATGACCCAAACCAACCACTCTATTCACAACCATAGTGGCCATGAATAAACTAAGGATGCATTGCTGCAAAAGAACTCACTTTGCAGCTGCACTAGTGGCTGATGGAACTCTGGCGCCTCGTCCAGAGTGGTCGACACGCTGGTAGCCAGCATCACCACCACCACCACCACGTGATGCGCCACCTCTGCCACCACCTCTACCCCCATAATCAGATCGATAGTTGAAGTCACCCCGTCCATAGCCCCTCCCTCCACTGTAACTACCACGACCTCTCACGCCTTCACCTCGGAAGTTACCGCCTCTACCTGTTGCAAACCTTCCTCCTCTGCCGCTTCCTGAAGTCAGAAAAAATAATGTGTCAACAGGGATGAAAAAAGAGATGCACAATGTTTATTGTTCCATGCCGAGCATTGATACAGCAAAAACTAACACACATAGTTTCATATTTATCTTTTTTTTTGTTATTTCAATCATAGACACAGAATTATAAACACCATAATAGCTTTAAATCAGGAAAAGCCAAATCACACCAGATAGGTTTAAAGGGCTCCAACACCTAAATTTTAAGGCAAAATTGCATGTGGAACACTGTTGGAACGTGTAGTTGCAGGCACACCGAGATTTCGCTTTTTGCAGACCACTCCAAAATTTTGTTATGTAGGCATACCACACAGCAGCCCCTTTTTAATTTTCCGGGCTGGGGGAAGGCAAAATTACCATGCAATTCTTGGGCAGTTTGCTTGTCCATATGGACCCTTTGCTGAAAATTTTTGCATCCCCAAGAATTGCATGGAAACTTTTCTGAAAACCACTCTAAATAACATATGCATATGGTAGCATAAAACACAAAGAACACCTACAAGACTAGGTATTTGCATAACTACACATGAAGGGAAAATGGAAAATAATATGTTATTTATAAAAATAATCAAGCCCGCATGCCATAGCATGATAGCAATAGCATTTTGAGGGAAAAATTGCAAGGACCAAAGTTTCATTCACTCACCACGTGAACCATTAGTTCTTTTCTCTTCAACATAACATTGGCGGTCACCAATCATAACAGGAGAAGCCTGCAATCGAGAGTAATTAACAGAATTATGTTTTCACGTCGTTCTTAATGCAGTTGTTAAAACTGCTCAGAATTATGTTCATCTTTTATATTACTAGCGACTAGCATTTTACAAATGACCAAACCCAAATTTACACCTCTAAGCAGAAAAAATAATCATATACAAAATTGGATAGACAAAAAGTTGAAACTGAATAAAGACAATATATATCAAGTTCGTAAAATTGCAACATGGTAAGTGATCAAGGCTTGTGAGTGGATGAGGTTTAGGCCTCTGTAGGTTGGTCACTTGGTGCCATGTACGAGAGGAGGAAAGAAACAGTCAACATGAAGGTAGGAGTAGTTAAAAGAGGTAGGGCAGTACGAATAGGATATGTAACAAAATATGACTAGGAGACAAGACAACCAAAATTGATAGCTGCTGTTGATGCAGCAAGTGCCACGGCTACCATGCCACAAAACTAACTCCGAATTCTAGTTATTCAGTCATACAAACATAATGGAAAAATAATTATGAGAAGAGGAAATTTTATTCATGTCTAGTGCGCATTTCTACAATATAGGCTGAGAACTGGGATTTCAGATATCTCAAAGTTTTTACTGATGTATATTGTAGCAAGTCCACGTTGCTGAAATCTCAGTATAAAATGCATAAGAAAATAATCAACAAATATCCACAAAACAAATTTAAAGCCTAACGTCATTCATAGGAGGCTGTCAACCAGACATAGCAACCAACAAGCACATACTAAGGAGAGTAAGAAGCTAAAAGCATCAAAAGAGGCACTCGCAACATCATTCATTCATGCCAATTGAGCAGACAAGGGATGGTTCAGAGCAATGAGGTGAAAATAAACAAAACAATCATGGTTCGTGGATCACTCAATAGTCATTCAAAAAGCATATATAATAATGGTTGGCAAATGTATCAAAAAGTTAATTGTGATGTTTCTTACTCATTTTCTGCTGCCTATGCATGATAATACAGGTTGATATATACTCCCTCATCCCACAAAAGTCAAAACACCCGCACGGTGGGGGAAAAAAGATACCCCATTTTACCCGCATGGTCCATTTTTATCTACTAGGCGCAATCGAGGCAGCAGCATGTGGAATGGGAGTTAATTTGCATGCGAGAGGGGAATACCTGCATGCATGCATGCATGCGAGGTGTCACAACCACTAAATCCATCTCTACAAGCGCACTTACAGGAGGGGACCACAACCAAGTAATCAAGATGAGGCGTTATCTATGTTAACTAAATAGACTCAACTCCCTCTTTGGTCTTTGTGTCTTGGCTGACTACATGGTTGTTTGTGGGACAGAGGAGTACACTATAATTATATGACTCTATCAACACCTATCCAATAAACTTGGCCTACCACAACTTCTCTAATAAATAAATGCAAATTTACATAAAATAATTCATATCATACAAATGGAATAATCATACTTACAAACCTAAAGCAATGATCACAAAACAAACAAACTGGCATGCCAATACATCACACCAAATCACGATCTTAGCTAAAAAAAAGTGATTAAATTACCTCTATTGCACTTTGGACCGCGCTGGCATCCTCAAATTCAACAAAGCCAAAACAAAATCCTTGGATCTGAGTATCCAATTAGAAATAAAGATTAATTTGATAGTAACGTCCACTGAAGCTTTACAGTAAGCTTTTGAGAAACCAAAAAAGGCACCTTGTTGCTCCTAACTTGGATGCCATCAGTTTTAATAGTGCCGAATGTCTTGAATTCTTCTTCCAACTGTTGTGGTGTAGCATTCAGAGGAAGATTCCGCACATATATTGCGTGTGCATCAACTTTGAAAATGGTTGAACAGATATTTCAGAGTTTAGACAGAGTCAACTGAAATCAGCAAGATTTAGTTCTGAGTTTACATACCTTCTGGGTCTTGGTAACTGCCGCTCTGAGGGTTTGAACTGTAAGCTGGAACATCGGCGACAGGAGTAGGGGCAGGAGGGGCTTGTTTTTCTGGTTTTGGTGGTGCAGGCCTGGAAGGAGCTGTGGGAGCTGGTGGTCGATATTCTTTCATAACCTTGACCTAAAGCAGAACCAAAAAAAAAAGTCATCACAATGTTCACCTTAAAAGGTACAAAAGCAAAATGGCATGAATACAGCAGTATCAATCTATCAGCAAACTTACTACATCACAAATTCACAATCCAATGATGAGATTTCCACATTTTTCTTTCAAAAAAAAATACATACTTCCAACAAACATAGTAACACTTTCATACACCTTCATACCATAGACAAAGGTACTGTGAGGCCATTTTGCAAATATGCACAATCCCCCGTATATGACACTGGAGTTTCCTCCATTATTGTTCTGCAACTAAAAATATACTACTAGTAGTTTAGAAAATCTATTGTGTGGTGTTGCAAAACCATAGTGGCTTTCATCTGTAACCCACCCCAACTCGCTTTGGATTAAAAAAGGCTTCTTTTTTTGTTGTGGCATATCATTCAGGAGATCATAAAAGGAAGTATTATGTGAATATTCACTGAGTCCAGAAAAAAACACCTACACTACAGAGGCATATATGCTCAAGATGAAACCATGAATGAATCGAAAAGTATATATCGCTTCACATATCCATGGTTTGAATTTAAATCTTTATGTTCAGAACAATGGATGCAAGGGAACAGGTTTCAAACTTACAATTGAGGCATACGACTTCTTCGGGGCCTCCTCCACCGGTGCAGGTGGAGCTGGACTCGGTGTGAATACGGGTGCACTGTTTGGCACTTCGTTTATGACCTCAGGAACCGGTGTTTCCTCAACAATAGGTTTCTGTGCATCATTTGGCGGATTGTAAACCTCCGCCTCATTCACATCTTCCTCCTCCTGAGGAGGACTTGCAGGCTCAGCCACATGTGGCTCGGCCTGAGGGGAAACATCTAGAAGCAATCAAAGACAGAGCAGGTCAAACCTCTACTTCACATAACATGAAAACACCCCAAAAAAAAAAATTGTAAAACGTTCGAGTGTGTAACACACCCTGTTCGCGAGACAGGGTCTCCGTGCCTCCTGCCGCTGTGCCATTGGGCAGGACAGGGGCAGCCTCCGCGGCCACCTCCGGTGCCGGCGGCTGCACTGCGACGGCCTCGTCCCCTACCTCCTCCCCGGCGTAGCGCAGGATGTCGTTGAGCACGAAGTAGCCCTTCTCCTGCGGCGCGAGGAAGAAGGACTGCACGAACTCGCGGCTGACGCCGGTCCTCCGCGTGAGGTGGCCCATGACGAGCACCGTGACGCCGCCACCTAGCGACTCCTGCGCGTCCACCGCCTTGATCTCCGCGCGCGCGACGTCCATGGACATGATCTTCTCGTTAATCGCCTGCGTTTCGCTTTCCAAATCAGAACCTCTCCAGTACCCTGTTTTTTTTTTCTTAAAATCAAACCCGCGGAGGCCCAGATCTGAGCTGCCGCCGCCGCCGCGAGGGCCTGGTTTGGAGGATCACAAAGGAAGGAGGAAGAGCGGGAGCGAGCCGGCTTACATCCATGGTGGTGACGACGTCCATGTCGGCGCCGGGCTTGGCGGGGCGGCCGAGGCGGCTGGCATCCTGGTAGAAGCGGTAGACAAGCTCCGGCGACTGGTGCAGGATGTTGTAGTACTGGTGCACAAACGCGTTACCCACCTGCGCGCGGAACGAATCGAGTCAGCGCGCGCGGATCGAGCGGGCTCGGCCGGATCCGAGCGGGAGGCGAAGAGGAAGAGGGAGAGGGAGAGTAAGGTGTCTGCGAGCTCGCTTACCACTTGCGCCGGCGGCGGCGGCGCTGCAGCTGCGGCGGGCGGCGACGCCATGGTGGTCTGCGTCAGGGGTTAGGGTTTTGGTGGAGGCTGGGTGGTGGTGGTGGTGGCGGCCGAGTTCGGGTGTGGAGGGAAAGAGAAGATGTGCCCGCGGCGGCGCGGGGGGTTTGTTATACGGATCGAGAGGGCGCAGCGGCACGTGAGAGCGAGCGAGGCCGCCAAGTTGAGATGCGTCGTGATAGGTGCGATTTTTTTGCCGTGACCAGATCGGTTCGTTCCGGGCCCTCCGCTGATATGATTCTGCTGCCCTTCAAGTGCGATGCGCGTGCTGTATGTACCGGCACAGGACTATACATCCTAGTATGCAGTAAAAAAAAGTTTCAGAAAAGAGTATGCAGTAAAAAAGTTTTTTAAAAAAATACTTCCTTCGTACCTTTTTTTTTAATTGTGACTTTGATCAATAACTTTGACCACTCGTCTTATTTAAAAAAAGTATAAAAAATATCAAATATTTTTAGTAGAATTTAATTTATTACTGAAAGTTTTTGAATCTTAATTTTTAATTTTATATATTTAAAATAATTTTTGAATAATATGAATGGTTAAAGTTTTCGATCAAAATCAATAACGACAAGTAAAAAAGAACAAAGGAGCATGCGGTAAGAAAGTATAGTACATTTGCAGTAATACAGTATACATACTATTTTAAAGGAAGGGAAAGCATATAAATGACATTCTAATACATGTGCACTACAGCATTGGATTTTAATTTTTTTTCTTTCTCTAGAAATATGGCAGGTGCTCTGCCTTTCATTATAGAAAAAGCATAAGATTTCCATGGATATAAGAGGAAACACGAGAATTTGTACTTTAGGGAGAACGGATTTACTGTGAGATTTGCTCCTCGTCAGGTGATTGAGATTTTGTATATCTCTCAGTCATATTTTTAGAATAATTAAATCAAAATGCGAAAAGTTTCTATGTACTGTTGAAACAATTTGTAATTGATTACTATAACATTTAGTATTTTAAATGAAATAATTTTTAGATAAGGGATATATAAAATCTCAATCACGTAACAAGTAGACACACCCATTTGTGATGTCTACTAGCTTAAGGTACACCAACCAAATAGAACTTATCTAAATATTAAATAGTATTTGTGGCTAGTCTTAGTGTCATTCTCACTTTTAACTTTTACTGTACACCTATATGACCTAGAAACGTTAACCCTCGTTACCCTCCTCCGTCACCTTGCTACCAACCTTTCGTACCCATTTGCTCTGTCACATCGTGTAATCACACAATCATGTTAGCACACGATCACTCGCCTTAATAACTTTTTCGATCCAGATTGAAAAGCATTTATATCAATCACCCATTAACTTTTCACATCCCAAATCGAGATATATTTGTGTCTCAATCATTTAGGTCACCTACTATAAAAATTATTGAGTTGGCGATTTTTTTTCCGATAACAGAGTCCATGCTTTATAATTTTATTATTCATAAGCAACGAAATCACATGGATTTGAACCATTTATTTTCTTTCTAGGTTCGAGAAGAAAAGTGTTGGACAAATAATAAGAAATGAAGTTTAACATGGCAAAACACTAAACTATCATGCAACGTGTTTTGCAGAAATAGCTTTCTATGTTCCACCATGGCTGGTGGTGCAGTTTTTTTACTATCTTGTTAGATTTTCTCTAAAGATTTCTCTAAGAAATTTTGTTTATGCGAAGTACGTGGTATGATGTAAAGGTTTTTTCGAGAACACGAATTATTTTCGTCATGAATATAGCATGTGTGTTAAATTTAGAACTTTTGGAGAACGCTTGAGCAGGGTAGCAACTAATGGCCCTATTTGGTGAGTGGCGGTTTATAAGCTTTCTCCAAAATCCTTACATTTGAACTAACTTTTTTGATAAAATGAATGATTAAAATAGATTCTAAAAACAAATGATGTCAATTATTTGTGACCAATAAAAAATTATCAGTGATATACTTATTTCTATTTTTAAATATTATTATTACTGGTTTTGTTAGGGATATTATTATTACTGGTTTGTTTAACGCAAAAAGTTTAATCCTAAACCATACTATTTAGCTTTTACAGCCCCGGAATTTCTCTCACTCACAAAGCCCTCTGCGCTCCCAAAAAACCGGTCCTTTGCTCGACGCTCCCTCACCAGTCACCAGCAGGGCATCCATGGAGCCGACGGTGCACGACGTGCTCACGTTCCACCGCTTGGACCGCGCCGCCTACGACTACCTGGTCGCCCTGGGCGCCGGCCGCCAGTCCGCCCCCGAAGCCGTTGCGCTCTTCATGTGGCTCCACCGCAGGGCCTGCGCTGGCGCCGAAGCCATTCCCCGACTGCCCGGCATCATCTTCACCCCGGCCGACGCTGCGCGGCTCGTCTCCGAGACCCGCGCTGTCCTCGGTGGCTCCGCCGCCCTCACTGAGCCCCTGCAGCTCATCCCGTTCCTGTGCGGCTCTGACGCCGGCCGCGTGCGCGGGCTCCTCGCGCAGAACCCCGCCGATGTCATGCGGCGTGGCGTGGCGGAGGTCATCGATGGCAGCATCGGGGCGCTCGTGTTCGACGACCGGCTGCACGAGCTCATGTGGCGCTACGAGGAGGGTGGAGGCGGCGGCGGCCCTCTCTCGCCGGCGCTGGCAGCGCCCTACCGCAGCAGCTGGGGTGCTTCAGGAGCGGCGCAGCAGCCGGAGGATGATGGCCGCTCGCTGTTCGTCACGTTCTCGAAAGGGGAACCATTGACGCATGAGGAGATCGTGATGTACTTTGCTGCGTACGTAGCTCTTCAATCTCAAAGCTGTCGTTTTTCAAGAGTTCATTCCAACTTTTATAAGAAAAAGGACCATTTTTGCAAGGTTTTTAGAGTAACCAGTTTGAGGCTACTCGTAATCTCGTAGTATAACCTTGGACCTTGGTTAAAGTCGATTAATTAATGTGTGTCAGCAACTGGGTTTCTGGGTTATCGTCTCGAATTTTGAGCTTGAAGTCACTACTAGCAATTGACAAATTGGAAATTGAGGAATCGGTAAAATGCCAACGATTTGCATGTTGGAACACGATAGTTTGTAGTACTGTACTGTTCAGTTCATAGAATTCCCTACATTGAAAATGTGGCAAATGTATTATGTTTCTTTTGTTGATTCATGTGACCATCTGATGCATGACAGGTTACTTTCTATGTTGTTGGCATTTTCTTATCTAGCTCATGCATTTCCAGGAAGAGTTCAATTCATGTGCAAGTTGGGCAACTCTGTGCTAACTGCAGTGCCTTAATTAAGTCCTACTCATAGAATTTGTTGTTTATGTGGGACAACTCTGTGCTAATTGCTTAATAAGCGCAGATTTTCAAAGTTGTCCTCGTTATTGTTCACAAAAATGCATGTTATCATAGAATAGAGGCATCATTCTGAAGATACCATGGCATCCAAATTGTAGGTTTTTCTCTTCCTTACAAAATATTAATTAGCATACTTCAATCGAAGAGACAGTTGAAAACATTCAAATACGTTTGAAATGTACAGGATGTGGGGCGACTGTGTGGAGAGGGTGATGATGGAGAGGACGCCACTGGGAGAGCCTCCGTCGTACGGGCGCATCATCCTCCGCAGCGCGGCCGCGGTGGCGGCGATCCTCATGGGGCAGCAGAGGGTGAAGCTCGTCGTCAACGGGCGACAGATGTGGGCGCGCAAGTATGTTCCCAGGTAGCCACCGCAATACTAGCCAAGTTAGACTGGACGTATCTGCAAGTTTTGAGCAGTAACGATTTATTAAGTATTACGAGCTCATGTTTTGGGTATGCCACACTTGGTACATGCAGGTAGCTAAATTAGGATCACTTATCCGCTGATCTTGTCTGTAAGTTGTGCTTGGTGAACAGCGTTGGGAATTCTTCCATGTGCTGTGACTGAGCTCTTGTTGCCTGCGGATAGCGTTAAAACCTTTTTCTTGCCCCTGCGGCAAAGCTGTTGCACAAATTTTACCAGATACAACAACGGCACAATTAGTTTACATCTTGGCTGCCTTTGTTGAAATATAAACTGAGATTCAGAGACTTTATTTGGTGGAGAAGATATCAAAACTAGAACATAGTGGTGATTTCCTTGAACTGTTAGGTGTATTCATCAAAATGCAGATTACAACTTTTAGAAACAAATCCTTGAGCTCAATTTGAAGTAACAAAAAGAAAAGAAAAAAAAATCTTGGCACCTATCAAAATTTGTTCGTATAAAGCCACAAAACCTGAACATCCTGAACTTCACAGGCACAAAAATGAAAATATACAGCAATGATATGTCGTAAGTCCTACCATTTACAGTTTCGTATTCAGAAGAAAGTTCAGCATCACTAGTATTTAGCTTCAGTTGACCTGTAGTATTGCACAGGAACTGTATATTCTGTCATGTCAAAACAGCTATGCCTCCCAGTTATATTCAGTTAGACTCATACTCCTGTATATTGATTCTTTACACAAGATTGTCTGCCTGCCAATGGTCAATCCCGGTATCTGTATGTCCGGGGGTAATAGCATCTCTTCTGTAGCCATGAAACAATGGTCTTGACATCTTCCTTGGTCTGCTCATCGCAATCTGAAGGCCCTTCTACATCGGTAGCAGAGGTTGATGAGGAAGAATGCCGAGCCTTTGCTGAGGCCGGTACCCAAGGCGAACTAACTTCAGCACCTCTTTGTGCTGTTTTTCCTGCCATGAAGTTGTACCAAAGGCGCTTCCCCATCTTGTTGCACATCTTATTGCTGCTCAACGCTCGGAGCTTCTCCAGGATCTCCACAATAGCCATGTCAAAGCCATCAACCTGCACCAAGATGGACTGGGCCTCGAGCACTAGCTCGTCTTTCTGCAAGAGAGATATGGCGGCATCCGCCACGCCCTCTTTGAGAAACCTGCTCCGGTTCTCCCAGGCATCGCAGAGGCTGGCAATTGCCCTAGCCACTGTCTTCTTGACATCTATGTCTTCAACCGAGAGCAGGTCGATCAGCGCAGCAAAGCCTCCAAGCTCAGCAATCTTGATCTTGTTGTAGTAGTCTGCGGCCAGCAGTCCAAGGATCTTAGCGCACTTGGTTCTTGCGGGAACTGGCCCTAGCCATGCCCTTGCAATCAGCACAGGGATGGTGTACCGATCGTCTCCAAACGCCGCCTTGTTCGGGTCATAGGAAGCTGCTTTCTCTAAGATTTCGAGGATGATGTCGTCCAGTTCAGGGTTAGGTTCCAGGCATGTCTCCGGTAGGACAGAGGCAAGCTTCGCAATCGCCCCGGGGTTCTGGCCGAGCAGGTGCACAATCGCCCGCTCCTTATCGGCGAGCTTGTGGAGGCGACGAAGTGCATTGTAAGCTTGTTCAGAGCATCTGGGGGAGTGAGGCATGAGGGTGAGTTCCTTGAACAAAGCTTTTACCTGGGGAGAAATGTCAGGTGGATCTGCGGCTGCTGCTACGCCATAAATGCTATTTTCTGAGCGCCATATCGAAATGCACAGCGACATAAGGATGTTGGGGATGAACACGCTGTGCGCAAGAACATTTCCAGTTACGGGGCAGATGTGTTGGTTGTTCTTCCACCATTTCTCCAGTGCTGACCGGTCAACAGTCTAATAAACAGAAGAGTTTTCAGTCAGAATCTGAAATCGACAGGCAATGAATGAAAAAATAATAGATAATAAAAATGAATGAATATTGCAATCTTATTGCACTGTTAGTAAATTGAACGGATAAATGTTTACAGTGATCTGCACAGCTAACTGGTGGAAGGATGACAGAACATATTGGGGATGAATGGTCTGACCAGAAAATCTGCAACGTACTGAGTTTATAAATGCACAAATTCAGGTAAAAAGTTCTATCCATGCTGAAATTGATCACGTAACCTATGCTGCATTAAACCCAGGTGAAATGTTCTATCTACACGGAAATTGAAGTTTACAGAAATTATAGAACAGTTTTAAGGTCCAAAATACTAGGTAGTACTCCCACTAAAATACTGGTCATTACTTTTTTTATTTAATTAAATATTTTAACTAATTTTTATTTTATTAATAACTTGTGGGCAAAAAATGTGAGCCATAAATGAGAAAATTGTTGATAAAAATGATTAATACAAAAACATAAATTTAGATTATTATTAAATAATGGTAATAATCTAATTAATTAATATCATATTTTTGTTTCCAATATTATCCTTAATGAAATAAAATACTACCCAATACTGCTATGTGGGACCAGATAAATCTCCACCGTCAGATCTTCATACTCTTGAAAAAATCTATAGGCATTTGGACCTTAAAACTGTTCAAATTGTAGGGGGCCGCAGCATAGTTTTTTACTACCGCATTTTATCTACAACTAAGCACACAAACACCTACAGTGACCTATTATTGTCCTTATTATCACATCATCACGCTAAAGGAAGACCTGAACTAAAATTCAGGCAAAGATATCAGTTAAAACTGAACTTGACAATTGGGCAGAAATTCTACAAGAGAAACAGTAACAGTAATTCATCCCAAATTCCCAATTCACTAACATGCTTTTCATGTGAAAATCGCATCACAGAATCACTTCAAGAACTCAAGAAAAACCGAAGTAGAAGATTCGGCGCACCTTTCCAGAGGCGATCACGACTGGGTGCTCCATGATCTTCCTGGAGACGGGGCAGATGAAAAACTCCGGCACGGCCACTGAGCCAATCCAGCGTTTCCTGACGTCGGCGCCGCTGTAGAGCTCGGTAGACGACGCGCGCTCCAGGGCCCGGAACGCGGACTCGAAGAGGTCGAGCGAGGGCACCTCCTTGGACTCGTCGGCGCACAGGTCCGCGAACCAGGAGAGCTCGTCGACCGCCTCCTTCCTCCGCAGCCACCGCTCGAGCCGCGTGATGTCGAGCATCCTCTGGTTGATGTACAGCTCGTTCTTGATCGCCTCCGCCCTAGGCCCGGTGTTGGCGCCCATGATGGCATTCAATAGCTCGGCCTTGGCCTTCCCCCTTCTCAAGTCCTCGGAGGTGGCGAAGTGGTCAATAACGTCCGCCGCGTCGACGACCGGCTGCGGCAGCCTCTGCGGGAAAGAGAAGGCCGCCTCCCCGCTCCTCTTGGTCTCCGCCTCTTCCCTCCCGTCCACGCCCCGAGGCTCCTGGCGTTGTGGGAGTGGGAAAGACGGCAAGAGCTCATCCCCGTCCTCCACCCCCTTCTCCACGTCGAATACTGGCGGCCCCTGGAGCTGCGGGAACAAGAAGCCCCGCGACGCGCGCGCCTCCTCCCCGTCGTCGTTCACCGCTGCCCCGCGTCCTCCGACGGAAGCAGAGCAGCCGGCACCGCCATCTTGCGGCGGGAGCAGTCTGGGCCTCGCGCTCCCGTCCCTAAGATATGCGAGGAGGTCCTCCTCCTCCTCCTCCACGGCGTCCTCCTCGCCGCTCTCCTGGTCACCTGCGACCGCCAATCGTGGCGGCGCCCTCCTGGTGGTCCGCACCGAGATGGCGACGATCGTCGAGCGCCGAGGAGAGTACGATCTAGACGCTGGCCTAGAGGCCTCTCCTCCACCTCTTCGAGGTGACAGGGACCTCGACCCCAACGCCCCACCGCGCGGGCGGCTCGACCCCGCCGAAACCCACCGGAGCGGAGGAGACGACGACCCTTCCTCACCCGCGGCCGGAGCAGCAGACGGCGGTGGGAGCGGGCTGCCTCTCGGCCGCCGCGTCAAGGGCTGCTCCTCCTCCGTGTCAACGTCCTCCGCCGCCCAGTCCATGGGTGGCGGCCTGGTGGGCGCTGCTTCTTCTTGCGTTCTTGCCGGCTTGGCAAATGGGGACGAGGAGGGATTTGGGAAATTTGGGCCGTTGCGGCTTTGAATCGAGGCGCGCGAGGCACTGACGGGATATAAGAGAGGCGGAGGATGAATCACAACGGTCCATTATTTGTTTAAGATTGGTGCCCGGC
Organism: Oropetium thomaeum; assembly: GCA_001182835.1. Classification (NCBI taxonomy): domain Eukaryota; kingdom Viridiplantae; phylum Streptophyta; class Magnoliopsida; order Poales; family Poaceae; genus Oropetium; species Oropetium thomaeum. Next base: position 2,422,291 of record LFJQ01000006.1, on the reverse strand, counting down.
TCTGGCCCATTGGCTCACCCGCACCTTTACCAGAGTGCAGCACTGTTTCAGGACAGGAGACCCATTCCAGAACCCATAAGCACAGTTCAACCTGCTGTAATCATATCATTCCCTAGAAAAAAAAAACTTGCTATTATCATATCAATTTTTGAAAAAAAATTAATAACCACATGATTAGCCTTCGTATACACTTAGATAATGCTAATATGTTTCAAAAGAAAATGACAAGGCACACAAGAGTTGTCCTATGGTAATATTTGCTCACATTTTATATATCGTGTGGTCGACCCTTACTTAACTTCAACTTTTCCAATTTTTACCAGATTTAAAATTAGATAACTGACATCACAAAAATTGCTAGATCATTTAACATACGAAAGCCATTACAGTTTTACCGACAAATTAAATGTCCAAAATTTTCACATGTGAAGGTACGTAAAAAATCCTCAAAGAACAATTAAATTGCCATCATCACACTTACCTGATTTCGTGAATTGTAATGATATATTTAAATAAAAGAAAAAAAAGACTAATATGATACATCTGTTTCCTTCATTTTCTTTACGAAATGATTTATGTTGGCCTCAATGAATCACATACAACATAATCTGTTGTACAACATTACTCCTAGAGATAGAGAGGTGCAATGGCAATTGCTTGCTACTACTTGCTGTTAAGAGAGCATTCCCATACTTATATAGAAGCACTTCTCGCCTCCTCCCTCACACCCCAAAACAAACTCAGCAAGTTTGCTCGCTGCTCCCTCTCAGTAGCCATCAGCAGAACTCGCTCTGGCCTGGCCAAATGGAGGCGACCGTGTGCGACGTACTCGCGTTCCACCGCATCGACCGCGCCGCCTACGAGCGCCTGGTCGCGCTGGGCGCCGCCCGCCGGCCCGCCCGCGACGCCGTCGCGCTCCTCATGTGGCTGCACCGCGTCTCCGCCTGCGCCGACGCCGCCGCCCGCGTGCCCGCGCTGGTCCGCGACCCGGCCTCCGCCGCGCGGCTCGTCGCCGAGGCCCGCGCCGTCCTCCTCGACGGCGGTGCCAGCGCGCCGACGCCCCTGATCTCGTGCCTCTGCGGCGAGGAGGACGTGCGGCGGCTCCTCGTCGCGTCCTGCGCGCGCCGCGGCGTCGCGGAGGTCCTCCGTGGGGTCGGCGCGCTCGTGTTCAACGACAGGCTGCACGCGCTCCCGGCGGCGCCGTCGCCGGCTGTACAGGAAGAGGCCGACGACCGGTCGCTGTTCATCACGTTCTCCAAAGGGTTCCCGTTAACGCGCGAGGAGATCGTCGGTTTCTTCACCGAGTACGTGTAGCTCCAAGTCTCAAAGCAGCACAGTCATCAGTAATTATGCATGCATGCAATGCAAATACAGTAGTTAAACTTTGACTAGTATATTTGACACATTTTGGAGGCATTTATGGTACGAGTTTATTTCTTCATTTCAGAACTACTACTCGAAAGCACGCAGATTTCAAATTAAACTACCTCTCAATCGTACGACCTTGGTAAGCTAAAATGGTGTACACACGCACAGGAGGTGTGGCGCGGGCTGCGTGGCCCGGGTGATGATGGAGAGGAAGCCGCCGGGGGAGCAGCCCACGTACGGGCGGATCGTGTTCCGGCACGCGGCGACCGCCGCGGCAGTGCTCGGCGGGCGGCCGCTGGCGAAGCTGCCGTGAACGGCCGCCACCTCTGGGCGCGCAGGTACGTTCCCCGGCCGCCGCTGGCGATGCTTGAAATTCTAGGCGCTGGCAAATGGCGACACGGGGGTCTCCATGCCGATCCATCGGCGATTTTGCACGAGCGGCGCGGTACAGCACTTTCCACACGGACGGCACGATCACGTGTTCATACCACAACAAACTGCTTGTAACTAGTAGTAGGGGTACATTTTGATGATACATATATCTATCGTATGACTAATTAAAGTTTGAGAATTAAACGAGTTCCCAGACTATCTGAGGAGGTCAAACGTCGGCACCTTTTGATTTTTGTGTGTTAGCGAAATTAAGGTAAAGTTATCATGATTATTGACTACCTTGGCAATGGCAAGCACACATAGAAAGTCGTAAGCTTATCAGGTTAGCAGTAGCGTATGAATTCTATACCGCTGACATAACTAAAATCTAAAAAAAACACACACAAATTAGAGCAGCCCAATACACTACTTCAAAAGTATGCGATCATATTAGCACTAAAACATCGAATTCCATCGCAACTCTAAAGTTAAGCGTGAAGTCGCAAAAAGAAAAAAGATGCACCGCTTCAAACGCAGACGATGCTCAAGTGCTAAGAACGGGCTGGGCCGACAAGGACAAAGAATGACTGTAGTTCGGCCTTCCTAGTTAGAAAAGGCCTGACGGTCAAGATCACATCAAGCTATGCTTGAACTGCCTTGTGAACCCCCGTTATTCTAACGGCACTCCAAACGATAAAAAAATGTTGTAAAAATAAAATGGAATGAAAATGAAGATTTTCTTCGTGCATAATTTTCACTACTTTTTACATGTGTTGAATTCCAGACTCTCATGTTTAATCACATGAAAGCAAAAGATAGCTTGTAACTAATTTCCTGTCACACACAAAAGAAGCCACATCGTTATTGCTAAGTTTGAAAATATCAAATCATAATGAATGGAGTTGTCATGAAATCTTTGTAGACATTAGAAGTCAAAATTATGTTTTGAAAGGTAGATTATTGTTAAAATACTTGAATTTTAAAAATGGAAAATAATTAATTGCCTGCCAGAAAACCGAACAAGCTACTTATTAATCTAGCAGCAAATCTGCATCTCACATGCGTAAACTATTTCCGGGCAGGTCCTTCTCGCATAGGGCTCTTCCCCACTCCCCGCTGCTCCCATGCGTATTCCCGGAAATCTGGCACTATCTTATTGCTTTGCTATCTTACTATCAATAGGATCGGGTCCAGTGAAATGAAGAGAAAAATTCAGGAGATGTAGCATTCTGAACAGTAATATTAGAGGATTGACACAATATTTTGTATTGAAACACTGTTCAAAGTTACAGATTGTCTTTTTTTTTTTTGCGAAATCAAAGTTACAGATTGTCAATATTACTGTTGCAGTGTATTGTTTATGGTTACTACTGTAAGTAATATGGTCCATTGATTGTTGATCGGATGGTTGAAATTAACAAAAATTCACACTACAGTGCCCTTCCTCAAATTTTCTCTTCAGTTCATATGACCCGGTTCCATCAATAGGTTATATTTGTCACGTCCTACAATTAATCTATCTGGCTAGAACTCATCTTACAATTAATCTATTTGGCTAGGGCTCGTCCTACAATTGATCTACCTGCCTAGCGCTCCTTATTTCTCGCGACTATCAATCCAAACTAACCCACCGAGATAGAGTCATCCGCACTTTGCAAACCCGAAGCCCGTGCACCGACTGCATTGAGCAAACACCTCCCTCCACCCCCCCCCCCCCAACCCCCCCCCCAAAAAAAAAAAAAAAGAAAAACACCCCTCTCGTGCTGAGACAATGCTGCTTGTTGATCCAAAGAAGTATCTTATTATCTTACTACTTGTACCTATTAGCCATGTCTAGTCATAAATATGTTTATAGCAGTATAATATCTCTACTAATTAATAATTTTATTGAGTGCATGATGTTCACCGGGACATGAAGTCACTCCATGAAGTCGTTGGACCGAACTTCATACGGACTCGGCTTCAAGGGAAAAGTGAGAAATCCACTTCGAATCGAATTACGGATCGTACGTGAAAAAGAAAGGTCCACTTCAATCAAATTACAGATCGTGCGTGAAAAGGAGAGTCCACTTCAAATCGAATTACAAGTCTCTTGATTTAAGAATTCTAGGAGAGTTTAATTTGAATTAAAAATCATACATGAGATCGAGAATCCACTTCAAAAAAAATACAAAATGTTATAGATAAATATATCTTATCTAATCTATATTTGGCAAAATTGCTCTTATAACACTAGATCTGATTTGCTCTCGTACCATTATTTTTTACAGGATTTCTCTCATAACATCAGAGTTTGATACGATCTTTTCCGTCTAACACTTAACCGTTTGATTTAGAACTAAAGACCCAGATTACACCATCATTAGCGCCTCCGTTAACATCTGTTAACCATCGAATCCCTGACTTTCTTCTCTAGCGAGCTACCTGCCGATACCTTGGCATCCACCAATGGCGGCTTCCGACACCACCTCATCTTCTTTGACTGCCGAAGAAGACCAACGAAGCGGTAGCAGGACAGCAGTTGAGAAGAAGAGTACAGAGGAGCAGGATAGCAGGGCTCATCGGTCCATTGGGATTTTCTACAGCCGCCGCTTGATACAAATGGAAGGGGAAGCATGAGCAACATTGGAAGATTGAGAAGACAGAATGTGGGAAGCATGAACAGGAGAGCAGGGCTCATCAGAACTTGAGGTGGGCGCCGACATTGCTGTCGACGTGCCGCGTCGCACTGCCGTGGCCAAGCTGCGTCGCGTTGCCAGGCCGTGGCTGAGCCGAGTCGGCAGTCGACACGCTCGCCTGGTCTAGGGCCGGAACTTAGGTGGAGCAAGCTCGAGGAGTCCGTCATGAGCTATAGAGACGAACGTGACCATAAGCACCTAATCCAATTTCCATCGGCTGAGTAAGGAAGCAGTAACGGAGGAAGACAGAATGCTGTAGACGGAGCTAGGACTGGGCCAAATGCAGTGATATTTTGGAAATCAACTAAAAAATAATGGTACGGCAGGAAACCAATTACTTTTGAGTGTTATGATAGCAATTTTGCTTTTTTTTTTTAAATCTGTTGCAACATACTGGCATTATGTTAGTAGTAATAATATATTTCATCGCCAAATTAGATTATGAACGATTTTGTCTTGGGTAGTAGGGTGGTCACCGCCGCCGTCATGGAAATTTGGAACTTAGCGAGGCCCGCTTTCATTGGCGTCAGATCCCAAAGCCCACACAAAACAGCCAAACACCAATCGTTTTCTCAGTACCCCCTTCCTTTTCCCTCCCCCGTGTCCCAAGCGACGCGCGCGGCCGCCGCGCGGCCTTCTGACCGGAGCTCGCTCGTCCTCACCGGCCGCCGGGAAAGTCTGCGCCGGTCGTCGCCACAATCCTAGGGGCGCGGCGGCGCCTTGCCTTTCCTGGCCCCCGTCGCGTCGATTACCCTTGCCCTGCGGTACGATTCGTAGCCTAATCTCTTTCGTTCTTCAGTTTCTCCGCCAGAACGGACGAACATGCGTCATTCGTTCGCTCGTTTTTCAGTTCAGCGCCTCACGATTATTTGCTCCATATGCGTATCTGATTACAAGCGAGAAGTTCACTGTTTCTCTCTTCTGATCGCTGGGTCAGATGCCTGCATGCAGGCATATGCAGTATATATATATATATATATATATATATATATATATATATATATATATATATATATATATATATATATATATATATATATATATATAGCAATGGATGTCTGAAGTGTGAATCTGAAATAACCTCAAAAAAGAAGTGTGAATCTGAAAGACATCCATGACCCGGGAGCGATCGCTCAATTTATTCTCTTTTTTCCATCCTTATACTGCTCCTTTTAGGTTGCTTTTGCAGTTTACAATCGGTTGCTTTGTTTTAGTGCTCATTTCGTTCGTTGATGGCTACAGATCTTAGCGAATGCTGTATATGTTTCTTTTAGTGATATTATCATGAAGTTTTGTGAGATTACTTGGAAGCATCGTTTTCTTTTTCCGTTTTTAGAAAAATGGAGAAGGCAGAAGGGTTGGACAGGTTACGAGTACTATGGCTCATATAGCACGTGAGGTGTCAGAGACAAACTTTTTTCATGGTGCATTGGTGTGCAAGGCCTTTCTGTCAACCACAAGCTGGAAAGACGAAAGCTGTAATTGATTTTCTTATCTTGGCGCATAATAATAAACTTGGCTACATGTGCACACGGTTAGGCTTATGTTGTCCTTTCGATCAGTAGTGCAATTCCAATTGGCGACCGAGTCTAAACAGGGAAAACGACATTCTTGTCCTAGTCGAGCACGGGTTATTATATCTATCCGTGGCCTGCTCTGCAAGCTGCGAGACAGTATAGTAATGTTGAGAGAACGCGGCTGCCAAGCTACCTCCTTTTTTATCCTGCAGATTTCCTCGTTGCACTCTTTGACTTAAATAAAGTACTACTCTTGACTCATTTAACACTACATCCCTTATTAAATTTAGTTATAAACTTTTCTAGAGACTGTTAAATCATCACCACTACCACATCAAACTCTTCTCTGACTTTCTTTTTCCTCATTTATCACGGCCTTGTCTGCCTTCTTAAAAGTGAGGAAATTGACTGATAACTTGATTCTTGTTTTTCTGAGGTCCGATGTACTTTTTTGGAATTTGGTCCATTCCATCAGTTTTCTCTTGAGCACAGAATCCTGAATTCAAAAGGAGCACAGAATTTTACTGTTGACAAAAAAGAAATGTCTTGAATGCATGAAATTTACATTTGCACTTAAGTAATCATGGTTTATGCCCACTGAGGGTGAGGATGAGTTTGAGGAATCCCAAATTGAGATTTTTGTGTTTTAGCGCTGGGTCCCAATGAATGAGGTCTAGCCACAAGCGGGCAAAGTCAGTGGTTCATTCCAACACCTAAGGAGTATTTAAATCATGTGCTTAGTAGAGCAAGAGAAAATGACATTTGCATAGAGACCTTCCTCTTTAGTTGTTGTATTGACTCTTCTCTGCAAGATGGAGTACGATATTTTGTGTCATGCACTGAACCTTCCAAACATTCTGCCTTTTTCATCATAATTGTTTTCTTAATGCCCTTGATTTAAATCCAAACATTCTTTTATGAGAATTAACTGTCCTTTTTTGACCGATCAGCTTAAATCCAAACATTCTTTTATGAGAATTAACTGTCCTTTTTTGACCGATCAGCTTAACTGTCCTTACACTAACATACCATAAATTAGTTAGGAGTCCTTCATAAGACTTTGTCCCAACATGCTGACAGGTCGTTTCGAGAAAAAATAAAAATCTGACAGGTCCCAACATTCTGGCTGATGAGATAAAGCATTTGGCCTGTTCTGCTTGTTTGTGTACGCCAAACTTGGCAGGCAAGCTACTGCCGCTGTTTCCCTTCAGTTTCCTCAGGTTTGGTCTTCCATGTTTGCTGCAACCTTTATAATGCTGGCTGCATCGATTGATCCCGTTGCACACATACCTTGTTCGCAAACAGGGTGTAAAGCTGAGCTTACTTTTTTCAATCATGGATGAACCCCTTCTGGGCAACGGTGCTGAGAAGAAGACTGGAGTGGTGGGAGAGAGCTTGGTACTGAATGAGATCAGAAAGCAGCTGTACCTTGCCGGTCCTTTGATCGCTGCATGGCTCCTACAGAACCTCGTCCAGATGATATCTGTCATGTTCGTGGGTCACCTCGGTGAGCTCGCCCTCTCCAGCGCCTCCATTGCCACCTCCTTCGCAGGCGTTACTGGGTTCAGCTTGTTGGTATGTTTATGCAAATTCATTCGTTTCAGTTTCACGTGTTTCTTTCTTTCTTTCTCTCAAAAAGGTTTCCATGCTGGAGTCCGATATTGTCATGTGGTGTTCAACAATAAACAGAGTTCTTTGATTGCTCATTTCAGGCTGGCATGGCAAGCAGCTTGGACACGCTGTGTGGGCAAGCCTTTGGCGCAAAGCAGTACTACCTTCTTGGCATCTACAAGCAGAGGGCTATCTTTGTGCTGACTCTCGTCAGCGTGGTGGTCGCGATCGTCTGGTTCTACACCGGGCAGATCCTTCTGCTCTTCGGCCAGGACCCAGAGATTTCAGCCGGAGCAGGAAGCTACATCCGTTGGATGATTCCGGCACTGTTCTTTTACGGCCCCCTACAGTGCCATGTCCGGTTCCTGCAGACGCAGAACATAGTCCTCCCGGTGATGCTGAGCTCTGGCGTCACGGCGCTGAACCATGTGCTCGTGTGCTGGCTGCTGGTGTTCAAGCTTGGCCTGGGCAACAAGGGCGCTGCCGTGGCCAATTCCGTTTCGTGCCTGACCAACGTTTCGATCTTGGCTGTGTACATCAGGCTCACACCTGCTTGTAAGGACACGTGGACAGGGTTATCAAAGGAGGTGTTTCGCGAGATCCCCGACTTTTTGAAACTTGGTGTTCCATCTGCAATGATGGTTTGGTGAGTTTCAACTTGAAATCCCTCTACTTGCAGACAGAGCATTTCTGTTTAGTATCAACAATTAATTGGATTCCTACATGTTCATAGCTTGGAATGGTGGTCATTTGAGCTCCTCGTGCTTCTTTCTGGACTTCTCCCGAACCCTAAGCTCGAGACATCGGTACTATCCATCTGGTGAGTTTTAGTTCCCATGGTATACTTGAAAATCTGTCTGCCATTTCTTTGGTTGCATGTAAACGCTTCAATCTCGTACAGCCTAAACTCTGGTTCACTGGTGTTCATGATCCCCTTTGGGCTTGGTGCAGCAATAAGGTATGGTTGAATGCATCACATATATACTCAATTAATTGTTGCAACACTATAGCGACCATTTGTTTCTTATACCATCTATATATGTTTTTGTTTGCCCTTATTTATAGTACCCGCGTTTCAAATGAGCTTGGTGCGGGACGACCGCAAGCTGCCCGATTGGCTACCCGTGTAGTCATGGTGGTGGCTCTTGTGGTAGGCGTAGCAATCGGGCTTGTAATGGTTCTGGTACGCAATTTATGGGGTTACGCATATAGCGACGAGAAGGAAGTGGTGGTATACATAGCCAGAATGATGCCGCTTCTTGGAGTCTCTATCGTGTTTGATTCCCTTCAGTGTGTTCTGTCAGGTAAATATATACAGATGGCACTTCGGACAGAGTAAATTAGGCAATATATAGAGCGCAGTTCCTGATTTTTATCATCACCTGTTCTTATCTCTCCATGCACTTGATACTATTTTTGTCCAGGTGTTGCTAGGGGTTGTGGGTGGCAAAAGATTGGTGCTTGTGTTAACCTTGGTGCATACTACCTGATCGGCGTTCCAGCTGGCTACTGTTTCGCCTTTGTTTACCATCTAGGTGGAATGGTAATTTACTAGAACACTCTACATCTTGTACAAAGGGAATTCAGATTCAAATTAACTCCTCTTTTGATCTGGAATAACTTATCGAAATTTTGGGTTCTGAACATTGATTTTACACTATAGGGACTCTGGTTCGGAATACTGTGCGCACTCGTTGTACAAATGGGACTGCTTCTCACCATCACTTTATGCACCAACTGGGAGAACGAAGTAAGCAAAAGAGTTCTGTTGCTTAGGAATACTGTTTCTGCAACCGGATTGTCAATGTTGTTAGTCGCTAATATCTTTTTTGTTGCTTTTTATTATGCAGGCTTCAAAGGCGAAGGACAGAGTTTTCAGTTCATCCTTACCAGTAGACATGACTACATGATAGTACACGCGAGATATACACATTTATTTGTTGGAGGCACCCGAAAGTTTGACAAGGAATTCATCAAGAGTCAGTCGCTCTCAAAAATAGTAGCACACTGCACACGTGACCCTTGACTAAATTTTGATGTAAGAGGATCTTGACAAGGCAATGAAATACTCTTTCAACAACATGAGCACAGATTTATCCCTTTATTCTTTCGGCTGTTATATTGACAAATGAATAACAAAACATGTGCCAATAGGCGCTCGTTCTCTTTTTGGGAAAGATTGAAAAATGTCTTAAATAGTATATACTACACATGTTTATTTAGAAAATGTTTTTTACCCTTGAATTTAGACAATAATTCATTCAAAAAAATTTTAGACAACTAAACTGCTGGAATTCAGACCCGCAAGAGGGAAAAGCTCCACCTCTTGTTCCGCATCCATCCACGAAGAAAGGCGACATCGTGAGATGGTTGTTTCAGATGAGAGAGCTTATTTCATATGCAAGAACAAATGATTGAATCAAGTCATCAGTTCCCGACAAGTTCGCTTAATCAAATTCAGCTTTGAATGATTCAAAAAGAAAATATCCCTGCGGTGGCTATGAAGGCAACGCCGTCTGAATTGTGGTCGTGTCGGGGTATATTAGACACATAATAAGATCAAAAAGAAAACTCACACATGATGAATCACATCAATTAGTTAACGGGTAGTGGTCCAGAGCAGACACACATTCCATGCATATCATTTCATCAGTTAAGGTTCACAAACCTGATCTCGCCTTATAACTCCGTTCCATGCCGGCAAATCGGACAAGGCTTTCCTGTACGGCACAAGGCGCAAGAACGTTCCGGACAATAATGTAAATTACAATAATGGAGGCAGGCAAAATGACTGCGTGGCTGAACAGTATAAAGAGTGATACAGGATCACTCTATTCATTACTTCCTTTACAAAGATATGGTACAATTACCGTCTCAAAAAAATTCATATACAGTATCTTTATATCTATATATATACCAACCATCACAACTTGCACCACACTAACACTGAATACACATTGAAAACTGCAACACAGTTAAAACAAAAAAAGATTGAAGACATATGCTAACTAGCATAGAGAGCAAAGAGATGGTCATGAACAGGTTGTAAGAATCAAATTGGGAATAGGAGGCATGAGGGAAGAAGCAAAGGAGCTGAATCTGGTACAAGCTGCAACTGGATCATACGTATTAACTCATACCTCTGAACATGCTATGGTTTCTGGCATTCAAAGCTCGTCACCGCTAGAAGAAAGACTCTTCATACGCAAACCGAACCTATACGTTGCTAAGAGGACAATACCGGTTGATTAAGGGGGTTCTGGTTCTGGCACCGACTTAACTCCAAAAATTCATGTGGGAGCTGTTTGGAGCCACCCAAACACTCTAGTTGTGAACTCTGAGGCGATCAGAGTTGGTGAAGATCTAGTTCTTTTTTTTTTCAGTTTTGAAGCACCTCTTTTGCTTAAGTAGATATACTAGAGTCATAGAGTTGAAAAATAATTTTTTTTTTGCGATTAGAGTTGAAAAATAATTACCCACCATACATGCCAATGGTTACGTCAGAAAACAAAATAGTTGGTTCCTTCTAATCCACGCCTAGGTGAGGTTGTTCATCTCCAACGCTTATGACGCACCAACTATAGCCGCCACTCCCACCACCCCTAATGAAGAGACAAGACGAAGCAAATGAAACATGGAAAGGGCAACAATGTTAATTGACTCTTAATACACATTTTTCTGGAGTTGAATACAATATTTTTGCCAAACACAAACACATCGGTTTCAACTCCATAAAACAGAGTAGCTCTCTGATCAAACTGTCGTCACTCTACGGATGAGGAGATAAGATATGAAAAAAAAAAGGCACACTTGATGAATTCGTAGTGCTCTCCAGAATACAGAGACACGTTCCGTGTAGATCACCAGTCAAGGTTCACAAACTCGATCTCATCCTTACTCTGCTCCATGCTGGCAAATCGGACGAGGCACTCCTGGTACAGCACAAGGCGCACGAACTCTTCGACGTCTGACGCCGAGAAGCCGTCGTGACGATGGCCAGGAACGGAGGCCACAGTCCGAAGGGTGTTCGTTTCCGGGTCGTAGACGTGCGCCGCCTGATCCGATGTCGCGAGCAGAACCTTCCTCTTCTTCCCCGGCACGCCGTCGCCGGCGAGGTACGTGAGCGGAACGACGAGCCACGGCGTCGTCAGCTTGGTCATGCGACGGCCCGTGAGTTCGATGCGGTAGTCCAGCGACCAGGCGCCCGTCTCGTAGTCCTCCAGCTTCCACACCTCGAACTGGCCCGGCACATCGGTGCGGCGCCGGACATTGCGCACCATGCAGAGGCGGCCGTCGAGCTCCGCCAGCACGGTTCCGACAGGTGGGACACCAGCCTGCCGCTCCCCGACCTCCTGCCCAGGCCGTAGAGGTGATGCGGGTGTGATTGCTGCAACGCATCCCATTGGTAAGGTACGAGGTCGGCCGTCACGAACGGAGGCTGCAGAACCGTTCTGAAGGACTTGTCGGCGAGCGAGAAGGCGAGCACGCCGTGGGGCCGGTCCGCGTAGAGCTAGTCCGTTCTGAAGCTCCAGTGAAGGCGCCCGTCCGCGAACACCGGGTCCAGGTGGGTGTCGATTCGAGCGTCCTCGGAGAACCCGACAGGGGCCACCGCCGCCCTCCAGCCTTCGGGATCGCCTAGCGTGAGCACTCTGGCCTGCAGCTCCGGACCGACGACGCTCACCTGCACCACCTTGTACTCTCCGGCGGCCGCGTCGAATCCAATACCGGCTACAGGAAGGTGGTGGGGTTCAGGCGACGGCGGGACGCGCAGGACCTCGCCGGTGGAAGGGTTGCACACGCAGTACCCGGCGCAGGGCTTCGCGACGAGCACGACGCCGCGGCAGGGCTTCGTGCCGACGGGCCGAGGGCAGCCTAGGCACCTCAGGCCCAGCGGCTTGGTAGGGAGAAGGGACGTCCACGCTAGGTAGGTGTGCGCCGGAGCCAGCTGTACGAAGGCGAGCCTGGCCCTGGCGGCGGCGAGCGCGTGGTGGCGGTCCAGGAAGGCCCGCGACGAGGTCCCGGCGTTCCAGGCGCGGCAGGTGCAGCGGAACCGGGCGACCGCCCGCGCCGGCAGCCGCAGGAGCACCTCCATGACGAGGTCGTCCGGCAGAGAGACGAAGCGTGGCGGAGTCGTGGAATCGACAGCGGTCTTCGTCTTCTTCCTGGCTTGCTGATCGTCGTGCGTGCCGGAGGTTTTCCATGGGCTGCCGGGAGCGGCGGCGGCGGTGGCGGCTGCGGATACCCATGGCACGGCACTAGGATTGGATGGCACACACCAAGGGATCGGTCAGTTTCCGCAGATCCCGGAAGACAAAAAGGACGCCGAATGGTAACAGAAAATCTATCTGGAACAAAGGCTAGAATAATACTCTGATACGATTAACATGTTCTTACCAGAAAATTAGTGTATATATATATATATATATATATATATATATATATATATATATTTTCCTTTTCCCACGGCACGGCAGCTTTGTGCACACCGACGACCAATCTGCTCGTAATCAACAGGCGGGAGTGCGCCTGGAAGCAAAGGCGGGGAGAGAGTATGATCAACCAAAAGGAGAGTGTAGTAGGCACATGATGAGGAGGAGCGGAGCGGGTGGTGAGAGCATTTCCAACTAATATTTAAAATTTTATTTTCAAAAAACTGCTTTAGGAAAAATTAGGAAGGGAAGGTACCTAGGAGATATTCCCTCAAATAAAAAAGAAGAAGGAAAAAAGCCAATGGATTTCGGTTTGGAAAGTCAGGTGCTGCTGTGGCTCAGTTTGTGAGTTTTAGGTATTTTGCCATTTGTGTATAGCTGTTTAAAAATAGCTTTCATCATAGCAAATCATTTCTCTGAGGGTTTAAAATCTTCTCCGAGGATTTGATTTTAAACATGAACCCATCAATTCTTCCACTAGTACTCCCTCTGTTTTTTTTTTATCGTTATGACAACAATTCAAGTTCAAAAATAAACTAAAGTACTGTTTTTTCTCTAAAATTCCTACCATCCAAAGAGCCTCTAAAAACGTAGTATATTTCTCAGCTAAGAGTACTGTTTTCAAACATAATGTAAAATAATGATGGTGGTGAGCAAAGTGATTGTGCGTGGTTGGAGTGCACGGTGATACAAGATAAGTCTATTCATCGTTTCGTTACAAGACATGACACAATTACCTTCTTAAAAATATGCACATATATATGGTATTGTGACATTGCAATGTAATAAAGTAATTTCTTTCAGCCCTGATTTATGAGTTCAGCAGTAAAAAGATACATAAGCTAAAAAAAGTCGCAGCATATCATTTTTGAATGATGCCACCACCATACCAGATGCGGATTGTCTTGCAATAAAAGTACTCTGATCCAATTGTCCTCGATACTGGTCTTTCCAAACTTATTCCTATCCCAGCCACATTTTTTTTAGATAATGGGGCTAAGGGAAAAATTGGTAATGGTGGAAACATGCTAGAATAGTATAGACAAGAAAATTATTGTGGATGCCACAACACTGTTAGACGATATGTACTTCAGATCATTACTGTAGTACCGTCTTTGTAGTATTTGTTGACTTCTTCCTTATTGCCCCCCATTTCAAAATCAAAACAATGTTACTATCAATTAAAAAAAATTACATTGTTACTATCCTCACCTCCACTTCCCGCTAGCTATCATCTCTATCTTCTCTCGTTTAGTCTTTCCTGATTCTTGCTACCAAATTGTTGTATATCCCTTCGTCTATGTGAGTGCTACGACAATGACAGTGGATGTGGATATATACAGTCGATGGATGAATGCATTTGCATTTTAGTACTTCTCATGATGTCACAACTTGCACGGAAGATCTCTAACAATTATAGATAACAGTGTTGGATAATCAACAAGGATGAGCGCGTATGGAAGGGAAGCGGTTCCGCTGACGAGCGTCAGAGGGATGACCGCCACTGCACATGGGCTAGCACAAGGCATGGGCCTGCCTGGCAGCGTCCTCTAGCACTCGTCAGGTCATCCGGATGCGCCTGGAAGCAGAGGAGGGGAGAGAGTATGATAAATGAGAGTGTGATGTTAATAAGTAGGCACAAGAGGAGGAGCTGGTGGTGATGAGATGAAATTGGGAATGACTGTGTATGGTTTGAGTGCAGGCTGATGCAAGATAAGTCTATTCATCACTATCTAACAAGACATGGTATAATTACCGTCTCAAAATAAAATGCACATGTATATAGTATATGCCAACCATCACAACTCTTGCCACACACTAACACTGATGCACATCAACTTGGCAAGTGCAACACAGTTAAAACAAAAGAAGATTGGACACATATGTTAACTAGCATAGAGAGCAAAAGATAGAGGGTGGTGTCAGGTGAACTGGTGTTAGAATCAAATTGGGAAGAGGCATGAGAGAATAACCAATATGTTGAATCTCTGGTACATGATGCAACACAATTAATCATTCGTGTCAACTAGTACATGGGAACATGCTACCGTTCAGGCATGAGCTTGCCCAATCTTGGATGAAACACTCTTAAAGAAGATGTGTACTTCAAGATGGACTTTATATTAGTATCATGTTTGCAGTATTTGTTGGCTTCTTCCTCATTGCCTCCCATTTCAAAATCAAAACATTGTTACTATCAATTAAAAAAACAGTGGTACTATCCTCACGTCCTCGACTTCCCGCGAGCTATCATCTCTATCAAATTGATTTATATCCTTTCGTCTAGATGTGGATATATACATAGTCGGTGGATGCATGTATTTGCATTTTAGTACTTCTCATGATGGCATAACTTGCACGGAAGATCTTAAACAATTATGGACAATACTCTTGGATAATCATCTAGTGTGATAGAAGTGGACACATGCCACTCCAATATGCTTACATTCATGTTGTTTGGTTGTCATGCAAGGTTTACTGCTAAGACCAGATGATCGGTTTCATAAATTGTGATGATTTATTGGCATGTATATTTAATTGAATTTTATAACATATCGTCTCTTTTTTAACCTTTTCTAATGGTTAGGGGGGTCCCCACTTGAATTCATTGATGTAAGGGGTCTAGTGTAGGGCCTCCTATGTGGCACCCGGATGTCAGTTAACTAACAGACACTCAATCCACTAAGTTATGTGCTTTTTTTTTAATTGTCGAGCCCATTAACCATTACAAATAACCATGGAACATTCATTTGAATAAATCATATTATATTTGTTTTTCCTACACTTACATCCTAGGATGCATGACAATGGGCTGTACATAGAGCCTGTTTGGCTTAGCTCCCGGCTGCTCCTATCCGTTCAACGGCAGCACTGCTATGGAACTTTAGCTCCAAGCGATTTTTCCCAACCAGCTGAATAGAACGAGGAGTGGCAAAGCTCCTTTTTTTGACTTCACCCACTCCTGGCAGTGGTGAGCTCTGACATAGCACAACTTCGAAGCGGAAGCAGCCCGGAGTTGCACCAAATAGAGCCTTGGTTTTTAGTTGCACTTTTGAGTTATGATCTGCGTTTTTTGCAATTGCAAGAAAAGGCTCCTTGTGGTCTTGAATTGCGGCAGAATATGATAGCCAAAAGGTCTATGTTCTATTGCTTCATTTGTGGACGCGGAGGTAAGCAATGCGTTCTTTCAAGATGCCTTCTATTCCCACCTCCACCTCATCAAACACATGCAGTTCCTACATATAGTCCTTGTCCTTGCAGCGGATAGACACCATAGTGAAGCACTCCCCCTCAGCTTTCAAATTTGCTATTGCCTTTTGCGCAATAATTGTAGCTGGGTGGTGTATGTATATGTATGTGACGCACTGAAACTGCAAGTTTAGATAGATCGATGCGGGACACATGGCATGCTTGGCTTGATTGTTAATAAATAGGAGGAGCCTTGCTACTAGTAAGGGTGAGGTGGTGGAGTAAATCGACTGTCACGACCACCTAAGCTTAGGAGACCTTCAAGACCATCCAGATCCATATGGATAAACAACCCAATGGTGAACTGTTATGTGATAGAGCAATCAAATCGGGAATAGGAGGCAATAGGGAAGAAGCAAATGTTTGACTCCACTACACACTGCAACAACTTTAGGACGGTGCCCACTCATTCCTCGTATATCATCTCCGGTCAAACCTTATCGTGGGTGGACATTAAGGACTAGTCCTCTACAGAGCATACATGCGGACCAACATCTCCCACGCCTCCGGGATGAGGATCTTAGCTAATTCGAGGTGTGTGGATGAATAAGTTACAGGACTACGACATGGACGGGTACATGGTCTTTGGACTACCGCATGCACTTGATGGGTATTGTGCCACGAGGCGAAGCAGCTGCTCTTTGATGAGATGGTCGTCCCGATCAACCTGCACTGCCAAGCCAGCAACAGATCAGATTAGATGGGGGGAAGAGGAAGTTTGTTGCTGGCGACCACGATGGCGCAGATGGTGCGCGAACACTCTTCAGACAGTGATATGGCTTCCATGATTCTGCTGAGCTATATGCAATATGGCAATGTTGTGTGTTTTGTTGGTTAGTGCTATGTCCCTGTCTTTCGTTTGTTTCAATTTTCTCAATATATAATAACCAGCTGACTTTCAACCCTAGCGATCCTAAACTATAACTTTTTTATTAACTTAACAACTATGTCGACAACTACTAGCAAACTAAAGCCCTGTTTGGTTGAGCTTTTTGGAGCTGTAGCTTTTAGAAAAAGTCCAAAAGCCAACCAAACGGAGTACCTCCTCCAAACGGCTGTGGGCGAATGAAGGTAGGACTGCTTTTGCCGGCTTCCGAATCGAATACTTCTCCCCAATCCTTTATATGAAACATACAATCCCGATGAATCAATCCCCAATCCCCAATCCCCAGCGTGCGCCTCGTCGGATTCACGGGAACTACAGGATCTCTACGGCGAGTGGCGCTGTGGGAGCTTGACAGAGGCGCGGCGAGCGGTGCTGCGAAAGCTAGGCGGGAGCTCGGCAAGCGGCGCTCCGGCAGCTCGAGGGAGGCGCGGCGAGCGGTGCTGCGAGAGCTCGGCGGGAGCTCGGCAAGTGGTGCTGCGGGAGCTCAAGGGAGGCGCGGAGCTGCCGGAGCTCGACTGGAGGCGAGGCGCTGCGGGAGCTCGAGGGAGGCGCGGCGAGCGCCGCTGCGAGAGCTCGGCGGGAGCTCGGCAAGCGGCGCGGCGAGAGCTCGGCAGGCACAGCAAGAGGTGCTGCGGGAGGACGGTGAGCTGCTCCACTTTCCTCAGGTACAGGACGCACCACCTCTCTCTTGCTGTCTTGTGAAGTGCTTCGAATGCTTGCTTGTACCCCCGCGCGTAGTTCTTTTCTATTGCTGCTAGCTTGGTAGGGGCGTGTCAGTGTTGTGTTGTTTCGGCTCTGCTCTACTAAAGGATGATGTGTGATGAGATGTCAATGGATTGGATTGAGCTCACTCCCGCGCACGCGAGCGCCTGGCTGCCAAAACGCCGCCGAAACCGGTCTGTGTTTTCTAGTTTCGCATATTACCGGTTTGCACACAGCTACAAAATTGATCATGAAGCCTGAGTTTAGACAGATCCTTAGCTCTTGGAAACAAACGAAGGAAGACTCGATTTACTTGAACGGGAGCATAGCAACTGATCATGTCATGTATTGCAACCATTATTTGTGTGTCTATATTTCAGCCACTTGTTTGATTCCTTGTTATGAGTACTATGTTGAGAACAATGATGTCTTTAAATGCTTGCTGTTTATATATGATTGTTGCAATTGATGATATGTCCCTTCATGTTTATTATTTATATGTGATTGTTTAAAATAATAATTTGTCTTGTTTTGTGTAGATGGAAGACTACAACTCAGATTTGGACAAAAAAGGTCAACACGTTCTAAAACTTTTAGCTGATCTTTCCCAACATGTTGCTGTTATTGGTGAAATGGGTAACCTCTATACTGATCGTTATTTGAATAAAGGTGCGTATAGAGAAACTCCTGAAACTGGATTTCAATGGGTTGAAAGGTGTTTGGTGAAACCTAGATATTTCTACAAAATGTTTAGGATGAGTCGTGAGGTTTTCTGGGCACTACATGAGTTGCTTGTCTCGTCTTATTGTTTGACCTCAAGTAGAAATGTTTCATCAGTTGAGTCATTGGCAATGTTTTTGTGGATCATTGGGGGACCTCAATATTTTTCTCGAGCTGAAAACCGTTTTACTCGGTCAACATGGACAATTCACACAAAATTTCATGAAGTATTGAGGTGTTTGCGCAAGCAAGGAAAGAAGAATATTAAACCAAAGGATCCAGATTTTTCAATAGAGCCTAAAAAGGTGAAAGAGGAACGTTTTTGGCCTTATTTTAAGGGTGCTATTGGAGCTATAGACGGCTCCCACATTTCTGTTGGAGTGTCACTAGATGAAATGGTCAACCACGTGAACCGCCATGGATATACATCTCAGAATGTGTTAGCTATGTGTGATTTTGACATGAGATTCACCTTTGTATCTGTTGGTTGGCCTGGTTCTGCTCATGACACACGAATTCTCAATCATGCGATAGTCAATTTTCCTTCGTTTCCTCATCCTCCGACAGGTATAACACTTTGTGCTGACATATTATTTTTGCTTATGTTGTTATTCACTATGCTTATTTGATTTAACACAAAAAAATATTATCCTGTTGACTCCGGGTATCCAAACCGAGCAGGGTACCTTGCTCCTTTCAAAGGAAGTGCATGCCACATTACAGAATTCTCTCAACGTTCAGGTCGTCCTCCTCAAGGAAAGTATGAGGTATTCAATTTCTTACATTCATCCCTTCGAAATATCATTGAGCGGGCTTTTGGTGGCTTGAAGCAAAAGTGGCGTATATTGATTAAGGGCATACCAAGTTTCGATACTCGTACACAGCAATAAATTATAATTGCTTGTATGGCTTTACATAACTTTATTCGTGACAGTAAATTACAAGATAATGAATTTGATAGATGGGATGTTGATGATGACTGCCTCGACCAATCGACAGAACTTGTGCAAGAAACACAAGAAGAGGAGAGTCCTATGGACGAGAACGAGGATAGCATGAATGCCATTCGTGATAGGATAACAAATGCTTTGTTTTTAGCTAGAGGAAGATAATGATATATATCTTTTTTTTCATAAAGTATAGTCATTAAATTATTGATAGATGTATGTTAATTTTTAAAAAAACTTATTTATTAAATATAATGTTAATTTATGTGAATAAGTGGATAATACGGTGATTTTTTTAATATATAAATAGTCTCTCAAACATTCAGGAGCATTACAAATATTTTTTTCTCAAAGCTAAAGTCACAGTTGTTTCAACCAAATGACTTTTTTCACAGGCACAGTCCAAAGCTGCTTCTTTCACAGCCACAGTCCACAGTTAAAATTTCTACAGCTACAGCTCAACCAATAGGGTCTTAATCTTTGAATAATTTTTATCCTAACTAGTGTTCACTTCAAATACTACATATATATACTCTTCTCCATGCATCCAATCGACCTAAGGAACCATGAGTATCGATCCGCTGATTTTTCTTTTTTGCAATTTTGCTCCGCTCGAGGCCCTTGTTTTGCATGCATTGGATTTTAAGACAATCACTAATGATGGTTCATAGTAAAAGATGGATGTTAATTAAATAGTTGTGCAGAGGTCAAATTTGTGGGCTTACGGGTGATTACTGCTTGCACTGATCATTTGCACGCTGAAAACGTATGTCACATCAGCGCTGGGATCTTACGTTTCTTAAATGGGCAAGAATATGGAGAATATGGCAGCCGGTGAGTCCACAATGCCACAATTCTGGGTCAGGCTGTCAAACGACCTCGTAATGGAGGTGATCCTGCGGCTACCGGCGAGCGTGTCGTCGTGGCGGTCCAGGAAGCAGGCCCACGACGAGGTACCGGTGTTCTAGGGAGGCGGGTGACGACCGCCCGCACCGGCAGCTGCAGGAGCACCTCCATGACGAGGTCGTCTTCCTAGTCTGCTGATTGTTGTGCGCATCGGAGGTTTCCAAGGTGGCGCGTGCGGATACCCATGGCGCGACACAATTGGAACTGATGTCAGATGCGAAGGGCAGTTTCTAGGTTCAGGAAACTTGACAAAAAAAACAGACTCCGATTGGTGGTGATAATAGAAAATTTATCTGTAACCAAAGGCAGGATAATATACTCGATACATTCAAAAAGTTTCAGAAACACGTTCTTATCAGAAAGTAATCAATCTGCTGCTGCAGCTGTTCGTAAGCAACGGGTAAGAGCGACTCATAATCAGTAGGCCTAACAAACAGTTTTATATATTGTCTTCTTTTTCTTCCTTGTTTAAATTCAAACTTTTATGAACATACAAAAGAGCATGATATATATATATACACACACAAAACGCGGCGACCAAAGAATATATGAATGTATAGTTTTCAAGTAACAGTATATACGATTTGCTTGAGGCACTGCATGATCTGGTTACAAGAGACAACCGTCATTATTCTTGAGATTTTCCGTGCAACATATGGTACAATCATCTCAGCGAGTGCTAATAATGGTTGCAATTTCAATAATACACATCCACCAACTATATATATCCGGCGTGGTAAACACTCACATATATCGACGGAGGGGTAGTACAGTATGAATCAGTTTGGTAACAGTACTAGAAAATAGGTTATTGCAACGGTGATATTTCGTTGTAACATGGTCATATTTATGGCGAAATGATCTAAAGGCAACAAAATCATTTTCGTTGGGAGCCATTGCAAGTAGTAGCGGGGTAATAGATTAGACAAGAAGATTTTTTTTTCGTTGCAGTAGCTAAGGGTTATTACCACAAAATAAAATGTTGCTATCGTAACTTGTGGCCACGATCTATATTAATAGCATTAGGCAACAAGATTTTTTTCGTTGCAGTAGCTAAGGGTTATTGTCACAAAATAAAATGTTGCTATTGCAACTTGTGGCAACGATCTATATATATTGTGGTTGTAGTTTGTATGGGGTTGCAATAATTATTATTGCAACGACATTTATGTGGCAATTGAACTCTAGGAAATTATGAAAACAAAAATATTGCACACTGATTTTGCGTTGGATGGGAGTTGAACTCTAAACCAGCCGCTTACCATCAAAGACTCTCTACCACTGTTATTACATGTGAAAAACATTTGTAGAAACCGTGGCAGTAACAAAATATAATTTTTATATTGCAACGAAAGATTTCTTGTGGGTATAATTTATTTATATTGCAACACAATTTTAAGAAAATATAACACAAAAAATTGGTTGCAATAGAAAATATATATTGCCACCACAAAACGAATTGTGGTAATAGAATTGACGTATTGCCACTAAACTATCGCAACCCTGTCCGATAAAATCGTACGGTTGCTCATCCAGGATCATTTGGGGTGTCACTTGGCGAAACAAACGATCATACAGTACAAGAATTAACAAGGACACACAAACATGATTAAAGTGTGCATTAGGTCTGAAGGTTACAACATTGGTTCAGAGATTTAAAGTGCGGAAACGTAGTTTTGAAAACAAGCGCGAAAAAGCGGAAACTAATGATTTATAACTTGACGATACAATTAAACACACCAGCCCTCGAGGGGGGACGTTACATAAAGTGTTTTTTATAGGACGTAGGCTGCCCTCGCAGACGAACACAAGTCTTTTCTGCGCACATTTGTCCTCACTCGTGCGCATCCGGGAATAACTTCCCGGTCGATCATCCATCCTGAAATTGTTCCAAGCCAAGCACGCTTAACATCGGAGTTTTTCAGAACTAGGCTACCGGAAAAAAATTGCAACTTGTTGATATGAGTATCCTATTAATCCTATAAACCCTGGATCGGGGTGTCACATAAACGTGATGTCAATACAATAAATTATTATTCGTTGCGATACAACAGATTTATTGCCGCGACAATAAATTCGTGGTAGTATTCTTATAAAATTGCAACCATTTTATAAATGGTGGCAATAACAATTACCTTTTGCAACCAAATAAAATGTTATCGTAACAAAATTTATTCATGACAATACAATCCATATATTGCAACCAAATATGAAAACCATGGCAATAAGCCAATTTTCTAGTAGTGATAGCAAGAAATGAGGAAAACTACAGAGAAACCAATATAGAAGATCGAGATACTACCTACTAGAACGGACGTAGTAAATAGTAATACTGATTCGAAATAAGAGACAATAAGGAAGAAGGCAACACACCATCCAAAAGTAATGCTACAGGTGTTTTTCATCAACCTACATGTCTTCTTCGATACCCGTGGTGAATGCATCATATAATGAGGAAGAGGGGGGTCGATAGCAGCAAAAAGGAAGGCATAGAGAACAGCAAGGACTAGGGAGGAGAAGGAGGAGCTGGTGGTGATGAGATAAAATTGGGAATAGAATCTATCGAAAAAAGGCTAATGCATTTTCTGTTTGAAAGGCTTGGTATTGTTGTGTAAGTTTGTGAGTTATGTTTTCGATATTTCCTTAACGTATCACTTCCCTTGAGGATTTGATTTTAAACATGAACCTGTCACTTCTTAGGCCACTACTGTAGTATTTTCTCAGCTAATAATAGTACTGGTATGGACACTAATGTCAAATAATGGCGGTAGGTAAAGTGACTGTGTGCGCGGCTGGACAGTATAGGGTGATGCACGATCAGTCTATTCATTACATTTCCTTACAAGCATGGTACAATTATCCTCTCAAAAAAATGCGTATAACATATATATACCAACCATCACAGGTAGCAACATTTAGAGACGTCAGCTTGACAACTGCAACGCAGTTAAACAAGATAGATGGTGGTGAGCAAGCTGGTTGTAGAATCAAATCGGAATAGGAGGTATATGAGGGAACAAGCAAATGTGTCAACTAGTACATCAGAACGTGCTATCGTTTCTGGCACGAGCTTGCCCACTCGTGTCTCCTTCCAAAGTTGCTTGTGGCTGGAAGGACCCTTCGTCTGTGAGCCCAGCCTATACATTGCTAAGTGGACAACGGATGAGATTAAATTAGAGGATTGGAGTCCCGTCACATCGACACCTATAGAAAAGATCTGTAGAGCATAGGAAGATTTTGGTTTGTATCTTGAAATAAGTTGTTCCTTCTAATGATAGATCTCCATTATTTTGGCAATAGTATCAATTTAACCATGTACTTAAACGCTAAATCAATAAGGCATGCATGCATTTTATCCAAACACTAGGGCCAGTATATATCAATTTACCTGCATGCCTTTGCAGAAGCATCACACCAGAATATCAATTTACCTAGCATGCAGGACTTTGGAGAAACATCACTAGATCAAATCAAAATAGCACTATGATATATTTGTGATTTTGCAATGCAATAAAGTAGTTACTTTCGGTACTAGTTAATAAGTTTAAAACAATACATAAGTAAAACAAATTCGCTGCATATATCCTTTTTTAATAACTTTATTTGGCGAGCAATGCTTATGTAACTATCCAGGATAAGAAGTTTACTTTTTTTCAAGGAATCAAATGGTAATATATGTTCAAAGCTTATTATGTTTGTTGTCGTATTGCGGGAAGTATATCTCTGCCAAAAATTTTGCAATTGTAAGCAATGCCTTTTGTAGCGAAGGAAGGAACAACTACAGACCACCACCAGATGTAGTTCATATTGTCCTTAGCAGCACCTGTCCGTTTAGAAGTTCGTCGGTTCAAACTTTGCCCTGACCCAACCACGCCAAACTCCATATGAGTTTCCTTATGCATAGTGAAGTTGAATTTGAATCAGTGTGGCAAACATGCTAGAAGAGTAGACATGGACTGTGGATGCGATCATAATAAAGGAAGCTGTAGCTTCATCAAGACGGTGCTGTAGTATCATGCATGCTACATATGGTTGCTTCTTCCTTATTGCCTCCCATTTCAAAATAAAAACAATGCAACTATCCGCACCTCCTCCACTTCCTGCTAGCTATCATCGCATCTTCTCTCTCTCGTTCAATATTTCCTCATCCTTGCTGCCGAATTGATGTATATCCCATTGTCTATGTGAGTATTACAATAGTGGATGTGGATATATATACACTGTTTTTGTGGATGCATGCATTTGCAATTTGTACTTCTCATGATGCCATAATTAACCTGCACGGAAGATCTTTAACAATTATGAACAATAATTGTCTAGCATAACCATGTGATGTGGTATCACATTTATGTTTTTTTGGTCGTCAGTCTCAATTTTACTAAGTCCAGATGATCAGTTTCTTAATTTACGATGATTCATTGACATGTTGATTGTTGTATCAGATCCTATCTCTTTTATAACACGGTGTATGTGTATCACTCTCAACATGGAAGAATGAAGATGAGGTTTACCAAACTTATTATTAGGCCTGATGCTGGTTACCAAAGTTTAGAAGTACCGCGAAAGAGAAATATACATCACAAATCAAACATCATCCGCCACTCCTCTGCTCCTGGAACGTGGAGACATGGTCGCCGCTATGTGCTCTCTGCCTTCGTTCACAAGTTCCCTCTATTTCTCATGCTGATGGTTGAGCACCCGCCACCTCGTGGTTTGTTCGGGTCGGCGGCGTCCTCTCCTTCTCGCTCACAGGCGAGTGGTTCTGGCCGACCTCGCCTAGTTTCATTTGTGTATGTGGAAGCAAGAGATAAGTTCGTCCAAGAGGCAGCCAAGAGATGAGTTCTTCCAAGATTTCTCTTATTCCCACCTCCACCTTAACTATTTGGATTGTTTGGTACCGCTCTTGCCCACTCCACTCTTCTGACACTCCGTATGACGCTAGACACTTTAGCTGGAGCGCTTCTTCGTCGCGTGCTCGGGTTAAATGGAGAGATGGTGAAGCTGCCTTTTCTAGCAGTGCTCGCTCCGAGGAGCGGTTGTGTTCAGACAATGAACAGTCAGGAGCCGGAGCAAAAGGAGCGGTACCAAACACAGCTTTAAACATACCGTTAGTAGTCCTTGTCCTTGGAGTGGTGGATAGACAACCTCACTAAGATCTACTCTGCTTTCAAACTTGCTGTTGCCTTTTGTACAATAGTTGTAGTTGAGTGGTGTATATATAACTAGCAAAGTTTGCGCTCTCTACCATGCCCAAGCTAAAAGAAAAAGGTTTAGAGCTAAACAACATAATTATGAAATGGGAAAATGAATTAGTTGAGAAGTCAAAGATTAGAACATTTTCTTACGGAATCATAAGGATAAATATGAAGGGTGTAGTGGTTGCTTTACAAACCAATAAATATATTACAACATAGTACATAAAATTATAAAAAATGGAAGGGTTAAATCGCAAACTAGCCCATTCTTATCCGACGGGCATCGTCTTCGTCCTCCAAAGCCCACATACACTCCCCATGGCCACCACGCTGCTCCCCCTTTGATCCCTCCAGATCCGCCGCTGGCTAGCATCAATCGGCTACTGGAGATACCAAAATCGAAAGCTCATGCTCCCTTTTTGTCTCTAGTCGTACTCTTCCTCCTCTTCAAGCCTCCATATGCATCATCTCCATTGTCCTCCCTTTCACGTGCCGCCCTTACTTCAGACATCAATGGAGGAGAGAAGGGAGGCTTGGCGATGGGCTAGAACATAGGCCCACGCCTCACGACAATGGGAACCAACCTTGAAGCGGCAACGTGCTCAACGGGGAGGCCGTCTACGTCAAATGGAGCCAACATGCCACGACCAGAAGCCATCTACGTCGGACGGATTAACCCGGGGCGCCGGAGGCCAGGCTGAATGAAGCTTATTATATGTGATGCACTGAAACAACTGCAAGTTTATAAAGATTGATGCTTGGCTTGACTGTTAAATAGTTGGATGGTGTATATTTGTATGTGACGCACCAAAACTGCAAGTTCAGAATGATTTATGTGAACCGCGTGGCATGCTTGGCCTGACTGTTAAATAGGAGGGGAAAGTCTAGCTACTAGTAAGAGTAATAGTGCGGCGACAGTGGGCTGAGGCCATGAGGGGGAGTAAACCGACCTTCACAATCACCTAATTTAGGAGGCCATCAAGACAGTCCTTATCAATAATGGATAAACAACTTAAAAATAAATGGTGATGAGCTGTGGTGGATCGAATCAAATCGAGAATAGGAGTAGGAGGCAGGAGGGAAGAAGCAAATGTTTTGACTATATCCATTATAAAATAGGTTTTTTTTCCTAAGATCCTCTTAAAAGGCTACAGAGCCAGAAGTTAAAAGTTTCTAAAATAAACCGTCAATGTATGTAGGCTCCTAATCTATATCTATATAATAGACACAACCCACTACAAGTCATTAACTTCCTATTTCTCTCAATTGTGGTGCAGCCACGTCATCTTTTTTATTTTCACCGTTTGATCCAAGCATTAGTGTGTTATCTGTCCGTCCAATCCTTGCCTGATTGCCCACTTCAATTTTATGAACTGCAATACGTTTCCTCCCATCCCATAGGCCTTCGTCCATTAATTTGTTTCTCTAACATCCAGCTGCAAAAAAAACATCTCTTCTCCCACCAAAAGTTAACTGCTCCATTTCATTTGTCTCAATTAATTAGGCTTTCCTCCACCGAAGTTGATTGCTCCCGTAATAAAATTATAATGTTACCATTTGGTATTTAATGGACCTGCGGCTACTCCTCCATCCAGTGCTAGCCTAGGGAGGTATATATAAAGCCCCCAACATCCAAATTTCGTCACCAGCTCATCTCCATCTCCAAAATTTTCACGGGGCTACGAACGTCACAAGCATTTATTGTCGCATTCTCATCTCTTGAAATTCTCCAAATCTTTTCTTTTGTGCCATGTATCCCACGGTCTTCTCTTGACATTCTCATCTGTGGTTTAGATGATGAAAATTTTTCTTTCAATTTTTTATCACGACCAGTTATGGTTTAACTTTTTGTTGTTGCTTTTAGCTTGCAGCAACGCGCGGGGGTATCATCTAGTATGATAAAATTGCACGCCACCACCCAAAGCCACCTTCCTTTAATGTCGTGTTCTCGGTCCTCTCTGGTTGACCCCTCCCCCTCCAAGACCGCTTCCATCGCCATCCTCTATCCCCTCTTGCTAAGATCTCCGTCAAGACCAACATTGCGTCTTTGATCCCATCTGGCTGGGCTTGACGCTTTGGTGAACTCGTGATCCCTTTAGGCAACTTCGACCTCTGAACATTCAACTATGCTTCTCCAAATTGCAGCTTGCTAGATCAGCAAATCTTGCTTCTGTAAAATAGTGATTCTGCTTTGTAAAAAAAAAGTAAAATAGTGTTTCTGTCAAAAGTGGAAAGGCAAAAGCTCCCCAAACAGGGTAGTTTGCGCAAGATTCTATGTACGATGTACAAATTGAGGGCTTATGGGGCCCAGTGTTATATGGTAGAAACGGCCCAGTTCGCTGAGCCCAAACCCCTTTAGCCGGCCCTACCCTTCATCACGACTCAACCGCGACGCCACACTACCCGCCGGCGCCGGCGTCGCCTCCATTTCGAGTAAGATGGCTGCTTCCAGTGGCGCAGGCGCGGCCGCAGGAACGCCGGGAGCAGCTGCGCCATTCTCGGACAACTGGAAGGAGCGGGTCGTCATCCCAACTGCTGCCGCCAGTAAGCCTTCCATCCACGTGTTCCCCATCTTGGTTAAGATTCTTGAACTCGGCGTGCCGCTTTCCTGATCCGTCGATTTGGATGCTGGTTAGGCCTGGTTGGAGCTGCGTTCGGGCTCCTGTCGCGGCAGCGGGTGCGCCTCGGCGCCGCCCGCGCCACTGCCACCTACGCCGCTAACCTCGCCATCGCCACCGGATGCTACGGAGGTGAGGTCTCTGCGATGGGGGTGTCGGTTTTCAGTATTGCATAAGCTTACAACTTTGAGATTCACAAATTGAAAGATTCTTTCAGTTGGTTCTGGTTTACTAAATCTACATTTATTCGAGCAATTTTTTTTCTTCCTTTTTAAGCTTGTTTCTTTCTGGGGTAGGAGAGGAGAACAAGGAAAGATTTGCTGATCTAGTTCACGGCTTTAGTACCTATGTTCTTGCAACTATTGTTGGACTACATTCTTGATCTAAATTTGGAGCGCGGGATATCTACTGCTACTGGCCGCTGGGTTTTAGTTCGCACTTCCATTTTCTTAGAATATTAAAATGTTCACCTTGCTTATAACTTGTTAACAGGAAATATTTATAATTGCTTATGTTCTATTGAATAGTTTTGTTTCGCCTTTCAAGTTTCAATGCCTTTTTGTATCATAGTATCGTATGTATGGTTCAAAATGCTATGTTTTATCTATCATTATTCACACCCTACAATAAAGCAATGGAAATTATCTTAAAATGTTGAAACTGACCAAACATATTGATCTTCGTATCTAGTTGCAGAAACAGTGAAACAAATAACTCATAAATTTTTTTGAGGGGTCAATTGTCTCATAAATTAGCATCATTAATCAGTGCAGTGGCAACTAAGGAAAAAGAAGCAAAGTCATGCATGTTTGTCTTGGTGAAGAAGGGACTTAAGGCTATATTTTGTGTTTTCGGTTCACGTTTCAGGAAAAAGCGCTTAAATATGTTGCTAAATGAGGGATCGGATAACAATCCACGTCCATGCCTATTATGCAGTGTCATGTGTTGTCACCTTTTTGAGATTATTTTTTGAAAGTGATTCAGATATAGAGTATTGTACATACAGTAGCATTATTCATTCAAGTGCATACATTTAATGTGGTATGTTTCAGAAAAACACATAATTTTTTTTTTGACCATCCAGGAGCACGTGAACTCGCAAGAGATGCTCGGTCATCAACACCTAATGACCCCATGAATTCTGTTGTTGGCGGACTAGCCAGTGGAGCTGTATTGGGTCGAATACAAGGTTGGTTGCTATATGGAACACTGCCCCTCATTTAACATTTAGTGTATCCGAATAACTATATGGAACACTGTCCCTCCTTTAGCATTTAATGCATCAGAATATCAGAATGATTTGAGTTCAGTAGCATTTAATGTTTTTGAATTTTGATCCACAAATCTAGATTAGTTTGTTAGGGTAATGGATGGGACGGTTTTTAGAGCCTACTTATGAAATCAATACCTAGATTTTTGGAGCGTTATGGCTGTGTAGCAGATTTAAAAATGTTGAAGTATGGCTAAAAGACAACTAAAAGCTGGAGAGTGGTGAGGTCAGTTCTTTCATGTTGAACGAATAGCATTTAAAGCCTGATACTCTTCCTGGTTGAGCTGAAACAAACGTTTAGCACCAGATCAAACAGCCTAAGTACGTGCATATTTCTATTATTATGTGGGGGTAGCAGAAACAAATTTAATTGGCTTTTGATGCTCTACTTATTCTACTTGACTACTACACATAAGAGGAGGGAAGGGGCAGGGGGCCTTATTCATGTGTACTAGTATGGCTATTGTTACTATATTTAAGAATCCTGAAAGCTAACTAATATCTCGTGGGATATAAAATTTCTTAATACCTATTTAGACGCCTTCCCCTTGGGTCTCCATCAATATCTTGTGGGATCAAAGGCAGCAGCTACAAATCTTCGAAGTTTGGACAATTGCTTCTGGAAATACTAACTAAAGCTTTCACGCTGCATCTGATAATCTGTAACATCATAAGTTGACAGCATATAGTGCACACAGAATTACAGATTACAGAGAATTTCCACTCGGCCCTAGGGTAACACCACCCCGTGGTATTCAATTAAGAAGAAGCACATGCAAGCAGGGGCCGAGAAAAATCCACAAACCCTGGTCCCACCCTCGGGGATCCGTCTCCTATGGTTTGGACCTTAACCCATGCTTTGAGCCCACCCCATACATGAGGGCCCGCCCACCATAGGTCTGATCAACCGAGTAAATGGGACGCAACGACTGGATTTTTTTTATTCGACAAATTGTGAAACTAGGATTTCAACCCTGGTGGGTAGCCTCACACTTGGAGGCTTTAACCAACTAAGCGACTGTCAGTTTGTCTGTCACCTTTATCTACCGACGTGTAGTTCTGCATATTATAAATGACATGTAGTAAATTTGTGTTTTGAATTTTTTGAAATTCCTTCGTTGGCTTTTAAGCTGAATTCAGATATTGTTACATGTTTCGACTGCTAGCGTTCTTTATGTGGAAGCAATGCTACAGAATCTGCTGTTTTCTTCTGTTATTCAGTCAAATGATTGGAGCTCTATCCATTTAGCATTTTAGATGTTTATGTGCTATTGTGCTCAGAATATTAGATTCTTTAAATTAACCAGGGAACAGTGAAACTCTGTTCTATTGATACAGGATTAAATTGGCACTTTCGTATCACAAACTTTCCCTTAATGTAACCCCTTACCGTTTGTCGACAAGTACTGAAAAATGCTATCTTGTCACTAAATTCTTCTGATTGCATGTGAACCATAGGTGGACACTTTGGAGCTGTGAAATATGCAGTAGCCTTCGCAGCCGCCGGTACTGCATTGGATTATGCTGCACTGAAGCTGACTCCTGAGTGGCATGCCTTGAAAGAACAGTTTTCTGGACGTAAAGACTGGTTTACTCTCCCAGAATGGTCTCCGATCCAGGTGTTGGATGAGGAAGCCTTGGCGAAGAAACGAGCTCGAGAAGAGAACCTGTTTGCCCAGCGCGCACTTGGTAAACTTGACAAGGAGGAACCATAGCTACTGCATTTTGGATATAACACACTGATATACAAAAGTTTTTACAAAGAGCTGTATCTGTATGTCTCCGAAACTGTAGTGTTAGAAACATTCAAATTTTGTATGGTAGATATTGATTTTGTGGAAAGCTCATGGAAGAGGAAGCCTTAATGTTGTACTCTGGGTTTTCACGGCGAAAAACGTCATTGTTTTTTGCGAAAGGGCGAAAAACGTCATAGCGGTGCGTGTACCGTTTGTTCTTGTTTGAACTTCATCATGAAGTACAAAGTTGGACGTGGCATTAGAATGTGTGGAAATTTTATGAGTTAATCATTACCGTGTTAGTTATGGATCATTGTCTTCACATTTCAGGGTCCACTGAAGCAGACCCTGAATTTGAAGTCGCTCAAAATTAACGGAATTTATTTAGCGTCTAGGGAAAAATTCCAGAATCACAAAAGGATCCAGCCCAATCATCGCGGCCCAGAAGCCCACAATATAGCTAGGGTTCCTTTCTCCCTTTACACATATATAACCCGCAAGCAGCAGCACCCCCCTCTTCTCATCGCTCCATTCTTCGCTGCTCGCCCGCCGCCGCCGCTGCCGCTACAATCCCAGCCCGCCGATCACTATGGGTAAACTGGAAGAAATTTCCCCCTTCGTTGTCCTCAGTACTCCATTTCTCTTGAATGTTTCTGGATCTGACGTATCCTTGTGACGATGGCAGCCCGGGTCAAGGTGCACGAGCTGCGTGAGAAGAACAGGAAGGATCTTGAGGCACAGCTCAAGGAGCTCAAGGCCGAGCTTTCCCTCCTCCGCGTCGCCAAGGTCACCGGCGGAGCCCCCAACAAGCTCTCCAAGATGTAATTTCCATACTCATCTCCCTCCGTTTCATGGATTCGACATTCTCTTGCACGCCGATTTGATACCGCGTTGCCTGGTCTTGCAGCAAGGTGGTGCGCACCGCCATCGCGCGCGTGCTGACCGTTATGTCCCAGAAGCAGAAGGCCGCTCTGCGGGAGGCGTACAAGAACAAGAAGTACCTCCCCCTCGACCTCCGCCCCAAGAAGACCCGCGCCATCCGCAGGCGCCTCACCAAGCACCAGGTGCGCCACTCCTTCCTATGCAACTAATATAGAGAAACAACAGTGCTGAAACTCTTTGACACATGAATGTGTTAGGCCATTCAGGGTTATATGCTGGCGTGGAATAAATCTTCTGAGCTTATAACGTAAATTTGGGCCAAATAAACATTCACTAGTTCAAGCTGCTTCATTATTTCTTGTTTCTTGAATGGTTTAGTAAAAAGTTTGCATCTTATAGCCTAGAACACAGTAACAACTCTTTGTACTTGCTTAATTTAAATATGCCTGATTCATTGTCATTGCCTAAATTTCACGAAGCAGTGGTGGAAAATGGAATTTAGTTTTTTATGAACCCTAAAGCTTGTTAATGTCACTTGTTGTTTTACATATGTTGTTTTAGCTTGCGACTTTTTTGTTTCTCTTTTGTGTCTGTTAGTATTTTGTGCACTGTTTGCTTGAAACATGTTCAGAAACCTTCACAGCTCTTGGAAAGACATTCTAGTAGCCACGGTAGAGCCAAGCTTAATGTTTTAGTCCGCTATTTTGTGAACAGTAGGATGTCTGAATGTTCTGTTATTAGTGGTAGGCCCGTTGTTCCCATTTTGAGTTGAAATCCTTAGCTCGTTTATCTGCAGTTATGTACGGTTGAGTTGAATCCTTGCTTGTTTATGTAAAGTTCTGTATTGATAGTTATCAATCTACTCAAATATTCATCATATTGTTGTTGCTTTTTTTTGTTATACAGCTCTCTTTGAAGACGGAGAGGGAGAAGAAGCGTGAGAAGTATTTCCCCATGAGGAAGTATGCTATCAAGGCTTAGATTAGCAAAAAAAAATATTACCCTGTCAGGTTTTGCCCAGAAATTCCCTAAAGTCTGATGTACCGAACATCCGTTGTTATTATCTATGTAGCTGATGGACTGCTGTGATGAATTGCACCTGTTTTTCTTGTGGAATGTATTTTGTAGACTCTTCAGTTTCAACCTAATCCCCTGAGGCAATATTTTTGTTTGTCCGAAGAATTGTATCGCAATGGGTGAGTTTTGCTGGTTCATCTGCATGCCTTGAATTTGAGGTTGAGCAGGGGGGTTGGTAGCTGCCGGCCTGCCTGTTTAGGTTGCTCCATCATAATCGATCGCTTGTCGCCCCTTGTGGTTTTGGGGAATCTTTTTACATAGCAAATTTGGTAGAACCATTTCATTGTTTCCATTAGCAGCTGGCTAGAGAGCATCCGAGCATTTCATTGTTCCCAAGCAATTGGATTTTAAACCGTTCGATCAAAATCCAACAGATCTCGGATGTCTTCTTCCTCCAACCAAGGTGTCTTCTACCTCCAGCCAAAATGTAGACCAGCTGCCATGCTTGGCGTGGAGCTCGTGGAGACCCTAGTCCACCAAGCCACCCCATCCTGCAGCCTCCCTCACCCACATGCTCCACACTCCCACGCTAACCTGGCCCAACCATTGGCTGCCGACAACCCACCAATTGTCTTGCCTGCCTTTCATCAAAAACCTTCCTCTAAAATCATCGGCTTTCGGTGAGCCCAAATCCCGAAGCACTAACCTAATCTCGAGCCCTAACCTTGTTGAGTGGTTGCCGGGCTTGGGAAGGCAAAGTGTCGTCTCGCCGTAGGTGGAGAAGGACATGGATTTGGGAGAGAGCTGCGACACCACGTGAAGGAGTTGTGGAGGCAGCCTTATGACGATTAAAGAATTGAGTGGTGGACTCTCGAAAAACACTCGAATGTCGTTTAGCAATCACGTATCATTAAGGACTTTTTGGATTGTGTGAGTTTTTTAGAAAATTTTTATGAATCTTATGTTTTTTTTTGTGAAATTGAATTAATTTCTATGAAATTGCTATGTGATTTCTATAAAAATGCTACTTTCTAAAGAGGTCTTAAGGGAAAAATTTTGCTTGAGACATGATGTATGTATATCAATAAGAAATATAGTTTTCACATCGAGATAATATTTATCTAAACATTTTACAAGAAGCGTAACTCTTTTTTTTTCACATGGTACAATTGCTCAACAGGTGCGCTGGTGAGGTTGACGGAGAGCCCGGCGGAGCTGCGCCGACAATAAGCCGATGAACAAAAAAAAAAGAAAAAAAAATTCAGCATCGGATCGACACCTGCGCGAAGAAAAGTCAGTCATCCGACCAGCATTTGAAGCCGAGATCTGCATGAGGCGTCCAGGCCCTCCCGTTCCACGGGCACTCGTGGAGTCGTCGACTCGTGGTGCCGCACGAGGTACCAGTCCCAGTCCCCGATACTCTTGTCCCGCGCGCGCCGGTTCTTGAAGAGCACGACGCGTTCCAGCGCCGTGCACACCTTCGCCACATACCACAGAAAGGCGACCTGCTGCCACGTCCAGCTGAACCCGGCCAGGGCCACCTCCCGGAGGCGGCCGGGCCGGAACTCGGACAGCTGCGCCGGCCAGTGTATCTCGAACCGGGCGGCTCCTGCTGCTGCTTGTCGTCAGCCGCCACGACGTGGACGTGCAGCCCCTGCAGCGCCGGCGCGGCGAGCAGGAGGAGCAGCGGCCACGTGACATCCCACGACGCCGGCACGTCGGCCACGAACAGCCTGGTCAGGCCGCGCAGCTGAATGGGCAGCGCGCGCGGCGCGAACCGCCCGGTGAGCCGGAGGACGAGGCTAGATAAGATCGTAGTCGTCCTCATCCCAGGCGGCGCAGCGGCAGTACACGAGGCGCACCACCTGCAGCGGCGAGCGGACGGCGGACAGGCCCCGGTACGTGGCCATCGGCGTCGACGCCGGCGCGTCTCGGAGCACGAGAGACGCGAGGGCGCCGTACCGGTTCAGAGCCGGCGGCACCGTGGAGCTGTACAGCGTCAGGCCGTGCAGGCGCGACCGGTGGCACTCGTTGTCGGGCCCGCCGTGGTGTGCGGGAACGGGTAGTAGGCGGGCCCATCGACAGGCCTGCGGGCGACGACCTCGAGGTCCTCGACTCCCCACGCTGCGATCGCCGTGGGGATGAGGCGGTCCACGTAGTCTTCGTCTTCCGTGGGGAAGAACTCGACGCGGAGCCTCTTGGCGCGCCGCCGCCGGTCATCTTCTCCGCCGTCATCTGATGCCGACAGGAGAGGCCGGCGACGCCGTCAGCGAGTGCCCCCATGGCATGACTCCCCCATGCGCCGTGGGCGTCGACTTTCAGGGCAGCGGCGGCGGCGGCGGCGGCGCTGCGCGTCGCGTAGTAGTCGCAGACGATCGTCCTTGAGTACGTTGCAGAAACTGAGGTTCAGCGCGGGAATGTCGCGCGGGAGGGGAGAGGCGCGCCCAGCGCCTCAGTAGGACGGCAGTGGAGAGCGCGGTGCGGGTGTTGAGGCGGCAAAGGATGAGGCGGAGCAGGTCGTCAGGCATCTCACCCAGCCTATCTACGCCGTCGTCGGGCACCTCGCCCAGCCTATCTACGCCGTCCGCGCGAGGGCGTAAGCGCCTCGTGAGACGTCGTGACATGCGGCGCGATCTAAAATTCACTGACAGTAATGATATTACGAACCGAAAGGCATCCGACTCCAAGGAATCAAGGGGGAGTGTACGTAAGGGCACCAGAGGTCCTGAAGGCAGGTCGTTGTCTTGTATTAAAAAATTATAACTAAGAATAATCTATTAACGTCGATACATGACACGCATCATGACACCAAAAATACCTCAACTTTCTGATGCCCTATTTATTCCATATGAGTCTCAACCTCTAACGCAAATAAAGGGAAAAACACACATTTTATATCTAAAAAATCACAGGGTACACAGCGCCACGCAGCACCACTTGTACAGAATAACCCTTACATCACCATCCCACCATCAATTGTAAGCACCTGGCGCCATCAAAGAGTTTAGTTCAAATCTTCAAAACATTATTTTCCCTCAACTGTGGGTACGTATAGGTATTCATAGTTTCTTTCACATACCTGTCCGGTGATGTAGCTAGCCGCAGGATTAAGGGCCAAAAACTCCACTAACCCGGCAACTTCCTCTGGCTGTCCATATCTCGCTGGAAGTTGCACCATAACATGAAGCATTAGTGTTGTTGCATGGTGTTTAAATTAATGCACAGAAAAGAAAATGTGTGAATATCAATCAATATTTTTCAAAATGGCAATTCACTACTTGCATATTATGCAAAAAATCACTAGATGGGGCTTTATAAAATTCAGCCTGAGCCGCACTGCACGCCGTATGACATAGAGTAGCAGTTATCATTTCGGGTCCTAATATCATATGGATGAAATATAGAATACATATTTCAGTTCATTGTTTTGCTTTCAAGTTCCCACGAATTTCCTCGGCTCTTGCAGTCTCTCTAAATATTAATTATGAATAAATGTAACCTTAATTGTCCTATGTTGCTATCAACAAATGATCAGTTTTTCTTTCCATACATCAAAGAGTTGCTGGCAATGATTTCCCTTGTGATCTATTAGAATTCAATAGCATATTGAGCATCCAAAGAATGACACCTAAATCATAGTGCTATCTGGATTCTGGCCTAGAGTGCAGCTTAAGATACTAATTGAAGGGAGCAGTTGAGAAAACTCAGATAAAATGCATACCTAATGGAATAGTTGACAAGATTTTCTTCTCAAGCTCTTCTCCAAGTTCAGCAGTCATATCAGATGCAATGAATCCTGGTGCAATAGCATTCACCTGCATGAAGATTCCAATCTTATTTCCTTGTTACATGGGAGCTAGTAACAGTTCATATTTGTACTGGCATCTTCATCTTAACATTAAGAAAACAAAAGCAGAGGGAGTACACGTGAGGAAACAACTGAAAGACAAGACATCGCACATTGATATTTCTGCTTGCATACTCCCTAGCAACTGTTTTTGTGAAGCCAATCATTCCAGCCTTGGCTGCGCTGTAATTAGCTTGCCCAATATTGCCAGTAAGACCAACCACTGATGCTATGTTGATAATTCTTCCCTGTATACCAGTACAAAAAGACACATGATTGACTATCACAACATTTGAACCACATAAATTTTGAGCAACCACGAGGTTAAATAATAGAAATCCACTATACCATTGCCCTCACCAGGCATGAGCCAATAGTTATTTATGCACAATGCGGATTATGTATATATCTTACGTTTTCTGGCCCATTCAGTTGAACTAATGGAGTATATAATTTCACGGGCCTAATTTCATAAACAGAAGGTAAACAAATAATTGAGAAAGCATAATTCAATTTGTGCATCTGCATGGAAATTATTTATAAAAATGAAGATTAGTGTTTAAACTGTAACAGGATGAAACCCAGCCACATAGAGGTTTCAGAAATTTTGATCTGAAACGGACTGAACTCAGTCCATGCACACAATCTGAACCAGCCTGGCACTATTTTCACTTTCAGAATCCCAAGCTAACAGCACCCGTTGCAACTACTGCATTATCACCCAGCAAAGTCATACCACAGCATTACACATGCGAATTTGAAGAGTGAACAAACCATACCTTTTTCTTGTTCTTCATTACTTTTATGGCAGCCTGTTACAAAGAAAAGCACATCTAAGATTGAGAGGCACAAATATTCCAAGTGAATTATAATTAAGAAGTTTAGAAACAAACCTGTGTGCACAGGAAGGGACCTGTAAGGTTCAGATCAATTACATCCTGCCACTGAGATATCTTCATCCTCATCAATAATGCGTCTCGTGTAATCCCTAATATCAAACATCGTTTTAATTGCATGAAACAAGGATGTGACTATGTGCAGATTGCCATGAAAACATACCTGCATTATTCACCAGCACATCTATTGTTCCCCATTTATCAAGTGCCTAGTTGATTGAGAAAACAATCATAAGCAAGTTTGAGTAAAGAATGATGCGAAAGAAAATAATAATAAAAAAAAAACTGCCTGTAAACGAAGTAAACATACCGCTTTCATCATGGACTCTACATCAGCCACTTTTGAAACATCTCCACCGAAAGTGATAGCCTCACCACCAGATGCTTCAATCTACAAAAGTAGCACTGTAAGCATCTGAATAATCCATTCACAAGAGGGAAAATAAGAAAATGAAATGAAATGAAGTAAAATTGCCAAATGTTGATATCAACACTCAACAGAGTCCAAACTAGTGTGTCCTGCGTGCAGATAAATGTTCTAAAATTTTAATCTCATATAAATGGCAATTAGAGTCATTATAACAATGTTACTGCTTTCTCAAATGGGTTATCACACTAGTTGTGTGCAACCTTTCCAATGCCAATAATAAAGGCCAATTCAGAAAGGATTCATGCAAGGTTGAACGAGAGTGATAACAATGTCCATGTTTTGCAAAGATCTGGTCACTTACAGTGAAGATCAGAGCATCAAATTAGTAATGACTGTTGATAATTGATCATGATTGCAAGTGAACTGTTTTTGAATTAGGACTTGAAAATTGCAGATGTCTTTGAGCTAGACCTTAGAAAGTTTCAGAGATGAACTGAAGGACATCCAAATAATACCAAATGAAGTGTATTTGCAAATACTAAATTCTTAATCAACAAGCTCACCTCTTTGGAGACCTCTTCAGCCTCTTTTGAGGACCGGGCATAGTTCACCAGGACCTAGAACATAAGCCAGAGTCAGATAGTAAATTAGTGTTAACCTTACATCAGCAGGGAAAGAAGACGATATGGTATTTTGCATTTGCAAGCAAGTGAGAAGTATCAAATGGTACTACTAGGAGAGCCTACTGGAGTACTACTAGACTGCAAAAATTACAGCTTCCATTTACTGACAAATAAGTAAAATGCAGAAGAAATTGCCATGCAGCTGCGCACAAACATATGTATTCACACAGAACTCCTACCAACTCTTGAAAAAGCTGCTGAATTTTCTGTATGTATAAAATATATTGTCTGCATGGAATGGTTTTACTAAGCAGATAGTTCGCCAACCTTGCAGCCAGCTTTTCCAAGAGCTAATGCCACGGCTTTTCCAATCCCTCTGGAGGCACCTGTAACAACAACAACTGGAGATTCCAGCTCGGTGGCATTTACAAGTACTTGTTCAACAGCTGCCACATGTGTTTGCACACCTGCAGATAACATTGCTCAGTACTGAATACATGAAAAGAGGTTTCCATGGCAATAGATATCGCAATCTAACTGAACATTTCTAAAAAAATATGTCGATTCAAAACTAGAATGCTAAAAATCTGTAAGGTAACGTGTGCCACAGCTTTAAATTCTATAACACATTTAGATACATCACATTGTTTCAGTCATCTGACAAACATATGCAATCCACATACTTCGGTTCAAAAGGTGCTGTATCGACTCCCATAATATTCACTAGGTTCAAGTTCGACTGCAACATATATGTTACACCTACTATAATCATAGATGTTAAGAATGATAATCAGTCCATTGTCATCTCACAGTTGCTAACCACCAACTGCTCATTTTGCCCAATCAGCACCATGAATGTCTTGCAAGTAAATCTTCTTGTCATATAAAGATGCCACCTATCAAAATATCCGCATGTACCCATCCCAAGCACTGCATATGATGAGACAATGGCAATGTAGACCAGGTGTGGTGGAGGAAAATGTTGACGCCGGTCATCATAGGAGTAGGGGAGGGCATGCCACAATTGAGCTCACCTCGGTCTGCTTTAGGAACAGAGCTAAACAAGCAATGTAAGTCAAGTACGACAATGGAGGAACTACACTTGCCAGGACAAAGCTTGGTTAGATGACCAAATGAGCTAACACTAACAGTGTAGCAACAGTCCAGTGCCACAATGCCATTTGACTGGACATTGAATATAGGAGTGAATTGCATATAACTAGTTTAACTAAGGTCCAATAATATATCATCTTGCCGTAAAGGTCCAATAATAATTATGATCAATAACAGATACAATAATGAGCAATTATCCATAGTCATTGTTTGTTTTCTCCTTAACAAATTCAGTAGAATTTGGTGTCGATACTTTGTCAATAATTTGTGTTTGGGTCGCCTTTTATTACCTTTGGTTCGTTGGTTTTTGTTTCGTCTTTCATCATTTCTCTTCTTCTTTTTCCTTTGTATCGTGTTTGTGTTGGATCTCATGGATTTCATCCTAGCCTACCCCAACTTGTTTGAGACTAAAAGGCTTGGTGGTGGTTGTTGTTTGGTGTTGATATTAATTAGACATAGGTAGTAAACATTGGGACTAAATGAATGGAAACTAGAAACGTTTTTAAGAAAAAGGTCTACCGTCCAGTAGAGTCGCTCGCTCGCTCACTCACTCACTCAGCTCGCTGTAGCGATCTGCCAAATAAAGAGAGTAGTACAGTACACCGGTTATCCACACGATGCGCAAACCAAATTTCACCAAGCTGGCGTCGATCCGAGGTACCGCTAGCAGCAGGCGCGCATTTCACCACAGGAACCTTCACAGTAGCAGCAAGCATTTTACTCCTCCCAAAGGAATCTAGATCTCGGAACTCCATCCCATCACGACAGAGGACACGGTGCCACGCCCACCACTAATCCGCCCGGCGGACGGAGGGTCGGAGATCAGAGAGCAGGGAATGAACTCACCGGAGAACCCGCGACCGGAACGCAGCGCGGGCGTGCGGGCGGCGCTTCCGAACGTGACGAATCCGCGGGGCGCAGCGACGCGGACGGACGGGGCGACGGCGGCCGGGGAGGAGACTGCCGAGGCAGCGGAGGCAGCGGTGGCCATGAGGGGCCGGAGGAGGGAGGCGCAGGCGTGGGCGGAGGTGGCGGAGAGGAGGCGGTAAGCCAGAGGGCGCGGCGTGAGGAGCGAGGCGAGCGCGGTATTTGTAGCCGTGGCGGGACGCGACGGAGGCGGAGGATTTCCTTCTGGCAGTTGGCTTTGGAAAGCTCAGCTGGGAGAGCGAAGGATGCGCCGCCCGGCGGACTCGGGCACTCGGCGGAGCGTACGAGGCGAGGAGGGAAGGGAAGCGAGAGAATGCGGGTGCCCCCGAATCTGGGAGTTCGGCAAAACTAGGATGGGCCGAGTCAGGCCCCGGATCAATTTTCGGTAGCCCAAGGCCCAAAGTTACGGCCCAAAACTAGGATTTTCTTATTAGTTCCTCTAACGATCTTCTGATCGGCTTAAAAAAATAACACGATACAGAGCGTAATGTTGATGAGTTAGAGATAAAGAGCATCAAAACTCACAAATTAGTCAAAATAGATGATGGTCGAAGAAAGTAGAGTCATTGGATATGGGTCAAATGGCCCGTCCAGAATTTTCAACCGAAAAGTTTGATATTTCGGACTTTTGAAAAATAGCAAACACCATATGGAAATCCACTTAAATTTAAATAGTTCTTTTATAATTTGTGTTATTTTCTACTTCGTCCCACTTTTACTACAAATATGACATATTTTTTTTCACGACAGAGCAACCGCTCTAGAATTTCATTACTTCAAAAGCAACAAAATTACAATCAATCTTCCACCAAGTTACGAGATGAAGTAGCTAGCAAGTAAACCAAGGTGCAGGTTAAAAAAAAAACCACAAAACCGAAACTGGTGGTGCGCCCATATGGAAACACCCCTAAATCCAGCTTCTGGGCCACCAGCAAGTCATCACATCGCCACCAATGCTTGAGCTCCATCTTTATCTTCTCCATCTTGACGCGGGTGAAGACATACTACATTTTGTGGTATCGTTGTAGCTCCAGCTTTCAGCAGGATCACGGTCCACTTCCTTCTGCAGCCCTGTCCAGTATCGCAAAAAAATACACATATAACAGACGATCTCCGTAGGTGATCGTATTATTTTTTTTTTTTCAAAACAGAACCTATTGCTTATTTCCATATAGCCCAAAACAACACAGCTAACCCGACTATATTGAATTGCTTAGCTCCAGGTAAGAAGTGTTTAGCCCACACCTCAAACTGAGGTATTGATTCTCGTCTACAATTTGCACCGATGGAGAAAGCCATTAGGCTCCAAACATATTTGACAACGGTACATTGGAAGAAAAGGTGTTAGATCGATTCATCCTCATCACAGAATGCACATTTCTTGTCACCTTTCCACTTTCTTCTATGCAAGTTATCTTTGGTTAGTATGACCCCTTGTTGTGTGAGCCATAAAAAGATCTTAACCTTCAGGGGGATTTTGGCCTTCCACAAAGTTTTATTCGGTTCGTTAATATCTAGATGGAACAACTGCTCATACATTGATTTCACCGTGTATTTACCAGATATATCTAGGCTCCATTTTGCTCTGTCCTGTTCTTGAGAGATGGAGACCGCCACTAGTATATCCTTCAGTTTTGTGAGCTCTATTTGCAATGGTTCAGTTAGCCATCGCCTGAAGGGAAGAGCCCATCTTCTAGCATGAAGGGAAGCAACAAAGGACTTCCTTTCATTGCATATCTCGTATAGGTTTGGGAATTTATCACAGAGGGAAAAATCCCCACACCATTTATCATGCCAGAAGTCTGTGTTCAGCCCATTTCCTAGTACG
Organism: Oropetium thomaeum; assembly: GCA_001182835.1. Taxonomy (NCBI): domain Eukaryota; kingdom Viridiplantae; phylum Streptophyta; class Magnoliopsida; order Poales; family Poaceae; genus Oropetium; species Oropetium thomaeum. The sequence goes on along the minus strand of LFJQ01000006.1, from coordinate 2,379,584 downwards.
ATCACTCTCCCTTGCAGGTAAAATTCTCTAACCTTTAAAAGGTCATACCAAATAGCCGAGTCAGTTTGTTTATGTTTGATCTGGGATATACATTGGGTTTTGACATATTTTTGTCTAACTTTGTCTGCCATAGCCCCTGTTTATTTTCCAATTTCCACCACCATTTGACCAAGAGGCTAATATTCATCTTTCTAAGATCTTTGATTCCTAGCCCCCCTTTCTTTTTTGGTTTACAGATTGTGCCCCATTTGATTAGGTGATATTTTTTCTTCATGCTCCCTCCCTGTCAAAAGAATCTTCTTCTAATTTTGTTCATTCTTTCCAGGTTAGTTTTTGGGATAAGACACATGGACATGCGGTAGATGGGAATGTTGGACAGACTAGAATTGATTAAAATTTGTCTTCCACCCAGGGTTAGAGAACCTCCTTGGCATCCATCTAGTCTTTTTCCAAGTTTCCCTTCTACAGGCATCTTGTCTACTACATGTAGTCTCTAGTGTGATACAGGCACACCGAGGTATTTGAGTGGCCATTCTCCAATGGCACAATCAAAGAGGTCAGCATAAAACAAGGTTTTACTGTTATCATGTTGGATCATTAAAACTTCACTTTTCTGAAAATTGATTTTTAGTCCAGACATGGCTTCATAACAGTATAGCATGATCTTGAGATTCATTGCCATTTCTTTGTCATCTTGGAGGCACATAATTGTATCATCTGCATATTGTAAGGCAACTATTCCATTTGGTATATATTGTGGAATCAATCCTACTAGGAGCCCATTCTGCTATGCATTTGCTACCATTTTAGCCAGGGAATCTGCAGCAACGTTGAAGAGAAAGGGAGATAGGGGGTCTCCCTGTCTCACTCCCTTGCCACTGCTAAAATAAGGTCCAATTGAGCCATTTGCTTTTACTGACAGGGTCCCATTTCGCGCTACCATTTTAATCCACTCACACCATTTGTGATCAAAATAACATCAAAATATTGTGCATATATATTACAGAGAATTTATTTTAGGTTCGATAGCAACCACAAAGGTTCATCTATTGAACTTGATTTCTTGGTCCAGATCTTGTAATAATATTGTAACTTACTAAGGAGTCAGTTACATAGTGTCTTGTGACAATGGGGTCAGGAGGAGCTTTTCTTTCCGACACACCGTTAAGCCGAACACCTCACTCATATCAATGTTCTTCACGCCTTGAGGAAGCTTCCAATCAAAATGGTAGAGGAGGTTGGCCAACAAGATCTCAACATTGGCCAGAGCAAAGTTCACCCCAGGGCACATCCTTCTCCCCGACCCAAAAGGGATAAACTCATAGTCTTTCCCTCTGAAGTCATACCCCGCGATCTCTCCTCCACGGATGAACCTCTCCGGCATGAACCGCTCCGGAGCGTCCCAAATCTTGGGGTCCCGGCCGATTGCCCAGGCGTTGATGAACGTGGTCGTGCCGGCGGGAATCGTATAGCCATCGATCACGCATTCCTCTCTAGAGAGACGTGGGAGGAGCAGCGGACACGGGGGGTGAAGACGGTGCGTTTCCTTGATAACAGCTTTCAGATAGGTCATTTTGGTTAGGTCGTCCTCGTTGATGGCGTTGCAGCCCTTGTTGCATGTGCAACTCCTCACCTCATCCTGTAGCTTGGTCATGACATCTTGGTTCAGCATGAGCTGGGCCATGGCGTACTCTAGGATCAGATATGCAGTTTCAGTGCCTGCTGCTAACATATCCTGTGTGATACAAAAAAAGGGTTAACAACAATTATGATCTGTTCTAGCTATAGCTAACGTTACAGTACACTTACTTAGAGAAATGTTGGAATGTTATGGAAACAAGGGAAGTACTAATAACTAAGGGGATGTTGAAGAATTAATAGTTGAACTCACCACCAAGATACCCTTGATGTTGTTTTGAGTAAGCTCGTACTCTTCTTGCAGAGCCAGCAACATGTCTATGAAGTCAGTCTCGATCTCAGCATCATCCTGCTGGTGACCACCATTTTCGGCTATCTTGCTCAAGTGCTCGTCGATAAGCTTGTGCAACATCTGGTCGAACCCGTCCCTCAGTTTCTCCGCCCTCCGACGCGTGGTCCACATGAGCACGCCGCCGGCCACCTTCGCCGGGCCAGGGTAGAAGTTCTCCAGGTTGAAGCCCCCCAGAACGGCGGCGCTCTCGAAGATGAGCCCCCGGATCACCTTGTCTCTCCCGTCCGCCCTGAACGACCGCCCGGCCACGGCGCGGCACACGACGTCGTTGGCGAACATGCTGAGGAGGTCGCTCATGTCGACCGCGGTGCCGGTGCCGGCCGCGTGGCGGACCTTGGCGACCACCGCGGCGACCTCCTCCTCCCGGGCGGCGCGGTAGGACTGCACCTTCCGGGCGCTGAGCAGGTGCGTGGTGACGAGCCTCTTGGCCTGCCTCCACCGCTCGCCGTACGGCGCGAACCCGACGTCCGCGGGCCCGTACAAGACCACGTCGCCGACGACGGACCGCGGCCGCGACGCGAACGACCGGTCGTGCGCGCGCAGCACCGCCTCCGCCGCGCGCGGGGAGGATGCCACCAGGTACGGGACCGTTCCGAAGCGGAGCGCCATGAGGTCCTCGCGGCCGTGCCGCGCGGCCAGGCGGCGCAGCGAGACGTGCGGCAGCGCGCCGATGAGGTGGAGGTGCCCGATTAGCGGCAGCGCGGGAGGGGACGGAGGCAGCCTGCTGCTCTGTCCTCCTCCTCCGGCTCCGGCGGCCGCGGCACTGAAGTATCGCCAAAGCACGAAGAGGAGGAGGACGGTGAAGAGCAGCACGGGAACGCCGGCGACGAGCTGATCAATATGATCTGCTGCTAGTGGAGCCATCACCGCCGCTTGAATTGAAAAAGGCAAAATCAAAGTCTCCGAGATGTAGCATATGAATGAATGTCACTGCTTGGAGAAGACGATCTTATATAATCGATTTCGTGTTGACTTAAGTGCCGGACTAGCTAGACAAATCGAAGATAGGCACAAGCAAAAATATCTATACTCCCACTGGTAACATAAATCGATTTCGTGTTGACTTAAGTGAACTGTTAAGTGAAGTCGTTAAGTCCATTTCTTACTCACAAGTGGTGCATTTTTGGTCCAAACCTCCCTTATTAGAATATTATTCATATACTTAATTTGTGCATACCTAACATCAATGTCATCCGATCTATTAACATCATCACTTGTATTAGTGGCGGATGCGGACTGAAAATGTAGGGGAGCTGAACCAATTCGGTCCAATGAACATCGATTCAAATTGTTACCTAAATTTGGAGTTTTATTGATTGAAAAATTAACTGAAAAATGAAGAATGATTCCTAAATTGACTATGCTTCCTAAATCGGTAAGATCTTCATTTTGATTTGACTTTTTGTCGGATGACGACGTAGTATTTTTTTTTTTTCTTTTTGCGAGGACGACGTAGTACATTTCATAGTGATACGGCCGTGCAAAAGTCAGTAATAGGTAGGCAACGCTAATTGAAATATGGAAGTTTTATAAAGAGTTCAAAGATAAAGCCTAGATAAATCGACGAGTTGAAGCAGCTGCCACAAACAATCTCTAGAGACGACCGAGAAAGGTCCAACTTTTGGTTAGGTGCGTGTGCATTGAGAATAACAAGCAGTACGTCTACGATGCCAACGTACCTGTGACGGTGCAGCTACATATGTTGACTCCACATACAGTTTTCATATGGCAATTATTGGTTCATCGCCCCTCTTCTCCAGCGTTCCGTTCCGTTCCGTTATGCAGTGACCACGCATCTACAATTCTTCGTCGTGGGCGGGGGAAGAAGCTGTGGGCAGCGGGGACGTCGTCGGGGAGGCGGGGGAACGTACGTCATCGAAAGGTAACAGTTTTTCTCCTTACATGTAATTTCAGCCCACCGTAGCTCGGCTCGGAACGAGGTGACGGTGTTTGTACGGATCGTCTCTCTCTCTCTCTAATACAGCTCTTGTGCGCTTTCGAGAAAAAAAAAATTACATGGGCCTCGCCAACTCCTTCGGCTGTAACTGGTCTGAGCAAGGACTCGGGGTAGGCTGTAGTCGGTTTTTCAATTTTCCATTGTCAATATAAGCGTTTACAATGAAATAGAGCACCATTTCTTTCTAACACAATTTACGCATCTCCTTCAATGTCAGAAATTTCTCCGATCAGGAAGATGTCCTCCGACTCTTAACTAAACCCACGCGAGAAATATTTGCAGTCCGCAATGCAGGAACAGACCAAGCTTCCTCGGAGGCAAAGGCAGCCACGAACTGGAAGAAGCGGACGTCGTCGGCGCCGGCATCGGTCCGGGAGTCCGCGCAGGTGACTGGAGAGCCGGTGGCACCCGTACCGGCGTCGCCTGCGTCTGCCTGACGCCGGTTCCGTTCCTCGAATCAGAAGAGATCTGGTTCTGCATCATCCACGCCTCTGATGCTGCAACAGACAGAATGCAGCAGGGTTGGTTGGTAATCACCAATGTAACAGTGAGCTGTCGTACTAATTGGAATGGTGACTGACTGACTGACTGACTGACGGACCGACCTCTTCTGGCGATAGTGAGGTTGGCGTCGTCGTAGTTCACGGGCCAGAGGAAGTAGCCGAGCAGACCGTGCCGGGCGGCGAACGCGAGCTTCTCGTCGACGACGGCGGCGCCGTCGAAGGCGACCCAGACGTCGCCGACGGACAGGTACGACGCGACGGACGCGTTGTCGTACTTGGTGGTGACGGCCGCAGCTTGGTCCCCGACCGCGCCGCCGGACGCGGCGAGCCGCTGCACCTCGGCGTAGGACATGACGCCCGCAGCGTCGGTCCCGTCGCCGCGCTGCCTGGGCCCTGCGGCGACGACCGGCGCGCCGACGCCGTCGCGGGCCTTGTTGCGGAGGACCCAGGAGCGCGCGTAGAGCGGGAGGCCCACGACCAGCTTCGCCGCGGGCACGCCCGCATCCAGCCACGACACGACGCCGTAGCTCGCGGAGAAGTGGGTCGCGCGGTCGTAGAGCGGCGCGTCGAAGGCCGTCGTGGCGTTGGTGGTGGCGGCGCTGGCAGGGGGCGGCGCGAGCCCGAACGCCGCGACGTTGGCCCAGTCCAGCGCCCGCACCAGGACCTCGGACGGGTAGTCCGCGCCCGCGTCGAGGAAGACGTGGGCGGAGAAGTAGACGGTGGCCGTGAGCAGGAACCCCGGCGGCGCCGCGGCGCGAAGCTCGGTGACGAGGAGCCCGAAGCGCGCCATCTCCGCCGCCGACGCCGGGAACCACCACGCCACGTCGACCCCGTCGAAGCCGTTCGCGCGCGCCACGGACACGGCCGCGGCGACGAACGACGCGCGGGAGGACGGGTTGGCCGTCACGGCTGCGAACGCCGGGTCCCTCGTCTGCGGCGACGCGACACTGGCGACACCGCCGCCGCCGCCGACGGAGAGCAGCGTCCTGAGCGCGCGGTTCCGGGACTTGAGCTCCCGCGAGAAGGTGGCGAGCAGGCGCGCCTGGTCCGGGTCCGCGGGGACCGCGGGCGCGCGCGTGCTGTTGTCCACGGGCAGGGCGGAGTAGTAGAGGTGCGTGTACAGCGACGCGTCGAGCGACGCCAGCGGCCGGAGCCGGGCGTCCGCGGCGAGGTAGTACCCCGCCCGCACCGAAGCCGTCTGAACAGCGTCCGGAGGAGGCCCCGAGGTGGCAGCAGCAGCGAGCGAGAGCGCAACGACGACGATGGAGACTAGGACGGCGGAGGACGCCATCGCCGGCGGGAAGGCGGTAGGATGATGGCAGGGGTGGTGGATTGGGAGCGTCCTTGTGTCATGGGAATCTGGCCGCGTTGGTGGTATGCAGGTGTTCCGTTCTGCTGCGCGCTTCGCACTCAAACCTTCTACTAGTAACTTTTTTTTTTAATCTCTGTTACTTTAGTAGTGTAACTACGAGTACTACGTGGTAGTAGTATAGTAGTGAGGTCCAGACAACTCTGATGGTGCACGACCTAATCAGCTGTCCGTTAGTGCCTTCATCTATTCAACTCACGTAGTATGTGAAATCAAGCATAAAGTCCGTCTTATTAACTAAAAATAATAAGTAATAAATATATTTACTATTAAAAATATTTAAAACATGATGAATTATTTACGCATTAAATTAATTTACTAAATAAAATGAATGATTATTAAAAATCAATGGCAACAAACTCGAAAAACAAAGAGAGTAGATAATTAGTCTTCCATTTATCTACAGTCTAAACAAAGAAAAAGATTAAAGAGTATAATCAGTTTTGAAGAAATAATCTAGTCTCTTCATTTGACAGTCGTCTCTCTAACCAATCCGCTGCACATGCATGCACTAGACGAAGAAGAAATAAGAGTTATTAACGCTGAAAACGAAGCAGCTTTAATGTATAGTGCTAGTCTTTTGAAATCCTCTTTTTATTATAAGAGGTGTTTGATAAGTGGATGGAGACGGTAATAACTAATAATGATGATTAATTTAATTTAAACAAACAAACGTCATATATCAAACAGAAGACCATAGTAATAAAGGACACAACGACCCACTAAAGTGTGGCGTGCAGACCATAATCGAGAACCTCATCTAATAGGTGTGAAACTGATAGTAAGTTAGTACTGGTACACTAGTATAGTAAGTAATATAATTCATACCGAAGAGGTAAAAAAAGAGGAGTACACTGACTGCTGGTAGTACCAGTACGTAGTGAGAATTGAGAAACTGATAAGGTCAAGGGGACCGTGTGCAAACGATTGGTTGCTTCATTGGGGAGGGATTATGCTCGTGACCGACTGCATGCGGCAGCTGAGGTCCCCCCGTCCGTTCTTGTCTCAAGGACACTGATACGTCCCGGTCACGAGGAGTAAAAATATTTGCACTTTTGAACTCCCCAGAACAACTTTTTTTCACTAGAATAGAAGGGAGACTTCCCCAACTGATGATTATATATTAAAGCAACAAAAGGTCTAAAGACAGACTGACGGAGTCGAAAATACATAAAGAAAACAAGCTAGTTTTTTTTTTGTGAGGGGGAAAACAAGCTAGTTGAGGAAAAGAAACCAAAGAAGAACTTTCTTCGTTTCGGTGTAAGCTACAGCAAATGATCCGTAGTTTTTTTTCCGAAAATCAGTAGGCACCTGGAGGGAGTAACATGCACGGACTTTGAGAGGCTTCCACATGAATACAAGGCCCTAGCTAGTCGTAACTGCTGCGCGCCATGGACAAGCAGACAGATACTACTAATACTACTACTTGTACACGGTGTGCAACTGAGGAAACTGTTACGGAAGTACTCCTAGTAAATTATCCTAAGCTGGGGTTACCTACCTGCTCTGCTCGGAAGTGAGCCCTGCTGCCGTTTAAAATCCACGTGGTCCACGGGCAAGGGTTGAATGAAAACGCGCTCAGGCTCAGGTACGCATGTGAGGCCACGTGTAGGCCAGACAGACTGCAGTCCGAGACGCTTGCTGCGCTGGCGCGAGTCTTCAACTCATAACACAGTACAATAGGTAGACCAGTTGTTTCGAAGAACTATTCCATCTGTCTCAAATAAAAATATTTAAATATTTTAGTCATTAACTTTTCCTAAAAAATAAAATACACCGTAGGTCCACAAACAAAAACATAGAAGAATCAGCCATCTAAAACTAGTACAGCCAACCACAGCCATCTAATGGCTGATTCGGGCAGAGCCCATGTGTCCCAACGACATAAAAAGATGGACTAGTACTCTTCCTTTTTTTCTTCTTGTACTTCGAACAAGACTTACAGTACAATTTTACACTACTTTCATTGTCCTATCGACAGAAAAAAGAAAAAAAAAGAGTATCTTAATATGTAGTACTAACTCTTTACATCTATAATTTTTTTTATTAATATTATTAATCAAAAATAAAAGAAATAGACTTTAACCCAACTAGAAGTACTTATAGTCTTGGACAGAGTATAGAGCCGAACTTCAGATCCAGAAACCATTGAACACATTATTCCATTAAAAAGCATTATTTTCCTCATGAGCGGATATTCATAAATTTTACATGTAAAAGATATAATCTTACTTGCTTGAAATATGACGCCAGTGACTGAACAAATGACAAATTGCAAAACAATACATCACCGTACCAAAAAACGTTCATGTCGGAAAAATATGTCAGGCCAATCTTGTGATAGCAATGAACTGTTCATTGCGTAACTAATATTGAGTATCGGTATCGGCAACAAAGGATAGATCATAGATGCAATCATATTTAACCAGTAATAGAGAACACTCATTCTAAAATTAGTGAAAATGAGTAAAAGACTGCTGTGATGTGATATTGCATTCTGGTGAAAGCAGAATCTGGGGTGCTTTGAAAATACAGCAGGCGACATGGCACTCAGATAAGGTACATCGCAAAAAAGAGCTTTTAAAGGTGTTTCAAGTAACCCAGTTGTCAATCCTCATGCAAGGCCTTCATCAAGTACATCCTGTTGAAGTTTTGACCAGCGACACTGCAATCGAGATGAAAATTAGACCAATACATAGCACAACCCCCAAAAAAAGCATATAGGTTATATAGAGAAAAATAAGGGCATACGGATAAACAATAAACTGCTTAGAGCATTGTAACAACTTCAACTGATAAGAATTTTAATTCAATCATGACATTCCTACATCCTGAAATAACCATACAGACTACATCAGGGAAAAGAACATAGGCTTTGCAATCAAAATCGAACTAACAGTCCCTGAAATGGAATCATATAAGGGCAAAAGTTTGGTGCAAATGAGTATTCAGTGAAATGGTGCAAACAACAAACGTCATTCGTCGGATCTTGATCTAAGGACTAGAGTCAGTCGGGTGCCCTTTCCTAATGATGCTTTACCAGTTTCTCACAAACCCCCCTGCTATAACGTTCTTCTCCTCAAGTCACCAAACATTCGTTCAGTGACGAAGTCGCTGCCAGCCTGCTGCCGCCGCCACTTTACGCGTTCCAGCTCTAAATATTGACACACCACCACGACGTGCATACCTCGTTGCCGCCAACTCCTAACTTCGATATGCAAAAAGCCCGATGCTGGCAAACACCCAGCACGCGTATCTCGCCGCTGCCGCCGCCACCAAACTCTCAAGGTGCCACGCATCCAGCCGACTGTTGGACAGCCAGGACGTTGCACCGGCATGCCAAACTCCGATGTGTCAACTGCCCACCTGATGCGTGAATCAGCACCTCGATCTGACGATCTCGTCGCTATCCTACTGCCACCGAATGTTGATATGGTGCTCTTTGCTCACAGGCTCACCCCCGTGAGATCATCCTCGTCCACTGCCTGGTAGCTAGCGACCATGCACGGTAATCTTTCTTGGTGGACTTCTAGCTGACATCACGCAAGCGAGGCATGCTGTATGCGACCTGAGGTGGATGAAGGACGTACTAGGGGCTGAAAAGGACAATAACGTTTCTTGTAGGGGGTTGAGTGCAAAACTAGTTAAAGTGGGGCTGCTGAAAGCCGCGTAAACTGACCCAGAACCTTAGAGTAAGATCCAACGAATGACGTTGGCTCTTTGCACCGTTTCACTGAATACTTATTTGCACCAAAAATTTCCCCATCATATAAAACATAATAAAGACACAGAATAGAGGTGGCCATATGCTGTAGAGTATATACCCGTTAATGTGGTTGCAGTAACTGGAGATCTGATTGGTAACAAGATATCCCTCCAACCGTGATGGTTCGGGAATCGGCTTGAAGATAGGATTGGATGGGTCTTCTTCAGGCAATGGCTCCTCACCCGCAGCTTTTCTTGCCATGTTTTCTTGCCTGAACCAGCAGAAAACAGCCAGGAAAATAAATAACTGTCACATACTTACTACTAGTAGTGAGAAAGCTCTTCCAGCACAGAACCACAAGGTATGTGAAAGAGAGAGAGAGAAACATGAGTTCACTGAAGTAAATGTTACGTAGACTGTAAGCATTTCCCCCACCTTCTCTTTTGAAGCCAAGCCTGCTGCTGTGACTGTTGTCTTGAAAGGTTGCGGTAGTAATATTGGAACTGAATTGCAACAAAGGCACTCAAGTCAAACAAATTGATTATAAAGTCAATAGCATAAATGATGGAATTCTTTTCTCAAACAATAAAACCTTGTTCTGCTCTGATGAAAGATCATCCATGCAACCAATCAGAAATTCCAGGTTCCTTTCCATAAAAGGAGCAGTTGATAACTTAAGTCTGTCGAAATCACACTGAAACACAAAAGGAAGGCCATATTGTAAACAGTTTTAGAAGATGGTGAACAAAAAAACTCGTATTCTTTGATACCCAAAATCCGAACCTGTGAAACAGGTGACTCAGGCTCCAGTTCCTTCATGAAGGTACTGACCAGTGCTGAGTTGGAAACTTTAATCTGTGATGATCAAATAAGATAGGAAACATAAGCAGGACATCACAACTCATTCTTATAACTGGAATGTGAGATACAAGATATCATACTGGTATCTCCTCGAAAATATCAACCCATGACAGTTTCTTCTCTCTTAACCTGCAATCGAAAAAAGTCATTTGCATACGCCACATTGATAAGAAACATGTAAAATTGAACTGTAGAAAAGAAGATGTACTTCTCTCCAGTTAAACCACTGCTACGATAAAGATCCATAAATGTGTCTGTGAGTTTTAAAGCTTTGAGAGCTAGTACTCCCTGACTTGACCTAGACGGATCATAAACAATGCATACACATCTCCTGATATTCTCCTGCAATATGCAAATGTTACACTCAGCATGTAAAAAGAAGTATGAAAAGAATCATGACGACGGAAAACATATGTTAACCAGATAGTGAAAAAGATTCTAAATGAAAAATTATAATTAAAAGAACAATTGAAACAAAAGATGGACAGGACAAGATGCCCTTTTTTTTTGAGACTGACAAGATGCCCTTATTATGAAAACAACTAAATAAATATTGAATGAGCAAGAAAAGGTTTATCAACGAGAAAGAAGAGCTTCCTTGAGAAACCTCATGTCAAAAAACTCCTTAAGATTGAACTTCCTCCTTGTGCCCACACCACAAATCACTAATAATAATCCATGATATGAATATATCATAGATCCAAACAGAATAAGGGTTTCTCAAATCAACTGTATTTAGGTTGTCGGTGACTAAACAACACTGGGGTCAACAACATAGGGCTCCAGTTTTCTATGGTTGCAACATTTTGCCTAGGTAGCAGATAATACCACTAGTGAAAGGATGATGGAGTTGGCTAGGAAAAAAAAAAAGAATAACCCCATGCAACTGAGAAGGTTGGTGGATAACCTAACTTATAATTGCACCATACCTGATAGTTCACAAATGTTTCAATCAGCTCCACAGTTTGGAAGGATCCAAGCAAGCAAGACTGATACCTGTGAGCATACGCAAAAACAAATGCAATGCTAATGAGTTCAAAACATAAAGCGGAAACAGAGACGCCACATTAGTAGTAAAAAAAAGGCAAATTTCTTGAAAAGTTAAAGAAACAGTAAAAGCACTTCATACAGAGCCAGCCAAGGGTCCATATTTGTAACAAGATCATTCATATGCAATGAACACAACAAATACAAGCCCTGCCCCATCAACATCAACCAACTCCCAGAACCTTAAAATCAAGAATACAATTAACTAACCAAAATTTGTTTAAGCACACTATTCCCATCACAACAACAATATTCACAGACTACTGAAAACTTAATGTGCATGCAAAGTGATAGAATAAAAGGATTTCTTTTTTTTTTCAAAAAAAGAACTTAGGGCTGAAAAAAGGCAAGGTGTTCATGATGTTCATCAGTCGTCAACCATCCAATACATGGAAAATATATCATGGATCAATTTTTTTCCAGCAATGATATGATAATCGATACTGTTTAAATGAAGTAGCTTAATTACCATCCAATTGTGTTATTGTCCACGTTAACTTCCCTCAAGCACTTCATCATCTCAAGCTGGTAATTTGCACCATCTGCATCTGCTTCATCATCATCTTCTCTGGTCTGCAGTGAAATTGTAAAGTACCTATTGTTAGCTTATATAAGATGTAACCATAGGTAAAATGGGAGTACCTCTGTCATAGCAAAAGCAGGTTTAATGGGAGAACTTGTGTCACAGAAAAGCAGGGTATTCAACAGCTAGGAATGTTACTCACAGGGAAAGGAAAACAGTTGGTCACTTCAAGAACGCTGCCAACATCTAGACCAAGCAGTTGACCAGTAACCAGAGCAGGCGCAAACTCCTCACAGTGTTTAATGATCTTCAGGACAGCCTGTACAATAAAGCAAAAATAAGATTAGAAAGGGATTGCGGTTTGTTAAACAAAGATTAGAAAGGGAAAATAGATTGTGTTCATTTACAATATGTGATAGTTAAATCTATACAGGATGCTCTAAGTTATGTACTTGTAACAAAATATTTATTTGCTGTCAACGAATCATAAATGTACTTTCTTCTCACTGTCACTGGATTAAAAAAGTTTTTTGTTCAAAGTTTGAATGACCATGGCAACTATCTTGCCAATCATATTTCAGATGCCTTCCATTCAAAGTGTGTTCTACGATGTATTCATATATCCAAGATAGCGGTGCACCTGTGTTTACATTAGATTAGGATGTGCACATAGCATGGCCCAAAAAGAATGATTTCCAGAAAGTCATATTGCCACTGGTTTAGCAATGTTGGGCATCAAGACGAATAAAATCATAAGGTGGTGTCAACTCTGTTGCTACAGCACTGCTATGGTGGATCATGGTTTGACATTGATAGTGACAGAACTTCCTAGAGTACTACTAATACAAACCAAAACAAAATTTCACTTTATATTTTCACTTGTGTTTCTGCATTAAAAACAAGACTTGTTCATTGAACATATGCCGGCCATAAATTGAAATTCATCAAACATGTCGCACTAGGTTACATAGAACGAAGGAACACATTCCATCCTCTAAATAGCACGTTATTCATCACCCGCGCAAATCCTTCCAGAGGCTTCTGAGCACCCTAGTTTCTCAAATCCCAGCATCTATCGAATCGAATGAGTCAACAGAAAGACGGGGAGGGGGGTCGGGAGCACTCACTAGGCCTTCCATCTGGACGACTCTTAGCGGGGTAGGCGCCTCCTCGGTGACCTTCGACACGGCCTGCAGGTACCTCATCCCTCCGGGTGCCCCTGCTGCTGCAACACAGATCGAGCCGCCCAGGGTTAGAGCAACAGAACAGAAAGGATTCCAAACGGAAGAGATAGGACTGGGCCCAAGAGTCACGTACGGTTCGCCATGAATGCTCGGCGCTGCGTGCTCTACGGCGGTGGCGGTGACGGCGCAGGCGTGGTGCTTGCTCTCTCTCGGGACGACGGCGCGAGCAAGGAAAGAGGGCCCAGGAAAGAGAGAGGAGAGCGCGGGGAGGCTAGGGTTTCTCTTCTCTGCGAGGGAGAGATGGAGGCAGGGAGCTGATTTGATGTGCGGCTACGATGCGTTCTAGCTTCAAGCAATTCCAGATGTAAACTAGGTGTGTGCCCGGGTTAGAAAATTTTAAATCTTAAATACACATTTTTATGAGAAAAACAAATCATATATTTCTTTAATAAACATAACAAAAATATATGTTTATTGTAATATATTACTCTTCACTAATTTTTTGTTCATATTCTAACCTTCAATACTTGTCCTAAATTATTTGACATTCTCGCTTTCTGATATAGTTTTTTATTTTTCTAATATATTGCTCTCTGCATTGCTAATTTTTCTCATGTACTATACTTTCTTTGCGTTGAAGCATCGGCAATTATTTTCAAATTATTTCAATGATGCACCTTACACAGTGTCATCCAAACTAAAATTTTCAATTTATTTCACCTTTATAACTAAAAAAACTTTACACTAAAAACAAAATAATTCTACACGTAAAAAATCACATGCATTAATATAAAGTTCAAACCGAGATAGAACAAAAAATTACATGACATTTATGTGTATGTGTGTTGACATACCCGTGCATCTTATCAACACGAGCTCATCCTGTACAGTAGGAAGTAGTCATCATATGCTCTGCAGCCTGGACCTCGACAAATGAATTTGTTAAAGTATATCTAATGGCAGCAATTCGGCCTAACGCTCAGCGTTGGCTTAGATTACGGCGTGTAGGTAGACGGCGTCATGTGATCGATCAGCGCGCTCTTCAATCCTTTGATCTGGCTACGGCCAGCCGGTCAGGTAGACGCTTTAATACGGCGTTTGGGCCTGCGTCGTACTGTCGGTGTGGCAGCCCTGGAGACACATCTACGTGGCAGAATTCTGGAGCCTCTGATGTATATGCTGTCACCACACACTAATGACGGGATTATTAGGTGGTGGGTCCATACATGGTGAGCCGAAACAGCCGTGGGCGGACGACCTGAAAGTTGCCTGGAGGGGAGGTGAATAGGTAGTTTATAATTTTTCTGCAAAACAACACTCAGCAACCTGAATCAATCCCCCGGATGTCCGACAACACATCGGATATCCGATGCGTCGGAGTCCCGATAAAACGTCGGAACTCCGACAAAACCTGGTAAATGCGGAATTCACAAACTGAGCAGGTATTTGGAAAACTATTTAAACCGAAAATAAGTCTAGATATGTAAGAACAGGAACTAAACAGGTTATAAGCACGATATGCGTAAATCGAAGCAAATAACTAGAGGAAATGAAGAACAAGCATAAGTTATCTAAAAGAGAGAAAAGCACACGGAGACATAAGATTTGTTTCCCGAAGTTCAGCACCACAAAGAAGCCTACACCTCCGTTGAGAGGTTCACAAAGAACCGGGTCTCTTTCAACCCTTTTTCTGTCCAAACAACCATAAAGGTCAAACTTGTTTCTTCACTAGCAAATTACTCATGTGAGGAGGGGCAATACAAACTTCCCGGGGCGTACCCCATAAGTTTGAGAGCTCCCGGACGACCTCTAGTCGTCTAGGGGATGAATCCCAAAGAGTAATATGTCCAAGACCAAGCTTCGAAGACTCCTCAAATGCTCAAGAGTGGAAATGGAGTGCTCTCAACCTTTCAATCTCTCTCACTAGCAAACCCTAGCTCAAATCTTTGCTTGGAAGCCTTAGTAGGGTGTTTTTCGTGTGTAGGCAAGAGAGGTTAAGTGTTGGAGACGAAAGTGTATTTATACCCGAAACCCACAGCGACTAGCCCTTAGGGTATGGTTATAGAATCCCTGGAGTTCCGGACATTGACCGGACCTCCGAAGTGCCGGAGCTCCGGCAGTCTAACGGACATCTAGCAAGTGGTTTCAGGCAGTCGGCATTGTTCGGATGGTCCAGAGGTCCGGCAACTTGCCGGACTTCCGACGCGTCGGAGTTTCGGCCAAGTGCCGGAGGTCCGGCATGAAGTTTCAGGTCTGAAAGTTGGATTTTGATTATTTTGAGCATTTGATTCGTCCATCCACTTGGTTTTGCGCCCCCCTTGACAGTACGACATGCCTAGAAGAGAAAAATAGAAATTGGACTCGATTTTCTTCACGTTTCTCCCTCGTTTTGATGTCCTTTTGAACCTTCAACTTTTTAACAAATTGAGGGGCATCCTTTCTAGGTCATGTGCTATCTTTTCTCCGTTTGAATACACATTTACTGCACAATTACTCAAGATATGATTAGCTCTTTAATTTTATTGTCATTAACCAACAAAACCCACTTATGGGGCCTAGATGCACTTTCACAATCGTAGTAACTTTAATTTGTTAATAATATATAAGTAGGAGGAGTTTTTGAAATTTGTTTTCATTCATATTGTTTTAGATGAGCCCCTCTCTAATATGTAATTGCTATGTTTACATCATGCCAAAAGGCAGATGTTTTTTTTTCTAAAAGTCTTCCTAGACCTCTTTCCGATGAAGAAAGTGTAAAAATATTTGAAAGAGAAAAAAAGATAATAGAACTATTTTATTAAAACTCAATTCTTTCTATTCTTTGACAATCGCGCCAACCAACAAATCAAACATTGATTCCTATAAATTTAGGAAAATTATAAAAACTCATCTACGTTTGATGGGGTTTCCATATACCTACCTATAAGCTTTCATTACAAGATTGAGATGGTTGTTATAACTCTATATGTCACATATGTGTCACAAAGTCTAATAACTATTTTTCCTATCGACTTTGCTCACAATGTCGTTGTTGGGTTTTCATGTTGTTGGTTATATAAAAACTATGTGAGACTTTTACAACCCTTAAATGCATGTGATTTTTATTATTTTTTTATAACATTTCATGTACGTTTAGATCAGTTTTATTATAATATCCTAGAATTCATTTGTTTTTCATCTCCTCCTAACCCTAAACCCTAAATCACCGCCGCCTTACTCCACCTCAATCACATCTCCTCCTACCACCCGTTGTTGCTCCTTCTCTCCTATCTCATCCTCATCCCCAAGTGTCACACAACCGTTCATGAATCTATGATGGTTGATGGAGGGAACATCAATGAGGCGGGAATCTTCAAATGTCAAATGTTTCATATTTCTAGGGTAGGCAACAACACCATATACCAAACCATCAGAAAGTTGTTCTATCTAAGAAATGTTAAGTTCAAACCACCAAATGAGCCATACAGTATACAACATATATCACATTCTCATAATATTTTATGCATCCCATTATTAAAGAAAACTTTTTGTGTGAGGAAAAGAAAACACTAATACAACAAAAAAATGAGATTATGTGCAATACCACTTATTAATGATTGTCTAGACCTATAACCATATATTTGTTTTTCTTCCTTTTCAATCTCAATAGAACATGCTATTTTACAACTAAATATGTATTACATATACACATTGGGTTCGTAGCTATATATCTTTTATAGACACAACCTACTAAAGCTATTTCTCTCGAACCTCATATAGTCAATCATCCCAATTGTTTTTTGCTGTTAAATCTTCACCTCCTATTGATATTGTCCGTCCATTTTGTGTCATTTTGTTCCTCATTCCCTCCCTTAAATCACATATTAATCTCATGCTAGAATCATGTGCCCACCACTTGCATCAATATGAAAACCGTCCCCACTAGGCACAACCCACTAAAGCTATTTCTCTCAAACATCATATAGTCACATCACCCTAATTTTTTTTTGCAGTTAAATCTTCACCTCCTATTGATATTGTCTGTCCATTTTGTGTCCATCAATTCCTCATTCACTCCCTTCACTCACATATTAATATCGTGCTAGAATCATGTGCCCAACACTTGCATCAATATGAAAATCGTCCCCACTACAAATTACACTCCAATACTAACCCATTAGTGATGGCCTTGCTACTAATGGTACTTTCATGCAGAAACTACCACCGCTAATATTAACATTCAACACACTAATGCAGTATTGTCTCTTTAAATTCCTCTTCCACCTCCTAAAAATAACATATGTATTCATGCACCAAAAAATTCCGTATAACTTCCTCTTCCGCCCCTTCTTAAATATCATAATGGTATTCATCAAGCATCAAGAAAACAATCAGGCTTAATTTGAGTTAAAGTTGCATTGTGGACTAGCCAAGAGACTATCCGGTGATATATAATAAGTCCCTAGATAGCGCGTTGATCATCCACACACCACACATAAACTTCATCCATATAGCTCTCTCTCTCTCTCTCTCATACATAGAGGAGTAGTACAAATGTTGTTGGTCTGTTTTGTATACTCAGTTTTTTTCATTAGTTTATTAATAATTGTTGAGCTTTTTTGTTAGTGCCTCTTAACATGAAAAAGCCGAAAACAAAAAAGCTATATTTTAGTTTGAACCTTTTGCATCTGCCGTAAAAAAAGGTGACGGTAATCGTATATTCTATTTTCATTGGATTACCAGTAGCACTACTTCCTTCATAGTTTCTTTATTTTTATATTATATATTTTTTGGTCATGCTTAACATACTTTTAAAAATCCTGCTGCAACGCACGGGGCACCACCTAGTTCTATCTATTTTCCAGGATACCTGTTCAACATCGGGCTCACCTTAAGCTATGAACCACGGTTCATCAGGCCTGATTATTGTTCATCTTCATCCATAGCTCTGGAAGAGAGCTGCTTGTTCTGTTGGCAATTTAATCAAACCACCGGGGAAGAGTAATCCAGAGTTCAATGAGCCAAGTGCCAACCGTGAACCCCTGCAACTGCCATTCCTGTTCTTGTTCTTGAGCTTTTCAATTTGGAAGTTCAAACCGTAAATAGAAGTACGACAGCTTTAGCTTGCATTCAACTGCAAGGTTCTCTCTCTTGTAAGCCTCACGACTGCAACGTTCTCTAGACATCCCACTGATCAAATCTTCTCATACCACATTCAAGTAATATGCAATGGACACCATACAAAAGGGAGGGACGATGCTTTGCGAATAGGGTTGGCAGGATATCTGTCATGTGAAATTGCTGCAATTTGAGCCAATAACCCAGGCCATATATAATACGACGGGCTCAAAAAAAAAAAGAAACATAAGGGACCATGAGTCACCACTCTTCCCAAAGATACATTTGCTATACTTAATCACGCTCAATGTTCCAGGCTGCCAGCTATCAAGGATACAGTCGAATTAGAAGTAAATACACTCAAAGAGAAATGTGAATATCATTTTTCTGTATATAGCCTTAGCCACATGTCACTAGATACATCACCAGATGAATCCTGAATCTTTGAAGAGTCATACAACAACAACTCCATGGCACAAAACTGAGTAAGAAAAAAAATTGAAAGCCACAAAGGCCTGCACAATTGACCAAAGTACTGAGAGCAATTGAGTGAATGACAGATTATAAGTAAGAATCAATGGCAGTCTCAGGCTTTCAGCACTTTTTTGTTCTTAGTATTGCATTGCGCGCTTTCTGGTTTGATCCACATGGAGAGATGACTGAAAAACAAGAATCAATGGCAGTTGCAGGTTGTCAGCCCTTTGTTCTTAGTATAGTGATGCTGCCTTTCCCGCCATCTGTTCTGATTCTGCTCTTGCCAATTACCGGCTTACCAGAGAAAGCAGAAGTTTCAAGGATCTTCGGAGGCTTCTTCGAAGGAGCACGAATTCGCTGATTTATGTCATTCAGAGTGACATCTGTTTCCTCCCAAGATGGTTTGATGAGAGTAAAAGGGTAGGCTATTGATGTAGTGATATCATGCTTCATCTTACATAGTGACCTCCCTCCTAGTGAGGCAGATTGGCACAATACTCAAATGATCAGTAAAGATAAAGTGAGGCTCAAGTGTGCCTCCAATATGAAGGTACATTGATGCAAAAGAGAATATAGTCGAACTGAACTACCTTTGGAGACTTTGAGTGCAGAAAGCTTCATGGTCTCTTGCATTACGAGACTTGTTCCTGTGGAAATATAGAAAAAATATTGCTCAGGAGAGTTTCTTAGTTTCAAAACGGGACTCAAGCTTCACAAATGCCTAACAAAATAGCAAATTGTTTAAACCGTAAACATGTATATTGAATGTAAACAAATAGAAAAGAAATAAACGTCCAACACAGATACCGGGCAAGGTAATCGGGACAAATACTGACGGTTACAATGCATAGACTGGAAATGCGACATAGAAACTAAACACAAATTTTCCTGAAAGCATACAAGAGTGCTGATAAAACCAACCTGAAACACCAGTTTGATCATCAATGTATGTAACGCTCTCCTGGCTGCACGGCCTACAATAAATCCAAGATGAAGGTGTAACAATTGATAAGTATTCACGAATTAATGAAGTCATTTCAAAGGAACCAGGGAGGAACCAACGTTTGATCAGGCCTGAAGCACATTGTAGTTGTATCCAAGCAATTTTCCAAATGGTTATCTTCTGGCAGGTAGGGTGCTCCACATGACAATGAATTTATTGCATCTGATGTGAAAGTTATAGATTAGATAACAGTATAGGTGCAGCAGTAGGCATGTCAAATATATTTGTCAAATACAAACCTGAATCATTTGAATTGTGTTGTGTATCATTACTTAAACTTTGCGTTTCATCGGTGCAAAGCAATGAAATATCTGTTACCTGAAACATGGATCAGCAGAACGATGCTACGAATGTGAAAAGAGTAGCAAAACATAGTGGTGTATAACATGGCTAGGCGTTGCAGAAGAACCTGAGGTGTGATCAACGCAGGAGTTCCACTGGTAGCAACTTCGGACTGACTAGACTCCGAAGGGTACTCTAACATACGCCGCCGCTTTGATTCCCGAGACTCCTCTGGGTCCAGGGTCTCCTTGCAGGAGATATCTACTGAGGTAACAAATGTTTTAGCTGAAGCATTCAAGAGTAGTACAATCTGACAATCATCCAGAACAAAAAGGCTCCCTTACCACCAATGTCAGCAAAGAAATCTCGGCAGTCTTTCAGTGGAGTTTGGTTTCCAAGCAATCCTAGCAGTTCATCATCATCTTGATTGAGGCAATCCCATACGAACTTAGTTGTATCCGCTGCAAGAGAACATCATGAAATGGGTTACTCCAGTAAGATATCTAGAGTTTGCAGCAGGAATGTTGGTTGTGCGTTTGAGTTAGGTACCATGACTTGCATCACTAGGTTCACAATGTTCTCCCACTTGCCAATCCCACGTGCTGCATCGGAAACAAGGAGATCAGGCGTAAATTCCAACAAAATTTTGCACTAAAATAGCAGGAAACTTTAGGCAGTATGCAGTTACACGCAAAGTGGATGCTCTTTACAAGTTTAGTCACGCAAAATGTAAGTCACAAGTTAATAGTAATGTAGGTTCACTATTAAGATTTTCATCCTTTTTGGGTACATTTTACACCGCTACAGCAGACAATTGAAGTCCTGTAACTAAAAGTGATGCAAGAAGTTCATTGCAGGCACTAGAGCAAACATGGTGCATCCGCCCATCCCATCCCATCATCCCCTTCCCGTCCAATCCAACAAGTGGCAGTACTAACTAGTTAAGCGCGTCTTGAAGGCGAATCCGCATCGAATTCGACACGGAAACAGCGCCCATCGACCTTGATTGACCATACCCGATCGCCGCAAATCGACCAGGTCGGAGCGCGCCCGGGTCGCCGGAAACTGGAGGGATCGCGAGGCGACGAGCAGATCTCCGCCCACCGCCGTGCCGGGGATTCTATGACGCATCTCTCCATCTCAACCCCAAAACCTCTCCCCCGTCCCCCAATCCACGGAAATGAAACCACCCCCCCCCCCCCCCCCCCCCTCCCCAACCCACGCACCCACGCACACACACACACAGGATAGACCAGCAACCGACAAACACGCGCAAAAAAATGAGCCGAAGCACCGGGCACCCACATTTGGCCGTGGTCGGCACCGGCTCCGCAGCCGCCGGCGTCGGCGCCGCCGTTGTACGGATCCATCGGGCCCGACACCGCCGCAACTAGCCGTTGCAACGGAACTCCTGCTAGCCGGCGGCTACAATCGACTACTACTAGCACTGGTACTGTGCACGAGGAGGCGATGGCAGATGCATCGGTGGTGTGTCCTAATCTTTGCTACTCAACCGCTGCGGTTGCGCCGCATTTGTAGTCCGAGAGGTGGTGGAGGAGGAGGATGGACGAGGGCCGGCGGAGGGGGGCTCGTAAGAGAAGGGAAGAGAAGAGAGAGGTGGGCGCAGATGGGCTGATAGAGGAGAGGGCCGTTGCGAGCGCGACCGACCCCCTCGGCCTTCGCGCCAGACTGCACAGCTCAAATCCTTCTCCCTGTTTTCTTTTTTTTTTCTTTCTTCTCTCGCCACCACGCCTCGTAGGCAGGCGCTCTCTCCTGGTACTTTTGATTGGTACTTTTGCCAATCTTTTTTTAATAAAATAGTCAATAACAGTTCACTAAGCATGGTACGACAAAAAATGCTTGCATTTGCAGGGTACGAATATCACGTGCAATGTGAAATTATTTTGGTATTGTATTTGGTTGTTGAGTTCTCTTTTGGATAAATTTGATAATCATTTATAGAAAGAAAGGTATATGTAGCCATGATGCCACACAAACAGAATTAATCACTAATTGGTCACTAGTTTGATCGAATTTTTATGTTCCAACCGACCTTTACCTGAGTTGATTAGGTGGCTCTAATAGCACTCCTCAGTCCAGGGTTCAAATCCCCGTAGGAGTAAAGGTGGGGTAGGGATTCATGGTATTTTTTTTACTTATGTGAGGTCTTAGTGAAATGCTTGAGGGCTATATTACCTCTGAAGATTGAGTTTTTTTTCCTTCTTTAAAATGCTGCTCTGATGTTACTTTTTAATATCATGATTTATATCAATAGAAAAATATCATAATGGGTTTAACAACATCATGACTTATGACAATGCTTAAAGTGGTGGCAACAAGTGCAAGAGCAACATATCAGGAATAAAAATATATATCTATCAACTATCTATCTCCATACTGCAGCAAGTTTCCCCTACATGTATACAGGATACCTTCTTTAAATTTCCCACTTCTAAACATAAATTTGTAGCCTGTTGACATACGACACAACATGTATTTCCAACAAATGCACCTTGTCATAAATCACAGTTCTTGTAGCTAAGGAAGCACATTTTCACATCTTCACTGAAGTGCATGACCTGCACTACTACAACCGAGCAAGGAAGTCATACACTACTCAGACGATATAATACCAACAAAAGTGGCAGTCCATTAACCCATTGGTCAAGCTGGTAGGGTGAGTTTGACATAATATTTTTCCAACCGCCATGTATGGAGTCCTTACCGGTGTAGTACTTGATGGTGTGGCTCTTGAGCAGGAGGACAAAGACGCTCAGGAGGTGCATCATGCCGCTGGCGAGCCTGAAGGCGTTAATCTTGCAGGCCCGCCCTGGGCCGCAGCGCAGCCCCCTTCCTATGGGTGGCGCCTCGAGTGAGCTGCCGATCCACCCGTCCTGCGCACATGAGACGGTGGAAGGAAGGCTGACGAAACAGAGCAAGCGGTCCTATTTGGATATGCTTATAAGCCGCTTATGGGTCAAAATAAGCGAAAAGCAGACCCAAACGCCCCGCTTATAAGCTGCTGGCTCCAACCGCGTGCGTTCCGCGGCCGCCGCGCTACACTGAAATCCCGCGTTTCTCGTCCGCGGCTCCGAGTCCGTGTTTTGGGATTACGCCGCCCCTCCCCGCGCCCCAGACGCTCAGCAGAACCCCCCCCCCCCCCAACGCTCAGCAAGAACAGGCCGTCCCCGGATCGGCCTCCGATGGCGCTCTCCCCCAGCCGGTGCAGCGCAGAGGTAGTCTTTGTTTCCTTTTTGATGCGCTATTTGTTCTTTGTGTTTAGCTAGTTTGTACTTCATTTGTTGGATCTTTTAGATGGACCAGGCAGCAAAGGTTGCAGCTAGATGGGATTCATTTGCTGCAAAAATTTTTAATGACATTTGTGTGGAAGAAGTGCATACCCACAATCGCCAATAGCAATGTTTAAATAGTGTGGGATATGCAAACCTTGTAAGAAAATTTTTTGACCGCACGAAAAGGCCATACACCGAGAGCCAAATGAAGAACCGGTGGGATTTGTTGAAGAAAAAAATCTGGTCAGTGAAAAACTCTGAATTCAGAGCCACAGGGTTGGGGAGAGATCCTCTTACGGGCTGCATTGTCGCTGATGATGAGTGGTGGGTTGAGCAAAATAAGGTGAGCCCACATTTCATACTAGATTGAGCTCATTTTTGTTATATCCTTCAATGTTCTATAGGTCTAATTAGTGGTATATACTGTTTTGTATAGGCTATGCTAGGATGTATATGCTTTAAAAATGTCCCACTTGAGCATGAGGAACAAATGAGAATAATGTTTGATGTTGTTGTTCCTATTTTCCAACAACTGGTACGAGTTTAGCTCAAAAAGAAGGTGATGCAAATGTTGATGCGGATTTGAACATCCCTGTTCCACTTAGTGCAGATAGGCGACCTGAAAAAAGGCCTGCTATTTCCCGTTCTCCGAAGGGAAAAAGGAAAAAGACTTTTAGAGACCAATGCATGAAGCATTTGGTGTATGCATATGAGATAAAAGCTCAAAGTAGTAATTTTTCTGCCACTTCACAAGTAGTAGATCATGTTAGAGATGAGATTGAAAGTATGATGGATCAAGTCATCAAGGATGGGGCTGACGAGGAGAGTGATGCACACTTCTATGCCACACAACTTCTTCAAAAGAAAGAGAACTGTGACATCTTCATCACATTCAAGATAGCATGTGGTCGGTTGAATTGGCTGAAGAGGGCTTGGGAGGCCAGGAAAAAGCACTAGAGTCTGATGTAGTATCATTTGTATCCTTTGTTTGTTTGCTGTGGTTGAATTTGCTAAGTTTTTCCTTCGCAGACATTATTTGTATAATTTATTCCAGACATTATTCGTTAAGTTTGCATTCCAAATTTTTGCTGTACTACTTACTTGTAAGATGTTGTGTTGTATGAATAAAAAAATTGTTTGCTCTTATTTGACAGGATAGATTTTTTCATGAGTACATCTAGTGGTTGTACTCGATCTGATGATGGGGCAGTGCATAACATGGACATTGATTCATCTGATGATGATGATTTTATGGTTGTAATGTTTGCTCTTGACTGGATGCGATCATCGGCAAAGGATGATTCCTCTTCTGCTAATGAAGAAGGTGATGATGTTGATGCAATTCCAATTATGACTGGAATCCAGTGGGTTGAGTTAACTCTAAATGATCCGGTGGAATGCTTTAACATGTTTAGAATGAGAAGATTAGTTTTCTTGCAACTTCACGACACATTGATAAGGAACCATGGGTTGAGATAAAGTAGGAGGTTTAGTAGCAAAGAAGCATTAGGGATGTTTGTATGGGTTTGTGGTGCACCTCAGTCGTTAAGGCAATGCAAAAACAAGTTTCATCACTCACTAGAAATTATTAGTAGGAAATTTGGGGAGGTTCATGATGCTGTTATTAGCTTGGCTATTGAAATTATAGAGCCTAAAGATCCACAGTTCAACATGGTTCATCCTAAACTTCAAGAAGATAGGTTCTGGCCTTATTTCCAAGATTGCATAGGTGCTATAGATGAAACACACATATCAGTAACTGTTCCTTTAAGTGAACAACAAAGATACATTGGTCGTCATGGATATGCTTCACAAAATGTAATTGTAGTTTATGACTTTCATATAGATTCACTTTTACTGTCACTGGTGGGACTGGGTCTGTTCATGACACTCGAGTGCTGTTGGATACGTTGTTAACATACAAGGATCAGTTCCCAAAACCTCCTGAAGGTACCAACAAGTGTTGTTACAATTTCTGTCAAATCCATTCTACGAATATCCTAAATCTATAAATGTTATATGCAGGTAAGTACTACCCTGTGAACTCTGGATATCCTAACAGAAAAGGGTTTCTTACACCCTATAAGGATCAAAGGTATCATGTCTCTAAATGGCAGCATGGTCCAGTTGGATATAAAGAAGTATTTAATCAAACACATTCATCACTTAGAAATCATATTGAGCGTGCATTTGGAAATCCGAAAGATGAAGTGACGTATTATCTTAAGCTTGCCTAGCTATCCAGAAAATAAGCAATCCAAAATTATATATGCTTGTATGGCCCTTCATAATTTTATTAGGGACCATGCTTTAAATAACGCACATTTCCAAGCAGACGTTGAAGGAAATGGTCCTCAGCCGTCGAAACCTATGAATGATGGTATTTCAGGAGATGACACAGACATGGGAGTTGTACGAGATGCTATTGCTGTCGCAATGGTTTCATGAACCTTTTTTATTCTAATCGCTATTGTATTAGATTATAAAATTAGGATATTTGAGTGAACTATTAATCATAGGTTAATGAATTTGAAAATTTATTTTTTTAAGAAACAAATTAAAATATGAGATTTGAAGTTAAAGCAAACATTGACATGTCACATGGATAGCCACGTCAGTCAGACCGGCGATGAAAATAAGCTAGAACAAAAGTTTAGGAACTAGATTGAAACTTTTGATAGTTGAAGTAAAAACTGAGCTTTGAGTTGAGAAATCATATTGAAACTGATTGCTTCAAGTTCATCTTCCTTCTACGTTTCCATTAATTTGAATGGCTTCACCTAGTAATCAACTGGGAGCTAAGTGGACGGCTTTCATGTAAAGTTAATCTCTTTTTGTTATGCAATAATTATTCATGTCTATTCTCCCATATAAATGAATTGATAACATAAATGGCTTATCTTAAAAAAATTTAAAGACATTTGACTAACTACCAAAGTCTAACAATGACTAATAAACAAAAAACCAAACAAACCAGATGACATTTACTTTGCATACAAACCTTTGTATCTCTTGAGTATACTTTTGTTTCCATCATTGTTATATTCTAGTAACAATATAATGGTTAAGAATTAACTATATTTGGTTCAAATCTTTCCTTTTTTTTTTACAGATTTGTCAAAAAATTTCTAGGCTTCTAGCTTCAGTTAAGAATAGAGTTATTAATAAATATTTGTTAGTTTTATGTAACAAAAGGCGCTACTATGTTAGTCACTATATAAAGTCCAGTACTAATATATGATGACTTATACTTTTTGTTAATTTACTCTCTAAACTAAATAAAATATTTGAAATGACTGTTCTATGATGATTTATAATAATTTTATGGTGCAGGTGCACCATCTTATCTTCAAAAAAAAAATGTCATTGTTTAATGCGTTTTGATAATATTGCAGCTAATACAATTCTTCTCTTTGTTTTGTGAACCTTTCTAAAAAATGCAAGGTAATTCAACATGGATAATACTATGGAAACGATTTATAAATGATAACTTCTCTAGTTCTAAGATTAGATTTTATGCTGACAAGGCTATAATTTCTCCAAAGTAAATGGTGGAATATGAATAAGTATCAATTTGTAAATAAGATTGAACGATTGGTTGTGATTGAATTAGCTTTGATGCATTTAGCTACAGAGAGCAAAGTGAAAGAAAAATAAAAATAACTACTATAATGGATAAGTAAGACTTGAGCTATTAATTCATTAATTTTAATATCTATAATAAATAAGTAAGAAAAAATTTATAAATGGATTCATTGAAGTTTAGGAGTAGTGTTCAATATTTGAAATACCAACTAAAAACTGAATGAGCATGGTGCATTTAGCTAAAGAGAGCAAAGTGAAAGAAAAATAAGAGCAGCAACTGCGATGGATAAGTAAGACTTGAGCTATTAATTCATTAATTATAATATTTATAATAAATAAGTGAGAAAAAAATTATAAATAGATTCATTGAAATTTAGGAGTAGCCTTCATCATTTGAAATACCAACGGAAAACGCCCAAATTTGTCGTCCACCGCTGAAAAATAACCCAATTCTACGTGCCAAGCCACCAACCGGTCCAAGTCCAACCCTTCTTCGATCACGAGACGAGACAGACAGACAGACGCCGACCGCCCCCTGCTTCCCCCCGCCTCCCACTCCCAGTAAACCCCTCCGCCGCCGGTGCCATGTCCGACGGCGGCACACCTAGGCGCAAGTCCGTCCCGGACTGGCTCAACAACCCGATCTGGGCCGCACCTTCCCGCTCCCCTCCCCGCGCGCCCTCCCCTCCGCCGCCCCTGCCCGTTCCCCAACCGCCGCGGGATCCAACCCCACCGCCCGCTCCCCCTCCGCCTGCCCGGCACGACAGCGACAGTGATGGCTCCGACGAAGGCTCCGACGCTGCCGCGGACGCTGCCGGCCCATCACGGGTCCACCTCATCGCGGAGTTCAAGCTCGCGGTGAGTGTTCGCGCGCTCCCGCAATCGGGACGGCGCTTTTGATTGTTCTGCGGTTGGGAGCATTTCAAACTCACTTTGCTCTGTTCGTGTTCTATGCGCTTCGGCGCGCGATGCAGCTGGAGAGGAAGGTGGTGGATCTTGCGGAACTGAGGAGGCTCGCGTGCCAGGGCGTGCCTGACGCCGCAGGGGTGCGTCCCGTCGTGTGGAAGGTCCGGGAACCCCTTCGAGTTCTTCTCAGTTTACTTCTTCACTGTATGTGTAGCATGATCAAGTGCTTGATTCACCAGTTCACCACTTAAATAGCCACTTGTTATAGAAATGACACTTTTGGGTTAAGCCAGCAAAGATTTGCTATATAGATCCATGTTAACGAACCTATACTAGCTTACTATCATGTTGATTGTTGTACTTTACATGCATGCGGCATATTTTGTTTCTTCTCTATCTGCAGCACTGAAGAAATGCCCTACACTATTTTGCTAGAATTTCAGTTGTTCTGGTTAGCAGGATCAGTTGACCTTTTTTTTTTTCAAATAGCAGGATGGATTTATTGATAAGGCTCATGCAATTTCTTTGTTGAAATGTACAATGTACACCTACGGTGGAGACGTTTGCATGCTGCATCACATCATCATAGTTTAGCAGCAGCGGTTCAGTTGAAATTATGACCAGATATTTTAGCACCTAAGTACCTATATGCCTTTTGAAATGGTTATGAAAATAAATGAAACCCCGGAATTGATAACCGCAAGTTATCTTCATGCAGTTTCTCTTGGCAATAGACTGGTGGCTAGTTATGGTCTGCACAAGTTATCTTCTTGTTTTGTTTGCTACAAATTTATTTGACTTTTTTGATAGTTAGCAGCTTCTATTGGGATACTTGCCAACTGATCGTGCCCTATGGTCATATGAACTGGAGAAAAAGCGATCCCAGTACAGTGCTTTCAAGGATGAACTTCTCTTGAACCCTGTAAGTACTTCTTGCGTATGGCGATATAAATGCTAACCATTGCATGTGTGCTTATTTAATTTGTTGAAGCAAATACCAAGTTTCACCGGTCAGCAATGAAGCAGTAATAGTAAATTACTAGTAACATTTTGAAAAACAAATCATGAGACACATGAATGTTCTACACAGCTGCTCCAGTGTTAATCTACCTTAGTTTCTGCTGGCGCCTTTTGTTTTTAACCAATTTGCGTAATAATTTTGGTTTGGATCAGTCAGAAGTTACTCGAAGAATGGAAGAAATGGCGATTTCCAAAAGGGAAGAACATAATGCTGAAGGAACTGGTGTACTACCAAGGGCCGAGATTGTTCGTGATGAGCATCCTCTGAGCCTTGGGAAAACTAGTGTTTGGAACAAATACTTCCAGGTAATTGAATTAAAATTGCGTGCTGGTGCTGCTAGTGGATGTAGTATTGTTCATTGTAATAATTACTTATGTCTCATGGTGACTTGTAACCTGTCCCTTTCTCGTGTATTCGTATGTCCATATGACCATATTTTCATTGTTCAGAAGTTTGTTAGATGTGTATATTTATTTCCCAGATTATTATGTATATTTGAAACTACATGAATTAACATCAAGAAATGCACCTCTTGCAATGTGAACCACCTTTATGCTGATGCTGACCAATTTGGCGTCCGTAGATGGCCGGTTCTTCGAGAATCGGTTAACGGATGGCTAACGTGCACATTATGGAGCAGCCGTCAGACTTTCTCTTTTCAGATCCGCATCTCCCCGTTGCTGCCCTACGAGCCGCTGCCCCGCCACCCACCGGCGGGCCGCCCTTATGAGTTCGCTGTACTTCGTTGAGCCTTCAATCAGAGCCTCGTCGGAGCATCACTGGAGAGGGAGGGAGAGCAAGAGAGCAACAACAAGAGGGAGGGGGAGGGAGAGCTGCAGCAATGAGAGAGGAGGGAGAGAGCGCAGCAGCTGAAGCAGGGAGGGAGGAGGAAGAGAGCGCAGCAGCAGCAGCAATGTGAGAGAGACAGAGAGAGAGAGAGAGCGGTGGCAGCAGCAGCAAAGGGAGTAGAGAGAGAGAGAGAGAGAGAGAGAGAGAGTTGTGCACAGGGTTCTGGTGCGGACGCTCCTCGACCTGCCATTTATTTTGTGTTCTAAATATGGTGGTGAATTTATATTTGGAAACTGGGCCATATAGCAGCCTGAATACTTTTTACACTTTGTACTTGAAATCCTCATGAAACTGATAAGTGCATGAAGTCCTTGCTATTTATTCATTTTTTAGGAACAGTAGGGAAAGCCCCTATTGTGGTATTTATATAGTACTGTGGCTTGCTTGCTGTTCTTCTTGTTATGTATACTGCTCCTTTAATCTATTGTAATCAGATGGAGACTACAATTTTCTACTGCTTTACGGTTGAGAAACCTCCCTAGTCAGATTATGTTGCTAATATCTTTTCTACAGCTTGAACTAAACATACTGATCGGCATTCATTGCCTCAGGAATCTGAAATTGTTGAGCAGATTGATAGAGATGTTAAACGTACTCATCCTGAGATGCAATTTTTCAACGGTGATTCTTCCAGTGCCTTGTCTAATCAGGTAGGTGTATGTGACATGAGCTCACCTTTTTTATATTAATCACAGGTCTTGCAAGCCTAAACGCGATACATTTTGTTTTCAGGAATCACTAAAGCGTATACTTACCATTTTTGCAAAATTAAACCCGGGTATAAGATATGTACAAGGAATGAATGAGGTTTTGGCGCCTCTATTCTATGTTTTCAAGAATGATCCAGACGAGTATAATTCTGTAAGTGTCCAACGTCATTAATTTCTTACACAGAAAACAAGACTGCTCATTTTTTTTCTGATTCTCCTTGAAGCATTAACAAAATTTGTAATATTTTCGAACTTTGAACTCTGTTTTAGACATTGTTGTCTTTATTAATATTTTCTGAAAAGTAGTGTACACTTGTATAATGACGTCTGGTGCAGTGGTCCCATATTCGAACTATTGTTCCTATTTTGATTCTATTTAAAATATATTTATTCAAAGATAATTCCTATTGCGCTGTGACTACTATCTCAAATTTCACTGGCCCTTATACAGAATACATCAGCATAACAAGTTGATGACATTTGCCTCATTGTCACCTGTGTGAACAGGCTTCAGCCGAACCAGATGCATTTTTCTGTTTTGTTGAGCTGCTTAGTGGGTTTCGAGATAACTTCTGCAAGCAACTTGACAATAGTGTGGTCGGCATACGCTCCACAATCAGTAGACTTTCACAACTTCTGAAAAGGCATGACGAAGAGCTCTGGCGGCATTTAGAGGTTGTGACAAAGGTATGAGTCAAAGAACTCTTGTAATCCAGCACATGGTCACGTATACTTCTGGTGCCAATCTAATGTTTGTACCTGCTTTCCAGGTTAATCCTCAGTTCTATGCATTCAGATGGATCACCTTGCTGTTGACGCAGGAATTCAAGTTCCGTGATTGCATCAACCTATGGGACACATTGTTAGGTGACCCAGAGGGACCTCAGGTTA
Organism: Oropetium thomaeum; assembly: GCA_001182835.1. Lineage (NCBI taxonomy): Eukaryota > Viridiplantae > Streptophyta > Magnoliopsida > Poales > Poaceae > Oropetium > Oropetium thomaeum. Next base: position 2,348,333 of record LFJQ01000006.1, on the reverse strand, counting down.
AGAAACTGCTGTTCATCGTTTCATGCCATGTTGTATTTCAACCTGCACTATTTTAACTCTTTCGCTCAGTGCAGGCTACCTTATTGCGGATCTGCTGTGCGATGCTGATTCTTGTCCGAAGGCGACTCTTAGCTGGTGATTTCACTGCAAACCTCAAGCTTCTCCAGAACTACCCGCCCACAAATATAGATCACCTGCTCCACATTGCTAACAAGTTGCGAGGACCCCTTCCCTACTGATCGACTGTCCTGCATATTTTGTTTTCAACTTTATTATGCTAGTTTGTATGATCACAAGAATGATGCATTAGGACCTTTTGGTTATGGATGATTTGAATTGAACCATTAACTCTATTGCTGCTTATTTTTTATAACTCGCACTACAAGGTACTCCAGCGAGCTACACTATAGCGGCGACGAACTGTGAAGTGGTATGCTAGAACTATACAAGTTGTTTTTAGTGTGTTAACGAAGAAGTATACTTTTTCTATATGACGTCCTAAACGTCACATAATCCATCCGTTTCAACAGTCATTTCAAGCTGGACAAAGACAGTTTGATTGACAAATGTAACTTGTGGGAAAATAGCTGTAGCGAGAGATGGAGTAAACCACCAGAGGGAAGCTGATGATCAATGTGGATGCAAGTTTCGATGTGAACATGGGGGCTGGAAGTACTGGGTCATCAGAGATTCAGGAGGATTTGTAGCAGCAATGCACAAGTATTTAGCTCATGTCGCGGTCTAGCGGATACCCAAAAGGCCGAAGCTGGTGCAACCTGATTCAAGCAAACAAAATTATTGCGCAGTCTGACTCTATGGAGGTCATTGAAACAATGCAGAACGGAGGTTTATCGGCAACGTCGAGAGCAGCTATCTACGACAAATGTATGCCTCTAGTGCTTTTTTTTAGTTCGCTGATATTGAGCAATGTAATTTAAATTTGAACCGGGTTGCTCAAGAGTTATCTAGAGTAGCTTTTTTTTTAGATAAGTTGGAGTGTATCAAAAAACGAAAGTCATAATAATAAACACCAATAGAGATTCCCTTGGAAAAAAAAAGGTAAGACACCAATAGATGTTAAAGGCAGAATGACTTAATATTACATAGATTGGTACCGGCAAAACTTAAAACACCTAATACAAGTGATAAAGTATTTCTAGAACAAATTGATCCAGGATTTTCAAAAAGAAAGGGAATTCGAATTGTATGGTACACATTTTTTTTTTAAAAAAAAAGGAGTTTAGGCAAAAAAAAAAAAGAGACACAAGAAAATGTGAGTCTATTTTTACTCTAAACTCCAAAAACACAATGTGTTACCAATACCATAACCATTGTCAGAGTCGGTCTTTAATCAGAGCTGTCGAACAAAAGGGCACGCACATTGCAGAAGAGTCTATGGATGATGTTAGTGCTGTTGTCGAACGAGGAGTTTGGAGTCACCTAGGTGACATATAGTAGTATTCCTGAATAAAGTCCCCTAAAAACGTTGGTCTAAGTATAAATTAGACGATGACATGCATTACTTTCCTTACAGCAAAAATGAATTTCATTTATACTCAATAACTCAAGTTGGCTAATTTTGACTGACAGAATTGAAAAGTGAAATCCCTCAAATAAGCCACCAGCCATGATGCTTTGCGCCCAAATTCTCCACATTTATACTTCTAACAACACTGTACTACTCTGCGCCTTTCTTGCTCCGAAAGTTCTCCCTCATTGATGTAACCTTCTTCTTACACTGGACAACAGTTTTTCCAGGAACAGCAGCAGCCACACGCTCCCATCTCTGGCTCACATCCTTAGGAAACGCTTTCAAAGCTTGGACAAGAGCCAGCACCTGTGTTTCTGTCCATGCATCTAGATCTGTTGTAGAAGATGTTCCATTTTGGACAGGATCAGCAGCAGCAGCCGTTTTCTCACTGGCTGTTTGGCTGCTCACAGGTTGTGCCGTCACCTTGGATGACACAACTCCAGCTCCCTCAGTTGAGGGACCAACCGTGTCATCCCTAGTTGAGAGAGGTGAAGCAATAGACTGTGCCGGTTTGCGTTTCTCAAGGAAAGAGTCGAAAGCTTTTGTTGAGTCTGGCTTCTGCAGAAGAACAGTCTTAGTGGCCTTCAGAATCTCTTCAACAGATCTGCCAGTCCCAATAAACTCAGAAACCACCTCCCATCTTCTTGATGTTCCCTTTGGGTACTTTTGAATCGCTTTCCTAAGCAGATCAACCTCTTCCTTCCCCCATGGCCTCTCTTTTTTCTCATAATTATTCAATATGCTGGCTTGTGCCACCTTGTTCCCTGAGGCTGATTTTGTAGTAGAAGCCTCAACACCATTAGCTTCAATTTTCTTTTCTTCTTTAGAGCAACTCTCTTTGTTCAGTGCCCTTTTCAGCAATATGGCCTTTTCAGCAGCATCCTTACCGTCCATATTGTCACAGAGTTGCTTCAGGCGTTCCATATCAAGGAACCCACATGCTGCTTCAATATCATCTTCTGACAGACCAAAGTGGTTCTCTGCAATTACAGGTGCAGCAATAGTCCGCAGACGGGTTTTCTCTTTACGAAGCAGCTTCTTCTCTTTCTCCTTCAACTTCTTCTGATTGAGAGCAGCTTCTGCAGCCTTTTTTGCCTCCTCTTCCTTTCTTTTCTTTTCCTCTTCTGCAGCTCTTGCAGCTTCTTCCTCCTGCATTTTTTTTGCAAGGTACTTTGCTTCCTTTCTCCTCTGCTTCTCAGCCTTCTCCTCCTCCTTTCTCCTCTGGATCCTTGGGTCCTTCTTGTAAGCATTGTCAACAAGAGTACGCACTCGTGCATACTCTGCCTTTTTTGCCTTTTCTTGTAGCTTCATGTTCTGCCTCTCCATCCATCTCCTATGCTCTCGAGACTCAGCTTGCTCTAGCTCATACTCATCATCATCGGGAAATTCCCTCCAGCTCTTGAAATTGTACCAGAAATTGTAGAACTTATCAACTTCCTCTATGGGAGTAGCATCATCTCCTAAAAAGGGAATAGGCTGGTTAACAGACCAGCGTCCATTTCTCATGAAGGCTGGACCGAAAACCTTGAAAAAGTCTTGTGGAGCGCAGTCTGTAGGGACATCATCATCAAACTCGTCTGTGGAGTCAAAAATCCTTCTTTTCGTAGGGTCTATGAGGACTTCATAGGCCTCCTGAATGGCCTTGAAATGGCTCTCTATCTCATCCTTTTTTGCTTGCTTTCCTTGCTCTGTCGTCTCAGCAAGAAGAAGAGAAGCCTGCTTATCTGGATGATGCTTAAGAGCCATGTCACGGTAGCTTTTACGTATCTGATCTTCTGTAGCCAAGTACCGCAAGTTGCCCAATCCAAGCAACGCATAGTGATCCTGTTGTTGACTCCCAGAAGACTTCTTCTTTCCTTTGCTGCTGAAGGTATCAGAACCAGTACCAAAATCTTGGCTTTTTTCATCCGATGACACACTGCGATCATCAGCTTCTGTGTCTTCTTGCTCTCCAAGACCAAGAAGCTTCATTGCAGCAGCATGGAAGGAATGACCAGCAGGTTCATACTTCAACGCTTTTACAGGCAGGCAATTAGATGAAACAAACAAAGGCACCCCATCTATGATCTCTCGGGAGTAAGTGATCAAAAGGCAACTCTTATGTGACTCCATAACCATAGCTGATATCAAGTTCGTAACACAACTTCAGAGAGCAGATATAAAATTGATACAACCTGCAGGAATACAAAGTTAATTATCCAAGTCTATCAGAGAATTCATTCCAAATATAATTGAAACACTATGTATAAGTTATGAACACTGCGAATTGTGACCAAAAATAGAAATGAAGCTACATCCCAGCACTTGCATGCTATCTCCCATTTAAACAGAGCAAATATAGAGCTGTAGGCAAATAACATACAAGGATCAATTCATATGAACACATACCATTAGACAACAAAGGCTGTTTTCTATCCTTTTTTTTTTGTTGGGGGGGGGGGGGGGGGGGGCACAACCCTGAGACAGCTACTTTGATTTCCGTTATGGAAGAGAGAATCCCATTTCAAGAAAACAACTTGACAACTAAGGTGCATACATGCTACTACGATTCATATATGCCACTAGGGTCCATCACCCCTTCCTATTCCAGCTATTTGCCCACCTCGACATTTTGATTTTATTATTACATAAATTACAGTCTCCACCTTAAAATTAAAATGTTGATGAATTTGTAATTCTCTAATAGAGTGCACCAGTACTCCTACTAAAGTATTTTCAATAAACTAGTAAGTCCTTTACAATTCGCAAGGCCCTGACCTCGTAGTTTTTCTAAACTTCCATGTAGGTAAACGTTGTGGCTATCACAAACGCAAATATGACGCTTCACACGCAACCTATTGGAGTCATACAATCCGCACTCCAATCCTAAGGCTAAGTGAAAATGCACTAGCAAGGCCACCGACATGATGGGAATGATCGCACAGCAACAGATCCCCAAGAGAATCAAGCACCTCCAATTCCCAGTGCGTGGACACGTTCTAGCACTAACCAGACGGCACCATCCCTTTCCTTTCCACCGCCGCAGGCGGGACAATCCGATGTTGCTCACCCCACAAGGAGTGAGCTTTGAGTTCGAACTAGGATTAGATCAACCATAAACAACCGAATCAAAAGCAAAGGCCCTTGTTTCCTTACCGGGAGAAGAAACTTGCTCAGACGGATCCCGCGCACCGTCTGGTCGGGGGCGGCGAACGTGTCGGGGAGGACGAGAAAGAGGCGAGAAGCGAGATGGCGGCCGCGCGGCAAGGGTAGGGCGGCGGAGGCGAGGATTGGGCAGGTGCTTGGCTTGGCTCCGTCTCGGGTCGCGGCGGCGACAAGTAAAACCCTAGCAGCTGGCGATAAATAGAAGAGGGAGATATTTGGGAGGAGGAGACACGTCTCCCCCGCTCGTTTACGGGTCCCCCACGCCTCCTCTCTTGGGCCGAGGCTGGTCTTTCTGGGCTTTTGTGGGAAGGCCGAAGCCCGAGTCCATCAGAATCTTTTCACTCTTCTTCGGAGCAGCTCGGGTGGAAGGGAGGAAGGTGACCTTCGAGAAACATCGCGGGAAGCGCTTGCCGGAGCAGGCTGCGGCCATGGCGGAGAAGTTGGCCCCGGAGAAGCGCCACGCGTTCGTCCACAACGGTGAGCATCGTTCGTACACAGGCATGGCCTGCCTTCTCCTGGATCCTTCCTCTCTGACCTAGGGTTCTGGGACATGGACCGGGGAGCGCAGGGCAGAAGGTGTTCGAGTGGGACCAGACGCTGGAGGAGGTGAACATGTACATCGAGCTCCCCAAGGGCGTACCCACCAAGCTCTTCCGCTGCACCATCCAGGCGGGGCACGTCGAGGTCGCCATCCGCGGCAACCCGCCTTACCTTAATGTACGGGACTCTCGTCATTCGTCCCCTTTGCGATTCAATTATTCCGCGCAGTTTGGTGCTGAATATATTGTCTCCTATGATTTTCTCTCGTTTGATTGGATGGTATTCTGTGACGGCTTTGCAGCACGACCTGACGCACCCCGTGAAGACGGATTCGTCTTTTTGGACAATAGGTATGCCTTCATTTCCTCTCCTCTCGCTCTTGATCATTTTTCTAGTTTTCGGTGTTTGGCATGAGAAATGCTGTGGTCAGATCTCTAGGACGATTCATGTGCAATTAAAATGTAAAGTGTCCGTCTCGATAGGTGCTTTTGTTTGGGGTTGTTTCCGTTTTGGTCAGTGCTAGTTTAAGACTCGAAATCAGATATATTTGGTAAATGGTGATAGAAGAATGGCCTGTACCCCAGTATTGTCATTTTAGACCACATGGAGTCATGAACCCTCTAGTAAGCTAGTTGTGATAATTGTTAGAAATGTAATGCTCGATCGGCCTTTAATGTTTCAAATCATTTTTTTCATGCAAATATCACTTCTTTTGTGTATATACATGGTCCAGGTTCTCAAAGATTAAGTACATGCATTTTAGATATTAAAAATGAGATGCCTGTCTTTGACATTGGTTTGCTGGCAACCATTTGGCAGTGATGACCTATTTAACTACTAGTCACTCCTACCAGCTTTTGCTATGGTCACCACTTCGGTACTGAAGCACTAGTTGTTAGCATGGTACACCATTCTACAATCTCTAATGCGCGCAATATACAGAGGACGGTGAAATGCATATCACTCTACAAAAAAGGGAGAAAGGAAAGACATGGTCATCTCCCATACAAGGCCAAGGACTGTTGGATCCATATGCTGCAGATCAAGAGCAAAAACGGCTTATGCTGCAAAGGTTCCAGGAAGAGGTATAGCCAATTTTTCCTGGGCAAGTTTCCTTGCTATGCATCCATTCTTTGTATGTGATAGTGACAATGCTTTGATTTTCGATCTTAGGATTTTTAGTTATTTTCTTTCTCACCCGTCCATAATTATACGTAAATTAGTACATGATGCCTGTGAATCGAAAAGAGTACTACCATTTTTGTAGACTACTGGTGCTTGTTTCAAACTGAGAATATGATTGGAAAAGGCTCATTTGGCAGACTTGGCTTAGTTCTTCAGATTTACAAACCATGCAAATGGGAAAGAAGCCATACTATTCACCTTCTGCAATTTATCTAGAGAATGTGGATCAAATGAATATCTCCAATTGGCTGAACCACAGAAGTAGTATCTTCTGTGTTTTGGACTTCAGATCGGACCAGTTTAATTGGGGAATCTAGGGGTTTAGGGCCTAAAACAATAGTTTTCCCTGACAATAACAGGCCTAAAATAAGGTAGGTTATTCACTTAACTGTGTGGAGGAATGTTGGAATCTGTGAAGAGAGACATGAAGGATTGAATATTGCTAGCCATAGATAGGAGAGTGTGGAATTGGAAGCTAGCAATCCATGTGCCACAATCTTGGGTTTCTTTTTCTTTTTTTTTTTCTTCTTCTTTTTTTCCCATAACCCTTTCCTTCCCTTTCTCTGTTTTGTCTCTTGTTGCTTTTTCTTTCATTTGTCTCTTTTATTGGTCCTTGTGGTTTTTAGTTAGTCTCTAACCTACCCCAACTAGCTTAGGCCAGTCTCAATGGGAGTTTCATGAGCATTAAATAGTGTTACACATCAGCAAATTTGATGATATGGCATGATATTTATGAAGAGAGAGATGTAAACCGTTTTGTCACCACGAAACCAGCCAGTGTTGTTTCCAACTCTTTGGAAATCACATGAAACGCCCACTGAGAGCGATCCTTATTTCATCGTCGATACGTTGTGCCCTCCTGCGGTCCTGCCTCTTCCGCTATCTTCTTCCTTGCGCCGCCATGACGCCGTCGAGATCCAACCCGTCCGTGCAGCAAATGAATCACCTGCAGGGCGAGATCTGCACATGGATGCATGCAACACCGACGGCGGTGGAAAGCTCAAGACGGTGAGCCTCCGACGGAGGAAACAGGCGTGGAGGCAGCCCGTGGAGCTGCTGGATGGCGTCCTTGCCTGAACCGCTGCATCGGCGGTGGCAGATAGCTCAGGGCGGCAATGCTCGGAGAGAGGAAAGGGGCGCGGGGGCGGCAAGCGTGGTCGCAATACGGTATCCTCCACTGTGCATGCCCTGTCGCTGCCAGCGGTGGCTGCTCTGTTGTTGCCTTCGAATTTCTTCCAACCAGCACCAGCAGAAGGCGCAAGCATGCTGCTAGTCTGGAACTAGAAACAACAATAGCAGCAATAGCTCTTGTCAATAAACTTCACCCAATTCTTGAAGTATTTTTTTTTCTAAATCTGTTCTTAATTCTTGTTTGATTTCTCCCTGTTTAGTTACCCATGCGAATTATGAAAGACGTGTATGTATGATATAGGTCATGTTATTTGTCAAATGGCTACAAAGTTCATTTGGTATAACTGATCACACCTCAATATATTAATTAAATGCTGCAGGTAGTCTATGAAACAATGAAATGAAACTATGCACTGAGGGAGGTTGTTTCATTTGAACAATCTAATCTGAAAAGCTGACATGGCATCATTGGAAACTGGAGTATGAAACCTCCCACTGAGACTGGCCTTAGGATTAAATATTTGTTGTTGTTTGTTGTTGAAAATCGATACTGCTTTGACAATAGAAGTCAAGAATTTTTGCAGTTATTAGCAAAGTCCTGAATGCAAACATGATAAGTAAGTAAGTTTGATGAGCATAATATGATTGGGTAGAATATGGTTGGTGAGCACCATGCGATAAAAATCACCCTATGAAAAAGAATATTCTACCTTTATTTTATGTTAGCTGATAATATTCATTAAAAAAAACATGGGTTTAAAATATGGTGTAGTTGAAATTAGTAACCGTTATCCTTGATCAATATGAATATTACTAGTCTAGGGGGTAGCAACTTTCCTAAAATCCCATATGACGTGCTATAGGCTTTCTATATGAATCTTGAATTCCCATTTGCATGTTACTTTGCTAACTATGTTATCTGCCATGTGTAGAATCCAGGATTTGACTTTTCACAGGCTCAGTTTTCTGGAAACTGCCCTGACCCAAGGACCTTCATGGGGGGGATACGCTCCGATTGAAGTTTCCTGACTGGACAACATTGACCTCACTATGTTACTGGTTTGCTGCTAATATCCTCCCGAAATGTTGTCAAATGCATCAGCTGTACCTATACTTATGTAACTTGTGAACTATTTCATATCTACCCCCGATATAACGGTTGTGTGCTAATTTGAACTTGTATTGTCCGAGTCTGTTGATAAAATCTGCTGATTCTAAAGATTTCTGATGGTAAGCTCTTGTGCATATATCGTTGTAATTCAGTACTTCATCAAATTAGTTTTGATTACATACTTGCTGATTGCTAAGAGCTCTTGTCATTGGAGTATTCAACTATTTATCTTGGAGCTAAGGCGCTGCTCCTATGTCTGAAGTTCAGTATGTAAACCATTCTTGCCGGTGCAAAAGTGAATTGCTATTGCAGTATTGTTACTTGAGGGCAAAATCATTTCAAAAGCTAGAGCCCGAAGAACATAACCACCGCCGGCTTTAACGGAACTTTATTCATTGATAAATGGTAATTTAGGTCAGTGCGTTTGGTATAAATTCTCGAAAGTGCTTCTGCTTCACATTCTATGAGACGTCTTGTCAAAACAATTTTGAAAGAAGTTCCTCCACACCTCTTAAGGCTTTGTTCGGTTGCTAACTAGTTTGTTAAGGATTCAATCCGCACATTCCTTCTAATCCCTTTGGGAAGGGAGCGCTAAAAGTAATTATGATTTCTCCATTCAGTTTATATTTAATTTGTTTCGTCAAATATATTAAGACGAATTATTTTTTAGAAAAAAGATTATTTTTTAGATAATTCAAATTTCTAAGATGTCAGCTAGTGATTTGTATTGGGTGCGGGTACCTATGGTTGAAAATCTTGTACTAGCTCATTAGTTTTGCTAGAAGAGAGTTCAGTTTTACTCTTTGGATAGCTGGGGTGTACTGCCCCTTTGTAATGAATGATTCTGTTGGTTAAGAAAATCTCCTTTATTTTTTAAAAAATAAAATATTGTAGCGTCTACTGACTGTCCCTTTGTAATGAATGATTCTGATGGTTAATAAAATCTCCTTTCTTTTTTCTTTTTTAAAAAGTCGTACACTTTTACGCAAAAGTGTATCTTAGCTGGTTGGTCCCTCATGTGGAACCTATCCACTAGGGTTGGAGGGACCCTAGACTCATTGCTCATGTTGATTTGCATTTAATTATTTTGTCAATGGTTGGCATTTGCCATCAATAGTAAATCTTTTTTTGTGATTAATTTGTGAAGTTGAGATCAATCGGCCCAATCTTTGAACGTGCTCACTAAGAGTACAAAATGCATATAGACAATAGACGTTTACATTGGTGAGTTCTATTATAGAGGTGTTTAGTAGGGATTATAGAATTAATTATTATAGCATAAACATGATATTCTTCCAAGACATCTAAATTTACAACCAATTATAAGAGTAAAATACACAGTAGGTATCTAAACTTGTTGAAGTATGTCATCTAGGTCCCTCAACGTCTAAAACGCGGATCTAACACTCTGAACTTGTCAAGTTGTGTCATCTAGGTCCCAAATTTGCTATACAGTTTATAGCAATCTATTTAGGTCTTCAAACTTATCCTGATGTGTCATCTAGGTCTTATAACTTACTAATTAGTTTTTTACTCACAATTCAAATAATTTTAATTAGCATTAATATACCTACTTGATGCTCTATCATGATCATATATCACTTTTATTGTTAAAGTTAAATGCTAGGTCAAAAATAAAAAAATAGATTATTGAGATTTTGTTTCTATTTTGATACGGTGTTTAGTGTTTAATTTTGAGGATCTAAATTCTGTTATTTTAAGATGGTGTTAACTTTGATAGCATGGTAATAATGCAAAGGAAATCCTATTTCTCAATCGACTGAAATCCGATCGGATTTAGACGACGACAGAGCACAGAGAATGACAGCTGAGCACGGGTTGTGTGTAGTGGACGGCAACGTTGCGGCGAAGGTGTTGCCGTGTCGTGGAAGGCGGTTATCACCAGTAGTGGCAGCGGCGCCGACTCGGGATTGGGGGTTAGTTCGGTGCTCCATTGCCTGCGGACATAGCTTCACGGCATTGACGACACGCGATGACTGGTGAGCGGAGGTAGCCGTCGATTGAAGCTTCAGAGTCCCTAATGCAAATAACGAGTTTATATACTTAAGAGTGATTCAGATTGATATATGATCATGTTAGAGACACTAGGTAGACATATTAATGCTAATTAAAATTCGTGAGTAAACTAATTAGCAAGATAGAGAAACTATATAACACACTGGAACAAGTTGAGGACCTAAATAGAATGTGAAAAGCCGTATAACAAGTTTGAGGACCTAGATGACACAACTTGACAAGTTTAATATATCAGATTCATATTTTAGGAGTTGAGAAACCTAGGCAACCCACCTTGACAAGTTTAGATCCTGGTTGTACACGTTACTTTGATTATAAACACATCACATGCATTGTAAGCTGTTTTTAACTTTGTATCGACATAAGATGTTTTAGATGAGCTAAATATAGTAGAGACACATTAGCTGTTTTGTTGAACTCTTAAAATATAAAAAATGATTATACGTGAGTTGTTATAAACACATAAGCTATTTTTTAATTATATCAGCTATAATATTATTAAAAATTAGCTATAAGAAAATTCATAATTAGTATCATAATCCTATAAAATAATTCTAAGTTTTTAAAACAAACCCAATAACTTTCTTAATATAGAGTATTTGAAAAAAAATTAGTTCCACTTATTGCAATAGCATCTATTTTTCCTTTTTTTTGAAATGTGCAACAGCTTGTAATTTCGACCCAATCCTTTGGAAAAAGTTTTTTTGGTTGGAGCACCTTCGCAGTTCATTACATGATGGCCCCCACCTGTGAGACATTAATCTCTTCCTCCCTCATCGGCCGGTCAGAACTCCGAGCTCCAGACCTCTCCCCGTTCTTCCCCCTTCCGGCGTTGGGCATCCCTCCGCCCCCCTTCGGGTCGAAACCCTAGCTCGTCTTGCCATCCTCCCGTCGTGCGGGGAAACAGGGCAGAGGGAGATGTACGCGGATCAGATCTCCACCGGCCGCAAACGCTCTATCCACGAGCGCATCGACAGCGACCTCCCCGCTGGCTCTGGCGCCGGTCGCCGGGCCCGTCACAACGTATCCAAGAGGTCAGTGCAAGCACCTCCATACCCAATCCTTCCTCCTTCCTGTGCGCTTTACGACGTGTGTCAGCTTATCACGTACGTAGCGAGCCTCCACAGATTTGAATCCGCCCTCCTCTGGGCTTCTATGTGCGCAGTGTGCGCTCTACGGCGTGTGCCTGTGACTGGTGGTTAGGACGTTGTTTTGTACGTCCTGAAGAAAGTTGGTGCCTTTAGCTTGGATGATCTGTTCCTTCTTCGTATGTGGGTTAGGTTGAATAACTTGTTGGATCTCTGTAGTGCTAGTGCATGATTGATTTCTGTATTTGTCAGTGTAGGAACCCTTATGCAGCCTTGGCATCTCCATTCACAATTTTGGGTGGCGTGTTCATGCATAGTATTTGCGTAGTATGCATGTACTGTCTAATATTGTAAGTGAAAGACAAAAAAAAAAAATAGTTCTTGCTTTGATATGCTTTTGGAGCCATGTGTGGACTTCTATGTATTCTGTTAATATTAGTATTTTTAGGTCCACAAAGGTATGGGGTGGAATTGTTTTGGATCCTGCTTACTAGTTCCCGTCATTGGATTTCAAAATGCAACCAAGGTTAGAAGCAAGTACTTTCGGTTTAGTGCATATACGTACAGGGTGAGCAAAACAAATAAAAATTTAAGCAGTGGTTCATTCCCCTGTTACCAGCAAAAATATTGTAAGCGAGCTAATCTAGGAGGTAGTGTTCCACACACAGGGGCAGAGGCAGGTGTTGGTCAACCTGGGCTCTTTCCACAAGTATTTGAGTCTAATACTAGTTGGCACACTCGCTGCTAAACCATTAAACCTTATTGGTCCCCTCTTGGCCTCACTTCTGGCTATGTAGTGTCCACACATGTAGCAGTATATTTGGGAACTGGGCTGTAGTCCCTTCAAGAATCAACCGCAGATGCTTCTTGAATCCTTCTCGTTAGATGTTACATCTAGAAGAAGAAAAATCCTTCCAATTTAGAATTGGATGCACAATGTGTTAGCCGTGTTCTAAATTTGACATCCAATTCTTCATACTGGAACATTCTGGCATGAGCTATAGACATGTTTGTGCTAGCAAGTAATGGTTCAGGACATTTATTATCCCTCTTCTGTCTGCATTAAGGGTGTTTTTGGCTCTTTCTTGACTCTAGGGTTTCAGATATCCTTCTTTTGTAGTATAATAACTTTTCTTGATCTTGAAGGGACCTGTCGCCTGAGTTTACAGGCTCATTCTTTGCTGACCAATCTCAACCTCATTCCATTTCGTCAACTATTTTCATTGACTGTTGACATAATGTTTCAGTAACCTTTTATAGTTCTAATAAACTAAAACCTGCTCAACATGATACTAAAACATGGAATGTAACATTGAGTCACAAACCAGAATCTCTGATTGCCTTTATCCTAGCGGTTAATGTGCCTCAGTAGCACCACCGGGGACCCAGTTTTGATTCCTTGCGGAAGTGGATTTTTACTGGGGTAAGAAAAGGCCACTTGCTGGTTCCCTGGCTGTCATGAGTGAACTGACCTGTGTTGTGCAGGTCCTTATGTAACACGCCGGTCGTGGGTTGGGCCTCAGAGCACAGGTCCAAACAACATGGGGCATGATCCCCATCTAAGGGTGGAGGGCAGCTTTTGTGACCTTTCTCAGGCGGGCTCCAGTTGATCTCTTCTTATTGAAACACTGTGGGGACATTTTCCCCCATTGGTCGAGTTTTTGATTTTCTACCAATCCCATCTTGATACTGAACTCTGAGTGGGATCAGATAGTTGTCTTACTCGCCAAAAAAAAAAGAAGATAATTGTCTTATGTGCCATTTCTTTTTCCTATGCACTTGAGTACTTGATTATCAACGAGTAAGTTGTAGCATCCTTATATTCTTTTTCTTCTTTACAGGCAACGGCAGATTGATGAAAAATGGAAGCATGATTTATATCGGGATGATGATGAACCAGCTTCAAGTAAATTTCTTTTGTAGCTATAGTGCTATACACTATTTGAAGTGTGGTAAGCTCTTTTTATATTTAGTTCCCATTGAACTCATATCTTTCTGTGTTGTGTCTTAAGAATCAATGGATCCAAGAGATTTACGACTGAAGCTTCGGAGAACCTCCCAGCCAGGGTTTATTGGCACAAAGAGTTCTGGGGTACGGGATCTACGTGAGAAGCTATCGGGAACGATGCATCCACAGCCATCAAATGCTGACCCTCCAAAACCCAGGCCTGTATCAGAGGTTGTCAAAATCACGAGGCGTGAAAATGCTGTTGAAGTTCCTGTACGCCAAAGTAAAAAAGCATCAAAACAAACTTTGTCAAAGCAGATATCTCAGCCAAAGGTATGTACTCTTCCTGTAATTAATGCCATAATGTATATATATTGCCCGTCTTTTTCTGCTTTCCATACTCCAACTTTAATAGCCTACCTAAAGGCTACAAGGAATTATTGCTAAATCAAATTTGTACTGAGGCTTAGCAGTGCAATAAATCAAATGTTTACTGAGGCATAGCATGGCAGAATAGGTTTTTATTTTTTCGCGGCCGCACCTTCATGCGCATTTCATTAAGAGGAATAGAAGTAGTACAATAAGGCAACCAACATCCAGAGAACACCTTGGACGACAGGTTGGGGCATCACCTAGGCAATGCGTAACACGACCTATGGAATATTGCACCATGATACAGAGAGGGAGACAATGACTGTCCTGGGACCACCATTACCACAAATAAGAATAGATTTTTCTTATTAGAGTGACTATGTTGTATTGTTATGTGTTTTCTGTTATTAATCTATTAATAACTTTGTATAGAACAATATCAATATGCAATTTCCTTTTGCTTCATGTCCCCATCCTTTCATAACTAGTTATGTGCAGAAAATTCAGATAGATCTTTCATCAACTGCCATGGAACAAAGAATAGGTATTTTATCTTGTTGGAAGTAGAAATATTGGTATGTAGATGAACTATTGTGTCCAGGTGAGTGTTTGTAACTTAATAAGTCCATAGCTTGGGTCCTAATTCGTTCAGATGCCCATGATTTTACATGCTTTGATGAAGTCAAGATGTATGCTGTTGGTGTAATATTCATTATATGCTGTAATATTTGTGTGCAATCTACATTGTACATTCATGATGTCATGAAGTTTCCTACATTCCAATATGCAAAATCTGTAACGAAGGCGACTTCAATTGTTTTGTGAAATATTAATGCTTGAATATCATTATGGTGATTAGATGCACGAAGAATCATTTGTCCCAGATCATTTAACTTTGACATCCGCTTAGTTAACCTTGACTGACCTCGTAGGCCCACCACTCTATATCTTGTGCTCTCCTGTATGTTTCTCTATGAGTGGCCCTTTCTTTTTTTATTTTTTTTGGGCGGGTTGGGGGGGGGGGGTGTCAATGTGCTCTTGGTGTAGTGTAGTCGGGGTAAACAAATCCTTAGCTTCCTGGTGGTACAGCTCAGAAGCTAATTTTGATTATTTGGATAGAATGCAGATTTTCTACACACGGTGGGTAGCTACCCACCCAATGACGTGGTCTAATATCAGCCCTCGGATCATCATACGATGGCTAAGATATAGCCACGTCATCTCTTATCAAGCGATGACGCGGTTAAATCTCAGCCATCCAGTGATGATCTAAGGGCTGATAATAGGCCACATTACTCGATAGGTGGCTACACCCCGGAGTATCCTGTTAATTCCAAATATTGGGCAGTGTTAAGCATGATAGACGTGCATCTGTTTTTTTAGTGATTGGTTTTGTTCACGTCCAACAATAGTTTCTTTTGTGTGTTTTTTTATAGGTTGAAAGTCCGCTTGATAGTTTCCTGAGTTCCCTTGGACTTGAGAAGTATTCCATTACCTTCCAGGCAGAGGAGGTCTGTATTCCTCAATCACTGCACCTTCATGTTATCTTCTTTGATCTTTGATTGGTTAAATATCTGTGATCCCTCCCTCCCCAAAAAAAAAAGGTTAATATTTGTTCTATCTTTCAAGGTTGACATGGCAGCCCTAAGGCACATGACTGATAGCGATCTGAAGGCCTTGGGAATTCCAATGGTATGATTTTCCTCATAATATTCCAGATTAATTTGAACTGTACTGTAGACTGGTAAACATACCAAATTTGATACATAGATTTTTTATAATTTTGCCAATGAATGAAATTTCATATAACCATTTACAAGTTTTCTTATTTGGGGAAATATATGCTTTGCATGTATGCAGTTAAGTTGCCAGAATTCATATAACCATTTACAAGGTTTGTTATTTAAAAAAAAGAATGACATCTCTGTTTCAAAAATCAAATGCATGACAAGTGTTGTTTCAGGGTCCTCGGAAAAAGATCATACTTGCATTGGAGTCAAGAGCATAGGCAAAAGAGTATGGTGTAGAAAAGTGGTGGAGATGCGGTGGTTGTGCTCATCTGCTGGAAGTCTGGGTACCCTTATCTAGACACCTAAGAAGGGGCACACGCGCAGCAAATGCTGGCTTCTTGTAATGCATGTTCAGCCTGGTTTAGGATTTTTAGCAGGCACACTATCGTGGCTAGTGCTGTAAGATTGACTGACCTGTTAATCATTTGGTCAATACGTGGCCAAGCAAAAGTTGAATTGGTGCTGTATACGTGCTGCTGTTGTACCAATTGGGTTGTTCTTGGAAGGCTGTATGTTTGATTTGACTATTTTTTTTTTCTCCCGCTCATCGTAAGTTGGGTTCTTTTGGGATGTCCTTGCAGTGGACCATCCAGAAAGAGCAGAAACGTTAGAAACATAGTAGTAGCGTACAAGTACATAACTTGTTTTCGCCCGCTCTGGACCAACGGAGCTTGGGAGAATTCACTCGGGCCGGTTCTGGGCCGATCTATGTTTGCTACCGGCGGAAGAGCCCAATTCAGCAATCGGGCCTGGACAAAATCATGGGGAACCTTCGCGAGAAGAGAAGACTACGGAAACCCTAGCAAGCAAAGCCGTCTCTATATAAAGCAGTCAGCGCCGCCACTCTATCCCATTCGCGGGTGCCTCGCCGTCTCGTCATACTACTATCTGTGGAGCTGAGCTGAAGAGCCGTTTCGGGTGTTTTTCCTCCGTTTTCTTTCCTCTGGATTTCGTTCGATTTAGATAGCCTTTTTTTTTTTTGTTGTTGTTGTTGATCTGCTTTCGCTGTGGATCCTTTGCTGGTACCCGCTGGAACAGCGGCGCGGAGCCGAGCGTTTTCGTATGGCCGAGCGCCTCCTGAGTCCAGCCAGATGGATCCGCGTCGGCCATCTGACCGAGCGTCTCCTCCGAACCCCCACGGATTCGCTCTTGTCAAGGTCTGACACATTCGATTCGAGCGAAGCACCTCGATTTTTTTTTTGTTTTTGTTTTTCTTTTCCGGCGGCCTTTGTCGTGCCTTGGTTTTCTATTCTTCCGGTTTTTGATTTGTCGGTCTGCTCTTCTAGTAGTATCTGCGAGTGGGGAATGAAGGAATAATCGGCGGGGGCAGCTGGTGATGTGGCGCCGGGGACGGCCCTGTACCCCGGCCGCCTCCCATACCCAGCGACACCGAGAGGAGGGGCCTTGCTTGCTTCCGTCCTTGGCAGCCATCGTCGTCACATCAACCCACGGGCGAGCTCCGTCGTGTGGCGCATCGCCCATGCCCCGGCTGCTACATCCTCAGCTTGCTTAACCGACCACCGTTATGTGATGCATGGATTCGCCGGCACGGCGTGTTGCTTGATGTCGGTGTGGAAGTCTCCTTCAATTCGATCTCCACCCTTCTCGTGTTTCGTTTTTTTTTTCAGAAAATAAAATAGAGGAAATTTGTTTTGAAGCAGAATCATCGAAATGTTATCTTGTTCTTGAAGCAAAGGCGGGAGGATCCAGGTGTAAGTCAGGTGGCAGCGTGGCACCCCCCGGGTCCCGGGAGGATGAGCTGGCACAGTTACACGCCTGGGAGACGCGATCCGGAGGTGCCCTTTCGTTACGCGCGCCGCGGCGATCCCATCGCGGCTCGCGTACATCAGGGCTCCACATTTCGATTCGTCACAACACAAGCGGGGCGGGTCCTCAACTTTTTAAAAATGCTTCACTCCAATTTTTCTGAACGAATTTTCACGAACTGGAACCTGGATTTGTTGAGATTTGAGGCAATTGTAGCCGGAAGCACCGGTCGGACTCAGCAACAATTAGTGACGGACGTGTAATCTTTGCGGCCCTTGGGTGCCGGACGGTAGACACACGTTCCGGTCTCCTTAGAGAAATATAAGAACGTCATCTTTCTAGACACATTAACTGTTTATTCGTGAGTTGTTGGGTGATTTTCTAGACACCAGCAATTGTGTATTCGCGACTTACATGATTAACACGGTTATAGCCATGTCCTCAACTCAGATTACTGGAATGTAGACTTTGCCACAAACAAAACAAAACAAAACCTTTTTAGAAGTGTTTCTCACAGAACCAAAGGCAAACATAGTTTGGTCAGGAGGGAAAAAAAAACAGAGTTTGATAGGGATATATTACTACCGTACTGACGAGGAAAAAAAAGAAGAAACATGTGTCTAGTATTTTGCAACAATAAAATATTCAACAGTTTCTAATTGTCCTGATTTTTGTCTCCTGTTAGGATTAGTCTAATGCGAATGATAGACCCTCCCCAGTACAATTTCTAAAAGGGTACGTTTCCAGTTTACGCCATCAGCATCGGTTGGCTCATGGCGCGTTGTTGATTGGATTGGAGGAATTACAAAATTGGTTCTCTTTCAGACTCTTTGCCCCGCTGCTCCTGTGTGCTCTTGAGGTGGACGAAGATGACGAGATTTCTTTATTTTCTTATATTGCATCGATGGTGTGTGATGGGTGCATTAATGTTCCGCACGCAGATCCTAACCATACTTTGCACAAAACCGCGTCCATACTCTTGACTATAGTTTCCACGAAACTGCACTAAGAGAAGAAAGTTCTTCTGAGGGCTGCAAGGCTAGTGGGGCTGACAATGACTCCCACACTCAAGCACCTGCTCAGTTGAGAGCTCCTGTATTTTGTGCGGTTCCTAAGTCTTTTGTTCCTCTATTGCCAGGAGGAAGGTACTTCTGTCTTCTCACTTGTCTCCCCAACCATGGCTTTGGCTTTCGCTGGTAAAGCGGTGGCTGGCTCAGCCATCTGTGCAATAGTTCGCCAGTCCTTCTACTACCTGGAGAAGTACATCAAAGCAGAGGGGATGAAATCGGTGAAAGAGCGGTTGGAGAGGACTCTCCCCCAGGTCCAGGTGGTCTTTGATGCTATTGATATGGAGAGAATTAGAGACCAGAGCGAGGCTCTGGATGCATGGCTTTGGCAGCTCCGGGACGCCGTAGAGGAGGCCGAAGATGCGCTTGATGAATTGGAGTACTACAGGCTTGAGAAAAAAGGTGAAAGCTACTGGCAATAAGGTGAGCAGCTCTTTGTACAAGTGTAAGAGACAGTTTATCCAACAATTCAATGCTACTTTTAAGGCTGGTACATTTAAACGACTGGTAGATGCTATGAAGAAACTTGATGAGGTTGCTGTTAGTGTGGAACGTTTTATTCTACTTGTGGATAGCATTGATTCTACTGGTTTGCAGAGAATATGGCATCAAAATGTTGTTAGTCATCGTGAGACTAGCTCCTTCTTGGTTGAGGAAACCATAATTGGTCGTGAAAACGAAAAGGATAAGATAGTTGAGTGGTTAACAGAGCAGGGGACCGATAATCGAAACCCTGAGCCCAAGCTTTGCGATGTCAGTCTTATTTCTTTACTGGGTATAGGTGGCATGGGGAAGACCACACTTGCACAGGTAGTATACAATGATGAAAGAGTGAAGCAGTGCTTTGATCATACTATGTGGGTCTGTATCTCCAATGACTTCGATGTAACTAACGTGACAAGAAAGATCTTACAAGAAACTATTGGACAGGGTAGTGATGTCACTTGTCTAAATACACTCCAAGAGATCCTTAGGGGGAAGCTGTGCTCGAAGAAATTTCTACTCGTTTTAGATGATGTGTGGAACGATGAGAGAAGACCTGATTGGGAGATTCTAGTAGCTCCGTTAAAATTTGGTCAAAAGGGCAGCAAGATCTTATTGACCACTCGCATGCAATCGGTGGTAGACATTGCTGAAAGAGTACTAGGAGGAAGAACCAACTGCATGAAGTTGGAGGGGCTGCAGGAGAATGATCTTTTAGAACTCTTTAACAAGCATGCCTTTTTTGGAGTCGATCCTAACAATTATGTCAACTTGCAAGAGATTGGCAGGCAAGTAATTAAGAAGCTAAGCGGAAGCCCGTTAGCTGCAAAGGTCATGGGTGGGCTGTTGAACAACTGTATGGATAGCACATATTGGAACAGAATGTTAAGAGAAAATATATCGAGTATTGAGCACGGAAATGAAGGTGTCATGAAGGTTTTAAGATTGAGTTATCATCACCTGCCTCCGTATCTGCAGGCATGCTTCCGATACTGCAGCATATTTGAAGAAGATCATAGATTCGAAAAGAAGGAACTGATTGACTTATGGATGTGTTCAGGTCTGATTCAGATACCTTTAGATGAGAAACAGAAGCCAGAACATGTAGGAGAGTATTATTTGGGTTTACTAACAACAAAGTCTTTCTTGGAACTGAGGTCGGATGTATCCATAGAATGGTATAGTGGCAGAAGCAATATTGGTGAGCGTTCTTATGAATACTATGTGCTACATGATCTATTGCATGAGCTAGCTCGTACAGTCTCTAAAAAGGAATGTATTGCAATTTCTGGTGATGGTTACGGAATAATTTCAGAAACAGTTCGCCATGCATCAATTAGACTAGAAAATCACAGAGTGATCACAGATTTCTTTACCCTAAGGAAACTGAGAACCCTCCAGCTATCCTTTAGCAGAACAATGAAGCAAAGGGATCAATGGATTGTTCTGAAACATGTGCTGCATGTAGCAAGGAAATTACGAGTTTTGCATGTAATTGGAGGCTCATTGCTCAAGCTCCCTGATTCTTTTGGTGACTTGATTCACCTCTGGTGCTTGTCTCATCGTCCGCATCAGAAAGCAGGAAAATATTTCTTTTGGTTCCCTTGTTCTTTATATAAATTATACCATCTCCAAATATTACATTTGGAAAAATGTTTGTTTCTATCCTGGCAACTAGGAAATCTGGTTAGTCTAAGGCAAGTGTACTGTTATGGTTTTACGATCGGACCACCCCCTTTTATTGGAAGGTTGACTTCTCTTCAAGAATTGTGTCATAATGCACGACATGGGAATGGTTTGCTTGCAAATGAGATACAGGTTCTAAAAGAACTTCGTTATTTGGAAGTGGATGGTCTTGAAAATGTCAAGGTGGAAGAAGCTATTCGGACCAAGTTGAGTGAAAAGGAAAACCTTAATTTGTTGTCACTCATTTGGCGGAATGGCCAGAGCAAAAGAGGCTTTGACGAAGGAGTTCTCAATGGTCTTCAGCCTCACACGAACCTCACCAGGTTGAAGATTGAGGGATATAGTGGTTCCAGATCCGCTTGTTGGATGGAAAACCCCATCCTCACCAACGTGACTTTTATTTCCCTCTCTTTTTGCCATCACTGGCAACATCTTCCACCCCTTGGAGAACTACCTTCACTCAAGTATCTCTATTTTTAAGACATATGAAGGCAGTGAAAACATTAAATAATTCCTTATATCGACCATGGAACCCGTTTTGTTTCCCATCACTTAAGGTACTTAGTATTGAAGACCTTCCAGAATTAGATGAATGGATCGAAATTGAAGGCAGCAATCTGTTTCCTCAGCTTGAGGTACTGTCAGTTATACATTGCCAAGCATTGAAAAATGTGCCAACACTACCATCTGCTCTTGCTTATTTTGAACTAGATGATGTTGGTTTAACTTGCTTCCCTGCAACATATCGGCCTAGTGAAAGAACACTGCTCCCATCATCACTTGTGAAGTTGAAGATATCACACTGTCCAAACCTAGTAAGACTGGGCCAAGAGGAATATTTCTCTAGTCTGGAGGAATTACATATTACAGATTGTGAAAATTTGTTGCAGTTGCCAATGGATCAGTTGCACACACTCCCATTTCTTAAAACAGTCAGGTTAGGTCGATGTCCAAACCTGATGGCCTTGCAGGAAGATATAAGTTTACCATCATCTATAAGAAAGCTTTATATTGATTCATGTAGTGTCTTTGAGACTTCTCTGCTCAACTCAGTTTATAGTCTCACTTCTCTTACTACACTGCAGTTACGTAATTGTCTGATAACATCACTTCCCTCGGCTGCAGTGCTTAGGAATCTAATGACAGTGATGCAATTAGAAATTGTGGGTTGTAGGGAACTTGATGCTTTAGATGGGATAGAAGGACTGTCACACCTGAGAGAGTTATGTGTCAGTGGATGTGACAAGCTTGACAAAAATGTTGAAATTCTATCTCAACAAATGTTTCCTGCCTCTAATCGAAACCAAGATGCTGCTGCCTGTGCTTCACACTTTGTAAACCTATCAAGACTTGGAATCAGCAGTCAATTTCTCTTGCAATGGGGGCCGTTAAAAAGAGTGAACTCAGTCACATCTTTGACGATTGACAAGAGCCATAGATTCTTACCTGAGGAATGGCTGATGCAAAACTGCAACCATCTTGAAAACCTTGGAGTATGTGATGCAACTCATCTGGAGTGTCTACCCACAACCATGGCAAGCCTAACTTCCCTCAAAGCCTTGGAACTTCACAGAGCTGTTCTGATTCAGTCACTTCCTGAGCTGCCTGCCTCCTTAGAGGTTCTACGAATCCTTGAATGCTATCCTATGTTGGACAAAAGATGCAAGAAAAGAAGAGGATGTGATTGGCACAAGATTGATTACATCTCAAGCCTGCAGATCGTACAGGACAGGCCTTCAGCATACTCTTGTCATTTCTTCACGGGTTTGTAACTTCATTGTTTCTTCCAAGGAAGCACATGCTATATGTAGGTCTTCTTCTTACTCTAGTTAATTGCATTATGCAGATCTGGCTGTTTATTTATAATTGTATACATTATTGAAATAGGAATTCAAATTATTTCTATTGAGTTTGTGAGTTGTAATTAATGGATTCATTTTGAGGTCCTAGATGTTTTCACTGAAAATTCTTTTTTTGCTGTCTATTTTCAGAATAGCATGAAAAAAGTAATGTTCTTCACAAGGGGAGTAGTACCAGCTACAAACTGCTGCCGACTAGTCTACTGGATTGTTAGATTAGTCTTTCCACATACAAATTTGATCTTATGAACTCATGGATGTTACCTTGAATGCATATTGATGGCAATTAGTGAAGCTATGCTTAATGTGTCCAGGTAAGACCAATTACATTAACATTTCTTATTTATTACATTAATAGCCTCCGAACATGACACACTATGTGTTGTTTGCAGTTAGGGCGTTGGCTTGGTCACAAGAAGATAGTACATGCTGACTGGCTGAGAGCTCTGTAGAATTAATGATTGTTTGATGGTAGTTGGTACTCATAACTGCTGAAGCCTATTTGGTTTCTGAGATTTGTCGAAGGTTCCGAGTCGTTGCTAATCCATCATACCTTGTTGCCATATGAAGCTGGGAATAGTGTTCAAGTGTTGTTGAAAAGATAGCTAGATAATCTCTGTGTGCCAAAGCCATCATCATCGGATGAGGATTACGCCAGAGAACACAAATCTTTTGTACATCCGCCTAAGTTTATTCTACTAACTGCTTCATTGCCAGTCAGCCACGAGGTCTTGATAGGTCGTGTGTTCTTCGTCAGGAATGAACAGTATGTAACGTTTACAATGTTACTTCTCCCTCATTTATGTTTGATCTGTTATTACAAGTTTCGTCCCCTGCTGTCTGGCGAGACCAGGCACATTCTTGTGCTGGATTTCAGAAGTGCAATTTGTATATGATCATATAGCACGAAATGTGACTATGCGTGCTCATTGTAAGGGAGCACGTTTCCTGACATTCATACTATTCTTTGTCATATCTAATTTTCTGTTCATTGTCGGCATTTATTTTTAGTGGATTGTGGACTATCTTTTGCATAATTTCGATCATTAAGCACCCTTTTATAAATTGCGTGGCATGGCGCCTGGCACCCGTGTTGTACGCACAGCATACTTCTTGTATCGATACTCTGCATATCCGTGATCCTTCCTTCGCAAAAAAGAGAAAAATATCTGTGATCCTTGAAGTTACAGGCTGTGCTGCATGGCCCTGCAGTCCTATACATCTTACATATACGTGTAAACTATTAAATAAAACTGTTCAAGTAGAGGGGATGTAGCTCAGATGGTAGAGCGCTCGCTTAGCATGCGAGAGGTACGGGGATCGATACCCCGCATCTCCATAATTTTTCTTTTTTCGTCATTTTGACTTCCCTGTCATTTTTTTATGTGCTGTGATACAAGTAACTTCTCAGGTGGACAAGTAACTATTTCTGTACTGCATTTTGAAATTTTATATGTACTATCCGCCAACTCCACAATTTTCATTACTAAAGGAATTAGGAAGATATGGGGCTTATTCGAAACGCTGGTGAAAAAGCCTCTGCTTATTTCTGTTTTTAATTCATTTTATGAAGGCACTAGACTACTAAGCTGCTGCAGAATCCCGACGTTGCTGCTTCCTCCTCTTCGTTCTTCTTCTATTTCACATCAGGTTCCTTGCGCAGTACCTTCATCTTGTGAACCGTTGGTCACATCCAGCTCTATGCTCCGTGGCTTGACCTTTGCTTCCTTGCTTTCAGCCCATAACATACCGTATAAACCTCCACACAACAAAATTCCACCAATAATACTGTCATAGAGATAGAGAGAGAGAGAGAGAGAGAGAGAGAGAGAGAGATTCAGTGAGTTAAAAGAAACTATCAGCAATGTTTCAGTAATTATATAGTTGACCTGATTAAGTTATAAGTTAATTACCTGCCAAGGTGAAGAATCTCTCCTAGAAAGAAGGAAGAGAGGAAAATTGTTAAGATGAAGCTAAGTGGAGTCCAGGCGGAGAGGAAGACGGGGCCTTTCAGCTCTAAACACCATGCTTGCAGGTAGGAGGACAAACCAAACTCCACAAACCCCTGACTCGATCACCAAATTTGTTCCGGCACAGAGAAAAGGGGTCTGTTAAAAGTGATAAACTTGCTGAAGCTATCCGTTGCTTTTCTCAAAAGAGAACAGATAGCACTATCCAATAAGCGCGCACTAACTATATTAGTTATCTGTGTGGACACACCTAGCTAACTAAGTGGCCAACTAGATCTAGCTAGTATGTTTGACTAAAAATTATACTTATATTGTAATGATAGTTTGTGGAAAAATTAAACTGTTGGAAAATTACCAAAACTGTAGGAAAAGACACTTTGTACTATACTAGCAACCATGCCGTGTGAAAAATTATTGGGCTTTTTGCCTAGAGACACATTTCAATCACGGTTTTAGCGTAGGACATAATTCTATTAAAAATTTGTTAGAAGACACAACTCAATTACGGTTTTGACCGAGGGATATAGAGACCTACTTGAACCACCCAAAAAAGACTCTTTTGACTTAGGACGTCTAATAGTATGGTTGAGTAGGCAAGCAAGCGCGCACTGCAGCAAGAAGCCGGGAAGATAGTGTGCGTGGCGGTGAACAGGTGGGTCGGGTTATGGTTACCTACATTAGGTTCAGTTCAAGTTTGATTAGGTCGGGGGTACTTTAATCATTGATAAATGTTTCCTTCAGTAATGCGGGTCCTCGTGTCCCCAGTCAAAACCATGATTGAATCGTGTGTCCCAGTAACTTTTCGGTCGAATCATATTCTGTAGCCAAAACTATGATTGAATTGTGTCCTTCAGCCAAACAGACCAAAATTATTCATGTAATATATATGACTATGTGAAAATTTCTGAGAAACTATTAGAATTGAGTATGTAGGAAATCTTCACGAAACAACATCTGATAACCGAGCGTGCATAGCATTTTTATTTTTACGATCATGCTTACCAATTTTTGAAAAGTTATTATATTATTACCCAACTGATTTCAAATATTTTGAACTGTTGTTCCTGTCTCTTCATTCTCATTATTAGTTCCTAGAAAATCTAAAAAGTCCATTCTTGCAAGAGGAGAATGTAAATATTTAGTCTCACATTACTAGTGAAGGCCGAGGAAGACCAACATAAATATTGGGTTGCTCAACCAACACTTAGGTGTGGGAAGAGAGGAATAGGGAAGAACACAAGCCCTCACCTTGCCTAGACGGTGTGGAGCGAGGGCACGCGTGAATGGTCCGACAAAATCCAGACTGAGGCCTTACGAGTGCGCAGATCTCTTTTATTATTTTTTTGGTTTCGTGTCCAACACGATTACGATACAAAAACCGACCTGGTTGTAAATTGATGTATCCAACGCGGTTACGATCCGATAACGAACTAGGTTGAGGGACGTCTCAACTCTAGCGGTTCCCACCTATATATAAAATCAGCCGGACGCGACCACCATAAGGCATCTAACCGACGCATCCAAGTTTCTGCCTTTGCTACTGTTGCACCACCGCTGCATCTATTCAATCCCGATTGTCGGCGTGAACTAGTAAACGGGATAGCACAGGTCTACGGAACCGTCGTCCTCCGAGCTCCTGCACCTGGAGAGAGCGGATAAAATTTTTGGAAAGTGTTCTACGCGACTGCTCGATCGCTTGCTCCGCAAGTTCTTCATCGCCTTGTCACGGTCTTCATCGACATTGTCAGCCATGGCTCGTCTTCCTCACTGCCACGTGATGCCCACCATTCGTCAAGAGCTATGCGAGGTTGCTGTTCATCGTGGACGTCTATCCAGTCGTCATTAATAAGGAAACATACGTACCTACTATGTTTTCGTTCATAATGCTTGAAAGTACGGTAGAATTTATGATTAGACCTAATGTCGATCTGTTTAATTTTAAATTTAAACTAAAAGTGCTGCAATTATTACTCATGATTACTGGTACTACTAAACTCTGTATAGAGTGTCAAAAACATCGAATAACTCAAGTAAACTAGGCAGGGATGAGAATTCAAATGTTTTACCGAGTAAGCTATAGCAAGCAGGCCTATGTCGAGATGGAGCTTCCACCTGGTAAAGTCCCTCTCAGCTACCACTGCGACAACAAAGCACTGCACCATGCTGAACACGCATTGCGTCACTGTCACGAGCATCTTGTTCGGAAATTCCTTGAGCAAAACAGCCTACACATGGATGGATAGATACAGATAGATTAAGAAGAAGATTGCATACATATATAGGCAGTGCTAAATATGAATGCATCAATTTCTCTGGTGGTGGGACGATATCATTTTTTAAAAAAGACCTGCAAGACAATCCATACGGACCACGCCAGCACGGCGAGGACTGCCATGAACGTCCCTTTGATCCAGACGGCCCGCGTTATGGCGGCGGGCGCGGCAGCAGAGCCGGTGGCGCTGCCGAAGGCGCGGTGGTGGTTGACAGGGCTGAAGGACGGCCCGGCATAGAAGGCGATGACGAAAACCCCGGCGAGGGAGAGCGCCACTCCGGTGACCTTAGCTATGCCCGTGCGGCTCCTCAGCTTCACCTCCTCCATCCTGCGTGCACCGTGCATATAAAAACACTGCAGCGTTTAGGAACTCAAACTGATTCTGATTCTGGAGTTACATAGCTAGGTCAGCCACATATAGTACAGCAGAGTAATTTAATTAGCAGTGGAATATAATTAAGTATACTGCACTGCACTGCACCTTAACAGCAGCGCGATGAAGAAGGTGAGCACGGTTACGGAGTTGTCTGTTGCAGCAGAGACGGTCGCTGAGGTCAGCTTCAGGCTCACGTTGTAGACGTTGAAGGAAACTGTAATCCTGCAGGAACAGGCGGTTGGAAATCGACTCATGATAGATCGATTAATAAGTAAATTAATAATGTGTACTGTACCCGATGAGTGCACAGAAGAAGAGCTTGAGCAGCAAGGCCAAGGACATGGACCGCACGTTGTTCCTCTCGAGAAGCAGCGCGATGGGCAGGAGGAGGAGAGACGCGGCCGCCTGGCGGTAGAACATGAAGACGTAGGCGTTGAGCCCCTGGTCCAGGGCCGCCTTGTTGATGACCAACATGACCGCGTAGCTCACCTGTGTCGCGGCGCCGATAACGTAAGGATTCTTCCAATTCATCTCTTCGATCTCTTTTGAAAGCCAGATAGATCTATCGATCCGGATTATATTCAAGAAACCTGCGCGATTATTCATACATATATACATAAATATATATGCATGGATTGCTAGATGATCTTGCTGCCGATCTGCCAACAATAAACGTACGTATACTGACCTTGCTGCCCTCACCAGCGCAGCAACAACGTTGCCTGTAATGGAGGTTCAATCAAGCCGCGTAATTAAATTACCGGCGGTGACCCGTGGTCACTGGTTACGTCTGGCTGCTGCAACCGAGTGAGGAAAGTAGGTGTTGGAGCTGATAAGCTTGAGCTGACAGTTCCTTGTATGCTCCGATCCAATCATTCGGTGAAAAGGCAAATTATTAAGCTCGAGGTGAGTGAGTGGAGTAATAATTTAAAGTGTGTGTGTGTGGGTGGGTGAGTGGGGGGTGTCGCAAAAATCACTAGCGCCGTTTGCTATCCAGTAAAATATCGCATTCTGCTCAGCGTGGAGTGCTTGAGGAATTTGGAGTACTACAGGCTTCCGCAAAAAGGCAAGAAAGCTACTGGCAATAAGGTGAGCAGCTCTTTGTACAAGTGTAAGGGTGTGTTTGGCGCAGCTTTGCGATGCTCCGCTCCGGCTGACAAGAGAACTGTAGCATTGCTATAGCGCGTGTTATGAATAGCACTTATATTCAATAGAGGGGCACTAGGCCCAAATATATACAGGTATAGGTATGCATAAATATATAAAGAGGTCCCTATACAATAGACTAATAAATGCTGAGCCCGAGTCTGTGCCTTTGTAACGAAATCAGCCAACTACAACTCTGAAGTCACATAATAAAGACCAATAATACCATCCTGAACCTTTGCTCGTGTAAAATAACAATCAACACCAACATGCTTAACAAGTTCATACTTGATCGGTTCACGAGCGATACTGATAGCACTTGTACTGTCAGACTAAAGAGGAGTCGATATTAAAACAGAAAACACCAAAATCCTCAAGCAGTCACCGCAATCAAGTAACCTCTACTGTCACAAGAGCCATAGCCCGCAACTCAGCCTCTGCACTCGAACGAGAAACTGCTGTCTATTTCTTAGTCTTCTAAGAAATGAGGGAACTACAAAAAAAACACAAAAATTAGAACAGAAAGAGAGCAACGCTCACTGACATCACTAGCCCATATAGCATTAGAGACTGAAGCTGCAAAGAACTACAATGAGGAAAGAAAAGCCGAGGGGATATGATACCACGAAGATAGCGTAAGACACGTAAAAGATGCCTATAGTGAATCTGGGTGGGAGAAGAAACAAACTAACTCAAGATATGTACAACATAAGAAATATTAGGACGAGTAATACCAAGGTAAATAAGACTCCCTACAATATGATAATAACGAGTGGGATCGGCAAGCAGGTCACCATCAGTAGCACGGAGGTGAACATTGAGATCCATAGGAGTCTCAACAATACGATGATCAGTAAGAGCAGCTCGATCAAGAAGATCCTGGACGTACTTTTCTTGGAACAAGAAGAAGCCCTCGGGTGTAGAAGTGACCTCAATCCCTAAAAAATAACGAAAAGGACCCAGATCAGACATAAGAAACTGCTCACTGAGTCGTGCCTTAACGAAGGCTATGTACTCAGAATCATCTCCAGTGATGATCATGTCATCAACATAAAGAAAGAGAAGAGTCCGACCCCAAGAGGGGTGTGCACGGATAGCGCAGGATCATGATTACTAGCAGTAAAACCAGCAGCAGTGACCACAGAAGAAAAGCGTTGAAACCAAGCACGTGGAGCCTGCTTAAAGCCATAGACAGAGCGACGAAGGTGACAAATCATACCCTTAGGAACTAGATACCCAGGTGGTGGCTGCATATACACCTCCTCACACAGCTCACCATTAAGAAAGTCATTCTTCATATCAAGCTGAGAGATGGACCACTCAGGAGTAGAAGCCACAGCAAGGAGAGTACGAATAGTGGTCATATGAGCAACGGGAGCAAAAGTCTCATCATAGTCATGACCATACTCCTGCTGAAAACTACAAGCCACAAGACAAGCCTTGTAGCGCTCAAGAGAACCATCAGAGCGAGTCTTGACCTTATAAACCCACTTACATATAATGGGACGAACATGAGATGGGCATGGTATAAGATCCCATGTACCAGTATGCTCAAGAGCTGCAATCTCCTCGGCCATCACGTGTTGCCATTCCTGATGATGAACAACATCATGGTAAGAGCTCAGCTCGGAAAAAACAGTAGCAGCAGAAGGAGAGTACCGAACAGAAGGCTGACGAGTACGATGACCACGTCCTACGAGCAGCTCAGGTGAAGAATCCTCAGCAGAAAATGCCTCACTAGAAATAGAGGGCGCATCAGGAGAGGATGTCTTGCTAGGAGAAGATGCTCCCAAAGGAGTTGACGTGTCTGGAGAAGATGGTTCATCAAAAGAAGATGAATCATCAGGAGACGATGACGTAGTAGGACTATCCAGAACACATCGTGTATAGACCTGCGTCATTGGAGGCTTCGTGGTATAATGAGGGACCACAGAAGAAGACTCCAAGGAAGAAGTCACGGATGGTACTATAGAAGAAGGTACCTCGTGAACAGACATAGTTGAAGAAGTCAAAAGCATCAAAGAAGAAGGCACCGAGGAGGGCAAAGTGGCTAGAGGAACACTAATAGTATCAGGAAAAGTTATAAAGAAAAGAGGCTCAACTAAAGATGCATGAGATGCATCTGAGGAAGGACGAGGATAGAAGGGACGAGTCTCATCAAAGACAACATCCTTAGAAGTCCTCATCCGACGAGCAATAGGATCCTAACAACGATACCATTTATGCTCAGCATTATACCCTACAAAAATACACTCAGCTTAGTGCGCTCACTGGGTGCAAGTAACACGTAGGAGACACAGCCAAAAAGACGAAGGCTGGAGTAGTCTGGCGTCTTGCCACAAAGACGCTCAAAAGAAATCCCTCCCTACAAACCTGATGTAGGCTGAATATTAATAAAAAAAAGTGACAGTGGAAATAGCCTCAACCCAAAAATGAGGGGGAACAGAAGAGGCGAGCATGAGAGCGCGAGGTCTCTCAAGGATATGACGATGCTTGCGCTTGGCTACACCATTTTGAGCATGAGCGCCAGGACAAGAAAACTGAACAAGGGTACCTTGCTCAGAAAAAACCTAAGAGGTACTCTCCTGCAGAGTCAGCACGAAAAACACGAATGTTCGTGTCAAAATGAGTGCGAACCATAGCAGCAAAAGTCTGATAAATAGACAAAGCCTCGCTACGATGTTTCATGAAATAAATCCAAGTGTGACGAGAAAAGTCATCTATAAAAATAATATAATACTTATGACCCCCTTTAGAAACAAAGGGAGCCGGAACCCATGCATCAGAATGAACAAGATCAAAAGGACGCTGGGACACTGACTCACTAGGATGATAGGGTAGCTGTATCTGCTTTCCTAATCTACTACCCAGACACTTATGTAAAGACTCATGATGACCTAAAACTGAACCTAAAAGACCATGACTAATCAAACTAGAAAGACATGAGCCACCAATATAACCAAGACGGTGATGCTACTGAGCAAACGATAAGGTGAACGAAGCAGTCAAGACAGAGCCAACAAGACTAGCATGCGCAGCGGAAGGAAGACGAAGCCAGTCAAGCTCCCAGAGACGCTGAGAATCACGACAATGAGGGTCAAAACCAACCAGACGACCCATGCGACGGTCCTGAACGTAGCAAAAGTCAGAATCAAGGATGACACAACAGTTATGATCAGTAATATGGCCAGCGGACATAAGTTGCATGGTCAAATCAGGAACATACGACACATTAGGAACAGAAAAAGAGTAAGATAAAAAAAAGACCTTGACCTAAAACAGAAAGGGGGGAACCATCGGCAGTGTAAACGGTAGATGAACAAAAAGAAGGACGAAGAAGCAAGATAGGTGCAATATGGAGTCATATGAAAAGAAGCATCATAATTTGAAACCCATGGAGTACCTGAAGTAGAAGTGGGTGTTGGTGCCTCAGTGGAAGACTGAGAAGCAGTAGCAAAACCTGTAGGTCCAGCGGGTAGTCACAGAACCAATAGCTCCTGAGGACGACGAGGCAACAAGGCGACCGAGCAACCTGATGATCTCCTCTATGTCTGAACTAGCTGAATTCCTCTGAGATCCTCCAGTACCAGAACTACCAATATCCTGTGAAGAGCGACGAGCACGAGCCTTCTCCTTCTTCTTCCTATAGCAATAAGACTCCACATGTCCATCTTTATCAGAATAAGATCAGTGCAAACCACCACCCCACTCGTAGAAGACATTGTAGTGGGAGGCACCTGAGCTGGAGAGGTGGTGCGAGGAGCAGAGCGAGCAGCCTAAACAGAAGAGGTTTACAACAAACCAGCAGTCCGATGACGCATCTCCTCATGACGAACAACAGCAAGAGCCTCCATCAACTGGACACAAGGATGATGAGCAAGCAACTGAGAACGAAGAGGCTCAAACTTATCACGAAGCCGAGTCAGGAAGTCGTAGGTGCGACATAGAGCAAGTGCACCCTCTAGTGCCTTGCAGGAGGCACAGGTGCTAGAAGCCAACTCAGGACCAAGAGCATCCAGTTGACGCCAAACAGCCGACATCTGATCAAGAACTCATCAACAGTAGCATCTCCCTGATGTAGTAACTGCTCCTGACGTATAGCAGATAGATAGGTGGACTGTCCAGTAGGCTGATATCGAGTACGAAGAAAAACCCACATCTGAGCTGCAGTGTCCATCCCAAGAATATCAGCAGAGAACCGCTCCTTCATATAGCAACAAGAATAGTAGAAGCACGAGCATCCTCATTGAACCAAAACTGATACGCAGCAAACTGAGAGTCACAAGAAGCATAGCTGTTCTCATAAGCATCATTCAACTACTTCTTCTCATCATCTGTAGCCTTCTCTGGAATCACAAGCTGTGAAGGAGCAGTAGGACGAGTCGGACTACGAGCATCTCTAGTCAAAAAATTCCAAACACGCAAGCCTCGCATGTGCACACGCATATGAAAAACCCAGCAGAAACAGTTGGTCCATCAAAAATCACCGCACACCTAGACCCTGAAGATGAAGCAGACGATGATGATGACAACGAAGAGAATGCCATGATGAATGAACCAGCGAGAGAGCAATAGATATAAGCGGCGCGATCAATTTTTTCTTTATGAGTACCTTACCTCCTGATTAAACGCGGCGACGACGACTTAAAAGTCAACCACAAATGTCCGCAAACAAAAAACAAAAAAAGTAGTCCACTTTTTTCTTTTTTTTCTTTTTTTACCCTAAAATCTCAATGAAAAGAGAGCAACAAAAGTTAACGAACCACGGTCAAAGCGGAGGCTGGCCCGAGGCGGCGGCCTTGACCAGCGTCGACGGCGGAGCCGGCGGTGGAGGATGGCCTGAGGCGAAGTAGATGACAGAGCCGGACGAGCAAGTGGGCTCGACCAGCGGCGACGACGGCTCGAGCCGGCGGATCCAGTAGTAGAGGTTGGCCCGAGGCAGCGGCCTCGAGCAGCGGCGACGGCGGGCCAAGCCGGCGGATCCTGCGGCGGCGGCTCGAGGCCGTGGCTCCTGCGGCAAAGATGGCCGCGGCGGCGGCTCGAGGCAGAGGATCCAGCCACGGCCTCGTGCTCCGGCGGCAACCCGACGAAGAGCGACTACGACGCTCGGCGGCGGTGGTGGTGACGACGACTCGGAGCGACAAGGAACAACGAGAAGTCCAGATTGATCAGGACGAAGATCGATCTGGACAGAAGACCAAGATTGGATCAATTCGAAACAAGAATAAAAAAAAAATCCAACCTTGATTTGAGGAAACAAAGATGCACGCAAGTGCCACGTGCGATGAACAATTAGAGATAGAGATGAGAAACCTAACCCTTATTTTCTGGCTGTGATACCATGTTAGGGATAGCACTTGTATTCAATAGAGATGCAGTAGGTCCAAATATATACAGGTACAGGTGTGTATAAATATACAAAAAAGTCTCTGTACAATAGACTAATACATGTACATCTAACAGCATGGGACGGAGCTACGCCAAACACACCCTAAGAGTAAGGTTGTTAGTAATCATGTGACTAGGTCCTTCTTGGTTGAGGAAACAATATAGTTTGTCATGAAAACGAAAAAGACAAAATACGACTGTTGTTGTTTCTAGTTGAATTGGGCCGAGTAAAAAAATAGACTAGAAAATGAGAAGGAATCATAAAAAAAAAATGATATTAGGCTATATTGAAAAAAGTTACTAGATCAAATATGGGCCAAATTTAAAATAGGCTGGGAGTGAATTGAAATGACATGGCATCCATGTCACACCTTGAATCGTGACGATCCGATTCATCACAAAGTTTGAGCCTCCTTTGGGTCTCGACCTGATCATCGGGAAAGAGCTCACTTTCAATAGAAACAAAAAGGTTGAACTTACCCCCTTCAATGACCAAATACAATTTTACCCCTATTAATCGATGTCTAGGATTAATTTATACTACTTTGTTGTTTAAGGTAGTAATTCACGGTAATGGCTCTCCAAGTTGGAGGGACTGCAGGAGAATGATGTTTCAGAACTTTTCAACAAGCATGCCTTTTGGGGGGTCGATCTTAACAATTATGTTAACTTGCAGGAGATTAGCAGGCAAGTATCTAAAAGCTAAGCGGCATGTTAGCTGCAAAGATCATGGGTGGGCTGTTGAACGTATGGATAGCACATATTGGAACAAAAATGATAAGAGAAAATATATCCAGTGGGCAGTGTTGAGCACGGAAATGAAGGTGTCATTAAGGTTTTAAGATTGAGTTATCAGCACCTGCCTCCGTATCTGCAGGGCATGCTTCCGATACTGCAGCATATTTGAAGAAGATAACAGATTCAAAAAGGAGGAGCTAATTGACTTATGGATGTGTTCTGGTCTGATTCAGATACATTTGGATGAAAACCAGAATCCAGAACAAGAGGAGAGTATTATTTGGGTTTACTAACAAGGAAGTTTTTCTTTGAACTAAGGTCGGATATGTATCCATAGAATGGCGTAATGGCCGCAGAAGCAATGTTGGTAAGCGTTCTTATGAATAGTATGTGCCACACATGATCTATTGGTGACTGTTCTTAAAATAACCTGTGCTAAATATAGTCATAAGAACAATCATTAATCATTCACACTTGTTCTGTTGTATCCGATACT
Source organism: Oropetium thomaeum (assembly GCA_001182835.1). Taxonomy (NCBI): domain Eukaryota; kingdom Viridiplantae; phylum Streptophyta; class Magnoliopsida; order Poales; family Poaceae; genus Oropetium; species Oropetium thomaeum. The sequence continues at coordinate 2,313,208 of LFJQ01000006.1, read as the reverse complement.
GACGACGTTGCTGCTTCCTCCTCTTCGTTCTTCTTCTTCTTCACATCAGGTTCATTGTGCAGTACCTCATCTTGTGAACCGTTGGCCACGTCTAGCTCCTCTATGCTCCGTGACTTGATCTTTGCTTCCTTGCTTTTTGCCCATAACACACCATACAGACCTCCACAAAGCAAAAGTCCACCAACAATGCTGTTATTGAGAGAGTTCAAAGAAACTATCAGCAATGTTTCAGTGATTATGTAGTTGACCTGATTATGTTATAACTTAATTACCTGCCAAGGTGAAGAATCTCTCCTAGAAAGAAGGAAGAGAGGAAAATTGTTAAGACGAAGCTAAGTGGAGCCCAGGCGGAGAGGAAGACGGGGCCTTTCAGCTCTAAACACCATGCTTGCAGGTAGTAGGACACACCAAACACCACAAACCCCTGACTCGATCACCAAGTTGGTCCAGCAAAAAGAAAAGGGGGCTGTTAAAAGTGATATAAACTTGTTGTTGCTTTTCTCAAAAGAGCAAAGATAGTACTATCCAATAAGTGCGCACTAACTATTGGACACACGTAAGTGGCCAACAAGATCTAGTATGTCTGACTAAAAATATACTTATTTATTAACGAATTTGTGGGAAATTAAGATGTTAGAAAATTACCAAAACTGTAGGGAAAGGCACTTTATACACTAATAGCAATATGTGAGCAAAATTAACAAAAAAAAAACTAAGAGGATAAAAACCATGTACAGTGTAGGCCAGTCATTTAAAACTTGTACGATTATTATATACAGTATGAAAATTTCTAAGAAACTATTATAATTGAGACTAGGAAGTTTTCATGAATCACCAGTGAAATTAAACAAATATCTGAGAATTTTCTTACCAAACCTTTTTTCACTTACCAATCTTTGAAAAGCTATTATACCAAACTTATTTCAAATATTTTTAAGTGTCGTTCTAAATGTTGTTTCTCTTAACTCTCAGTAGTTAGATATATAGATCTACAACATTATTACTATTCATGATTATTGGCAATACTAAACTCTATATATAGTGTCAAAAAAGTTGAATTAATAACCCAAGTAATTAAACTAGCTACAGGGCAGGCATGAACTGAAATGTTTTACCGAGTAAGCTATAGCAAGCAGGCCTATGTCGAGATGGAGCTTCCACCTGGTGAAGTCCCTCTCAGCTACCACTGCGACGACGAAGCACTGCACCATGCTGAACACGCACTGCGTCACTGTCACGAGCATCTTGTTCGGAAATTCCTTGAGCACAACAGCCTAGCTAGGGGATCAATGGAGAAGATAAGTGGAGATATGTATATGATAGATAGATTAAAAACTTGCATATATAATAGATCACTAGTGTTTGCTAATTAATTAATGTTGTGTGCCGCATTTATATGGTGAGAAATACTCTCTCCATCTTTTTTTGTGGTCGTTAGTACAAAAAGTTTAGTACAAATTTGACCTATATATTTTCTGTCCTAACGACAAGAATAAAATGATGAAGGAGTATTAATTAACAACGACCTGCAGGACAATCCATACGGACCACGCCACCACGGCTATGACCGCCATGAACGTCCCTTTGATCCACACGGCCTGCGTGGTCGTGGTAGCAGCAGAGGCATCGTCCGTGGCGCTGCGGAAGGCGTGGTGGTTGTTGACGGGGCTGAACGACGGCCCGGCATAGAAGGCGACGGCAAGAACTCCGGCGAGGGAGAGCGCCACTCCGGTGATCTTAGCTATGCCCGTGAGGCTCCTCAGCTTCACCTCCTCCATCCTGCGCGCGGCGGTGACCACATCAACGGTAAGGAATTAAACGAGAGACGACGCAAAAGCATCGAGACCTAGCTAGGCAAGCTGATTAATTTAATTATCAGTGGAATAATATGAGTATACTGAACACCACTGCACCTTAACAGCAGCGCGACGCAGAAGGTGAGCACGGTTACGGAGTTGGCTGTTGCAGCCGAGACGGTTGCCGAGGTCAGCTTCAGGCTCACGTTGTAGACGTTGAAGGAAAATGTGATCCTGCAGGAAACGCGGGTTGGGAAATCAACTGGTAGATGAAGCTGAGAACTAGTACTAGTATACTATCTCAGCCCAAAAACAATGGTGTACCCGACGAGTGCACAGAAGAAGAGCTTGAGCAGCAAGGCCAGGGACATGATGGATCGCACGTTCTTCCTCTCGAGAAGCAGCGCGACGGGCAGCAGGAGGAGAGACGCGGCCGCCTGTCGGTAGAAGATGAAGACGTAGGTGTTCAGCCCCTGGTCCAGAGCCGCCTTGTTGACGACGAACATGACCGCGTAGCTCACCTCGATCGCAACGGCGAGAACGTAGGGATTCTTCCAATCCATCTCGACGATGGCAAACGGGTCGATCGATCGATTCGGGATTAAAAGGCCACACCCTGCGATGATTCATATCATTAATTGAAGGTGGTGAGTGGTAAATATATACACAGATGATTCATATCATCTGTGTATATATGCTGCATGGCTGCGCTAGATCTCTAGCTTGCTGCCGGCCGGTCTGTCATTCTGCCGCCAACACTAATTAACTTTGCTGCTGCATCTGCGTGCCCTCCTTATCATCACCAGCTAGGCTGCTAGCAGAGAGGAACGTGGCCGGTAATGGAGGCTCAAGCAACAGCGAACGTAATTAATTAAATTTACCGGCGATTGCTGGTCGCTGGTTATTAGTACATACCGCTGCACCGCTGCCGCAACCGCTTGAGGAAGAAGATGGTGCTGGAGCTAAAACTAAGCTTGAGCTGCTTTTGGCGTCACCACGAGAGTCCCTTAATTCGCTGCTCTCCAATCATTCGGCGGTGAAAAGGTAAGATCAATGAGCTCGAGGTGAGGGGGATCGGAGGAGTGGAGTCGTAATTTAAAGCGTGTGTGTGCGCGCGCGACTGCGAGCGAGGAGTCTCGAAGCAAAATCAGTGCGTTTGTTATAGATTATAAAACTGTCTTTGTTTTAACTTTTTTGAAAAATTATCTTTTTTAAGAAGCACTTTTATACATCCATCTCAAGAATTACTTCTCTAATTTATACTAAAAGCTAAAAAACACAAAAAAAATATAGCTTCTCATAATTCTTTATTCACCTTTATGTTAAGAATTATAAGAGAAACTGTTTTGTCAATCCTTTTTATAATAAAAACTATTTTTTAATAAAAATTATTTTTTAAAATAAACTATTTTTAAAAAAGCTGTTTGTTAAAAAATCTATAACAAACATGTCCTCAGTGTGGATGAGAACGTGATCTTTTACTGGAGGGCAGGGCGGTCCCACCTACTTTCGTTCTTTCGTGAGTCGTCTGCTTAGTTTTCCTCTCGTCGTCCCTTCCTCCCCATCCGTCCCCATATGTCGTTCTTTTCTTGGCAAGGGCCCACATGAAAACCCTCTCCCTCTCAAAAAAGAACGGCCTTGCAGCAGACGGCGATGAACGATGACTATGTTTGTGTCAGATTATAATCTATCAAATTATATAATCTACAGATTATAATTCAGGAGATTAACAAACAAGCTACTTATTTTCTCAGCTTATATAATCTAATACCTCAAATTATATAATTCAATAATCCACATAAGAGAAGGTTATTTCAATTTATTTGATACAAAGATGCAACACTTATACAACTTTTAAAGAATTATAATCTGTGAATTATAATCTGGATTATATAATCTATAGATTATAATCTAGATTGTAGAAATTGCTAAGTAAACAAACAGGCCCGACTACTATGATGATGGGTGTGCTTAAAGGATCTGGTTGGAGAGAGAGATTAGTATAACTACCTTACTTAATTGACTTATTAATCATATGTGACAAAATTCTATGATACTCCCTTTATCTTTTTTTAATTGACATTCTAGCATTCACTATTTGTCTTCAAATATTTACCGTTCTCGTGTTCAAATAAAAATATTTATTGTTCTCGCTTCCTATTACATCTTGCTCTCTTCTTAATATATTTTTATCTCTATTTCTTCTTCACGTTTTCTGTAGATCTACTTTATTCTTATTTTTTTAATCTCCATATCCAGAGTTAAAGCATCAAGTCAAAGGGAACGGAGGGAGGAAGAAGCTAGTAGTAGATGAATACTCTACGCCTTGAAACGAGATTTAAAAAAAATATATATTATAGGCTTCTTTATAGTATATGTACCTAATTAATTGCCTCCTATGAGAAGTAAGATACCAAAATATATATTTCTAGCCCTTCATTTTTTAGAGTTGCAAAAAAAATATTAAATAAGTGAAATCTCTCCGCCCCGGTTCTTCCGCTCATGAGGTCACGGCTAAATGAAACGTAGTATTTTTTTGTTAGTAGAGAACATCATGTAACAAAACTTAGAACAAAAAACATGGTGAGCTCATAACAGAAAAAATAACGCACCATATGTAAGGATTTAGGTGAAGGAAGAAAATGGTAAAACATATGCTAGGCTTTAGTTAGGGAAGAACATGTGGAGTACTTGTTTCTGGCAGATAATAGATAGCACACAAACCCATTATTAGGACACCTTTTCTTTTTTTCTTTTAGAAAAAAATGTTTGACTTAAGAACTGCACGTGTTGTAGCATCCTACTAGTACGTAACGTACTACAATAGGATTATAACGTGTGCGGGTAAAGAATCTGGAACACGTACAGTGTACGTGTGCTGCCCTTTTCCAAATGCACGAAAATAGAAGACCTGAGATTAGACCCTTTTTATATAGATTCTAACACAGATTATACTTTAACATTTCTAAAAAGTTTATGAAACGGTTTGAAAAGAAACACTTCTACATCATCTTTACCGTGAGAATTACTTCTCTAATTTCTCTACTAAGAATCAAATATATAAAAATGTAATTTTCATGACTTCTCCATTCATTTTATATTATGAGCCATAAAAAATTGCTTTTTATATAATAGAAAATATCTTTAAGAGAAGCTGTTTTTTAAGGAACATTTTTTTTGGTGATGTTATTTTCTAGATAATGTATACTTCCTTTTTTTTTTTTTTGTGTATCATCTATTTTGATCAATAACTTTGACTATTTATTTTATTTAAAAAATACGAGAAGTATCAAATGTTTTGTTAGGATTTAATTTATTAAAAATTTTAAATTCTAATTTTTAATTTTATATATTTAAACTAATTTTTAAATAAAAAGAACGGCCAAAATTTTTCATCAAAATTAATGATGACGAGTAAAAACGAAAGGAGGGAAAAGCGTGTCACCACGAGATCTCGAGTCGCTGCTCGTATTCGGTGAAAATGCAAATCACGAGGGGAAAATTTGCGTGGATAGGACAGGCAAACAGTATCTTCCACTACCTCTCGACATGTGGTGTCGGTACGGCCACGTTCCATTCATATCGGAGCCATGTCATACGTACTGGCGCAGTCTCTGTCTAGGATCAGAAAATATATTTAATATTAGTACTCATATACGTACGGTTATAACTGGTACAAAAACTGGAAGAGGAGTAGTTTCTCATGGTCTGTACTTACGGAATTCCAATCTTTACAGATTCTTTGTTACACAAGCCACAAACTTTCATCAGCAATATTAATTTTTTACTTAATACCCACCTAATAAGGAGTGTTTCAAATCTTTAGAGATAGTTGCTAGCTAGCTGGTTGAGAGCTGTAATGAAATACTAGTAGTTAGTATATCACTATATTTGGTAGACATGTTTCGAAACCATTAGGAATATTTTACTAGCAGATAATGATTATCCGTAGTTTGGAACACCGTACCCCTAAAGGTAGTTTTTTTATTGGGAAAAGTTATGTCACCTGAGTGTTTATTTTGTCTCCAACACTTAAATTTGATGCCGTACGTTTTGTTTCACAGCATATATCTCTGACCATCGGGTCGTACGAGGACATGCTGTTTTGTCGTGTGGGCCTGCCTGGGTTTCTACCTTCTTTCGTTTGAAATTATTTTCATAGTTCTTGTATATCATTGATGTCTATCCGTTCGTCCTCTACTTGTTTGTCGCGTGGAACTTCTAGCCATTGGTTTTTGTGATCTAAGGCTAAAATATAACTTATATACTAATTGAAAATTCAAATGCATGTCTCTTAACATCTGAATTTTATACCTTCTTTATGATAGGAATGAGATAGTAATCTAACTTCGTGACGAAGAAACACAATTTCAATCACTCACAGATGTTACGGAACAACACTGTATTAACAAGTCCACAAAAACGTTGAATTTACTTGAGGAAGTCGGCAGGCACCTCAGATCCGTGGTTAGGGCCCATTGAGCAGCCACGTTAAGAAAACGCACCCTAGGCAGGGCCTAAGGCGAACTGGGGAGGCCCCAACCAAACCCTGCCACCACGTGTTGGCTCTCTCAAATTTTTCCATATTGGTGTTGACTGAATGAGGGTAAATGAGTGGCTAGAAATCATCTAGAAGAGGAGGAACTCCACTCTCCCAACGTCCAAGACACCTTCACTGTAAATAGGAGCCCTTCTACCTCATTTTCTCAATTTCAACACACATAAAAAGCAAGAGTCCACACTTGCTATACACTTGTTTCATTAGTTTACTCGAGTTATGAAGTAGTTTAGAGCTCCTCTAGCTAGATCTGTAGAAGTCCGGAGGGTCTAGTACTCTATCTTATTTTCTCTGTAAGACTATATACTTCTTTGTTGTAATTCTTACATGGTTTGAGCCTTTTCATTCTTTTTTATACTATTGTTATGTTTTTATATTTTTCTTCTGAATATGTTCTTGCCAAAGGATATGATAGAGAAGCAACCGGTTGTTTATAGTAATATTTAGAAATGTAAGCGTGGTGTTTAGATTACTTATATATTTTTGGATGTCATGTGACTCATTTTTTTGTGTCACACTACCTATGTATTATCTCTATTTAACTTTAAATGAGTATGTGATACTTTATTAGTATTAATTCTTCAATACGTATCATCCATCATATACAAAGTCCTTATTAGGCATGTTTTCTATGAATAGAAATAGTTATCTGGATTACTCTAAGGTGAAACACTTCATCATACTTCATACATTCGTAGATATATGTATGTTGCATGCATGTTTTCTAGCCAAAACACATTCTATCTTTTTCAATTTTGATTCCAAAGAAGGTAGTGAACTTGACACGTTTATATATGTTGGTTTATAGCAACCTCAACTGACGCAGTGTTATAACATCTATATATCATATTTAGGCTCTTTTTATTTCAACTTTAGATTGTGCAATCTGGATTGTAAATATTAGATTGTGAAGTCTGAGATTGTGAAAAAAAAAATCTAAAGGCCAAAATCTAAAGGAATTTGTTTTGTCTAGATTTCATAATTTAGTTACAGTGGACCTTAATGATAAAAATATAAATATCTGTAACATAATATGACAAAAGCTGCTTCATTCTAGCTTGTTAGATTATGGAATCTATAGAAGAAAGCTCTTATTAACCTAACTATAAAATATGATAGTGAGCCTCATTCTTATATGTTAACGTTGCTCATATAACAATATAATAAGTAGGCAAATTGGCTACAAGATGCTTCCATCAAAAGAGTGGGTTTAGATAAAGCAGTTGAGAAAAGTATTTGTTCGGTAAAGCAAACTATATGAACAGTAGTACATGGATAGATAATCTAGCAATATATATTTATGCAAAGTATCAAAGTCTAATGCATCTAAGATTAAAAAAAGTTGAAAATTTAACATCCCCCTCTCAGCTTTCCTGTTGCGTTGCAGCAGAAATAAAAAAGAAAAACTAAATTTTTATGTGCGCCAAAGCTAATATACTACATGTATTGCGTAAATGCGGCATCTCAATTTTATGCTATATATGGTGGTCCTCTCTTTCTGTTGAAAGATCCATAAATAAATCCATTGAGGCCGAGGGGTATTTCAACTTTATATACCATATACATGGTGCTCCTCATGAAGATAAAGGTGAGAAACAAGTCTAATGTGTTCCACTAAAAGGTACTATTCCGTCTGTTTACAAATATTTTTTCTTTTATAAAGGTTTATTTATAAATAATTGATGTCGTTGACTTTTAGCACTACCTTTAACCATTTATCTTATTCAAAAGAGTACGGTGAATATTGTATATATATTTTGTTATGATTTTTTTTCATACTATAATATTCATAACATAATTTATAATCTTACATATTTAAACTAATTTTTAAATAGATAAATGATAAAAGGTGACATTAAAAGTCAATGACGTTAATAATCTACGTATGGAGGAGTATCTTTATAGAGATGACAACTTTTTTGACCTCTTGTCAAAAACAGCATCAGATAGCTAGCCTATCCTAAAATGATAACACTAGACCTTTTTCTTTTATCATAATAGCACTAGACCTAACCAATCGATATTTTGTGCGCTTTGGTAGACCCCTTCAGGCAACATCGAAATAATATAGGGAAAACTATTTAGCCAAACAATTTATAAAGCCTTTTTTTTGTTTTGTAGTCTGTTAGTAAATTTAACAACGCCTAAAGTAGGAAAACTTTCAATTTGTACGTCTCACTTTTCGTGATCCTAACTTTGTATTTGGAGTGGATTATTTGCCCAACTTAAGTAAAACAAGGAGTTGTTTTTTTTTTGGATGGGAAGGAAACCAAAGAGATATTGAGTCTGGCAGTAAAGTGATATCTTATCTTCTAGTAAAAATAATGAAGTGTATATGCACAAGTGGCTTCTCATCATTATCTATTTCTTTTTTTTTTACGACATGAAAAAAGAACCCATGATGATGTAAACACAAAAACCATGCATGCATAGCATCCAGTTGCTGATCAATCAAGTCAAAGGTTGAGAGCTACGTTGAAAACAAGTTCATATGCATGCATACCCATGCTACCAACCCAAAGTTGGCCCAAACCTTAACTAACGAAACACTTAGCTAAGGGCTCCCCTTAAGTAATGAAGAAACATTCAATTGTTATGCATTCAAGACATCGATCCACTAGTTTTACATTCAACAAGTGTTGTTTCTAACTCTTGTGCATACTTCATTATTTTATTCTAATATATATACTCCTCCGACGCGGAGATAACTCCACGCATGATTTATATAGTAACTTCTTTCTTTTTCTGTTGGTAAAGGTAAAATAATTTGTCAATACTTTATTAAAAGTGGCTAACAATTTTTTAAAACATTTAATAAGCTATTTTATCATGAAAAAATTTCATGATGTTGATGGTACATCTAGGTGTCGTCGCACAAAACGAGCAAATGGAGTTCACAGGACCACCCTTAGGATTCGGCCGAGCGGTAGGCGCTCGTTTGATGGGACATTTGATGCATCTATCTCTGGTGGGACCTGGCTGCCCTCAAGATGACGTGCGTCGTGGCACTATTCACCTCGTCGCCCCAAGCTGTCTGGTCCCCTGTCCTGTCCGTCATGCCACGCGTCGGGTCAATGGCGCCTCGGGCCTTCGGGACGAACCATGTCCCTGGATTGGTTCCCCCTTTCATATTTCCTCTGAGTTGTCTCCAGGCGAAGCGTCCTAGGGCTTCTGGCCATCAGTGTCGTCGCCATGTAGAAGCTTATTTACCATACATTTAGAGATAACTTTACATATAACATTGCATAAGCTAATAGGTTTATAGTCCTTTAAAGAAACCGACTGATCTGTTTAAGGTATCAAAATAATGGAGTTTTTGTTTCGGCATAACTCCGGAAAAAAAAATTGCCTAACAACCTCAGTAACCTCCTGTCGCATTATCTCCCAATTTCTTTGGATAAAAAATGGGCCGGGAGCCCATCAGGTCCGGCGCCTTCAGCGGACCAATCTAGAATAGTGCATCGCTGATTTTCTTATCCGAAAAAGGACGACACAAGTCTACATTTATCGCATCTGTAATGATATTATCATTCAATTGATTCTCCCATACACATTATTTTATGTTATTATTATATATGTGCAATATTATGATATTTGATGCTAGTTCCGAGATAAATCCAAGGCAAACCATGCTATTTTTCTTTAAACAATTTATTATATTTGTGGCAGAACCATCCTCATTTTTAGGATCGGCTCGCTCATCCAGAATCCTCTGGGGTGTTACTCGTTGAAGCAAGGGATCAAATAGTACAAGGGTTAACAAGAGCGCGCAAAAATATATTACAAGAGTGATTTAAAGTTATTATATGTTTCTTGGTTCAGTTTAGAGCGTGAAAGCGAAATTTTAAAACCGAGCACGAAGCGGAAGATAGAATATACAACTCGACGATACATATATATACAATAAGCACATCAGCCCTAATGTGCTCATTCTTCATGAGTCGGTGAAGCAGGAATCCACTTAAAGGACCACTCCCTAAGAGCTTCACTCTCTCCACGAATGTTAGCACAACTATCAAGAGAATTATCAAGAGAAATACCTTTAAAAACAATTAAGCCACAAACCCTAGCAACTAATACTCAGCAAGACTGACCCGTCAACGTGGTCTTTTAAGACCGACTCCTAGCATGCAAGGTCATTTGCAGGGCTGGACTTTAACTAGCAAGAATAGCACTAAGAGTTGATCCTAATTTCAGATTCTAGCCAAATTAAAAGAGTTCATTAATAAGAATAAAAGTGTGCCACATGAACTAATCAAGTATAGTGCAATACAAATAATTAAATAGCATCAATTCAGCAATATTTCCATAACATTTTTCATATCTTAGTACGATGCGACACAAAGGAGCAAGTGGTACTCCTAACCGGGAGGAGCGGCGATCATAATCGATGTACATCCTGCAGGAGAAACCCGAACACACGATACGTGCACATTACTATGAGTCACACGTGGCCACCTTTTGAAAATCATGACAGGGCCAAGCCAAAACCCATCTCTCCCAAGGACGTGGTCCTCCATGCGATGTCTTGCATCCATGGTTAGCCCCAAGCCTTTCTCACTAGCACATACCCGAAAACAAAACAGCAACAGCATCCACCATATCGGTCCGTTCAGCCAAAAAAGAGAGATGACCGATTGTCCAGCTATTGCATAATGAGCTATGTCGGTTTCCTGGTCCCATATACCAATATGTATTCGGTACACAACTCAAACTTGTCCAATAGAATCGACAACGGTACGGTCTCATATTTTAGCCTTGTCAACCCAACATTCTCAACAATTGTAAAACTTAAAATGAGTAGTTTCCATACTCTTTATACACTACCGTCTATTAAATATGGATAGCAACTATCGGTTGGCTGTACCTAACTAGATTAACCCATCGAAATCCTAACAAGGTTATGCGGCTAGGTTCCATAACAAATCCTTAAACCTAATGCACATTCAAAACCTACAAGCATAATGATCCAAATAAAACTTTTAAAACATAGGGGTGCACCGGGGCTTGTCTTGGTTCAGCGGAGTGTTAATGCAATCACAAACAAAGTTAGCAGTAGTGTCCTCCTCAACTCCGGAATTCTCTGCTGGAAGATCTTGATCGGTTCCTATATGATGAATGCAACAATGAAATGATAATCAATAAAAGTTAACAAAATCAAATGTTATTCTTAGGTGACCGAGATGTGAGTAAAATGGATGCTCTAGACATGTAAATAATGTTACTTATTAATTACATTAGTCTGAAATATTTCCTTCATTAAATTAACAAGTGATAAAGCTATTAAGTATGGATGGTTGTATGTAAAAAAAATGATATCATTATCTTGATCAAGGCTTGGTAGAGATGAAATTTCAGGCATGATGTACATGAGTTAAGGAGCATCAATACCAAAATTGATGATTTTACCATGAATGACTCAAGAGGAATTAATTAAATAGGTTTATGTCCATTTTAGGCATAATTAAGCAACACACATGGTTAAATAGGTCAAAATATTATGGGACTTTTTATGGTGACAAGGAATCGTAACTGGAACATTCTGACCAAAAATCAAGATTTTTACGCAAGTGGATTAGCCGTAACGCTTTTATTACGGTTTTACTTGTAAGAATTAATGTGGCCAAAATATTTGTTAACATAAATATTTAAGTTATGCAGGAGATAGATTAGATCAAGATGAAACCAGAAAAATTTAATTTGTATTTTTAGGACTATTATTTAATTCTTTTTTATGGATTTTACAAAATCGCAATAGTTTCTCGAAAAAATTAAACGAGAGAAAACGTCAGCCAGTCAGATCCTTGACACACACGTGACCATAGGGTAGCTACATGGGATCCTTGCCCTCACGGGATCCGCGACCAGAAACAAAGCAGCAGCGCTGCTCGCCGGAGACGGGCGGCGTGCTCGCCGGAGTGGTCGAAATGGCTACCGTTCTCGACGAAAAAATGACCAAAAGACTTTCCATCGCATAGAGCACTCATCTAGGAGGATCTTGGCCAGAGAGACTCACCCGAACACGGAGTTGGCAAGGTGGCGCCGGGAAGGAGCTCCGACGAGGTCGCTAGCTCGAATGAATGAACGGAACTTTGAGTGAAGACGACCTACGGCTCTGCAGGAACATGGAGAAGCTCAGTGTCGAGGTTCTCGTCGATGGGAAAAGCTGGAAGATGGTCGGCCATGACGGGACGCGAACGTGCTCGGGAAAATGCGACGATGATGTGCTCAATTCGCCTCAGATGACCTCAAAACAAAAAGAAAATGGGTCAGGAAGATGCCCTGGTGGATGAGGAAGCTGCACTAGCATGAGGGGACGACTGCAAGTCACCGGAGGTCGAGGATCGATGGCAGCGGTGCGAGCTCTGCCCGGCAGCGACGCGAGAGACGAACGAGCGACGGAAAAATTCGAGGGAGAGTGGAACGGAGAAGCCGAGGCACTTCTTATCCCGCACTCATCCCGCTGGGGTAGGAGCCAGGCGGCAGGACGCGTGCCGGCGTGCGTGCTGTCCAGCCGATGGGAGAGAAAGAGAAGAGGGAGGAAGAGAGATGAGTGTGAGGTGGGTCCCATGATTTTTAATTCTTTTCAACTTCTCTACCTTCGTAAAATCAAGCGAAACTTTTTCTGACTTCTGAAAAATACGCAAATTTTTGAGCTGACAGAACAAATCCAGCTCTACAACTTTTCTTTTAGGATCAAGTTCAAAATCGAAAAGGATTTTGAACTAAAAATCTAGAGATTAAATCTGCTGTAACTTTGGTTCGAATTATTTAAATTAGTTAGCCTTTAGTTCCGGGATTGAAACTTGGTCGAAAATTTGGTTGGAACTTATTATGAATTTAAAATTTTGACTGAGTTTTGTCATAAACTTTGTGGAAGTTTATTTATTTAGGTAAATTTTATTTGAATTAAGTTTGAAATTTTAAATTTGAGTTATTTTGAAAACTTCCATTCTGAAAATTTTGTTTATTTTTGCATGGATAAACAGAGGTTTCCAAGAGACACCTGGGTGTCACAACCCTCCCCCCTTAAAGGAATCTCGCCTCGAGATTAAGAAGGAGGAGTCGATTATAACTAAAAATGATCTGGTGAAAACATCTCAAAGAAAATTGTGTAATCTGATAGTTTAATGGGGATGGTAACGCACTCTCGATAATTGTACGATCTGAAATGAGAAGTGGTGATTGAAAGACAAAAAGATGTAAAACAGATTACTTGCTTGTTTTCAAGAGCTTTCAAAAATGCACAATTGAGAGCTAGAGAATGACCATTACCTTAGGTACTTGGCTAAGAACTCAGGATAGTTAGAGTGCAAGAAGTCCTCACTCTCCCATGTGGCTTCCTGTTCACAATGATTACTCTACTAAACTTTATAGAAGTTGATCGTTTTGCGTCGGGTAATCCGGTCCTTTTGGTCAAGAATTTTGACGGGACACTCCGAATATGTGAGATCTTCATGCACTTGGATCTCATCAGTAATCGCTACATCATGAGGTAGTTTTAGGCACTTTCGGAGCTGAGATACATGGAATACGTTAGGAATTCACGATAAATGTGTTGGCAATTCCAATCGGTATGCAACTGGGCCACATCGCTCAATTATCGCAAATGGACCGATAAATCTTGGAGCCAACTTTCCCTTGATCCCAAATCGTTGTACGCCCTTGGTAGGGGACACACGAAGATAGACATGATCACCCTTCTTGAAAACTAAGGGTCGACGTCTTTTATCGGCATAACTCTTTTGACGGGATCATGCAGCCCGTAAATTAGCTTGAATGACGCACTTTCTCTTTGTCTTGAGCTACTAAATCAGGCCCAAAATTACCCTTTCTCCTGATTCCGACCAGTTCAGAGGTGTGCGACAAGGATGCCCATAGAAAGCCTCAAACGGAGACATTTTTATACTCTCTTGATAGCTATTATTGTAAGAAAATTCCGCTAAGGACAAATGCTCATCCCAATTTTTCCCATGAGTCAATACGTATGCTCGAAGCTTATCTTCGAGTATTTGATTAATCCTTTTTAGTTTGCCCATCGGTTTGAGGATGATAGGCAGAGCTGCGAATTAATTTAGTACCCAATGACTCATGAAGTTGCTCCCAAAAACGATTCACAAATTGGGCACCCCGATCTGAAATGATAGTTTTGGGTACACCATGTAAGCATAATATACGGGATATGTATAGCTCTGCATATTTCTTGGTATTAAAATGAGTATACACCGGAATAAAGTGAACTGATTTGGTTAGCCGATCAACGACAACCCAAATGGAATCATGCTTCCGAGTAGTGAGAGGTAGACCAACAATAAAGTCCATACTAATATCCTCTCATTTCCATGAGGGAATACTTTGGGGTTGCAATGGTCCGGCATACTTCAAGTGATCAACCTTGACTCAACGACAGGTATCACATTTGGTCACATACCGAGCGACCTCACGTTTCATTTGAGTCCACCAAAATTTCCTTCTCAGATCTTGGTACATTTTATTGCTACCAGGATGTATGGAATATTTGGATAAATGGGCTTCATCAAGAGTTTTCTTCCGCGTCCTCATATCCTTGGGTACAACAAGACGGTTGTGGAACCATAGGACACCATCTTCATCTTGATGAAAACACTTTAGTTCCCCCACATTCAGCCTCTGACGAATGTGTTCCATACCTTTATCCTTTTTCTAGGCTGCTATCACTTCCTCACGAATGGTGGGAATGAGAGACAAATTATACAAGGAACCATGAGGAATGACCCGAACACTTGGTTCACTTGGGTCGCAACACATAGTTGCTTCATTAGGTTTGAGCCCTAAGGAGATTGCAATGAGATTTCCGACTTAAAGCATCGGCAACAACATTGGCCTTCCGGGGATGATAATAAATTTCTAACTCGTAGTCTTTGATCAACTCAAGCCACCTTCTTTGCCTCATATTCAGATCACCTTGAGTGAAAATATATTTTAAACTCTTGTGGTCTGTGTATAAGTGCACAAGATTCCCAAGAAGATAATGACACCAGATTTTTAAAGCGAGAACCGCAGAAGCAAGCTCCAAGTCATGGGTAGGATTGTTTTGCTCATGGCATCGAAGTTGTCTTGAGACATAGGCAATGACACGGCCATTTTGCATTAAGACACATCCTAAGCCTGTGTCAGAAGCATCACAATAAACATCAAATGGCTTGGTGATGTCGGGTTGAGCCAATACAAGAGCGGTGGTTAGGTGCTTCTTGAGAGTATGAAAAGCCTCATCACAAGCATTGCTCCATTTGAATTTATTGCCCTTTTTCAGCAACTCAGTCATTGGCTTAGCATTTTTGACAAGTTTGGAATGAATCTTCGATAGTATCCAGCAAGTCCGAGGAAGCTTCGGACATGAAAAATAGATTTAGGAGGCTCCCAATTCAGCACATCTTGCACTTTGCTTCGATCAACCGCTATACCTTCAGCTGAAACCACGTGGCCTAAGAAAGAAACTTCTTTTAACCAAAACTCACACATGCTGAATTTGGCATATAATTGATGATCCCTAAGCCTTTGAAGCACAATCTGAAGATCTTCGGCATGTTCTTCAATGGTCTTGGAATATATAAGAATATCATCAATGAAGACCACAATGAATTTGTTCAGCTCGGGCATGAAAATGGAGTTCATTAGATATATGAAGTGAGCTGGAGCATTTGTCAAACCAAAGGACATGACAAGGTACTCATAAAGACCATACCTTGTAGAGAAGGCGGTCTTTGGCATATCTTCAGGTCGAATTTTAATATGATGATATCCAGAGCGAAGATCAATTTTTGAAAAGACCTTGGCGCCAGACAATTGATCAAACAAGATATCAATGTGAGGCAATGGATATTTATTTTTGATGGTGACCTTATTTAGCAGTTGATAATCAACACACAGCCTCAGAGTGTTATCTTTCTTCTTGACAAAGATGGCAGGACAACCCCATGGAGATGAGCTAGGTCGAATAAAACCCTTGTCCAAAAGTTCTTTTAATTGCACTTTGAGCTTTGCCAATTCATTCGGTGCCATTTTATATGGTCTTCGAGAGATGGGTGCGGTACAGGGCTGGATTCGATCTTGAACTCAACATCACGATCAGGAGGTAAACCAGGTAGATCTTCTGGAAATACATCAGAAAAATCACGCAGCACCGGAATATCATTCAAGTTTTTGGCAGAAGCTTGGTAAAGAAGGAATGATTTTTCAGTCGGATAGGACACTTTAAATGATAGAGGACCATGAGTAGGAGAGTTTAGATGAACCTCTCGAGGAGATATGTGCAATACAGCATTATGATATTTCATCCAACCCATACCCAAGATATATCAATGCCTTGACCATCAAGAACAATAAATTGGGGCCAAAATAATTTTCCACCCAAATTAAGAGGTGAATCATGAACTTCTAAAGCCGTGGATATTTTTTCGGCTGGAGATGAAATGAGATAGGGCACTTTCATAATAACAGTAGCTAGTTTGTACTTTTGCACGCATGCCATGCTTATGAAATTATGAGTTGCACCCGAATCAAAGAGAACCAAAACGGGATCATTACGAATATGAAACATACCAGCAAGAACTTGTTCACCCTCTTGAATTTCATCAGTTGTAGTATAGTTGACACGGCCGGTTTTGGTTGCATTTCCAGCATGAGAGGAACGTGTGTTTCTGCTATTTGGTATCCTTGTTGCCGCTTCAGTTGACGACAGTCCTTAATAAGGTGCCCCTTGCGACCACAATTATAGCAGGAGCGAACACTCGACCCTGCACCTTGAGCACTTGGTTGCTGCGAGGGTCTAGATGCTTGTTGGGACTGCTGATTAGAGCCATAGCGCTGCTGCTGCTGCTGTGGTGGTCGCTGAGGATACCCCGAAGATGGCATACGCATTTTGTACCTTTGGCCTGTGGGGAGGTGATGGTCAAGCGGTACGTTGGAGGTTGGCTACTGCCTAAAGAACCCACAATAGCACGCTTCTTCTTCTTCTTGTCTTCCTAGTGAGCACGAGTGGCATCTTCTTGAATGATAGCAGCATTCACCAACTCATCAAAAGAGCCCATGGTACAAAGAGCAAGACGATCACGGAGTATAGTATTGAGTCCCTTCATGAAGCAATCCCTCTTTTTAGCATCAGTGTCAGCATGGTATGAGGCATACTGAGAGAGAGAATTGAATTTTCTGGAGTACTCGTGCACATTCATATTGCCTTGCGGCAAGTCTAGAAATTACCAAAGCTTGCGGTGCATGAGACCCTCGAGAATATGATGAGCTCGAAAAGAAATGCGAAACTCCGACCATTCAATCTCATGACCAGCTGGTTTGGTGGTAGTGTAATTCGCCCACCAAGCTCCCGCTGTGCCCCTAAGTTGTTGTGCCGCAAAGAGTGTTTTCTAAACCTCGGTGCAGCGAAGGAGACCAAATTTTGATTCAATTGTGCGCAGCCAATGGTCAGCTTCAAGAGGGTCTGCTGCCTTAGAGAAAAGTGGTGGATGGATAGCTGAGAAATCCCCATAAGAGCATTCTTGAGGTGGTGCATGTGCTGGTTGACCACTTACACGACGATGGAGATCGATTAATACCTTCAAAAATGATTCTGGGTAGCCATGAACTGCTCCGCTGAAACTGGCTCTGGGGGTGACGGAGGTGGAGGTGATTCTGCCATGCTGCCAAAGAAAATCACTCATTAGTTGAACATTATTTAAAGTAAACAATGATCACACCAATATATGGCATAATGTGAGCAAATTTCATAAAAGAGCCACATCTTTCAACACATGAAAATTCCCGATTCTACCAGAATGTGCAGAATCGGGAATACATTTCAATTCTGGGGCTTATACAGAAACAATTTCAAAACCTTCTGAATACAAAAAGTTTAGATAACTTTCTAAGCTTTCTAGAATGTACTTATTTCTCCCATTAGACATCTAGATCATGAGTTATGAGTTTTTGAAGTTGAAGATCAGGTTGCTGAAAATTCTGCATGTGTGCAGATTTGCTGTCAGCCCTGAGCTGATCTTTTGCCCACCTTCTAGGTCTGATTCGAGAAAGGCTTTATTACCAAATTGAAGAGCACTTCCTAAGCTTTCCAGAAAGTACTAAACGGGATCAAAGGACAACATTTGTAGAGATATGATTTTTTTGCAAGTTGGTAATCGAAATTTCAGTTCTAACAGATAAATAGTGCAAAGATAGGACTACCAACTTCAAACATATCTCCATAAACCATCTAGATCATGCTGATAAACATGTCTTCATGAGGGAGTTAATGATTGCAACATTAGTGTTGCACCAAGTTACATCTCAGTTAAGCCATATTTACAACAAAATGTTGCAGCCTCAAAATGAAACCAAAGCTGCAAAAGTGAGATGTACTCCCAACGCTAGTCATTCGATGCTAAAGACTACTAGAGCTACAGCCCTACATCATGTCTATTTACACCATAAGAGACTAGGACACCACTACTCTGCAGGTGCTGGTGGTGGCATGTTGCTGTCAGCATCAGACATCAAGTCCTCATCCATAGGAGAGGTGGTGGAGGCTCATAATCCGACCCCGACTCGCCTTGGATGACATCAGGTTCAGGTGGAGGCGGTTGCTGGTGTGCCACTTGGATCTGCACAAGCTGGTGGAAATCCTCATTTGCCTCATCTAACTCAGCAAGAGAATGCTGCAATCCAGTAGTAAGATGCTGGTTATGAAGCTGCACATTGTGGAGCTGTGTCTTCTTTTGAGCTAGGGCAGTTTCTGCCTCAAGGCACTACGAATCAGCATATTCAGCAAGGACAAAAAGGTCATTTTTCTCCTCTCTAAGCTGCAGATTTCCCTCCATAAGCTGCAAATTTTCCTCCTTTAGTTGCAGGTTTTCCTCCTTGAGCTGCAATTCTTGCTCCTTAGTGTGGACAAGGTCCTCCTTGTGCATATTTAGCTGATAAAAACCTCAAGCCAGTCAAGGACTATCTTAAGGTGGTATTGCTCATCCTCAGAACGAGCATGTTCCAACTCAGAACGGGCTTGTTCGGCATTGTCACGGGCCTGCGTATCTCCTGAATGTCAGCCTTAAGCTCTGCAATGCGGCTTCAAGTGCAGCACGGTTACCATAATCAGGAGTAGCCATCTGTGGAAAAAGATTGAACATAGTCAAATCTCTTTTCCAACAGTGCACAAGTGACAGATATGCATATTTAAAAGCATATGATCACGTGAGAAACAATTGTGCAACAGACATAAAAATAGAATGCACAAAATGAGATTACGACATATGTTGCAGTTTTCTGTCCAAAATGTAGCAGCAGAGGAAAAATATGTTTTACTAAAAGTTGGGAGCAGAATCCTGAAAACTTTTGAATACAAAAGTTGTAGATATCTTTCACACCTTTCTAGAAAGTATTCATTTAGCCTTGTATGACAAAAGGACTGGAAGATATGAATTTTTCAGTCACTCACAACTCTTAGTTCGAATAGAAAAGCTGCAGATTCAGGTGCCAATCTTAACTCATCCTTTCGGGGTCCTTTCAGGTCGATTCAAACAACAAATTGAATACCAAAGTTGAAGAACACTTCCTCATGCTTCCAAATAAATTTGGATCACGTAATTTAGAGGAATAAAACAAGAGTTATGAATTTTGCAAGCTGCCAGTCCAACTCGGGTTGGCTGTCAGCCACATTTGTTCCATCGACCCAAAAATAGGTTATGTGATGAGAAACACGAAAAGTGATGGACACGAAAGTTGTAAAGGGCTTTACAAGCTTTTCAGATTGCACTCGTCCATAGTTCTATGATAAGAGATGAAAAAGTTATGAGCTTTGTAAGTTGGCTGTTATGCTGAACAATTTCAGACCAGAGGTACACCTCCCTCCTTAAAGAAAGGAAGTTAGACAATGGATTCCCAGTTTCTAAAAGACATTTGTGAAGATACACAGAACTTCAAGATAGGGAGAAAAAATTTTAAGTTCTTATCTCAAATCACCATTTTACCATTCTTGTTTAAAATTATGATACTAGGTTTGTTGATTAAGGTGAAGTATTAACACACATGCATCAAGATAAGAAAAAGACACGGCCTAATCGTCCTCACCAAAAGAAAACCTGATACATTAATCTCGGTGGCACTACTCGTTCTCTCAAGTCAAATCATTTTCTACACGTTCTAACGTTTGTTAGTGTACCTGCAGAAAACCACAACACAAGCAGTGCAATAATATATATAGACACACACACACACAACAACAACCCATATCATTGTCATATGGGTCGCCCCGAGTAGGCCACGTATGGAGATCACGTGTCCGACCTTCACTGCGCGGTGACAGACTGCACTTCATCTCAGACAACGGAGGTATGAGAATGTTCTGCGAGACCTATGTCTCGAAGAAAAGACTCATCTCTTGTGCGCCAACGGCACAAGACGCCACTATTACGAAGGTCTGTTTTCGCAATAGGTCCGTATCCCACACCTCGTACGGTGGAGGGCCGCTTCTCTCCATAAACGGCAAATGGGTGTATGTGCGTTACATTGAACATACCCACCTCTCGTACATCATGTACAAGACGCTACTGCTGCTAGCGTAACATGGATTTTTTGACTTTCAACGTAGTCAGAGACGTACCTTATCTCGCTTACCTGAACGTAGGTGCATTGTTAGAGAAAAGTGAATTTAAGTGGGTTTAGTTAACTCCATATACTAGGTTAGCTTTGCCACCTTCCACTACTAACAACTCTATGTGGGCTTACAAGACCGTAACCTCACCGTAAGTGTTTATTTTCGAAAAACATCTTGTTAATTAGAGTACTAACCTCAAATTGCTCTGATACCATTGTGGCAAAACCGTCCTTATTTTTAAGATCGGCTCGCTCATCCAGGATCCTCTGGGGTATCGCTCATCGAAGCAAGGAACCAAATAGTACAAGGATTAACAAGAGTGCGCAAAAAATATATTACAAGAGTGATTTAAAGTTATTACATGGTACTTGGTTCAATTTAGAGTGCGAAAGCGAAATTTTAAAACCGAGCACGAAAGTGGAAGATAAAGTATACAACTCGACGATACATATATATACAACAAGCACATCAGCCCTAATGTGCTCATTCTTCATGAGTCGGTGAAGCGGGAATACACTCAAAGGACCACTCCCTAAGAGCTTCACTCTCCCCACGAATTAGCACAACCATCAAGAGAAATATCTGTAAAAACAATTAAGCCACAAACCCTGAGCAACTAATACTCAGTAAGACTGACCCGTCAACGTGGTCTTTTAAGACTGACTGCTTTGCATGCAAAGTCATTTGTAGGGCTGGACTTTAACTAGCAAAAATAGCACTAAGAGTTGATCCTAATTTCAGATTTTAGCCAAATTAAAAGAGTTCATTAATAAGAATAAAAGTGTGCCACACGAACTAATCAAGTATAGCTGCAATACAAAAATTAAATATGTGACACCTCATAATTAAACTTGATAAATCAAATAAATAAACAAGTTTCGTGGTGCAAAAATACAGGGCTCGAAAGTTCCATCTATTTAATGAAGTTAGAGGAAATTAATTAAATGGCACCTACTTCACCTAATTACAACGAATTATAAAAACTTCGTTTCTCTTTAAATCGCTAATTGGTCAAATCTGAAAGTTAAGTTAAAAAGGAGCGATAAATTTTCTGGTAACCTAATGGAAGAGCACCAAAGGTTGGTAAGGTATTAATCCTAAAGTTAACCTACTCGAAAACCTTAGTGGCGAGGGAATTAGATTATTAGACAGTGAGAATTAGTGAAGGACATAGAGCTCACAAATTTCAAACAACAATTCAAATTCAAATTAATCTCCTTATACCTCTCATTTAAATCCTTTCAGTGGAATTCACAACTTCATTTTTTAAACTCAAGTTTCTTCACTTTGTCTTAGAAGAATAAATTTTCCTAAAGTGCCAAATTAATTTTTTTTCTCTTTTCCTCCTTCTCCTTTTCCTTTTTTTCTCTTTTTCCTTCCTTCCTCCTTTCTTTTCTCTTCTCTCTGCTGGCGCCGGCCGGTGCGACATTGTTGCCCACGATTGCACTGTCCTCGTTTTGCCGACGCGCCATGCTGCTTCAGTCTCCCCGTTGCACGCCGCCCTATCGCCGTGCACGCAAGTGAACGGACGGCAGCAAGGCGACGTGCGCCTTAATTTCTTCCCGCGCGCGTCGCTGCCACCGCCGTCCGGCCATCTACCACCGTACTGGCGCAGTTCCTACCGGCCATCATCGCCAGAAGATATGCACACCAAGTCCATCCCCGTGCGCTATTATTTCTCCTTCACTGGCTCTATTTCTTCTTCCTTCCCGCCCCATTTCCCCTTCTCCTTCCTCCCGGCCCTGCCACCTTGGCCGCCGCACAAGCTCGCACCCGATCGGAAGCTCCGCTACACTCCGGCGCTAGCCAAACCTATCCATCGTGGTCGAGCTCCCTCACCATTCCCTCCCGACCCCATTCTCTTCCTCGCCGGGCCAAAGACCGAGCTACCGCCGGCGAATTGCTCTCGGAGCACCGCCGCGGCCGCCATTTTCGCCACCAACAAATCCTCGTCACCGGTGAGTCGTTCTTTGATTCTCCCCGGCGGCGAGACCCTCGCAAAGGCTTTTCCCCGTTTCGATTGATCGTGTCGTGAATTGTGGAGCAGCGACGACGGAATCGCCGCGCCATTGTCGGAGCTCGCCCGCGCCACCACCTCACCGTCGACGACCCCCTCCCGGCCAATTTCCCTCCCCCTCGTCGTGCCCGGCAGCTCCATCGGTCTCCACTATTGCTCACACCGCCCCCGGTCGGCCCTCCCCGACCGCCGAGCCGCCGGAACGCCGCCGCTGTCGTCGTCTTCACCGGCCCACCGCCGCCGGGCCTAACTCCGGTGAGCTCGCCGCCCCTTCTTGGTCCAGTGGACTCGCCGCGCCGTGCTGGTCACGTGGGACACCACGGCACCCGTCGCCGGCGTCCCTTCCGGTGAGAACCACCACCGGGCACTGTCGGGTGCTGCCCGGGCACCGTCTCCCCTGTCTAGCGCCACTGACAAGCGGGCTCGGCCACTTCCCTGTTTACTCAAATTCTAGGAAAATTCACAGAACTTGAAAAATTCATAGCAAATAGAATACTACTCCAAAAAATAGCAAACCAAAATTTATTAGAAACCTCATGACTAGGACTAAATTTCTGTTAAAGCACTTTTTGGAAAACAACCAAAAATATTCAGAAACAATTATAATATTACTTTCTGTTTTTGAATTCTAATTTAAATTCTAGAACAGTGCTAAGGCTACGATTTGATACACAAGTACACCATGGTCATACACACCTGCTGGAATTTTATAGGGATTTTAAGACCACAAAGTTGCATATAACACTTTAACAATACTCCAATCTGCCTAGTAAAATACCATTTTTTAAAATACATTGTAAACGTCATAAAAAGATTAGACCCCAAAAACAAAGTTTTAGCTTTGGTTCTCATGAGTAAACCCATAAAATTTCATAATTTTAATCTAATTTTTACTACTAGTTTTTGATTTTATAAGATCTAATAATAGAAAGTTTGATGAATTTTTATAAAATCTAGAAAATTCATCTAGGCCTCAACCAAAGTTCAAAATTCATATTTCAGAGAGTATCATTAATTAAAAATGATTTTGAGATATCATTCAAATTTTCATTTTTAACCCTAGGTTAATAGTCGTAGTTATTAAATGATTAATACACGGAGAAATGTGTCGGTCTAACCCTGATTCCTAACGTCAAAACCATAGTTAACCTTTAATAAAGGCATGGTGACTCTTTTCATTTAACTTATCATAATTTTTACTGTATTTTCATCGTATAGGAACCGACCCGAAATTTTCGACGGCGAACGAGAATCTAGAGGAGGTACCCGTAGGAACTAACTTCTCGATTGCGTGTGCTGACTTTTCTGCGGATCAACGCAAGCCCCAGTGCACACCTATGTTTTATAAATTTTATGTTTATCGCTATGTGTGTAGGAATTGTTTGTGCATTAAGTTTTGAGGAAATTGCCGTGAAAACCTAGTTGCATGACTTGGTAGGTTTTCGTATGGCTTATTTTGGTAGAGCCATCGATAGAATGCTATGCTTAAGGACAGGAATCCGGTAGCATTCGAGTAGTATGGAGCCTACTTGTGTTTAATCAAAGAAGGAAAAATTCAAGGAATGTGTTGATTTTAAATGTGATTAAAATTTGAGAACCTTATCGGGTGCGGTTGCATTGGTCAAGTTTGAGTTGTGTACCGAGTGCATACTGGTAAATGGGATCAGGAAACCGACGTAGCTCACCGTGCTTTGTTTGACAATTGGCCATCCCTTTTTCTGGGTGAACGGACCGACAAGGTGGATGGATTCGCTTTTGTCTTTCTTGGGCTCGTGCTAGTGGGAAAGGCTTGGGGCCGTACAGGGATGCAGGGCATTGCCTGAAGGACCATGTCCTTAGAGGGATGTATGTTGGGCCAACTCTGTTACGATGTTGCGAAAGGTAGCCACGTGTGACTCAGTCGAGTGTGCACGTGTCGTGTCATTCGGGTTTCTCCTATAGGATGTAAATCAATTATAATTGTCGTTCCTCATGGTTAAGAGTAGCACTTGCTCCTTTCTGCCGCAACGATATGTAACTGATGGATTTATGATAAAAGTGGATGTTTTCACCCTGATTGGTTGTGTTAATTCTTGATTGTTTAGAATAACGGTACACTTAATAAATTTATAGTGACTCCTGTTAACTTGACTAAAATTAGATTAGACTACTAGCGCTGTTTTCGTAATACCCGATCAACTTCCACCAATACTCCCTGCATTCTATGAGTCGGTCATTAGATGGCCACGTTGACGGGTAAGTCTTGCTGAGTATTAGTTGCTCAGGCTTTTGTGGATTAATGTTTTGCAGGTGATACTTCTAACTTTGCTTCGTTTGGTTGTGGTGGTTGGGAAGGGGAAGCACCCTCGGAGTGGACCTTCGAGTCGGTTCCCGCTTCTCCGACCTATGAAGATTAAGCATCCCCGAGCTGGCGTGCTTAATTGTATCATCGAGCTGTAATTATTAGCTTCCGCTAACTTTCACTTGTTTTCGAACTACGTTTCCGCACTTCAATGATTTGAACCAATGATGTAATATTAAGAATTTATGTACCCTTTAAATCATGTTTTGCGTGTCCTCGTTAATCATTGTACTGTATGGTCGCTTGCTTCGTCAAGCGACACCCCAAATGATCCTGGATGAGCAACCGTACGATTTTATCGGACGGGGTTGCGACAAAATAGCATCAAATTCAGCAATATTTCCATAACATTTTTCATATCTTAGTACGATGCGACACAAAGGAGCAAGTGGTACTCCTAACCGGGAGAGCGGCGATTATAATCGATGTACATCCTACAGGAGAAACCGAATACACAACACGTGTAGGAGTCACACGTGGTCACCTTTCGCAACATCATGACAGGGCCGAGCCAAAACCCATACACGTGAGAAAACGTTAGCCAATCAGATCCTTGCCACACACGTGACCATAGGGTAGCCACATGGGATCCTCGCCCACACAGGATCCATAACCAGAACCAGAGCAGCAGCGCTTGCCGGAGTGGCCGAAATGGCTACCGTTCTCGACGAAAAAATCAACAAAAGACTCTCCATCGCATGAAGCACTCATCCAGGAGGATCTCGGCCGGAGAGACTCACCCGAACACGGAGTTGGCAAGGTGGCGTCGGGAAGGAGCTCCGGCGAGGTCGCTAGCTCGAACGGATGAACGGAACTTTGAGTGAAGACGACCTACGGCTCTGCAGGAACATGGAGAAGCTCGGTCGAGGTTCTCGTCGATGGGAAAAGCCGGAAGATGGTCGGCCACGACGGGATGCGAATGTGCTCGGGAAAATGCGATGGCGATGTGCTCGATTCGCCTCAGATGACCTCCAAAACAAAAAGAAAATGGGTCAGGAAGGTGCCCTAGTGGATGAGGAAGCTGCACTAGCATGAGGGGACGACTGGAACACAACGGAGGTCGAGGATCGACGGCGGTGGTGCGAGCTCCGTCCGGCAGCGACGTGAGAGGCGAACGAGCGGTGGAAAAATTCGAGAGAGAGTGGAACGGAGAAGCCGAGGCATTTCTTATCCCGCACTCATCCCGCTGGGGTCGGAGCCAGGTGGCAGGACGCGTGCCGGCGTGCATGCTGTCCAGCCGATGGGAGAGAAAGAGAAGAGGGAGGAAGAGAGATGTGTGTGAGGTGGGTCCCATGATTTTCAATATTTTTCAACTTCTCTATCTTCGTAAAATCAAGCGAAAATGTTTCCGAGTTCTGAAAAATATGCAAATTTTTGAGCTGATAGAACAAATCCAGCTCTACAACTTTTCTTTTAGGATCAAGTTCAAAATCGAAAAAGGATTTTGAACTAAAAATCTAGAGATTAAATCTACTGTAACTTTGGTTCGAATTATTTAAATTAGTTAGCCTTTAGTTCCGGGATTGAAACTTGGTCGAAAATTTTGGTTGGAACTTACGATGAATTTAAAATTATGCCCACTGAGTTTTGTCCTAAACTTTGTGGAAGTTTATTTATTTAGGTAACTTTTATTTGAATTAAGTTTGAAATTTTAAATTTGAGTTATTTTGAAAACTTGCATTCTGTAAATTTTGTTTATTTTTGCATGGACAAACAGAGGTTTCCAAGAGACACAATATTAGAATTTGCTTTTGTAAATTTCCCCCGAAGTAATAGTAGTATGAAGATCTATGAGCGATGGCGTTTGATTCCCAATCGGATTGTTAGAGGAAGTCTGAGACGATTGATCTTTTTGCTCTGTCTGTCGAAGTCGCGGTTGCTCTGTTCTCCATCCCGTTCCATTCCTAAACCCCTGAGCTAGGGTTGCACGTGCACGCCTTGAGCTCCCATCCCATGGCGACTAAGACGCCGGCGGCGGCGGCCGGCGCAGCCCTCCTAGACACGCTCGGCGACTTCACGTCGCGGGAGAACTGGGACAAGTTCTTCGCGCTCCGCGGCACTGGCGATAGCTTCGAGTGGTACGCGGAGTGGCCGCCACTCGAGGCCCCGCTCCTCGAGCTCCTCCATGGCAGCAGCGCCGGGGAGGCGGCGGATATCCTGGTACCCGGATGCGGGAGTTCGGTGCTCTCAGAGCAGCTCTACGACGCCGGGTTTCGCCGCATCACCAATGTGGATTTCTCCCGTGTCGTCGTTGCAGACATGCTCCGCCGCCACGCACGCGCGCGTCCCGAGATGCGGTGGCGTGTCATGGACATGACTGACATGCAGGTACGGCCCATGAAGAGCACCATTAACCTGTGGAGTATGGTTGGTTGGGTTGGACTTGGATTTTTTGTTTATCGATTAATTGTTTGTGTGAGGTAGAATTTGGGCCACCGATGGTTTAGTTCTGCAGTTAGGCCAGTGAAGTTTGATTTCTAAGTTTGATTTCAAGGAAACTTGAAATGATTACGTTGCATTGAACTACCTTTGTTACTTGTTAGAAATGAGAACTGTCTGATTTTATTGTAGCTAGTATTGAGCAGTGCTTGATTGGACTTGAAGGTTTGATAGAAGGTACTATTTGCCACTTAATATCCCGATTCAGTATCAAATTTAGTTCCTAACCCACTACTTCTAGCATGCAAACTTGAAAATTGAGTTCATTATTGCTTATTTGAACAGACTCCGTGTATAATTCAGTTATATCTGGTCAATTTTAACATTTGGTTGAATGAATGTTAATATGACTAAGAAATCATGTAAATGGATCTAGCTTATTGGTGACCCTAAGGCTGTCTTGACAAGAAAGGTACCATGATTTTCGTTTCATAACTGCAGCGTGAAACGAAAAAATGCTGCTAAGTCACTGCCTCCATCCTTTCCTTTTTTTTCCCAAATGAAAAAGTTATATCTCTGTCTCAAGCATTTGTTTCCCAAACAATTTGAAATATCTCAATGACAGTGTGCGCATTGGTCATTTGGTGTCACACCTACAGACATGTCTGTAGTTCATAGTTATTAACAAAACTACCTGACATATGGGAATACCAGTTTGCAGATGGATCATTTGACATCATACTTGATAAGGGAGGATTGGATGCTCTTATGGAGCCAGAGGCTGGGACAAAACTGGGGATGAAATATTTAAATGAGGTATATAGGTAGAGTTCGATTGAATTTTAATTTGTATTTCTCTTAATTCACGAAAATGATATATCGAGTCAACCTTCATATGTTGTTCCCTTCATGATACATTTGATTACGCTGGCACCTTCTGCAGGCCAAGAGGATTCTGAAATCAGGAGGGAAGTTTGTGTGCCTTACCCTTGCAGAATCTCATGTTTTAGGTTAATTTCTCTTATTTCTCACCTAGTCTTTACCTTTCTGCTTATCTTTCTTGGTGGTTTATACATCTTTTTTTATTTTAAACTTTATATTTTCAGGTTAGTTCCAAACTTTTGGACTATTCATCTTGCAATTTATTCTTTCAGAATTTGGAAGTGGTCTAATTGAGTTATTTTCCCCTTCTTGCAGCATTACTTTTGTCTGAGTTCAGATTTGGCTGGGACATGAGTATTCAAGCTATACCCTCTAAAAAATCTGCCTTCCAGACTTTCATGGTGGTTATGGTAAAAGGGAAGATGGGTGTAGTGCAAACAATAAAATCATCATTGGACCAGTCTGCTGAATACTGTAACATGAAACAGGTACAGTTACAGTCTTCTGATAAACTGACTGAAAATAAAGTTATTTTCTCACAGGATGCTAAGTTTCATGTCGTCACTTCATTCTCTATTTATTGATGCCACAGGCCAATGCTATTATTCATGCTCTTGGAAACGAGAACATCATCCGGGAGTCATACTCTTCTGGCGTGGATTTGGTCTTTTCAATGCGAGATCTGCAGCTAGGAGCTATAGGAGATCTGAAGGTGATTGTCCCAGGAAGAAGGAGACAGTTCATTCTTGGTGAACAGGGAAGTTCACTCTTTTGCTACAAAGCTGTTTTATTGGATTCCAAGAAGCGAACTGAAACATTCGTATACCACTGTGGAGTTTTTATTGTGCCTAAGGTTTGCTATGTGTTGCCTATTTGTAGTATATCTTTCAGTATCTACTTGTTTTACTGGATTTTCTGCTCACCTTTTTTTTTTCCTTAAACATGTCTGAGAATCTTCTTGAAACCACATATAGTACCCCCGGATGTGGTCTGGGCATGTCATTTCGTTTCCTTCCAGTTTTGATATGGTTTTTCTAACACACCTTTAATTTAATCTAGTTCTGGTTTATCTGTTGTTCTCGTTTTCTTCTATTCAGTTTTTACGTGTCTTTTCTGCATTAC
Organism: Oropetium thomaeum; assembly: GCA_001182835.1. Classification (NCBI taxonomy): domain Eukaryota; kingdom Viridiplantae; phylum Streptophyta; class Magnoliopsida; order Poales; family Poaceae; genus Oropetium; species Oropetium thomaeum. The sequence goes on along the minus strand of LFJQ01000006.1, from coordinate 2,283,499 downwards.
AATGAAAGGGTCTCTATATGGGGCATTGGTCAGTTGATCTTCCCAGTCAAGAGTGGTATCATAACTTGAATAGCTTTGAGTGCATGTCCCTGGAGTGTTTTACAGTTCTCTTATATTAGTTTGTTGAAACCCTCATGATTTCTATATCCACTCATTCACCGAAAAGAACACAATTCTATTTTAGGCTCGAACTCAGGAATGGCTATTTGCTTCAGAAGAAGGACAGTGGCATGTTGTTGAAAGTGCAAAGGCTGCTCGTCTAATTATGGTATCAATATTATTGACGCAAACCCATTATTAAAGTTACTTTGATGTTTAGGATCGTGTGACTGAACCACATTTCATCAACTACCCATATTTATGTTATGCTAGGTATTCCTGGATAGCAGACATGCAACAGCTGACATGGAAATTATTAAGGTGACGTTTCTGTGATGATGTTGTTGGTATACCAAATGCTAGTATTTTAATATATGCCTACCCTAAATATTATTTTTTTTTTGCTTTTACCAGAAGGATTTATCTCCCCTTGTCAAGGATCTAGAACCTGGAAATCCTGAAGAAGAGGCTCCTATACCGTATGTATCAATATTTCTAAGTTGGGACTTCCTAACCATTTGATAATAATATGTGCAAGCAAAACTCTTAAGTGGATGCTTGTGTAAAATTATTATTTGGTTTGGCCAGTAAGGCCCTGGGGCCTGGACAACAAAACATTATTTTCTCTGCCACATTAATTTTTTTAACATACATAATCAGAACACCTAAAATATTTCTGCTGACAATATGTTGCTGATATGTCAACAATTATGCAGGTTCATGATGGCTGGCGATGGTGTGAAACAAAGAGATATTCTTCAAGAGGTAATTGTAATTGTCTGATTTTATTTGAAAGTCATTGTTAGTTTAGGAGAAGCCATCCAACCCAATCTCCTACCCTGACAAAATTTGAGTTCATAGTACTTCACTCCAATCCTGGCCGTCCTGCCATGAAACAGACAATTTTCAAAATCTCCAACACACACATACCTGATGTGAACCAGGACCTCCAACCTCACACCCTCGAACTGCACCTCCCTTATCGCGGTGCCCACCTGCATGGATGCCGCTGCCACAGCCTTTGGGGTCCTTGTGGAGCTTCGGTGTTGCCATCCACAACTCTGGTGTCTGTAACGTTTACTGCACATCCATTGACTCATTAATTGGTTGCTGCAATTTTGCAGCTGGCAGCATACAAAGTTGGTTGATTGATTCAAATGCACTCAGCAGTGATCCCTGCAAGCCCGTCATGGAGAAGGTCTGCGACACAATCTCTGAGCTCACCAGTCCACGGCCCCCATAGCCATAGCGAAGGTCGGAAACATCATTGGGATGAGCTGGTTCGCTCGATTTTGTGGGCCATCCACTGCTGAGCCCCGTGATCAAACTCGGCTATCAACGCCATGAGATGCGCTGCAGCCAGGCTTGAGCCGTCGGTCCTCAATCATAGGGGAGGGAGATGGGGAGGGATGAGCGGGCAATGAAGAGTATCAGCTACGGGCATGGCTTGCTGGTTGACGAGGAGGGATGAGTGGACTCGGCACACTCGCTGCGACAACAAACGGCAGCAGCGATGGGTGACGGCCATGGACACACGCGTTGGAGTGAGACGATAGCTCACGGAGTTGAAGTGGGATGAGTTGGTCTGGCCGAATTTGGGAGGCATGCTTGTCCTGGGCAAGTACAGCCATGTTATGTCCTGGCCTCAAGATCAGGACGTGTTTTTAATTTGGGATAATTTTGTAACGTTCCGCCTCCTTGAGGCCGGGCCTGCTTACATCAGGTAGCTTTTTATAGGACGTAGGCTGGCCTCACAGACCAACACAAGTCTTTTATGCACACATTTGTCCTCACTCGTGCGCACTCGAGAATAACTTCCCGGTCGGTCACCCATCCTAAAATTGCTCAAGGCCAAGCACGCTTAACCTTGGGGTTTTTCGGAGCTAGGCTACCGGAAAAGAAGTTGCAACTTGTTGATATGAGCATTCTATTAATCCTATTAAGCCCTGCATCGGGGTGTCACAAATTTGTTGTGTGCCATTGCAAACTCGAGTACTATGGTATCTGCCATCACAAAAAACAATATGGTGTACGCCATTGTTTTTGCCAACCTTAAGGTTTTGTGCCATTGAGGAGAGGCTGCCATAAGCGAGGATGTGACGGCGTTATTGAAGGACCACTGCAGCTGAAAATTTGCAATATTATGTATGCCACTTGTATGGATAAACATTTTCATGTTTTTTTGCTTGTAAACAAATATTCTACCACCTGTAATGTGTAAACATGTTAAGGGCAATGTTTGTTTACATGCAAAAAAATATGAAAATGTTTATCCATGCAAGTGGGATACATAATATTAGAAAATATGAGCATTGATTCGATTGCATTGGTCGGTTGTCACTTCCTGGCTAACGACCGGTTCACGATAATGGCACAAAATATTAAGGTTTGCACAAACGATGGCGTATACCAATTAGCTAGGGAATCCTGGTCTTGTAGTTTTTAAAGTTTGCTGACTGAAAGAATCTGCTTCCTCACCATGTTATGGATCCTCTCTATGTATAGGGGTGTCGACGAATAGAGTCCAAGGAGTTACTTGGAAATTGAAACATCTATATCTATAACCCCTTAGCTTCCCTCTGCTCCATGCCTTACATATCTCTCCTAACTCCTGGCATGGTCCATGATCCTGATCACCCTCTTCTCATTAATATTACATCCTCTCACAAACCTGATGGTATACCATAACAGTTTACTTGTTAGTTGCAATCTCTGTTTATTTTTGAGTTGCACACTTTTTCTCTGATTATTTTTGAGTACTTGCATTACCTCCTTTCGTTGCAAGCACAGCTGACCTCCTTTTGTTGGATTTGGAAGGTAACTTCAGAAATAACTGGTGCAATGGTTGTCGAAGATGTTGTTTATGAAAATGTCGATGGGGACCAGAGTTCCACTTCTGAGAAAATGTTTCGGCGGCTTATTTTTAAGAGAAGTTCTGGTTTAGTGCAATCTGAAGCGTTGCTAATCAGAGACTCTCCTAGCGATAAGACGGACAAAAAGACCAAAAGAGCATCTGCAACATCTAAAAAGGGAAGGAACCAGAAAACAGGTTTGCTCGTTTTCTTTGCTTGTGTAAATGTGCACTATGCTACTTAACAATGGCTTTCTACATACATGCCTTATTTCCACCAGTTTGAGTTTATATTTTTCTTGATTTCATGGAGAAGCACATTATATATCACATAATTTCTGAATAGCAGGCTTAACACTTCACCTGTTGCTATCGGACACATCTGATTTTTGTTCTTTGTATTTTATTTGGGAGTATGTATTCATGTTACTGCCTAATGAGCTATTCTAATATATAATGACCACTGTCTAAGGATGAAGGCCAATCCATATGTTAGTGGATGTATATTGTTCTATCAAATTAGTTAGGAATTATGTTGGTGCCTTGGTGGATGTCGGTGGATGTAGGAAAACACAATAATGAATTATGGATGCATATTGGTCTGTCTATCTACATGATTTGTCACATGTTTTATAGCAATTGTACAAGAACATTACTATTCAAACTGCAAGTGTTCTATGTGATTTATTTGTTCTCATCCACCTCAATTTTTTTTTTGTGCTGTTGGAACTATTACAGTTACCTGACTCTTTATTTCATCACTTGTTGTTGATTCTTTTTAATGTTCACTAATTCAATAAGCAACCGAAATTAGGTACAAATTTTTATCATCTGTCGTTTTGAAGTCTTTCGATTGGTCTTTGCATGACATTCAGGATCAAAGAACAGTCTGAGGATCGACCATAGTTATCTTGGTAGCTCTTATCACAGCAGTATTATATCCGGGCTTTCTTTAGTTGCATCTGCTCTTAGTGGTGCTGCAGCATCTTCTGGAGTAAAAGTATGTACTGTTATCATTCTACTCCTATAATTCATCTTTTAAGAGCATGAACTGGTTCTTCTTACTAGGAACGTTAAATGTCAGCAGCCTTGCGTAACATGTTCTCATTTTATGGGTAAACTGTATGCAATATTTTTTTAACATTATTTGATTTGTGCATTTTTGTAGGCCAGCACTTAACTAATCATTCTTATGGAGATTGTTGTCATTGTAGGTTAGTACCACTGTTATAGGTCTTGGTGCAGGTTGCTTCCCAATGTTTTTCCATGGATGTCTTCCCTTCGTAGATATTGAGGTAAATTAAAATTGGGACTTCCATCTTGGTCAAAACATTGATGGAACCATTCACACTTCTCATGTTTTACAGGTTGTTGAGTTGGACCCCATGGTAGCTGAGCTAGCCAAGAAATATTTCGGCTTTTCAGTGGACGAGCAATTGAAGGTGTGTTTTTTTTTTTTTCATTCTATTAGTTAGAAAAAGGCAGAGTTTGCTATATGCTGCCGAGTAAATGTAAAATGCTGCACTGTGAGGTTGATGATATAACATTGGCCCACGTCACTGGTTAGTTGCTATGCCATCGGTGCAGCAATTATTTAGTGGCATTGGAGGTTTGGATCTTTTTGCTATTTGTTGGAATCAAATATATTTGGCATACTCAGTCTGTAGGATGTAGCTAACATCTATTCCAACATATTCCCTCTGGGTTTTAATCGTTGACGCTTCTAAGTTCAAATTTACATTAACAAATGTCGATGATTAAAAACCGGAGGTAGTAGTTGGAAAACAGGCTAGAACTCTCACTCACAACTCGCAATTAGACACTGGATTTTGTGCTGCGGTGAAGCTGCAGCATTTTCTGTTTTCTCCTCTTTATTTGTAGCTAAGATGCAAAGGGAATGGCCGTAGTGGCCTGCTGGAATCTAGGACAGCCACTTGGCTGAGAGGGCCTCCTACAATCTAGGAAGACTAGACTAATTCTGAAGCACTAACCTTCTAACTGAACGCATGCAATGCAGCTAACTTGACTCTGACGGAAAGAAACATGCAGCCTAATTAACTAACAAACTGGAGCGCATGGCTTACAGGCAACAGGAGTGGAATCGAATTCCAACAGTATAGCCATATTTGTTAGCAAAAGTAGTTTCATTACTTAATAGTGTTTTGTAAACATATTAAAGGAAACCAGTATTTATTATCGAAAGCTTTGTTTTGTGGGCAGTCACTATCCAGAACAACTATTTTTGACATCAGTGTCCACCTTGACGTGTCCTCTCCTGTAACAATTATTATAACTTCTACTGAGAAAAAATGATGGATATTCTTGTCTACCCAATCTCCATTATTTTGACTGTTGTGTTAATGATAAACATGATGCAAGGTTTTGCACTGACCTTCATTACATTTTCCCCGTTTTTGGCATGTTTAGGTACATTTGGGGGATGGTATTAAATTCATTGAAGATACTGCTGCTGCAGACCATGGGGCCGCAATCAATTCTGTGTCAAATGGTAGTGAGAACAATACAGTCAAGATTCTTATAATCGATGTTGATTCATCTGACCTAAGGTATTGTGCTTTTCCATGTTGCTGAACAAGCTCATTTACTTTTGAGCATGTGTTTTGGGGGTGAATCTACTTGCAATATCTTAAGGGAAAGTTCATGGTTCATTAAGTATGTGTCTGCACAAGCCGTATAGATCCACCCGTTGGGTATTGGATATTTCTGTCTTGCATCCGCCATTGTACTTTTTTCTTGTTACCAGGCAGTTTTATCTAAATAGAGGTTGATTTGAAGTCTTCGGTTGTTTCCACAGCTCTGGACTGTCTTGCCCGCCAGTAGGATTCATCGAGGATTCTTTCCTTCTGTCAGCAAAACAGTTCCTATCAGAAGGTGGTCTTTTTATCATCAATCTAGTCTCACGGTCATCTCCAGTCAGGGACATGGTTATTTCAAGACTGAAAGCGGTAAGATGTTTGATGCCCTTGTTGTTTTAACTGCCCAGGATACTTCAATTTCCAAATGCAGCTATGGAGCCGTAACAACTTTCCTTTGTAGGTCTTTGAATACCTGTACTCAATGCAACTTGATGAACACGTAAACGAGGTTCTATTTGCATCACCAAACAAAAGATACCTGGAAATAGATCACATTGACGCAGCAGTAACCAAACTGAAGGATCTGCTGAAATTTCATGTTGATGTAGAATCAGATATAAAGAAGTTGAACAGGCTCCAGTAGTAGTCTCATGCTGAACACCTATCCACTCAAACATAGAATGGTATCCTGAAAATTGTGCCCTCGACGGATTAGGATTAAATTACCAATGCGTACATGTTCCCCGTATCTTGTGTTGATACATTTTGCATGGGGAAAACAGCGCGTCTGTACAGTCTTGTAGAGATGAGTGGAGAAAAATAGAAGTGCATCATGATTGATACCGGCAGGTTGACAAGTTTCTCTGAGGATGGATTGATTTCTCGAGAATCTAAGCTTTCAGATTGAACATCTTGTGAATGCCAGGACAGTATTTTATGTTATTCATGTTTGGTAGTTAGACGGTAGATCTAAAAGAAAATATTGTTGGATCATTTAAATTATCATATATGCGCGTGTGCCGTGCATATGCAAGAATGTCATAACTCAAGCGGCGTACGTGAACCGATCAAAAGGCTTTCCCACCTACTAGATCGCCTTATATCTTCATTATGCGCTGGGATTCTAACCTTGCGTTTACCAAACAATATAAGAATTCAAATAGCTGGCGGAACGCAGTCATCATACTTGCACGAACTACTTTTCCTCAGATTCCAAAGATGAAAACTATACAAGGGCCCAATGTCACGATTACGTCACTGTACTTACAATCCGTGTTACTATTTCGTTTTGTTGTTTCCCTTGTGAATTTATCAAATTGAGGTTTTCGCCAAAACTAACTTAGATCAAAAGAGCTTCTGGACATATAGTTAACTCCAGAGAGTCTGTTTAAGCTTTTTTTTTTTCGATCTTGGAAGTGATTCCCTAAGGAAAGTGAGAATGTGATTTCGAAATCGAATCCACGTGATAAACTATGAATAAACTAAATCTAGGGGAAAGTACATCTCAGCTCTCATCGTCTTAAGACAATCAACCCTATCTAGTTACTTCTAGCTCATTCCTGTAGACTGTCGTTCGGCACAGCTAGCTCCTCTTAGAGCTCTGCTAAGCAGACAGTCCGATAAGCTGCTCATCTTAAGCCGCTTGACAATGGTCTCCGATCATTTCCATTTCTTCTCCCATCTTATTTGACTCAAACCTGTCTATTTTATGTGGGATGTTCCAAACCACTAGAGATAACAATTACCATTTTTATATAGAGAGAATATAACAATTATCTATATTGTAGCTAGTGGATAATAATATATTAACTCTAGTGGGGATGTTTCAAACCCCTACAATTAGCTAAGTTGGAGCAACTAATGAGAGGAGTTTTTAGCTAAAGACTAGAGACAATTTATTATCAGAAATTAGTTATATATGTTTTAAACAATTACTAATAATTCTAAAAGTAACTACTTTCTTCGTCCCACAATACTTGACACTTTAGCCGTCACAAGTTTTTTTCAAAATCTTGACACTCACTTTCTGATACACCTTTTCTCGTTCCCCTAATACATCTCTATATCTCTTATTTTCGTTTTCTACACACCTATTTCTAGTAGACAGCGGAATTAACTATAGTGGCTTGGAACAACCTCCTCAAATCCCAGTAGTTGCTTCGGTTTTTCTTATCTCAGGTTCCATTATCAGTTGACCAGTTAAAAAGACAGCCATGCTTTGCCAGCGCATGGCCCTTGGAACTTAGCTCAAGGTCATCCTCTCTGATGGCAACTTAAACCAGTTTTGTTTAGCAGGCGTGGTTGACTTCCACCGATCGATGTAAACGTTTTGCAATACTAGTATTTATTAATTCCCATGTTTTCAAAGGTGTGAGAATTTTGAGTGAGGTTGACAACGGCAACTTCTACCCTGCTCTGGACATATCTAGTACTCTCTCCATTCTTTTTTGCGTGTCTCCGTTGATTTTGATCATAAAATTTGACCATTTATCTATTCAAAGAAGTATGAGAAATATTAAATATTTTATTAAAATTTAATTTATTACTGAAGGTTTTTGAATCTTAATTTTTAATTTTACATATTTAAACTAATTTTTTTAATAAGATGAACAGTTAAAATTTTTAGTCAAAATTAATAGCGATAAGTAAAAAAAACTAAAGGAGTACTAATTATCGGACAGCTCTGTCACCGAGAAAACCAGGCGCGGCAGTCAATGCCAGCAGACATGGACGATCGTCATGCAAGGCTCGTCAGACCTGCACACGTCAGATACGAGATCCAACACTGAAATTATTGGATACGATCGATAATGCTCGTTCCTGGATTTTGTGTTTCAACTAAAGAACAACCCAAAGAATAATTGAATTGGTGCCCTCCTTGAGCGAAGCTATCCAGAAAATGTCCTTGACGAAGCCGACGTCGAGAAAACACCCCTCACGAGCAGCATGCCGTGCAACACCCGTAACACTCAACCATTTTTTCATTTGTTTTGGACTGAAATAGGCATGTAAAATAACCGATTGGCCCCTCACTCTAAACAGCATATCTAGGCATAACTATTTGAACAATTTTAATACAAAAATATAATCTAATATTTTTGCACGATTATTTTTTTTTAGAATTTTACATGAGTTTTTATCACAAAAACTAATACAAAAGGTCCCCTCTCAAAAAAGAGGTTTGAATTTATCTTCAAAGTTGAAATGTATGTTGGGTTCGAATGGTTCTATAATCCTCGTTTAGATGTTGTGTATCTGCAGCAGCAGTGGAGAAAATTTGTAATGTGTCTACCTCCATTCACTAGCTGTTTTTCCTTTTAGGGAACATCGTTCATAAGTTGGCTAAAAATAAAACTAGGGCTGCACTAGCTGTTGCTGTGTGGTGTAGCAGCACTGTCTAAAATTACTAGTGTTTCGAAGCAACAGCAAGCTTAAAAAAGGCAGTCGATCACGCCCTCTAAACACCCTTCCAAAGTCTTGTTTGAATCTAAGAGACTAACTATTACTAGCTGACTAACTTTTACTAGTCTCTAGACCTTTAAACGGATAGAACTGACAATTAGTTTTTTTCATGAACCAACTAATTGGAACAACTATATCAAAACTAAAATTGAAAATAATAGATACTGTTTATGGTATATATCCAGTCAAAATTTACAAACTTTAACAAATCATAGACCTAAAAGTATACAGTATTTTTTAATATTTTTCCCATTCCTTGGACGCTTACTGTACTAATCTTGGTGGATAAAGCCACAATGATCCGGCGTGAGGCATCGGCGTCTCCGTACCATTTTTTTTTTCCACCAATTATAAGAGGGAAAAAAGAAAAAAACAAACGAGGGGCTTTGCTTCGAACTGCACAGGCAGCGGCATCCCTCGTCAACGGCTTTGTCTTCTTCCTTCTCTTCTTCTCCCTTTCTTCTCCCCCAGCGGGCCACCCTCTTCTCTCCTGCCTCCAAGTTCCTCGTTCCTCTCTTTCTCTCTCGCATGTACCTACAAACAAAGATATTTCTGGAGTTGTAAATTCAGCCAAAATAATTCACCTCTGACTTCTGTTAGGTGGATTCGATTCCTTCCGCGAGGGGGTTCAAGTGCTTCTTAGAGAAATCTCTCGAGAAGGTTTTGTTGTTTCTTGTTGGGAGAATTGATTGAAGGAGGGGTACCTTCGATCCATTTTCCTGCGAGTGTTGCCCAACTCATCTTAGCGTGAAAGCATCGATACTCTTCGCTGGGTAGCTTCCCTCTGACTTTTCGAAGAACTGAGTTGATTCCTTTCGGAGGATTGGTGGTTGGGGGTTGTTCGATTCGAGTATTAGGAAGGTAGTTTACTCCTCTTTTTTTGGTGGTTTTCTAGGAATTGAGTCAGATTCGCCCCTCCTGTTCTTTTCTTGTTTTCTTAGAGAGGATTTAGTGAGCTTAGGGGCGACTAGCTGTTTTCAATCCTGTATCATTAGTATCTCTTAGATTAGATATAAACTCCTGTGATCCTTTCTTTGGAGGATTTGTAGTGCAAGGGGTCTGGTTCTGATCTTAAGGTCTCGTGATTGTATCTAAGTCTGTGCTTTTATGGGGAAACGTTTGGCATTTCTTTAGTTCTGGGCTTTTATTTGGAGGACTGTAGTTTGGTGTTCCAAAAATTGGGTGAAAAAAGTGGAAGTCTACATCTCTGTGCAGACTGCGCCATTCCTCCTTGCAGATTCAGGGTGGCTCTAATGTCGGTGAGTAAAACATTTCTGATTCCGCCTATACTTAGTGAATGAGGCATTGCACTTTTAAATATTTCCAATCCCAATTCCCAACTAATACTAACTGTTAGTAAAAGATTGGCAGAATGAGGCATTGCAATCTCGGGCGTATTTCCACTATATTTCTGTCTTTTCAACATTCGTTCGGGTAGAAACAGGGGCACATACAGAGTCCTAGAGCAATTGGTAATTAAGAAAGCTACCCTAGTCTTTTCCGTGCTAAATGCTTCTGCTAGACTCCTAGAGTATGTGCTATGCATATGCATATTTCTATTTAGGCAGTTCTTTGAAGTCGAAAATGTTTCCACAGGGAGGACTATCCTCGTTCAAACTAATGAAACTGCTACACTATACGATCATAATTTACAGTTGCATAATATCCGGATTGATTACATCCCTTATAATGCCTAAGGATAGCTGACTAGCAACAAATTGGAAGCTGCATATCAAATAGCTCTCCTTACATAAATTTTCTTTTACATGTATCATATAGATCATGATTTTCTGTTGCATAATAATATAATAACGTGCATCTGTTTTAGTATCCCACTATTTTTCGGTTTCAGCTCCAGTTATTTAATAAAATCATGCGTCATATTCATCCAAAAAAATCATTTGTCATGACTGCGGAGTCTGCAGCATATTAGTTTAGAAAATTACAAACCTAAATCTTTTGTTTTTTTTATGTCTGCAACAAAGTAATCCTATAAGAGGATGCTTATCCTTCACGTACTCTTTTTGTTCACAATCATAGTGCTTCAGAAATTGACAAAAGTACTGATTAATTTTGTTGAAACAGCAACCTGACATTCCTGCTTTCGGTGATTGGGAAACCACTGGCAACACTCCTTACACACAGAAGTTTGAGGATGCAAGGAAAAACAGGAAAACAGGAATTCCATCCCAACCAAATGAACCAGAGCGGCATCCTGCACCTCCTCGCAAGTCACCTATGCATCAATCAGCATACAAACCTGATCCTCGAGATCAAGGTCTAAAGAATCCAAATCCACCACATACAAGAAGACCTGAAACTGATCAGCGACGACTCTCTGAACACCCTGCACACCGTGAGTCCGCACCACGAAGACATGCGAATACTCCACGAGAACAAGGAGGGAATGCAAGCATGCCGAGAAGTCCTTATAGAGCCTCTACTGGACCTGCTTCACCAATGCACCAAAACAATCAAGCAAGGCCGAAGCACAGATCAACAGGAATGCAGACTCCAGAAAGGAGGGTATCATCTGAAGCAGGGCATAGCCAGCGTACTCCTGAAAGGAGCAGAATGAAATCGACTGGCCGAGGGTACGAGGTAATAATATCTTATGATCCTAGAATATATTTTTTGGATAGTACTGAAATGAATGTAGCATAGAAATGCCTTCAGACTAATGTTCTGCTGCTTGGGCTTTTATGAATCAGCCTGTAGAGGAAGTTGCTGTACCACCTTTTGGTGATTGGGATGATGCAAATGCAGAATCAGGTGAAAAATACACAGGTATCTTCAATAAGGTGAGGGATAATAGGTTGTCTCCTCCCCCTTCTATTGGGCAATCATCTACGGCCCACAGGCAGCAGAACAAAGTGAAACAGGTATGCAAAAGCTTTTTTTGAGTACTTGTATATTTGTACTTCATATTGTTTGTGAAACAGGAGTAACCTTATTTAACGTTCTGGTCAATTCTCCATATGGCACAGGATATCATTGGGATTGATGATTGTTTTTTTGTTTCTCCAGAACTGCATGTGTTGTATACTGTGAGGAAATGAGGACAGGATCTCAGGGAGCTCTGGAGAACTTCCTAGCTACTGTTGCATGTTGTGGATCATTATGTTGCGATCCTCCCTCCCTGTGATAGCTTTCTTTACTTCTTACTGTTCGTCTCAATATATGTGTAACTGAATATGTTCTTCCTGCGTACTGGACATACATATGATTCCATTGAGATTTGTAAAATATGATTTGAAGAATCTTCTTGCTGATAATAAAAAGTTTCTTGAATTTGTCTCTGGAGATGGAGTTTCTATACTGAACACACACACAAAAAAAAAAAGACTAAGGTGTGCTTTTTTGTTATTGCATTAAGAATGGGGTATTATTTTTTTCCTTTTCTGTGAAGAAAAGATTATACATATTTTTGGGTGGCTATTATTAGGTAACTTAAAAAAGACGATCTCATATGCTATAGCCTTTTTCTTTTTTAGAAAAACATGAATATGATCGCCCATCATGTTAATTTATAATTCTTTTTTATGTAATAGTATTTTTTTTCTTAAGAATATAATCACTATCAAAAGCATCGAGATATGTAATAGCATAGTTTTTCTTAAGAATCTATTCTGGGAATTCAAAGAAAGATAGTATAAACATAGAAAGACTACTAAGAACATATAAAACGGCATCCTATGGATTGCATTTTTTTTACTTTTCATCCGCTTTCTCTTTTGATATCTTTTACTTCTTTTCAATTTGTATTCTTAGTTTTATGGTGCATAGAATGCCAAGGTATTTGAAAGGGTAAGACCAAAACAAAAAAAAAGTGTTTTTTTTTTAAAAAATTCCTTAGCCTCACCATAGCAAATCAATTCAGTTTTCCGAAGATCTTAAGGCTGATAATTGCCCCTTAATCTCCTAGGAGGCGACCAACAGTTGATGGTGATCTCGGAGCATTAAAAACAGAACGAGTAAATTACTTGAAATGCCCTCAAAAAACTTTCCCTTCCTTCCTGGGCCTCCAAACTGCAGAACTTCCCTACTAGGCCTCAAAATTTTTGATGATTCCTCCCATGGCCTTCCGTTAGTCACGAAGTTAACGGCGTTAACAAGAGGCCACAAAAGGAACTTTATAAATTTTAGTTGGTTAGCTGAGTAAATTTGTAATTCATGAAAATAACATATGAATTTTCTTAAAAAATAATATTTTTGAACAATAATGCTATAGGTGGATTGTATTCTGGCAGAAATTTTTTAAGTATAAAATATTATATATTGGCATTACTCTACGGAAAAAATATAATTTTGAGTAAGTTGTTTTATAATTAATAAATATTTTTTAAATAATATATATATTTCATCACAACCGCATTAATTATCACAATCAAAAAGCTAGTTGAAATTTAAATTCTAAGTTTAAATCTTTGGATTCAAATTCAAGTTTCACTGTAATTCCGAAAAATCAACTTTTGGGCTCTTGACTTTATATGAATTATTTAATTCCCAGCTGATTTAATGGATTTTTGTAACACAAAAAAAATCAAAACCCTAGCTAGGGCCTTTCCCTAGCTCGGCCGGCGAGGGGCGGTGGCGCTACCGGCGACGGCGGGCGGCGGCGAGCACACCGGTGGAAAGAGCATCGCGCGGGGAGCACGATTGGCAAGGGTTTGACCCGCGGCGCACACCCGACGGCGGTGGCGATGAGCGGCAGCGCAAGCACGGCGACGGCCACGGCGCGGCGGTGCTGTGGCGCCTATCGGCGTGTCCGGCCTTGCCGAGGAGGTTCCTCGCGGCACGGCGGAGCTAGAGGAGGAGGAAGATGGCGTCGGCCCTCACCGGAAAGCGGAGTTCACCAAGCAGCCCTCCTCGACCGACGAACACGGCGGCGGCGCTCCTCAAATTCTGGCGAAATCGATGAAATCCCGGCGGTTGGAGGTCGGAAGGAGGGAGGAGGTCCTCTTGCGCTTCGATTTTGCGAAGGAGAACGGCGAGTTGAGGGGGGGGGGGGCGCGAGGCACGGGTGCGCGGTGCGGCTGTCTCGGCGGAGCAAAACAGAGAAGGGAGCAGAGCAGAGCGGCGAGAGAAAGGAGAAACGGCAGCCGAGGCACGGTTTTTAAACCGCCGGGCGAGCCGCGCGCGCTCGCCACGCGCGCTCAGCGCAAGCCGCGTGCGCTCTGCCCCGGGCGAGAGCATGGAACGGCGCACGCGCGGGAAAGGAGAAAGAGCAGAGAGAAGAGAGAAGGAAGAAGAAGGCTGCCCGGTGGGGCCCATTGTTCAGTGTCCCACTTGTGAAAATTTGTCAGAAAGGCTCAAGAATTTCACAGAAATTTGACAAGAGCCCAAAAGTTAATTTTTCAGAATTACAGTGAAACTTGAATTTGAATCCAAAGATTTAAACTTAGAATTTAAATTTCAACTAGCTTTTTAATTGTGATAATTAATGCGGTTGTGATGAAATATATATATATTATTTAAAAAATATTTATTAATTATAAAACAACTTACTCAAGATTATATTTTTTCCATAGAGTAATGCCAATATATAATATTTTATACTTAAAAAATTTCTACCAGAATACAATCCACCTATAGCATTATTGTTCAAAAATATTATTTTTTAAGAAAATTCATATGTTATTTTTATGAATTATAAATTTACTCAGCTAACCAACTAAAATTTGTAAAGTTCCTTTTGTGGCCTCTTGTTAACGCCGTTAACTTCGTGACTAACGGAAGGCCATGGGAGGAATCATCAAAAATTTTAAGGCCTAGCAGGGAAGTTCTGCAGTTTGGAGGCTAAGGAAGGAAGGAAAATTTTTTTTAAGGATCTTCCAAGTAATTTAAACAGAACACATGTTTAGGTACTTGCTTTGATAAAATATATTTTCCGCACTATGCATAACCAGTGCGAGCCGCTACTTTCATCAGGCATGTTTCCCAGGGCAATAACCAAACAGCCCCTTAGTCCATTTTCCTCTCGGAAGAAAATAGCAACGCAATTTTACCATTGATCCTTTCCAATGAAACTCTTAGATGAAGTACATATGTAGTCTTTTGTATTTCCTTTGTTAAGAGATAAGAGGTTTACATTATATTCTCCCACACTTATACACATGTATATATCTGGGTCTAGTGCAATTAAATTAATACAAGTAGTCTTTTATCCTCTAGGAAGAGCATAGCCGCACAATTTTACACCTTTGATATTTTCCATGCTATTTCATTATGTTTGCAAAGATACAATTTTATTAATATCAATTTCATCAACACGGATCCGAGCATAATCAACATCAATATCCTCCTTTCTTTTTTAAAAAAGAAAAATGACTCATAAATTAAGAAAAGTGTAAATACTCTAATAGATTTCGTAAAAAAAACTAGGAGCAATTGAATACTTGAATTTACATAAGTAAAAAGATAAATTGTCATGAAACAGGAAGGAACACAGTATTCAACTGTTCTCACCCTAGAGATAGTACAAACGAACAATCCCAGTATATATTAGGAAAATAACTTAAAGTTATGGCTGTTCTGATTTGGCAAAAAGCATAAAGCGCTGATCCTTTACAAGTAGGCTAATACCAGAAAATATTGTTACCACAGAAAGAAAAATAGGATTCAAAATGTTTACTACCTGCACATATCAGGTGAAAACTTGATAAAAGTTGAAACTTGAATTCTCTATCAAAAAACATACTTAACAGGTTCTATAAACCTTTCCTTGTCTTTTAGTGCATGCTTGTGCAAGATTGTCATTTCTGTATCTTGTAAACGATATGGAGTTTGATATTGCAATTTTAGAAGCAATCATAAAATAACATTAACTATGGATGCTAAAGTCTTCAAACATTTTGAGAATCTCTAACTATATTTTTGACGAAGTTTTCAAGTTTTCAATTTTTGTCCGCTTTTCACCAGATATGCACTGCTTGATGGCCTGTGTTCTCCAAGTCACCTTTGCACATGCTATAGTTGCTGCCAGACCTACCGTAGCTTCCTCAGCGGCAATGCACGGCTGAAGACTTGCTCAACTTCAGTCGCTTCCATGTTCAGCTGATCTAACAGCTCCATCTCTTCCTTGCTCAGCCCTTGCAAGAAGTTCATCACGTCCTGTTTCACCTCCATGAGACCTTCTGCCAACCTTTGAAATAAAGTTCTCTCCTCCTTCTCCAGCTCCTTGACCTCACCCTTGATCCCCCCCTCAATCGCCTCCACCTCCCTGATGATTGTCCTCTCTCCTTCCTCGACGGTTTTCTCGATTCTTTCAACAAGAGGAGGCTCAGGACCACAGGTGTTGTCGGTCCTGATGAATGTGGAGAAGTCCCGACCAATACTCTTCGCTGCCCTTTCTAACTCCGGTATTATTGTTTCAGGCACGGTTTTACTTCTTGTGTACAAAACAGCACCGCCATAACCATCCCATGCATCATTTCTTCCACGGTAGTACACAAATATGTAGTCATCTTCCTTGTTTTCAACCTTAGATGAGATAATGTACCTACACGGCAAACATGGAATCAGAAGAATCACAAATTCACGACAACTAAATCTTTCATGATGTCCGTAAAAAAAAAAAAACTAAATCTTTCATGAGAGACGGGCTACCAGTCATCTTGATAGTGCAGGAACTCATTGTCATGGTTATAGAGCACGGCAGGTTGTGAAGGGTCCTGCACAAACTGCTGCACCGCAGACCTTGTGAAGAAACCATTGTCGGGGGTACGTATTCTCCATGTTAAGTTCCCCACAAGTTTGTTTCCCTCGATATGGAACTCATGAAGTTGGCAATCGAATGTGTCAAAAGTAGGATTCAGGCCACTTGAAATGTACCACTTGCCATTAAAATCTGCCATATTGAAGCTCTTGACAAGGGCAGATGGATCCGGGACTGGGAACTCACCGACATCAGACTTTTTTGGGACACATTTCTTGCGTGAAACAGCACACTCATTGAATTCGTCAACTACACTGTTCTCAAACAGGTCTCCACATTTGATCTGTTGGACAATAAAAGCAACACATAATGAGTTTAGTTTTTCTGGCAGACCTTTATTACTGGACTGAAGGTTTCGGGGAATAACCTGGCATTCAGTTTCATCAGGTCGATTATTACATGTCTGCAAGCATGCTATGTTTGCTGCACATGAAGGGTTGGATACGCATTTCGCCAGCTCTATTCTGAAATCAAAATTTTAGTTAGGTAATAACTATGTGAATATTCATCCAAAAGACGAAAAATATGTGAATGGGGAACTCATAGGTTCAAGTAGTATCTTTGGAGTGATATAAAGATTGAATGCAAATCCAGATACACAGCTGGATAAAACGACGAAAGATCGTTGCTGTTACGAGAGCAAACAAAGCTGGCATACTATTGCAGATTCATTCTGCGGACTCAATGAATGGAAATAGCAGAACTCTGGTTCAATTAAAAAAAGAAAAGAACTCTATTGCAGCAGAGAAAGAGGTTATGAACATGAAAATCAATGCAGAATAAAATGGAGGAAAGATGAGCTCATACTCCTAGTCTTCTATTCCTCAGAGAGAAATGCTATTCTAACTGAGGACAAAGAAAACACGGTGCACCTATTCATAGTAGTAACCAGGTGAATTCTTATAGCTTGGAGTTACGTTGCAACAACAGAATGGAGAAGAAATACCTGCACTCCTTCAGCAGGCAAGTGCACGTCTTGAGAGCGTCCACTGCATCAGCAGACGGGATAACCAGAACTGCACACGCCACTATCCCTGTCACGGTGACCAGCTGCAGCCTGCTCCATTTCTCCACGCTGCCGAGAATATCAGACGATTGCAGGGCCGCTATAATCTGTTTGTTGCAGGGTCAAAATCACGCTGGTTCTTATAGTGGCACGACAGCAAGTGAGGTGAATCGGCATCGACGAAGGAGCAGGGCCAAAGGATACCTCGGACGGAGAAATCTTGGCGCGGAGGTGACCGGTGCTCCAGAGATTAGCTCTCACGCAGCACCGGCTGAATCTCACGACGCTGTGATTCCTACTGCCAGCTGCACGTCTGGACTTCGCACCGGAGAGGAGGATGCTGGAGCCTCCGCCTGTTAGAACCATGCGAGGCGCGCAGTGCCGCGCCATCATGCCGCTATATTCTGCAACCTCAGAGAGGAAAAGATCAGTGTCACAAAATCATATGCTGATGTGACCCAAACACAAGCAGTTGTTGTGCTTGTGCACAAAACAGTTGGTCACAAACTCGGTATCGCTAGTATAACTACGACACCGCAAGCATAGAGTCAGGAGGAAAGGGGACCAGGAGCCGGACCTGAGCTCCGCCGCCGCCGCTGCGATGCTCCCGCTCCTTCTCCTTCGGACCGGACCACGGAGCAAGGACGAGAGCCTGTCTCGGATAGGAGGAGGTGTGGCGCCAGAGGATGGGAAGGACGGACGTGCTGCTAGATAGAGTAGGCATCCATCGGCTTATCGGCCGCGGGCCTGCCTAAATGGGCCCCCACTAAGTATAACGGGCCACGCGTACGGAACAGGGTCCATTCAGCGGCATCGCGGCCGTCGATCTCACTCTCTCTTTCCCGACCGGCCGGCTGACCCCCGTTTCGAAACACAAAAAACGTTCTCTAGGCGGGAGAGAGAGAGAGAGAGAGAGAGAGAGAGAGAGAGAGAGAGAGAGAGGAGCTGCCATGGCGGACGGCGTTGTGAGCTTCCCGGTGGAGGGATCCGAGGAGGAGCCCCTAGACGCGGCCGCCATCCGGAGGTGCGGCGCCCCCCTATCCCTCTTTCCTCGCGGATTCTTCGCTTCCAGGGATCTGGTTCCTCACGGCTCTCTCTCCCCTTCCGTTTGTTTGTTTGTTTGCGTGTTGGGTGCTGCAGCCGGGTGGAGCAGCTATCTCTGAAGTGGCGGCGAGGAACGGATGAGGGGGAGGCTTCGTCGGCGGAGGCGGAAGCTGATGCCGCTAGGGGACTGAGCTCCATGTACGAGGTGAGTGTGGGCCCGGTGGCTCGCTCCAGTGTTGGGTTTGGTTTACTCGTCACCGTTTTCGCGGCCAGATTGTTGGTAACTTTTCCCTTGTTATTGGAGCTGGTTTAGAGAGTTGATGAGGCCATGGACGAGTGGGCCTCCGTGTCAGCGGCGATTCCAATCGGTGACCTTGGTATGATGCTCTTATGAGAACACATCATTGGTTCAAATCCTTAAGAATTTGTTTCTGCGCTTTGGTTGGGAAGTTGCTCACTGAAAATTGTGAGTGTGGCCCTGTCTTCTGAATGGGAATCTTCCAAGTATTATTTACACTAAAACCTTACTGCTGCACCCAGATGCGTACCTCGAATGGTTGAGGACGAAGGTAACCGTGGCTGAGGAGATGAACCGGAAAGCGTCCGACGAGATTGATGTCCTTGAAGAGACGACAACCAAAGGTTTCGCTAGCTCCTTGAGCTGGTACTAGTCTGCTGTACACTCTTAACTCTAGTAATATATGGTTTATCTGTGTTATACAGATATGATTCAGCTGAATATTGATATTGAAGAGCTAGAGTCGTCATTATGGAAACTTGATTCAAAGGTTGATCTCTGCCTCTGCTCATCTATGTTCAGTTGCTCTGTCAGGGGTACATGAAAGTATGAAGCTTGATATGAAACTCTGTTCTTGACTTTAACCAACACAGAGTCTCCATGGAACACGCTGGCATGTGCACAGCCAGAGCTGGCTCACGGCATTATCTTGAATTGCTCTCGTTAGTAGTACTTTCTTACTACCATTAGTTGACCAAGGCACTGGTTCTGTACAAGAACGCATGAAAATTGAAAAATATGCTCTCCCTCCTCTTTTGTATTCGCCTTTAGTTTTTGTACGGGATATGAATTGGCTGGTAATTCCAATAAAAAAGCTGAACAAATAATGAAAACGTCTTATTGTTGAAAAAAATCACAAATTGTAGATATCCAATTGATAGTATCATTAGTAGATGGTGGAGTCATTTAATTTTCCCGGTAGTGCACTAAAAAAGGCTGATCTGACTCCTGACAGCCCACTACAAATGCTCTGTTGCTGAGTGGTATTGCCAGTACACTTGCTATGGTATTGCCACGGTTGCTATATAGTAACTAGTTTGGTTGGTTACATTATTTGACTTATAATAGGTAAGATAAAGAGATGAGATCAAACTAAATATTGTCTGGCTAGTTGCCAAATTATTATGTCTTATTGTTTTCACATTAACTGAATATGGACCTTGGCTGCTTGTATGCCTGAAATTGTATTTTGTAGATTCTCATCTATTTTTTCTGTTTTGTCTAATAGAATCTAATGTAGCTCTGTTTCAGCTATACGGTTTTAACTTCAAGTGTTCTGTGACTTCAATATCCATATTTTTACGTTCTTTTTTTCTAACTGAATTAATCCTTTCTCAACCTGAGTCTAATGGAATCTATTTAATTTTCGTCATGTCAACTTGAAAGTTTGATGATCCTTTTACTTGCAAGTATTAATTTTCTTTATATGAATATGTTTGAAGTCTCCATCCCTCATCATGTAGGATTTGAGCCATTGTGAAGCAAATGCAATGGTTGATCTGCCAGATTCAATAGAATCATGCAGAAATCAGAGCATTGTTGACATGGACTGCAAATATGAGGTTTGATTTAATTTATATGTTCCATGGGCGTCAGGTTTATCTTATCGTAGCATTGTGATGCACTTGGCGCACAATTTGAAAGAATATCAGCTCATATTCCACTGTTTTTAAGGCTGTTATGTTTGATATGTTCAGGTGCTAAAGCTTGATCACCAAATACATATAGAAAAAAGTGAGATGGACCTTAAACTGTTAGTGTCACAAATAAATGAAAGGTAATATTTTTTGTGCATGTTCTCATGTTCAACGTAAGGGAGCCAAAATGTTTGCTTCTAGTAAAAATAGTTTAAAGTATTTGACAGCTAAGTTATCACTACAGTCACTCTTATGAGAATAGTGATCACATTTTTTTTTAATTACGTGTTGCATTTCTTATTTGTCAGTGAAATTTCTTAGATTCTCCATAGTATTTGTGTATTTGCAAAAAAAAGTTTACAATTAGTTCCAACAAAAAAAGTTAACAATTATTTGGAATGCATTACAATACAAGACAATAAACTTGTATCGCTATTGTTTTGTTTTGTAATAGAGAAATTTACTGAAGCAGAAAAAATAATAAGTTTTATTGTCTTGTATGCTCGAACACAATGCATTGTGAATTGTGATTAAACCAGTTCATGGAAAATAAGTGGTTTCCTGGACATTCATTATCATTATGTAATTCCCACTTTTTATTTTTCAAAATCTCTTACCAAAACTTTTTTTTTTTTTTGCTATTAATCTCTTACCAGAACTTTGAGTTGAACACTACTGTCTTTATATATTCTGCTGCAACTTTATATATATATACCTGGGTCTGGTAGTCCAACGTCTTCCATGAACCCACGAAGTTTATTTCTTTATGTACTCATGCTAAATGTTCATTCCCTTGAACTACCTACATCTATATATGGTCTTCACAGGTATTAAATTGTTATCTTCTGCAAAATCAATTGAGTCGCTGCAGCATCCTATATTTAGAATTTTCAGTACATTATGCTATGAATACATGAAATTCTTTTTGACATATCCATCTATTTATATCTAGAGCTGATGCAAGATGGCAACTTGAATCTATACTATCGCCTTGGGGAGCAAAGGTCTTAGACTTTAAAGATAACTGTCTCAGGGCATCCCTGAGGGTACCTGTTCTGACCTCAGACTCTGTAATCTATGAACACAAGATGGATTGTGCCATTGATTCATTTGTTTCGGATCATGAGTTGCTAATAGAATTTGATGAAGGAATTACTGAACCAAAGAAAGTGCAGGTGATCTTATACTTTTTCTTATAGTATTTGTGTTTTGTAACTACTATGATCAGTTTCAATTTAATTTTAAGGAACTCTGTTACTGTTTTTTTTTAGGGATAACTCTGTTACTGTTACACATATGTTGTTTGAGTTTAAGTATCCTTTGTGATTTTCAGATCTTTCCCAACGATGTATCTGTAGATATACCTATTGAGATGCTCAAGTCCTCCAGGTATTATGGAGTTTAACGTCATCCTTATCGTACTTTGCTGTTACTGAAATAATTTAGGACTTTTTAAGCTATGGTTTGATGTTAGTCTTCTTTTTCCTTTCAAATGAATTTCTGAAAAATATGAATTACAATGTTATTTGATCACCCTGTATTATATTTTCCCTTTGATATATTCTGAGAGTTAAACTGCTTCACAGGGATGTGATCTTTTCTCCAACCTTATTATGGCTAATTCAACAAATTCAACACCGCATTATAGTGAGTGCTTTAAGACGATCATTGGTGAATGACGCTAATAATTCCAGGTGACATTAATTTTCCATATGCAGCTTTGCACAAATAATAGTAGTTTCTGTGTATGCAATTGTTGATGTAACTGTGTATAAGGAGTATGTAAAACAAACTATTTAGTCTACCACAACTTGCTTGGGACTAAAACGCTTGGCTGTTGATGTAAAATATGTAATTCAACTGTTGCTGAATCCTCTGGCTGCAAGGGCACTTGCTCTCTTAACTTGTTTATTGAGTTTGCAATATGAAATAGGCATAGTATGTCATTGTCCTGACTTTTGTCAAAAATGTTAAAAAAATTGTTGTATGTTCTCAATCTTGTTAACTCTTTGCATCCTCAGAACCAATTTTCTTTGTTGTTATGATTACAATGTTATTGTACAATCACGACGGCGTAAATAATTTCTGTACTGTAGTTACTGTTGTTGACTTTGCTCTCTAAAAGGGAAGGACTATTGTCGGCTTGATATGTAGTATTCAACTTGAACCTTTTCTAATGCAGAAAAAGCATTCTTTTCATGCAGGCATTCCTTTGAGTACTCTGACAAAGAGGAGATTATTACAGCTCACTTGGTTCGTGGAATTGATGTCTTCATCAAGACATCTGCAGACTGGCCACTGTCTTCCAATGGTCTGAAGTTAATCTCAATCTGCAATTCAGGGACCCATCCAACAAATATAACTTCAAGTTTGCTTGAAAAAACTAAGGTTAATTATCTTTTTTGAACTTTAACCGGTAATTATCTAGGACATGTGATGTATTATACTCCTCCGGATGTTTTTTTTTTCCTAATGTTTTAACAGGATCATTAGTTCCATTTTGAACTATTACCCTGTCCTAACGTCATCCAAAAATAATCAGAGTACCTAAGATAATGCGAGTGGTAAATACTCATTGAGCATGGAAACATACTTTTGTACAATGTGTTTCTCAATGTAGCATATCCTTAATTTGTTGCAAATTAGAGTAAAAGCTTCTTTATACGTTTTTATGGTCCTGAAGCCACTAAAATTTTTGCTGAATCGTTTTTCAGCCCAGGGTGATCTTATACGCTATGTTCTTGATCTTTTGGGTTCTAGGAACTGGCCAATGCATTGGAGCTGCAGATCCGCCACCATCTTGTGAGATTTGTGGATTCTGTTGAAGAGATCCTCATTCGACAGCTGCAGTCGGAGCTCCATGCTGGCCGCTCTTCTGGTTAAGGATCGTGGACTCTTCTTTCTAAACAACCAACCTGAAGGCAGCAGTAGAGTAATGTGGGGATTGCATCCCTTTTGGCAATGTACAGAACTATTCCCATTCAAGAATGTGCAGGCATGAAGAGTATATGAGACATGAGATATTTCTTTTCTTTTTGATTTTGCCCTTCATCATCAATCTATAGGTTTGTGCCACCTTAAACTGTGGCAAATTTCACCAATGTATAACTGAATTGACCAGTATTTATTTGAACTCGAGTATCTTTACGGCAAACATTGTATATATACGAGTCAGCTGATGGAACTAAGTTACCTGTACGTGCAATATTTAAGCATACTGTGACGTCATTCACCTTTGATTTGTACCAGAACACTCGATAAGTACAACTATGGCACTTTTAGTATCCAGTTTTGTAGCAATCGCATTTCATAGCAACCAAACGGAAATGAAACGTTTAGTTCAGAGCTACAGAAAGATTGACGAATGGCACAAAGTGGGCAGCAAAACAAAGATTATCCATGTACAACCTCAATATTATTACGCCCTGTAGACCTCCAAGTTCACATAACTCCATTTTTAATACAACCGAAGTTTACCTCACAGACGTCTCTCATCAGGCTCACACTGTCATCCAAACTTAAGACAACATAATTTTGCGCAAGGAGACCAATAAGTACCTGAAATCTACCAAGCTAGATAATCTAGATACTGTTATCTTATAATAAAGAACTCCTGAGAACTCAAATTGATATAGGATCTCATTGTCTAGTTTTCTTGCTTAAAGTTGGACTTTACGGTCATAAATCCAACTGAAAGGAATGACTGGACCTTGCTTTGCCCTTGCTTGTGCTCTCTCCTCCAATCTCCTAATTCTTGGTGCCAAGGTACATACAAAATCCTGCGCCCGTCTTCCTTCTCCCGACAGCCCGGTGAGATCCGCAACTTTCCACCTCTGGACCAAGAACTCCAGAATGTCGGCGTAGTCTTTAGCAGTGTAAACACCCAGCCTCTGCGCCACAGCACTGAAGTGCTCAAACAGGTTGTCATCCTTGCCATCATACATGAGATGAGCAGGCATCGTAATCTTCTTCCTCATCATATCAGCAAATGCGAGCACCGTATAGTCAGGATCGATCTCAAAGAGCTTCTCAACTATCTTGGTGTAAGCTGTCTCATGACGCTTTTCATCAGCTGCTATGGTACCACATATCTGAGCCAGCTTAAGATCTCCATACTCCTTCGCATGCCTTGCAGTATTGCCATGAGATATAAATGTCGCTCTCTCTTGGAATGATGTGTAAAGGAAACCCAAGTAGGGATTATTCTCAGTTCCAGGGTCCTGCATAAGAATGAAAAGGGGTATACATTACCTACTCATGGCTATGTTCAACCAATTGAAAAGACATATATTACTCATTGAATGCTACACAGAATGTTGTTAACTTATTGTTACAGTAAGAGCTACAAAAATAAAATAGAAGAAACAGACACCAATTTCCTTGAAAGAATAAAATGGTTCTTACCATTCCAGAACCAATCAGATACTGTATGGTCTTCTCAATTTGTTTCATGTCAACCCGTCCAGTAAGGTACATGTACTTATTCAGGAGATCACCATGCCTGTTCTCTTCAGCTGTCCATGCCCTTGTCCAAACAGCCCAAGTGGTTGGACTAGCACCAGTTTCATCTCGGACCCCATCAAGGGTGTTGAGCATAGTTTGATAGGTAGGTAGGGCTTCCTCAGTAACCATGTCGCCAACTAAGCAAACAAAGTATTCATCAGGTATTTCCTTTGCTCGCTCCCTAAGTTCTTTAACTTCATCATAAAACCCGTCAGAAGAAGGCTCTGGTAGGAAGTCCTGTGGCTGCCATGACTTCTCAACAGGCTTCAGGAGGTTCAGTAGGTTTTCCTTGGCCCATGTTTGAAGTGAATCGAAAATCTCCTTCTTTTGGGCTGGAAGTGAATGGGTAACTTGGAGCTGTACTTCACGTGGAGGAGTATATGGCTTCTTAGCAGTTTGGACCCTGAGAAAAGGAACTATATTTAATCAGAGGAAGAAGCAGTTGGCAATTTTAAATAGAGTCAAACACAAATATCTACCAGCAAGAAATTATGTATCACTAAATCTCTAGACTGAAAGTTTTTCGATATGTTCTTTGAAGAAGAGTTACAGGGACTAACAATTCAGGAAACACACGCAGCACATATACAGCTTCTTCCAATAAGGAACTGACTTCTGATCTTTGTATAGAAGGTTCAGCTAAAAAAGACTACCGTTTCTCCTTAATTAGGTCAAGCATACACCTTACCTCTCATTAGTGGTATATGCATATCAAAAGCAGCGGCGTTGATGTGCCAGTGGCACAAATAGGGGGCAACTTTACAATGTAAAATGCTAATATCTAAAAAAAATGTTGTGATTGATAACAAACCATACATCTATCACAATTCATCTTTATCTTCTTAGTCACTTAGTCCTTCTGATGCACATACTTAACGATTTCACCATTGGTAACTTTATGCGGCGAATCTAAATACTGTTGCCATAAGGGTAAAGGTTGACTGACAAATTCTTACCTCTGTAAAAAAAAATTATTACTGTCAAGGTAAAGAGAGTAGGAATGTCAGTTGTTAAATTGACGAATTTATACTTAAATTACAAATAGAACAAGTTGTATGTCAAATTCAAGGCTACTATCGTCAATCGTCATCAGCAGATTTTAACAAGCAGCCATGCCAACAGACTGAGACTAATTCCCGCATGGCATCCGTAGAAGAGCGGATCAAGGACTGCTGTGGCGAACATGGTCACAAGCAAGAACCGAGAATCGCCTAAGAGACGAACTCGACCCAAGCACAAATCTGTCGAAACATAAGAATCAAAATCCCAAGATTTGATGCGATCCAAGGCAGCGTCTCTTGCATTTCGGTCAGTCCAGATCGCGCCAACTAACCCAAAAGATTTCGAATCACAGCAGTCCAAAGATCATTTACAAGAACCAGGTCGCTCATCACCACGGATCAGACCAGAATAACAGTAGCCCGTACAAGAGGCAAAGGAGATCCACTCACCTGTTGATGGTGGACGCCATGGCCACCACCGGCGACGCCCCATTGCCCCTCCTCCCCCGCGCGCTCGACGGCAGCGGCGACGCCGGAGACGCCCTCAACGCCATGACGATCCCTCCTCAGCGAAGATCTCGACGCGGAGGATGCTCTGCTGCCACGGAGGCCGGGATCTTGGGCGCTCGTGCTCTCTGGTCCTCCACTTGGGCTTAAACAAGAGGGGCTTCGCAGGCCGGCGAGGACGCGAGGTCGGCTATAAAAGGGGTGGTTTTTCTTGTCTTCTTCCAGAATATTTGTTTATTGTTTTCGTCCCTTCATTTTTATATAGTTTTCGGTGAGAATTTTTTTTTTCTTGTTACGCGTCAGCGTTCCAACCTGTATTGGTGGCGTGCATTGAAATTTTGATATCACAGCGTCCATTTGCTGAGTCCTGTTTTCAAAGGGTTGGGGGAATTTTGTGGGAAGCAGAGCCCAGCAGCCTAGTTTAGAAAAGGGTAAATTGCTGGTTTGAACCAACTACTGCTACTGAATTCTAATGCAAGCTTTTATCATTTGTCTTATAAATAAATATATAGTAAATATTATACTAGCTCTTTTTTATTGTTCACGCTTTCTATTGCAAATTTGTATTAAAGACATCAATAATAAAAAATAGAGGTAGTATATTCTATTATGATCTATTTTAGCATTGAAATATTTGAAACATGGCTATAATTTGCTATTTTTTGAGAAATTTTTTTTAATAAGATGAATAGTTAGAGATGACATTTATGGAAAGTAAGAGTACTAAATACTTTTATTGTTAGAATAAAAAAATCTAGACAAAATATTTAATTGTTAGCTCTGACTCTGACAAACATAAGTGGCAAATGGCATACTTGTACATAATAATCTAGACATAAGCTCTGACAATACTGAAGTTCCAATCAAAATAGTAGTTTTCAAAAGTATTCATAATTAAATTAATGAAAGTATTGATCTTAAAACTACTCTCAAAGGTTTGAAAGTATGAAAATGCTTCCTTTTATTATTAGCTGCATTGAATCCATCATATTACTTTTGTCGATGATTTTTTATAATTTAAATTGTCCATTATCATAGCTATTCACGTGCTACCTAGTATTAAATTTGAAGAGATAGGGAATATAGCGAGACCAAGAACAAGGTGGTGTTGATGTCAAGACTAACTTCTTCATAAGTTACATATGTACTGATGTAACATGGGCCTACTATAAATATGATCGAAATTATAAATAAATAAAATATACTATCTTCTTCTTTATTGTGGACACATTTAATTTTTTACATTAACTTTGATAGCATGTCTTATTCAAAAAATTATTTCAAACCCATAAAATTGTTAGTCATGGTTCAAATAAATTTAGTGATAAATTAAATAATAATAAAATATATAATATTTATCATAATTTTTTAATAATATAAGTAATTAAAAATAATTTGAAATGACTAAGTATTAACAGTAAAAAACGGAGGTAGAAAGAAAAAAAATAGAGGAAAATTGGAGGTAAAGATACTTTGCGCAAAGAGAAAAAGGGCATTAAGGGCCGCAAGACTTAGGTAGAAGGTGGCCCATTTGGCTGCAAGCTAGAGTAGTACTCGGTTGTGGGCTCCACGGATGGTTGGGCAGCACCTATTTTTGCTGCAAGAA
This sequence comes from Oropetium thomaeum, assembly GCA_001182835.1. Taxonomy (NCBI): domain Eukaryota; kingdom Viridiplantae; phylum Streptophyta; class Magnoliopsida; order Poales; family Poaceae; genus Oropetium; species Oropetium thomaeum. The sequence continues at coordinate 2,255,171 of LFJQ01000006.1, read as the reverse complement.
CGGGTGGCACATTCAAAGTTTCATTCGTCTGTTTCCAATGCAGGTTTCATTCCAATAGGCTGGAAGGTTCCAGAACGGTGCTAAGTACGCCGATTGAAGGGCTTGATTATTGGTCTAGCTCTATAGGGAGCTCCTTCAAGAGCTGTCCAAACCGGTTCCCATAGATCGGTCCGAACTTGATATTCCATGCGTTTCAATTTAATTGTTCATCTAAACTCTTACAGTTTTTTTTTATTTTACATGTTTATCTTGCTTTACAGTATAATTTTTTCTTTTTAATATATCTCTATCTTTATCTTTATTTCTCATTTATATGCACCTAACTGCTTATTCTCCATTTTTTAATCTTTATGTATAGAGCTAGATGAATAAGTAAATTAAGATAAAGAGAATATATAGCTTATTAATTAGGATGTCTTTTTCTTGAATCTGTTGCACATTACTACTTGTTTCAAGAATTAATAATCACACCGCTTGCAAAAACCTTTTTATCACAAGTTTAGCTTGCAACAAAGAAAAAAAATCATTTCGGATTGCTTTTTGATTTTGATATACACATGCACCTTTGTTTTAGACTCGTCGCTGTCAATACAACACTCGTGCTCAGTCCTACGACCATTACTTAATTTGAAGTGAGATTTATGAATTCAATAGGGACACTCCTCGTTATCAAAGAGGACATGTTGACCTACCACTGAAATGAATAAAGAGGTTAAATGCATAGCTTAAGTTTGTGGACGGAGTGAGTCCATAGATATACTCTCCTTCCTATTTTCTTTCGATTATATCACAGAAGAGGTGGTGTCAACATGAAGAAAAGCATCTGATTACACTATAGACGCACGCGTGTCAAACGTACACGCTCGATGTGTCTCGAGAGAAACTAGATGATGGCCAAGCCTTTTTTTCTTTCAGCAATGGCCAAACTTGTTGTGAAGCATCCATCATGTTAATTAGAGGCAAAAATATTATTTCTAAACTAACATCTACGGCGTGCAGACGTGTAATATACTTTCTTCATCCAAAAACATAAGCGGCTGTAACTTTTACATGCCGTGTTTTCATCTTATTTAAATTTTTTACAAAAATATAAAAATAAATAAGTAATATATAAAGTTTACCTAATAATAAAACATGTCATAATAAAATAAATTCTATTTTCATAACTTTTTAAATAAGACAATTTGTCAAAATAGTATTCAAAAGTCAATGATCCCCTGATTAATTATAAATGAATAAATAGGGGGAGTGATAATTTTTTATGCGCGCTAATGATCCCCTGGAGCTCTCGAATCACAAATTATCAGTCAATCACTTCACTTGTTGGCAAGTTCCCCACTTCACTTGTTGGCTTCTGCTCTCGTACCGTCCCCGTCTCCGGGCCGTGTCGTCGTCGCACGTCCCAGGTCGATCCATCATCCTTTGTTCCTCGGTCTTCACGCCGGCCAAATGATTTCGATCGACAACAACAAAGTGGCGGCGCCATCAGATATCCAACTCAGATCCACGGTAGTACATCCTCTGATCGTCACAAGAGGGAGAAAAAAAGGTGAAACAATTGTACATCACTTTCAAGAACAAGGGAAAAAACACTCTTACGAGTTTGGGCCTCTGATCTTGCATGCAAAAACTTATTGGACTATAGTAGTATATATGCGTCCTCGATCGCCGTCTTAGTTTTTCTTTTTTTTTTTTAAAGTACTTAGTTGTGGGTATGGGCCTCATCGTCTCCACTTTGAGCCCAGCGTGGACCCGATACAATTTTAATTGTTTTCCATTTTGAACGAGACAAAAGGGTCGTAATACGATGCGGTGGAATATTTATCTACCACTGGCTCCTTGTACATGCAATGCAAAACGTACTAGTATTTTATCAGCTGATGAATAAAGTAGAGCCTCCAACATACGTGCATTTTGTCTATCCCTATATATTACTTCCTCTGTTTTAAAATAGAGTTCATTTTAGACAAAAATTTTATAAAATATTAGAAATATAAATCATAAATATTTTTTGATGTATTAAGTTTAAAAATATAAAAATTATATGAATAGGTTTATTTTGAAAAATATTTTTTAAAAAATATGCATGCATCACTTTTTAATAAATATTTTCATAAAAAATAAAAATCAAAGTTATGTTTTAAAGACCGTATCATTGTTTAAAATGAACTATAATTTAAAAATAGAGGAAGGAGGAAGTATGATCCACAAGAATACCGAGTTTGGAGCGCGGGGAACCGAGAAAAAGTACGTGCAGCTCGAGGGAGGCACACGGTGGGGTGGTGGTGCAAAAAGGCTGTGTGCTGCCTGCCGCCTAGGCCTAGTCGGTCCAGGAGAGAAGGCACGCGTAGTGTGCGTGTGTTTTTTTTAGCACGCGTAGTTTTCTATGAAAATAAGATGTGATCAAGGCCAATAATATGGGCTAAGATCCATTAGGACTTTTGGCCCATAGTTATATTATTTTACTCACTCTCTAAATTTTCTATCCCAGAAGACACATTTTTTCACATACTATACTATCTGTATAACCTTATATCAACAGAATACATACTTGACCATTTGATGGAATCGTTTGTCACTCCTTCATTTTCTACTTACAACATTCCCAACGCGAAATCGCACACAAGCATGATGGATCGAGATACTATGTATTTTGTTCCTATGCAAACAAAGAAAAAGAGAAAGAAAAAAAGAAATGAAAATCATCAAATGGGTGGTAACCGTGTGATGCGCGACACGATCGGCGCCGCCTACCTGCCTTTCCTTTCTTTTTTGCTCTCCTGGCCATCCATCGAGCGGGACACGGCTGCCCCCAGCCCCAGCGTGTTGGGTGGTCTCTGTCTCCGCGCACGCGCCTCGGTCGTCGTCATCGAAACGGAACCGCGGGCTCGCTCCCGGAGCCCTGCGCTCGTTTGTCTCTCGATCCTACACACGATTCCTTCCTCCTTCCTCCCGCAAAACCAACTGTCTCGGAGGAGATCGGCAACGTCTGCAACGCCAGCCTCCCTCCCTCTCGCACCACGCGCGAATCCTCTAACTCTCCCCTCCGGCCGGCCCCTTCTTCTCCGCTTTCCATCTCGCCCATTGCGGGCGTGTGGTCTCGTTCGCGAGCCCGAGATCAGCACAGGAGTGTTGTTCGTCACGATCGATCGTTGTGTTTGTGGTGGTGGTAGGGGGGAAATTATAGTGCTGCTGATTGTGGCGCCGTCGATCGAGATCGATCCCCGATCCGCAATGAGGCTCCTCCGGGTCATCTCCAGCGACCGGGAAACCTCCTCCGCCAAAGTCCGCGAGCCGCTTCATCTAGCCGCGGCGACCCTGATGCAGGACGCCGCCGTCGCTGTCGGAGGAGGACCAGATCATCATCGCCACGGCACCGACCACGGTACGCGCGCGTCGTCCTCCTCCTTCACGAAACCGTTACATCCGTTTTCGTTTTGTGTCTACACTCTCACTGGCGTGTTAATCTTGTGTGCCTTAATTGGCAGCCCCGGTTAATGGCCTCCGGCGTAATGACCGGAGCAAATTTCCTTTTTCTTCGCTCGTCCAACACCATTTTTTTTAGAACTCTTTCCTCCTTGCTCCGCAATCTTCTTCTTCTCTCTCATCGTCGTCCTTATTACTTTAATTTCGCACAAGACCTTTAGAACTTTTCTCACAGTACCTAATCGATGCAAATCAGTGGAGGAGCAATTGATTTGCTTATCTTGGCATCAGGACAATGCACACCAATCCAGCACCCGGAAGACGGGGGGTTAGTTGAGAGTGCTGTTGCAAAAGTATTTTACTCAACCCCATCATCGAATATCGATCTGCGCTGTCGTCCATTCATTCTGTTTGGTAGCATCAGTCCGTGTATGTTCATATTGTGAGTGGTTAATTTGGGAAAGAGGATATAGGCGATGTGTACTCAGTGCCACGGAAAAGGCACGCTTTGTTGCCGCGTCAGATCACCTGATTGGACCAGACTGTTAGGTGGTTTAATTTGAGATTGAGTCCACCACACTTAACATGTGCTGCTGCGGATATCTGAATTAATGGTGTCCTGTGATGACATTTCTTTTCTGTGGCGGAGTAGTTGCACTTGCACGCTCAATATAATACAACAACGAAATTAATTAATTAATTAATATCCACACATGGTCTCAATACTTCGGTGGTTTGCAGTTCTGTTGATATACAGGTTTCAGTACTTCAGTGCCTTCTTCCTGACGAAGTGGGAGGCACCATCTGGAAAACTGACTACTAGTTTTTAATTTATCCTCTCAATCACCTGCATTCTGCTGGCCTTTGTATCTTAATTAATGTTACCGACTACTAGTTATGGGACCAGTTTATTTTCATTTCTTACTTGGCTGTTACTGAAGAAACAATTCAATGACAAAACTGTTACTCATTTCTCAAGTAAAGGAGCCATTACTCTGTCGGATTCAGTTCTAATTTATCTTTCCACTTGTAGATGAGCCAATGTTACAATATTATGAGTAGAGTTTCTTGTGTTAAAACAACGCCTATTCGTTATTACATATGACAGGATCAGGAAGCAATGATGATTCGTTTTTTGAAGCCAGGCCCTGGTTAGATTCTGACAGCGAAGATGATTTTTACAGCGTGAGAGGAGGTACTAATAAGAACTCATCCAGACAATGCAAATCAGTACTAAAAGTTACTACTATTTTGCATTCCTGACGTGTTTCTTTATCTCTCTTGTTGTGTTTGAAGATTTCACTCCATCTCGAGGCAGCACCCCAGATCTTCAGAGACAGACGCCGTTCATCGTCAGCGGGCGCATACCGGTTGACGGATCGAAGCCTCCTTCTCTGGTTGAGAAGAAGCAGAGACGTCTTCTAGATCTTCTCCAAGAGAAGCAGCATTTCGATGATGAGGAGGACAGTGCCACTGATATCAGTAGCGACGTGGAGGAGAACAGCACCGTTGTCGTCCACGCTGAAGGGCACCTGATGAAGCCTGGTGGTGGTCGCAAAGGCGGGAAGGTGAAGAGGTCTTCATCCAGGGTAGGAGGCTGTTTCCCGAGCTTAATTTGGAAGCATAGGTTTAAGATGTGCAGGAACGTGGAAAAAGAGCAGAAACCAACAATGTGAAAATACCTAACCATGTGTGCATATATATATTTCCTTTCGGAAAGAGGTAGTATACCTTTGGCCTTTTCTGATGTAAAAAAGGGAAGTTAATGTAGAGTTGTAATAGAGATGATAATTGTTCTGCTCTGTTCTTCTTAACCATCTTTAAGTCGATGTCTAAGTGTTTGATCTGGCTATTTTCTGTTGAACCATCGATATATTTACTGTTGCCATGTCAAATCACACTTATTCAAAGAAGAAACCTTCTTGGTCCTCACCTCTCATTCTCTAGTATATCAGCAATCTACTTGTGAAAGAAGTTGCTTTGGAGACCTCGGTTTGGAGTATATTCACTCCTTCCTCTGTCTGGACTTTGTTATCTTGCACTTTACAATCAAGTTGCACGAAGAACTCGAAAAGACAAGCTTTGTGGAAAGTAACAATCAATCCGGAAGGATAAGGTGTAAAACCATTTGGACGATTTGTTTTTTTTTTTTTTTTTGTAAGAAATTGGCAGGTGCTCTGCCTTTGCATTAAAGAAGGAGTAAAAGTCTGGATTACAAAATAAAAAAGGTCCTACTGCCTAGCAACGTCTGTTGCCAGTGCAAGCTTCTAAAGCTGAGACTGATTTGAACTATTTGAACTAGTGCATTATTGTACATAATCAGAAAAACGTAGGGAAATCAGTAAATGTTCTTATAATATATAATAACTTGATAATTGCAACTTGCCATCTCTCTAGAAATGACATTAGCAATGTTCAGCAGAGAGGATACCGGAAAAGAGGCAATTTCATATAAAACAGTACGATCAGATCCAGTGCACTGTTAAATGCGAAGGTGCCCTCAGCGCCAATCGCGAAGCTAGAGAAAAATCAAGGAGGTGCAATCCCTAACTATTTTTTTTTCACATTTTTAAGTTTTTTTTGGCCTTGTGGGTGCATAACATGAGCTTGTGGGGTGCACATATGATGAAAATGAGAAGTTTTTCACCGATTTTCCTATTTTTTTGTGGGTGTCTGGGCATCCGGCACCCACAACCTAGCTTCGCCCATGCTTAGCGCGATGGGTATACGTGCATCGGCTGTGACTGTGAGGTTGCCTACTGGGGTTCGAAACAAATTCGCAGCTACCTCCATGCTGCATATCGCTAGGATTCGACAAGCAGTGGATCAAGGACATAATCCGCCTGATTAACATCACGGCCTTGGTGCAATACTTTGACATCTGGCAAAGGGTTTAGAACATTATTTACATTTTCTACAAAAATATTTATTCAAAAATAATGCATGTATATTTTTCTTAAAGTACATTTTAAGATAAATCTATTGATATAATTTTTATAATTTAAACCTTAATAAATTAAAAGTTATTCATGATTTATATTCTCAATGTTTGATCAAAATTTTGTTCAAACAAATTCTATTTTGAAACGGAGGGAGTAATGGTGTTCCAGATGTAAGATGTATTTGACTTACATACCCTTTGGGGCTTCATCCTGTAATAAAATTACCTAATTTTCAAAAAAAAGTGAAAACTCGATTGGACAGGTTCCATAAAAATATCTGGATTGGACAGGCATACTCCACGTAATGTGTGGCGATCAATCGAATTAAAGGCATTTGACTTGATAGTTTGACCTTCAAACCTGTTGGTAGCCTTATCTGTGAGGTGGAATGAATGTGGCTATCATCAATTGAAGAAGTCATGGTACGTTGATTGTGTACCATGAGACCACACCTGTGTGCTTCAGTCTCGTTGAGCCAAGCGATTAACAAGAAATGTCCACAACTTTTCGTGTTGAAAGTAGCTAAGCACAGAAGATTCTCTCTGAAACACTACTGTTGAGCTTGTGGTACACTGAGAAAAAAAGACTTGCATTTGCATATCAGTTTTGTTCTTTTTTCTCACATGCAAAATGAATCCTAAGACTGAATTTTTGTAATAAATTAATACGAGTAATAATTATATTAGAAACTGATGTGCACTTTTGTGGGATGTCTCTCTCTCTCTCTCTCTCTCTCTCCCTCTTTCCCTCTTAATGAGAACAAGAAGAATGTGGGATGGATTTTCTGATGTGCTCCATCAGGGAAGTGGATTTTAGGTATGAAACCTAGGACATTACTTGGGCCTAATACTGCTGGGTCTTCTCTAGGGCACATGACTACTGAGCTGTTGTAGTGTATCCACTCAGTGTGAATAGAGTTGATTTTGAGGAGGAGAATGTAGGACTTGGTACCACAACAGGGGTAGATGGTAGTTGAGCATAGGGAATGAACCCTCACGTATATATGCCTTTCCATTTGAATTAAATTGATCTCAAACCTTGTCAATGGCTCTAGTTGGGACCAGTTATCACTTGGACACATGCGTGGGTGGTGAGTCAGACTCAGACTCAGACTCAGAACACGCACACTCTAAAATTTAAAGATAGTTTGAAGAAACTTACGGACAGCCGAAAGACACGGAGAAAGAAAAATAGACACTACTGCACGTGTGCAGTAGTACATATATATACAATACGTTTGGTGTTGGATTTAATTAATTTATCAACAATTAAATCAGAATTTCAAAAGCCATATTAACACTATTAGAGTTACTAGTAATTAAAAGAATATTGTGTTAATAGTCATTAGAGGCATTATTATGTTAATGGCCATTAGGAGCGTGAAAATGGAGTTGATGGCATGCAATGCTAATGAATGCTTCGGTTTTCTTCTCTCATTCACGCGCATGAAGTAATTTAAAGTCTTACTTCCATCCTTATTGCTGAGAGAATATATATATATATATATTATATATATATATATACACACACACACACACGCTCTTTGTGTGACTTGAAAAGTAGATGAGACGCACACAAATACTTCAGCATACCATTTCTTCTTGTTAGTTGTTGCATTCGTTTGTCATTCTCATCCCGACGTCCGCGTGCACGAACGATGGGAGAGCAGGCTTCCGGAACCACTGTCTTCTCGAGTTCTTGCATCGAGATAAGAAGACAATAAGGGTTTTAGGGAGCGCATTTCATCGTGTGACTGCTCGCTTGACCTTTTTGGTGTTCATCGTCTACGACATCTTCTTCCCAGTGAACAACCTGTGGTGCAAGTACGTCTTCTTCCTGGTGGCCGTTCAAAGGACTGCACTGCGTACCCACGTCCCACGTCAAATTTGATCGACTACATCGAACAGCTCACTATGTCGATTAGTGACAACGGCGCCACCGGTGCCCTTGACATTGGTCCCGCCTCGGGGTACATTCTGAGCTTTGTCTCGTTTCTATTTTTGTTTATTTTAAATAACGGTTTAAACATGAACGCTAGCACACGTCGATCACAAAATAATATCATGATTTATCTAGTATTTTTTGGAATCAAGGGTGCAATAATAAGCGTGCTAGCGGATACAATATTCGATGTATACATGTGGTTGCCTACAGACAAGGATACGTGGGATGCACTTAATGCCAAATTCGGAGTTTTGGATGCTGGCAGCGAATTGTAGTCATGGAGCAATTCCACAACCACAAAATGGTTGATGACTGTTCTGTAGGGGAGCAAGCTCATGAAATACAAACGCTAGCAAAATAACTTGAGAACTTTGAATGTGTGTTGCCAGATAAGTTTGTGGCTGATTGCGTTATTGCAAAATTGCCACAGACTTGGACTGATTTTGCTACTTCTGTAAGACATAAGAGATAAGAGTTCGGCATTGCTGATCTAATTGGCTCGTTGGATGTTGAGACGAGAGCAAAAGACGTTCGTAGCAAAAATGTTGTCGAGGAGACTTCTAGCGCCCATGTGGTGTAGAAAAAAATCTCAAAATTCCTATAATCCAATAAGAAGAAATTCAAGCAAGAATTCAAACAGCAACCTGCAACTTTTAAGAAGAAAAAAAATAAGGAGAAAGGAAACTGTTTTGTTTGTGGGAGTTCAGATCACTGAGCAAGTCAGTGTCCGGATCGTAAATATAAGCAGGATAAATCAAAAAATCGACAAACATGATTGAGGCTGATAGAGGAACATCAGGGTACGGTAAATTTTTACGTACAGTTCTTTCCGTTTGTCACTCACCAGATTGGTGGGTTCACACAGGTGCGAATATTTATGTATGTGCTGATATCTCATTATTTTCTTCTTATTAGGTCGGACAGACTTCATCCTTGTTGATGGGGAACGGCACGCGTGCTGCTGTTCATGGTGTTGGTACGGTCAATCTGAAGCTTACTTTAGGAAAGACCGTGTGTCGGCGTTCGTTGTGGCCGACGAGTAATTAGTATCGTGGAGTGCGTGTTTTGGTTCGGATGGTTCGCGAGAGGACACAAGGATTTATACTGGTTCGGGCAACGTGCCCTACGTCCAGTTCGATGAGGCTGCTCGTGTTACTTGTCACATCCCTAAAGTTCAAATCTTTTATCCTTTTTATTTGAGCTCACTGATTCATTTATTTGAATTCGACCTTTTCCTGTTTTGAATTTGGGTCAGGGTTTCGAGTTTTCGTCGTTTTCGCTTAACCCTAATCGACTTTCAAGAGGCCTTTTGTTTCTTAATAAAACTACCCCAATGTTTTTGCATAACAATTAACTACACATTAAAATAGAATTTTGGAGATTTTATGAAAATTTTTGGTAAAGGTTTAAACCCCTTTAAAATTCCTACAAGTTTGAACCTAATTGAAAATTCACAGATCTGTAGAAGCTGATTCAGTGAAACTTCCTTTAATAAAAAGTGTTCCAAATAATTCACTTAGCACACACAAAAAGTTTTAAAAATTTTTGAGCTCGGGAGCTAGGGTTTTCATTTGTCTCTTGAGGGAGGAATTGAAATCTGAAAATATCCTTACAGTGAACAGTACCCGCCCGACACCTTTGCCGCGCGCGGCCAACCACCGCAACCGAGAGCGCAGCGCCGGCCAATCCCCCGCGCGCGCCTTCACTCCTCCTTCATCAGTGAATCCTGCAAAGAGATTTCTTCTCCATTCCTCCTCTCTCTCCCTCCCTCTCTCTGGCGCGCCTTCATTTCTCCACTGCTGCACGCCATCGCCGGGCAGGAGCACTGCCTCCATCGCCCAACCGCCGGCCGACCGCCCCTCTGCACCAATCAACAGCGCCACTGCACTCTCTACCTCCCTTGGCTCCTCCTCCTCGAGTACAAAGCTCAAGCACTAGCTCTCCCTTCCTCCTTTCTCCTTCCCTGTTCTGCCGCGCACCACAGAGCTGTCACGCCATTGCCGCCCGAGCACCCTCACCGTCGACAGCTCGACTCGGCCATTCCCTAGCCACGCCACCGTGTCAATCAAGTTCCCCATGACCCACTGAACCTCTCCGAACATCGAATTCGTCGGCCGTGCCCTAATTCCACCAGAACGCTGCCGTACTGCTCCTCGGCCGACAACAGCGCCGGCGGCCGCCTCTCTCCAAATTCCGTCATCACGGTAGCCCCATTCTTCAATTCCTTCAACTAGCTTGTTCTTCTCACCATGGTACATCTATTTGATAAGCCATTGATCGCAGTTCATCGCCGGTGAAGGAATTTCCCCCGCGCCACCATCGGTTTGCACTGAAATTGCCGCCAGGGCTCACGTCGACCACCACCTTGCGCCTTTCCCCGTGGCCCAAACCTTCATCAAACCAGTTCCTTGGATCAAGGTGAAGCTCCTCGACCTATCAATCCCCCTCCCAACCTTCTTCTCCGGCGAAATCCCCACCGGAGCAACCGCACCAATGCCTTTCCCCTGTTCTGAGTACTGTTCCATTGAATTTCTTATTTTCCTTTTAATTAACCAGAAGATGCATAGTGTGTAGAAAATCATGGAGAAGTCTAAAAATGCCAAACCTAATTTTGTTTGAATCCTTGAATTATGTGTTAATTTTCTGTTAAAGCACTTTTTCAAAACTGTCCCTGGAATTTCTTTAATAATTCATTGTATTAATTCTGTTGTTGATTTTTAATTGAAGTTCCAGAAGGTTTCTAGGGTTGATTTTTGTTCCATAATTTTATCTTGGCATGATGCATCTCCTGTATTTTTACCAGAATTTTTCATGAACATTGTGCATGCATGTCATTGTTACTATCCCCAAAACCCTAGATTAATTACCTCTGTCTAAAGTACATTAGGAAAGTCACCCAAAAGCCCAAGACCTCTAACAAAAACTTTAGTTTAGATCCTCAGCAGTAGCTCTGTAAAGTTTCATGATTTTTTCATAAGATTTGGTGCATGTTTCTGATTTTATAAGTTTGGAAAACAGAGCCTTGTTAGATTTTTAGTAAATTCATAGAAGCTCAACTTGACCCCAAACCAGAGCCAAAAGTCTTAGTTTAGAGCCTACATTAAACTAAAAATGGTCCCATGCCTGTAACTTAACTTTGAATTTCACCGGAAAAGTCGTTACGACTTTTACGGCACCGTTACGGTATTCCCGATGTCGTAAACAGGCAACGACCATCGGAGGGCTCGTGTTCCTGTTAACGCGAGTCAAAACCACTCAAACTTAGTCTCATAGTAACCCAAGCCACTTAGTAAAGCCAGTACATGTGATGTGTTTTGGGATTTCTCCCGAAAACGACATTCGTGTGCCACCCGATATCGGAACCGGGAACCGGGAAACCCGTAACCGGAATCGGTAAAACTGTTTAGGTCATAACTTGAGCTGTAGAACTCCGAATGCCTTCGTTCTTTTTGCATTGTGCTCATAAACTCAGTAGCTTCCTCTCTGCATCATATTGCATCATTTGGGCATCATGGCATCATGGCATGCATCTCATACCGTCGCATTTTTACTTTATAGCTTACGAACCGCCAGAGAGTGACGCGGGTGCTGCTACGGGAGAAGCACCAGAGGTTGACCAGGCTGCTGAGGAAGTCACCACCGCTGCTGTTGAAGGCAAGCACCTCATATTGCTACCCTAAGTAATTTACTTAATGATTAATATGAATGCTTACGTATAGGAATGCATAAAGTCGGGCTTAGTAGTAACATTGGGAAAAACCTATTATTGTTGCATGTACCCCTCCTTGCTATTGCTTACGTCACCTTGACAAACTGGGTAGAGTGTCTTTGTTCGAGTCACGAAGTGCTTAGCCATGCTTAGATAACACGGTAGAAGTCGAGTGGTAAGTCCCACTCGCACGTATAGGAACCACCTTGATTACTTATGGACTTGTGGCGAGTTCATATGTTGGTAAAAGTTGAAAAGTGTTAAAAGCTGAAATCTGGACGGTGGGACAGGAGTGCAGCAAGACATGGAGGTCTTGTGTGCCGTAGGCCCCGTCTGGGTTGACCTAGGAACCGGCCGTGTTATTCTTGGCCTGAGCACTTTCCGTTCATACCACATGTCCGATATAATGGTAAGATAAGCTGAGTATCTCACTGCGTACCAACGTTTGGCCGATGACTGCACGGTGTGTGGAACGAGGGAGTCATGGGTGCCTGCGAGGCCGTGACACTCGACGAGGGACTCACGTGTGCCTGCGAGGCCGTGGTACTCGGCACCGTGTGGATTTTCCAACCGTGTGGGCACGAGTGTGAAAAAGGTTGACATGAGTACCCCCTTGTGTAACTTTAGCGGGTTGCATGAGCCGCATGGTCCTCAGTCGTGTGGGTACAGTTGGACTCCCCTGCAGGGTGTAAAATCGGTTCGAATCCGCCGCGGTCTCGGTTATGATCAAAGCTCAGTGTCCTTTGGATAATATCGTAGAGTTGTCTTATAACATGATGGAAATTGGGATATTGTTGGTGATATTGGAATATGGTTATTGGTATCCATGGTTCGGATGGAACATGGATGTTGGCATATACATGGTTTATGGTTACATGATCCTTGGGGATTGGGTTTATTAGAAGTTCATGCCCGCAAGAGTCCTTTTTATTTTATGCTTATTCATATATGCTTAGTTTCTGCTTTAAGCAATTGAGTCCGTTCCTATACCTTATTTACCTTGCTACAGCCTCATTGCATTATCCTTGGAGTCGGGAACTAATTCCCACAACAGGGTAAGACTTGCGAGTACCTTCGTACTCAACGTTTGTTGTTTAAGTTTTTGCAGGTGAGGATGAGTTGGTCTTCGGCTACTTTGTCCCCGCCGATGCCGGCGAGGGCGAGGCATAGTCAAGACTTTCGAGTGATCGTGATGTGCGATGTTCGTGGGCTGGGCATCGCAATCTTTTGCTGTTTTCTCATTGCAACCGCTGCGACTATCGTCTTCCTTAGAATCGCTTCCGCTCTCTGATTTCTTTTAGTTTCAAGACTTATGTTGAACCTTGTTATGTAAGAATAATTTAAATTAATGTTATTAATTAATGTGACCTTTGTGATGAATCACATGTGACGTTGCCGACGTGCTCGGATCTTGGGCATTGCTTGAGAAGCATGTCGGGGGACTGCCGGGTCTATATTCTCTTTTATCGGGTTGAGTTCTCGCACACCATGCGTGGGTCGCGAGTCAACTTGGTAAACTTGAATATAAATTGGTCGGGTCTCTCACAAGAGCTGGTATCAGAGCTATGGTTCACAAATACACCCTAAAATTTTGCTTAGCAACACGGGGTGGGTAGTTGTGTCTTAAGGTCACTAAAACCAACTAAAAGTTATAGTAGTTGCTGTTTTAGGCCCTCACCTTTCTTAACTTGTTTTGGTTTTTAGAACTAGGAATGCACCCTGCATTGCTGCCCTCCTTGATAGATGGGACGTTAGAGTAGTCTAGCGGGTCTTGGCAGCCACCCAATTGTGTTAGGGCGCTTGTTTTATCCAAACCCCTCCTTTTCTCTTCAAAATCGCCCATGTTGACGTTGTGTGTTTATTTTCAGTAGTGTTGTTGTGTTTGGGGAGAGTGTTTATGCATCCGTGTGAGAATCGTTAGTACGGAGCATGTTTGCATATCATTGCATGCATCGATCATCTCTTTTCTTGGTTTGAAGTTGCAAATTGCTAGTTGGGTTTTGGTCATCTTTTTGTTGACTGGTTTTTAACAACAAAAAGGAACAAGTTTGTTTCGCCTTTGAAACGACTTGTTCAACTTTGAAAACTTTTGTTGATTATTTTGAGTTTCGTGTTCGAGTTTAGTGAGCTCATCCAATCTGAACATCGGTGTATGTTGATCGATACACCATGATTGTCGTGTTGTAGCAACAATTGCTGCCTTCGTGTCACCGATAGTGTTCCAGCAAAACATACATTCCTGATTATGACGCGTCCTTGTTGTCATAAAATGCATCGCCTTGTTATCCATCGACTCTCGTCCTACCAAAGTTCTTTTTGATTCTGGTGCATCTCATTCCTTTATTAGACGAGAGTACGCTACCCAATATAACTTAAAGATATTCCCTACCCGTACACCCTATCTCATAGAATCCCCCGGAGCCAAAATCCACGTAGACTCCATGGTTCCGACATCGTTGACCCCAGTCAGCGGTGTTACCTTGCAAGCCAATCTCTTACTCCTAGATCTTCAGGGGTTAGATATCATTCTTGGGATGAATTGGATGATTTCTCACGATGCCGTCATCCACGTGGCTTCCAGAGTTGTTTCTCTGAAAGGCCCAACCGGCGATCGTTTTTCGCTACACCTCGAAGGTGATAATTCCGGGTTGTACCATTTGAAAGGTGCGACTAGTTCTGAGCTTTCCTCCATCCCTGTTGTGTGCGAATATCCGGATGTTTTCCCTGATGATTTACCGGGTATGCCGCCCGACCGGGCTGTTGAGTTTGCCATCGAACTCGAACCAGGAACGGCTCCTATTTCAAAACGACCGTATCCAATGTCTTCTGAGGAGTTGGCTGAAATGAAGAAACAGTTGAAAGATCTCCTCGACAAAGGCTTTATTCGTCCAAGTTCTTCTCCTTGGGGTTGTCCCGCTATCTTTGTGAAGAAGAAAGACGGCACATTGCGCATGTGTGTCGATTATCGTCCCTTGAACGCCGTTACCATCAAAAACAAATATCCACTTCCGCGGATCGATATCCTTTTCGATCAGCTTTCTGGCGCTCGTTGTTTCACCAAAATTGATTTAAGGCTGGGCTACCATCAAATAAAAATCAGAGAAGAGGACATTCCAAAAACTGCCTTTTCTACTCGTTACGGTTTGTACGAGTACCTTGTCATGTCCTTTGGTCTCACAAATGCCCCTGCCTACTTCATGTACTTGATGAACTCTATTTTCATGGAGGAACTCGATGTATGTGTGGTGATCTTCATTGATGATATTCTTGTTTTCTCCAAGACGGAAGCAGATCATGCTGTTCACCTCCGAATTGTACTCGGGAAGCTTCGTGAACACCGTCTTTACGCCAAATTCAGCAAGTGCGAATTTTGGCTGCACGAAGTTGCTTTTCTTGGGCACGTCATTTCTGAAAATGGTGTTGCCGTAGATCCCACCAAGGTGCAAGAAGTGCTTGATTGGTCTCCACCAACCAATGTGAAGGAAATCCGCAGTTTCCTTGGACTTGCGGGTTACTATCGTCGGTTTATCAAGGATTTCTCCAAGATTGCCAAGCCAATGACCAGGTTGCTGTGCAAAGGAGAGAAATTCCTTTGGTCCGCCCATTGCGAGCAAGCTTTCCAGACATTGAAGACGTTGCTTACCACAGCGCCCGTTCTTGCGCAACCCGACATCCACAAGAGTTTTGATGTCTTTTGCGACGCCTCTCGTGTTGGACTCGGATGTGCGCTTATGCAAGACGGGAGAGTCATTGCCTATGCTTCTCGCCAATTGAGGTCGCATGAGGAGAATTATCCTACTCATGATCTTGAGCTTGCCGCCGTTGTCCATGCTTTGAAAATCTGGCGACATTATCTCCTTGGCAAGACTTGCAATATCTATACCGATCACAAGAGCCTCAAATACATATTCACCCAAGCTGATTTGAATATGAGGCAAAGAAGATGGCTTGAGTTGATCAAGGACTACAAGCTAGAGGTGCATTACCACCCCGGAAAGGCTAACGTCGTGGCTGACGCGTTGAGTCGCAAAAGCCATTGCAATTGCCTAATCGGGAAGACCCGAAATCGCTCCCTATGTGAGGATTTTCGGAAGCTTGGTCTAC
Organism: Oropetium thomaeum; assembly: GCA_001182835.1. Taxonomy (NCBI): domain Eukaryota; kingdom Viridiplantae; phylum Streptophyta; class Magnoliopsida; order Poales; family Poaceae; genus Oropetium; species Oropetium thomaeum. Next base: position 2,239,046 of record LFJQ01000006.1, on the reverse strand, counting down.
AAATGGTGGAAGAAGGTTTCCTTGCCAACCTTGAAATAAAATCCACACTTTTGGATCAGATCAAGGAAGCCCAGAAGAACGACAAAGGAATGGCTCGTATCCGTGAGAAAATAAAATCGGGTAAAGCCAGATGTTTTTCTCTCGATGAGCAAGGCGTGTTATGGTTTGGAAAACGCCTTGTGGTGCCAAAAGTCGATGAGCTGAAGATGAAAATTCTCAATGAAGCTCATGATTCCTTGCTGTCCATACACCCAGGGAGCACAAAGATGTATCAAGACTTGAAGACCAAATTCTGGTGGACGCGCATGAAGCGGGAAATTGCTCAGTACGTCTCCAAGTGTGACGTATGTCAGCGAGTGAAAGCTATCCACTTAAAACCCGCAGGCACGCTGCAACCATTGCCTATTCCATCATGGAAATGGGAGGATATTGGCATGGATTTCATTGTTGGTTTGCCTAAGACTTCGGGTGGTTACGATTCCATCTGGGTAATCGTGGATCGGTTAACAAAATCTGCACATTTCCTTCCAGTCAAGACCACCTATTCTTTCAAGGAATATGCAGGGTTGTACCTCACTCGCATTGTATGTCTTCATGGTGTTCCTAAGACAATTATTTCAGACCGAGGCACCCAGTTCGTCTCTCGGTTTTGGAAAAGCCTTCATCAAGCGTTGGACACCCAGCTTATTCATAGTTCGGCTTACCACCCGCAAACGGGAGGCCAAACCGAACGGGTCAATCAAATTCTTGAGGACATGTTGAGAGCTTGTGTGCTAACCTATGGCAAAAGATGGGAACTTTGCTTACCTTTTGCGGAGTTCTCTTACAACAATAGCTACCAAGCTAGCCTCCAAATGTCCCCATTTGAAGCACTCTATGGAAGAAGTTGTAGAACCCCGTTGAATTGGTCTGAATCCGGGGAACGACCTTTCTTTGGTCCTGATTTGGTTCGCGATGCTGAAGCTCAAGTACGCCAAATTCAGGAACATCTTCGAGTTGCTCAATCTCGCCAAAAGAGCTACGCCGATCGTCGTCGGGTAGAACTTTTCTTCAAGGTTGGAGATTATGTTTACCTCAAAGTTTCACCACTCCGAGGCACAAAAAGATTCCAAGTGAAAGGGAAGTTAGCCCCACGCTACATTGGTCCCTTCAAAATCCTTGCAAGACGTGGAAACGTGGCTTATGAGCTAGAGTTGCCATCCTCTCTTGGTAATGTCTACAATGTCTTCCACATCTCGCAATTGAAGAAGTGTCTCCGTGTTCCCACCGAGGCTATCTCCATGGAGCATGTCGAAGTCCGACCCGACCTCTCTTATGTGGAGTATCCTCTACGCATCCTTGCGCGTTCGGAACGCAAATTGCGCAATCGTGCAATCCCGATGGTGAAAGTGCATTGGAGCCGGCACACCGAAGAAGAAGCAACATGGGAACGTGAGGATAAAATGCGGGAGGACTACCCGGAGCTTTTCACAGAACCGTAAGTCTCCTCGTTGTTCTCTTCACATTCGCTTCTTAGCTTTCCATCCTTAATCTTTGAAACTCCTTTCGCCACCCTACTTAACCTTTAATCTCGGGACGAGATTCTTTTAAGGGGGGGTGGTCTGTCACATCCCTAAAGTTCAAATCTTTTATCCTTTTTATTTGAGCTCACTGATTCATTTATTTGAATTCGACCTTTTCCTGTTTTGAATTTGGGTCAGGGTTTCGAGTTTTCGTCGTTTTCGCTTAACCCTAATCGACTTTCAAGAGGCCTTTTGTTTCTTAATAAAACTACCCCAATGTTTTTGCATAACAATTAACTACACATTAAAATAGAATTTTGGAGATTTTATGAAAATTTTTGGTAAAGGTTTAAACCCCTTTAAAATTCCTACAAGTTTGAACCTAATTGAAAATTCACAGATCTGTAGAAGCTGATTCAGTGAAACTTCCTTTAATAAAAAGTGTTCCAAATAATTCACTTAGCACACACAAAAAGTTTTAAAAATTTTTGAGCTCGGGAGCTAGGGTTTTCATTTGTCTCTTGAGGGAGGAATTGAAATCTGAAAATATCCTTACAGTGAACAGTACCCGCCCGACACCTTTGCCGCGCGCGGCCAACCACCGCAACCGAGAGCGCAGCGCCGGCCAATCCCCCGCGCGCGCCTTCACTCCTCCTTCATCAGTGAATCCTGCAAAGAGATTTCTTCTCCATTCCTCCTCTCTCTCCCTCCCTCTCTCTGGCGCGCCTTCATTTCTCCACTGCTGCACGCCATCGCCGGGCAGGAGCACTGCCTCCATCGCCCAACCGCCGGCCGACCGCCCCTCTGCACCAATCAACAGCGCCACTGCACTCTCTACCTCCCTTGGCTCCTCCTCCTCGAGTACAAAGCTCAAGCACTAGCTCTCCCTTCCTCCTTTCTCCTTCCCTGTTCTGCCGCGCACCACAGAGCTGTCACGCCATTGCCGCCCGAGCACCCTCACCGTCGACAGCTCGACTCGGCCATTCCCTAGCCACGCCACCGTGTCAATCAAGTTCCCCATGACCCACTGAACCTCTCCGAACATCGAATTCGTCGGCCGTGCCCTAATTCCACCAGAACGCTGCCGTACTGCTCCTCGGCCGACAACAGCGCCGGCGGCCGCCTCTCTCCAAATTCCGTCATCACGGTAGCCCCATTCTTCAATTCCTTCAACTAGCTTGTTCTTCTCACCATGGTACATCTATTTGATAAGCCATTGATCGCAGTTCATCGCCGGTGAAGGAATTTCCCCCGCGCCACCATCGGTTTGCACTGAAATTGCCGCCAGGGCTCACGTCGACCACCACCTTGCGCCTTTCCCCGTGGCCCAAACCTTCATCAAACCAGTTCCTTGGATCAAGGTGAAGCTCCTCGACCTATCAATCCCCCTCCCAACCTTCTTCTCCGGCGAAATCCCCACCGGAGCAACCGCACCAATGCCTTTCCCCTGTTCTGAGTACTGTTCCATTGAATTTCTTATTTTCCTTTTAATTAACCAGAAGATGCATAGTGTGTAGAAAATCATGGAGAAGTCTAAAAATGCCAAACCTAATTTTGTTTGAATCCTTGAATTATGTGTTAATTTTCTGTTAAAGCACTTTTTCAAAACTGTCCCTGGAATTTCTTTAATAATTCATTGTATTAATTCTGTTGTTGATTTTTAATTGAAGTTCCAGAAGGTTTCTAGGGTTGATTTTTGTTCCATAATTTTATCTTGGCATGATGCATCTCCTGTATTTTTACCAGAATTTTTCATGAACATTGTGCATGCATGTCATTGTTACTATCCCCAAAACCCTAGATTAATTACCTCTGTCTAAAGTACATTAGGAAAGTCACCCAAAAGCCCAAGACCTCTAACAAAAACTTTAGTTTAGATCCTCAGCAGTAGCTCTGTAAAGTTTCATGATTTTTTCATAAGATTTGGTGCATGTTTCTGATTTTATAAGTTTGGAAAACAGAGCCTTGTTAGATTTTTAGTAAATTCATAGAAGCTCAACTTGACCCCAAACCAGAGCCAAAAGTCTTAGTTTAGAGCCTACATTAAACTAAAAATGGTCCCATGCCTGTAACTTAACTTTGAATTTCACCGGAAAAGTCGTTACGACTTTTACGGCACCGTTACGGTATTCCCGATGTCGTAAACAGGCAACGACCATCGGAGGGCTCGTGTTCCTGTTAACGCGAGTCAAAACCACTCAAACTTAGTCTCATAGTAACCCAAGCCACTTAGTAAAGCCAGTACATGTGATGTGTTTTGGGATTTCTCCCGAAAACGACATTCGTGTGCCACCCGATATCGGAACCGGGAACCGGGAAACCCGTAACCGGAATCGGTAAAACTGTTTAGGTCATAACTTGAGCTGTAGAACTCCGAATGCCTTCGTTCTTTTTGCATTGTGCTCATAAACTCAGTAGCTTCCTCTCTGCATCATATTGCATCATTTGGGCATCATGGCATCATGGCATGCATCTCATACCGTCGCATTTTTACTTTATAGCTTACGAACCGCCAGAGAGTGACGCGGGTGCTGCTACGGGAGAAGCACCAGAGGTTGACCAGGCTGCTGAGGAAGTCACCACCGCTGCTGTTGAAGGCAAGCACCTCATATTGCTACCCTAAGTAATTTACTTAATGATTAATATGAATGCTTACGTATAGGAATGCATAAAGTCGGGCTTAGTAGTAACATTGGGAAAAACCTATTATTGTTGCATGTACCCCTCCTTGCTATTGCTTACGTCACCTTGACAAACTGGGTAGAGTGTCTTTGTTCGAGTCACGAAGTGCTTAGCCATGCTTAGATAACACGGTAGAAGTCGAGTGGTAAGTCCCACTCGCACGTATAGGAACCACCTTGATTACTTATGGACTTGTGGCGAGTTCATATGTTGGTAAAAGTTGAAAAGTGTTAAAAGCTGAAATCTGGACGGTGGGACAGGAGTGCAGCAAGACATGGAGGTCTTGTGTGCCGTAGGCCCCGTCTGGGTTGACCTAGGAACCGGCCGTGTTATTCTTGGCCTGAGCACTTTCCGTTCATACCACATGTCCGATATAATGGTAAGATAAGCTGAGTATCTCACTGCGTACCAACGTTTGGCCGATGACTGCACGGTGTGTGGAACGAGGGAGTCATGGGTGCCTGCGAGGCCGTGACACTCGACGAGGGACTCACGTGTGCCTGCGAGGCCGTGGTACTCGGCACCGTGTGGATTTTCCAACCGTGTGGGCACGAGTGTGAAAAAGGTTGACATGAGTACCCCCTTGTGTAACTTTAGCGGGTTGCATGAGCCGCATGGTCCTCAGTCGTGTGGGTACAGTTGGACTCCCCTGCAGGGTGTAAAATCGGTTCGAATCCGCCGCGGTCTCGGTTATGATCAAAGCTCAGTGTCCTTTGGATAATATCGTAGAGTTGTCTTATAACATGATGGAAATTGGGATATTGTTGGTGATATTGGAATATGGTTATTGGTATCCATGGTTCGGATGGAACATGGATGTTGGCATATACATGGTTTATGGTTACATGATCCTTGGGGATTGGGTTTATTAGAAGTTCATGCCCGCAAGAGTCCTTTTTATTTTATGCTTATTCATATATGCTTAGTTTCTGCTTTAAGCAATTGAGTCCGTTCCTATACCTTATTTACCTTGCTACAGCCTCATTGCATTATCCTTGGAGTCGGGAACTAATTCCCACAACAGGGTAAGACTTGCGAGTACCTTCGTACTCAACGTTTGTTGTTTAAGTTTTTGCAGGTGAGGATGAGTTGGTCTTCGGCTACTTTGTCCCCGCCGATGCCGGCGAGGGCGAGGCATAGTCAAGACTTTCGAGTGATCGTGATGTGCGATGTTCGTGGGCTGGGCATCGCAATCTTTTGCTGTTTTCTCATTGCAACCGCTGCGACTATCGTCTTCCTTAGAATCGCTTCCGCTCTCTGATTTCTTTTAGTTTCAAGACTTATGTTGAACCTTGTTATGTAAGAATAATTTAAATTAATGTTATTAATTAATGTGACCTTTGTGATGAATCACATGTGACGTTGCCGACGTGCTCGGATCTTGGGCATTGCTTGAGAAGCATGTCGGGGGACTGCCGGGTCTATATTCTCTTTTATCGGGTTGAGTTCTCGCACACCATGCGTGGGTCGCGAGTCAACTTGGTAAACTTGAATATAAATTGGTCGGGTCTCTCACATTACTCGCGACAGTTTGTAGTAGGGGGTTACAAACGGGCGAGAGAGGGACGAGCTCCCAAGTCTCTGGTGTTCTACGTGTGGTCTGATGTTCCCCCCTCCCTCGTCGTTCTCCCGTCTCCCCCTTTTATACTGCAAGGAGGGAGGTGGGCGTACAAAGAGTTGGCGCAAAGGTGTGGGCGACGGCATGGCCGGGTGTCCTGTAGGCCGCGCTGTTGATGCTTCAAACTCCGTGCCGGTCGCTGTGGATGACGTCGCAGGCATGGCGGTGCTTCTTCGGTCGGTGGCGCCACAGGGATGGCTGTCAACGAGGGACGTCCCTTCGGCATGGTCGGTCGTCCTCCGACGAGGGGTCGGAGGAGAGGAGGACTGGTCGCCGTTAGCTCCGTACTCGGTCGAAATGTCGATCGTAGCCGTCCCGTCTTGTCAGAAGGGATGGGCTTTGACGGAGGTCGTTCGCATAGTGACGGCCTCGCCGTCACTGTGCGACGTGGGCGGTTAGCGCCCACTTGCGCGGGGGGCTTCGGTAGCCACGTGAGTAGTTGAGCTTTTATTACTCAACTACTCAGTACCAACCGCCTTCGTCGCGGTAGGTGGCGCTTCCGACCCCTGAGGGTCGGGGGGGAGCGATTCGCCCGACCCCTGGGGTCGGGCGAGGCGGACTCTGGCACGAGCTCCCGACCCCGTCATGGTCCCGACCCCTGAGGGTCGGGAGGGAGCGATTCGCCCGACCCCTGGGGTCGGGCGAGGCGGACTCTGGCACGAGCTCCCGACCCCGTCATGGTGAGGTCGGGCGCCTGAGTCGAGCGGCGGGTGATCCGACCCCGGTCGAGGGGGTCGGGCGAGGCGGACCTGTTTGTGGGCCCGAGCCACTGTACGCGCGTCGCGGCATAGAGGTCGGGCGAGACGGAGGTCGCTTACTGCTTTATACGTAAAGCAGTCGGAGGACCGCTAATACCGGTCATCACCGGTATTGGCCCTCAACAGTAGCCCCCGAGTGAGGTCCGACCCCCCACATAAGAGGGGTCGGGCGTCGCTCTAATCGGAGGTGGCTGTAGAAGCGTTTCTACTGGTATGGGGCGCGTGCGAGCGCGCACCTTACAGGTGTAGCCCCCGAGCGAGGTCTGATCCCTTCTTGGGATCGGGCGTCGCTTAAGTCGGGAGGAAGAGCGATCGTGGTGATCCCTTGTTTGTGCTGTAAGGGGCGCGCGCGAGCGCGCACCTTGCAGGTGTAGCCCCCGAGCGAGGTCTGGCCCCCTCAGGGGCCGGGCGTCGCTCAGGTCGGGAGAAGGAATTTTCGTTCGCGAGAGCGAACTCATCCTTGGGACTTAAGGTTCTGCGACCCCGCGTTGGATCTCTTTTTGCGATTCCGTCCCCGAGTCCTCTGCTCGTCGCAGTGACCGGTCGGGGGTTCGGTTCGTCTTTGTATCGTGCCTCCAGCGCGTCCGTCCGCCGGACGAGGAGGTTGAGCCGAGCCACGCCTTACCTCGATGGCCGAGGCGTGACGCTCATCGAGCTGCTAACGGGTAGTTCAAGTGGGACCCCGGGATCCCTTCGGGGGGATCCCGACGTAGGCCAGCTGGTGGCCGGTCCCAATATTCCCAGTCGCCGACCCATATGGTTCTCGGTTCCATTCGATAGGTTCCGAGGGCTCGTTGCCTCCTTGCGATAGGATACCCATGGGTCGGCGCGAACCATCACTAGGCTCGACGAACCGGGACTCGAACGCGGATTTACGATGCCCTTGACGCCCGGGCGCCCAGGCGCTAGGGTATTGGCCGCTAGTGGGCCCATCGTGATCCACCCCTCACTCTAGTTACGCCCTGAGCGGCTGTCGAACCCATTCGCTGGGCCAGCCTTCGAACTCTTTGGGCCGTCGGGGCATGTTTCAGCCCATGTGTTTTCCTTACCTGGGCGGGCTTGGCCCGATAAGTCGAACCGTCGCTCGGCGGCGTGCGGTGGCGCTCGATCCGGCGGAGCCTGCAGGCGTGAGCAATAAAATGTGATGAGACGTTTACCTGCCTCACCTGGCGCGGGCGTGAATGGGGCGCGCTGCTCGAGGGGGCGCGCCGCGGGCGTCGTCGTCTTCCCCCTTCAGAGGCCCCCGACTCCAGAGCAGGAGCGGACCCCTGCCCCCGAAGAGTAGGAGTAGATTAGTTAGTATGTATCTAGGGTGTCCGAGGCCGAAGCGCCCGAACAGCTTGTAAAAATAAGTTTTTGTATCACAAGTGATTTTGACCTCGGCGGCCCGTTTCCTTATCACTTGCGTTGAAAAGCGCTCAGTCCCTCACTCGTCCGTTTATGTGTCCCCAAAGAATCGTAGGTCGTAAACAGGATCGACACTTAGTTTTTGCCGGTGAGCGACGTTGCCGTAGCCTTTCGCAGGCGGTAGGCGTTTCGCAGTCCGACCGACTCGACTTCGTGTTTCTCCTATCCGCGACCTATCTTCTCTAAGTCTTAAACGTTAGGTGGGGGGCCGAGGCTCGGTGCAAAACGTAAGTCGCGGATAGGATCGATCGTTAGCTTGACTGGTGAGCGTTGTGGCCATAGCCCTCGTGGGCTCGTTAGCACTTTCGCGGTCCGACCAGTTCGATCTCAAGCTTCCCTATCTTTGACTTACTTGTTTTTGGACGAGTTTTTTGAAAACATGCGAGGGTCGGGCCGCGCACGTATTGCACATGGAATACATGCGCGCACCTTACAGGTGTTGAGCCCCCGAGCGTGGTTGGACCCCTGTGCAGCAGGGGTCGGACGCTGCTCGGGGGGTGTGGAAAACAGACAAGCTACGAGTTTTAGGGATAGAAACGACGTAGCTGTTCAATGTTCCAGGCGTTGTTGAACTCTTGTCCGTCCGCGGTCTGCAGCTTGCAGGTGCCGGGTCGGAGAATCTTGGCGACGACGTAAGGTCCTTCCCATGGCGGCGATAACTTGCGTCGACCTTGGCTGCTGGTGACGCGACGGAGAACGAGGTCGCCGACGTCGGACGCTCGCTCGCGTACGTTCCTTCCATGGTACCGGCGTAGTGCTTGCTGGTGCTTGGCGGATCGGAGGGGCGCCACGTCTCAGAGCCTCGTCGAGCTGATCCATCGCGTCTTCGAGGGACGTCTGGTTCCCTTGGTCGTCGTACGCTCTCACCCTTGGAGCACCGTAGTCGAGGTCGGTTGGTAGGACGGCTTCGGAGCCGTATACCATGAAGAAGGGGGTAGACCCCGTGGCCCGACTAGGGGTCGTCCGCAGGCTCCAGAGTACGGCGGGAAGCTCGGCTGCCCATCGCTCGCTGAACTGTTTCAGCCGGCGGTAGATACGTGGCTTGAGGCCTCGAAGGATCAGGCCATTGGCGCGCTCAGAGCCCCCTGGTTTACGAGCCGCTTCAGGAGTGAGCAGTTCTTGTAAAGGTGCTTGACGGGGTGCTCGTGGTTGGGACATGGACCGTTCCACATCTTCTCGAAGTGGTCCGGGGTGTCCTCCGTGGGTGCCTTGGCACCCTTGCGATCCGCGGCAGCGACCATCCGTTCTCCGGACGGACGCGGCCGGTTCTTCTTCTTTTTCTTGCTCGGAGGGTCGGAGGAGCCTCCGCCGGCTGTCTCGACCCGCTTACCTTTGGCGTCTTGGGCGCGATCGAAGATCGCACCTACCGCCTCCTCGCCAGAGGCGAAGCTGGTCGCGATGTCCAGCAACTCTCTGGCGGTCCGGGGACTCTTGCGCCCTAGTTCGTGAACTAGGGAGCGACAGGTCGTCCCGGACAAGAACGCGCCGATGACATCAGCGTCACCGACGTCCGGCAGCTCATTGCATTGCCGGGAGAAGCGCCGGATGTAATCCCGGAGCGACTCTCCCGGTTTCTGCCGGCAGTTCTTGAGGTCCCAGGGGTTACCTGGGCGGTTGTAAGTCCCCTGGAAGTTCCCAACGAAAACCTCCTTAAGGTCAGACCAGCAGGTGATCTGATTGGCGGGGAGGTGCTCGAGCCACGTTCTGGCCGAGTCGGCCAGATACAGTGGCAGGTTGCGGATGATGAAGTCGTCATCCTCCGCGCCCCCAGCCCGGCACGCGAGGCGATAGTCCTCGAGCCACAGGCCGGGGTTGGTTTCCCCCGCGTACTTCGGTACGTTGGTCGGGGGTCGGAAACGCCGCGGGAACGCTGCGTTCCGAATGTGAGGACTGAAGACCCTCGGCCCCGGGGCGTCCGGGCTAGGGCTTCGATCCTCGTCGTCGTCGTAGCGTCCTCCTCGACGCGGATGACGCGATCGGGAGGTGCCATCGTCGAACTCCAGGCGGCGCCACCGCGCATCCAGGGTGGCGCGGGCGTCCCTGTTCGTCCCCAGGCGACCGCGGACGGAGGCTTTCGCCGTGCCATCCACTGCTGGGGGAGTCTGGTGGACAGACGTGTTCTGGGCACGCTGTCCAAACAGACGCGACAGCGAGCTCTCAGCTTGCTGCACTGCCGCGCGCTCAAGTAGCGCCTCAGCCTCGCGCTGGGCGCGTCGGGCCTCCGGCGTGACGGGCTCAGGGAGGCCCCCTGAGCAATGCCGCTGCCGCGGCCAAGCTCTGGCTCGCCCGTGGGAAGCGCGGGCAGCCATCGTCACGACTTGCGACTCGTAAGTCGCGAACGTCAGTGCGGGTGTGTTCACTGGACTCGCTCTGGGCGAGCTCGTGATCAATCGCCGCACGCTGCTGATCCAGCTGACGCTGGACCTCCAGGAGTTCCTCCCTCCGTGCGCGCAGTCGTTCTGACTGCGCGTCACGGGGTGGGGTCCCGTCCTGCGGGCCAGAAGACTCCGCAGGGCGTTCGCCCTCCGCAGCGGGGAGATCCTCCGCACGTATCATGAGGCACTCGCGTGAGGGATGGTGACTTCCCTCACTGCACTCTGCATCGGAATCTTCGTTTGACGCTCCATCTAGGAGGTCGAAGAGAGACTCGGATGCGCAGCCCACCATGGCCACGAACTCGTTGTTCGTGGCGCGTGGAGCTGGGAGCGTCGACGCCCGGGACAATGTGCCATCGAGAGGCGATACATGCCCGGGGTCAAGCGGGGCAACTGGTGGTGCCGCTGCACCGGCTAGTGCCAAAGCGCCATCGGAGATGGCGACGAAATCGAGGCTCCCGAAACGCACGTGTGTGCCGGGAACCCAGGTGCTTGCGCGGCTAGCCATCCGAACAAAGAGAGGGGTTTGACGAAAACACGCACAAAGAACCCCTACCTGGCGCGCCAACTGTCGGCGTTCGTTGTGGCCGACGAGTAATTAGTATCGTGGAGTGCGTGTTTTGGTTCGGATGGTTCGCGAGAGGACACAAGGATTTATACTGGTTCGGGCAACGTGCCCTACGTCCAGTTCGATGAGGCTGCTCGTGTTACTCGCGACAGTTTGTAGTAGGGGGTTACAAACGGGCGAGAGAGGGACGAGCTCCCAAGTCTCTGGTGTTCTACGTGTGGTCTGATGTTCCCCCCTCCCTCGTCGTTCTCCCGCCTCCCCCTTTTATACTGCAAGGAGGGAGGTGGGCGTACAAAGAGTTGGCGCAAAGGTGTGGGCGACGGCATGGCCGGGTGTCCTGTAGGCCGCGCTGTTGATGCTTCAAACTCCGTGCCGGTCGCTGTGGATGACGTCGCAGGCATGGCGGTGCTTCTTCGGTCGGTGGCGCCACAGGGATGGCTGTCAACGAGGGACGTCCCTTCGGCATGGTCGGTCGTCCTCCGACGAGGGGTCGGAGGAGAGGAGGACTGGTCGCCGTTAGCTCCGTACTCGGTCGAAATGTCGATCGTAGCCGTCCCGTCTTGTCAGAAGGGATGGGCTTTGACGGGGGTCGTTCGCATAGTGACGGCCTCGCCGTCACTGTGCGACGTGGGCGGTTAGCGCCCACTTGCGCGGGGGGCTTCGGTAGCCACGTGAGTAGTTGAGCTTTTATTACTCAACTACTCAGTACCAACCGCCTTCGTCGCGGTAGGTGGCGCTCCCGACCCCTGAGGGTCGGGGGGGAGCGATTCGCCCGACCCCTGGGGTCGGGCGAGGCGGACTCTGGCACGAGCTCCCGACCCCGTCATGGTCCCGACCCCTGAGGGTCGGGAGGGAGCGATTCGCCCGACCCCTGGGGTCGGGCGAGGCGGACTCTGGCACGAGCTCCCGACCCCGTCATGGTGAGGTCGGGCGCCTGAGTCGAGCGGCGGGTGATCCGACCCCAGTCGAGGGGGTCGGGCGAGGCGGACCTGTTTGTGGGCCCGAGCCACTGTACGCGCGTCGCGGCATAGAGGTCGGGCGAGACGGAGGTCGCTTACTGCTTTATACGTAAAGCAGTCGGAGGACCGCTAATACCGGTCATCACCGGTATTGGCCCTCAACACCATGCAACTCAAGAAAGTGCAGCATGTCCTCTTAATAAGAAAGAATCTCGTTAGTTGTTCTCTACTATGTAGAGATGGTTTCAAAATTGTGTTTGAGTCGAATAAATGTGTACTTTCGAAGTATAGGACATTTGTTGGTAAAGGCTATGATAGTGGAGGCTTGTTCCGCTTGTCTTTAACTGATGCTTGTTTTAATTCTGTGAATCATGTGGTTGATGATAATGAATCAATTGTTTGGCATTCATGACTTTGTCATATAAATTTTGGTTGTATGACACGCTTGGCTAGTACGAGTTTAATTTCGAAATTTAATTTGGTCAAAAATTCTAAATGTCATGTATGCGTGCAATCTAAGCAACCTCGTAAGCCTCAGAAGGCTGCGAATGCGAGGAACTTGACACCATTAGAATTAGTTCATTCCGATCTATGCAAAATGAATGGCGAGTTGACCAAAGGTGATAAAAGATATTTCATGATGTTCATCTAAATTTTACTACGTGTATTTATTAAAATCAAAAGATGAAATGTTGCATTATTTTAAGACCTATAAAGCTGAAGTAGAAAACCAACTTGAGAAGAAAACTAAATGATTACGGTCCGATCACGGTGGAGAGTATTTTTCAATTGAGTTGTCTGAATTCTACGTGGAACATGGTATTTTTCATGAGAGGACACCTCCGTACTCACCACAATCAAATGGGATTGACGAAAGAAAGAACCGAACTCTAACTGATTTGGTTAACGTCATGTTAACAGCCGCACTTCCTAAGGAATGGGGTGAGGCTATTTGGACCACGTGTCATGTCCTGAATAGAGTTACTACAAGGAATAAAGAAATTACACCATTCGAGAAATAGGAGAAAAAGAGATTAAATCTCTCTTACTTGCGAACATGGGGTTGTTTGGCCAAAGTCAATGTGCCAATCAACAAGAAGCGAAAGCTTGGACCAAAAACCGTTGATTGTGTTTTTCTTGGTTACGCTATTCACAGCGTGGGTTATAGGTTCTTAATTACAAACTTTGGAGTATCTGACATGCATGTTGATACCGTTACACAGTCCAGAGATGCAATATTTTTTGAGAATAAATTTCTAATGAAAAATGCACCTAGCTCATCTAGTAACGAACATTATCTCCTGAGACATTTGAGCCGGTAGAATACACTAATAATGAAACCCATAAAAGTCATGAGCAAAATAATAATATAGTCACTCGAAAGAGTAAGAGATAAATGATTGCAAAATCTTTTGGTGATGACTATATGATATACCTTGTGGATGGTACTCCTAAAACCATTGAAGAGACATATTCATCTTCTGACGCTGACTTTGGAAGGAAGTGGTTTAAAGTGAGATGGATTCTATTATGTCTAATGGAACTTGGGAGGTCATTAATGGACCTTATAGGTACAAACCTGTAGGATGTAAATGGGTGTTCAAGAAAAAACTTAGGCCTGATGGTACTATTGAAAAGTACAAGGTGAGACTTGTGGCTTACCCAAAAAGAGGGTGAAGATTTAGTCGACACCTATTCACCAGTTGCTCGCTTGACTACTATTCGAGTGTTATTTTCTTTGGCAGCCTCTCATAGTCTTATCGTTCATCAAATGGACGTTAAGACAGCTTTCCTTAATGAGGAGCTAGAGGAGGAAGATTTATATGAATCAGCCTGATGGATTTGTAGCAAAGGGTGAAGAGGGAAAGGTATGTAGATTATTGAAATCTTTGTGTGGCCTAAAGCAAGCGCCTAAGCAATGGCATGAGAGGTTCGACAGGACTTTAGCATCTGCTGGCTTTGTTGTGAATGAAGCTGACAATATGTGTACTTCGCTATAGTGGGGGAGAAGGTGTGATCTTGTGTTTGTATGTCGATGACATATTAATTTTTGGAACCAACCTTAACGTGATTAAGGAGGTGAAGGACTTCTTGTCCACCAATTTTGAGATGAAGGATTTGGGAGTGGGTGATGTTATTCTTAATATCAAGCTACTAAGAGAAGGCAATAGTGGGGTGTACTACTGCAATTCCTATGTGGAAAAGGTTTTGAGTCGATTTGGATTTAGTGACTGCAAGCCTACTCCTACGCCTTATGACCCTAGCGTGCTATTAAGGAAAAATAAAAAAATAGCAAGGGATCAATTGAGATACTCTCAAATTATAGGCTCGCTAATGTATTTAGCTAGCACGAGGAGGCCTGACATCGCGTTTGCAGTGAGCAAACTAAGCCGGTTTGTATCAAATCCAAGAGATGATCACTAGCGTGCTCTTGAGAGAGTTATGCGCTATCTAAAAGGCACGACGACCTATGCGATTCACTATGCCGGGTACCCTAGGGTACTAGAGGGTTTAGTGATTCAAATTGGATTTCTGATGTTGATGAGATTAAAAACATAAGTGGATATGTGTTTACACTTGGAGGTGGCGCTGTTTCCTAGAAGTCTTGCAAGCAGACCATCTAATGAGGTCAACAATGGAAGCAGAACTCACAACGTTAGATACCGCCACTGTTGAAGCTGAATGGCTTCGTGAGCTCCTTCTGGATTTACCAGTCGTTGAAAAAACTATACCGGCTATTTCCATGAACTGTGACAATCAAACGGTGATCGTCAAAGTGAACAGTTCAAAGGACTACATGAAGTCATCTAGGCATGTAAAGCGGCGGCCTAAATCTGTCAGAAATTGAAAAACTCCGGAGTGATTACGTTGGATTATGTCCATACATCTAAAAATCTAGCAGATCAATTCACAAAGGGACTATCACGTAATGTGATAGATGGTGCATCGAGTGAGATGGGCTTGAGACCCACGTAAAAAGTCTACCATAGTGGTAACCTGTCCTATGTGATTGGAGATCCCGTGAATTAGGATGGTGAAATAAGCTAGTGGTTGACCAAGATGGAGAGACCTTTTAAAAAGGTTCATGTTGTCTGAGATGCGCTTCTCTCCTATTCTGTATGGCAGGTTGGTGTATACCTTAATATGGTCCGAGTGGCTTGTTTAAGAAGAGATGTTGGCCTACAGAACATCTTTTTTCTATGAGGAAAACACCTATATTAGTTCGACTGCTGGTCACAGTCTATGAGATTTGGGTGATTTCTAGATACTCATGAAAGGTCTAAGAGTTTGACTTATATACTCCAAACCGAGAGGATGCTTATTGTAACCTAGTATCAATTAAGGGCTCTGGTGAAATCTGTTATCACAAAACTGTCAATTCAAGACATAGTCCATTGTTCAGTTGCTAACAGGTATAACTTTTTCTCTAGTTGGATGTTTAACTTAATGGTCTCCATCGAAACACTGGTATATCAAACTATAAGGAACTGAGAGTGTCTTCATGTGCCTTAAATTTTGATGAGGATTGTTGGATTTAATTAATTTATAGCAATTAAATCAGAATTTCAAGAGCCATATTAACAATATTGGACTTGCTAGTAATCAAAAGAATATTGTGGTAATGGTCATTAGAGGCATTATTATGTTAATGGCCATTAGGAGCATGAAAATGGAGTTGATGACATGCAATGCCAATGAATGTTTCAGTTTTCTTTTCTCATTCATGCGCATGAAGTAATTCTTTTAAAGTCTCACTTCCATCCTTGTTGCTGAGAGAATATATATATACTCTCTTTGTGTGACTTGGAAAATAGAGTTTTTTTTAAAATAATATTAATTTAATTATTAATTTCAAAAATGGGTGTCGATTTAGAAATATTGCAAAAATAGAAGGCTGTCGGTCCCTGAAAGATCGATAACAGGCCTGTCGGTCGGCCGGAAAACCGATCTGACCTATCGGTTTTCCGACGCCCGACTGTCTGTTACGTTCGGTGCCACCTGGGCTATCGGGCCCGAAAGGCCTGTCGGTAACTGGATTACCGACAGGCCACAGCAGGCCTGGCCCAGTCGGGCCCGGCCGCACCCGACTCTGTCCCTAGTCGGTAATCGGGAGACCGACTAGGTTAAGTAGTCGGTTTCCGGGGGACCGATAGGTCCCCCTATTTCCCCCGGCCGCTCTCCATTTGCGTCGCGCGGCGTAGAGAGAAGCTAGAGAGAGAACCGAGAGAGAGAGAGAGCGCGCGAGCGGGAGAGAGAGAGCGCGCGAGCGGGAGAGAGGCGCGGACGGCTCGCGCTCGCGGGAGGAGGAGGAGGAGCGGCGGCGGCGGCGGAAGAAGAAGAAGAAGAAGAAGAAGAAGAAGAAGAAGAAGAAGAAGCAGAAGAAGAAGGAGAAGGTATAATATTTTTTTTTAGATTTAGTAGAACAATAGTTTATGTATATTATAAATTTAGTTTTGTAATGATTATTTAGGTCGCGGGAGAAGAATAAAAGGGAGAAGAAAAAGAGGAAGAGGAAGAACGAGAAGAATAAGAAGTAAGTATAATATTTTTTTAATTTAGTAGAATAATAGTTTATGTACATTATAAGTTTAGTTTGATAATGAGTATTTAGATAGTGATTTTATTTATATGAGTATCTTCTAAGTTCATAAAATTTATATTATATACGTATAATATATATAGAGTATATGGAAAAAATTTTTGATGTTGCTATAATTATAATAAAATGAAATAGTAAATAAAGGGTAGTTAAAAATATTTTTGTTGTCAGGATGTCCAGTGTCGTCAGATTCAGAATATTTTATGGGGAAGGAGAAATTAGACACTGTGAATATGGTATAGATTTGAATGAATTTTCATATGTGGATGGTTGGTTTAATGGACCCTGTGAGGTGCCTAGAGTGGAAGTGTGGAAATGGTTGCAAGAACTGTTGAATATCCCATTACATGATCGGTTAGTGGTGAAAGTTTTAATTCCTAAGATATACGAAGGGGTATATAAATGGGAGCTTTTTGAGATAAAAAACACAACAAGTTGGCGGAAGTTCGTGTATATGGGTATCCATAAAAAGTTTGATCACGTGCTGCTTGTTCAACATGAATCAAGGAGCACATCGGAAGGGCATGAGGAAGTAGGTGAAAGTTATGTCCATGTTTTAAATAATTTAGCAATTGGTGAGAGCACGGAGCAAAATATTGAAGTTGAGAATAATAGTACCAGAGAACAGATTAATCAGACGCAAGATGAGGTGGGAGGAGGCCGGATGGAAATGATGGTTGTAGATTGTGGAGAAGAGAATGAGGTTATTGTAGATGAGATGCAGAGGGATGATGATGAGTATGAAGATTTTATTGAGACACGGGGCGGGTGGAAGGAGGGTGATGAAGAGCCAGAGGACTGGATTGATATGGACAACATGGCATGTGATGATGGTCACAAGTCAGCCTGGGAATATGATGCTGTAGAAGTGAGGCAGGGGCAGATGTTTCGTGATAAGGGGGACTTGCAAATGGCGGTGAAGCGGTGGGCGTATTCGGAGAAGAAGCAGTTCAGGGTGATAATTTCAAACACAACAACATATGATGTAAAGTGCATTGCTCCAGACTGCACATGGCGTGTTCATGGGTACCTACCAAAGAATGAGACATCATTTGTTGTCTCTATTGTGGTGCCTCACTCGTGTATGTTGAGAAATACTCTTCTGAAACATAGGAATATGACAGCAAAATTTGTTGCTGATGTACTGTATTCAGAGATAGTGCAAAAGACTGCAATATCTCCCTTTGCTATCATGCATAGTATACAGAACAGATATGGGTATGACATATCGTATGATATGGCATGGAGGGCGAAACAGAAAGCATTGGAAAGAAGGTTTGGCACTTACGAGGATTCATATCATAATCTTCCAGCATTACTTGAAGTTGTTCAAGCTCGGAACGCGGGGACTGTAATTGCGTGGTACGACTTTGTCAATGCAGATGGTAACAAGGTACTTCAACGTGCTTTCTGGTCATTTGGATGCATGATTGCAGCGTTTAGATACTGTCGACCCGTGCTATGTGTGGATGGTACATTCTTGACCGGTAAGTATAAAGGGCAAATCCTTACTGCTATTGGGGTTGATGGAGAGAATCAGATTGTGCCAATTGCATTTGCATTTGTGGAGCACGAGCGGACCGAAACTTGGTTGTGGTTCCTTCGGTGGCTTAAGAGAGCTGTTGTTAGAAATAGGCCAGATGTTTGCATCATACATGATCGAAATGCTGGTCTATTATCAGCAATTGATATGTTGCAAACGAATAGTACGGACGAAGCATTTTGGCCAGATTTACATAGTCGTTGGTGCATGAGACATTTGGCTGCAAACTTTCACCGACAATTTAAGAGCAAACGTCTGATGAATATGTTCAAGCAGCTATGCAAGCAGAACCAACGTTCAAAATTTACTAAACTATTACAGGAGCTTGACAGATTAACTAGCAATCAAATGAAGGAATTAAGAGATACGGCTCTGCCAGGTTATGATGCAGAGGCACTTCCTTTGGATCCTCTTCCTAATGAAGCACACAGCGTGACACGAAGGCGGAAGGGGGGAAGAAGAGTGAGTTGTTTCTCGGACTGGATTAAGGAGGAGTCAATGGAGAAATGGTCATTGATAGAAGATAGAGATGGATCCCGTTATGGTATAATGACAACTAATCTCGCAGAGGTTTATAATTGGGTAATGAAAGGTACACGAAGCCTTCCACTTGTAGCTATCGTTGAGGGTATCACACGTGGTACACAAACATATCTGCAAGAGCGTTATGCTCAAGCAATGTTGAACATGTGCAACCATCAAGTACTGTACTCCTCTAAAATCACGGAGTATATGCAAGAAAAAAGTGAGAAAGGTGAAAGACATTTGGTTCGGAGGACAGGTAACAGAGAACTAGTTTTTGAGGTGTTGTTGCACGGAAAGAGCGGACTTGGCATTGCTCGTGCTGAAGTAACAATGGAATGCATATTGTGGCCTGATTTGAACAAATGTGAGTGCACATGTAACAAGCCAAAGTTGCTGCATTTACCCTGCTCTCATGTCTTCACTGCTTGTGCTAAGGGAAATATTGACACCCATAATTTTGTGTCACCATACTACTTCAAAGAAGCAGTGGAGGCTACATGGCGTGGTGAGTTACTTGGGTGGAGAGTTGTCTCTGACTTCACACGGCCACCACAGGGACAACCAGCTTGGATCCCGGATCCAAGCAAACGAGTTATCATAAAGGGTCGTCGCAAAATGCGCCGGATCAGGAATGACATGGATGCTAGTCAGGCACGTGGGGGTCGCAAAGAATGCATAGTTTGTGGAGGTAACCACCTACGAAAGGATTGCAACTTGTACATAGTGGAAAGGAGACCTGACGGCGCGGATGTGTGACGTGTTCCAATGCGGAGGGGCGCCCGCATGGAAAGAGGAGGACCATCTACTTAATTCTGTCATGGGTACTATATATTTTATCGTATTGTAATATGTACTATTTTAATTTGTAACATGTGTGTTATGTAATATTTTAAGATGTACTATTTTTATTTGTAACTTGTGTAGTAAGTGTTATGTAATATCATAAGATGTACTATTTTCATTTGTAACTTGTGTACTAAGTGTTATATTACATTATGAGATGTATTTTTTTTATCATACTGTAAGATGTCATATTTTATGTTGCTATTAAATATTGTCAATTTTTTCTTAAAGCCATGGAGTTGATTGATCCGGTAATTGATTCCAAGCATCGCTCTAACTCTGAGACCGGTGATCTTTACGATCCCCTTCGACTACGGAGCTTCGACGACTTTTGGAGAGTGGACGACCGATGGGTTCCGAGGTAACCTACTAATTCACAAAGTATTGTTTGTTACATATTACACTTCATTTTGAAATAATGTTGTCTTGTTTGTAGGTTACAGGCATGTGGATTACTACCACTCGCCCGGATGTTGGACCCAAGCGGTAGGAGGTCTTCTCGGTTTCCCGCTGACCGTGCGCTACTCGCTGCTTTGGTGGACCGTTGGCGACCAGAGACCCACACGTTTCACCTACCGGTAGGTGAGATGGCTCCGACTCTACAAGACGTGTCCATGCTATTAGGTCTCCCTCTGGCAGGGGATGTGGTTTTCCCTCCTCCGGTGCAAGCAACATGGAAGCATGATATCTTGCATCGATTTCACGATGTCCTACCTGGACAGGATCAGCTGCAGTTTAATGATAACCACGGACCTACGAAGATATGGCTGCAGCAGTTTCGAGCAGAGGCGCTGACTGCAGATGCGGAGGATTGGAGAGTGCAGCGCCATTTAGAGGCCTACCTTCTGTGGTTGTTTGGTTGGGTCTTGTTCACGAGCACGCACCAGGACACCGTTGATAAGCGTCTGATAGGCCTCGCCCAGATTATCGCTGACATAGACGTGGCACAGATGCCCCAATATAGTTGGGGCTCTGCCGTGCTAGCTGCGACCTACAGAGCGTTATGTGATGGTTGCAGACGTAGGACTAGTGCCGGATCACTTACTGGATGCCCTTTGTTTCTCATGTTGTGGTGTTACGAGCGCTTCGACATCGGACGACCTACTCTTTCCGCGTACGATCCATACGATGATGACCTGTACACGGATGACGACGATGAGGTGGACAGGCCTACAATGGGATCCTTATGGTGTACGCGAAAGGTAACCAAATTATATTTCAATTACAGTTAATTTGTCGTATATTAGAGTTTGTAACTAATTTATTTATCATAATGCAGATGACTTGGGCAACAGGCACCGTCCGCAGGGGGTATCCAAACTACGTCCTTGCGTTTGATCAGCTTAGAGCTGATCGTGTCCGATGGACGCCATTCAGTCCAATGGAGGTCCAGAGGCGTGCGCCTCACGGGTTGTCGTCCCTGTGCACTCGTGATCACCGCATATGGTTCACAAAGAAACACCTTGTGTATGACATCGTTGTCGAGCCATACGCCGTGAACCGAGTTATGCGTCAGTTCGGACTACTCCAGCCGTTTTCCATTCCCCGACCACCCGTCCTTTGTGACCATATGTAAGTATGATTTACTTTGCAAACCGTTTCATTGTCGATAAGGAGTTACTTTTTCAACCTGTAGGGAGTATACAGTAAGACATTATAAATATCATTGCAGGATGACTAGGAAAGGCCAGGGCCTCGCGTACGAAGATTCATGGGCCGCTAAGATGTTGCCTTGGATTGAGCAGTGGGCTGGTGCTGCTCAGGACGTTTGGGTCCCCGCTGGCCCTTTCGTGGAGGAAGCGTATGTTCGGTACTTACAGTGGTACAGCACCAGAACACGCATTCGTTGTCACCCGGTGCCCGCGGAGATTGTGGACCATGATGCTGACATCACAGACACGTTCGCTCCGCAGCCGGGTTCGGCATACCACATGCTGGTACGTACTTTCCATTGAGCTATATTTTCTGTGTCATGTGTCATACTCATACTCATATGTAACATGCATGTAGTCTGAAACATATGCGGAGGTCGCATCAGAACTTGAGGGGTACGCCCGGCGGTGCGAAGCGAACCCTCCTAGGTTCGATGCGCGGGAGATGGCAGCAGCACTAGCTCGCCTTGCACGGCGCTGCAGGGACGCCCTTCGGTGCTCATCATGTTCGCAGTCCTACGACGTGCGTCCGCGGTCCCAGCTAGGTTCGATCCAACCTCGCACTCGCCTATATTTCTGCAATTTGTTACAAGTGAAACATAGTTTCGAAATCATAAATTGAAATATATTATCTTATAAAAAATTACTGGTTCCGTCGAACCTGCCTCTGCAGCACCGTCATTCCGTTCTCAGGAACCCTCCTCTTGTCGGCATCACTGGGACGCCGCCCCGTCTCGTTTTCATGAGGCCGGGCCATCTCAGTTTCAGGAACCCGGGCCGTCTCATTTTCAGGAGTCCGTGCCATCTCATTTTCACGAGCCCGGGCCATCTCATTTTCACGAGCCCGGCCCGTCCCATTTCCACGTCGATCCATCAGCCATCCCTTTTGGGACCGGTTTTATTCCGACACCTGGTTACCAGGCACCAGCAGGTTCATCTTTTCTTTCCCGCACTCCATTCATATTATATTTTGAAATACCCCTTCATTAAGTGAAACTAATAATGCTCTTATTGTAGGTGACCACACAAGGAACATCACGGGCTCCCTTTCCGACGAGATGACGTCGTGGACCAACGTGGACGTGGAGGGTTATTCACAGATGCCCGGAGCTCCTATACCAAGTCAGCCCACGCAGCAGGAGGAGTCCACCCCTTTGGAGGGTCCTAGGACTCGCCACGCACCGGACCACCTCACTTACCCGTCAGGGCAGATTAGGCACCGGAAGACGCGGCGTCGTGATGCTTGAATGTTAACATATCTGTTGTACTATATTTATGCGTCACTATAATTATGTTCTACAGTGCTTATGTTGTATTATGATTATGTGCATTATCAGATATCTATTACGTATTTCAATACTTCTATTTCCGCCATGTGCTGTCATATAACTTCTGTCTCCGATATGCGCTCCCACAAAGCGTCAGGGAATCCAATAAAGTCTGTCTCTGAAACACTATTTAATGCCACTGAAACGTGTCGGCCATGAACACTCCGATACCCTATTCGGTCCTCTGATCTCCGACATGTGTTCCCACATAGCGCTAAGGAATCCAATAAAGTCTGTCTCTGAAACACTATTTAATACCGCTGAAACGTGTCGGCCATGACCACTCTGATACCCTATTCGGTCCTCTGATATCCGACATGTGCTCCCACGTAGCGCTAGGGAATCCAAAGTGTTGCACGCCGTCTCTATATATTATGTCGTGCCCTCTTCTTCATGCATATACAAAGTTCAAACTACCCAACTTCATCAATGGCTAGTAGAGGTCGTGGTCGTGGAGGTCGGGGGGCCGTTCCAACCCCTCCTCCAATCGGCGGACCAACATGGTTTAGTGAACCAAAACCAGAGTTCCCTCTAGAATTCAAGTCTGAATTCAGTCCAGGCAGTCCTCTGCGACCATATGATGCTACGAAGGAGAAATGGCCCAAGTGTAAACATGGTGCTGATGCTGTCGTGCAAACGATGGATTACGGCGAGGATAGTGGTCGTCATTTTTTTCGCTGTCCATACGGAGCGGTAACTATGAATTTCTAATTTACTTTCACATTTAACTCTCTTTATTATGCAATAACACTCTTTTTCATGAACATATTATTTTTTCCACAGTCGTATGATGATGACGACAATTGCGGATGGACTGCATGGGTTGATCCAGAGGCAATCTATCCGTATCGGCACTTCATCACCTACCTGGAAGACAAAATCTTCGACCTCACCCAGCTGCTAAATGCTCCGACTCCTGAACCATCCAATGAAGATCTTGTCATTTCCATCGCTGAAGATGATGACATGATATGGTGCGAGGTCCCGTATTGTAAATGCCCACATCACAAGCCTGGACCTACTAAACCTCCTTCGCAACAGCGCTCTTCCTCGTCTTCTCATTTCCACTAGCTCTAAGTCTGCTACTAATAATCGTCAATACCCTGCACTTACCGTAGTGTTCAAGGGAATGTATTGTATTTGTATCTCACTCTTTATCAAACAAGTAATGTATCTTTGCAGTTTTAATACTCCTCATATATATTTTTTAATTTAATAATATTTTTTCCTCACTATAACGTGTAATAAAATATTTTTTCCCAGGAAATGAACCTGTCGGTTCTCTGATAACCGATAGGCCTGTCGGTAATCAGAGGACCGACAGGCCCCTTTCGGTATTCGCCTCGCCCGACAGGCCGCAACAGGCCACAAACCCTAGGGTTCGGGGACCTGTCGGTCCTCAGTCTACCGATAGGTCCCTGTCGGGTCCATTTTCGCCCGATTCCTCAGATCCTACGCGCCACGTCGACGCCTCGTCATCGCCACATAGGCTATCGGTTTTCCGGGGACCGACAGGCCTCTTGTCGGTTGTCCGGCGACCGAGAGCCTTCTATTTTTGCAATATTTCTAAATCGACCCCTATTTTTAAAATTATTAATTAAATTAATATTATTTGAGAAAAAAAACGAAAATAGATGAGACACACGCAAATACTTCAGCATACCATTCCTTATTAGTCGTTGCATTCATTCGTCATTCTCATCCCGACGTCCGCGTGCACGAATGGTGGGAGAGCAGGCCTCTAGAACCACTGACTTTTCGAGTTCTTGCATCGAGATAAGAATGCAATAAGATTTTTGAGAGAGCGCACTTCATCGCGCGACTGCTCCCTTGGCGTTCTTGGTGTTCATCGTTTACGACATCTTCTTCGCAGTGAACAAACTGTGTTGTGAGTACGTCTTCTTCCTGGTGGCCGTTCAAGGGACTGTACTGTGTACCACGTCCTGCGTCAACTTTGATCGACTATATCAAACAGCTCACTATATCGATTAGTGAGAACGACGCCATCGGGGCCCTCGGCATGGGTCCTGCCGAGGATACATCGTGAGCTTTGTCTCGTTTTTATTTTTATTCATTTTAAACAGTGGTTTAAACATGAACGCTAGCACACGTCGATCACAAAATAATATCATAATTTATCTATATTTTTGAGAATTAAAATATGTCATAATTTGCCTAAATATCTAACATTTGGACAGTGTGGAGACACAGAAAAATGGACGAAGAGGCAGGAGCTAAACACTTGGAGCAGAATATGAGGCTACAGGGAAACACGAACTTAGATTACGGCACATATCTGAGTGGTGGGTGGAAACAAACAACAGTAGATTGCTGCAATTGAGGGGGCTGCATAATGACTCCATCGTTTACTCCTTGTTGCACTACACTGCAATCTGCTCATGTTACCACCGGAGCCACCCAGAGTCACATTCTGTACTCTGAACTCACCAAGGCCCGTATCGTCAGCTAGCATGATGATGATGCGCATGTTAGCATCAGGCAGGCTGTATTGCTGTGTCGAGTTGTACAGAGATATAGTCTGACTCCAATTCCCTTTGTTCTTTCGGCAGTTTGTCGTCTGACTCCAATTCTTCTTTTGCCATGAACGTTGCGACACATAGACAGTGGCCTTTCCTAATTTTTCTCGGTGACTCATTCTTAGATTGAATCTCTTGATCTGCTTCGTTGATGCCAAGCATTTGACTCTAGCAAGGCTCAGTGCGATGTTGTTGTCGTATATATACTCTGAAGCCTGAACACCATGGTGACCTAAACCAGTACTTACCAAAACCTGAGGAGTTAAATCAAAGTTGAGCGTCTGCGTTCTATTATACAATTCAGACCACCAAGTTAAGCTGAGGCCTCTCTAATGAACCACCGAGTTGAGCTCAGGCAAACTGGCCTATCGTTTTTCATCAGACACCACTTCGGACCACCAAATGAACTAGCACAAGAAATGAAGGTCGTTTTCAATTTGACTCACATTTCTCATGGGTACCGTTACATCAATCTCTATTATGCCTTCTTTGGATTGCAGGAATTTTTCCTTAATTCCTACTTTTGATCTGTGAAATTTCAACGTGATTCCTGTAAAATTCATGCGATCCAAAAGAGCCCTAACTACTTTACTACAACAGTGATTACAAAGTCAGTGAGCAAGACATCACTTGGTCAACAGCTCGACTGGACTCGTGCATGCCGCATGAGAACTGCTCCATATCATATACAGTATGATGACAAAGACAGAATGATCAAAGATGACACTTGGTGTCAAATATTTGTGAAAGAAGTAATAATAAATTTTTTCCATTTAGTTTCTTTCCTATATATACTGCCCTTGTACTATGCTATACTAGTAAATATTGCTAGTACCTGTGGTATGAGGACAGAATTATCTCTGGGCCGTTGGATTCTTTCAGTGCATTGTGTAAAAGACCTCGATAATAAATACCATCCATTTCTAGCACATTCATTCAGAGCCTCTTAAATAGGTCGGGTTATTAATTTGTCCCCACGAATAATCGGTATAGTCGAACCATATGAACCAACGCTTTATATATATGTATGTAGTATATACTGGCACCATAGCTAGCTTTAGCTTGTCCATGGAAGCCAAAGAAGTGATCAAAGAAAAAGGCGAGAGAAATCCTAAGGGCTGGGTATGAACAGTTCCAGGATATAGATATAGGAGGCAAATGGAAAAACTAGACTGCCATCACCGATGCGGCCAGACAATTGGCCAACACAGAACACGGTGGAAACGTGGTACAACAACGGTCTAATGCAAAGCACATCCCCTGCTACCAATGTCCGCGGATGCAGATCCATCATTCTCTTAACTAGTATATGGACTACAGGGAAGGAATGCAACAACCGAGTTTTCCGCTGCAAAGAGCACACACAGGAACATATCCTTCACTAGTTCAATGGAGAGGTAGCAAATTGGAGCTGCATGGGGGCTACAGGCATCCGCGAACTGGGCGTCCTAAAAAAAAAAAGAACAGAGTGGTCAGTTGAATTCGATCTGTATGCCAATGTCTTTATGCTGTTTCTTGCGCGTCTTGTGCATGTATATAAAAACTCTATTCTCTTATTTAGTAATATATATGGCACGATGCTTCAGATCTTCTGAAAAAAACATATTTGTGGAAACTTTGGAGCAAAGCGTCCCCAGGTGCCTGGGGATGTTATCAGTACCTCTTGTCAAGTTGGGACCTTCAAGCTTCCTTGATTTTATACATCCGATGCTCTGTGACACCATATTATGGGAGTTGGCCGGGAAATCTCTCAACATTTTACCTGCAGGTTGCTAGTGTCGACAGTGAATCTAAAATGGAATTAATACTAACAAGTCAATAAAAGATGAAAGGCCTGAAACTGAGTGGAAAGTATTGCATCCCCCCTCTGTTTGTTTCCCTTTCCTTAATTGGTGTTCTCACTTTAGTATGCAATTAACAGTTCTATGCAATTAAATCCATTCTTTTTGCCACATGCTTTGATTTCTCATATATGTTCCATCAAGATCTGTGTCCCTAATTTCTATTATCCTGTAAGAGCTTCCAAATTACCACCGAAGTAGCACCCCGATGGACCTGCAACTGCAAACACTCCCGTACTTATTGTGCGTATACGAACTTTCACAAGTCATATAAAGAGTTCCCGTGCTACTGCACATGTGTGCAATAGTATCTACAATGCTACGTTTTTTAATGGCTTGTAGTATACAATACGTTTGGACAGTGTCAGTGGAGGCGCAGAAAACATGGACAAAGAGGAGAAAACAACACTTGGCAGGAGGAATGTGAGGCTCCAGGAAAAAACGAGCTTAGATTACAGGCCCATGTTTGAGTGACATTTGAAAACCAAGAATAAGGGACTGCTGCAATTGGAGCGCTGCATGGCGACTCCATTGTCGACTCGTTCTTGGACTGCACTGTACAATCTGCCCGTGCTAACACCAGAGCCATTCCGTATTCTTAAGTGGCTAAGTCCCATATCATTAGCGGCTAGATCCTCTTTAGAGTTATCATCACCTAGGTCTGTTGTAGTTGGTAGCATCCGTACTGTATGTTGTACTATCTTGCTTTGTTTCTTCCTTTGCCAGTTTGTCACAAGAGACTTGATTTTTTTTGTTACTGTACTGGATAATAATTCCCCAAGTCAAACTGCTTGGCAGCAATTTATTTTGTGTATACTACTAAGAGCATGGAACTATAAACATAATAGATCCGGAATGAGGTTTTCCGTGTGCAGTTTGAAACACTCAGAAGGTTCCTGATAAGATCGGCTATAGAAATGATCCTCCTCTAGCTAGTAGTAGCATGAACGTAGCCACACTGCTGAGAGAGAGCACTCCTGATTTCTTAGTGAGTCATCCTTATTAACAGTGATGAATCTCTTGATCATCTGCTCCATTCATGCCAAGCATTTTTCCCTCCATCGTTTGCATTCCTCATCAAATTAATATGAAGGTCGTTTTTCAATTTGACCCACATCCACATTATTTCTCATGGGAACCATTACATTGATCTCTCTTACTACACTACAATAATCGATGCATCAGCATGACGAAGTCAGCGACCGAGCGATCACTCCATGAGCAGCTCGCCGGACTTGTGCAGGCCGCATGAGTCCTACTTACTACTAGTATACACGTATCTCGGAATGCCGTGAATCGTTTTCCAAATTAACAAAGACGTGCATGTGTTATGCAGATAATTATAGATAATCATCGATAATTAGCCATCAAATGTATCAACATAATTTGATAATTCTATATATACTATCACAATGAGTTTAGTTAGCATGTATTTACTAAGATAGCTTTTGATAGGAAATAAGGAATCATGAATTCCTTTTTGCAAGTAGGACTGATGTTCAGTACAGTATGCGAGACTATTTATTCCTTGCCCCATGGTTTTTGTTTTTCGAAATGACTTGCCATGCACATGGTTTTACAGATATGTATGTTCGTTCCGCCTATGTGACAATATTTTCTATTGTATATAAGAACTCCTAAAGTACCACACAAAATAAATGTAATGCCCCAATGGGCGTAACTACAATGTCCACATAATAATTATTGTGGGGGTACAAACTTTCACCAAACTACATACATATAATATTTTGCGAGGGTACGAATTGCCTCATTAATGCTACCATAGATGTGCAATATATATATATATATATATATATATATATATATATGCTAGAGCATGATAGAGAGTGGAATATGAGAAAACATGGAAAAGTCGTCGAGAGAAAACACTCTAGCTAGAAGGTGTGCAAAACACTTGGGAGAGTAGGAGTATGCGGCAATAGGAAAAAAGGAATATTGTGTTGGTGCAATAATTGACAGCGAGTCAATGTGCTACCAGCGTCGTTCAGCATTGTGAACTGCCGCAAACCCATGTCGTCGGTAGTCTAGCACCATCGTCCCAAGGTCGTTGAAACTGCCATGATTTTTCTTCACCTGCCTGGATGGGTCCTGTCGCTACCTTCTCCACAGCTTCACTAGCTACCACCAAGGTAGAAATCTTCTAGTATTGCTCTAACTGAGAAGCTAGGCAAAGGGAAGCTAAGTGCGTCAAAGTATTAGATCTTAATGAAAGACAATTGTACTTTCCACGAGCAGCTTGCGCACACACAAACATTCCGAGATCGGCTACACAAAACAGAAATGAAAACACCTCCTCTTCTGATATGGGATGAAGCCATTAGCCATGAACATAAATTTTCCAAAATTAGAACATCAAAAGTTGAAAGGCGTTCTGTTTTTCTAGATGGATTCATGCATACTTACCTTGAATCGCTTGCGTGGCTTTGTTCATACCAAGTATTGGCCACCATCGTTTACATTAAGCAAGCTCGAGTTAACAAAGCAGACCTCAAATTTTGACACTACCTCATGGTGGAGTGATGATGCAACCAGTAATAACCAGCCAAACCAATGGAGAAAAATAAAAATCCACACTTTTGGAATCAAAGGAAGATCTTGTTGCATTTCATTTTGATTAATGTGATTCAAATAGGCCAATTTATAATCTAGATATAAGAACTCTGTCAGAAAAGACCAAAATAAGTGTGTGAATTTTTACACGTTGTAGGGGGTTAGACTGCAGTTTCAATAGTGTAGGGCCAAAATAACACGAACGGTTCGGTTTAAGGACTGACTAAACACACTTCATTAAAAAAAGTTTAGTTTGTAATTTAATAACTAAATATGTGAACTATAACATGGGCACTCTTATAGTATGCATATGGTGTTTTATTCTATTTCAGACACCTCAATGTTTCCGACAAGCAAAATTAAATACGGTGAGTATGTTGGCTAACTAGTATCTAACTCAAATAAATGCCCACAACATCTCGGTATATCTGGGAGGGAAAGGGAGGAGGGGGGTTGAGGGAGACGAAACATGGATACCTTTTCATATATTAATTAGCACCAGACATGCACAAACCTCACTAATTTTAGTTGCGCTTCTTCATTGCGCACATAGAGAGATAGGGATGGTGGACGACAATGAGAACTGTGGATGAAAGACAACATTTTGGAGATATGCGTGTCAATGAGGATAGCTGAAGGTATGTGTGGCAACGGCATAGACACTAAGGACCTTGGACCACTTGAAGATGGTGTTAGAATCGTAGAGGTTGAATTCACAGCATGACAAAGCCAAATCACATGGCAATCATGGTATGCTACGATATTGACTAGTATATGGGTGCGCAACCAGGGCCAAGAGTCTTGTTGTGCATATTTTCGTGGTAATGTCATCTGACAAAAGCTGGTCGATATGAACATATGGAGATTTGTGAAAAGGTGCCATATATCCATGATAAAATAAGAGTAAAATACACGAATGGTCATTGTACTTGTTCTATTGTTTCAGTTTGGTCATCATACTCATTAAATTGTAAATTACGACCACTAAATTAGCTCTACCGCATCAATATGGTCATTATCTACATGACCTTGCATACATTTGATGATGTGGTATACGTATGGTGGTGACTCAACGTACAACATGAACTCATCTCATCCTACTATGTTAGACTGAGACATCAAAGCCAAGAAACTGTTGATATTTTTTTTTTTACGTGGGCTCTACTTAAGTTGAACATTTTTTATCTTTTTCTTCAATAAAAAAACACTTTTTATCATGTTGTAACCCTATAGTATTCTCGTCTGTTAATCATACTATAAAGTTGAAATGAAAGAAATGAATGCTAAGAAAAAATGTGTGCGCAAGTCTGCATGCAAAAATGAAGTTTGAATCAATAGTTGAGCTACAAGCATAAGGAATAGTACGGGTGTATTGTTATGTGATTTACTCCCTCTGTTCCAATTTACTTGTTCATCTAGGATCATACATTTGTCCTATTTTATTTGTTCATCTCATTTCCCAATACACCTTTTTTTTCTTTCCAATACGTCCCTATCTCTATCTCTCTCATTCTTGTTTCTGTGCACATATCTTATTCCCTTTTTCTTTATCTTCGTGCCCGGAGCCAAATTAACAAGTAAATTAGGATAGAGGGAGTAATGTACGAGGCAGCCAACAATCGTCACTGCCTCTGGATTGAATTAAGATTGGACTCACCGTGAAATGGAGGTCTTTCAGTACGGCGACCGTGCCATGTCGTCGTCAAATATCCCATGTAGAGATGGCGGCAGGTAGGGTGATAACGGTGACACGAAGAAATAAAGGGGGCAACGGGCGCGGCGCTAGGACAGCGGAGGAGCGGCGCCGCACAAAGGTAAACACACGACCAGACCATGTTGAAGAGAAGCGCGCGCGATGGCAAAATAGGGTTCCTACGACTGATGTGGAGGTTGTGAGTTGTGACCTCAAGAGATCGTGGCAGCGGTATGTACACCATGTAATCAAAAATATGTAATAAAAATGTAGATAATGACCGTATAGATACAATGAAGCTATTAATGATCGTAATTTACAATTTTAGAAATACAATAACCAAATTGAAACAATAGGACAAGTACAATGACCATTTATGTATTTTATTCATAAATTAAGATGGATCGATGATATTTTTACTGTTCACCATGCATTGTAACGATCAATCCGACTTTTGTCTCCAGATCCAACAGCTGAAAATAATTCACGCTACAACATGTCATTGGTGAATTTTGTCCTGCAATGCAGCTGCACCTTGATTTTAGCATTTTTTTTCACCATTCACATTTTTAAAAAGGTATTTCAAATTTACAAAATTAGATGTCTTGCTTCTAATACTTTAGTAAAGAACACACCATAAAATCAGAAGGAGTAGCGCACGTACTATAGGCTCCTTTTGGCAGTCCATGAAGCTGATTCTTATGGAGAATTCGATACGCTCTACCAAGTTCTATTTTTCAAGAGAAGTGAGTCTTAGCTCATTTTGTGAAGTGATTTTTTGAAATGAACTAATGTGCTTTTAGCTTATGAAAAAAGTAGCTTCTATTGATCTATGAAGTGATTCTTTTTGTCCTAATTGTAATAGTTTGTTGTAAAGAATACATTTTGGATGTCATAGAATCACTCTCACTGAAAATCAGTGAAAAAAAGCTCTTCCAAAAGGGCCCTATATGACTATTAGAGACTAGCGCTAAATGCCGCCATGGTACTATCGGTGGTGTGGTGACAATTTCATTTGGACTGTTGTATTCTTGGATATAGTACATTTTAAAGGACCTGTTTAGATTATATATACTATCCATTTTTAGCACATCCTTTTGGATCCTTCGAAAAAGGTCTGCCTATTTACATTGGTCGAAATGTTTCAATGTCTTCGAACCATGACCTAAACTTTATATATATTTGTGTATGTATGTATATGCTGGTGCCTAAAATGTCTATATACTGTCACCATACATATAGCTAGCTCTAGCTGGATCACGTTAGCCAAGAAAGGAATGAGGAGAATGGTGTGAGCGAGAAATCCTGAAGGCTGCTAGAGGCATGCACAATTCCAGCATGTAGAAATAGGAGGCAAGAGGAAAGACTAGTTTGCTAAAATCTTTACTTAGACTTCCGAGCAAAGCGTCCGCACCACCAAATCCCTGAAAATCTTACCTTCAATACAAGGCACTTCTAGTTTGAGATCTTCAAGCTCGATTCTATCTCTCAACATTTACCTGCAGTTTGCTACTTGGCTCCGATCCGAAGGAATGGCTGCTGATGCACTGTTGGCTGAGGCTGCAAAGACTAGTACCAAATAAAGGTAGGAGAAACAGCCGCTGCAGCCTACAACATTGTAGAATCACGTGATCCGAAGAGACCAGTGGTTTAAACTTTGAGGTTCCTAAGAAGAATGTGAATGAATGAATCTAATTTTTTTTTTACGATGAAAAATGGAATATATTAGAGCGCAAACCATTGTATCCTTTTTTTCATATTTTTTCTTTTCCTTGATTGGTGTGTTGGAAGATCTTAGGTTGGTCCATTGACCAAGTCTATAGAATTAATTATGAATATATCTTTATTACTCCCCCTAATGACATACCAAGCCATAGGTTTGTTCTGTTAACCACTCCATGCCTATAAGAAAGGCTCCGAACTCCTAATTTACATGATTAGCATGACTAGTCGTTAGTGAAAATCCTAACCTCCATCTTACTAGTGCACACAGAGGCATGTCAGCTAGATAACTCTAGAACCAGCCGCCAACGGCTTGCCATTGCTGGTGTTCGATAGAAAAAAAAGAAAAGAGGTCCAAAACATCCACACACATGCCTGTTACATCGAACAAGCATAGGACTTTGCTGGGCTAATGGATTTTATTTAATGATGATACTAATCCTGATCTATCCCTTTTGTACGGTGTTCCTGACAGAGACTAGATGATGTTCTTATTAAGTTAAGGATTAAGGCAATTAAGTTTTTAACATGGTGCTCACTTTAGTACAAATCCGTTATTTATTCTTTGCCACATGCTTTCTCAAAAATCACTACCGGAAACGCGTCATATGCCGAGAGCCGCAACTATGCCGAGGGCAAAACCACGGCCACTCGGCATAGGGACACCTTTACCGTGAGCCCCAAAGAAAACTCACGGCACAAAAAAACACTCGGTATACAACCAATTTGCCGAGAGCAAAATAAAAAACGCACGGCAAAAATACCTGTATGCCGAGTGTCCACGGGCGGCTCTCGGCAAAGTGCCCATCCCTGACCCTGTGCACCGGCCGCCGTCGGGTTGGGTAACGACGTTACACCTTTGCCGAGAGTCCTCCGTCGGGCTCTCGGCAAAAGGTCACATTTGCCGAGGGCCTGTTTCAGACTCACGGCAAAGACGATTTTTACCGTGTGTTTTGTGCTGACCGTCGGCAAATAGGTTTGTACTTTTTGCTTTTCTCCACTCAAGATTTTTTCTTGTGTACTGATATGTTATTTTGTATGTCATGTTAAAATTTTTTTTATTTTACATGCTGTTTCTTATATTTAGTGCATTAATTTCATTTAATTGATTTATTGGACAAGAGTCAAATTTGAACTACAAGTCTTTGTGACAATAATGAAAATGAATGAAAAAATTATAATCATGATTTGTTAATCCAATAATGTTTTAATCCAGGCTATGAAAGAAAAATTTGAACATATTATGCATGAAACTTGTCCGATAACACGTTGTTCAAAAGTGTTAAAATTCTAATAAAAGGAAATGAAGTTAAAAAATCATGAAATTTGTCGAGACATCAAGATAGCAAACACTGAGGTTATGGTAAAAAATTAAAGCAGTTTGGAGGAAATGGCTACGTACGATGCTTAGAAAACGAAAAATCTCCGAAGAAGTAGATGAGAGTTGAGAGTAATGTATGAGAATTGGGAGTCAAAGCGACACCGCATGTGGAGTTTGACTTCAAATATTTTTTAATGGGTAATAGACATGATATAGTGTATCATGTGAATTTTTGAAAATTTTTATGATATTTTTGGTAATTTTAAAATTTATACAGCATTTATCATATTTACTGGAAAATTATATTTGCCGTGTGCTTTTAGGAAAAGCTCACGGCAAATATGTCCTTTTTGCCGTGAGCCGCCGTTAGACTCTCGGCAAATTTCGTAACGTTTTTATTTTAAATCGGAATTTGTTTGCCAAGCGCTAGATCGATTTTTGCCGAGAGTGTTCTGGGCTCACGGCAAACAATATTTGCCGAGAGCTAGATCTAGTTTGCCGAGCGTGTTTCTCGCACACGGCAAAGTGGCTATATATACCGTTTCCCGCGCCCGCGCGCTCAACAAAGTTTTAGCCAAGTCTTGCGAGCGCGCGAGGTACTGAGCTCCGGCGGCCTCCCCCGCCGCCCCCCGCCCCCGGCGGGAAGGCCCCCTCCCGCCCCCGGCCCGCCGCGCGCGCTCCTCCGGCGGCAGAGGCCCCCCCTCTCCCCCCGGCGGCGGCGGAGCCCCCACGCCCGCCCCCCCCCCACCCCGCGGCCCGCGGCCGGCCGAGCCCCCCCCCCCCCCCGCCCCCGCCCCCGGCGGGAAGGGCCCCTCCCGCCCCCGGCCCGCCGCGCGCGCCCCTCCGGCGGCAGAGGCCCCCGCGCCCCGCCCCCCCCCTCCCCCCGGCGGCGGCGGAGCCCCCACGCCCTCCCCTCCCCCCCCCCCCCCCCCCGCGGCAGAGCCCTCCACCCCGGCGGCCGAGCCCCCCCCCCCCCCCCGGGTCTCTATTGCCCCGGCGGCGGTAGGCCCCCCCCCCCCCCCCCCCGCGGTAGAGCCCTCCACCCCGGCGGCCGAGCCCCCCCCCCCCCCCCCCCCAAAAAAAAAAAAATTCTTGAGCTATTCAAGACTCCCTATTGCTGTGTAGATAGTTTGTTCAGCTTGTGAAAAACTTTCTTTTTTGTTCAGATTAATACTTCAAATATTGTGAAAGTTTTCTTTTTTGTTCATCTTGAATAGTTAAGGAAGAAATTTACCAAGTGCCACTGTAAATATAGATGATATCATATTTGTCCTTGTCAGTGGCACAAGTTGGCCCCAACTATCATTGAGACACCAATAGCACATCACACTACAAATTTTCTTGATGCATGTATAAAATTGATGTAATTTTATTACATATCTTTGTTGTTAATTGTCATTCAATATACAGCAACAACAAACAAGCCGTTTAGTCCCAAACAAGTTGAGGTAGGCTTATGTTTCTCATCATAGATCAATACTTCTGTTTGAGGGATTGTTATTTATTCTGAATTCATGACAACTTGAGTGAAGCTACATACAAGTAACTTAAGAGTTGATTTATAACTCCAAACATAAAAGATTAATACTTCTTTTGAGGGATTGTTATTTACTCTGAATTCGCATGTTGCTCATTTTGCAATAATTAGTGGTTCATGTAAATAGGTTTTTTAAAACCTATTCACCTGGTTATGTTAAAAATTACAATTGACACCATTTTGTTTCTTTTTTGACAGGAGCGGCCGTGTGCACCATCGTCGACGCTTCACTTCGCTTGAGAGCTAGGTGAGTCATAAAAGAACCTCGTGTCTTTGAATGTTCGTAGATCACGAAACCGAGTTAGGCGTCTCCCGTTCGAAAGAGATAGGGTTGGAGATATGCACATGTTTGCATATCTATAACTGTATCTGTTTCGAATTGTTCACGTTATGGACAGCCCGAGGACTCGTAGATGAGGTCAGTTTTCGTGGTCTACCCCGATCTGAGACAGAGTTTCGGCACCATCTTCCCGTTGTTCTCCGGATACACACTCTCTCTTTGTGGACGTGTATTTGGAGAACAGCGGGGAGGTGCTGTCGAAATTCTATCTCGGATAGGGGTAGCCATAGAAAACTGACCTCATCTACGCGTCTTTGGGTGGGATTAGGACATATCCTTACCTATTAGGTAGTAGGAACATCGTGTAGATTCAGTTGAATGGTTACATCACTTGTTGATATATATGTTAAGAGGATGGATGACCGTGAGTGGATGTACACGGGTCGTCCAAGCCCCGGTTCGTTCACGGATGAATGGATCGAGAAGACCGAAGCTTTCTTGGAACTGGCATTTGCTAAGGCGAAAGGAGCGCGCACGACTTGGTGCCCTTGTAGCAAATGTGGAAACACGCGTCTGAAAACCAAGGAGGAGATGGGTAAACATCTGGGCAGGAATGGATACACCACGAACTATTATCGGTGGATATACCATGGTGAAGCCGACCGTACGAGAGACGAGGTCGTTAGACAACGCCTCGAGGAAGTTGATGACGATGGCGGCGTAGCAGACATGTTAAATGACTTTGATGAAGCACGTATGGAAGAGGAGCCAGAGGCGTCCGCAAAGGCGTTCTACGACATGTTGTCCGCGGCACAGAAACCTCTCCACGTCCACACAAAGGTTTCTCAGCTAGATGCCATTGGACGCATAATGGCCGTGAAGTCTCAGTTTAGTCTGAGTCGAGAATGCTATGATGTTCTAATGACGGTCGTTGGAAGCTTCCTTCCGGAAAATCACATTATGCCAAAGAGCCTGTACGAGTCACAGAAACTCCTACGAGCACTTAAGATGCCATATGACCAGATACACTACTGTCCCAATAAGTGCCTCTTATTTACGGAAGAGCACGCGAAAGCAAATTATTGTCCAAACTGTGGTGCCTCTAGGTACCTGGAGGTAAACACAGATGAAGGTCAGAAGAGGCAGCTTGCGATCCCCGTGAAGATCATGCGGCACCTTCCGTTTATATCGAGGATCCAACGGCTCTTTATGACCGAGGAATCCGCGAAACAGATGACATGGCACAAAAATGGCAAACGATACAATCCTGACAAGATGGTCCATCCAGCGGATGGTGAAGCATGGAACCATTTCGATGATATTCATCGTGAGAAAGCTTTAGAGGCTCGCAATGTACGTGTTGCCCTGGCAACAGATGGTTTCAATCCTTATGGAATGGGTGCTGCTGCATACACTTGTTGGCCCGTTTTCGTTGTCCCCCTCAACCTCCCTCCCGGCGTCCTCTTTCAACGACAGAACATATTCTTGTCCTTGATCATTCCTGAACACCCTGGAAGTAATATGGGTGTGTTCATGAAGCCTTTGATTGATGAATTGGTCCGCGCTTGGGAGGAAGGGGTATGGACGTATGATCGAGCTACAAAGACAAACTTCAAAATGCATGTTTGGTACCACTACTCTTTGCATGACTTGCCGGCATATGGGATATTCTGCGGATGGTGTGTTCACGGAAAGTACCCTTGTCCAGTATGCAAGGCAGCTCTGCAGTTCATTTACTTGCAGAAGGGTCGCAAGTATTCTGCGTTCGACAAACATCGACAATTCCTTCCTCTTGATCACACATTTAGACGAGACATCAAGAACTTTACGAAAGGCGTGGTAGTTACAGACCCGCCCCCGCAGACTATGACAAGTGCCGCGGTTCGAGCCCAAATAGATTCTCTCCAGGTCGATGCAGAAGAAGGTGGTTTTGTGGGATATAGTCAGCTACATATGTGGACTCATAAGTCCGGATTAGAGCGGCTCCCCTATTATGATGACCTTCTTCTTCCACATAACATCGATGTAATGCATACCGAGAAGAATATCGCCGAGGCACTTTGGGGAACAATTATGGACATTCCTGAGAAGACAAAAGACAACGTGAAGGCTAGAGTGGATCTGGCAACGTTGTGTGATAGACCAAAGCAAGTTATGCAGCCTCCTGCAGGCGGCAAGAATTGGAGAAAGCCTAAGGCTGAATTCGTCTTGGACAGGCCTCAAAGGAGGCAAGTGCTAGAATGGTTTCAATTGTTGATGTTCCCTGATGGGTATGCAGCGAATCTGAGAAGGGGAGTGAATTTATCTACTATGCGAATCAATGGGATGAAGAGTCATGACTTCCACATATGGATTGAGCGACTGCTTCCGGTGATGGTTCGAGGCTACGTCCCCAATCATGTATGGGAAGTGTTGGCAGAGTTGAGCTACTTCTTCCGTCAGCTTTGTGCTAAAGAGCTATCTCGAACCGTGGTCGCTGACATGGAAAGATTGGCACCTGTGTTGCTCTGTACGTTGGAGAAGATCTTTCCCCCGGGCTTCTTCAATCCAATGCAGCATTTGCTTTTGCACCTTCCATATGAGGCACGAATGGGGGGGCCTGTGCAGGCCCGTTGGTGCTATCCAATCGAGAGATGTCAAAAGGTTCTTCGAAGTAAATGTAGAAATAAATGCAAAATTGAAGCTTCCATTGCAGAGGCATATGTTCTCGAGGAGGTATCAAACACCACGACAACTTACTATGGTGACAAACTTCCTAGCGTGCATAATCCACCCCCTCGTTACAATTCTGGCGAAAATGGTACCAGCCTCAGCCTTTTTCAAGGACAACTAGGAAGTGCAAGTAATGCGAGCCCCAAAAACTTGAATAATGAGGAGTGGCGCTCTATCATGTACTATGTGCTGACCAACCTCTCCGAAGTGGAGCCGTACATGCAGTAAGTCCTTAAAAACTTGTTAACTAAAACATCATAATTTCTCATGTAATCCCTTTTGATTGTCGTTCTGACAGAGAATTTCATCGCCGATTCTGGTGTTCTTCAAGGAAAGCTACCCCGCAACAAGCTGAGACCCTTCTTAGATAGGGTGCGGGGGATGGAAAGCCTGATTTCATTTCTTGGTTCAAACAAAAGGTATTATGCAATGAATGTTGTACGTTGTTTGACAAAGCAAATTGGTCGTGCGTCTCTGATGTAACGATCTTTCGTCCTTGAGCTTTGCAGGGTCAAACTGATGCGTCTATGAGTCCCGAGTTGAGACAGGTTGCCGATGGCTGTGCATATAGAGTCATGTCATTTAATGTCTATGACGTGAATGGATATCGCTTTCATACAACAAGACATGAGCACAGTCGCCCGAATCGTAGAACCACTAATTCCGGGGTGTGCACACCCGGCGAAGATGGCGTCGATTATTATGGAAGAGTTGAAGAGATATACGAACTCACTTTTTATGGTTGCAAACCTCTGAAGCCTATCATATTCAAATGCCGGTGGTTTGATCCCGCACAAACCAGACACACTCCTAATGTCGGTCTAGTCGAAATTCGACAGTCATCCGTCTACCCAGGAGACGATGTCTATATCGTGGCTCAACAGGCCACCCAAGTTTACTATCTGTCATACCCGTGTCAAACGGACGCCCGGCTAAAGGGTTGGGATGTTGTGTACAAGGTATTACTGAAAGGTAGGCTACCTCTTCCAAACGATGAAGACTACAACAACCCAAACACAAATGACGTAGAGTTCTTTCAAGAAGAGGGGCTACAAGGGAGTTTTGAGATAAACTTAAACGAAGCGATCGCAATGCAAGTAGACATTGATGAGGACGCTGGAGATGAAGTAGAAAATATGATGGACTTGCAATTACTTGAGCGATTACAGTTAGGGATTGATGATGATGACGGCAGTGCTCCTTCGAATGATATCGAGGAATATATGGACATGGCTGATAGTGATGATGACACTTATGATCCTGCCAAACCCGATTATGATGACTACTTCTGAAACATGTAATGCTACATAATGCAAATATATTATGTTTTGTTTACTTTGTTTTTCTCAGATTATATACATCATGCTTATTATTTTGTTTACCTCATGCTTATTATTTTGTTGAATTGTATTGCAGGTAATTGTTCAAAGATGGTGGGCGGCATGAGGAACGTGCGCTCGTTGTACCAAAAGATAAGGGGACAGCGAGCTGATCAGTCGGAGGGGAGCACGAGCCGAGGGATGAGCAGGAAGAGCCGTCCTTCTTTTCGAGAGCCGTCGCCTGATCCAGAGTACGAGGAGGAGCAGGAGGCGGAGGAGCAGCAGTCCTCAGAGGAGGGCGAGCAGGGGGAGGGGGGGGAGGAGGAGCACGAGGAGCACGAGGAGGGGGAGGAGGAGGACGAGGAGGAGGAGGAGGGAGAGCAGGCGACAGGGAGTTGCAGTAACTCTGTTCCGCCGGTGTGGCTGCGAGGTCCTTCCAGACTACCGGATCGTCCGATCCCTCCTGAGAGACGACCGATGATTCGACCCTCTGGAGATAGGTAACTAACTTTAAATGTTTCCACTTCATTTTCTATTTTAAGAATCGGACTCGAAACTAATAATCTTTCTGATTCACTTGGGCAGGTATTGGAGGAAAGTGGCGCCAGGTTGTCACGCGCGCAAGGTGAACGGCATA
Organism: Oropetium thomaeum; assembly: GCA_001182835.1. Classification (NCBI taxonomy): domain Eukaryota; kingdom Viridiplantae; phylum Streptophyta; class Magnoliopsida; order Poales; family Poaceae; genus Oropetium; species Oropetium thomaeum. Next base: position 2,198,516 of record LFJQ01000006.1, on the reverse strand, counting down.
TTGGGCCTTCTGTTGAAGGCCCACTTTCCTGGCTTGGTGACGCATGCCGGAGTGACGGAACCGGCCTACACTTGGGAGCACTACAAGGTCGTCCCTGATCGAGCAGATCGGGATGGCAGGGTGTTCGCTAACAAGGCGGCGCGGGTCACCGGCGAGCTGTGGGTAAGTGTTCCTCTCCCTACAAGGGTCAATACATCGCTTTACTAGTCTTTTTTGGATTCATGACTGCATACATGTTGTCAATGTGTATAGGATTTCTTCAGATGCCAGGAGGGTTACGAGGATAGGGCAGCTGTTGTGGCCAACGCCGCCTGCCCGAAGCTGGTCACGGACATGCACCACGAGGCGCGGATCCAGGCGATCGTGACCTTCCACGGTTCGTACCTTGGTGAGAAGGTCACGAAAAAGCAAGCTCGACAGATGACGCTCACTCGGCAGCAATACCTGCAGGTACATGCAAAACGTTAATAATGATGTATGTACTCTAATAGTATGCGCATTAAATTTGATCTTCTTATAAGTATATATTCTTAATGACGTGTAGGTAGTTCCGAGCTGGTGCGCCGCGCATGTCCGGTGCTGGGAAGTGATGGTGGACAAATGGTGTTCCCCCGAGTGGTTGGAGGCGCACAACGCCGCTCGAGACCGACGTTTGCTGATGACAGGTGCACCACACCATCAAGGCAACCTTAGCCTTGAGGAGTACGGGGAAAGATGGGTACGTGACTTAATTTCTGTATTGTAGTGCTCAATTATGCATACTTTCTAACCATCTTGCTGTTTTTGCGCAGTCGGCGTCGCACGGTGGCCAACCATGTGGACAGTTCAAGGCTTGGGTTCTGTCCCACAAGGGTAAGGCCACCGCCGACATCGACTACAACCCGGAGGACCCACCTGAGGCCTACAGCAACGCGAGCGTCCACAGCCGCATAAGTCAGTACACCGACGTGGCAAAGAAGATCCATGGTCCTGAGTACGACCCTAGCACTCAGGACCTTGATGGAGAGGTTGTCATGCTGGCGGGAGGTGGCAAGAAGCACGGACGCTACATGATGGGCCACGGCACGCTTGACACGTCAAGCACTCCTACTCTCTCGCAGCTTCGAGCGAGGAGTACGAGCTCGACCCCAGCCATACGTCCACGGCCGACCACGACGCAGCACCAGGTGGATGCACTCAAGGTTAGTTGTGTTTCATTTATCGCTACATGACTCTTAAATTCGTATCTTTGCATTGTAATATTTGAGTGACATGTTGTAGGCCCAGCTCGAACAAGAGAGGAGGCAGAGGGAGGAGATGGCGGCGACGATGGCGGCCCAGCAGCACCAGATGGAGCACATGATGCGCTACATGCAGATGCTGAGCCAGATGGGTGGTGCACCGCCGCTGCAGATCCCGATGTTCCAGCCACCTCCACCTCCATCTCCTCATACACCTCCTGGGGTATGAGTGCTTTTACTTCATTTTCTTCTTCTTTTTGGTCTCCTCTGTTGTGTATGTCTCACAAATATTTTTTCTTCTCTATGCAGACTGGACGTTCCGGAGCAGCATCAAATGAAGAGATCCACGACTCACAGGGATCACAGTTTCCGCCTCCGTGAGTGCTGTGTGCATTTTGTCACTTTCTTTTTGTTGTTGTAGGACTTGGACTTGAACTTGAACTTTTATTTATATAGAAACCACTTGAACTTGTACTTACACTTGTTTATGAACTTGTGTTGCTGAATTATGATGAGTTATGGTGTTCGTATGGTCAATATGTGATTTGTGGTGATTTGTGATGAGTTTTGGTGCTATATGGTTATATTTGGTGTTATATGGTGGTATATTGTGAGAAATGGTGATATATTGTGAGAATTAGTGATATATTGTGAGAATTGATGATATATTGTGAGAATTGTTGATATTGGGTAATCTATGTGATATTTTGTACTTTCTGGATATATTTTTGATGATGTAAATGTCTGGAATTAAATAAATAAAAAAAAACAGAAAATTATGGTCACTTTGCCGTGGGCTTTCTGGGGCTCTCGGCAAAGTGACCCTAAACTGCACCTGGGCACATCTCTTTGCCGAGAGCTCCAGAAAGCCCACGGCAAAAAGACCACTCTTTGCCGTGGGTCGCAGAAGGGGCTCACGGCAAAATTAGATACTTTGCCGTCGGCCGCCTGGAGAGCTCACGGCAAACGGGAGATATTTGCCGTGGGCTCTTCCGTTTGGCTCACGGCAAAGGTGCCGTTAGTCGGCGGGGCGTAGCGCGGGTGGTCTGCGGGGCCCAAATCTTTGCCGTGTGCCGGTACGGCTCTCGGCAACATGTATGCCGAGAGCCCGCGTTTTTGCCCTCGGCAAAGCATGCTTTGCCGTCAGCCGATAAGCCGTGCGGAGTTTGCCGTCGGTTACGCACGTTAACATTTTTGCCGAGAGTTTTTATGTTTTTGCCGAGTGCCTTTGGCCCTCGGCAAAGCAGCTGTTTCCAGTAGTGAATGTTCCTCCTGTAGATGCGTATGCACGGTTTCTACTGTATATGTCATGCCTGAGATACCTGGCCGAGAAGATGAACTGGATGTTGGGCCACTCAAGTACTCACTGAGTGCGGCGACCAGTGGAGACAAGCTGAACCTGTGAGGGTGTGTGTGCATTGGGCCCAGCCCAAGTACGGCGCCGCTGGTGAGGGAGAGGGGATTGTGATGTAGTATGAACTCATGAACTTGACCCTCTCGATCCAATTCCTCTGGGTTACTGCTGAATTCTACCCCAAAGCCTCCAACTCCTCCACCACCATGGAAGATATGTGCCCATATATAATAATTTGTACATGTGCATACATTCTATATTCTTTATACATAACTTTTACCCAATTATATAAATCAGCGCGCTACTGCACATGTGCAGCAGCAGGTCTATATACACAACGCCCGGCCGTTTTGGAGTGGAGACGCAGAAAGCATTAACAAAGAGAGAAAACATATGGTTTTGGTGTGTGGACGCACACACTTGCAGTGGAGCAGGAATGTGAGGCTCCAGGAAAAAGTGAACTTAGATTACGGGCCTATGTTTTAGTGACATGTGAAGCCCAAGAATAGCAGACCGCTGCAATTGGGAGCGCAGCATTGCGACTACATCGCTCATTTGTTTTCACACTACACTCGACCATCTGCCCATGGTATCCTGAACTTGCCGAGGCCCGTATATCATCAGCGGCCAGATGCACCCTCAGTCTCTCAGCCCGTTAGGGTTCCTGCAGTTGCTAGTATCGGCCTTGCCTTGTTGCTGCTGTGCTGTCTTGTTTGCTTCTTCTTTCGCCAGCTAGTTTAGCGTCCTGAGACCACATTTTGGCGTGCAGGACAAGCGGGGTCCCTCCAGAGACACTGGGAAACAGAGGTGCACGGGATCGAGATCGACGTCCACTGGCGGCCAGTTGTCATGAACTCACGTACTATTGGTGCAGTAGACGTGTTAGGCACGAAACTCTCTGAGATCGTCGCTTGTCGATCCATGGCCTTTGGCCAGCAGAAAGCCTTGATTTTTTTTTTTGAAACCCAACTGATGTAATTCCTACTCCATCCGTTTACGTTTTATTTGATGTTGATTAGTTTAAAATTAAACTAACTTCAATTAATTTCAAACAGACAAGTATTATTTTAAATACTCACAGCAACCAGTTAGTGTGTGTTGGAAAGTAATCACCAGACCAACATCATCACGCGCGGAAGGCGATGATTTGAGAGAGCAGGGGTTGACGATCGGGGATGATGTGACGTGAGGCATCGGGACCCCCTGACGTTCGTCACGGAGACTGCCATTTGGGCCGCGCGGATGTGCTGGACCACATGCAGTAGGGGAACTACCTCCCGACGAACGTCAGAGGAACCGGTTCCGATGTGAGAGAGCAGAGAAAATTAAAGTGCATGCACGGAAGGCGAGCGATGCATGCATGAGACGACAAAATCGTCGATCAATAATCTCTTTTACGGTTATGAATAAATCACAAATTCTAGCTGCTTTAGTTTCTATTTAGTTGAGCCGTAGCTGTAGAAATTTTGACCGTAAGATGTGGTTATGGAAAAAATAGGTATGAACTGTCAATAAAGGTAAAAGTTGTGATTATGAGAAAAGCGGTCGTGGACTCTGAGCTGTGGATAAAGCTGAAGTCGTTTGGTTAAAACAGTCATGACTGTAGTTTTAAGAAGAAAATTTCTATATACACGTACATCCGTCGACCTCGGTCGAGATTCGTGAGGGATTCAAGAGAAGAGAGCGAGAGAGTGCGTTATGTTTCGTATTCGATGGCCGTACGAATAAAGAGTTCGATCGGGATTCGACAAAAGCTGTCCACCTACGTTCGGTCACAGCCGTTATGAAGCGAGACTTCCTTTAGTTAGCTTTTAGACCTTTTTTTAAAAAATATATCTTCAAAAATCACAACCACGACCTTAGCGTTTGTATGGAAAGCGGCGGCCAGCTAATAGCCTTGGAGTGTGGCGCCTTGGCAGCTTCTTTCGTTGTCGTTGGTTTACGCGTATGATTCCTCGTTCTGCAAGCTAAGCTAGCCACAGGTCTCGGCCCGCGTATCGTACTCCTTAGATATATATACTTTAAGAATGCAATTCCATCATCCACTCATACATATTATCCTGAACGACTTTTTTTTCTTCTCAATACATTTTTATCGCCATCCAAGACTGTGTGTTCGTACGTATACCCTGTACGGCCGTACCTTTTTCACATCATTTGATGAAATTTTGACAAAATTTTGACGGACAAGCAAAAACTACTTAAACATCACTCCAAGGACGATGCTGCTGCCGAGGTTGAAGGAGAAAGGAAACTCTACGTGTTTGTTTAGATTATAATTTAGATTATAATCTATAGATTATAATTTAGATTATAAATTTTTTGAAAGTTGTATTAATATTAAAACTTTTGTATTAAATAAGTTAACATAAGCTTTTCTTAACTGGATTATTAAATTATATAATATAAAGTGTTAGATTATATAAGCTAAGAAAATAAACAGTCTGTTTATTAACTTCCTAAATTATAGTCTATAAATTATATAATCTAGTAGATTATAATCTGAAACAAACAGAGCCTAATATTATTAACAACATATGCTACGACGCATGCAACCGTTCATCCCAATCATTGGGATCCGTGCCCATCCCTCCATTTTTCCCCAAGCCGTGCTGGAAAATGTTGAATAAGTACATGCGCCTGTATTGTGTATGGTAGAGACCAATACGACATGGCCTAGACAACTTCAATCATTCATTCTCTCCCTGTACTTCTTCGTTCACCGAGAGAATCTGAGGCCACCGCCCGAGATGCCATGCTCTCGCGACCTCCCCGGCCGGCATCGCGTGCCCACACTCTAGGCGCCACTGCGTCCATCGTTGCTTGCATGAGGGCCGCCGTCGAGTGCTCGTCGACCGCTCCTTTGCCGGGCCGACCGGTGACGCGTGCCGGATCTGATGCCGTGCGGCCGGTTCAATGCATGATGCCAGCGCATCCATTCTGCAAAACTTTCAGTGGAATATTACGTGTGTATTCTTTGAGGCATCGCCTGCTTGAATTCCATCATCATGTAATCTTAACCGATCTCATGGAGTATTACATGTGTATTCCAAAGTTCATTTATCTATGACTTAAGCTAAAGTGGGATGCTTGTTTAGAATGTTTTGTTACTAACAAAGTGGGCTGTTGAGTGAAAGAATATTTTAAATTAACTAAGCAAACTGAAATAAAACAACGCGGGAGGTTTGGGTTGTAGCAAGAATTAAGGCGATCTTCCCACGGTCTTGGTTCACTTGCATGCAACCGTGAATTCTGTGATGATCAACTATATGTGAATGGCCACATCTAGATCCACGAAATTTTATGAACTCTTAAGTGATCACATCTTGGTCCTTCAGCTTTTAAAATGATGCGTTGTAGGTCATTGCCACTTCGTAGAATCACCAACTATTCTTTGAAAACATTTGAATGGGATTTCTGGATTTGGATTCTTGGAGAAAAACGGCCTAAGTGATTCTTCACTTGGTGAAAAACCATTTTAGGTGGTTCTCCTTTGTGGTGCTGAAAATGAAAAAGGTTCAGGTGATTCAAGGTGTTTCACGTTTTGATGCGTGCGATTTGATAGCGTTTCAGATAGACGATTATATCGCACATTTCAGCTAGTTTGACGTCATGAGACCACATTTTGGCGTGCCAGGACAAGCGGGGTCCCTCCAGAGACACTGAGAAACAGAGGTGCATGGGATCGAGATCGACGTCCACTGGCGGCCAGTTGTCATGAACTCACGTACTATTGGTGCAGTAGACGTGTTAGGCACGAGGAAACTCTCTGAGATCGTCGCTTGTCGATCCATGGCCTTTGGCCAGCAGAGAGCCTTGATTTTTTTTTTTTGAAACCCAACTGATGTAATTCCTACTCCATCCGTTTACGTTTTATTTATGTTGATTAGTTTAAAATTAAACTAACTTCAATTAATTTCAAACAGACAAGTATTATTTTAAATACTCACAGCAACCAGTTAGTGTGTGTTGGAAAGTAATCACCAGACCAACATCATCACGCGCGGAAGGCGATGATTTGAGAGAGCAGGGGTTGACGATCGGGGATGATGTGACGTGAGGCATGGTGATGGCCTGACGTTCGTCATGGAGACTGCCATTTGGGCTGCGGATGTGCTGGACCACATGCAGTGGGGGAATTACCTCCCGACGAACGTCGGAGGAACCGGTTCCAATGTGAGAGAGCAGAGAAAATTAAAGTGCACGCGCGGAAGGCAAGCGATGTATGCATGAGATGACAAAATCGTCGATCAATAATCTCCTTTACAGTTATGAATAAATCATGAATCTTATTTGGTTGAACTGTACTTATAGAAATTTTGGCTGTAGGATGTGGTTATGGAAAAAACGACTGTAAATTCTGAGCTGTGAATAAAATTAAAGGTCGTTTGGTTAAAACAGTTGTGACCGTAGTATTGAGAAAAAAAATTTCTAAAATCTCTATAATGCAAGTTTGCATCGCCTGGCAGCCGGCCCCTGTTCGTTTCGCCGCCAGGGTCAACCCAACCCCCGCCGCTTGCCGCCTGCCCGCCTGCTGCCGCGCGCGGACGAGCTCGTGCACGCCCGTGCCGCCACGAGCCTCGTTACGTCGTCGGAGAACGACGGACAGATTAATAAATACTAGTACCAGAGCGGACAGGGTCTGCCCTCACAAGACACAAGCTACCAGAAACAGGGCAGGCGTGGAATCGTGCTCTCAATGCTAATCCTGCGATGATGATGATGATGATGTCATGCCAGCTACCGGCTAATTAAGCTTTGTTTCCTTCTCTTTCTTTACGTTTCCCCTTTTGTGCCACAGCAGCACTGATTTGTGGCTCCAATTTCGCCTGCCCCTCTCTCCTCTCCATGTTTTGAAAATGTTTGTGGTGCTCAACTGCTGATGAACCATTAGTTGGTTGGTTTATGTGTATTCTTTGTTTAATTTTCACGCTCACCATTCCATTAGCTCTGCCCATGTCACGCTCACGATTTAATTTCTTTTTTCTTCTAAGTTGTTTCTGTCTGGAGTGAGATAAACAATGTGAAGGTGGCAGTATGTGGTAGGCTGATGATCTTCACACTCAGATGAGCTCCTGCTGAAGGCTTGTTTAATCTTCCCCTGTGTAGTAGTTATGTTTGGCATTATTATTGCTTTGGGCAATGGGAGTATTGGATGAAGTTATTCAACACTTAAAAGCACACTTCAATTTTATACTCGACATACCAAAATCCTTACTAGGAGAAATGTTTCGTTGGTTAGTCAGAACCTGAATTTCAGTGAATATGCATGTGTGACGTGGTATATGAAAGTAATATGGTGAAACAAATCGAGTATATATTTTCAAGGTGCTCGTAGGTATTTGTGAACAAACTCACAATAAAGCCATGCTACAAATTTAGATGGATATCATGAAGCTACATTTTTATAAAAGAACTGTCACCTTTATAAAGAAATCAGTTTAACAAATAGTATAATTGTGAAAACATTTCATGGAGACCAACATGTTTTTATTGATCCATACAGGACTGAGAGCTTGCCTTGTGTGTGTGTGTGCTTAGCTTCTTACCGTAGGCATGTGAATATGGTGAAATTTTAATCAAAATCATTGTTATTTTAGTTTGCTAAGGGTGCATCCGCATCGAATTTATTCAATATAGATCCACCCTACTATCACAGAATTACTGCCAACACAACTTTAATAGTGTGTAGTTCTAATGACATGGAACAACAATTAGTTTGTGACAATGCATAGCTACGCTGATTGAAGTGTGTTGTCTTGTCCAACGACTTGAATACAAAATGTAGCTTTACGAAATCGATTCCAAACGTATAGATCTTATTTTAGTTCTCCTTGTTAGGTTTATTGGTGTAGTTTATGCTCCATGACATGAATAAGTAAATCATGGTTAGATGTGGATGGCGATTGTGACCGAGCCCTCTGTTCATACAAAACTTGTGTAATGCGGCATGAATGATCGCGCACCTCAATCCAGCATCGACTTCTCAACAAATGCTAAGCCATTAGATGATAAAGTGAGAGACTCGGTATGGAAAATCTATGGTCTTCTAGTATAGGAACAAGCACAGCCACAAAAATGAATGCTGACTTGGCATTCAAAGGTTTTATATTTCAGAGTATATAATGACATTTTAGTTGGTAATTAAAGAATTATAAAGAGGGTGATAAATGAACATGGCATGATCGTCAAATGGATTATTTGAGGATATAAAGTCTGAGCGTTCCTAACAAACATGATCAGAATGATGCTGCTTCCACTCTTGCTGTACACATTTCAGGTAGTTCTCGTTCATTTTGTGTTTCTTGTGTTCTTACCTGGCAACTGAAATTGAATGAGGAAGACAACCAAACAGCTCCAAGCTTATAAAGAAATGTCCCGGATCCTGGTTGATTCAAGTGTGAATCCATCGCACATGACTAGAAGAAGCTCTATAATACACCTTATCTTACATGGTTTACTATTTCAAACCATCTGGGGTAATTTAGTTGATCTTTTCTCTGAATTCTAAGTGAATCATATGAGCTAATTTTGAGATGACAAGAAGCCATAGTCCAGATATATATGTTAAATTTAGATTCACAAAGTTTATTTTCAATTTTAGATAGAAAACAAAACTTCTGATCAACCAAATTAGCAGTGTCTCGGTGACTTGGTGATATGTTCAGTTTTCAAACATTTTATTTTAATTGTTATTATTAGGACAACTATTCTCTAACTAGATACTCTCTCCAAACATTTATTGATTCATTAATTAATATATGCCTTTCTAGTTCAGTTTTGAACCGCAAAAGTTGTTCTAACGTCAAAAAAAGTGGAAACAGTATTTATTATCTCAAGTCGTTTGTAACACTCCTATGGGATGAAAGATAAGTAAAAAATGAGGAAGAACTATATGGAAGTAACAACAGCCGCCCCACGCTCCAAAAATAAAATTAAAAAAAAGGCTGGGGAACCTAATTAGTCCACTGAGCGCTCTCAGTTGGAAGTCCAAGCCACTTTTCTTCCATGCTTTTTGCTTTGCTCGTCGGCTGTTTGTCCATAGGCAACACAAATGACAAGAACATTGAAAGAAAATAATAAAACAAGGAAACTAAAAAAACAAAACTAGTTTCTTTTTCCTGATTCTAGAGTCTTTAGGCCGTATTTGGTTGAGCTGTAACTGTATAAATTTTAGCTGTGGAATGTGGCTGTAGGAAAAGCGACCGTGGACTCTGAGCTGTGGAGAAAGCTGAAAGTCATTTGGTTGAAACAACTGTGACTGTAGTTTTGAGAAGAAATTTCTATAACGTACCTATATCCGTCGATCTAGATCGGGATTCGTGAGGGATCCGAGAGAAGAGAGCGAGAGAGTGCGTTATGTTTCGTATTCGATGGCCGTACGGGTAAAGAGTTTGATCGAAATTCGACAAAAGCTGTCCACCTGCATTCGGTCATAGCCGTTGTGAAGCTGGACTCTCTTTGGTTGGCTTTTGAATTTCGTGTTGAGCAGCCCGACGGCCGAAGAAGGCTGGCACTACAGTCATAGAAATTCCCCAGTGAGTTCTGCGCACGATTTCATGTTCTTCGGCTATTGGCCATTAAACTTCTATGCCGCATATTTATGGAAATAATGTGTAGAGCTCAACCTGGAGGTGATCGAAGCGCAGGCCGAACATTATCTCGACAAGTTCTGGGAAATGAAGGCGCGTCACCGGGAGCGTGCCCAATGTGGACCGCGGCTTAGCTGGGTTCTGCTTCTAAAGGACCCGCAGGTGCAGCTTCCGGAGCGCAAGCTGGCCGACAAGGAGGAGGGTGAGGAGAAGGGGAAGGGGAAGGGAAAGGTGACGACGGGGAATGTTTCAGGCTCGAAGAAGCGCAAGGCTGTCACCGAGGCAGCCTCATCTCACAAGGATGCCCGACCGGCAAAGAGGGCCGCTGCGACGGCCATAACCGCATTGCAGGGCCGAGGCTCGACAAGTGCTTCGAGCTTCTCGTGCGGTGAGCTGGATGCCGAAGCGGACTCTGTAACCGAAAGGACCGACCCCGGCTGCTCAACAGCACCGGAGAGGGTCTCGAAAGGAGGTGCCTCGCCCGAAACCCCTGAGGACTTTATAGTTGGGGATGTGGATTTCGGCTTCGAAGAGGGTACATATTTGGAATTTATTGTGTAGGGTTAGTGACATACAACTGACTTTCTTATGACGGATTTTTGTAGAGCCTGTAGGGAGGAGCGAGCCCTCCACAGAGGTCCAACCTTCGGAAGAGGGGATGGGTCGAAGTGGGGGCTCTGGGGGCGGTGTGGGTGCCACCGGGAGCGAAAACCCCGAGAGCCCGCGCACTTATGACCGTGGGAAGAGCCTGTATGGCTACCTGCCTCGGGGGTCGTCACTAGGAGATATAGCCGCCGGGCTTCAAAAGGAGGATTTTTTGCCCCGCGAAGGTGCGCATCACTTTCTGAGCCTAGCTGGACGGCTCCTTGACATGGCCGGAGTTGATGGGCTGCTCAGCGAGCTGAGCCCGTCCGAAGCGTCCGAAGCACTCTCCGGAATGTCTATACAGGTACCTCTAGTATATATACGAGCTTCGCACTAATATCTTGTCTAAAAGTATTAACATGGTCTTCACATGTCTTCCAGAGTGCGATGCTGCCGCGTCATGTGGTCTTCGGCTCGGAAGAGCGAGGAGGGGTTGCAAAACCGGCTTCGGGCTCTGGAGGCAGAAGCAAAGAAGTCTACGGAGCTGCGGCGTGAGGCTGAGCTCCGAACTCTGGAGCTGGAGCACGCACTTGCCCCCTTGTAAGAAGAAAGAAACAGCCTGGCTCGAGAGCTAACCGAGATGGCCGACGAACGCGACACTTTTCGCGAAGCTTGAAGGCCGCCGAAGGTCAGCTGACAGTCATGGAGCAGCTCACTGAAGGGGTAGGGCAGCTAATGGGAGATGTGGTCGCACTGCCGCCGGATGCATCGGAGGATCCCATGGCAAGCATCTCCCGACCCGACGAGGGATCGAAGCCGCTCGCAAAGCGCTACGCACGTTCGGGAACCACTGTGCCCAGGTGGCCTGGACTAGTGCTTTTGCTGCCGTCCACGTAGGTGGCATCACCGATTTCACGCCCATCCAAAAGGCCATCAGCGGGGTGCAAGAAGCTTGCGCAAACAGCTTTGAAGCATATGCCGAGCTCCGGGAGTCGATCCGCGACGTTGGGAAGTCCTTCGCCCAAGGGTTCGAGCTTCGAGGCGGAAGCGAGCTGAGTCGCGAATCCGTCTTTTGCCGTAGGTTGTACTTAGTGTTTTTTTTTGGGAGGTTCAGAACAAATGTCTTTTCGAAGCAACGTAATCTGAATATTGAATTGGAAGGTAACTTAGATTCCTCTTTATGTTCAGGCTGGATTGATTCTTGACGTGATGCCTGTATCGTATGTCCCTTCGGGGAGCACCACCATTAGCAGAGTTGACTTCGCGAGCGAACAACAGTGGCGTAGATGGTTTCGGAAGAACCCATCTGGAACCATCGAAGACTCCGAGGAGTACATAGAAAAGCATAATGCATCGATAAAGGAGTCATGTAATAAGGTGAGCTCGGAAAAGAGGTTAAGGCAGTGCGTCAAGCGGGAAAGCCGAAGAGCTCTTCGGGGCCATCAGAGTCCGGCCCTCCTGCTGTGCGAGCCGAAAGTGGAGCCGGAAATAGAGACTATTGAAGTATCTAGTGGAACATCGTCTCTGGGAGAGCCTAGTCCAGACATAATGCAGGAGTTAGCTCGCGTAGTAAACGGTCCCCGAGGGGTGATGAGTTATCTAACATGCCTTCGGCACGAAATAGAAGAGCTAGAGGAACAGCTCCCTAGCATAGGACGTTTCGGTCGCAAAGCGCCGTGACATTACTGTTGTAAAGCTGTATGTGCGACGAAGAGATGCATCTCATATTGTAATGACGAAGAAATATACTTCATGTTGTAATGACGAAGAAATGTACTTCACGTTGTAATGAGCTAAGCACCGTCCGGTTCTATTCCGCGTTCGACACGTGAATAAGAGATGCCCTTCGGTTTGCGTGATTAAGACTATGTGGATTTGATACTCGTAGCTACATAGTACGGAAAACGTGCAAGGTCTTTAGGGCCACTGTGGCTTTACTCCCACTCGCGAGGGCCCGAGCACGCCGAAGATACGAGTAGTCGCCGAAAATACGGGTTCGTTCTCTGTCGAAAACCAGTATCTTAATGCAACGAAAGGCATCCAGGATCATAGGAGGTACTGCCTTGCTTTCAGGCACGACCGGCTTTTAGATGCACCGAAGGAATGAAAGATTACGTGAGGCACGGCCTTGCCTTCGATCGTAAGTCGGCATCTCGATGCATCGAAGGCATGAGGGATCACATGAGGCACAGCCTCTCTTCGGTCATAACTTGGCATCTCGATGCATCGAAGGCACGAAGAATCGCATGAGGCACAGCCTCGCTTCGGTCACAAGCCGGCATCTCGATGCATCGAAGGCATGAGGGATCATATGAGGCACAGCCTCTCTTCGGTCATAAGCCAGCATCCCGATGCATTGCAGGCACGAGGAATCGCATGAGGCACAGCCTCGCTTCAGTCATAAGCCGGCATCTCGATGCATCGAAGGCACAAGGAATCGCATGAGGCACAGCGCGTGCATAGGACGTTTGCGGGGGCGTCCTTCAAGCGCCATTCGATTTACACTCTCGCGAGACGCAGCTCAGCTTAGCAACTAGATGGTTCAAAGAGCCTAGTTCGAGGCGCGGCTCGGCACAAAAGTGAAGAGAAAACAAGATGACTTACAGGACTTCGCACGAGACGCAGCTCGGCACAAAAGGAAGAAAGCTAAAGGGCTCCGCACAAGACGTAGCTTGGCACCAAAGGGGAAAAGAAAGCAAAATGATCCACAGAACTTCGCGTGAGACAACTCAACACAAACAATGGTAGCAGCTTAAGCATAGAAGCACTTGAGCACATCCACGTTCCAATTGTGCGAGATAGGCGAGCCATCCAGCTGCAGCAGGTGATAAGCCCTGGGTCTGACCGAATGGTGTACAATGAACGGGCCCGTCCATTTGCTCTGAAGCTTTTCTGCTGAAGTAGGATTGGGGTTGAGCTTGAGGACGTGGTCACCTGGCTCGAAGGATCGAGAGTGAACTTTCTTGTTATAGGTCTTCTCCATCGACTCAATGTAGCGATTTAAGTTCGAGACGGCCTTTAAACGTATTTCCTCGATGGTGTCCTTGGTAAGGTCTTCTGCACCCAGGGATGGGTGATTGCTCGGAGAGAACCATGCTTGATTTCTTTTGGGGTCATAGCTTCACTGCCATACATAAGCTTGAATGGAGTGAACCCTGTTGCCCTTGTCTTCGTAGTACGTAGAGACCATAAAACATAGGGCAAGGTTTCTACCCACTTCCCTTTCAGCAAGCCGACCAGAGCTCGAGAAATAGCGTGGAAAATGTTGCCATTCACGCATTCACAAGCCCCATTGGCTCTGGGATTGTCCACAGAGATGTTGCACTTCTTGACACCAATGCTGGCATAGTATTCTCGAAATAGCTCGGCTTCAAATTGCTTCCCATTGTCAACCGTAAGCTCGAGGGGTACTCCAAACCGACAGATAACATTTTTCTAGAAGAACTTTCAAATCGCAAGCGCTGTGATTTTGACTAGCGGTTCAGCCTCAACCCATTTTGTTAAGTAGTCAATGGCAACCACCGCAAAGTGAAAACCACCAGGAGCGGTTGGCAGTGGCCCAACAATATCGATGCCCCATTGAACCAGGGGCCAGACCGAAGGAATTGGTTGCAGAGGAGTGGCAGGTCGTGTGACTGTCACTCCATCCATTGACACCCTGAGCATGTACAGACCAAAGATTTCGCGTCGGCCAGAGCTGTGGTCCAGTAGAAACCTTCCCGAAAGGCCTTAGAGACCAGAGCACGGGGTGCAAGATGTGAAGAGCATAGCCTCTGGTGTATGTCGGACAGAAGGCTACGGCCTTCATTCTGAGACAAGCAGCGAAGCAATATCGCGCAGACACCAATTTTGTAAAGGATTCCTTCAATTATGACATAACCTCTCGCACGATGGCGGAGACGTTGTTCCTCCATATGGTCATCAGGTGAGAGGCGTCCTTCGATATAAGCTCTAATAGGGGTGGTCAATCTTCTGCACAATGAGGCTTACGGCGGACACAAGCTTAAAGTGTGTAGTAGATAGGGATCTAAGTACTTCATGAAAGACGTCAGCTGATTTTTCCTTCTGATAAGCTACGGCCTTAGCTAACATGTCTGCTTCCTCATTCTTATTGCACCAAATCACCCGAACCTCGAACCCTAAAAATTGCTTCTCCATGTCACGAATGAGTTGAATATATCGAGCAAGCTTAGGTTCTTTGATCTGGAAATCCTTAGTGATTTGCCCGGAAGCCAATTGAGAATCACTGAGAATAACCAATCGCTTCGCACCTAGATCCCGGGCCTTCCAAAGGCCTAGCAGGATGCCTTCATACTCAGTCCCATTGTTGGTTGTCTGAAACTATAGAGATGCGGAGTACCGGAGCTTCTGTCTACTAGGTGACGTGACCACTGCGGCGCATCCTGCGCTCGAAGCCCCCCAAGCTCCATCAGTGAACACGAGCCACGAAGGGTCGAGGAGTATCTGAATGTTCCAAGGTAGTCCATTGGGCCAGGAATTCGGCTATGACTCCACACTTGATAGCCTTCCGAGCAACGAAAGATATATTGTACTGTGTTAACTTGGCTGCCCACTTGATGACTCGACTAGGGGCATTCTTGTTTGCGAGGATGTCCAGAATGGGGTAAGCCGAAGGTACCACGATCGGGTGCTCGTCAAAATAACGTCGGAGCTTCCTGGCAGCCATGAGAACTACAAATGCCAGTTTCTCTCCAAAAAGGTAATTGAACTTAGCCCCTGATAGTACTACGGAGACATAATAGATTGGCTGTTGGGTGAGCTTGTCGTCCAACTTAAGCTCGTGCACCAGTACTGCGCTAACGACGCACTGAGCGACGGCTATATATAGCATCAATGGGACTTTTGGTGGCGGTGGATGCAGGGTGGTTATCTAGATAAGATATGCCTTGAGTTCCTCAAATGCTCTCTGATATTGCAGAGTCCATACAAAAGGTCGAGAGCCTCTGAGAATTTCGTAGAAGGGTAGGCTCCTTTCCGCTGACTTGGCGATAAATAGATTCAAGGCACCAACCATCCTGTAAACTTCTGTAGCCCCTTATCGTTTTAGGGGGGTTCATATCAAGTATCGCCTATATCTTGGTGGGTTCGGATCAATCCCATTCTTCGAGATCATGTAACGCAGAAGCTTGCCTAAGCGCACTTCGAAGACACATTTTGAAGGATTCAGCTTCATGCCCACTCTGCGGAGACTTGCAAATGTCTCAGTGAGATCCAAGATGTGACTTGCCTGAACTGTGTCATGACCACAATATCGTTAATGTAGGCTGCTACGTTGTGCCCGAGTTGCTGCTTCAACATTTCTCTAACCACCCGAGAGAAAGTACCTCCTGCGTTCTTGAAGCCAAAAGGCATTCTATTGTAGCAGAAGGTTCCTTCTGGAGTTTGAAACGCTGTGAGTGGTTGATCCGAGGGAGCCAACCAGACTTGATGAAAGTCAGAATACCCATCCAGGAAACTCAGCAACTCGCACCCAGCCGTTTCGTCAACTAACTGATTGATACGGACCAGCGGGAAGTCATCTATCGGACAAGCCTTGTTTAGGGAAGTGAAGTCGATGCACAGTCTCCATTGACCGTTATGCTTCTTGACTAGGACGGGGTTAGCTAGCCAAGTTGTAAGATTGTATTGGCCAAATGACCCTAGTGTCGAGTAACTTCTGGACCTCTTCCTTAAGCACGGCAACCTTTTCGGCTGTCCACTGACGCATTTAAAAACTGCTTCACTAGGGGGTAGTACGGGCTTATATCTAGTCGATGCTCCATTATGTCCCGACGAATGCCGGGGAGATCTTTGGGCGACCAAGCGAAGATATCAGCATTGGATCGTAAGAAGGACAAGAGCTCCTGTTCATGGTCCAGGGACAACTCCGTGCCTATGCGGATGAGCTGATCCGAGGCGCTCTGGCCGAGGAGAATTTCTTTGGAGGCAGCATCTGTCTTCATTTTGGTTGGGGACTTGGCCAGCGCTGCAACATGTGTTTCGGCAGGACTCTGATCTTTAAGCCTTGCGTTTAGCGCATGAACTTGCTTCTGGCCTGGAGCAATACCTAGTTCGAGACGGCGGGCTTCTGCCTGATCACCATAGACTGCGATAACTCCGTTCGGTGCTGGCATCTTCATGCATAGATAACAATGGTGTACGACAACGCTAAACGCATTGATCGCTCCTCTGCCAAAGATAGCATTGTAAAGGTAGGGAAAATCCATGACATCAAAGATAACCTCTTCCGTATGATGACCTCCTGTGTCTGAAAATGACATTCTTGAGCCTGACGCTGCCGATTGCATACAGAGGCTGTCTCCCGAATCCCTACAGGGGTACGGGTGCGGCTTTGAGATCTTCACGGGAGATACCCATCTGCCGGAGGGCGCTGAGGAAGATGACGTCAGCAGTACAGCCTCCATCAATAAGGATCCTACGGACTTCATCTCCATTTATATCCACTGATGTAACAAAAGCATCCTTGTATGGATAGTCCATTGGTTTGAGGTCTTCCTGAGTAAAGCTTATGGGCCCATGAGACCAGCGGCACTTAGCCAGAGGGGGGTGAGCTGCCACATGATTGACTCGTCTGATATACTCCTGACATTGGTGTTTGGAGGGGAAGTCTTGACCCAAGCCCCCTGTGATTGCGAAGATGACTTTGCATGCTTGGGTTTGTTGCGCCGAAGGTCGGGCCTGCTCAAAGGTCTGCTGCGGGAGAGGAGGCGGCGGTGGCAAGTATTCTTGATGTGTATTCGGCGCGGGGGGGCCGAGGTAAGAGCAGGGCATGTTGGTGGTGTGGGCAATGTAAGCTGCTGGGTTGGTTGGTATGATGGCGAAGCCTCCTCTTGTCGCCTGAAAGTGTGTGAAACTTGCTTGGCTGCTTCCAATGCCTTAGCTTGAAGCTTGGCCTCCCGAAGTGCTAGAAGATCAAGGCAATAGTTTTAAAGTATGTCCCTGCCCAACACCATGGAAGAGACAATAGAGTTTGCTGGGGTCCCTCGGCGGACGGTGCTGAGGACCGGCAGACCGCGCCCCTGGTCTTGACCCATACGGTGCCTGTCCTGCCGCCGCAGCTCTGGTTGATGATTGCGCGGTGGGGACCTGGCTCGAGGTAGTTCAGGGTCTTTTCTAAATGGGCAACACTTTGCAGCGAGGTGCCTCATAAGGTTTGCCATAGTGCCAATGAAGGGAAGACCGGTGCCTCTCAAGGTGACCGCCTCTCTGTATCAAGTGGTGCTCTTTCTCTCGTTTGATGTCATCCTCCACCCTGACTTGAGCGTCCAAGATGCTCAGCATATGATCCAGAATTTTGGGTTGCACTTTGCGCAGCTCAGACCTGGCAGGACCGAGGCGAAGCCCTTCGTAACGGAGTCAATAATGGTGGCATCATTGATGTCTTCGGCTTGACATTTCAGGTGGATGAATTGTCGAATGTATGCCGCTAGGCTTTCGCCGTCGCGCTGAATGCACGCGTGCACATCTCCAGAGCTTACAGGACGGGCGTAATTGCCCCGGAAGTGCACTGATACTTCGTGTCTCAGCTGACTCCAAGAGAATATGCTCATCAGATGCAGCGTGGTGTACCAAGTTCGAGCGATTCCCTCGATGGCCAGCACGAAGGCCTTCGCCTTGACAGCATTTCCCCCACCAATGGATTCAATGGCTGCTTCGTAACTCATGAAGAATTCTCTGGGATCAAAGATGCCTGTATATGTTGGAAGCTTGACCGCTGCAAAGCGCGACAGCCTAAGGTGCTTGCTGAAGTTCTAGGGCCAACGGCGAATTCTTGTCATAAGGTGCCACTGGCGACAAGGGCAGAGGAGAAGCTTTGTCAAAAGACACATAACCCGGAGCTTTAGCTTCCGGGATACCAACCCTCTTCAAGGCCTCTATCTACTTCCGGAGCAGCTCCTGCTGCCTCCGGACGGCTTGCGCTCGCAGCTTGTACCTGGACTCTTCCTTGGATATGCTTTCCAAGGTGCGTCGTCGGAGCTGTTCCTCTTCTGCTGCCGCCTTAGCCTTCTCGAGCTCTACCATAAGCTCCGCAGCTCTCCGTTCTTCCACCGTCGCTACTTCTTTCTCTTGCTGGAGGCGCGCAAGGGCTTCAACTTGTTGAGGTGGAAGGTCTTGATTGCTGGCTTCGGTGGAGCCTTCGGCCACCATCCTGTCCACTGGGGGCACCGGAGCCGAGGTCTTCATTCCCGCCTCCGTTGCCGCAGTGACTGCCGCTTCCTCAACGGAGGCTTCCGTTTCATCTTTTGGGTAAGATCCCTCGCCATCTCGTTGCGGTTTCTTCGCTTTCCCTTTAGCTCCGGCCATCCTAACAGACTTTTTGTCCGAACAACACGGACGACGCTAGCTGTTAGATTTGGATTTTTCTTCGGAGCGAGAGGGAAGTATTAGTGAATCTTGAAAGTTCCGTTCTGGTTACAGTAGTCCTGGGGGGCTATTTATAGGTTACAACCACTACACTTTTACTAGCCTTATTATAGGAATACCCTCGTCCCTTCTGCTTTACTGCGGGGCATTTGGTAACTTAATCCTTTCCAATACATGCACAGCTGGACCTCCGTACCCTACACGTCGTCAGCTTTATCTTCTTGTTGAGAGCTTTCTTCGGTGCAGAAGGTTGCTGAGACCCTGCGACCGAGAGAACTCCTAAGCCACTTGAGAAACAAAAGTCACCGAGATCGAAGAGTCCTTCAAAAAGGGGCCGTAGATGGGCCTTGGCCCCCAACACCGAGAGAATCCGAGGCCACTGCCCAAGATGCCATGCTCTCATGACCTCCCCGGTCGGCGTCGCGTGCCCACACTCTAGGCTCCACTGCTGTCCATCATTGCTTGCATGAGGGCCGCCGTCGAGTGCTCGTCGACCGCCCCTTTGCCGGGCCGACCGGTGACGCGTGCCGGATCTGCGGCCGTGCGGCCGGTTCCATGCATGATGCCAGCGCATCCATTCTTCAAGACTTTCAGTAGAATATTACGTGTGTATTCTTTGGCGCATCGCCTGCTTGAATTCCATCAGCATGTAATCTTAACCGATCTCATGGAGTATTACGTGTGTATTCCAAAGTTCATTAATCTAGGACTTAACCTAAAGTGGGATGCTTGTTTAGAATGTTTTGTTACTAACAAAGTGCGCTGTTGAGTGAAAGAATATTTTAAATTAACTAAGCAAACTGAAATAAAACAACGCAGGAGGTTCGGGTTGTAGCAAGAATTAAGGCGATCTTCCCACAGTCTTGGTTCACTTGCATGCAATTGTGAATTCTGTGATGATCAACTGTATGTGAATGGCCACATCTAGATACATGAAATTTTATGAACTCTTAAGTGATCACATCTTGGTCCTTAAGCTTTTAAAATGATGCGTTGTAGGTCATTGCCACTTCGTAGAATCACCAACTATTCTTTGAAAACATTTGAATGGGATTTCTGGATTTGGATTCTTGAAGAAAAAAGGCCTAAGTGATTCTTCACTGGGTGAAAAACCATTTTAGGTGGTTCTCCTTTGTGGTGTTGAAAATGAAAAAGGTTCAGGTGATTCAAGGTGTTTCACGTTTTGATGCGTGCGATTTGATAGCGTTTCAGATAGATGATCATATCGGATCAGTAATAACATGTATCTTGCCCGTCCTTATCATCGTGTAGAGGGAGATCATTGCATACCTACCCAGATCCAACAAATGGCCAGTACATTTTTTGTTCACTTTGAAAAGGTAATAGTAGTGTTTTTTTCCTCTGAGATGTCACAATCAGCGATTGATTGGCTCAGGTTTCAGTGCCGTGTTTCTATCTGATTGGTGATGTGTCGAAGAGAGAAAGATTAAATAACAATATCCAACTGCTCCCTATATATATATATATATATATATATTTTGTTGTAGTTAGAAGATAATTCTAGTTTAGAAAGGAATTAAAATTATTACTTAATAATAATAATTTAAAAACAAAGGTAGCATAATTGTATAAGTACCATTTAATTTTATTACATGAAGCCAATATATAGATAGCATAGGCAAACTTTACTGAGGCCCAGGGCTCCCCTCAACACATCTATAAATTAGCTCTTTGATAGACAGTTAGACACCATAAAAATCTTGGGCCATAAACTTGGTTGCACTGGTTCTTGCTTCACACTCCTATCTAATCATCTGATCCACAATCTATTTCCTGCCCCCGATTCATCATCCATGGAGAAGATGCTGCACTTGACCCCGGCCCACACGGCGACGCTCCCCGAACGTTTTGCTCTTGATGAACCGTCGTCGGAAAGGTTACCGCCGGCCATCACCTACTCTCCTTCTGTCACCCTGCCTGTTATCGACATGTCGCGCAGCCGCGACGAGGTTCGCCAAGCTATGCTGGATGCCGGAAAGGAGTTCGGCTTCTTCCAGGTAAGTAGTGCAAGCTTCTTCTTCTTCTTCTTTGTTTTTTTTGAAGCAAACTTCTTCTTCTTCTTCTTCTTCTTGGCAGGGCAGGTTAGTAAAAACTCTGGACCAAATTAAGCATCTCAAATCATGCATGTACACCAGGTTGTCAATCACGGAGTCTCGGAGCAAGTGATGCGGGACATGGAGGCGGTGTCCGAGGAGTTCTTCCAGCTGCCGGCCGAGGAGAAGGCGCATCTGTACTCGGAAGACAACAACAAGCTCAACAGGCTCTTCTCTGGATCCACCTTCAAGACCGGCACCTTCTGGATGGACTGCCTCCGCCTCGCGTGCACCTTCCCCGGCCTCGCCGACAGCGTCAATGACTGGCCGGAGAAGCCGCACAGGCTCCGGTATATGTACTATGTGGCATCAATCAATCTCAGTCAATCTGATAGTCACACATTAAAGTTGAATGTTTATTAATCCGTATAATCCTTTTCTATGACATGTATACTAAACCTACAGTGAAGTATTCGAGAAGTTCGTGGTGCAGACGAGAGGCATGGGGCTGGAGATCCTGGAGCTGCTGTGCGAGGGCCTGGGCCTCCGTCCTGGCTACTTCCAGGGGGAGCAGACCGGCGGCAACGTGTTCCTCAGCGTGATCCAGTACCCTCCGTGCCCGAGCCCGAGCACGACGCTGGGCCTGCCGCCGCACTGCGACCGGAACCTGATCACCATGGTGCTGTCCCCGGGCGGGGTCCCCGGGCTCGAGGTCCTGCACGACGGCGACTGGATCCAGGTCCGGCCCCTGCCCGGCGCCTTCGTCGTCAACTACGGCATCCAGCTCGAGGTGGTCACCAACGGCGCCATCAGGAGCGCGGAGCACCGCGTGGTCACCAACATGGCGCTGCCGCGGACGTCACTGGTGACGTCGCTGATGGCCAGCGACGGGCTCGTCGTCGGACCCGCGGAGGAGCTGGTCGGCGAGGACCGCCCGCCGCGGTACCGCCACACCCTGTTCCGTGACTTCATGCGCCTCTACAACAAGGCGCTCGAGGAGTCCGGGGGAGATGTCAAGCAAGCCATTAAGTACTTCAAGATCTGATGATCCTCTCTTCTCTAAGTGTTGTCAAATCTCTGTACCTGCAGAAGGAATAACGGGAGATCATTCGTGAAAATGATCCACCCCCTCCATTCTCAAATTGTTGTCACTAGGACAACTACTCTAGTTCATTTCTTAAACTAGAATTGTTATCCTCATGACAACGATTTAAAAATAGAGAATGTGCGATGAATAATTGCAGGTAAGTACAGTTGGTTAAGCATGGTTCATTGCTGGGTAAGTGCAATTGGTTAGGCTTGGGGCATGGTAAGAGTGACATGTTCAGGCACTGTGCGTTAGTATATGTACATTGCTTCCAGTGATTGTTTTGAGCACGGTAATGGAGTTTCATGTGAGTTCATAAGAGGCGTGAAATAATCCAACGGTTTAGGCTGCTAATTGGATCACCAAGAATTAATATAAGATTTTTTGTTTTAGTTTAGTTAGCAAGCCCCTATTAATGCAATATGTTCTTACAGCAGGGGTTTCCTTGCTGTACATATTTAAAAAAAAAAAAAACCAAAAAACAAAATAGCGAACTTCAATCTGAATACTACCAACCTATTGTTCCATGTGTTTTGAGTAAGACTTGTCCCTCTTGCATTCTACTTAGCATGTTCGTAGGTTCATTTTAAATATAATTGTGCTATTTCAATAATGGAACTCATACGCATCACAGTTACAACAATGCTATGTTCCTCCCATTCTCAGATGCAACACAATATTGATACTTCGAGTATGTTTATGCACAACTACTCGATTGCCCTATCAGCTATGCATACATGTGGACTGCCCTGGTATTTCAGTTGGCGTAATGCAGGTGCTCTGCAAAGCAAATAGCTTGCTAGTAAAACGAATGGAATTTACAGGTCAAAAGTCACTGTCATCGCTCAAAACCCTTGGAAACTGGACTATGATGCCACAGCATATGCAGCCCTATATGGCTATATCAGATGCTTGATGTGGGTCATATCGGTTCGGGGAGGATGCAAAGATGCCACATGGGTCGTCATTGCTGAATCCATGTAGTTTCGGCCGGCTTGTGGCTGTGGAATGTTCAGCAAGATTGTAGCCCTTCTCGATCCTTTCAGCTTCAAGGGGAAATTCCTCAAGGGTCTGAAAAATACATATGTTAAAAGATTGCATGACAGATAAAAATGAGAACATTGAAGAGAGTGCAAATACCCTATGTGCCTGCTTAAGAACTTCAAGTGTTTCTTGAATATGTTTCCGTCTGATAAGTACTTCATCAGTTTCCCTCATCAATTCATTCAACAGGTTATCTCTACACAGCAGATCAACATTTCAAAATGATTTTGATGCAAGACATATGTAACCAGAAGCATCCATAAACCAAAAGACAGTACACACTTATATAGTTTCCGAATTAGAAAGTTGTGCAACTCCCGCTTTGTACGGTTTACCTGAGATAAAAGGACCCGTTAGAAAACAGCATCAGAATCCACAATAACCTTAAAAGGGAGTCAATGTTGAACAATAATCAACAAGCAATAGATTTTTTAATGCATAACTAAAGCACTGGAATACTAGTTAATGATGTAAGCAAACATATCTTCATCCCTGTAAGAATATGTTCACAAGTAACCTAGATGAAAGTTCTCTAACATGAGATGTTAGTAAACCTAGCCATTTCACATGTCTTTGATTCTGTTAGGCACCACTTCACAATGGGCTATTCCCATCTATACCACCACTTTAGAACATGTTTTCATCTATACCAGCAGTATAGTTAATGACATGTGGGGTCTGGTCCTACATGCCATTGAGACATGGTGGTGATATAGATGAAAAGTGCACTTAAAGTGGTCGAATGGATGGAATTATTTCCTTCACGATAGCATGGAGCTTCTGTGACTACTATAGCTTTTACAAATCTTGCCCTGATAATGCGGAAACAGCAATTTACTACTTTGAGAACAGGACACAAATTTATAACACACAATTACTTATTTCCATATGCCTTGGTAATAAACATTTTTTATAGACTACAAACATTTAAGCATTTCAATACATAGTTGCCAAAGGTCTCAAAAAAAAAAAAAGGTAACTGCCAAAGTAGATTTTACAGATATTGCAGCATTATGGGAGGTAAACCTACCAGAAAATGCATCACAGCCTTCGGGACCACATCTTCAATATTTTTTCTGACAATATCATAGTAGGATCTGATCAATAATTTCACGATGGCTATCTCTGTTACATCCTGCTCTGGCTGGTTTTCTGATGGCTTCAGGGTAATAGGAGGCTGGTACGGACATGGAGAAAAGTCTGATGATATATATTAATTAATAAGAAAAATATGGATCCCCACTACACTCCCATGCCAATCCCAAAAAAAACCAAAAAAAAAAGAAAGAAAGAAAGAGAGACTCGCATGTCATACCATGCAAAAAGAAAAGATCAGCATTTTATAGTAAACTCACCTCATTAAGCTGAATCATTGACGATATCTTATCTAGCCTGCGAACTTGTGGCATTGTGTTACTACTAGATGAATTCCCACCGTGGGAGTTACCTATCTGACTTCCACCAGTTCCTATAGTCAGATGACAGCAAAAGGTCAATCTCCACCAAAAACAACAACAATCAATTAAAAGTCCCCTTTGAGCCTATGACCCTAGGCTCTAGGAAAGTCAGAGAGAGCACCCAAGGGAGACTTTATAACATAAATAATTTTAACAGTACTAACAATTAAACAGTTGCAAGGAGTCACTCTTGAACAGTATGGAGTATGTATTAACATCAACGTACCTTTCATCTAACAAAAACTCCTAACTTCCTACTCCTACGAGTCAACCTGACGATCAAAGACCACATGTCCATTGGTAGAACAACAACAATACTGAATACTGTATACTTACCAATTATTGCTGTCCGGTACCACTAGTAACTTGAATGTTAAATCTAGATGAGCTTCAAAAGAAAATGTACTCGAGTTTGGGATTTCGACAACTGTCACTTCTGGACATATGGAAAGTGGCTAACAAGTACTCTACACTGTTCCCAGCAATGTCTCAGTCTTGAGTTTGAAACGGTCTAGGGTCATCAACAAGATTAACTCCATTGAACTTAGAGCACTTTCAGCAGCAAGATAACTCAAGTGCATATCTAGTGAAAATGTGCAGAAGTTGGAAACTATTTCACCGTAGTTACACCAATATTGTGTGCCCATAAAAATTAGCTTTACATAAATAATGCCAAAAACCCAAACTCTCTAGGCATAGATTTCAAATATAATGCAAATATAACACTTGGTTACACATGCAATATACATCTGGTTGAGCTTTAACATGATTATTGATTACACCAAAATTGTTAAGAGATTTCAGAGCATCAACACTAGTAGATAAAATTGCGTTTACATAAATGTACAATGGAAAAAAAAAACAGGTGCATGCGATTAGCATAGCTGGAGACAAACTGATTACCTGTGTTCATATCAAGCTGCAATCCCTGTAAAGCAGAAACAGCAAATTCAGGCAAAAAAAATGTTATATTTTCATATAAGAAAACTTAAGCAACATGTAAAGTTCACAAACCTGCTCAGGAGGTGTTCTTCTGGTACTATCTCTCGGAAAAACAGCACGTGACTTTTGACTTCTTTCAGCTGTTAACTGTGTATCAGAACCAAGAAGAATACCATCCTACAGTGACAAAAGCCAAAATGGGTAAGCAGCAGTTTTGCTGTCTCCAGACTAGAAATAATGCAAATGAAACCAAGTAATATCTTAAATGTGATCATATAATTTGGAAATATAAATATATATGTGGTACTGCAGTAATGTTATTATTGTGGCACCAAATGTGTTGCACAGAAACAGCAGTGATACTCCCACAGGTTTTGAGGGTAGTAATTAAAAATGCAAAATTGTCCATTCTTTCTTTTCAAGTTCATCTTACCGAATACCAGAGGACTATAACAGTGCAATTGTTATAATGAGCAATAGAAAGTAGAAAGAAGCAAATACATAAGAAATGAAAGATGCAAAAGGAAGTACCTTAGAACCTGATACTGAAGTTGATGCTTTGGAAATTAGAGCTTCATGCTTAGCAAGCTCAACAACCTTGCATCCTCCAACAAAACTTGGATGTGAAGTATTTATATAATCCATCTGTACCAGATGTAAAAGCTGTTACTGCTTACTAAACAAGAACCAATAGTGCCAGATTAGCATGTACACTTCACCTACAATTGGAAGATCAGAACAAGGTAAAAACTTACCTCCATTTCAATAATGTGGTTTATCATTGTCTCAGCTGGTCGAAAACCATCTCTTAAGAAGTTGCTAACCACCTCACTCATCCGCTTTTTAAGAATAGGAAATTTCTGAAGCTCGCTGGTCAAGCAACCATGGCTAATCTGCATTAGTTAGAATATTGCAAACTGTTTAATTAAAGGTTCATAGGGAAGAGATAAGTATATAACATAGTACATACTTTGATCAACTCATCATAGATAAATTGCGCGCATTGAAGACTTGGATCGAGCAGACGAACTATCTGCTTTCGCACAAGAATCTCAAATGGTACCTAAAACTCAATAAAAACAAACAACTTTAGCATCCCAAGGAGTTAGGTAAAAGAAAGACAAAGTAAAAGTATTATATGCTCACAAAGAAGAGCCACAAAGAAATTATAGTTCATAAAGAAAGGATTGCAAAAAACAGCAAACCTCTGGCAGAAACATAGCACCCTTTGGCCCATCAGAGTTCTGGATGGCTGTGCGTATATCTTCATCAGTTATACTTTTGCAAGGGTCGATTTCCTGTAGTACCAATAAGTAAACAAGAATTGTAGAATGTGAGACAAGGTAATCGAAAAAAAAAGAGTGAGAATTGGCTGACAACTTTAGCATCCATTTTAGGAATTGTCATCCTCATGCTCTTATATACTCCCTCCATACTCCAAATTCAAGTCTTTTTGGACTGTGACACGGTCTCCAAAACATAGCTATCACTTCTACTTTCTATAAAAATATTACTTGAGATTTGAAAAGTGGTATATGTACACTTTTATGAAAGTATTTTTCAAGACAAATCTATTCATATGATTCCATATTTTCAAACTTTAACAACTTAATAGTTATTCACGATTTATATTGCCAATGTTTGACCAAAACTTGTCTAAAACGACTTGAATTTGAGTATGGCAGGAGTAGTGATTAGTAAGGCATTATCACAATAGGCAAGTGTAAGCTAGCTAACTATTTAAGGCTGTTGCTAACCTCCAAACTCTTGACAAAAATTGACTGAAAAATGTAGTGAATCCTAGCTCCACCAGAAAGGTTATCTGTTGACACTCTGTTTTTTCCCTCCACCAAAGAAGAAAAGGCTAGGAACAGGGAAAACAAAAAAAAAATATTAGAATAATATAGTATGCTAACATTTAAGTAGACAGATAAATAGAAGACATCATATTGCATAAGCAATACAAAATAAGAAAATACATATCTAAGTTATTTATCTAAACGGTTAGTGACAAGGAGCAGAAGCAAATTATTCCTGATACAACAAAAAGATAGATAACGCTCCCTTTTAATAAGTGTCAATGCAAATACTGGATGGGGTTACAATGTTTTCAGCCACTACAACATCAATGCATCATATAGGAACCTGTATTTCTAGGTTATAAGAAAAGATGGCAAAAAAGAAAGATATTGCAATCATAGTTTTAAGGCATAGCAGGTTATTCCCTTTTCACCTTCACAATATTTTCTCAATATATTCAACAGTTTGACTCCCTGTCCAGTCTGCATCATCAAAGATAAAAACAAAAAAAGGTTAAAAGGGTAATAATGCAAATGGAGTACATTTCTGAAAACACGTGCTGAAAACAATAATACATTTCAAGGAAATACACTGATTTTTATGCTATTGTTATATTTACAAAGCATACGTGCGTTGGAAACATCATAAAACATTTTCAAGGAAGTAGGCCATTTTCTTTTTGTTCTATGTGATATCATAAACTATTTTCAAAACACCCAGAATGGTCGGACATATGCAAGAGGAAGCCATGTGGATCGGGCTTCCCTTTATGTGATGTAATCTGACTGATGGACCCCACACAAATGTCACAAAAAGGGGTTATATTTTGTGGTCGTTTCTAGTATATCTGTGTACTTAAACAAAATTTACAATTGTGACACAGGAAAACACAAACATGTCCATGAAATGAGATAGAAGACCAAGAGCATGAGATTATGGCAAGAAGGAAACACGCCCAAGGAGCCATACGTATCTTGTGGTTTGGCATAAGGCATATGATATTTGTAATTGGTGCAGGGCAACTAACAACTGCAAAGGTATATACAGCCATTACACCTACGGTTCTCCGTAGTTACTGGTTATCCAATCATGAAGCAAATATTACAGATTTACAACTGTTTAGGTATATGGCAACATAATTACCGTTGATTCTACAGTATCACCATATACAGCATGTTCTTTTGCAACTGTTACTAACTGAGCATTTATGCGGGCTTTCAAGCCTGGGAGCATCTTTGTGATGTGCTTTAGAAGAATCTGCAAAAAATGACAATTATCAATTGCAATAAATTGCACAGATACAATAGCATTAACATGTCCACACCCCGTGCCAACATATATGGTTGCCACTATCAATAAAATCTAGATGTAAAATTCTGACCATCATAACAAATTCAGTAACTTAGTTTTGAGAGAATTGCATGGTTGCTCCTTTCAAGTACTACACGATGACTCGTATGTTAATATGATGCTGCAGAATATTGTTTGAGTTGTCACAATAATGTTAAATTAGCGTCCAATGTCTTTCACGTAACAATAGTTTAACTGAATTTTAGTCAAACTCAAAACATATATAAATTATGTATGGCCATAATCACATCTGAACTTATAAAATTTGCTATCAAAAGTGGGGCAATGGTGCAAGGGTATATTTGTCTTTTACCTGCTGATTTAACACGTGGATTCGTTATAACAGAATAGAGGCACACAAAACCTTCACTCTAAAAAATCAGGGGCAACCATGCAAACTTAGAAAAGAAGGGGTAAACCCATAACTGGAAGTCAAAGCAGAGGAAACCATGTGATTACCCCTTTAGTTCTTTTTTTTTTTCTCGAATACGCAGGAGAGCTGCGTATCATTATATTAAGAGAAGAGAAAGGGTCCCTGTACAAACACCACGACTCCAATCCGGACCAAGAATGGATGGCTGAATTTAACGCACAGAGGAAATAGCTAAACAGACAAACCAGGGAGATGACCTACGATTACCCCTTTAGTTTAAGGAAAACAAATTCAAAAGTTGTTAAGTATACAATAATCACTAATCTAATCCATTCTTCAACATTTCTAATTATAGGTTCATGTTCTGCAGTATTTGACAATCTGATCGATGCAGCCCTGGAAGCTCCAATTGGAGCATGAAAATCTCCATTTGAGTCATTATGATACACTAGTTGAAACTATTTTTTTGCTACAAAAAGTCAAGTTCTGAGAACTACTCCTAGAACCTGGGAATGTCTATGTTGGTTTGCTAAGGGAACTTAAAGATAAATCCAAGGATAGCAAAAAAAAGGATACAAAGGGAACTACAATATGTAAACATACCGTATTTAGCTTCTTGGCCAACTGAGGAACACCACAACAATGTGAAAGGCCCTGATAAGCCTGTTAACATCACAAAACATCGCAATTATTATGTAGGAAAATAGGTCTGATGCACAATAGAAAATAGTGTGACGACAAAATCAGTAAGTTATTGGCCTACAGGTAGAGTTGAGAAGAACTTCTCTTCAAAAGCAAGTGCATCTTTAACACTTCGGTTGAAATTGATATCCTGTTGCAATTAGCTATTTAGAAGAACTCATAAAAATAGCAAAGCAGACCAACTAAACACAAAAACATGATACTTTGGGACTGTATTTATTTAATAAAAGCTACATGAGTTCTGTTGTTGTAATACCTCTTGACTGCGATTTACAAGCCCGACATAACCAAGTTTGAGTGGGATCACATTTCCCAGTAAAAAATTACGAGCATCAGTGCCCCTGTCCATGATATCTAACTAAAGGCATTGAAATGATGATATCAAACTCAAACGTGATCATAAAGCAATGAAAGGACTATAACATAAGTTGTGTACAGTATGTTAATACCTTGGTGATAACACCAATTGTACGAGATCCTGCCAGCAAGAGAGCAAAACAGTAATGGTTTACACTTAACTAGATGTCCTTTACACGAAACTAGAAACCAAATGCAGTATTTCAGCATGATTACCATCAGGATCAGCAAGCCTTGCCAGTTGGAGTGCATCAGAATTAGCTAAATCTGCATTAGCTGGAGAGACCGCCAAGATAATACAACTTGGATGCTTAATGTATTGCATGATCATTGTTCTTATTCTTGACTCGATATCACTAGGCTGGTCTCCAACTGGCACCCTTGTTATTCCGGGGAGGTCAACCAAGGTGATATCTAGGACATTTGGTGAAAATATTTTCAGACGGATTTGTTTCTCCGAAACGCCTTTGTTATCTCCAGCTTCTTTGTCCGTTTCTACCTGATGAAAACATTAAAGTTCTTTCATTTGTGAGAATATAGATGGCATATAAGAAAACTCTATCAAAGAGTTTATCACAGGTGACGCTAGTGGGAAGGGTAGAATCAGATATTCAGATAAATAAACAAGAAAATGTACTTCAACAAGAGTTGAATGACATTTCCTATGAATGTAAGAGTGGAACAAACAGAACAGTAGGAAGAAAGTAAAACATTAACGATTGAATGTTTATTAAATACTACACTGATAAAAGCATGACAAGTGAGCAAATTCGATCTCATCTCCAGTTCAAGTACATAAACTGTGCACAAGAGAATTGAAAATCATGCTATTAATGTGATGAGAATAATGTAGCGACGGACAAAGGCTAAAGGTACCATTCAGAAGTTTAATGTTTGCACTGCATGTCCTGAATGCTTTACTAAAAGAGAAGGCGTCACATCAATATATCATTCACATAGCAAAGCATGCTTGTTTCCTAAGTACCAGTCCAAACACCAAGTGTCAAACCTTGCGAGATCTTGGAGGCACACGATAGGGAAGGAAGTATATGAGAAGCAATCTACCGCTCCATGTAATGTTGCCAGGTGAATTAATTTTATCTTCTATGACCCTCTCATACAATAATATTTATGAGTAAAAGCTCATAATATTACTGTTTCTGTGGTCTTTCTCACAAAAACCCTATAGTTTGGCTTGTGTCACCCAACCCTAGGTTTTCTAGCCATTGTTTCAGAAACCCCACATGTATCGTAGTAGCATGAATCTTACATGTGACATCACTTTCATGTTGGGAGATTATGCAGCCGTACATCTGACTCAATGGTTCTGTCTATCAAATCAACCAAATTACAGTGTCAAGCTCACAAAGGTAGAATTCAGGGGTGGGATTTTTATGAAACAGTATGACAATAAAACCTGAGGTGAGTGATACGAGCCAAAATACCTAGGATTCTGTGAGACAAGAAACAGAAGACCAAGGGTTTTAGGAATTTATTTCAAAAGTTTGTTGTTTTTACCATGAGTAGATATAAAGGAAAAAAAAGTCCAGTTTTCTAAATAGAAACTAAGCAAATGTACAGCACATTTGGCCACAAGAGTTTCATGATTACAATAGCTGCTAGAAACAGAACAAAGCTACTGTTAAGTTTTGACAAGATAATCATCTTTTCCATCACTTAGCCATAGCCCAAGGCAAATGTGCCAAAGTTGACCATAACTAGTTTTGTCTTTTGATGACGCTTAAGGAACAATAACACGACCAAACATTTACTAAAAGAAAGAGGAACCACCAAAATTGAGTAAAAAATACCTTTTGTTCGCTACTACAGTTAGCTGTTATGCACCAAGTCAGCACTGTTTGTTCAAGCAGCACATAATACCTACTACTTATTAAATTTTGCTAGACATACACCCCTCTAGTCAGTTCCTTCGTATGTTATCCACCTCCCCTCGCGTGTGCCTCCGCTCATTGCTTCATACGTCATATAACAACTTCATTGCACAGCTGATGCGTCCATCTAAAGCACATCAAGTCCCCATTTCGTATATTCCTCCTCCACCAGGCAAATGCAGCACAGCCAGAGCAATCCCTGTGCAGCCATGACCTCCCCACACATCAAACCAAACCACTCTTCACTGTGCTAAGGGTTCCTCCTTGAATGAACTCTGCCAAGCCCAAAAGCAGCAGACAGCCACCGTGAAGGACTGCTTGGTGTCAGTGGATGAACCATTCAACATTCACCAATGTAAAAGAAGTGATTTGCTCCGATCGGCTAGCTCAAGTTGACTCTCCATGGGTGGCAGGAAATCTCAATGCTTTAAGTTACAAGCTTTTCATGATTTGTTCTCTGGTGACACGTGCAGGTGGTTGTGAAGGTGTGTCTAGCAGTGTGCTGACGAATTCCAAGGATAATATCAGTGCCTCATCGACATTGGGCCATCCCAGGTAGCAAGCTAATCCAGTCACTCTGTGGATCTCAATTAATCGCCACCAGTGTGAATGAATTATCTTGGCAGGCAATGAAATCTGCTAAGCTTTGGGGCCATGCGGCACAGATAACCCTGGTGGTGACACTGGTATCTTCTGCCTCACGGCTGATGCTTGCTTATTTTTAAAAAAAAAGTTATAAAAATAAGGCAAAAGCTTCTTTTCGAACCAAAACAGATGAGCTCTTTTTGTTCATCTCTCATTGTTCGCCTCTACATGTTCGTTCAAAAGTTCTCTAGACAAGAAGAATGCAGCCTCTGTTTAGATGAATGTTTCCAGTCCATGAGTCTACTAAGATGCAATGAATATTCACTATTATGTTCTTGTAGGAAAAGGATGCCCTGAAAGTCAGAACATAGGCTGCTAACTCTTCCCCTCTCAAATTTCTAGCACGTGACCTGTGAATTCTAACATCCAAAAGTGCTGCTTATGGATCCATCATCCATGAAACATTTCTGCCTGGATAGAACTACTTTGTTGATTAATTTGACTAACATCTGGTCAGTGTCCATGTCAAGTTGTCATTATAAATCCTTTTCTGTCCTTCATGTTGTATGCCAGAGTTGCAGAGTGATTACTCTCTTTGTTTACATCGCTTGGTGAAACAAGTTTTAGGAGTGGGGACGGTCGATCAGGAGCTCAGCATATTGAAAACGGAAATTCTTCTTTTAGGTCGATTGTACCATATGTATGTTCAACGTACAATTTGGATATTAGCTACTTTATTTCACCAGATGCAGCGCACGGCAAGCAGCTGTTAGAAACCAAAAGTTCAGAATAACAGTAATTGTACCCAAACAATCATTTCGTAGTCAAATAGATGTCCCTAGCCTCAACCAATACATCAAACACACAGCTAAAATGCAGGAGGAAAGCGAGTCCGCAGAATCCACCTCGGCACGAAACTGACCTGGATCTCGCTCTTGATCTGCTCAAAGTCGTGAAACCGGCGGCCAGGAGCATGGAGAAACTCCCCCCACTCCTCGGCGGCCGAGTGGCGCACAAGCTGGAGCACAAGCGGGCGGCGCGTGCAGATGTCAGGCCCCCGCGGGAGGAAATCCCGGCCGACGAGCGCCTCCAGCACACTGGACTTGCCGCTGCTCTGCCCGCCGATCGCAGCAACCTGCGGCAGCTCCAGCCCGGCGGCGTCGGCGCCGTCCAGGCGCGCGATGATGTCCTGCAGCCTGTTGACCAGCGGGATCACCGCCTGGCCCACCGTTTCCACCGCCACCACCTCTGCCTCCGCCGCCGCCGACTTCGCCATCGCCGCCGACAGAGTAGAGTAGTAGGGTTTTGGGAGATGTGGGCTGCGCGGTTTATTTGTTTTGGAAGCGTGCCTTTTCTTTTTCTTTTGTTTGTGTGCAATGTGCTCGGTGTGAGGTAACTGCTGCGAACTTGCTACTTCACCTACCATTTTCAAAATTTAATACAATTATGCTATTATTGTGTTAAATTTAAATGCAATCTTTGGGCCGGACCGGTGGGCCGCTACAGGCGAGGCATACCACGGGACGGATGGAGACACGCATAGCATTGAACGGCATACCTTTCACGAGCATACTGCCATACTGCCCGCTGCCGACGTCCGCCGCCGCCGCTTACGCCAGCAGCACGCGACCAGTCGCGAGCGCGAGACGCGCACCAGGCTAGCAGCAACTGCGTCAGCGGCCAGCCTTCTGGCTGAGCTAGAGTTCTCGGAGTAGGGGAAAGTAAGGTTTCTTTAGGTCAGATTTTAACGTATGGCGACTGCCCTACCTCACCATATTGGTCGGTCCGTCTCTAACACAGACGACAAGAGGCCGTTTGGCGATCTGGACGACGACGAAGATGACGTCTTTGCTTCCAAGAAGGTGAGGTGATTCTTATTGTTTTGAATGGTGATGTTAGAGTCAATCTAGTGAAAACCATTTTCTATTTAATTTCCTTTTGGCTGCTGGAATCATAGCGAACTTGGAAGTATTAGGCAGAGTATCCGTTGTTATAACCTAGTATCTATTTAGAAACTTCGTTCATCGAATTTACTTGTAACATTTCATGTGATGTGGGCTCAAGAAAAATTTAAATCAATTAAGAATTAATGCAAGAAATTAATTAAAAAGGGGAATTAATAAAATTGTGGGAATTTATTAAAAAGAAATTAAGAGCATTCCTTCAATTTGAAGTTTAAACAAAATTATTAAAAGGAAATTAAGTGAATTACTTCAAATTAGGGTTTACACATTTAAAATAAAAAGGCACTAAATAATAATGCTAGGCAGAATTTAAATTTCAAAGTGAAACACAAAAATTCATCTTCATTTAATTTCTGAAATCAAATTTGGACCTAGGTGCAAATTCCTGAAAATTTCTAGGCCATTCTGAAAGTGTTCCTGAAATAGTTGGACCTTTATCTAATTTCCTGAAAGTTCTGTGTCTTTTTGGAAGAAACCATGAAGCAATTTGGGCCTCTATCGAATTTCGGAGAAAACGCTGGGCCTTTCTGCAAATCTTCCCCGGCCCACGGGCCCGCTGGCCAGCCACCGCCCGCTCTCTCTCGTTTCTTCTTCTCCCGCCCGCGCGCGCCCTCTCTCTCTTTCTCTCTCCGCGCGCTCGCCTCCCCACGCCCGACCGCGCGCAGGGCGCAAGCGCCACCTGCCGCACGCGGCCTGCGCACCCGCGCGCGTGGCGCCCCCGCGATTCAACCAGCGCGCGATGGAGAGCCTCGGCCGCCCCGTCCTATTTCCTTCGCGCGCGCTCCCTCCCTCGTCTTCTCCAACGCGCCGCACGCTCTTCGCTCTCTCTGCCTCCGCCGTGCAACCGAGCGCCGCCGAGCCGCAGCACTACACCCGCGCTATTCATTCACCACAACTCGCCGCATTCCTCCGCAAGCCAACGCGTCCGAGTATTGCTTGCCTTTTTCCCGTGCTCGGCCACCAGCGATTTACACCGAAACTCGCCGGAATTCAGCGCCGCCGCCATTCTTCCTCGGCCGACGGTGAACTCCGGTAATACTCGTCGCTGGCAAGGTAATGAGTCAATTCCTTCACCCCTTAGCCCCGCCGTGCCGCGAGGGAACTCCTGGACCAGGCTTGGCAACCAGCCGATCGCCGGAGCGCCGCCGCGCCATCGCCGCCGCCCCGGCCGAGCCGCCGCCCGTCGCCGCCGCTGCTCCGGCACCGCCACGGGTCCCACCCGGTGCAATCGGGGTCCCTGTGCAGCGCTCGTGCCCGTGGTGCCCTTGGTTTCGCCCGCCGTCGCCGGCAGCCCGCAGCCCGCCGCCGGCCGGCTCGGCAGTAACAGAAACCCTAGCGGGTTACTGTGCGGCCACTGTTACATTGGTTTATATATTTCCTTTAATCGGCTGAATTCTTCCAAAATTCATAGAAAATTCATTTCAACTCCGAAAAATGCAAATTCAAATGTTTTAGAACCATGAGAAATTCTAGTATTTATTAAAAATATAAAACTTCATTGTGTGAAAATTATTAATTTTGGCATTTATTTAATTACCCAAATTGGCTCAAAACCCTAATTAAATAGTTATAATTATTGAAAATATGGGAAAAATTTACAGAACCTTAGATTTAACCCTAGTTAGTTTTGAGGTGTCATAGCAATTACTAGAGTCTTTAGCACCTTCTAAATCACTGCAATTTAATTGATCCAGGTCAATTTCCGACAGAAACCCTAGTTACTAATTCATTAGCGACCACTTTAAAAATTTCTGGCAAACATTTACTATTACTAACTTTATTCTTGCATCATGTAGACGCCGACGTGAACGAAGTAGCCGTCGAGGCAGACCCAGGTTTTTCTCAAGACACCCCTGTCGCAGACTCCGAAGACTATTCACAAGGCAAGCCCCGGTGCACTACCGTTTCTAAACTTTCTTTTTACAACAGTGCTGTGGTTCATGTGATGTGCATTTAGGTAAATAGGAGTTGAATGAAGCCCTAGATGCATATGTTTTCAGTAGTACCCAGCTTGGAATATTGGTACAGGTAGCTCGATGTAGCTGCTATGCTTAGGTCTACTCTTCGGTAGAAGTCGAGCAGATTGGACCCTGCTCGCGATATGATAGGAATTGATTGAAACCCCCACCTTACTGCAGAACTATTTGTTTAGTCAAGGTTTAAATGGGAAGAAATCGGGGTCAGGCGGAGAAAGTTAGGAAAGCAACAGACCGGGGTTTTGTGTGCTGTAGCTCTGTCTGATCCGTGGGGCACAGTTGATTGAGTATTGAATGTACTGTTCACATGCTGGAACTATGGGAACCAGTAAACCTAGGTAGCCTAGAGACGGCAAAGCTGAACCTACCTTACGGTGTCTGATTGACGGCGGTCTGGGGTGGACAGTGTGTGAACTCCACAGGCACCGTCCGGGACGGTGATCTGGTGGGACGCGGCACTGTTAAGGTAGCGTAAGAGGGAATTAGCTTTGCCAAATCTGGTGCGAACGGTTGCCACGTGCGGTCCGGGACGCGCACGTGTCGTGTGACCAGGTTAACCCTGCAGGTGTAAATCGTTTCGAACCGCTGACACTCTCAGTCTAGAGTTTACTCAATCTCTCTGTCGCATACGATAATAAGTGAACAAAAAGTGAGATTATGATTATGATGGAATTGCTTGTATGGATTAATGTTTGTCAACTTGATTGCTTAGTTACAGTGCCTACTAAAGTTTATTTTTCTCAAACTTAATTTGAGCTAAAACTTGAAAGTAGGAAAAAATTAATTAGCTAAGCGTGTCTTTTGTAATTTTCCCTACCCCGTGTCGGCCGTGCATGTCTAGGTGTCGGCTGTAGACAGCCTGTTGACGGGTTAGTCTTGCTGAGCTTCTTAGAAGCTCACGCTTTGCGACTTGTGGTTTTCAGGAGGTTTCGATGCGACCGGTGGTTTTGGTGGCCAGCAGTGGGAGGAGTCGTCTCCGGGTTGGGGTAGTTTTCAGTGGGAGCCGCTCGATTAGTTGCCGCTTTGTGTGTGTGGCTAGTAGCAAGGCGCCGTTGGGCAAGGCCCTTGCTTTTGCTTAGAGTCAGAGTCGGAGTCTGTACCTCTAACTCTCGTTTCCGCTGTATTGTAAAAACCAGGTTTGGATTCAAACTCTGTAATCACTCATGTAATATTTCTTCCTACCCTTAATTCGTGCTTTTTACTGCCTGTGTTGTACTCTGTGAACGTTCGCTTCGACGAACGTCGCCCAGAATGGATCCCGGGAGGAGGATCTCCCCCGTTTCAGGGGCGGTCCGCCACAGCTGGTATCAGAGCCATT
Source organism: Oropetium thomaeum (assembly GCA_001182835.1). NCBI lineage: Eukaryota > Viridiplantae > Streptophyta > Magnoliopsida > Poales > Poaceae > Oropetium > Oropetium thomaeum. Next base: position 2,160,479 of record LFJQ01000006.1, on the reverse strand, counting down.
CTGGGATGAGTACGACCTTTTTAGGGCATATTTTCGAAAACCGCGTGCGAGTTAGTAGCGTGCCCTAGTAGAACTAGGTTGTATCAGGTGGCAAGCTAACCTAGTGTAGGGTCTAACAAAACCCAGTTAGATTTATTATTCTGTAACGACGCACCTACGTTAAGGTAAGCGAGGTAAGGTACGCCGCTCGACTGCGGTGAAAGGTCGAGAAACCCCTGTTGCATCCGCAACAGTAGCGTTCCGTACCGTGGTGGTATGGAAGGAGGTATTAGGTTCGCTGTAATCTAGTACACCCCCTTGCCGTTTAGGGAGAGAAGCGGACCTCTACCGTACGAGGTGTGGGTTACGGACCTGTTGCGAATGCAGACCTTCGCAACAGTGGTGTCTTGTGTCTGTGGTACACAAGAGATGAGTTTGTTCTTCGCGACTTAGGTCTCGCGGAACACTCTCATACCTCCGCTGCCTGAGGTAAAGTGCAGTCTGTTCGCCGCGCAGGGAAGGTCGGACACGTGACCCCGTACGTGACCTACTCGGGTCGACCCATATGGCAATGATATGGGTTGTTGTTTTTATTATTAATATTATACTATGCAACTGCCTGTGGTGTGTTTTCTGCAGGTACGCTAACTGTTGCGTAAGAACGCGTAGACACGACTGACTTGAGAGATCGATCCTGCCACCGACTTAACGTATTAGGTTTTGTTTTTGTGAGGGCGTATAGGTCGATAAAGGACTGCATTGCATTGTAAAAATTGAAAAGTCACACAAATGGTAAACTGCTAAATCTTAAACCAGAACACGTTAAAATCCTTCAAACTTATACTAAAGCCATTCAAGATCAAAACTTCCATCAGCAACAGTTGTAACCATCGTAACCTTGATTCCGGGGTGTAGTCCACTCTTGCACCCAAATTGTGATCCATTCCTTTTACCAGAAGTCGCATGCCTGCTTGACTTAGGTATCGACATGTGACTTCCGTGAAGTAAATCCTTCTCCGTCTTTGTATCTGCAGATGTCGGGCAACTCGGTTGACAATGGTTCGGGGAACTATGGGGCTGAGCACTCCACCCCTGCTAGGATGACCCAAGAGTCGGGGCGCAGGGGGTTTGTCCAGTTGCTCCATCAAACCCTAAAGTTGCTAGGCTATGAAGAGACTCCTTGGTTCCGGGTCCGGGAGTTCAAACAGCATGGCCTACCCCGCAGCTCAGCCGAAACTACACTGCCCGCTCATCCTCACCGAGCCAATGGAGAAATCTGGACCACCACTGGAGTTGGGACGGACGAGACAGAGGCCATTGAAGCCGCAGCTCTCCAGGCTCTATTAAGGCTATGTGAGGGACATTTAGCCGATCTGGCAGATCAGCCAGCGGCCCTGTTTCCGATACGGGACCAGGTTGATGATGTCTGGCGTCGGAACGTCAAGAATGCAATTGCCAAGACTCTCCAGGGAGAGAAAGATCACGTGACCCCACTGTTCAAGTTGAGCGTAGCGCTACTTAACTTGTATGAGGACACAGTGATGGCAGCCCAATATGACCGCCAGGCTTTGGGACGAGCTCACAAGGAGCTAGCACGAACCCCAGACGAAATGGGAGGCATAGGGAGCAGCAGCAATGAACCGTGTGTTCGCTGCGATGCCCGGGCGCAACGCATTGCCGAACTCGATCATCTTGCTACAGCTAGGCTTACCCTGGTGCAGGCCAGGAATGACGAGTGCAACGCCCTGCTGGAGCAGATCCACCAGCTGGAGATTGCTCGGGATGAGGCTCTACAAGTAGTTGAAAACCTCGTTCATGAGAATCACCACCTGCAGCACCACATTGCTGGACTCTTAGAGGCACAGCAACAGCCGCATCCACCACCAGCCGGCGAGGACGCGTCTGAGTCAGGAGTGTCTGACCCAGATGTAACCTACCATGAGTCCGATGAGGGGCAAGGCAGTGGAGATGACGCCAACCCCTAGGACCGCGACTTGTAGGCTCGCTGGCTGGCAACGTGTGTTAGTTGTATAACGAAGTGGTGTCTGGCTAGAAGTAGTGTGTTTCAATTGTATCCCGTAGGAGTGGTTTACCATGGTAGCACTATGTCGTAGGATGATGTAAGTCTGAATGCATGGCAATGCGGGTTGTAATATGGGTACCGATGTATTGTCATGATTTTGGGAATGAACGCAGTTTGTTTTCTATGTACATACTATGTGTGTTACATATGTACATTCCTTGTGTACCTTGGTAAATGCATATCGGACGACCACACTAACGGAACCGTCGAATTGTGAAATTGCAGCATGGAACGAAGCGAGGCTGGTAGCTCACGTGGTGGGGAGGAGCAGAACCCGCCACCCCCACCAGGTGCACCCACTCTCGCAGAAGCGATGGCAGCCATGATGCAGAACTCCATACAGCAAGGAGAAATGCTGAGGGCCCTTCTGGAGGACCACAACCAGAACCGGGAACGCCGCGGTCAGCGTGAGAACAGCACCTACTCGGACTTCATGGCGACACATCCGCCCGAGTTCAAGGATGCAAGGGAACCGATGGACGCAGACAATTGGATCCGTGCCATTGAGGCCAAATTTGGGCTCATTCGGTGCACCGATCACCAGAAGACCTTGTTCGCGGCCCAGATGCTGTATGGGCACGCAGGCGCATGGTGGGCCAACTACGTCGCCACTCTTCCACCTGGTACGGCGGTACCGTGGGAGCAATTCAAGGAAGCTTTCCGCGCCCATCATATTCCCGCCGGGCTGATGCAGCGAAAGGCCAAGGAGTTCATGGCCTTAACTCAGGGAAACCGCTCCGTCCACGAGTACTCCAGAGCGTTCAACCAGCTGTCACTTTATGCTCCGGAGCAGGTCGACACGGACGCGAAGCGTAAGAGCCGTTTCATGGGAGGGCTGGACGTTACACTTCAGTCCCGCATGGCTCTGAACCAAGGCGGTACCTTCACTGAGTTCGTGAGCAACACTCTGATTGCAGAAGAGTACCTTGAGAAGGAGCAGCGCGAGAAGAAGCGAAGCGGTGGTGGCCCTTCCAACGCGCCACCCCCGAAGTATCGCTTGGTCTATACTGCGCCGGATGGGAGGAGGTACGGGTCCGTTCCTCCATCGGGACCGTCCTTCCGCCCGCCGCAGCAGCAGTACCGACCCCCGCGTTACCAGCAGCAAGGCGGAAACCGCGCACCGCCACCCCCACCGCAGCAGAATCGGGACGCCCGTCCACCTCAACAGGGCAACCGACCGGGACTCGGAGCTCCATGTTTCACTTGTGGACTCCCGGGTCACTTCGCTCGTGAGTGTCCTACCCGCAGGCAGCAGGGTAACCCGGGTCGCCAACAGGGCTCGGGGCAGGACCAATCCAGGGGGCAGAAGGCAGCCAGATCGGGTCGGGTGAATTATACCACGACCGAAGACATTGCCGAAGGTGAACCAGTGCTGGCGGGTATGTTTTCACTCTCTGGTCACACCGCATTCGTTCTGTTCGATTCTGGTGCCTCTCATAATTTCCTTAGTCGAAACTTTATTGAGGGAAAATATTTCAACACCATTCTTCTAGATCCACCTTTTCTTATAAAATCACCGGGGGGTTGTATCATATCACGACAAGGGTTAAAAGAAACACCACTAAATTTAGGCGGACGTTCCTACCCCACTTCCTTCATCATCCTTGACGGCCAGGGCATCGACATCATTATTGGAATGATGTGGATGAAACACCACCAAGCCATCCTTGACATAGCCAATCGAGTAATCCACCTAACCTCGCCACTCCACGGCTCCGCATCCCTAAGGTTAGATCACCCCAGATCCACGTCCACACAAGTCTATCATGCTGCGGGAAAAAGTTTAGAGGAGATTCCGGTGGTGAAGGAGTTTCCGGATGTGTTCCCAGAGGATCTACCAGGGTTACCCCCAGATCGAGATGTGGAATTCAGGATTGACCTACAGCCAGGTACAGCATCAATCTCTCGCAGACCATACAAAATGGCGCCCAAAGAACTGGCTGAGTTGAAGGTACAACTGAAGGAGCTGTTGGACAAGGGTTTTATACAACCCAGCTCTTCTCCTTGGGGATGTCCGGCTTTATTTGTGAAAAAGAAGGACCAATCCCTACGATTGTGTGTTGATTACCGCCCCTTGAATGAGGTCACAATCAAAAACAAATATCCACTACCCCGCATCGACATCTTATTTGATCAGCTGGCTGGAGCTAAAGTCTTCTCCAAAATAGACCTTCGATCAGGCTACTACCAAATCAAGATTCGACCAGAGGATGTTCCAAAAACAGCATTCTCTACAAGATATGGTCTGTATGAGTACTTGGTGATGTCTTTCGGACTCACCAATGCACCAGCCCACTTTATGTACCTTATGAACTCTGTCTTTATGCCAGAGTTAGACAAGTTTGTTGTCGTATTCATCGATGATATACTGATCTATTCCAAGACCGCAGAAGACCACTCCGAACACCTCAGAACGGTCTTGCAGAGGCTGAGGGATCACAAGCTGTATGCCAAATTCAGCAAGTGTGAGTTCTGGATTGATCACGTCCAATTCTTGGGACATGTGGTCTCCTCCGAAGGCATTTCAGTTGACCCAGGAAAAGTACAGATTATTCTTGAATGGGAAGCACCAACCTCAGTCCATAAGGTACGCAGTTTCCTTGGAATGGCAGGATATTATCGTCGGTTCATTCCAAGTTTCTCCAAGATAGCTAAACCCATCACTGAACTGCTCAAGAAGGGCAACCAGTTCAAGTGGACCGACAGTTGTGAGAAAGCCTTCCAAACTCTGAAAAAGCATTTAACGACAGCCCCAGTGCTAGCGCAGCCAGATCTGAGCAAGCCATTTGATGTGTATTGCGATGCATCCGGTATTGGTCTTGGCTGTGTATTAATGCAAGAGGGTCGAGTAATCGCTTATGCTTCCAGGCAACTCCGTAAGCATGAGCAGAACTATCCGACTCACGACTTGGAGCTAGCAGCGGTCGTACTGGCACTAAAGGTATGGAGACACTATTTGTTGGGGAATTTGGTGCATTTGTACACCGATCATAAGAGTCTGAAGTATATCTTCACTCAAAATGAGCTCAACATGAGGCAAAGAAGGTGGCTGGAGCTGATTAAGGACTACGAGTTGGAGATTCGTTATCATCCTGGCAAGGCTAATGTCGTGGCAGATGCTTTGAGCAGGCATGCTCACTGTCATTACCTAGACCAGGGAATTTCCACAGCAGAAGAAGAAGTAGCCCTACGAGTTCTACCTCATGGATCATTGTATAATCTCGCCTTGATTCCAACCATTAAGGATGAGGTAGCAAGCGCTCAACAAGCAGACAATGGGATGAAGAACATCAGACTCAGGTTAAAAGATAAAAAGATGCAGTGTTTTCGAGAGGATAAAGACGGGGTGTTATGGTTTAAGGACAGGTTGGTAGTTCCAAAGAATCTTGAGCTGCGAAAAAAGATTATGGACGAGGCTCATCTGTCAAAATATTCCATTCACCCCGGCAGCAATAAAATGTATCAGGACCTGAGGAAGAAATTCTGGTGGACAAGAATGAAGAGGGAGATTGCCAAGTATGTGGCAGAGTGTGACACTTGCAGAAGAGTCAAGGCAGATCATTTGAAAAAGCCCGGACTTCTGCAACCTTTGAGTGTTCCTGCTTGGAAATGGAAGGATCTGAGCATGGACTTCATAGTTGGGTTACCCATGACCACTCGACGCCACAACTCCATTTGGGTAATTGTGGACCGTCTCACAAAGTCCGCTCACTTCATACCAGTGAACACCAACTATCGAATGAAGAAGTACGCGGAGCTATACATCGCTCGAGTCGTCAGTCAACACGGAGTGCCAAGGACCATCATCTCCGATAGGGGAGCCCAGTTTGTTGCCAGGTTTTGGGAGCAACTACATGCGGCTTTGGGTACCAAGCTGATAAGAAGTTCCGCGTACCATCCCCAGACTGATGGACAGACCGAAAGGGTCAATCAGATTTTAGAGGACATGCTGCGAGCCTCAGTACTAAATCATGGCGGGAATTGGGATGAGTACTTGCCCCTGACAGAATTTGCTTACAACAACAGCTACCAGGGAAGTATTCAGATGTCACCCTTCGAGGCATTGTATGGGCGGAGTTGCAGGACTCCGTTGAACTGGTCCGAGTCAGGTGAGAGGGTGATACTTGGACCAGACCTAGTTCAACAGGCAGAAGAGAAAGTGAGGTCCATTCAATCTAACTTGAAGGCTGCCCAATCCCGACAGAAAAGTTATGCAGATAAAAGACGACGGCCCTTGAGCTTCGAGGTGGGTGATTCTGTGTATCTGCGGGTCTCGCCCACCAAAGGAGTGCAGCGATTTGGTGTGAAAGGCAAATTGGCTCCAAGATACATTGGTCCATTTCCTATCCTGGAGAAGTGTGGATCAGTGGCGTACAAGCTAGAATTGCCAGCTCACTTGTCAGGGTTGCACAATGTTTTTCATGTGTCGCAACTAAAGAAGTGTTTAAAAGCTCCATCTGACAAAACTGTACCAGAAGTGGAAGGTTTACAACCGGATCTAACTTACTCCGAGAAGCCTGTCAAGGTACTCGATGAGAAAGAGCGAGTCACCAGAACCCGGACCATCAAATTTTATAAGGTGCAGTGGAGCAATCACTCCGAAGAAGAAGCAACGTGGGAATCCGAGGAATTCCTTCGTACACACTACCCCGAAGTCCTTCCACCATCACTAGGTATCCCAAATTCATTCCACCTTGCTCCTAAATCTCGGGACGAGATTTCTTTTAGGGGGGAGGGTTGTAACATTTCATGTGATGTGGGCTCAAGAAAAATTTAAATCAATTAAGAATTAATGCAAGAAATTAATTAAAAAGGGGAATTAATAAAATTGTGGGAATTTATTAAAAAGAAATTAAGAGCATTCCTTCAATTTGAAGTTTAAACAAAATTATTAAAAGGAAATTAAGTGAATTACTTCAAATTAGGGTTTACACATTTAAAATAAAAAGGCACTAAATAATAATGCTAGGCAGAATTTAAATTTCAAAGCGAAACACAAAAATTCATCTTCATTTAATTTCTGAAATCAAATTTGGACCTAGGTGCAAATTCCTGAAAATTTCTAGGCCATTCTAAAAGTGTTCCTGAAATAGTTGGACCTTTATCTAATTTCCTGAAAGTTCTGTGTCTTTTTGGAAGAAACCATGAAGCAATTTGGGCCTCTATCAAATTTCGGAGAAAACGCTGGGCCTTTCTGCAAATCTTCCCCGGCCCACGGGCCCGCTGGCCAGCCACCGCCCGCTCTCTCTCGTTTCTTCTTCTCCCGCCCGCGCGCGCCCTCTCTCTCTTTCTCTCTCCGCGCGCTCGCCTCCCCACGCCCGACCGCGCGCAGGGCGCAAGCGCCACCTGCCGCGCGCGGCCTGCGCACCCGCGCGCGTGGCGCCCCCGCGATTCAACCAGCGCGCGATGGAGAGCCTCGGCCGCCCCGTCCTATTTCCTTCGCGCGCGCTTCCTCCCTCGTCTTCTCCAACGCGCCGCACGCTCTTCGCTCTCTCTGCCTCCGCCGTGCAACCGAGCGCCGCCGAGCCGCAGCACTACACCCGCGCTATTCATTCACCACAACTCGCCGCATTCCTCCGCAAGCCAACGCGTCCGAGTATTGCTTGCCTTTTTCCCGTGCTCGGCCACCAGCGATTTACACCGAAACTCGCCGGAATTCAGCGCCGCCGCCATTCTTCCTCGGCCGACGGTGAACTCCGGTAATACTCGTCGCTGGCAAGGTAATGAGTCAATTCCTTCACCCCTTAGCCCCGCCGTGCCGCGAGGGAACTCCTGGACCAGGCTTGGCAACCAGCCGATCGCCGGAGCGCCGCCGCGCCATCGCCGCCGCCCCGGCCGAGCCGCCGCCCGTCGCCGCCGCTGCTCCGGCACCGCCACGGGTCCCACCCGGTGCAATCGGGGTCCCTGTGCAGCGCTCGTGCCCGTGGTGCCCTTGGTTTCGCCCGCCGTCGCCGGCAGCCCGCAGCCCGCCGCCGGCCGGCTCGGCAGTAACAGAAACCCTAGCGGGTTACTGTGCGGCCACTGTTACATTGGTTTATATATTTCCTTTAATCGGCTGAATTCTTCCAAAATTCATAGAAAATTCATTTCAACTCCGAAAAATGCAAATTCAAATGTTTTAGAACCATGAGAAATTCTAGTATTTATTAAAAATATAAAACTTCATTGTGTGAAAATTATTAATTTTGGCATTTATTTAATTACCCAAATTGGCTCAAAACCCTAATTAAATAGTTATAATTATTGAAAATATGGGAAAAATTTACAGAACCTTAGATTTAACCCTAGTTAGTTTTGAGGTGTCATAGCAATTACTAGAGTCTTTAGCACCTTCTAAATCACTGCAATTTAATTGATCCAGGTCAATTTCCGACAGAAACCCTAGTTACTAATTCATTAGCGACCACTTTAAAAATTTCTGGCAAACATTTACTATTACTAACTTTATTCTTGCATCATGTAGACGCCGACGTGAACGAAGTAGCCGTCGAGGCAGACCCAGGTTTTTCTCAAGACACCCCTGTCGCAGACTCCGAAGACTATTCACAAGGCAAGCCCCGGTGCACTACCGTTTCTAAACTTTCTTTTTACAACAGTGCTGTGGTTCATGTGATGTGCATTTAGGTAAATAGGAGTTGAATGAAGCCCTAGATGCATATGTTTTCAGTAGTACCCAGCTTGGAATATTGGTACAGGTAGCTCGATGTAGCTGCTATGCTTAGGTCTACTCTTCGGTAGAAGTCGAGCAGATTGGACCCTGCTCGCGATATGATAGGAATTGATTGAAACCCCCACCTTACTGCAGAACTATTTGTTTAGTCAAGGTTTAAATGGGAAGAAATCGGGGTCAGGCGGAGAAAGTTAGGAAAGCAACAGACCGGGGTTCTGTGTGCTGTAGCTCTGTCTGATCCGTGGGGCACAGTTGATTGAGTATTGAATGTACTGTTCACATGCTGGAACTATGGGAACCAGTAAACCTAGGTAGCCTAGAGACGGCAAAGCTGAACCTACCTTACGGTGTCTGATTGACGGCGGTCTGGGGTGGACAGTGTGTGAACTCCACAGGCACCGTCCGGGACGGTGATCTGGTGGGACGCGGCACTGTTAAGGTAGCGTAAGAGGGAATTAGCTTTGCCAAATCTGGTGCGAACGGTTGCCACGTGCGGTCCGGGACGCGCACGTGTCGTGTGACCAGGTTAACCCTGCAGGTGTAAATCGTTTCGAACCGCTGACACTCTCAGTCTAGAGTTTACTCAATCTCTCTGTCGCATACGATAATAAGTGAACAAAAAGTGAGATTATGATTATGATGGAATTGCTTGTATGGATTAATGTTTGTCAACTTGATTGCTTAGTTACAGTGCCTACTAAAGTTTATTTTTCTCAAACTTAATTTGAGCTAAAACTTGAAAGTAGGAAAAAATTAATTAGCTAAGCGTGTCTTTTGCAATTTTCCCTACCCCGTGTCGGCCGTGCATGTCTAGGTGTCGGCTGTAGACAGCCTGTTGACGGGTTAGTCTTGCTGAGCTTCTTAGAAGCTCACGCTTTGCGACTTGTGGTTTTCAGGAGGTTTCGATGCGACCGGTGGTTTTGGTGGCCAGCAGTGGGAGGAGTCGTCTCCGGGTTGGGGTAGTTTTCAGTGGGAGCCGCTCGATTAGTTGCCGCTTTGTGTGTGTGGCTAGTAGCAAGGCGCCGTTGGACAAGGCCCTTGCTTTTGCTTAGAGTCAGAGTCGGAGTCTGTACCTCTAACTCTCGTTTCCGCTGTATTGTAAAAATCAGGTTTGGATTCAAACTCTGTAATCACTCATGTAATATTTCTTCCTACCCTTAATTCGTGCTTTTTACTGCCTGTGTTGTACTCTGTGAACGTTCGCTTCGACGGACGTCGCCCAGAATGGATCCCGGGAGGAGGATCTCCCCCGTTTCAGGGGCGGTCTGCCACATTACTTTTTTCAGAGGGAGTTAGTCAAATGTTTGTCAACAATTATGAAGGGGAGTGTGAGCATAGAACAGGTATTTTACGGAAAATACGGGGTGGGAATTTGTAGCAAATCGATTTGTGCTGTTTCACAAGGTAGTTGACATAACCTAGGATGATGGTGCTTATCTTATCATACTTTTTATGTCAAACCAATGCAGTTATCTTTGCCCTTTTGTGATGGAATTCTTTGGACTTGGATCCTCGAATTTCTGATTTGCCCCTACATGAAATTCTCTATCCCTGCCCACTGATCAAGTAAGAGACATTGAATCCATCCTGAAAAGTACCTCTGGCAAAACAGGCTGCCGCTTAGAAATACTATTTTGGTTATCAGCCTTGCCTTACAAGGTTAGGGAGTATGGAGTAGTAGATAAACCCTTCATTTCCTCACAACAATAGAAAAAAAAGCAAAATAAAATGTCCTGCTCTAGTAGCAATCTGAAACTGTACTTTGTTGTGCAGGCAAAGACAAATTTGGAGGAAAGTGCACCAGGAGCGGCAACAGGAATGATATTGTCTCTTCGTGAAAGGTATGTTTGAAAGTTTGGCAAAGCATCGTACCCAAATCATGGGTTACGCACAGCTTATATAGATAACATATTACAGAATTACAATAGAGTACGCGACCTATACATGAACTATATCCTCAACAACCTATACAGATAAGACTAGATCACATAATTGTGAGGTTGGTTAGTATCCTAACATAACAACTACTTCAACACACCCCCTTCATCTCAGCCAGTCAGATTGAGATGATGCCTGAAACGTAGTAGTTGTTGAACCCCAATGGCTTTTGTGAATCCATCAGCGATTTGATCTCCTGTAGGTATGAAACGCACATCTAACAACTTATTTGCAACCCTTTCTCTAACAAAGTGATAATCCACTTCTATGTGCTTCATCCTAGCATGGAATCTCGGATTAGCTGAAAGATAAGTTGCTCCAAGATTATCACACCATAAGCAGGCTGCTTTATCTTGAGGGACTCTTGAGTTCTTTCAGAATTGAATGAACCCAAACAATTTCAGCTGTTGCATTACCCATAGACTTGTATTCTGCTTCAGTACTTGATCTAGAAACAGTGGCCTGCTTTCGTGAACTCCAGGAGATCAAATTGGAACCTAAGTGCACTGCAAAACCACCTGTTGATCGACGATCATCTGGACATCCAGCCCAGTCCGCGTCTGAAAATGCACTCACCAACAAGGAATCAGATTTCCTGATCACCACTCCAAGTCCCAGAGTACCATTCAGATATCGGAGTATCCTTTTCACTGTTGACAGATGTATGTCAGTAGGTGCATGAAGAAATTGACAAACTTTATTAACAGCAAACGATATATCTGGTCTGGTAAGTGTAAGATATTGAAGAGCACCAACTGCACTTCTGTACTTAGTCGAGTCTTCTAGACTGAGTGACTTTCCTTCATGAATCGAAAGTTTTTCTGAAGTTGAAATAGGAGTAGCAGCAGGCTTGCATGTTTTCATTCCCATCTTGCTCAAGATCTCTGACGCATACTTGCCCTGGGACAGCACTAGCCCATCATCATTTTTCACTACCTCAATACCCAAGAAGTAATGCAAGTTACCAAGGTCCTTCAGTGCAAATTCAGCACCGAGATCACGCAGCAATATCTGAACTGCTTCATTAGAGGAACTCACAACTATTATGTCATCCACATAAATGAGCAAGTAGATAAATAATCCACTCCTTGCGTAGTAGAATAATGATGTGTCGGCTTTAGATGGAACAAACCCAATCTGCTGCAATTTGTCACTAAGCCTAGAGTACTAGGCTCTAGGTGCCTGTTGCAGACCATACAATGCTTTCTCTAGTTTGCACACAAATTGTGGTTTGCTTTGATCAATATATCCAGGGGGCTGCTTCATGAAGACTTCAGTATCTAAAAAACCATGCAAGAAGGCATTCTTAACATCAAGTTGTCGGATACTCCACCCCCTTGAAACTGCAAGTGAGAGCACAAAGCGAATAGTTGCAGCTTTCACCACTGGGCTAAAGGTTTCTTCATAATCAATTCCAAACCTTTGCTTGAACCCTTTTGCAACCAGACGGGCCTTATAACGGTCAACAGTGCCATCAGCTTTATGCTTAACTTTATACACCCATTTGCAATCAATTAAATTACTAGCTTCAGATGCTGGAACCAGTTTCCAAGTCTTGTTTGCAATTAAGGCACGATACTCTTCATCCATCGCTGCTTTCCATTGCGGATTACTCAGTGCTTGCACCAAATCAGTTGGTTCTTGGGATACACAAGTGAACGCACGAGGACCATAGCGAACCGTTCCATCTGTGTATACTTTAGGTTGCCTGATATTGTTCATAAGTCGAGTTCGTGCTCGTTGTGGTGAGGAGATCACAGCAGGAGCAGTTTCATTGTGAACACCAACCATCCACTGGCATTCCATCAGAGTGAATTCCATCAGACAAATCCGTGTCCGATGCAACAGATTCTCCAGGTGGCATGTTTGCATCTGGCAGCGACAACATGAGATCCGATGTAGACCTTCCTGTGGCAGGTGAGGACAGATCACTCACGTGACTAACATCAATATTTTCTACACTAGTATCCTCCACGGCCACATCGTCAGCAGACTGAACCTGCACAACATCCACCGCAACACTGGGATCAGCAGGGTTAGTTATATTGTGAATACTATCTCTAGCACCCCAGGTGGAAACCAAACTTGGATGAAGGAGGTTGATCTCGGCACGGAGCTGAGAACCAGCATTAGGATGTAATTTAGATAAAGGAAACACGTGTTCATCAAAGATAACATCACGACTGATGTAAACTCACCTGGACGCAACCTCAAGGCACTTGTAACCCTTATGCAGGGGACTATAGCAAGAAAGACACACTGCTTAGACCTAAACTGAAGTTTGTGTTGATTGTAGGGCCGGAGACACGGCCAGCATGCACAACCAAACACTTTGAGAAAAGAGTAGTCCGGAGCACTGCCATACAAGCGTTCAAGAGGAGTTTCAAAACCGATAACTCGTGAGGGTAAGCGATTAATAAGAAAAGCTGCTGTAGAAAAGGCCTCATCCTAGAACTTCAATGGCATAGAAGCGTGCAACAAGGCAAGGCCTACTTCTACTATGTGACGATGTTTGCGTTCAGCTGATCCGTTTTGTTGATGGGCATAGGGGCAGGACACACGATGTGAGATCCCCAACACGTTGGAAGAAAGAATTTAGTTCTTGATATTCACCACCCCAATCAGTTTGGAGAGTGAGGATCTTTCTACTTAACTGGCGCTCAACAAGAGTTTGAAATTCTCGAAATTTAGCAAACACATCTGATTTTTGCTTTAAAGGATATAACCGAGTAAACTTGCTATAGTCATCAATGAAACTAACATAATATTTATTCCTTCCAACTGAGTTGGGGGCAGGTCCCCATACATCTGAATAAATGAGTTCTAAAGAAAACTTAGACTCTCTAGAGGACGTAGAATATGGCAGCTGATGGCTCTTGGCTTGCTGACATGCATCACAAACTGCTTTGACTGATGACACTTGGGTACAAGGCAACCTAAACTTCTTGACAATACGATCAACAATAGCAAACATTGGATGACCTAAAAGCCCATGCCACTGCTCCGAGGAGATAGAACTGAGCGCCTGCTGTGCTGGAATGACTCAATCTAGTGATGGAAGAGGGTATAACCCCCCTTTACATCTTCCGCGAAGTAGAACCCTCTTCGTGGCCTGATCCTTGATAAAAAAGAATTGTGGGTGAAACTCAAGGAAAGCATGAGTGTCTGAAGCAAGACGATGCACAGAGACAAGATTTTTGGCTGTTCTAGGGACATACAGAACGTTCTTAAGTTGAAGATTACGAATTGGGGTGCGAAAGAAAGTATTACCAACATGACTAATACCCATACCTGCACCGTTTGCAGTGAGGACTTGTTCCTCCCCATGATACTTTTCACGTGTAGTCAATGACTCTAATTCTCCCGTGATATGATCAGTCGCACCTGTGTCGGTATACCAATTGGTATCCACACCGTACGAAGAACCAGCAGTGTAGTTGACATTCTTCTCTTGTGCCTTGAAGTTACGATCAATCTCTTCCAGCACCGGACAACTGTGTGTCCAAGCTGTCCACATAGCTGGCACTCCGGCTTGTCTTCTCCTCAACCCTGGCCGCCACGACCAAGAACCCCACGACCACCTGTGCCACGACCTGGACCACCACGGCCCCGGCCAAAGCCACCGCGGCCACGAAGGGCTGCATTAGCTGAAACATGGTACTGTTGCTCGTCACCCTTCTGACTCTCAACACGAGCTTCAGTTGCAAGAAGTTGACCGAACAGATCACTCAGCTTGATCGGATCTGATCGAGTCGTCACATTCTCCACAAGGGAGTTGTAGTCTGCATCAAGACCTGTCAGTATATAGGAAATAACATCATCATCTTCCAATTTCTTACCGGCCGCCGCCATCTCATCGGCGAACCCTTTCATCTTGGCAAAATACACGGCCACAGACAATTCCCCCTTCTGGGTATTTGCCAGCTTGGACCATAGATGCATCACATGCGCCCTCGATTGAGACACAAACATCGCCTGGATCGACTTCTAAGACTCAGCAGCGGTTGAACAGGTCGCCACCTGAGCAAGCACCTCCTTGGACAGCGAGTTGATGATGTAGCTCAACAACTGCTGATCTTGCACATGCCAGGACAGATACTCAGGATTGAGCACAGTCTCCTGACTCTTATCATCTTTTACTCGGGTGATCTTTTCCGCCGGCTTGGCCATGGTGCCATCGAGGAAGCCAAACACCTGTGCACCTCGTATAGCCGGTAGGACTTGAGCTTGCTAGAGGAGGAAATTGTCCCTGGTTAGCTTTTCATGGACGGTGTGCCCCAGAGAGGACAGCATCAGAGAAGATGATGAACTCGTTGCCATCTAGATGCAGTCTCGTAGGAGAGAAGGCTCTGGTACCATGAAAGTTTGGCAAAGCGTCGTACCCAAATCATGGGTTACGCACAGCTTATATAGATAACATATTACAGACTTACAATAGAATACGCGACCTATACGTGAACTATATCCTCAACAACCTATACAGATAAGACTAGATCACATAATTGTGAGGTTGGTTAGTATCCTAACATAACAACTACTTCAACAATGTTCAGTGCCATTCATGTTCACATTTTGAGCTATTGATTGTCTGTTAGCCGATAATGAAATAAGTCATTAGTTTTGGAAATGGGACTGAGTTTCTACCAACTTGAAGTTTGCAGGAACGTAAACAAAGCCTTGCCTCCTACCAGGTTCGTGGTTACTTGGCTTTCCTAGTCTTCCAATAAATTAGAATTTTTTATATAATATATTTTGTTATTATTCCATGATTTATTAGTATACAGCCACAACAAAATAAGCCTTTTTAGTCCCAAACAAGTTAGGATAGCCTAGAGATGAAATCCTTCGAGCCAACACAAACAACAGATATTGCACATTTACCTCAAAGAAAAAAAACAGATATTGCACATCCAATCATGTCTACCATATCTATGTTAGTAAATGTATATTGTTACTGGTTTGAGGGTAAATGGTGCTAGCACACAAACATACATACTGCATCACTATGGTAGTAGGAATGTAGGATTAGGAAGGATGGAAAGGGTTCAGAATATATTCCCTTGAATAATTAATAAATCTTCAAGGATGTGGACTAGCTAACTGGTAGATACTGTAGCATTTTGGTTAGGAAATTAAAGATCTAGTTTTAATAAGGAAAAACAATGTACTTGATTGTGATTAAGTAGAAAATAAACCAATTTTTTAGTACCTACTGTGATTTTTTTCCCTAATGATTGGGATTTTGCCTGGTTGGTTAAAGCAATATTGCGTTCATTGTGGTTCTTGAACCATTGCCCTAATCAAATTATAATGACATGACCATGGTTTTTTTGGCATCGCCTAGGCGACAAGGCACACTCCAACCCCAAGGGCGCTGGGCGCTAGGGTCACCATGTCAGCACAAATATAGCATCCTCTAAATCGCATTTGGTGATGCCTAGGTAGAGTTAGACAGATGCCCAGCACAACTGAGATCAGAGAGATCTGTGCATGGCTTGAACTTGTTTTGATGCACTGATTCCCGTGTCGCTCTCACAACCTGTTGCTGTAATGCTAACTGTTCATAGCGCCAGCTATAAAGCCTTACATATGTTAGATATATGTATATATTAGTCCAGTGTATAGGGATCTTTTTGCATATTTGTACATACCTGTACCTGTATATATTTGGGTCTAGTGCCCCTCTATTGAATACAAGTGTTATTCATAACATAGTATCACAGGCATCAAATTAGGGTTAGGGTTGTTTCTCTCTCTCTCTAATAGATCAAATTGCACATAGCACTTGCGTGCAATCTCTCCACCACTTTTTCGTCCGACGTCGGCTTCCTCATTGGGAAGCTTTTGTCGTCGATTCTTCGTGTTTGTTGCAGCTCTTCGGCCTTGCTCGTCCTGCTTGTGTCGATCTTCTTCGCCGGGAGCCGCAACACTGTGTCGGTGGCCGTCGGACTTGGTTCACGCTGTCGCGCTCTTTTTCTTCACAGCTTCAAGCTCATCAAGCCGCCGCCGCTCGAGCTTCCTACGGGCCGCACCGCCGCCTGGATCCATCACCCCGGGCCACCGCCGCAAGGCAGCGCCGTCGGGTGTTGTCGCTGCACCGCGCCGCCGTCAGGAAGTCGCTGCGGGCCGCCACCCTCATCGCGTCGGGGAGCTGCCGTGGGCCGTCGCCCTCGCCGCGTCAGGAAGCCGCCGCGGGCCGTCGCTCGAGGCTGCCGCCGCCACCTCTGTTTGGCTCGGTCTAGTTCGTGACTCTGTTTGAGGGTCTATTAGGGTTAGGGGAAAAAAAAGGGACTACTTTTTCTGTTCTTTGCGGAGATTTGTGGGGATTTTTCATCTCCACCACCGCTTTTAGTCAAAAGGTAGGGTACTCAAAAAAAAACTGCTCGCGCTGCTTATATCTATTGCTCTCTTGCTGGTTCATTCATCATGGCATTCTCTTCGTCGTCGTCGTCATTGTCTGCTTCATCTTCAGTGTCTCGGTGTCCGGTGATTTTTGATGGCACCAACTATTCCTACTGGGTTTCTCATATGCGTGTGCACACGTGAGGCTTGCTTGTTTGGGATTTTTTGACTTGAGATGCTCGTAGTCCGCCTCGTCCTACTGCTCCTTCACAGCTTGTGATTCCAGAGAAGGCTACAGATGACGAGAAGAAGTAGTTGACTGATGATTACGAGGACAACTATGCTTCTTATGACTCTCAGTTTGCTGCGTATCAGTTTTGAGTGAATGAGGATGCTCGTGCTTCTACTATTCTTGTGGTTAGTATAGAGGAGCGCTTCTTTACTAATATTTTTGGGATGGACACTGCAGCTCAGATGTGGATTTTCTTTCGTACTCGATATCAGCCCACTGGTCAGTCCTTCAATCTAGCTGCTATATGTCAAGAGCAGTTACTATGCCAGGGAGATGCTACTGTTGATGGGTTCTTTGGTCAGATGTATGCTGTTTGGCATCAGTTGGATGTTCTTGGTCCTGAGTTGGCTTCTAGCACCTGGGCCTCCTGCAAGGCACAGGAGGCTGCACTTGCTCTACGTCGCACCTACGATTTCTTGACTCGGCTTCGTGATGAGTTTGAGCCTCTTCGTGCTCAGTTGCTTGCTCGTCATCCTTGTGTCCCATTGATGGAGGTTCTTGCTAACGTTCGTAATGAGGAGATGCATCTTCGTGCTGCTGGTTTGTTACAGACCTCTTCAGTTTTGGCTGCTCGTTCTGCTCTCTCGCACCACTGCTCCACCTCAGGTGCCTCCCACTACGACGTCTTCTACGAGTGGGGGTGGTGGTTTGCACTGCTCTTACTGTGATAAGGATGGACATGTGGAGTCTCATTGCTATAGGAAGAAGAAGGAGAAGGCTCGTGCTCGTCGTTCTTCACAGGGTGCTGTTAGTTCTGGTATTGGAGGCTCTCAGAGGAGTTTAGCTGGTTCAGAGACACAGGAGATCATCAGGTTGCTCGGTCACCTCGTTGCCTCGTCGGCCTCAGTAGCTGCTGGTTCTGTGACTCTACCCGCTGCACTTACAGGTTCTGTTGCTGCTTCTCAGTTTTTCACTGGGGGACCGCCACCCACTTCTACTTCAGGTACTCCATGGGTTCTAGATTCTGGTGCTCTTTTTCATATGACTTCATATCATACCTATCTTGCTTATATTCGTCTTTTTTCTTGTTCATCTATTGTTTACACTGCTGATGGTTCTCTCCTTTCTGTTTTAGGTCAAGGTCTTCTTTTATCTGACTCTTTTCTATTCCTAATGTATCATATGTTCCTGATTTGACCATGCAACTTATATCCGCTGGCCAGATTATTGATCATAACTGTCGTGTCATCCTTGATTCTAACTTTTGCTATGTTTAGGATCGTTGCACGGGTCGCCTAGTTGGTTTTGGCCCTCGTCGTCGTGATTCTCAACGTCTCTGGGAGCTTGACTGGCTTCGTCTTCCTTCCACTGCGCATGCTAGTCTTGTTGGCTCTGCTTTGGCTGCTTCGTCCACCTCGTCTTTTGCTCAGTGGCATCATCGTCTTGGTCATATTGGTGGCTCGCGTTTTCTAGTTTGATTAGTCATGGTCTTTTAGGTTCAGTTTCAGGTCGCATGAGTCTTTACATCAGTGTTAGGGTTGTAGATTAGGGAACCAGATACAGCTACCCTATCATTCTAGTAAGTCAGTGTCCCAGTGTCCTTTTGATCTTGTTCATTCTGATGTATGCAGTCCGGCTCCATTTGGGGTCATAAATATTATATCATTTTTATAGATGACTGTTCTCGCCACACTTGGATTTATTTCATGAAACATTGTAGTGAGGCTTTGTCTATCTATCGGACTTTTACTGCTATGGTTCACACTCATTTTGACACGAACATTCATGTTTTTCGTGCTGACTCTAGAGGAGAGTACCTCTTTGGAGCTCTTCGTCAGGTTTTTTCTGAGCAAGGTACCTTGCTCAGTTTTCTTGTCCTAGCGCTCATGCTCAAAACGGTGTAGCCGAGCGCAACATCGTCATATCCTTGAGACAGCTCGCGCTCTCATGCTCGCCTTTTCTATACCCCCTCATTTTTGGGCTGAGGCTGTTTCCAATGCCACTTTTTTTTATATTAAAATTCAGCATACATCAGCTTTGTAGGGAGGGATTCCTTTTAAGCGTCTTTGTGGCAAGACGTCAGATTACTCCAGCCTTCGTCTCTTTGGTTGTGTATGCTACGCGTTGCTTGCACCTCGTGAGCGTACTAAGTTGCCTGCTCAGTCTGTTGAGTGTATATTTGTAGGGTATAGTGCTGAGCATAAAGGGTATCGTTGTTGGGATCCTGTTGCTCATCGGATGAGGACTTCTAGGGATGTTATCTTTGATGAGACTCATCCCTTCTACCCTCGTCCTTCCTCAGATGCATCTCATGCATCTTTAGTTGAGCCTCTTTCCTTCATGATTTTTTCTGATACTCTTAGTGTTCCTACAGGCGCTTTGCCCTCCTCGGTGCCTTCTTCTTTGGTGCCTTTGACTTCTTCACCTGCGTCTGTTCACGAGGTACCTTCTTCTATGGTATCACCTGTGACTTCTTCCTTGGAGCCCTCTGCTGTGGTCCCTGATTATACCACAAAGCCTCCAGTGACACAGGTCTATACACGACGCATTGTGCATAGTTCTACTACGCCATCGTCTCCTAATGTTTCATCTTCTTCTGATGAACCATCTTCTCCAGACACGTTGACTCCTTCCAGAGCATCCTCTCCTAGCGAGCCATCCTCTCCTGATGCGCCCTCTATTTCTAGTGAGGCATCTTCTGCTGAGGATTCTTCACCTGAACTGCTCCTAGGACGTGGTCATCGTACTCGTCGGCCTCCTGCTTGGTTCTCTCCCTCTGCTGCTACCGTTCTTTCTGAGCCTAACTCTTACCATGATGCTGTTCATCATCAGGAATGGCAACACGCGATGGCCGAGGAGATTGCAGCTCTTGAGCGTACTGGCACATGGGATCTTGTACCATGCCCATCTCATGTTTGTCCCATTACATGTAAGTGGGTTTATAAGGTCAAGACTCGCTCTGATGGTTCTCTTGGCGCTACAAGGCTCGTCTTGTGGCTCGTGGTTTTCAACAGGAGTATGGTCGTGACTGATGAGACTTTTGCTCCCGTTGCTCACATGACCACTGTTCGCACTCTCCCTGCTGTGGCTTCTACTCGTGAGTGGTCCATCTCTCAGTTTAATGTGAAGAATGCCTTTCTTAATGGTGAGCTGCGTGAGGTGTATATGCAGCCACCACCTGGGTATTCTGTTTCTGAGGGTATGGTTTGTCGTCTTCGCCGCTCTCTCTATGGCCTCAAGCAGGCTCCTCGTGCTTGGTTTCAGCGTTTTGCTTCTGTGGTCACTGCTGCTGGTTTTACTGTCAGTAATTATGATCCCGCGCTGTTTGTGCACACCTCCTCTCGGGTCGGACTCTTCTCCTTCTTTATGTTGATGACATGATCATCACTGGAGATGATTCTGAGTATATAGCCTTCGTTAAGGCACGACTCAATGAGCAGTTTCTTATGTCTGATCTGGGTCCTCTTAGTTATTTTCTAGGGATTGAGGTCACTTCTACAGCTGAGGGCTTTTTCTTGTCCCAAGAAAAGCATGTTCAGGATCTTCTTGATCGAGCTACTCTTACTGATCATCGTGTTATTGAGACTCCTATGGAGCTCAATGTTCACCTTCGTGCTACTGATGGTGATCCTCTTGATGATCCCACTCATTATCGTCATATTATAGGGAGTCTTGTTTACCTTGGTGTCACTCGTCCTAATATTTCTTATGCTGTACATATCTGAGTTAGTTTGTTTCTGCTCCTACCTAGGTCCACTATAGTCATCTTCTACGTGTCTTGCGCTATCTTCGTGGCACCATATCCCGTCGCCTTTTCTTTCCTCGTTCTAGTTCTTTGCAGCTTCAGGTTTACTCTGATGCTACATGGGCTAGTGATGTCAGTGAGCATCGCTCTCTTTCTGCTTTTTGTGTTTTTCTTGGTGGTTCCCTCATTTCTTGGAAGACTAAGAAGCAGACAGCAGTTTCTCGTTCAAGTGCAGAGGCTGAGTTGCAGGCTATGGCTCTTGTGACAGCAGAGGTTACTTGGTTGCGGTGGCTGTTTGAGGATTTTGGTGTTTCTGTTTTAGGGCCGACTCCTCTTTTGTCTGACAGTATAGGTGCAATCAGTATTGCTCGTGAACCGATCAAGCATGAACTTGTTAAGCATATTGGTGTTGATTATTATTTTACACGAGCAAAGATTCAGGATGGTATTATTGATCTTCATTACGTGCCTTCAGAGTTGCAGTTGGCTGATTTCTTCACAAAGGCACAGACTCGAGCTTAGCATGATTTCTTTCTCTCCAAACTTAATGTTGTTAATCCACCATGAGTTTGAGGGGGGTGTTAGATATACATATATAGTCCATTGTATAGGGATCTTTTTACATATTTGTACACACCTGTACCTGTATATATTTAGGCCTAGTGCCTCTCTATTGAATACAAGTGCTATTTATAACAACATAATCATCTTTCCTGAAGGAACTGAAGGCCAATAGCCTTTAAATAAATTCCAGTGATAAATTTCTTATCAAGATTGAGTTATTAGGAATGTTAATTACTGTTAGAAACGGGAGCTAAAATATTTTTTTCTTAGTTGCACTGCCAAAACTTTTTCCAGATCAAGTATATGATACCACTGTTATTCAGATTATATTTTTGTAATGTTTGTGTTTTCCATACATCACAGGCTGAACTGGAAGCTGCTAAATCAGAAATTCAGAAGTGGCATTCGGCTTTTCAAAGCATTTCAGCTGTGCCTGTTGAAGCCAATCCAGGTTTGTGAATGAGATACAAGTCCTTGTTGCTGTAATGGCTAACCAAATCACCATGTATATTTATTAGTTTTATTTATATGTAGATCCTGTTTCTGTGGTTTCTTACCTCAATAATCTGAAGTCATCGGAGGAGTCATTGAGGGAGCAGGTCAGTTCTCCCTTTGTGTTCAACGTTTTACAGGACTAATGAAATTGTTGTTGTGTTGATCTTTTTGATTGTTACTGTGTTGCATACTCAGCTGGAGAAAGCAAAGAAAAGAGAGGCTGCTTTTATCGTAACTTTTGCAAAACGAGAGCAGGAAATCGCGGAACTTAAGGTACCCTTTTGAAGTCTCCATTTTACTATGAGTAACATGCCAATATGGAATATGGATACATCTATCGAACGCTTCATAATGTTTTTGAGTTAATATATGGTTGACATTTGTAACAGCACAGAATGTTATTACCGAGTATTTGCTTACTTTTTCCGAAAGCTTTGGCTTAATTGGTTCATTTCAGTCTGAAGTTAGAGATTTAAAGACTCAATTAAGGCTTCCATCGATGCAGGTAAACATAATTATATGTCTGCTTTTCTTTATAAAAAAAAGTATCAGAAATTTAATTGACATATCGTCTATTGCCTTTGATTGTGAGTATGTTATACTAGATATGATATGCTAAATAAAATGCTTAATACGGTTTGATTTCATTTTCACATTCTTTCTTAATCTAACGAACCCATCTATATGCTTATCAGACAAGGAGATTATCGCTTGATCCTGCAATTCATGAGGAATTTACACGTTTAAAGGTCAGTTATATTCATAGAACAAATAGTCCTGTACATCTTATAGTCCTTGCTGTGATTCAAAATGAATCATATAGGACATATATGAAAATATGTGATGAATTAAAATTTTGGAACTTGTGTTTTATTTATTCAGAGCACAAAATCTTACTACCTTCTTTTTTACTAGAATCTTGTGGAGGAGAAAGAGAAAAAGATAAAGGAGCTACAGGACAATGTCGCTGCTGTCAATTTTACTCCATCCTGCAAGCTTGGAAAAACGCTAATGGCTAAATGTAGAACATTGCAAGAGGAAAATGAAGAAATTGGGGCGATGGCTTCTGAAGGAAAGGTAAGACTCTTATTTTGCTGCCATATAAAAGTGTGAATATGCTTTCCTACTGAAAAGCAAGCCCTATTAACAGGAAGAGAGTATCTGGTCATTTCCTTTTATGCGCACTTGTTACGAAAATAGTGCTGCTTACTTCTCCATATGTTATGCGATGTGAAAATGTCATACCCAGATACGTGTAGAACACTCTAACAATGTATCTTTGTTGCAGATCCAATAACTTGGAATGAAAATTGCAGTTCTGAAGACCCAGAATAATGAATTCAGGAATCAATTTAATGGTTAGTGATTGTGTCCTTCATCCATGTACTCCTTTCTTTGTTATCGATCCATATACTGAATGTTAGTTCTTTGACTAACTACCTAAAGTAATTCAGAGGTTACTCTTCTGATTCTAGAATATTTTATTTTCTTGTTATTTTGTAGTTGCTGCATTAATCAAACACACTTAGATACTTCAATACCTGTGCAATAATGATTGAAATTTGAAATAATAGATGCTAGATACTGGAGAGGTTCATATAGCATTGAACACATTGCTGGTAGAAAAGAAAAAGATTTTTTATCGAAAATACAGGAGAACTACGCTTCATTATATTAAGAAGAAAAATGGGATAAGAACCTGGTACAGCATACCCCACACACTCAAACTTCTTTAGATTACATCCGCGCCTTTTTGAAATTGAAGCAGATGTTGTCTATTGACAAGGCTATCGCTTCTTTTAAAAGGTTTTTTAGCATGCATTACCTATCAGGCTGTCATTAAAAGCAAGGACATAGTGATTGCTCAATTTTCAGTATTTGATACAGTAATTGGTATTGAATTGGCTCACTGTCATGGATGTCCATGCCTATGCTGATCAGTCTATACATTCCATTATGGTTCTAGGGAACATTGATACCGTAAATTTGGCCTGTTCCTTTGGGTATTCTCTTCATTGCCTTCAATACAGATTATGAGACACTTTCCATCCAGCCTTATAGTCCTCAGGATCGTGTCCAGACTAACAGTTAATTAAAGTTACCTAAGCAATAAGAAGAACAGCAGTTTGTATTGGTCCTGTCCAGTACAGACATACTCATACTATTCAATTCAACATAAATAGCTCCTGGACTCCATATCTTTAAAGCGGCTGATCATTACTAGTCGCCAAAGCCACCAATCAGTCGATTAGATAGGCTAAGCGGACAGGACCGATTAGTATGTCTAGTTGATCGACTAATACCTAGAGGTCTGGGCACTCAAGGACCCAATCGATGGAGAGAGGCAGTGGGGGGTAGGCTGCAGAGGGGTGGCAACAAGCTGCAGAGAGCTGCTGGCGGCCAGCTGAATAGTGTAGGAATTGAGAAGAGGAGAGGCTTGGATTATATACTTGTGACCCTTAACCTAATAGGGCAAAATGGCAGTCCCATTTCCCTGAAACTAGTTGTCGGTGCCTAATCTGGACATTTAATTGTAAAGGATAGACCCAGTGCTAGAAGCTCTCACACAAAATGGGGTCTGGGAAGGATTATACGAGGCAAGTCTTACCCCTACACAGATTGCAGAGAGGCTGCGTCGAACCCAGGACCTCTTGGCACAATTGGGGTGACTGACAACCACTGCACCAGGCCTGGACATTTACTTGTAATTAAATAAAAAAATTCTGACCACCTGGTTCCCTGACTCCTGAACACCCTAACCACCTCGCTGTGCCGACTCGGATGCTCCTGACCGATTTGTTGCCTGAGCGATGCTTTTGGCCGCTTTGAAAATGGAATGTGAAGCCATCATTCATTGTTACATTCTGGATAGTGGCTGTTGCCTCCAGCAACATATCGTATGTTGACGAGGATATCATTTCTTTTATTAGCTTGCAATAGCATGTAAAAATAACCTTTAGGATGAAATTTCAAAGATTCAGCGATTAAATTGGAATGTTACAGATCTGTATTTTCAAATGTTTTAGTATGGTCAAGTGTCACTGTTTGATTTCCTAATTGTACATTTGCCGATGAAAGATCTGGCACCAACTTCACTTTGTTCTTGGTCACCAACAAATCAAGTACACCATTGGTTTGAGGAGAAGCATCGTCAGAGTTTGATTGAGGATATCACGTGCCTTCAGGGTTTTTGGCTCCTCTCTCTGTCGTTTACTGTTTGACATAGTGGTTTCTATGTAGTTACGCATGCTTTCTGTTGGGTTTAAAAGAGCTTATTTTCTAATCACTGCTTATTTTGGCAACTTACTTCCTTCTGTAATGTTTTTTAACTGTTGGATCTGGAAATGAAACATATCATATGGATGTATTTTAAAATATATGAAGTGAGTTCCTTCTGCTTCTATAGTTACAATAATATGGCTCTATTTGACCTTTTGCTTGTCTTCAGTTTTGTATAAGCACATGGATGGTTTAACAAATGATGTTGAGAGATCAAACGAAATGGTAAGCTTCGGGATTCGAATTGTATTCGTTTATTGTTTCTTTTTTGCTAAATGTTTTTGAATTGGCAACTTTCATAGGTTGCCATTCTGCAAGATGAGTTAGAAGCATAAGGATTTGGAGCTATGAAAAATTGCAGGAGATGCTTTATCATAAAGAATCTACTGAAGAAAAAGCATTTGACGAAGCGGACGAAGCCAAGAATGATCTGAATACAGCTTCGGTTCCACAGAAAGTGAAAGTGGAAAACTAAGGCCACAGCGTTTCCTATAGAACTAGTTGGACTGTCTTGAAGAATCCATCGGCATTATATAGGCTTGATGGGACTATTGCTTGTCATACTGACGTATGTAAAAGATTTACCTTTTGAGCCTTGTGCGTTTAAGTTTGATTGGAAATGTTATGGGCTGTCCGGCTGTTAGATCGGCCAGTACGGCGCTAGAGGGTCATGTAGAAAAGAAGAAATTAAGAAAAAATTGGCGCAGGTCAAGGCCTCCGTAAGGAGAGCGACTCGTGGATTTCTTCGTGCTAGTCTTGTCGATTCATCAGGAAAGTTAGCAACAGATTAACTAGAGTAATTATGTTTGCTTAGAGGTGAACTGATTCTTAGCCCAATCTGCAGTGAAACATCTATGTTACCCCCTAACTGTTAGTCCGTGTCTGTTTAGATGCAGAACTAATTGTTAGGTAGTAGTACTCTTTAAATTGTCTCCACTTATTCTCACTATTTCCTAATTTGCCATTTGCGAACTAATTGTTATTCCCTTCCTTCTACTTTTTTACTTGTTGCAGTTAACTTTGACAGTTAATTTTAACTATTTATCTTATTTAAAAAATTAGTTTAAATATGTAGATTTAAAATCATGTTTTAAAATTTTTATTGATAAATTAAATCATAAAAAAATATAGAATATTTTTTATATTTTTTAAAATAAGACGAATGGTTAAAGTAACGAATAAAATAAAATAGAGGTTGTCACACATTTACTCTCTAATATTGCAGGCCATTGTAAATTACTTCCTCTGTTCTTTTTTATTTGTCATCATTGACTTTGATCAAAAATTTTGACTGCTTGTCTTATTCAAAAAATTATTTAAATATGTAAAATTAAAAATCTTTAGTAATAAATTAAATCCTAACAAAGCAGTTGATATTTCTCATATTTTTTGAATAAGATGAACGGTCAAAGTCAATGGCGACACGTAAAAAAGAATGGAGGAAGGACTACATTATTTCATTATGTTTTTTAGAGACATTATTTCATTATGTTAGTATTATCTAATTTGAATATGACTTGTCTTGTCCACATTTCAAATATATAAAAACCAAACCAGCAAAGTGCAAACATACGCTGACGCTTCGACCGAGTCACACTCACATCCATCCCCATCTCCACCGGACCGCCCTCCGGCCACCCATGCCCATCACCCTCCCCGCCCCGTCTTCCCTCCCCATTTCGCTGCCGGCGCCAGCCCTGGGCGCGACGGTGCGGACGAGGAAAAGGACGACGGGGGCCTTCCTCCGCGTCGCGTGCGCCTACGAGCTCCAGGAGGGCCAGTCCCGCTGCTTCCACCGCCTGCCCTGCGGCCTGGACCTCGAGGTCATCGCTCAGCGCCCGCCTGTCCCTGCCCGCGGCGAGCAGCGGTCACCGCTGGTGTTCGTGCACGGGAGCTTCCACGCAGCATGGTGCTGGGCGGAGCACTGGCTGCCCTTCTTCTCCCGCGCCGGGTTCCCCTGCTACGCCCTCAGCCTCCGAGCACAGGTAGTTGCACGCTCAGGGTGTTTGTCGGATTGCCTCATTGTGTGGGTGCTAGTGCTCTGATGTGGCACTTCAGTTGCCATTCTTCAGAAATGGCATTATCTTCCATTCTTCCTGTTGATTGTTGAACACTTCATACTGCATGGTAGCAGCTTCGCTGACTTTGTTATGATCTGTTACAGGGTGAAAGTAGTGTTCCACCAGAAACAGTGGCGGGCACACTCGAGGTAATTAATTGTAATATAGGAAGCATTTGACTGCATCCAAATAGTCTCAACTGTTCGAGGATTCCAGCATTTGATGTCGCTGTGCGGTTCATGTTAACTGTTGCTTACTTGCTTCCATGTGGCTTAGTCTTCAACAGGTTTACACTTCTCTTTTCTAGAAATAGATATAAACTTTATAACCTTACATGAAACATGTCAAGTGTAATTCAGCATATCTTTATCTAATAAACACCTTAAGTTTATGACATGACGAAATATGTTGGGAAACATTAAACACAAAAAAATGGAAAACAAATATCAAATGTGTCCTATAAACGAATTGTCGCAACCAAACTAATGCACCTTAAAAGCCAAAGTTCTTGCTATAATATTTCGTTTCTCCAATCCAGATAAAGTTGTGTCATTTTGCTGTCACAGTAGAGTGAACCCAATATATGATTTATTTGCAGTAGACACATACTGGTGATATTGCTGATTTTATTAAGAAGGAGGTCACCTTGCCACCCGTACTTATTGGACATTCATTTGGAGGCTTGATTGTGCAGCAATATATTTCATGCTCACAAGGTATGTTCTCTACGCTGCAACATAACAAATACTCGTTCGAGTTACATGTTATTGCAGTTTCCTTTGCATATTTAACATGGTGGTGCTCCCTCTGAACTGATTTTGCATCATCATAACTGCAATTACATTGATATGCTTGTAACCAATTCTTTTCCGAATAGAATTATTGACACTTGGGTAAAACAAGAAACTAATCTAAGACACATTAATATAGTTAAAAAATTTTGTCGTAACTCCAGACCTGGGAAGGGTCCGACCACTTTGGGTCTTTTGTACATACAAAAACATTAGATTGATCGAGTGTCGTGTTTCAAATTCTTTTTACAAATGTTGGATTTTGCAATGATGAACGCAAGTATAACAAATGTAAGTTTCTTTATCCTAGATTCTGAACTTTTGTATCCGAAGCTTGCTGGTGCTGTCCTTGTATGTTCTGTGCCTCCATCTGGAAACAGGTATTTCTCACATCATCTACTGAAATTTACCAATCTGTTTATCTTATTTTCATCATCATGCAACTGCTTTGTATCATTTATTTACAGTGGGTTGGTATGGCGCTACCTTTTGACTAAACCAGTTGCCGCCATAAAGGTAAATGAATCCGCAATAACTTCATACTTTCTTGAGATAACCTTGTTCAGATTTTTTTTCTTTTTGAATTTTTACTCGTGTTTTGGAACTAAAATAAATCTGTTGATTCAAATTCCACTACAATTCTGAAATGCCCATTCACTTACCTTAGAGCAAACAATTATAAAATTTCCAGTACCATCTTAAGTATGTGTGTAATGAATTAGTCAGTGACAGTGTTTTATTTATTTTTTAAAACAAAGTAAAGACAGCAAGGGATATCCCTGCTGTGTTAGAAATTTAACAGAACAAAAAAATAAGAAAGGTTCTGTACATCAGGATTTTAGATCCACACAACCACAAGGTTGAACAAAGGATAAAGAAAGTCAGTATTTTTTGAAGTAAAGAAAGTCAGTATTTTATTTGTTGTTCTGTGCACGGACTGTTGTTTGCTAGATGTCATTAAGTTTATCCACAAACTGAAGGGCATTCGTGTATAAACTAGAATGATGCCATCACATGTCCCTTCTGTAGCACATTTTATTCCTTTTAGGGATTTTTTTATCTACTTTGGTATTTACACCTATCTGCAACTCTTGATACTCTTTCTATCAGGTGACACTCAGCTTGGCTGCAAAAGCATATGCAAATTCATTGTCACTCTGTAAGGAGACCTTTTTCTCACCAGAAATGGATAATGAGCTTGTGTCAAGGTAATAAGCTGTATGGCAATTCCTTTTGCATTCAAATATAATCCTTTGAAATAAGCTATCAATTTTTCTGTTAAGGATAAGTTGTCAATAGCGTTTAACATCCTGAACTTGGCATCAATGGTGCCTTAGCATGTTTGAGCCAATATTTTACAGACGACTGAGCTACATTTTGTTCCTATGTTTTTGTTGACATTGATTCATGCTTTCCGAATAGTGGTTATTGTACTAGCTGATGATAGTTGTTTTTTTCTTTTGTAGTAGTCATGGTGATCCTATTCTTATTCTCTTCATTTCGGTTGGAATTATCATGCAGTGCTTCACCTTCAGTTGTCTTCTTTTTGTTATATGGGATGGTTATTGGCATTGGACATGGATGGTTCATGGTGTACCTATTGTTTATGGTTTTCATTCTTACTGTTTCATCATTTAGTCACAACATAACTTTTGCATGTATCTCAAGGTACCAAGCTGTAATGAAGGAAAGCTCAAAATTGCCACTTTTTGACTTAAGGAAGCTAAATGCATCACTACCTGTATCGTCGGTACCAGACAAGACAACAGAAATCCTTGTTATGGGTGCAACTGATGATTTTATTGTTGTGAGTGACCTTCCCTCTCATACACATTCTTATCACATTTTTGCCATGGTTTTGCTTGAATTAAACCCACTGTTTAATATTAAAAATGAGTAACACTATAGAAATAGTAACATTTAATGTTTGTGATGCTAACGAACCATGTTGCAAATTTGATGGTGCAGGAATTTTAAATTCAGTACACATTTACACTGATGTAATTATACCTTTACTGTGTAACTAGTCCTCCTATTGACTTAGCTGCAATTATAATCGACCAGGTGGCATATGTATTTCCTAAAGTTTACATTGCCCTGTCTTAATCACTTAGTTTATGACTTGAACTAGGATCCTGAGGGGCTTTCTGAAACTGCAAGATTTTACGGGGTGCAACCAGTCTGCGTGGAAGGTGTCGCACATGATATGATGTTAGATTGCTCATGGGAGAAAGGTGCTGAAACAATCTTGTCATGGTTAGAGAAACTCACACCACAAGCAAACTAATATTGAGTCTAACTGTTTGACTTCATTTGTTGGGGTCATTTTTTTTTAGTTATTGCACATCTGTTGGTAGGCAGGTTCTAGTTAGTGTTGCAAATTTGCTCATCATTTGATTGAAATCAAGTTTCATCTTTCATTGTTTGTTTCCTAGTGCCTAACTGTGCATAGTGAATGGTGACTACATGGTTATCATTCCCATGGGTACGTGTTGTAGCTCAACACAGCAAAGAGGCAAATATGTCTGTTTTTGAAACTAATATGTCAGGTGGGAAGCAATGCATTCTTTAAAAAATATGATCTGTTTCAGTAAAAAACTAAAAACAAAGTGAAAACCTAGCCTTGCGACTAACGTAGCATTTTTAGGATTTGACTTTCTTCCTTCTTTTCTTAAAGTGTATATGAACTCATTTGCCGTTGGTTCATTCTTCCTCTTTCTCTTTTTTTATTCTCTTCTCCTTGTAGCGTATGCTCTTCTTTTAATTTTCGTACTGAATCGAAGCTTCTCTTTTAGATGAATGAATGAATGATAATTAATATCCTTGGCAAGAGAAATGTAATGCAGATATCATTGCGTATCCTGAGCGGATCTTGTCTTAATTGTTTGGGAATCCAACATCCTTAGAAAGGTATCCTGAAAACTAGTACAGCACACATTCAAAGTAGTAGCAGCAAATTACTATCCATTCTTTTGCAAAACTATTTTCCTTTTATTTTATGTAGCCTGGTGCCTTGTCGATGCGCCTATAAATGGTGCAGGCCAGATCCTCCCGTGGCCCTTGCCAATAGATGAGCCTCCCAAGTACTAATAACCTCAACACGATCGAAATGGCTCCTCGAAGCACAATTGTGCTCATGATCTTTCTGGGGGGTGGTGCTTCCGCTCATCTTTGCAAGCGAAGAGCAAGCACTGAGCGGAGGAGGTTCCTCTTCTGAACAGCTTAGATCCATGCGCTTGAGTCAACAAGGACATCAGGGTTACTCGTCATCAGCCTCTCTGTCGAAAGGAAGAGGATCTCGTTCCGCGCCGAGCCCCGGCGGCTCCCCCCCTGGCCAGCAGTGCGACGAGGAGCTGCTGTACGCCGGCCCGTGCGTGGCTACTCTGTGCATCGGTGCCTGCGTGCTGCAGATGCACGTGGGCGGCCACTGCAGGGGCGGGGCTGTTCACGGTCATTGCTACTGCTTCGTGTGCGCGTGGCCAGCGAAGAGGATAGACGGAGAGTTTAACTATACCCGGATCCTCGGATCCTTCATATCATATCACTCATGTAATGTACCGACAGGGGTTCTCAATAAGAAGCTATAGAAGAATAAACCAATTTATTTAAGCCATCGTGATTGCGTCCGGCAAGAAACCGAGTACTTCAGAGAAATAAAAAGGGCCCAACCATAAGACTTCTGAATTGTAGGAGATGTTTGTGGCACCGCAAGATATCTTTTTTTTTCTTTTTTTTTTCTTTTGGCTGGAGATGTTGGCTTGAATTCGTTAAATTGAAATACTTATTTCGGTGTCATTGTAATTTTATTTATCATCCTACTCCACATGTCAATGGCTTACATGCGTCCTACATGTTAGTAAAATACAAGTGATAATAAGTTTCCAGAAAAAAAAAAGCAATGGCGCTAAATTCTTTTCCATGTTTGGCGAGACAATAACCGATGCAATTTTTGTTCAACTCGAATGGAAATCATACGAAACAACGCATTGCGAACCATTTCACCCTTGAAACAAAATGATTGGATTTTTAGTACTATGTTGTTGAAACGTGCGCGCAAAAACGAGCTTCACATGTGAGAATCAGTTGAACAACTCCATGCCTCTCTCCAACAAGTTCCTTAATTAGAATATACACGTTCCCTCACTGACAATTTTTCTCCATAAGAGCATTTTGTATCGACATCGTTGAGGGAGCTCCATCACATGAGGCTTCATAGCGAGGGGCTCTGAAAACTGAATGAGTTCAAAATAAATGTGTTCCAATCAATTCTAGAAGATCATATGCATATCCTGAATTGATGAATATAAAGAAATGAGGTATCTTTTTGGCTACTGTTTTCTATATATTAATTGTCGCTAAGGATCCAACATCGCTTTTGACATACCTTGTTGCGTTTGCTCTAACACCAAATCTCTTAACAATTTCAACTTCATGGCATTACTGCATCAGCATGTCTTGCTGCCATCTATTTAGGTACCTAATATTTTTAGGATGGTAAAACATGGCATGCAACAAAAGTGCAATTGTTCATTTGTCTTCAGTTGCTTGTACACTGCAAATGAATTCCTTATCACAGGAATCTAAATGAATGATATCTATGAGGAAATAAATGAAATTTATACAAGTGCATTTATTGTTGCATATCCACAACTGAACTTGAAGAGCAGAGATCTTGAGTTGTATTTAATTTCCTTGTACGTATTAAATATTTGTCACAAAGAAGCCCACATCGGGCATGATCGGATCGGATGACTGCAAACAATTAGTTAAGCCTTTTGCTATGCACAGCCGCAGCAGCGCCTGCAGCCAGTTGAGCCACTATTGCAGCCGATCACACATTACAGATGATCTTTTTGTATTAAATGTTCGTCATCGCATAATGGACTTGTTCTTGTAGCCCTCACCCCCACCTCAAGCACCCTATAAAGAGAGGGAATCGACGGAGAGGTTGGTAGAGCTGGGCAAAATGGCGGCAAGAAGAGCATTCGCGCTTACTGTTTTGCTGGTGGTTTCGGTCATCTTTGCAGCAGGTACAAACAAACCTACCTAGCTTTATCTCCTTTCTGCATATTTTTACCTCCTTCAAAAACTTTTTAAAGGACCTTGTAAAGAATCTAAATTAGGATTTGGCCTGCTTGAAGTTTCAGGCCAAACCGAAGGAGACCTGTCGTTGGTGGGCCGCAAAGTTCAACTGCTCGGCCCAGCGAGCGTTGTGGGCCCGAGGAGCACGTGCCACGAGTCGAGGCTGTACCGTGGGCCGTGCGCCGAGGTGTTGTGCTCTGCCGCCTGCACGCTGCAATTCCACAACGGTGTGCACTGCACGGGGAAGCTCTTCTTTGGCAAGTGCTACTGTTTCGTGTGTGACAAACTGACTCATCGGACTGTGGACTCCTTCGTTACTAGTAGGTTTTTGGATTGTTAGTCCCTAGACTAAAGTTTTAGGCCTAAATTTTTAGTTCCTAAAATTTTAGCCCTTTAGAGGTATTTGGATGGAGGACTAAATTTTAGTCCTATAATATGAAATGACCAACTTACCCTTGGTTAGATACAATAAATATGATGATCATACATAGATAATAGGTCACTTACATAAAATAATACTGTGCGTGAATAGCAAAGAACAAATCCGACTTACAATCTTCCAAACAAAACGTTCGCTAATTCATCATGGAATCTATTCATGCTTTGATCATCCTCCCTTGCGTCAATTATTGTTGTAGGAGGTTCAAATGTTGAAGTCTCCGGAGGAACATAAGTCTCATCACGCTCAAATATCTTGAAGTCCCTGTCTTCAATTTTACTGTCTCGAATAAAATTATGCAATGCCATGCATGCTACTATTATTTCACTTTGCTTTCTCATTGGATAACTTGGCACTTTCAATAAAATCCTCCACTTCATCTTTAAAACTTCAAATGCCCTCTCTACAACATTTCTTAGTAACGAATGAGTTTTAAAATTAAAGGTCTCTTTTATACCTTTAGGCGTTGACCCGCGCTGAAACTCTGATACATAGTATTTTGTTCCCTTGTATGGTGCAAAATAACCCCACCGATTCGAGTATCCAGAATCCACTAGGTAAAACTTTCCTGTACGAGTCAAATGGTTTGTTACAGTCAGTATGTACACCATTAGTACACATAGAACATTAATCTGAGAGAACATAGATAGCATGATACCTGGTGGAGGATGAAAAAATTTGTCTTTATATTTGTGGATAGCATCATTGAACACTCTCATATCATGTACTGAACCCGACTAGCTGGCAAGAACAAATGTGAACCTCATGTCGAAGTCACAAACAGCAAGCACATTTTGCATAGTGAAATCCTTCCGACACATATATTGTACCACCTTGTCCTTTGGCACCATAACTTGTACGTGAGTGCCGTCTAATGCTCCTATACAATTATTGAAGTATGGAAAGAACCTAGGATTCTGTAACCTACGGTGCAATGTTCTAAATTCAGGGTCCAGTGACCTAATTATGTCAGCAGCAAGCTTAAGAACACATTTCAGTACTTTGTCAAAGTTGCGATGCACTGTCTCTAGAGACCTCTCCATGCGATTTATAGCTTGCCTGACTGATTGAGGTGCGTCAACCATCCAAAGAAACATTCTTAATGCCTCCACTGAAGAACTTTTTTTTGTGTACTGTAGTCTATATAAGTGTACCAATAGATCATGAAGTCGATCAAATAATGGTCTACTCGTCCTAAACATGTTATAGCATTCTGTAACATCGGCTAAATTTTTCATAACCCAATCATGACCACTTAAAATGACCTTTCTCATCTTCGATTTTTGAAAGTAAGTTTCATGGTACATACCAAACATGAACATGGCTTCCATGACCTCATTTTGTTGTCTCTTCTCTTCCTCCAGTACAAGCTTCACAAGTTCGTCCTCACTTGAATCAGTCTGACCAGACATATCCTGCAACACCAGTGCGAACAAACTCATGAGACAATACTTCAAAATCACTTAACACATCATAAATTGACCTCTCACAAATCACACATATAGATAATGGGCTCACATCTTCATAGTCACAGTAGGTTCACATCGAACATACTCACAGTAAGTTCATAACACACATAAATAAAGTAAGTTCACATCACATATAGGGATAATACGTGTACAGGACACATAGACGGAATGCGTTCATAGACCCATTACAGATGATAGAATACTGTCATAGGCGAATCTAATAAAGGTTGTGCTGCTTGCAGTATCTTTGTAAGAAGGTCAGCCTTCCTTCTGGACTAGGTATGTTAATGAAAAAGTGTCTAGTGCAGTCAACTTTGCAAATCTGTGAAACTGCATAGAACTCTGCACTTGTTTCTTTCACCCCACACTCTAAAGCCAACTGCTGACATTGTCTAATTGAAGAATGCAACTCAGACGTCCTCTCTTTCTTGTTAGTACAAGCAGCCTTCAAGTACTCGTTCCTTTCAGCTGACATCTTAGTAGACGCAGTCAAATAATCCTTCATCATCTTAACCATTGGGCTTTTCGATTTCTTTCTAGGACTTTCAGCTGTGCTGCTACTACTACTTGCTCTCTTGGGGCTACATTGAACTCATTGGACTAGGTTGCAAGTCTTCAAAACCATCGTCATCGTCCTCATGTTCCGGATGTTCTGTTTCTGCATGAAAACTACTTTGTCCAGGAACATAGAAAGAGGAATCATCTACAGCAACTCCCTCAAATATTTCCTCAAGCTCTGGTAAGAACTCCGAGGTCCTGATTTCAACTTTTCCAATTCTGGATGTTTCTGCATATGTAAATATATGAAGTTAGATAGGGATCGATGAATCTTAGTGCACATATTATTATTACGTTCAGCAAAATGTAGTACCTCAGTTGCATCTTCCCACCATTCAGGATCTGCGGTAAGACATCCATTTTCATCGCGGCCTAGTCCGGAATTGGTCCGGAGATCTTTTATGAACTGGTACATCTGCTTCAATTGCCTGATTCGGTTACTGATTTGCTTCCTATCGTGCCTCAAATATGTTGCATGGTGAAAGTTATGTATGATCTGCTTGTACCCTCTAGCCGCCATAACTCCTTTGTTGTAGTTATCCAACGCAATTTGTTCAAGCAGCAACTTACATAACACTTTATTATTTTTTTCTGACCAATTTGCCTTATCAGTTTTATTCTAGTGACAAATATCAAATGAAGTTAACAGGTCATCTGAGAACAACGTAAGGTCGTAATTTTGAAAATAATACGTAGATGTTGCAATGTACCTGAGGGCTAAGACGAAGGTCTTCATCACCGTTGTCGTCAGCATAATCCTCATCTTCGCTGCGTCGTGCACCACCAAGACCAATATCCCGAGGCACTGCTCCGAGAGGCCGGGACGACGTCGCACGGCCGCTTGAAGAAATAGGTGGGTACGGAGGGCGTTGGACACGACCACGACCCACCAGCTCTGTTCGCCCTGGACCCCGCCCATGAATACCCCCAACGCTGCTGCGAGGCGCGTGTAAGGTGAGGGATCGATTCACAGTGCGGGGTCGGGGGGGAGGGAACGATAGGGCGGGATCGTTCCCTCCATCATCAGTGCCCGACTGCAGATACTCCTGGTAAGCCGCCAAATGCGGCCAACTCTCAGACTGCAAGTTGAGGTCCAGTGCCTCGAGGCCAATCCAGGTACCCTGAACGGAGCTTGAGCCCGGACGGAGGCCAGCAGTACCGAAGAAAATGTTGAAACCGTCGTCCGGAGATGGAAAGTATGACTGTGGCTGGGAGAGAAATCCCTGGAACCATCGTCGCCGAAACGGTCCATGTGTATCAGGAGGACGTGGATCTGCCGGTGTGGGGGTGGGTTGGGTGGGGGGCGCCGGTCCTGGCCGCCCGACCTGCCGTCCCGCGGGTGGTGGGCCTCCTGGCCGGCGGATGTGGCGTGGGTGTGTGTTTCGAGGTCGCCCAGGGGGCGGAGTTCGTGCTGGGTTGGTCGGCCTTCGGTCGGCCCGGGGGTGGGGTGGGGCCGGTGTCTGGATGATGCGGTGGTCGAGGTCGGGGGGAAACGCGGTGGGGGGGGGGCGCCTGGCGGGCGGCCTTGGCCGTTCGTCGGTGGGTTGGCGTGGCTCCGGGGCGGGGCGGGGCGGGGGGGGGGGGGGAGGGGCGAGGTTGGCCTTTCGTCAGTGCGCGGGGCGGGGGGCGCGTCGGTCGAGCTTGGCCGTTCGTCGCCGCGGGCGGGGAGGGGTGCGTGCTGGGCGGGCGGCCTCTGCCGTTCGTCGGGGGGTGGGGGGGGGAGGGGTGGTTGCTGCTACGCCGCGGGGGCTGGCCAGGCGGGCTCGACCGTTCGTCGGGGGCGGAGGGGCTGCTCGGGGGTCGCCGGGGGGAGGGGGAGGGTGGTTGCTGCTACACCGCGGGGGCTGGCGGGCGGGCTCGACCGTTCGTCGGGGGCGGAGGGGCTGCTCGGGCATCGCCCCGGGGGGGGGGAGGGGGGGCGGGTGGCCTGGTCGGGCGTCGTCGGGGTGGGGGATGGTGGTGGTGGTGGGCGTCGGCGGGCGTGGGCGGGGTAGATCCCTCCCGTGCTCTGCTTTAGCCCATTTTAGCACCACCTCGCGGCCTAAACTTTTAGTTCCCGTTTAGCCCACGCTAGCACGCCGTTTGGCTCCGTCTGGGGCAAATCCGGGCTAAAGCAGAGGCTACTAGCGCTTTAGCCCGGGCATCCAAACGGCCCCTTACTACTATACTATATACAGTACTACACACATAAAATACATGTCGTGAGACCGTGAAAGAGTAGCGCATGGTAATAAAAGCAGATGTACTCACATTATTATAAACAAAAATGATGACGTCCTTTTGATTATCGCTCACAGACTTACTTGCCGTGTAAGCGAGAGATTTATTTTGCATTGTTTACAGTAGTACCGTTGGATGGGGATCAGGACTAGGTTTTCACCTTAGCCCAGTCTCAGTTCACAGTTTCATCTTATAATTTTTAATAAGTCATGTTAGTTTTTCAATCTTAGTTTAGAGAATGAAACCTGATCACTTAATGTATAGTTTCATGTCACGATTTCA
This sequence comes from Oropetium thomaeum, assembly GCA_001182835.1. Classification (NCBI taxonomy): domain Eukaryota; kingdom Viridiplantae; phylum Streptophyta; class Magnoliopsida; order Poales; family Poaceae; genus Oropetium; species Oropetium thomaeum. The sequence goes on along the minus strand of LFJQ01000006.1, from coordinate 2,122,251 downwards.
CATGCATTGCACAACATTAAAATTACTACATGGTATTGTGATCAAATATGTCATACAAATTATATAGCCACTTATAAAATATGTCTTTACTTTGTGCAGTATCTTCACCGATGTTTTTTACGACTAAACTTTGTTTGTTCAGTCATCTTGCTCATATAGTATTATATTTGAGAGTAGTGTCTATAACCCTGAAATGTTGTCAAAACAAAACATGTTTAATTTTTTTTCTTGAAATACACTTGACACTGGTGAATAAGACTAGTTGTTAGAATATGTCTTTATTTTTTGTATGACTTTGCATATTTACTTTTGTACCATCTTGCAACGCAAGTTAACTCTGTAATATATATCCAAGGTATGAATGGAAAGAGAGAGGGGAAGGCCACTTTACAAACTATCTTTACTCTAACATGGTATCAAGAGACTACGATCCTCCCCTTCCGCCGTAACACCACTAACCATGGCCGATCCCCCACCGCCCGATCCCACCGTCGCCCTGGCGGCCGCTATCGTCGCCGCTCTCCCCAACCCCGCCTACTCTAACATGGCCACCACACTCGCCACCATCAACGTCAAAACACATATTCCCTTTTCCCTAGAACTAGATCCACCAAATTACTCGGCCTGGCGCGAGCTGTTCCTCACCCTTGTCGGCAAATTCGGCGTCGCACACCACATCGACGGCACACCACCCCCAGATCCAGTCGATGCCCAGTGGCAGGCCATCGATTGCTCCATCCGCTCCCTCATCTACTCGTCCTGCTCCTTCCGCGTCATGAAGATGATCATGCTTCCCGGCGGATCGGCGCATGCAGTGTGGTTGAAGGCCGCCAACCTCTTCCTCGACAACAAGCCGTCACGAGCCCTCGCCTTGGAGCACCGATTCCGATCTCTGGTCCAGGGAGATCTGACTGTGATCGAGTTCGCCCAGCGCCTCAAGGATCTCGCCGATGGACTCTCAGATCTGGATCAGCCCGTCTCCGACAGCACCCTCGTCCTCACCCTCATCCGCGGCGTCAACGAGCCCCTCCGTCACATGGCTGCCATCATCAAGACGAAGGAACCCCTACCTTCCTTCCTGGACGCTCAATCCATGCTCGCCCTTGAAGAATCCGAGCTCCCAACCAAGGCTCCCGTCAAAGCTCTCGCCGCACCACCGGCTTCATCAGCGCCGCCAACACCACCTGCGCCGACGGCTCCTGTCGCGCCCACCAACCAGGCGCCTGCACCGCGTCCGCCCTACCAGCCACGCCCTTGGGGCCGCGGACGTGGCCGGGGACGTGGTCGCGGCACACCATATCAACCGCGTCCATGGATGCCACCGTGGGCTGGACAATTTCAGCTGTGGCAGACGCCGCCAGGATTGCTTGGGCCACGACCTGGTGCTCCGCAGTTCCAGGTTCCCCAAGCCCACTTCGCAGCTCCTCCAGTCCCTGGCTTCCCCTACGGTGCCTATGGATCTCCTCCAGCACCTGGACCGCAAGGGGATCTCACCACTGCGTGGAATCAAGCTGCCCTGATGAACACCTTCAACGCTATGACTCTGCAACAACCAGACCCAAATTGGTACATGGATTCTGGTGCTTCTCAGCATCTTGCTTCTAACAATGGTAATCTATCCTCTGCCAACCCCCTTCCTCCCCCTTTTCCTCACATTATTGTTGGCAATGGCAACACTCTCCCAATTTCTTCCTCTGGCCATATAACTTTACCTAATGCTAACAAACCCCTGTACCTTTCCCAAGTTCTTGTTTCCCCCAACCTCATTGCAAATCTTATTTCAGTACGCAAATTCACCACAGATAACTCTTGCTCCGTGGAATTTGATCCTCTCGGTTTTTCTGTGAAGGATCTCCAAACCAGGGCGGTCATCCACCGATGTGACAGCACTGGTGATCTTTACCCCTACACTCCAGCGCCTACTCCCCGTGCCTTCATCGCTGCCTTGGAACACATCTGGCATCATCGTCTTGGACATCCCGGCGACAGCATTCTCACTAGATTACAGTCCACAAATCAAATTACAGTAGCTTCTAAGAGTAGAAATCTGAGTTATGTTTGTCACTCTTGTCAACTTGGTCGTCATGTTCGACTACCTTTTTCTACTTCTATGTCAAGAGCTACAAAGCCATTTGAATTACTACATTGTGATCTATGGACATCACCAATTTTGAGTCTATCTGGCTTCAAATATTATCTTGTATGTCTTGATGATTACACTCACTACTTGTGGACTTACCCTCTAAAACAAAAATCTGATACTCTCTCTGCCCTCAAAAACCTGTATAACTATGCTCTAACACAATTCCATTGTCGTGTTCAATTCTTCCAATGTGACAATGGGAAAGAATTTGACAACAATGCTTCACACACCTTCTTCCAAGAACATGGCATACACCTGCGCCTCTCCTGCCCTCATACATCCCAACAAAATGGCAAGGCCGAAAGAGTCATACGCTCTGTAAATAACATTCTGCGTACTCTCTTGTTTCAGGCTTCTATGCCTCCTTCTTACTGGGCTGAAGCCCTACACACATCAACCTATCTCTTCAACCTTCACCCCACCAAAACCCTGTCTAACATAACACCTCACCAAGCTCTCTTTGGTAAACCCCCCCTCTATAATCATCTCCGTGTTTTTGGCTATCGTTGTTACCCAAACCAGTCAGCTACCATGCATAACAAACTGTCACCCAGATCTACTGAATGTGTCTTCCTTGGATATCCCGATAATCATAAAGGATATCGCTGCTTAGATTTGTCCACAAACCGCATCATAATTTTCTAGGCATGTAATTTTTTATGAGAACACTTTTCCCTTTGCCATACCCACTGCAGCATCCCCACCTGACTATGACATTCTTGACACACCTGATGAACCCATTATTCCACAATCTACTACTGCTGAACAACTCACAGTACAACCACGTATTCCTGTACCTGGACAGCAAGCTGTACCCTCTCCCCCCACTCAAAATACTGCTAACACAACCATTCCTACCACAGGAATTCAACCTCCCACTGCAACTCCTCCCCCTGCAAACACTTCTGCACCAATCACAATCACACGGCCACCCATCACCCAAGTATACAGCAGACGCCCAGTTTCCACCTCAAACACAAATCAAAACAATCCCACCTCCTTCACACAACCCACCATCTCAGCCTCTCAACGTACCTCAAAAGCCCCCATTATACCCATTCCCCCTGTCCAAAATGAACACACCATGACCACACGTGGAAAACAAGGAATCAGTCAACCCCGACAAATTCTTGACCTCTCTATCACTACTCAAATTGATATCAGTCCCCTGCCAACAACCTATCGATCTGCTCTCTCTGATCCAAATTGGAGAGCTGCAATGATAGAAGAGTTTGCTGCTCTCTCTGCAAACCAAACATGGGACTTAGTTCCACCACCACCACAGGCTAACATTGTTTCAGGCAAGTGGCTGTTTCGTCACAAACTTCATAGTGATGGTACCCTGGCCCGTTATAAAGCCAGATGGGTTGTCAGAGGCTTTTCCCAACAACCAGGAGAAGATTATGATGAAACCTATAGTCCAGTTGTAAAACCAACCACAATCAGAACAGTTCTATCCCTTGCTGTTTCTGCTAACTGGCCCATCCACCAATTAGATGTCAAAAATGCCTTTCTCCATGGAACCATCACTGAAACTGTCTACTGCCAACAACCACCAGGCTTTGTCGACCCTTCTCACCCCAACCATGTGTGTCGTCTAAACAAAGCTCTCTATGGCCTCAAACAAGCTCCTAGAGCTTGGTATAGTAGATTTCAGACTTTCATTGTGTCTATTGGGTTTAAAGCATCCCAATGCGACTCCTCCTTATTCATCTACAAAAATGGCACACAGTTAGCCTACCTCCTCCTATATGTAGATGATATAATCCTAACAGCTTCCTCCTCTCCCATTCTGCAAAACATCATTTCAGCCTTGAACAATGAATTTGCTATGACAGACTTGGGGTCACTCCACCATTTTCTCGGTGTCACTGCCCACCGCACCTCTACTGGCCTGTTCCTCTGCCAAAAACAATTTGCCGCTGAAATTCTGCAACGTGCAAAAATGTCCACCTGCAATCCTTGCACAACTCCTATTGAAGCTCGTGCTAAGCTCTCATCCACTGATGGCCCACCCGTAACAGACCCCACTCTATACCGAAGCATTGCAGGTGCCCTTCAATACCTTACCCTCACAAGACCTGACATAGCTCATGCTGTTCAACAAGTGTTCCTACATATGCATGATCCTAGAGAACCACATTTCTCTCTCATTAAGCGGATCCTCCGCTATCTCAAAGGCACGTTGAACTTTGGTCTTCAACTCAGCCAAAGCTCCTCACAGGACCTGATCATCTACTCGGATGCTGACTGGGCTGGATGCCCAGACACTAGGCGCTCCACTTCTGGATACTGTGTCTTCCTTGGCAACAACCTAATCTCTTGGTCCTCTAAAAGACAGCAAACAATCTCACGTTCCAGTGCTGAAGCAGAATACAGAGGAGTGGCAAACTCTGTAGCTGAAGCATGTTGGATCCGTCAATTGCTGAGTGAACTTCAACAACCTCTCACCAAAGCTACCATTGTGTACTGTGATAACATTAGTGCTGTATACCTCTCTACCAATCCAGTACATCATCAACGCACTAAACATGTGGAGATTGATCTTCATTTTGTTCGAGAGAAGGTAGCACTTGGTACAGTTCGCGTTCTACATGTGCCTACAACTTAACAATATGCTGACATTTTTACAAAAGGTCTTCCTACATCAGTTTTTGAAGATTTCAGATCCAGCCTCAACGTCCAACATGCTCCCGTTGAGACTGCGGGGGGTGGTTAGAATATGTCTTTATTTTTTGTATGACTTTGCATATTTACTTTTGTACCTTCTTGCAACGTAAGTTAACTCTGTAATATATATCCAAGGTATAAATGGAAAGAGAGAGGAGAAGGCCACTTTACAAACTATCTTTACTCTAACACTAGTCTCCAAACTCAAAAAAAAAAAGAGATAATAATAATATACCATGGATTTGGGGCTGTTACCGTGGCCGAGTGTGGGAAATCAGCCACTGCTGACTCCATAGCCGGGATATAGATCAGCGCCTTGCTTTGACACTAGCAGCGCACTGCTCGGTGGAGAGCTGACGGCCAGATTCGAAGATTCCATGAGCGAGATAGAAGCAGGAGAGGGAGAGGCGGGAGGAGAACAAGAGCACGACTGCACGAGCTGGCGGGAGGGCGAACTGCGAAGGCGGAGACGCGCGCGGGATGAGTCGCAGCGGCGGGAGCCATGCACGTCGAAATCGAGCGCCGTCGCGCGAGAAGGAGCAGACGCACTGGCTCTGGATTTTGGGTTGAAGATGAAACAGAACGACCCAGTCGGGTTTCGTACGTATTTCATCGACTGGAAACAGCGTCGGAAGCGTTTCGTGGTGATGAAGCGGGTTCCTTCTCTTTCCTATTAAATTTTTTTGTCACGTCATCTATTTTTACTCATGTGTTATCTTATTAAATGTCTATGAAACTCTTAAAATCGTTTCGTGATGTGTCATCAATTTTGCAGCGGTCCTAGTGGTTTTAAAACCGTTCGAAATTCAAACTATGGACGAATCAGATAAAAATGGAATTGAGGGGTTTTCAGGTAATCATTTGGTTTAGCAATAAGCTGCTCTATTTTTTTTTCAAAATGTTCTTGATAACTGGGAAATTCAAAATAGTTTTAGACTATAACCGGGAAATTCAAAATGCTTTTTTTTTCTTCCTTCAATTTGGACGGTAGAGCTGATTTATTTTAGTATCTCTTTATGAGTAATCTCTACTACTATATAATTTTGTACTCGTCGTCCGTGCAACGACGCGCGGAATAACACCCGCCGCCGATACGAAGCCCGTAACTGCGTTAAACTCTATCTTCCTTCGGCTCACCCCCTGCCGCCTCCGCGCGTCAGGCAGAGTCTAGCCCGGATGCCTTTCCCTCTGCTCCGCGTCGTGACATCACCAAAGTCAAGATAATAAAATCGAAAAAGAAAATCATCAAAGTTAGATATAAATCGGAAATAAATAGAGTCCAGATCAAGGAAAGAAAAACGGCATAGCCCATCCTGAATCCTGACCTTCTTTAGTTCAAAGAAATTTCATAGAAATCTATCACTTTGTCGGCTTGAGCGTCGTCCGCGCCTGTCGGTTGCTTTCATTTCGTCCGTATTGAGACTACTCCATTGTCGGGCGCCTGCCAAGCAATACGCATGGCAGAGTCCAAGTTCGACACGAAAGACAAAATCAAAGACAGATGCGAATCAAACATGAAAAAAATCAACACCGTAAATCAAACATCGATCCCGTCCACATATGAGATCAGAACTCAAAGAACGCACTCCTTTCCTTCACTGCTACTGCAGGCCACCAAACCAACCGTTGTTGCAGAGGGGCACTCGATGCCGCGGAGCCAGCTTGCTCTTTGATAGAGAGGGAGAGACAGATTGAGGAATGGAGCAAGCTTGCTCGCCGCTAGAGAGAGAGGGAGAGAGAGAGAGAGCTTGGCTGGAAGAGAAAAGAGAGGGAGCGGTGGTGGGTGGAGGCAATGTGAGGTTAGCAAATGGATAAGGTTTGACCGATTGGGTGTTGTCTGCTCCGTGGCTTGGTCGTCGTTGAGTATGTTGCTTTCTTTCTTTTTTTTTACAAAAGTGCGTTGCTTTCTCAGTATTCATGCATTACTACTACTCTAATTATAGAATCAAATAGACTTAGACTATGGTTATTTTTATTAGTTAATACACAAGAATAATGGATGTAATGTATAAGTGAATATTTATTGTCCGGCAAAATCGGTTGTATGACAATGAAAAATTTAAAAAACGTGACTTTAGGTTTGACATACCGTAAGACTCGAAGTTAGCATATTTTCAACATTGTTACCTCACACAAAAATATATTATAATTTTGAAACTTCGCTCAAACATATATTACTGCATTTTTTATATAGATATTCTACAGAACCATGTCTTTGCAGGGTTCCACAGTTAATTTTGTCATTGTATTTCCGACATCAGTTGTCATTTTTGTTTCATTCCAACTATCTCTCCTGCATATTGATAGGGACATTATCATTTCTGTTTCTGTTCAAATTAAAAAATAAAATCAAGAGTAAGATAAGTATCTTTTTCATTCTCATTTCATCTTACTTGTGATTTAAAATTATTCAGTTCCATCGTGATTGCAATTATGATGCGGACACCATGTTATATACTCTTTAATTCTTCATAAGTATTGAATTGCTCCTTATATGCATGCATGTATAGTATCTATTTTAGTTAGTATGTCCCCGTTGCAACGCACGGGCAAATTGCTAGTGCTATCTATTTTTCAAGTTGCATACTATGTAAATCAGCATAGAAATTACAGTTCTATAGCAAGCCGTTTGTTTGTGGCGAACCAAGGCAGAACGAAACGTTAAAATTATATCTAGCCTCTCGAGCTGATCCAATAGGTCAACATGAAGCACAAACTTTTTGGCCCGACCCGAGCATGGCCCGACACGGTTTAAATCGGGTCATGTCAACTCGCAATCCGTCGAGAGCCATGCTCGGGTCTCGGTGTCAAACCTGTGAACCGGTACGACACGGTCCATATAAACATATGTTCGTGTAGCCTGTGAGGGACGTGTTAGGACCATTTTTATTTTATTTTATTTTTAATATTTTTAATGAAAAATTATACATTTAGAAAAAAAATATATTAAATTTAATTGGCTCTGGACCGATACGGCCTGTTACAGGCTAAATACGGCCCAATCGGACCGAGCCGTGCCATGTTTGGACGAGTGTTTCACGACCCAACCCGGCACGGCCGTTGGCCAGGTGCTATAGTCAAAATGGAGTTCTCGAACCATTCCGGCCGTTTGGAAGACGCCTCTAGAAACTCCATAGATGGCACGTCAAAATCCGTCTGTCTGTACTGTACTCTTCCTTTCTGTCACTCGCGCCGGGCACGAATCTATCCACTACACTGCGGCCTTCTTCCCGAAATGCCGCCGGCCCTCCTCCCCTCCCCCGCCGCCGCCGCGCTACCTCGCCTCCGCCTCCCCCGGGTCCTTCTCCCACTCCCCAACCTCCGCCGCGCCTCCACCTCCCACCACCATCCGCGCCTCCTCCCGCTAGCCGCTTCCCTCCCGCCGCCGCCCCCGGACGCGCTCCTCCCGTCCCAGGCCACGGGCCTCGTGGCCGCGTCGCAGGCCAACTTCATGCGCGTCATCGTGGACGCCGTGCCGCCGGGCCACGACCTCGAGCGCCACCGCGGGGCCGACCTGCTCTGCGTCGTGCGGGCGCTGCTCAAGAAGATCCGCCGCCGCGTGCTCGTCGGGGACCGGGTCCTCGTCGGCGCCGTGGACTGGACCGACCGCCGCGGCATGATCGAGGACGTCTTCGAGCGGAGGACGGAGGTGGTGGACCCACCCGTCGCCAATGTCGATCGCCTCGTCCTACTCTTCTCGCTCGACCAGCCCAGGCCCGAACCTGCCACGCTCACCAGGTTCCTCGTCGAGGCCGAGTCCACGGGGATACCCTTCGTGCTCGTCTTCAACAAGGTCGAGCTCGTCGACGAGCAGGTAATCACCAGTCGACCGGACCACCACCGCTGCATATTGGCTAATTAATTGGTACACACTGTTATTCATTTGATATGTGGTGCAAATCACTTCGCTTTTGCTGGAATGTGGTGTGGTGTAGTGCATTTGCATGGTACATATGATGTGCTGGTAAGGAGATTTCGAGCCCATTATGCAAAGCAACAGCCATTGTTTGTAGTTGTACTCACATTCATGTCTTGTCGTACTTGCCTAAGATTCCAATTTGAACGAACAGCATATCAGCATTTGCAGTTTCTCCACTTCCAGTATTCATCAGCTATAAATACGTAAATGAAGGGAGTTTTATGCTTTCCTTTGTTCAGACCAAAGCATACTGGCGAGATAGGTTGACGAGTTGGGGTTATGATCCGCTCTTTCTAAGTGTTGATCAGCAATCTGGATTTTCTGCACTCGAAGAGATGTTGGAAGGAAAAACAACTGTAGTTGTTGGGCCTAGCGGCGTTGGGAAGTCTAGTCTGATAAATGCATTGAGGTGCAACAAGGACATATCAGAAGAAGATCCAATACACAGACTGGTTGAGCAGGTGATGCAATCATTTTTATTAGGTGTTTATTGCTACACTAGGTAGCTTTTTTCATAACATAACTTGTTCATGTGCATGATTTATGGCTTATTAGGTTAATATTAATTTAACAAGTGTGTTCCATTTTGAACTGACTACTGATGACTAAACTTACATATGACTGCATTTGGGGATTTACACTGTTTTTGCAAGGTTGCCTGGCTTGAAGAACTGGTAGCTTGAGATCGCTAAAGATTTGCAATGTGGACTATTAATTGATATACACTTGTTTGTTGATTTTTCCAGGGCACCTTACAAACTATTTATAAATTCTGTTTGATGTATTTAATTCCTAGGGGTGAAACCATCAAACCATTAGGTTCACCTCTGAACCTTTTTAGTTCAAAAAAATGAACTAACTTTTCACACTTGCATTCATTTGGAAAACTAGTTCATCCTTTTATACTAAAGAGGTTTGAAGGTTACCCTGTAGGTGCACCTTTTACACCCCTATTAATTCCTCTCTCTCTTCAGTGCCACATAAAGTTTTACAATTTGGTGAACCTTGGCGCATATGCTGATATTTTTTCTCACACATGGTTCTTCAGAATAGTAAATGGTTTGGTGAACAGCGTGTTGGAACCGTGTCCAGGAAGAGTGGTAAAGGGAAGCACACAACACGCCATGTTTCTTTGCTTCCTATAGCTGGTGGGGGCTTCCTTGCTGATACGCCTGGATTTAACCAGCCTAGCCTCTTGAAAGTGACTAAAAAGAGTCTTGCAGAAACATTTCCTGAGGTGTGTTAGTCACTGCTTTTAATTTTACTCTGTTTAGTAAAATCTTTATTTGATGCATTTGCATATTCACAACTGGGCTCTGTCAAGGCCATAATTTGATTTGTTATGTCATTTGCTTACTAGTAATTTTCATTGGGTAATACAGATTAGAAACATGCTGAAAGAGAACGAGCCCTCAAAATGCTTATTTAATGATTGTGTTCACCTTGGTGAGCGTGGATGTGTGGTGAAAGGTGACTGGGAAAGGTACCCATACTATTTGCAGATGCTTGATGAGATCAAAATCAGAGAGGAAATACAGCTACGGACATTTGGAACAAAAAAAGAAGGTGATGTCAGGTATGCTACAAAGACGTTCTTATAAGCATTGATCTTCAGTTCTGCAGTTGCATAATTGTTTATTTTTCTGGTCGCAAAAAGTAAATCCTTTTGAATTTTATTTTCTTTGAACTTTACTAAATGAATGTCTAGGCGCTTGGTAACTGATGAAGCTTTTGTCACATTACTTAGCAATGTGTGAATGCTGTTATGTTAATTTAATTATGTTCTATGAATAACTAGTCCTAGTATAACCTATGACTGGGAGGCTGGGACTATAGCTACTTTGTGTAGGGTCTGTATGGTTTTCATGATCAACAAGTTTTCAAAAAAAAAAAAATGATCCACAATTTGCCCATGCTATATTAACTTGTTGTCATCAAGTGTATCTTTAGTAGTCTATATGCTATTAAAAAGATACATAACGAGTTTTCAAAAAAAAACCCCTTAATCCATAAGACTTATTTGCTTTAATTGCGTCCATGTCATCAAGTGTGTCTCTAGTAGTCTATGCAGTGTCGATGTGACACATCACAAATACATACCAATATTGATTAAATGAAAGAAATTGATGTCTAGGACTGCGTCCTTTTCTTGGAGTACATTTGGTACATTTCATTCATACCTGATAGATGTTGTTGTGAACTTCTTCTCCTAACACTGATTTGTGTCCATCTTGTTTCAGGTTCAAAACAGGTGTCATGGGTGTGAAGCAAGCGGAGCCTCGTCTTGAACTCAAAAAGCACAGAAGGGTTTCTAGAAAGAAGATTAACCAATCAATTCTCGATGAGATTGATGATGATTTGGATGACCTTGATGATGAGTACTTGTTCAACGTCAAGGAACGCTCTAGAAAATGATGACTGATCCGAATCTGACCTAACCAGTATTCAAAACTCAAGTCTAAACATTAGCAAAAAGGAACAGATGGGTGCTGTACATAGTTTATTTTTTTTGTTGTGCCAATGCGTGCCCATGTGCATTTAAGCTAATCCACTGTAAATGAAAGTGCATTTGCACTCAAACTGTAAAGCGCATGATGTTGATGCGGAGCTGTTTCTATCCTGTGAAATAGGAAAATGAATGTTGACTTAAGCATAGTTTGGTGTGCCACCTGACCGGCACTTTTAAAATGTGCAGTTTTATAAGTGGTCTGTATATTTGTTTGGTAGGACAGGGATTATGGTCCCAGAATACTAATTCGTCATTTGTTGAGTCAAAATATGATTTGCCTTATTGGTTTGTGACTGAAGTGAATTGTTGGAGAGGTGTCGGGATCGAACATGCAGAACTTAAAGCTGAAGCTTATGGGAAAGGGTGGATGAATTTGATGGACAATTTTGCTCTGGGACACTGCTTAAAGTTTGTTTTTTATTGAAGGACACTGCTCTTTACTGGACACTCTGAAATCATGGCTTTCATCCTAAGGACACCTACACCTTTGACTTTCAACATCATAATTTATCATTTGTCATATTTAAAAAATATAGCAAAGATTAGTATATATTGTTACTGTTTGATTTATCATTAAAACTATTTGAACCATGACTTATAATTTTACGTTTTGAACTAATTTTTTGACAAAGAAAATTGATCAAAGTTGATTTTTAGAAGTTAAAGGTGTAAAACAAAAAAAAAAAGGAGGTATTAGGAGAGAAGATTTCTAACTATAGTTTTTTTTATCTATGTGAATTTTTATAAATAAATTGATTCTATGGCTTCAACTTGAAGAATGTTGCTTTTACGGACTAAACTATTGAAACCGTAAAAAAACAATTGGGAAAGAAAAAAACGTAGGTAAAGAGTATAGCAGTGTATATTTATATAAAATTTAAATTATTCGTGCACCAAGATTGAAAAAAATTCATAAGAACCATCCTCTCATGCTAGTGTCCAACAGCAACTTTGTGCGGTATGTCATTGCAAAATTTAGCTTTACATTAGCACAACCCTCTGCACAAGAAGGTTCCCTAGTCTTCTTTTTTTTTTTTCATGAAATAGGAGTTACCGTGCACCAACCTAGTGCGCCAAGAAGCTATAAGGAGAATTCGCTTGTACTAGTAGTATAAACTCATCCTACTTGAACAGATTGGCATCTGTTATCGGAAGAAAGCAAGTTGCCATCGCCTCCTGAATCCCGATCACCTGGCAGCCGGCCCCTGTTCGTTTCGCCGCCAGGGTCAACCCAACCCCCGCGGCCTGCCCGCCTGCCCGCCTGCTGCCGCGCGCGGACGAGCTCGTGCACGCCCGTGCCGCCACGAGCCTCGTTACGTCGTCGGAGAACGAGGGACAGATTAATAAATACTAGTAGCAGAGCGGACAGGGTCTGCCCTCACAAGTCACAAGCTACCAGAAACAGGGCAGGCGTGGAATCATGGCTCTCAATACTAATCCTGCGATGGTGATGATGATGTCGTCATATCAGCTACCGGCTAATTAAGCTTTGTTTCCTTCTCTTTCTTTACGTTTCCCCTTTTGTGCCACAGCAGCACTGATTTGTGGCTCCAATTTCGCCTGCCCCTCTCTCCTCTCCATGTTTTAAAAATGTTTGTGGTGCCCAACTGCTGATGAACCATTAGTTGGTCGGTTTATGTGTATTCTTTGTTTAATTTTCGCGCTCACGATTCCATTAGCTCTGCCCATGTCACGCTCACGATTTAATTTCTTTTTTTTTTCTAAGTTGTTTCTGTCTGGAGTGAGATAAACAATGTGAAGGTGGCGGTATGTGGTAGGCTGATGATCTTCACACTCAGATGAGATCCTGCTGAAGGCGTGTTTAATCTTCCCCTGTGTAGTAGTTATGTTTGGCATTATTATTGCTTTGGGCAATGCGAGTATTTTTTTTTGGATGAAGTTATTTACCACTTAAAAGCACACTTCAATTTTATACTCGACATGCCAAAATCCTTACTAGGAGAAATGATTCGTTGGTTAGTCAGAACCTGAATTTCAGTGAATATGCATGCGTGACGCGGTATATGAAAGTAATATGGTGAAACAAATCGAGTATATATTTTCAAGGTGCTCATAGGTATTTGTGAACAAATTCACAATAAAGCCATGCTACAAATTTAGATGGATATTATGAAGCTACACTTTTATAAAAGAACTGTCACCTTTATAAAAAAATCAGTTTAACAAATAGTGTAATTGTGAAAACATTTCGTGGAGACCAACATGTTTTTAGATCGATACAGGACTGAGATCTTGCCTTGTGTGTGTGTGCTTAGCTTCTTACCGTAGGCATGTGAATATGGTGAAAATTTTAATCAAAATCATTGTTATTTTAGTTTGCTAAGGGCGCACCCGCATCGAATTTATTCAATATAGATCCACCCTACTATCACAGAATTACTGTCAACACAACTTTAATAATGTGTAGTTTTAATGACATGGAACAACAATTAGTTTGTGATAATGCATAGCTACGCTGATTGAAGTGTGTTGTCTTGTCCAACGACTTGAATATAAAATGTAGCTTTCAGAAATCGATTCCAAACGTATAGATCTTATTTTAGTTCTCCTTGTTAGGTTTATTGGTGTAGTTTATAGCTCCATGACATGAATAAGTAAATTATGGTTAGATGTGGATGGCGATTGTGACCGAGCCCTCTGTTCATACAGAACTTGTGTGATGCAGCATGAATGATCGCGCACCTGAATCCAGCATCGACTTCTCAACAAATGCTAAGCCATTAGATGATAAAGTGAGAGACTCGGTATAGAAAATCTATGGTCTTCTAGTATAGGAACAAGCACAGCCACAAAAATGGATGCTGACTTGGCATTCAAAGGTTTTATATTTCAGAGTTATAATGACATTTTAGTTGGTAATTAAAGAATTATAAAGAGGGTGATAAATGAACATGGCATGATCGTCAAATGGATTATTTGAGGATACAAAGTCTGAGCGTTCCAAAACATGATCAGAATGATGTGCTTCCACTCTTGCTGTACACATTTCGGGTAGTTCTCGTTCATTTTGTGTTTCTTGTGTTCTTACGTGGCAACTGAAATTGAATGAGGAAGACAACCAAACAGCTCCAAGCTTATAAAGAAATGTCCTGGATCCTGGTTGATTCAAGTGCGAATCCATCGCACAAGACTAGAAGAAGACCTGTAATACACCTTATCTTACATGGTTTACTACTTCAAACCATCTGGGGTAATTTAGTTGATCTTTTCTCTGAATTCTAAGCGAATCATATGAGCTAATTTTGAGATGACAAGTAGCCATAGTCCAGATATATATGTTAAATTTAGATTCAAAAAGTTTATTTTCAATTTTAGATAGAAAACAAAACTTCTGATCAACCAAATTAGCAGTGTCTCGGTGACTTGGTGATATGTTAAGTTTCAAACATTGTCTAATCCTATAATTAGCAATCATGTCCTGATATATATATGTTAAATTTGTTTTCCTCCTGTTTCTTGCTTTAGAATGGAACGAAAAGGACCTTGAACAATTACACCGATCGATTGGAACTTTGTAACTGCCAATAGGTCAATGCAAAGTGGTCAAATTAGCTTTGAACACGCAGTAGTGATGCAGATAACTCTGACTTTTTTGTCGTTTAGTACGACAGTAGTTTATCAAGTAAGGTAATCTTTCTTTCGAACGGATTGCCACATATACATGGAGCAAGTGGGTTTTGACCATGCATATGCAGCTAGTGTTTGGATTTTATAGAGTTCTGGCCTGCGCCAAACATCTTCTTGTTAGGACCACATACTCAATTGATTAACTCATAGTTACAGCATGCAACGTGAGAATTTTAACTTACATAAACTGAATAAAACTGAAAATTGTGACTTACATATAATTTTGACTTATACTCCATACATTTTATTTTAATTGTTATTATTAGGACAACTATTCTCTAACTAGATACTCTCTCCAAACATTTATTGATTTATTAATTAATACGTGCCTTTCTAGTTCAGTTTTGAACCGCAAAAGTTGTTCTAACGTCAAAAAAGTGGAAACAGTAATTATTACCTCGAGTCGTTTGTAACACTCCTATGGGATGAAAGATAAGTAAAAAAGGAGGAAGAACTATATGAAAGTAACAACAGCCGCCCCACGCTCCAAAAATAAAATTAAAAAAAGGCTGGGGAACCTAATTAGTCCACTGAGCGCTCTCAGTTGGAAGTCCAAGCCACTTTTCTTTCATGCTTTTTGCTTTGCTCGTCGGCTGTTTGTTAGGCAACACAAATGACAAGAACATTGAAAGAAAATAATAAAACAAGGAAACTAAACAAACAAAAATAGTTTCTTTTTTCTGATTCTAGAGCCTTTAGATCCTGTTTGGTTGAGCTGTAGCTGCGTAAATTTTAGCTGTGAGATGTGGCTGTCGAAAAAGCGGCCGTAAACTCTGAGCTGTGAAGAAAGCTGAAAGTCATTTGATTGAAACAGCTGTGACTGTAGCTTTGAGAAGAAAATTTCTGTAATGCACCTACATCCGTCGACCTCAGTTGGGATTCGTGAGGGATCCGAGAGAAGAGAGCGAGAGAGTGCAGTATGCTTCCGATTCGATGGCCATACGGATAAAGAATTCGATCGGGATTCGGTAAGAGCTGTCCACCTACATTCAGTCACAGCCGTTATGAAACAGGACTCACTTTAGTTGGCTTTTGGACTTTTAAAAAAAGTTATACATCTAAAAGTCACAATCAAACAGGGTCTTAATCATCCCGTTCTTTCAAATCCTACTAGCAAAAATGTAAATGGTCACGGCATATTCGTACGTTCGTCTCTCTAGCTTAATTACTATTGCTTACATTCCGCAAAAAAAAATTACTATTGCTTACATTTTGACAAAAGGCCTTATTACTCAAGACCTACTACTGTAGAGGTGTTGGTAACAGACACTTTACTTCTTAGTTTATGCTATCGTTAACTGTGGTGGCAGATGCGTATTGGCAGCTTCCAACCAAAGCCATTTGTATATATACACCATTTGTGCTTTTGATTGAAAGCTGCAAGCTAGACCAGCACCACCACCAAACTCATTGGTCGTCGGCCATGGAGCACGACCTGCTCCAGCTCCTGCACCTGCCGCCACAGGACCACCTCATGGTCAGCTCAGGCTTCTTCGGCGTTGCCGGCGGCGGCGGGCCAGTGCACATGCCCGCCGGCAGTGATGATGCCGCCGTCCTGTCCGGCCTCGACGACTGCGGGTGGATGGAGGACCTCATGGACCTCGGCGACGAGCTGTTTGGCGGCGCCGACGACGCTAATACCGCCGCAGTCATAACCGGTGATCACCAGTATGGCGGCGGCGGCGGCTCCGACTCTTATTCGGAGGATCGGCCTCCGAGCATCTCCCTAGACGACGTCGACGGCGGTGACGGGAGCCCTCCAAATTCGGTAGAGCAAGGGGCCGCCAGCGGGGAGCACGAGCAAGACGACGTGTCAGGGGCCGCGACGCGGAAGCGGCGAGACCGGTCCAAGACCATCGTGTCGGAGCGGAAGCGAAGGGTCCGGATGAAGGAGAAGCTCTACGAGCTGAGGGCGCTAGTCCCGAACATTACAAAGGTTTGAGCGCTATGCATGCTCTGTTTTTTTTTTTCCTTTCAATAGATGTTCATGTGAAATTACTCCTGTCGCGGCGTGCTGATCACTTGGGTGCAGATGGACAAGGCCTCCATCATCGCGGACGCCGTGGTGTACGTGAAGAACCTGCAGTCGCATGCCGTCAAGCTCAAGGAGGAGGTCGCGGCGCTCGAGGCGCGGCCCAGGTCGGCTTCTGGTCGGCAGCAGCAGGACGCGGCGGCGGGCCGACACAACCGACAGCAGGGCCGTGGCGGCGACGATGACGACGAGGAAGAGGAGGAAGGGAGAAGCACGGCGGGCCCTGCCGGCGCGCGGGTGACGCACGTCGGCGCGACGCAGGTCGGTGACGGCAGTTTTTTCGTGACGGTGGAGTGCGAGCGGCAGCGGGACGGCGGCGGCGGCGGCGGCGGCGTGGCGGCGCCGCTCTGCGCCGCCATCGAGTCGCTGGCGTGCTTCGTCCGGGTGGAGAGCTCCAGCCTCGGCAGGTCGGGGCCGGACCGCGTCGTGTCAACGCACGTTCTCAAGGTACACACACAACGCACTAAAAAAAAGTTGGGATCTTCGTTGGCGCCAACTGTTTAATCTTCTGTGCGTCAATTGATTGAACTGATCGATTGATTCTTGGGTCATCATCGTGCAGGCCAGTGATCAACTAGGGAACGCCGCGACGACGACGATCGGCGAGGGCACGGTGAAGCTCTGGATGTTGGCGGCCCTTCTCAAGGAGGGATTCCAACCCGAAGCGACTGCCGACATCTCCTGCTGATCCAATAAAACCATCCAGTTGATGTACCGCTACCGTTGAAAAAGCTCCCACTTGCAATGAATGGAACAAAGAAATATTTGTTGGGTATGGGTTCATATGAAATTTAATTTTTCCTAATACCACAAACAAGTGGTTGTACCTATCTGATTAGTGAGGTGCTCCGATTCATTCTGTCGGGAGAACAACAGTGGTAAATTAATTAAACACCATGCATGTATGTGAAATTGCACTTTTTGTCACTTTTAAATCGCAGACTGACACGTGGATGCTAAGAGACCTGTCACATACTCCTAGCCACGTATCATCCTCAAGGGTTAATTAACACCATCTAGACACGTGGATGCTAAGAGTCCTTCTATGAACAAGAATGAAAGTAGAAATAGCCAACACGGTAATATGATATGTAACAACCCGAAACATAAAAGAGGATATGTTTAGTATGATTGGAACAACATAAGTTACTTGACTATAGAGCCGTGCGATTTGACATGAAATCTTGTCTAATATATTGGAGTATAAAGCTGCCAATTAACAAGAAACTACTTGACAGTATAAACCGAGAATGCTTTCAGTTAGCTACTAGATCATTAGTTTAAAAGATTATCTTAATGATGACATAAGAATATATAATGGTCCACTATAAGAAGTGAACAAAAAGAAACTCATCTCTATGATTATTGACATACTTGATAAGAAAGATGTAGAAACCTACTCACTTTCCAACAATGAGATTTCTCGATCACTTTTTGCCTTGATTTTTTATTGAAAAAGAAACTCATCTCTATGATTATTGACACACTTGATAAGAAAGGTGTAGAAACCTACTCACTTTCCAACAATGAGATTCTCGATCACTTTTTGCCTTGATTTTTTTATTGATTTCTGGTTTTGGTTTGGTGCTTTGAGCTCTCAATTTGGGATGATAGTGGCAGATCCTCATCGATGAAGAGTTATTGTGGCCTTCATGATCCAGAGGACACCTTCATGGGATATGCCAAATTGATCTTCGGTTTGTGTTGTATTAGATCGAACTAGCCCATGTTACTTCCACCGCTTCTTTTCTCATTGCGGTTATCATAATAATTTCCATTTCTTAAGATTGGTTATCCACGAGGTGAAGAGGACAAAACTAAAGGTTAATATGTATTTCCATGGTTGATGATGTTATAATTTTACTGGGTAGTCAATCATCCCCCATTTCTCATATTATTAATTATTAGCTAATAATCGTCTATGTTTTGTCCCATTTCAGTTGACGTCTCGGTAGCAACGAAAACCATGCATGTCAACTGCATGCATCATATGCGTTGGTTCCTTTTCACTCAGGCATGTGTCTGAATTAAATAAGATATATATGAGATAGGTTGCCAGTTCAAAGAATTCGGTCTTTATTTAAAGAACGATGATACGCAACATCATATATTAAAGTTTATTTGAGTTTTCACTCATGTTTTATTTTAGTTAGGTTAATGGAATGTAGTGTTTGCTTAGGTAACCGGCCTATTGTGAAGTTTGACAAGACAAGCATGACATATATCAATTTTTGGCAACTTGTCAAATAACATGTTAAAGTTTTTTTGATCGTAAGAATTTTAAAGGAAATGTGTAGAAATTTCACAGGAATTAGTTTAATTTCATAGAAAAAACACAGCAAACAGGAAAAATTCCTCCAGTGCAAAGATGGGCTAAAGGGAAAATTCCTCCTCCACAATCTAACGTTAATAAAATCATTGATTTCTCCCTAAAAAATATTGAATCTCTTGTGTGCAACTGTTTTCAATTTTCACCCTCTTCTCTGCCACTCAAATTTAGTGGTGAAAACTAACATTAGAATTTGGTTGGTTGAAATGGTTATTCTATATGATCATAATGAATGCATGGATGTAAACAACTCTTGCAATGATATAATAAAACTGATTATAACATATAGTTGTGGTCATTGCTTTGTTTACATTCAGTACATTACAACAGTTGAAGCATCTTATACATGGTACGAACTTTCAGTGTCAAATTTGTGGTCTAGTGTGATTAAAAGGAACAGAAAAACTCATCTACTACTTCACCCCCGTGGGCCCTATGGTCTTCTCCACCCGTACACGTTATACAAACTTTTTTTTTCTTAACCAATTTTATCGGACTACCTAATTGGTCGATAGAATTGACTGAAATGACATAAAAATAGTTGACTACTATATATCAATCCTATATTCATTGACGTCATATATATAACATTCAACTATCACAATTGGCATAATTGTCCTTTCTTAACCATGAATATGATTGATCTGAGCAAATCCTTGAGTGTGACATTGCATGGAGGCATTGTACCTAATCATGGATTATCCTAATCAACTTATTCATACTACAACCATTGAGATTAAGCATAACAGATGTTAGAGGATTCACATGTGATAGTCTAGGTAATCGTGAATATTCTACTCTTTAAATTCATAGTACATTTTATTTTCAACAAATACATCGAGCGGATATGAGAGCAATTCTTACAGAATTTTTTCTTAATCCTAATGCATAGACATACACATGAGACCCATATAAATTGAGAGACATATTTACCTAAACTACTTTTGAAACTTTGGTTTGCACTTTATACTAATAACTGCTATAAAATCTAACAACAAATGTAATATGGAGGAAAATATAATTTGATTAAAGGTGATATTCTCAGGTTGAAGTAGATCCCTCCTCTAAAATTGAACTGCTTCCATGCTACTATTTATTAGTAATTAAGTGGACCTGTGAGTAGAAGTAGTAGTAGTCGTAGTAGGCCACACCTCCAAAATTGCTAATGAGGAAAAAAAATCCACACAAAAATATCCCTTAATCCCTTATCGCTACAAAATCTAGCACCTCACACTGACAGCTGAGTATGAGAACAAAAAGCTATATTAATTAAACTCGACAGCCCGTAGAACCACAAGCCATCACATAGTTTGTATACAAGCTGGGATTGGAGGCCGTCCAGATTTGAATTCTGAGGCGACCATATGACGCGCAGTACCAAGAGCAGCCAACAGGTATGAGAACGCCTCGGCGCGATTGCTCGCACGTTGGATTAGTGGCAAACCGTGGGATCCGGCAAAAAGCAACAGTGGCCACTGAAACATCCACCTTGTTTACTTTCACAGTACGTACTACTCAGTAGTGGCAGATACATACGTACTCCCTGAAATCCCACTGCGCTTTGAATCCGGGAGCGCAACAAAGGAATCCGATCCCCTTCACACCCACAGACAGCAAGCACTATAAATTAGGCTCACGATTTTGCGCGCGCGCGTCTATCTGTTGCCTGTAAGAGAATAGGACCCCCACCAACACCACCAACGCACACCATGGAGCACGGCTTACTGCAGCCACGGCACCTGACGCGCCATGACCATCACTTTATCCTGCCCAGTAGTCCGGGCTTCTTCAACCTCTGCAGAAGCGCCGGGCATGGTGGCTGCGGGTTGACGCAGCTCGGCGGCGGTGGTGTCGATAGTAATACTGTTGTTGGTTTTTGTCTCCCCCTTCTGAATTCTTAGGGACAGTTTCGTTTGCATTCTCATGTGGAGGCTCCGCCCCGGCGCTGCAATTGTGTCAGACCCAGCTGCTCCTAGAGAGCAGGCGAAGCGAGAAAATGTAGCTCCCCACGCTCCCCTTTAATTTGAGGTATACAGAAAACTAAATAGGTCCATGTTGTGACAGATGCCTGTTAAGACTTAGAAGGAGCGGAGCGGTTGGAATCGAACCAAACGGACCCTTACTATATTATTATTTTCAATGTCAGTCCACTTTTGTGATGAATGGTAATTTGAGTTTGTATATATATTACGGACAAATTTACGCTCTCTTGGTTTAATTGTTCTATTAAAAAAACTATGTAGCAATCTTTATTTCTTGATAGATATGAAGTGGCTAATTATTATGCCGTTTGGCATGAATCTTAAGGACTAAAATTAATATAATACGTCCACAAAACATGAGATTAATTGCTAATCAAAAGTAAATTTGGATGTTCGGTTAGCTCAAAATACCAGTGTTCCGTGCACCAGAAAGTGTTTCATTTAATCATTTTCCTAGTTTACGAGCATGGATGCACTTCACTGGTGCAGAACCATAGCTTCGGTGTGTACGATAGCGAGAAGGAGAATGATGGGAGAAGAAAAGGACAGTTTGTTTAGATTTAGTTGGCAAAAATCACTACATGGGCCAAATAGCAAGAGCCCATTTCGTTTTGCTTTACAACATTTTTTCACTATTCATAATTGATTTCTTTATCTATTTTGGTAGCCCGCTCAACATTGCCTTATTCTTCAAACATTTTATGATCGATCTTTCCATTTTGTATCGAAGATTTATGTCTCCATCAGATGTTATTATCACAAAAGGATGATTATGCATTGGAGTATGCTAAATATAGTTTAATTATCGTACTTTGCTTTAATGTGATTCCGATTCAGCTTGAGAAGAATTTGAAAGAAAAAATTAGGGCCTGTTTGGATATAAATTATTTTGTGAAGTTTTGTGAGAATACCATAGTTTCATAAAATACTTTGGTTTTGAACATGGTGGAGGTGTTTAGATGCAATAGTTATTGTAGTTTTCAAAATCATGGTATTGTCAAATTCTTCATCTTTTTGGAGTTTTAAAAACTCTACTCAATACCTTTTTTTTCTAAACCATGGTATTGCTTGACGTTGGCTTCTAAAACTATGGTTTTTGAAATACTTTGATTTTGAAGGACCCCAACATCAAACCAGATCCTTAGTCTGAAACATTTCTCACCGTATCTTAAACCTTACCGAATGGTCCTTATGTTTGACATGAATGCCCCATTGTACAATAATGGAGATGTAATCTTAGCCCGCAATTTTAATACTGACTAAGCAATCAGTTGCTCCACGGTTATTTGGAATTAACTTAAACATATTATATTTTATTAATTTATTTTTCGTTTGATTTTAGAATTTCAATACTTCTTTTTCAAAAATAAGAATCTTCCTGAAATTGCAAGAACAATAATAAGGCATATAAAAAATAGAACAAATTAACACAAAGATTACACTTCTCAACCCGGCCCACAACTAAGGCCCAGCAATCCCGCCCCCGTCCTGCAGTCTCCCCGAAACGTTGTCCCTCGCTGCAACCTCGCCAAACCCTAGCAATTCCTTCACCAGCGAGATCCGATCTCCCGCTCCCCGTCGTCGCCCCCATGGCCACCGGCGGCAACCCCAACCCGACCGGCACCCCATCTCAGCCGCGCCCGCCGCATCCACAGCAGCAGCAGCAGCAGCCCGGCGGCTCCCCGGCCACTCCTCTCACCCATCACCTCCGCCCGCCTTCCCTCGCCGGCTCCCCCTTCCAGGGCCTCTTCCACACCCCACAGTCCCACAACCCTGCCTTTCAGATCCACATGGGCGCCTCCACCACCCCACAGACCCCGCTCATGGCCGCGGCGGCCGCGGCTGCTAACGCCAAGCGCCCCCCTCAGAAGCCCCCGGCGCGGCCCCCGGCTCCCGGTTCTTCGTCGGCGGCTGCGGCCGCGTCGGCGGCTGCAGCATACAAGGCTGCGGCTGCTGCTGCGGTGGCTAACTCGGGAGGCGTTGACCTCACTACCGCGGCCCGCCGGAACAAGAAGCGCAAGCTCCCGGAGAAGCAGCTTCCCGACCGCGTCGCCGCGCTGCTCCCGGAGTCGGCGCTCTACACGCAGCTGCTCGAGTTCGAGGCCCGCGTCGACGCCGCTCTGGCGCGGAAGAAGGTGGACATCCAGGAGGCGCTCAAGATGCCGCCGTCGCTCCAGCGCACCCTCCGGATCTACGTCTTCAACACCTTCGCCAATCAGGGGCCACGCACCATCCCGCCTCCAAAGAATGCCGACCCGCCTACCTGGTCGCTCAAGATCATTGGCCGTGTGCTTGAGGATGGTGCGGAGCTGGACCCTGCCAGCGTTGTCCCCAAGCATAACCCTGTCTATCCGAAGTTCTCACAATTTTTCAAGAGGGTGTCAATTGCGCTGGACCCATCTCTATACCCAGAAAACCCGCTGATCATCTGGGAGAATGCACGGTCTGCCGCCCCACAGGAAGGGTTCGAGGTGAAGAGAAAAGGTGATAAGGAGTTTGTAGCAAATATCCGGCTGGAGATGAACTATACACCTGAGAAGTTCAAGCTATCACAGCCACTGATGGAGGTCCTTGGAGTGGAGGTGGACAGTCGTGCACGGGTGATTGCTGCCCTTTGGCAGTACATTAAGGCAAAGAAGCTTCAGAACCCCAGTGATCCTTCGTTCTTCATGTGTGATCCTCCGTTGAAGAAAGTGTTTGGGGAGGATAAGTTGAAGTTTGCAATGTTGTCGCAGAAGATATCTCAGCATCTAGCTCCTCCACCACCTATCAATTTGGAGCACAAGATTAAGCTTTCAGGAAATGGAGCGCACGGCAGTGCTTGCTATGATGTGCTGGTAGATGTTCCCTTCCCGCTGCAGAAGGAGATGATGGCATTCCTTGCTAACACTGAGAAGCACAAGGACATTGAGGCTTGTGATGAAGTGATATCTGCTTCGATAAAGAAGATCCATGAGCACCGCAGGAGAAGGGCTTTCTTCCTTGGTTTCAGCCAGTCCCCAGTGGAGTTCATCAATGCGATGATAACTTCTCAGAGTAAAGATTTGAAGCTGGTTGCTGGTGAGGCCAATAGGAATATTGAGAAGGAAAGACGTGCAGACTTCTACAACCAACCCTGGTATGCAGCTCTAACATTGCTTAGATTTTACCCCCTGTTTTTGTTTTTCAACATCATGTGCCAACAAGCTAACTGAATGAACATTCACAATGAAATAGGGTTGAGGATGCTGTTATAAGATATTTGAACCGCAAACCAGCTAGCGAGGGCCCAGGTGGTGGTGCTGGTGGTTCTTGAGGGTGCATTGCTGCGGTACCCTTTTGGTGTAGAAACAAGCTATTTATTCTGTATTAGTCAAATCCGGAGATGTTAGCGATGAGATTTGTTCCGTCTTGTGAAGGGATCATCAGATTAGTTACTGTATGTTGTGTTCTATATGTCATCTAACTATGGTGGTTGGTGGATTCACAACGGTAAGTGCTGAATCGAAGATATATCAGTTGCCAGTTGGAATGCTCACTGAATATATCTGACTTTGTTGGCACCCAACTGGTTGCCATTGTCAGCGAGGCCATTAGCATTTCTACTGCTGGAGCTAATGGTTGACTGTGGAGGGAGGCTGGTAGAGTGTACCTTTTTGTGTTTGAATGTGGAAGTGGAGGGAAATGGAAAGAGCTGTCTTTGTCCCTGCCTTTAGTTGTCCCTATATGATTAATAATTTATAGTACAACAGTATTCTGTCTTTGGGCCTTTTTGTTGTCTTCCTCAATTGCTATGAGCTATGCACAGCATAGCTCTTCACGCGTTTGCTCCAAGTTTTTTCTTCTCCAGATTTGCTTGGACTCAAATTAAGTTCTTTCTCCCTAGTATAGAACATATTATCGGTGCTCAGCTACCATTGCTTTTTTTTCCTGTTTAAGTTTACCTGCGGTTTAATTGCTCATGGAAGTTGTGGATTGTCGTGGGAGGGATCCTCAAAATTTATGAGGAATAACAGAGAAGTTTTGCAGTTTAACCTTCCAAGTAAGTTACTCTATCTTATTAATTTCTTCGTTTTTTTAAATAGTTATAATTGGTTTTTAATCAATAATTTTAATCATTTGTCTCATTTAAAAAATTTATTTAAATATGTTAAATAAAATATAATATTTTAAAAATATTTAATGATAAATTGAATCATAACAAAATATATATTATTTCTTATATACGAAGGGAGTAGGTTGCAAAATATGGTTTCCGAGACCTGCATCCTGCAAGATTCGATCTTTTGCACCGATAAAAGAAAGCACACACGCCAGCTTCCCAGATTCGCTGCTGCCTTGCCACAAGCGGAGCTGCATGTGAAAGTGTGAACCTCTGAACTGAACGTGCTTTGTTGCCAGCTGCCCAGCTCATCGAGAAGACTAGATGATTGAACGTTGTGTTCGTCCTCGTGTTCCTTGAGCTCAGTTGCCGTCCAAGCTCACGGGAAGGCGCTGTGTCCGCTTGCTTTGCAATGGATAGGATCAGCAAAGCCGTGTGACGGTGTGAGGACGAATGAGGCAGTCACTTAGTTACGGTCCTTAATGATTGCGCCTTTGGATTTGACTTCTGATTACAACCCGAATTATCCTGAAACAAATAGCCCGGATTAGAACCCGGATTAGGCGTGGCGACAGGCAGGCACACGGTGATCTCTTCCGGACGACGCGATCATCTCGCAAACTCCACGTGAATGGTGCACGCACTAGAATATATAGAAGCCGCAGCAGCATATTAATACAAAGCCCTCGTACTAGTACTAATCCGCTTTACTCAGGTTTGTAAATTGTTGTCGCTAGGATAACAAATTTAATTTACTTTTTAATTAAAAATGTTGTCTTAACAACAACAAATTACGACAGAGTATACGTAGCTATCGTGGTGGATTTCGCTCAGAGTTTGGTAGAGTTAAATGGGGCTAGAGTTTGAATAATTTATGCCTTTATTAAGGAAGGACCTCTATAGTTCAAGCAAATCAAACTAGTTTTGAAATGAGCAAGGTCATCAATTTACGTGCTCCAAGCAGGAATTTCATAGAAATTATACAGAATTTCACAGACAGAAATTAGTTCAATTTCATAAAAATTTATAGAATTTATAAAATTTCACTCCAATCTTAAAGAGACCTGAACTTCTTGTGTTTCAAAGGAGCCCCAATAATTTACACATTAATCTTCTCAAAAGAAAAGAGAAGGGTTCACACATTAATCGAAGGATGATGAGGGTTGACCAGAATGCCAGGGATTTTTTGGCATCAAATCATTCTTTACAGAGCCTAGAAAAAGATTACGCATTTTTTCCCTTGACAATTTTGAGGGAGTAGTTTACAACGCCACCTGTGCCTGCACCCATTCCATTGACAATTTGGGCGTTCACCCAACAAAGAGGAACAAACAGCAGACGAGCCGCCGGCTACAGCACCTCGGTCCCTGGCTCCTTACCATTTGGGAATTGGGATCGTTGCCCTGCCGCCTCTTCCTCGCTCTGTCCGCCTTCCCATTTTACTAGCGTATCTGCCCGGCCGGCCCTAGCCCGGCGATGTCGGCGCCGCCGTCCCCGCCGCACGGGCCGGAGGGCGGCGGGCTCCCGGTGCCCGTGCCCGCTGCCGTGGTCGGCGACGACAAGGTCCTGGCCGCGGCGCAGCACATCGTCAAGTCGCTCGCCACATCCAAGAACGCCGCCGACGACATGATCCGCATCCTCTCGGGGTTCGACCACCGCCTCTCCTCCATCACATCTGACCTCTTCCCGTCCCCTTCCCCCGCGGACTCGAGCGCCGCGGAGGAGGGGGAGGAGGAGGAGGAGGAGGGTCCCTCCCTCGCGGACTTGGACGCGGCGGAGCAGCTCGTCCACCTCTGGGACACCACCCCGGAGGCGCTCGTCTTCGAGGCGCCCGAGGAGGACGCCGCGCACTACCTTGAGGCGGTCGACGTCCTCGTCGACCACCTCGCCGCCGGGGGGCCCGCAGCGGGTCGCGCCGGCGTGGCGGTCCAGCTTGCCATGACGCGGCTCGAGGACGAGCTCCGCCACCTCATGCTCCGCCACGCGGTGCCGCTCGACGCCAGCGGGCTCTTCTGCTCGCTCCGCCGCCTCTCGCTCGGCTCCATGGACGACCTCGACACCTCCTCCGAGTTCGATCCCGCCACGCCGCACAGCCAGGAGGGCGCCCCGGACACCGCCCGCAGCGCCAGCATCGCCGGGAACCCCTTCGACGACCAGGTCTTCGACCTCGTCCACCCGGAGGCTGTGGTCGAGCTGCGGTCCATTGCGGACCGGATGGTGCGTGCGGGATACGCGAGTGAGCTCGCACAGGTCTATTGCGCCATCCGCCGCGACCTGCTCGATGAGTGCCTCTCCGTGCTTGGCGTCGAGCGCCTCAGCATCGACGAGGTGCAGCGCATCGAGTGGAAGCATCTGAATGACAAGATGAAGAAGTGGGTTCATGGGGTCAAGACTGTTGTCCGTTCCCTGCTGACTGGTGAGCGGCGCCTCTGCGACCAGGTGCTTGCTGCGTCCGAGGAGCTCCGAGACGAGTGCTTTGTTGAGTCCACCAAGGGTTGCATCATACAGATCCGTAACTTTGGGGACGCTGTGGCCGTGTGTACTCGCTCGCCCGAGAAGCTTTCTCGGATTCTTGACATGTATGAGGCGCTTGCTGAAGTGATCCCTGAGCTGAAGGAGCTCTTCTTTGGAAGCTACGGGGATGATGTCATCCATGACTTGGAGGGGGTTCTTGGAAGGCTTGGTGATGCTGTGAAGGGTACCCTTCTTGAGTTTGGGAAGGTCCTTCAACAGGAGTCGTCACGGCGTCCCATGATGGCTGGTGAGATCCACCCTATGACACGTTATGTGATGAACTATCTTAGGTTGTTGGTCGTTTACAGTGATACACTAGACACACTTTTGGATGATAGTGCTGGGGACGCAGATCATAGTAGCAACGGTGAGGATGCAGAGTATCTGGAGAGCTTGACGCCCCTTGGGCGCCGCATGGTTAAGCTGGTATCTTACTTGGAGGCTAATTTGGAGGAAAAATCAAAACTTTATGAGGATGGTGCCCTGCAGTGCATATTTTCCATGAACAATACTCTCTACATAGTCCAAAAAGTGAAGGATTCTGAACTTGGGAGAATCCTAGGTGATCACTGGATACGGAGACGCCGTGGGAAGATCAGGCAGAATTCAAAGAGCTACCTACGGATTTCATGGACCAAAGTTTTGTCTTACTTGAAGGATGATGGGCATGGAAGTGGGAGTGGAAGTGGTAGCAGCACTGGGAGCTCCTCTAGAATCAAGGAGAAATTTAAAAACTTCAATATGGCCTTCGATGAGATATACAGGAGTCAAACATTGTGGAAAGTACCAGATCCACAGCTCCGAGAAGAACTCAAGATATCTATATCTGAAAACGTCATCCCAGCATATCGTGCTTTTACAGGAAGATATGGTAGTTTAGTGGACAGTGGCAGGAATTCAGGAAAATATGTAAAGTACACTCCAGAGGACTTGGAGAATCATCTGTCTGATCTATTTGAAGGGTCACTAGGGTCTGCCAACCATTCTAGGAGAAGATAACTAAGTGAAATTTACCTGAGGACTTGGAAAATCATCTTCTGATCTATTTGAAGGGTTTATCTGTAAACCATTCTGACAGAAGATTGTAATTCATTTTGATGGGATTTGGCTTACAGGTATGCCTTTGATACAAGGGACATTGTATCTAGGAACTGTTGCAGAAAATACAAGTTAAATTGGTGCTTGTCCCCTTAGATTTTACAATGCTATACTACATGGATCTTGTTGTTTTGCTATCTGTTGATGTGTATGGATAAGAATGTACATGTATTTTTCTCAGTGTATCCTTTGCAAAGTTTATTGTGCAAGATAAGGATTCAAGTGCTATTAATTAGCATTATTAGATGGGCCACAGTAAAAGTGTTTAATCATAGAATTGCATGTTGCAAATAAAAAAATTGTTATCTGAACTCTGAAGTAGTAGATAAGGTATTTGAGATTTGAAGCTTATTTAGAAAGATGAAGTACTTGCTTTTTATCTCTTGTTCACAGGATTGAATGCGATGTGCTAAATCTGTTGATGATAAAGTTAAAATTATAAAAGCATCATTCAGTGCCTTGGCTTAAAAGTACTCTCTTTTTTATTTCTATGCTTATGGCCTAATTATTGATTTGTATTCCCCTGCAAGATAAAAAATGATGTTAGCCTTTGTTCGACTTATAGTCTTTATTAGATATCACTTCCTTTGTTTTTTACCAATTATGCAGTTCGTGTTACCTCCCTTGGAATGAGGCTTGATAGTAATGTCGATTCAATATATTGCTAGATCCTGTAACCAGTCTTTTTACTGTCGCCTCTATTATGGGGCTAAGTTTCCAATTATTGACCAAGTAGCTAAATCTTCTGTGCAACAGTATTTTTGTGCTTAGTTGAGAATCAACATTTTGCAAACATATCCTCCCCTAGTAGTACAAGTTTTGGATGCTATATTACATCATTTCCTGCAAAGAATGCTTCCATCAACAACTTATATTGGTTTGCTAGTTTTCACAACTTGTTCTTGGTCACCGGATGATTATTGGAGGTCGTTTGCATCTGTTATAAATTTTTGATTTACTTTGCTATAAATGTGTGTGAAAAATGTAGTCCATTCATTTTTCATATAGCTCAACCATAATATTATTCAGCATATTGGACATCAGCGAGGTCTTGAATTTATGAATAAAACCAACTGGAACTATAGATTTTGAAAGCAAGTTTTTGCACTTGCTGCATACAGATCAGCTGTCCTTCTGTGCCTGAATCAATTTTAGCTCCCAATTTGCAGTTTCGTACGGACTAGCTATATTGTTTGTCAGTTGTATGTTTATACTAGGACAAGAGTGAAAAAGAAAATACTAGGACAAGAGTGGAAGATGAGTTATGTCAATGATATGACTAGGATTGTCTGTTTATTTCGAGTAATAAAACAGAAGAGAAATCGGCCCCAGATCACTGGATTGCTCCAAACACTTCTTATATGGATATATTTCTGAGTTGAATGTAAATCAGCAATTTAGTGCCCATCGTAACTGTAATCTGCACACTGTTCATCTATTTATTTTAGTTATTTATGATCATTCACTTGTACTAACTCCAACAATGACATCTATGGTTTCATCAACTTCTTCATATTTTGTCTAGCGTTTCTTTATAAGTATGCATGAGTATTTAGATTTTATTTTTATAATTCATACTTGTCAGTACTCCCCGTTATGCGGCAGATGAAAACTGAGTAACCATCGTCCATCCAAAGGCCCAGCAACATCCACTTTTTTTTTTTTTGAGAACAACTTCCACATAATTTGAACAGTATCATCGTGCACAAATGGACTGTACTTTCTGATTTTCTTGAATTATCTCGATGAAAGGCAATAAACATATATCTAGATCCAGATCTCATGCAATGCAACACCACCGATATGTGTTTGGTCGAGAACCCTAGCAGATCTAATCAGAGGGGTCCATAGAAAAGTTTGCAAGATGGACAACACGCATATTGGAGCAACCTACCAAGATAACCACAGGTACCCCAAGCATCACACCGCAGAATCTAGCTCTCAGTGATAGATGGGGAAGACTGAAAAGCGACATTTCTCTAGGAATCAATTAAAAGGAAGCACATGACTCCTTAATTATCAATGTACACCACGCATTATGCATTCCATTAGCAGTTAGCACCAGAAGTGCCTTACAAGTTGCCAAAAAGCTTCAGAAGTACACAGCAAGGAAACCTTCAAAAGAGAACAGTTCGATCAGAATGTACATCTACACAAGTATACAAGTGCGATCCAGCAATTGGATCCCCACACGGTGTCATACGGTGCTATTTGCAGGCAGAGGGACAACACCATCAAAGAAATCTCCAAAATAATGGCGTGGCTCATGTACGAGCTTGGAGATTATGTCCCTCAGTGTGATAACCCCCTCGGTGTTCCCTTTGTCATCGACTACATAGATCCTGCTGATCTTTGCTGAATCCAACTTGAGTATGATGTCCTTAATTGTATCGTCCCTTTTGCATGTGATGACATCATGTAGCAAGGGTGAGGCCTCTTGTTGCTCCTGAAGATGATGTCGGACCGCGGTAAGGAAATCCTTTGCTGTAATTGTCCTGTGATGCATTCAACAATCAAAAAGGTTGCATATCAAGCATATATTACCATTTTCCTACAAGGGTATTCCCTAGATACTACAACAATGACCGCAAAAGTTCTTTGGCATTGGCTACCAAACAAAATAAATCTCACCAACAAGGATGTATTACGATTACAAACCTGTGCTCTTTATATATCTTGGGGGCAGTTAGAAGATACTGGACATCTCTGATACTAATATTACCAACTGCCTTTGCTCCACTCTTGTCCATGACTGGCAGACCACCAACTCCCTTTTCCCTCATCAGTTGGAAGGCTTTTAGAACTGGCTGATCTTCATTTACCTGTAAAATTAATGCTGTCATTGGTCTAATTTCATACAGGGGCATTCTTTGCATGCAGATTTTATATAGCAGCATGGGTTTCATGAATTTTATCCTTCTAATACACTGTTTTCAAACAAAGGTCCAAGAATATTTGAACTCATGAATTTAACTGGTGTGTGCGCTCTTGGCTAAAAACTGTTAGTCATCAAATGCAACTTTTGTTGTTTTATAAGTACTTCCACTCAGGTAGATAATGTGATAAATCTTGAACAAGATAAAAGGAGGAGAATAGAATTCTTATTGTGTCTCCAGTGCAGACAACAATAGAGGGTTATGTTGTGCAACAGCTTCATAAATGAAGGCAAATGTCTTCAGAGGTACCTTGACAAGTTTGGATGGCTTCATGATAGGAAGTCCTAATTCCGAGAGTTTCTTAGTTCCCCAGCTCTCAAACCAGGGAAGTCCAACACACTCTGCAAGAATGTGCACAACAGAAGACTGTGTGATGATGTTCTCAATCTTATCTCCTCCCACTTCTACAACAGGCAGGCTTTTCATTCTGTACTTTGACAGAAGCAGCAACATGGTAAGGAATGTGTCAGACGTCTGCAGCGCTAGAAATGGTGCCCACCGGAAGCTTCCGGAGATATCTCCAACCTACAAAAGCATAGCATGGTAAGGGTTGGCCCTCATTACAGGTTAATATAACAGGTCTGAATGTGTTTATGCATAGGAAAAAAAAAAAAACCTTTGTATTCTTGTAGAATTCAGAGGAAGTAAGGGTTTCAAAAAAGCTTCCACCAACTGATGCAGCTTCATCTGATTCTGAATTAGTAATAGTTTCTACCCTGCCAGATGATGCCCTTCCGAATGTGAGAGAGCCCAGTCGAGCTGCTAGGTTGGCAACAGGCGAACCTCCTGGAGAGCCAGCCTTTCCATTTGCTGCAACATCAGACTGTTGTTTGGGCAAAAGAAGCGATTCATATCAGAATGATAAGTGGGTGCAAATTATACTACGGGCCTGTTTGGCAGAGATTATGAAGCTGAGATTAGAATCCATAAGTGTTTATTACTGTCAAACACCTAAAAAATATATGATTTAAAAATAGCTTATGGATGAATGAGACCATAATCACTTATGATGTTAGGTGTTTTGGCAGACAAGATCACTTATACACTACAATCAGTTTCATAATCCCTGCCAAACAGGCCCTAATAATATAACAAAAAAATGCAACCACTGTTAAATTTTATTTCCTCTATCTTACTTGTTAGAATTACATAAAGTACACGCCCGTCTAAAGATGTATTTTAACAAGACTAGAGAAGGCTTAAGCTTTACCGAATGACAGTCAATCTTATACTTTTGTTCATATATTTGAGAGATAATATTAAAGAGCTACTTTTAAACTGAGTGAGAGCTTAAATATTTTTTTAGTAGCAAGTTTACAAACCTGACTGAGCAGCCACATAGCAATTCCAGCGAATTCCACAATACCGATGTATTTATCTATCCAACTAGCTTCCTCTGGAGCCTCAACATCTCTTATGGGTGCGCTCAAGATTTTGTTTTTTGATAGTATTTCGACAGCTTCAGCAAGGCTGGCATTGCAAGGTATCTCAATTACTGCAGAAATATCATAAAATTTGACTTAGAAGCCAGAAATTATGATCAGGGCATGCCTTTATTTTGAACGGGGCCAGGCTATGCTTTAATAGATATCGTTGTTGCAGGAATAAAAAAAAAAGAGTATTCATCAATTCAAATCATCAGGTGGCACAATCGCACAGAATTCACTTGTAGCATAAGGAGACCTTTGCAGTTCAATAGTTTTCTTATTTTAGGTTCCATGTATGAACAAATTGAGGGAGCTGGAAGTTATAACTGCAAAGCTTGAAATGCATGAATGTTTATTTTTAGAAAATAAACAGTAGCAATTGAAACACATGAAAGTTTACTGCACATATGGATATGACAGCAGAACAGTTCCAATGTACAGGGTTACTTAGTTCCATATATCTGTACATAATTTATAGCAACGTCCAACAGCGCCATCCAAATTCATCGGTGGGAGTTGATTACAACTGATTTAGTTTCTAAGTGGGCGTTACTAATGCAAATATCACCAGATTATTAAAAAAAACTAAATGTCCATTGCAAATCGTGATCGTGACAACAAAGAGACAGTTGTGGGACAAGGCAGGCAAAAAGTAGATTAGCACAAAAAAGCTAAGCCTCTATGTACAACTTCTGGATGACTATGATACAAAACTGACGCATCCTAAAGCTATCAATGTGCAGGGATATGGTTAGCCAATTGACTAGATTAGCTCTCCAGATAAGATCAGAAGTAAGGAAAGGAATTGGCAGTACGGACCCTGACTGCTCGCTCAGAAGATATCTGCCATGATGCCTGTAGGGCCATTATTGTTAGCAACCTTATAATTATCCAAATCTCAATTGACATAACGACACATAGCACACAGAAAGTCGTCCACGTTTCTTCTTGATTAGTTTTGGTCAAGAAACGAAAGGGACCTCTCAACCACCTTGCACAAATCGAAATGTTTGGCCTCGTCGTTTGAGAGCATACTACTCCACTGGACGCAGGTCTTAAACCTCTGCAGCAGCAAGTTCGCTGAACCTTGAAGAGGAAGAAGAGAGGAAATTTCGTTAGATAATGTCGGAGAGATTGCGTAATTCGATCAATGGACTGTGGTCAGACAAGCGCCGGTCACACGAGCGGGCCCCCGAAGGACAGGAAGCAGGATCAGTGTTGTTCCTCCAATCCCAAAGATCCATTAATTTCCTTCTGCCTCAAATCACAAGGAAAGCGCGCTCCTTCAACTTCCATATCCAAAGACAGACGATGTAACGACACGAACAAGACGAAGGGAGGGACACAAATGCGGGGATGCAATCGACACCAAAGAACTGTGGCTCTAGGAAGTTCCTACATTAATTCAGAAGGAAATTTAGGCAGATGGTACCTTGGGAGGGGTGCGTGCGCGGGAAGGAGGAGACGAGGATGTCCTCGAAGCAGGAGTTGAGCTTCTCGGACGGAGACAGCTGCGGCTGCGCCACCTCCCACAGGTCCTCCACCCGGTGCCCGATCTCCGCCTCGGGGCTGCGCGGGCTATCCATCTCTCCACAATCCGGTTCCCTCGTCAGCACAGGACGTCTCTCCTCTTCTCGCTCGAGTCCACCACTCTCTCTCTCTCTCTCTCTCTCTCTCTTTCTCTCTCTCTCTCTCTCAGTTGCTCCTTGCCTTCCTTCCTCCTGGATTCGTCTCGTCCAGCAAGAACTCGCTCGCTCTGCAGCAGGTTGCCGACGCGCAGACACACACGCACACACACAAGCTTGTATACACAACTCCGAGCTAATCGCAAGTGCGCGGTGGCGATAAGTATGCGAGCCGAAGCCGCTGCGCTGCTACCAATACCGCCTTCCTTGCTTGCTCTCAGCAGCGGCTGACGCAGCAGGGGAGTGTGTGCTCTAGTCCGTCTCAGCAGTATGGGGAGTACTGATGGCAGGCGAGAGGACCGGATCCAGGGCTCCCCCGGCCCGCATGTCAGGGAGGCTTCTTCCCCGCGGTACGGCACGAGCGCAGCCACTGACACCTCGGGATGCCGAAACGCACGGACCACTCGTCAGTGGGTCAAGGTGGCGCGAAAAAACCGGATCGCATTCGAGAAAGCACGGTGGTGTAATAAAGGAAACCACGGCGGCACCAACTAGAAGAACTCGCGGGATGACGTCGCGGGCGGATCCCTGGTATTGCACGGCTTGCTCTGCGACTGGAGTGAGTCGTGGGCTCGTTGCATCGTTTGGTTTGTTGCAGCAAAGCAGTCCTGTTTAGTAAAGATGGAATTAATTTACACTGAATAACCTGTGAAGAATCAAACTTAAATTTCAGTGAACTGACAAAAAAACACATATTCTATCTGTTCCAAAATAGAATTCGTTTTAAATAATGACATAGTCCTCAAAACATAACTTTAATTTTTATTTTCTACGTAAATATTAATTGAGAAGTGATGCATATATATTTTTCTTAAAATACATTTTTTAAATTCATTCATATGATTTTCAGATTTTTAAACTTAATAAATTAAGAGTTATTCATGATTTATATTTTTAATATTTAATCAAAATCTTATTAAAATGAAGTTTATTTTGAAGCGAAGGGCGTAGAAATTTTTTCTGTTAATCACTTAAGAAATTTCTTGCGTTCATCTTGCTTCGAGAATGAATGGAGCAAGCTATGGAAATCTTGATTATGGACGAGGATAGGGTTCTCAACATCATCAAATGTTGCTTAAGTTTATTCCTTGTTCCTTTTTGAAAATATAAAAAAACAATCTCTAATCTTCTCTCGCCTAACGTTCTATCCAAGTGCCATCAAATGGAGGCATTATCTAGATAAGAAAAACATAAGGGGAAAAGCTTGTGTTCATTGTTTATTAAAAGGAGATAAGGGCTAATGTACTATGCGTCATTGGCTCATTGCAAATGCATTTGATATAATATCTGCCATCACAAAACTTTTGATATGGTATATATCATTAGGAGACAAATGTTAATGCTTTGTGTCATCGTCGTTAGAATATTTGGTTATCTTTCAAAAAAGGCTCATCATACCCATAAATTTAAGTTTCTAGAAGCTTTCTTAATATTTAGCTTAAAAGATAAATGATTTTCTAACATATGAATATATTTTATGTAATGAAAATACTTTATCAAAGTTTAGAATTTCAAATTATATATTTGTTTTTCAATTCTATTATATTTTCACAGAAATCAAATACTCTAAGCCTCAACTCAAGTGTGT
Source organism: Oropetium thomaeum (assembly GCA_001182835.1). Lineage (NCBI taxonomy): Eukaryota > Viridiplantae > Streptophyta > Magnoliopsida > Poales > Poaceae > Oropetium > Oropetium thomaeum. The sequence continues at coordinate 2,085,690 of LFJQ01000006.1, read as the reverse complement.
ATCATAGCTCTATAGGTTTAAAATATGGGTATATCGAACATTTTTAAAATGATAACATAATATTCTAACGGTGTTTAATGGTAATGGCACAAACTATTAACATTTGCACATTATATGGCGTACACCATATTTCATATTTTGTGATTACATATATCACATATTATATGCACTTATAATAGCACATAAAAAATTATTTCAAAATATGAACAACAATGCTACATTCAAAGTTATATTTCAAACAAAACAAATTTATCTGTCTCATTAGATAACTATTAGTTCATACTTTTATGCTATTCAATTCATTATTAGGTTTGCTTATTTTCTTATTTTTCTGATAGTTCTATCCAATCTATCAAGAATATAGATATTACATTAGAATTGGGTCATTGCTTTTGATCTTATTAATGAGATTACCTAAATATTGAAATAGAGAACAACTACTCATGTTTGCTAAATTTCTTTCTTTACTTTTGTAGCGTATATATACTAGCAAATATACTATAAATGTAAAGAAGTTATTCAGAATTCAAAAAACAAATCAATTGATTTGATATAATGACACAGAAACAAATTTATAACAACCTTAGTAACTCTATTATCGATTATCTCTTGTTTCTCAGAACTAAATTAAATGTTAACAATTAAAATAATTATAGAATTTTAATAGAATTTATATTTCCACATTTTCTACAACTTTGATATTTTAATTCTTGTTTATATATATTTTTTGTACATATGTAATTACAAAGTTTATTGGCTTCTCACTAACATTTGATAAATGTCTTTTCTTCGTTGGCAGTCCATTCTATATTTTTCGGAGTTGAAAACAGGTCTAACCATCTAGTTTTTGGGAAGTGATCTCTCTTTTTTTGCCACAATAATTTGGCTCTGATTTTGTGTCTATCTGCTTGATTCTTTTTGGAATAGGAACATCAATATATATTCCTAGGTAGGAGTCCACGAGAATAGAATTTTTCCTCTTTACATCAGTCGATCTAACCTTTTTTATGTTTGTTGTGAATATAAGATATTTATTAATTTCAGATAAAATTTAAAGCTTTAGAGTTTTCTAGAGCTGTTGCCCTTGCTCTCATCTTCTTCCCTATTTTTTATTGATCGTGGGAGAACCTTTTGAGCACAAGCACAACAGCGGTCTGTCTTTTGTGGTAATGTCTTGCAAAAGTTATGGATGAAATTGACCTGCATAGCGTGAGCCTGTGATTCACCTCCTGTCAGGGATTAACCAGGAGATGAGGAAGGAAGAACTTTGGGAACCTTGTAACTATGCCAAGGCTGAGCTTAGAGCATCTCCAATCAATCCTTACAAATTTACTCCCAAAAGACAGTTAGCAAGTTTGTAAATGAGTATTGGGAGTAATACAACTTATGTACTCCAACGACTCCCCATGCTACAATGAAAGGTTATGGGTAAAAAAAAGTCCTTTTATCGAACTCAGTTTCTTTTGAGGATATCAAAAGTCTCTCAGTTCTTAGTTGTCCAAAATTCTTTTCCATAGTTGTGAATAAGGGCCTGTTCGGGAGACCTCCACTCCACAAAAATTAATTCTGCTCTACAACTCCATCATAAAGCAGCTCCGCTCCAGATTTGCAGATCCAACCATAGAGTGTTTGACTTAAAATTTAACTCCAACTCTATTTATGCCCCTATAAAAATTTGTATTTTTTAATTATAAATCTATATTAAACATGTTATATAAGAATTTTTACTTTGATATTTTTATTCGAAGTCAGCGCTCCTGTTTTGTTCGGTTCGGAAGGAGAACGAGAGAAAAAAAAAGAATTCAATAGATATGTTTTATAATAAATGGTATGGTGGTAATTTTCTATGAACTCCACAAATTTTAATTTTTGGAGCACCTCCTCAGGATCTCCCAAAAAAGGATGGAGTTGGCTCCAACTCCACCTTTTTCAACTCCACCTTTTTTTTCGGATTTGGAGTTGGTGGAGCTAAAATGTTTAGCTAATAAATTTAAGAGTAGAGTTGAAAAAGATAGAACATAGTTTTCTCAAATAGACCCTAAAGAAACACGTCACATAATCAAAATAATAACTGTTCGAAGCAATTTCTTCTTCAATCATGTAGTGTGGTTCTTAAACCGGCCCAAATATGTGCACATGTGTGCTGATCCGTTAGCCTCGTCGCCGCCCCACCATCAATGTCTCCCATCGACATGTCGCGACCATGAGCATGAGCCCATGTCCATGGCCTCCTCTAAGACCGTCAGGGAAGAGTAGCAGGCCTGTAAACCGGGCCGAAGACACGCATGTGGGCTCTCCGGCTTTGAACAAAGAACACATGTTTGTATCTCTCTCGGAGATGTCTTCCAGCCGGTTCACGATCGGACACGGCACGTGACTCCACAGCCGTTGTCTTCTTTCCGGACGACGTGCCCCGGTGCCCGGAACAAGAACCGCACAGAACAGGATGGAGGGCCGCTATTTGCCGGCGAGCAGTGTCACCGGCGAGCACGCGCAGCAGCACTCGCCAATGGCACTCGACAAAGCCGAGCTCTTCCGTCTGGGCCTGGAGGCGGCCGCCGAGATGGACGCGGCCACCTTACGAGCGGAGGTGGACAAGTTCCTCGGCGCGGAGGAGCCGCCCAACAAGCGCCGGCGGAAAGAAGCGCCGCCGGTGTTCTCCTTCCAGTTCCAGCTTCCCGACGAGAAAGCCATGGCGGACGTGCTGTCGGTTCACAACCTAGCGCAGCCGCGCAGGCCACCGGCGGCGTCAAAGGGGAGCACCGTCGGCGACGATGACGCATGCGTTCACGTGTTCCAATTCGTTCCCTAACGTGTGTTGCTCTGTTCTGCTCTGCTTGGGTCGATCGTTTCCCGTTTGTTTGGCAGTACATTGGTTTTCCGCTGCGGTTCCATTGCTCTTTGATTTGATTTGGGTGTGCAATAATAATGTCATAAGAGTAAATTAATTGTTTTCTACGTCTGCGGATGTGTATGGTATCAAAAGTAAGTTTGTACGTATGTTCTTGATTCCAAAGATAGAGAGATGAATAGCCAGAACATAAGTCCATGTTTTCCTTACTACTGATTTCTGATACTCCTACTGAAAAATAAATTATTCAAGGGATCTGAGATTTGACATTCTATGAATAATTCAAGGATTCTTTGTTTGCGACATACTAACAGTATAAATTGTTGTCGTTAGGATAACAATTACTGACAACGTCCTGTATACCGTGTTATACGCATCTAATAATAGATATAGAAGATATTATCGTCAGATTCTATACGTCTTATAATAGGATTCATATCCTTGTTAGTATGGAAGTCCATATCATATCCAAATAGGTCTCTAGAAGAGTCTGATAAGGATATAAATATGTAAGCCCCCCCCCCCCCCAGATGGGAGGACATCGAAAAAGAGGACAAGGGTCGAGTTCGCGCTACCTAGTTGAGGCAAACACGAACTCTCATAATAAGAAAATACATCATCAGAACTGGACATAGGGCTGTTACTCCTAACGGAGGGCCTGAACCAGTATAAATCCTCATGTCATCTTCTTGATCAATCCTCCTTAGAAGCGTAACTCCTCCGAATCTCAAATATCTGCCGATCAAATCATCGACAGAGGCGCGCCAGGTAGGGGACTTCGCAGAAGATTTGATCAAGATGTTGACGGACCCCCGAATCGACAATTGACGAGATCTATTTCGGAAGTCTCAGATTCATGTCCAATGCATCTAGGGTTCTGGAATTGGCGGATCCCATCGAAGATCATCGCCAAAACTTCAATTCTACTACCAACCATGAAAGGTATCACACTGACCCCCGAATTGAAAACATTATTGACGATGACATCAATTGGAGTGAGATTTAAGAGTACGAGCGTGGAATCTTCATGGTCAATAGTGGAGATTCAAACAGAAGCAGAACTATCTCGTCAATATCACGACGGGGTCAGTCCGTTTATAGTAAAAGCTCAAGTCAAGTCAAATCTATAACCCCACATAATCTTAACCATGACTTCCAACAAGTCAGATTACAAACTATCCAGGAAACCATGAAGGATCATGTGTTGCCGGATTCACTTGCAGCACCAATTCTCAGACGAGCTCTCAGAATCGCTGGACAAGCTCCAGGAGCGATTCCAGAAGATGACTGAGAGATGGAATCGTCTGATGTTCAAACTCATCGACAAATCGCAATCTCGCCCCCCATGATGCTAGACATACCATCAACGCTAGAATAGCTCGGAAAGAGCAATGGAGGGCATCAGATGGAGGATGTCGAGCGTATACCCCAAGGCTACGTCAAGTCAGATGGCCAGAGAAGTTTAAACCAGGAGCTTGGAAAGGTATGATGGCACCACCAACCCAGATGAATTCTTGTAAATCTATTCTACTATGATTGAGGCTGTAGGGGCCAACGACGCTGTCAAGGCTAATTACCTTCCCACAGCGTTAATGGGTAGTGTCAGATCTTGGCTCATGAATCTTCCTTCAGGAACCTATGATTCCTGGAGAGAGGTTGCCGCGGCCTTTTCACCCAACTTTCAAGGAACATACACTCGACCCGAGTGCAGAGCCTAGTTGTTTCGATGCAAACAAAAAGACAACGAGAGCTTACGCGATTATGTCAAGAGATTCAGTACAACACAGAATTCTATTCCCATGATAGACGATTCTGCGGTTATCATGGCTTTTGCAGAAGGGTTAAAAGATGTTTATACTGCTGAAAAATTGAAAGTTGAAGCCTCACATACCGTCGAAGAACTGTTTTAGATTCTAGATTCATGCGCCAAAGCCTCGATGCACGTCAAAGAGTCCAAGGAAGAGATATCACGAAAAATCTGACAAAAAGCATAAGACAGAAGGAAAGGAAGTCGATGTCATTGACTCCAGTAAGAAAATTACTGGTCAAAATTTCATAAGCGAAAGAAGGAAAAACCCAGTGATTGGAATCAAAGGGAAAGACCTGCCAGTGCTGAGAAGTGGTGTCAGATGCAACATTCAACCACACATAACTTGGAGGATTGTAACATGTACCAAGAATTCATGAAACTTCAGAATAGCAAGAATCTAGAAGAAAAAGTTGCTCGAGGAAGAGATCACAACGATTCTGATACCAACAGCATTGACATGATTTTCAGAGGGTCAGCCAGAACTACCTCACAAGGCCAGTATATGTATGTACACAGGCAAATCTCTCTGGTAGAACCTTGTCTACAAAAGTTAAAATGATCTGAAGCAGAAATCAAGTTTGGAATAACAGATCATCTGGAAACCCTATCTGAGATGGATAACCTACCACTGATGTCAAAATCCTCATACATAAGTCAAAAATTGGGAGAACAATGGTAGACAGTGGGGCAGCGATCAATCTGTTGTTCTATGAACCATTCAAGAAAATGGGTTTCAGTCATAAAGATCTGAAGCCATCCAGCACTCCATTCCATGGGATCATACCTAACAAATTCGCTTATGCCCTAGGGCAGATAGATTTGGATGTCACCGTGGGACCACCAGAAAACGAGAGGAAAGAAAAGCTAACTTTTGAAGTTGCTGATTTCGATTCTCCATATAATTGCATTATGGGAAGACCATTTTTGGGGAGGTTTATGGTTGTCATCCACTTCGGGTTTTATACAATCGACATTCCAGGACCACAAGGTGCGATCAGCATCACGGCCAATTAATCTCAGGCAGTTAGATGTGACATGAAGGCACTCAAGATGGCTGAAGAATGTGCCATCCAAGTGAATCTAGCCAACGTCTGATAGCGAAGAATCCAAGAAGAAGATGAAGAAGAAGACAGGCGAAACCAAAGAAGTTATCCTCAATCCAAACATGCCATCACAAGTAACCAAGATTGGAACCGAGTTATCTCCTAAATAGGAATACACGCTCATCACCTTCCTTCGGGCTAATACAGACATGTTCGCTTGGGAACCATCTGATATGCCTAGCATCTCCAGGGAGGTGATTGAGCACAATCTTGGAATCAAACGAGGAGCAAAGCCTGTCAAACAGAAGGAGCGGAAGTATACCTAGAAAGAAGAGAGGTTATCAAAGAAGAAGTATAACGGCTGGTCAAAGCCAAATTCATTAGAGAAGTAGCTTATCCTAATGGCTTGCCAACCCGGTTTAGTCAAAAAAACCTAATGGGACCTGGCGTATGTGTATTGATTATACCAATTTGAATAAATTCTGTGATAAGGCCGAAGTATCCCTTGCCCCGCATTGACCAGATTATTGATTCTACTTCAGGATGTGAATTGTTGTCTTTTCTAGATGCATATTCTGGATACCATCAGATCCACATGAACCTAGAAGATGAGTAAGCCACCGCCTTTGTCATGCCTTTTGGTACGTTCTGTTATATAGCTATTCCTTTTGGATTGAAAAATGCTGGTAGCACATATCAGAATTGCGTACACATAGTCTTTAGCAACCAGGCTGGTCGAAACCTGGAAGCGTATATTAATGATATCGTAGTCAAGACAAAAGATAACCAAGACTTGATAACAGATCTCAAAGAAACATTTGATAACTTGCACAAGTATCAGATGAAGTTAAACTCTAGCAAATGTATTTTTGGAGTGTCCTCTGGAAAATTGCTGGAATATATCGTGTCAGAGTGAGGTGTTGATGCCAACCCATCCAAAACAAAGGCAATTGAAGATCTACAATCCCCCAGTTGTTATAAAGAAGTTCAGATGTTCATCTCCAAAGCAGGAGAGCGTGCAATGCCATTTTACAAATTATTGAAGAAGCCAAAAGGTTTCAAATGGGATGAACAAGCAAAGCAAGCTTTTCAAGATTTCAAGACGTATCTAAAAACAATCCCCACCCTGACACCCCCCCCCCCATAAAAAAAACTCAATGAAGAACTTCTGCTACATGTCGCAACAACAGAAGGAGTGGTGAGCACAGTATTGGTGGTCGAGCGAGAACACCATCGTAAAATAGGGAAGAACAGAATTACTATTCAATCCCCAATATATTTCACAAGTGAAGTACTACATGATGCCAAACTAAAATATCCCCAGGCCCAGAAGCTCATGTATGCAGTATTGTCAACTTCGCGGAAACTAAAGCACTACTTCTTGGGACACAAAATTAAGGTAGTATCTGATCGACCACTAGGAACCTTATTGTTCAATCAGAATGCAGTAGGGCGAATCTCGCAATGGGCAATTGGGCTCGGGCAATATGATTTAGAATTCGTCCCTCGAACAGCGATAGAAAGTCAAGCCTTGACAGATTTTATCTCAGAATGGACAGATCTGGATTCAGTCATGAATTCAGTCACTCCAGAACATTCAATTTTATATTTTGATGGTTCATTTACTCTCAAAGGAGCTGGAGTAGGAATAGTACTTATCACGCCAGACGGGAGTATGTTGAAATATGCTATACAGTTGTTATTTCAAGCCACCAACAATGTCGCAGAATATGAAGGATGGATTAATGGGTTGAAGATCGCAAAATCTTTGGGTATAAAGCGACTACTGGTAAGAGGCGACTCACAACTAGTAGCCAGGCAAATCCAGAAAGAGTAAGATGAAAAAATGGCAGCATACCTGGCAGAAGTCCGCAAACTGGAAGCAACATTTACTGGTTTTGAAATCCAGTACATCCCTCGGTTGGATAACAGAGACGCAGATCACCTGTCCTGGATCGCATCATGCAGATCCCCAGCTCCACCAGACGTATTTCTTGATAATTACAACAACCATCTATATCGACAACAATAGGGCCAGAGCAGGGCGCGTCAGAAGACACATGTATCATGATCCTAGATCAAGAACAATCGTGTTGGATGACACCAACAAAGCCTTTCTTCAGAATCAACCTATACCAGACGATGACGAAGAAACTATTCGGCTAAGTCAACAAAGCCAATCTTATCATATGATTGGAAATTTATTATACTGACGATCTGCCAATGGAGTTCTGTTGAAATGCGTACCAAGAGAGGAAGGAATCAAACTTCTACATGATATTCATGGAGGAATTTATGGTGCGCACGCTGCACACAGATCTTTGGTGAGCAAACTTTTCAATATGGATTTTATTGGCGAATGGCAAAATTAGATGCTCTTTAGATAGTCACGACTTGCGAAAAATGCCAGATGTTTCAGAAACAGACGACACGGACGGCTAATACATTAAATACCATTCCCTTATCATGACCGTTCGCATTATGGGGCATTGATGTTTTGGGTCTGTTCCCGAAGGGCAAACATTGGTGTCGTTTACTCATCGTGGCCATTGACATGTTCACTAAATGGATCGATGCAGAACCAGTAGTTAAAACAACTCAAGAGTCAATCATTAAGTTCTTCAGAAGCATCGTCACCAGATTCGGCATCCCAAACAAGCTGGTATTAGACAATGTTCCCTAGTTCAGAGGTCATAAGTTTGAGAAATTTTTAACAGATCTCGGTATCACGCATGCAACGTCATCAGTATTACACCCCCAAACCATCGGTCAAGTTGAAAGGGAAAATGGCATTATCTGTCACATCCCAAAAGTTTCAAAATTTTTTCTTTTTAATATGAGCTCACTAGCTTTGAATTTGATTTTGACCATTTTCTGCTTTGAGTCGTGGGTCAGGGTTTCAGGGTTTCGTCGGTTACGGGTAACCCTAATTGGCTGTTCTTGGAATCTTTTATTTTCTTAATAAAACTACCCCAATGTTCTTGCATAAATTTAACTACACATTAAAATAGAATTTTGGAAATTTTATCAAAATTTTTGGAAGGAGTTTAAACCCTTTTAAAATTCCAACAAAATTGAACTATGTTGAAAATTCATAGACTTTTAGGAGCTGAATCAGGGAATCTTCCTATAATAAAAGTTGTTCCAAATAATTCATTTAGCTCACCCAAAGTTTCAAAAATTCTTGATCTTGGGAGCTAGGGTTTTCTATTGAATCAAGAGGGAGCATTTGAAATAATTAAAAATCAAAATTGAAAACAGCCTTACCGTGAACAGCACCCCGCCACAGCAGCCATTGCCGTGGCTGGCCGCCCGGGGCAGCACCGGCCACCATGGCCACTCCCGCGCGCCGCCTTTACTCCTCCTAGCAAGAATCTCGCCAAAAGATTGTTCTTCACTGGTTCCCATCTCTCTCTCTCTCCCTTCCTCTCTCTCAATGGGGCAGAGCTCCTGCCGCAAGGCACCATCAAAGCCGAAGCCACCGCCCTAGCCCGCCAATCGCCGGCCACCGCTCACCTCACCAATCAACGGTGCGCCACTGCTCTCTCCTTCCTTTGGCTCACATTCTTGGAGTATAAAGCCCCAAGCACTCGCTCCCCTCCTTTTCCTTCGTTCCTTGCTCTGTCCTGCCGCGCGCGCCACACAGTACGCCGCCTCCATTGCCGCTCCATGATGCCAGCATGGCTCAACACTCCCCGAGCCGCACCACCGTGCTGCCCAACCTCCGCTAGACCCCCTGTTTCTCTCCAACCATCAAGCTCTCCGGCCGTGCTCCAACTTCGCCGGAACGCCGCCGCCTTTCCTCTCGGCCGAGAACCACGCCGGCGGCCACAATTCCTTGAAATTCATCGTTGCGGTACAATGATTCTTCAGTTCTTCTCACCGGATGTTCTCTCTCGTCCTTGCACACCCACTTGACATGATCTCGGCCACAGGTGATCGCCAGTGACGAAGAACGCCATGCGCCACCACTTTGGCCGCCATTAACGTCGCCTCAAGCTCACCGTCGCCGACCACCGTGCCGCCTTCCCCGTGGCCATCATCCTCTACAAATCAGTGCATTGACTCACGGTGATGCTCCACGACACTTCAATTTCCCCCCTAGCCCTCTCCTCCGACGAGGATCCCACCGGAGAGCCGCCTCGGCCATGTTCCCCTGTTCTGTTGCACTGTTTCATTCATTTTTCCATTTTCTTATTAATTAGCCAGAACTGGTAAAATGTGTATAAAATCATGGAAAAATTTAAAAATGCAAAAACTAATTCTATTTGAATCCTTGAACAATGAACTAATTTACTGTTAAAGCACTTTTTCAAAAATGTCCCTGGATTTTCCTCAATTAATAGATGAATTATTTCTATTTCTGAATTTTATTTGAAGTTCCAGAAGGTTTCTAGGGTTGATTTTTGAACCATGGTTGTATCTTAGCATTATGCATCTCCTTCATTTTTACCAGAACTTTACAGCAACATATGTGCATGCATGTCATTGATAATATCCCTTAAAGCCTAGTTAATTTGTCTTTTTCTAAAATGCATTAGGAAATTCTTCCAAAAGCCAAACACTTAAGCAAAACTTTAGGTTAGATGCCCAATGGTACTTCTATAAAGTTTCAAGATTTTTCCATAGGTTTTAGTATATGTTTTTAAGTTTATAAGTTTAAAAAACAGGACCTTGTTTGATTTTTAATAAATTTTTAGAAGCCCAACTTGACCCCAACCCAGAGCCAACAGTCTTAGTTTAGAGCCTAATTTAAACTAAAAATGATCCCATGCCTGTAACTTAACTTTAATTTTCACCAGAAAAGTCGTTACGACTTTTACGGTACCGTTACGGTTTTCTCCGGTGTCGTAAACAGGCAACGACAGTCGGAGAGCTTGTGTTCCTATTAATGCGAGTCAAAACCACTCAAACTTAGTCTCGTAGTAACTCAAGCCACATAGTAAAGCCCGTACATGAGATGTGTTTTGGGATTTTTCTCGAAAACGACATCCGTGTGCCACCCGATATCGGAATCGGAAACCCGGGAACCGGGAACCCGTAACCGGAATCGGTAAAACTGTTTTTGGCATAACTTGAGCTGTAGAACTCCGATTGATTTGGTTCTTTTTTGCATTGTGTTCGTAGACTCAGTAGCTACCTTTCTGCATCTTATCACATCATTTGTGCATCATGGAGAGTGACGCGATTTTACTTTATAGCTAACAATCCGTCGGAGAGTGACGCGGGTGCTGTTGCGGGAGAAGCACCAGAAGCCGAACAAGCTACTGAGGAGGACAACATCACTGCTGTTGAAGGCAAGCACCTCATATTGCTATCCTAAGTAACTACTAAATGTTAATATAATTGCTTACGTTTAGGGTTTGCATAAAGTCAGGCTTAGTGATAATGTCGGGAAAACCTATTCTTGTTGCATGTTACCCCTCCTTGATCTTGAATACGTCACCTTGTCAACTGGGTAGCGTGTCTTGTTCGAGTCACGAAATGCTTTGCCCTGCTTAGACAAACGGTAGAAGTCGAGTGGTAAGTCCCACTCGCACGTATAGGAATCACCTTGATTACTTATGAGCTTGTGGGAAGTTCATATGGTAGTAAAAGTTGGAAAGTGTTAAAAACTAAACTCTAGACGGTGGAATAGGAGTGCAGCAAGACATGGAGGTCTTGTGCCCTGTCTGGGTTGACCTAGGACCCGGCCGTGTTATTCTTGGCCTGAGCACTTTCCGTTCATACCACATGTCGAATATAATGGTAAGATAAGCTGACTATCTCACTGCGTACCAACGTTTGGCCGATGACTGCACGGTGTATGGAACGAGGGATTCATGGGTGCCTGCGAGGCCGTGATACTCGACGAGGGACTCCCGTGTGCCTGCGAGGCCGTGGTACTCGGCACCGTGTGGATTTTCCAACCGTGTGGGCACGAGTGTGAAAAAGGTTGACGTGAGTACCCCCTTGTGTAACTTTAGCGAGTTGCACGAGCCGTATGGTCCTCAGTCGTGTGGTACAGTTGGACTCCCCTGCAGGGTGTAAAATCGGTTCGAATCCGCCGCGATCTCGGTTATGATCAAGCTCAGTGTCCTTTGGATAATATCGTAGAGTTGTCACATAACATGTTGGGAATTGGGATATCGTTGATGGAATTGGAATATGGTTATTGGAATCCATGGTTTAGATGGAGCATGGATGATGGTGTATACATGGTTTATGGTTACATGGTACTTAGGGATTGGGTTAATAGATGTTCATGCCCGCAGAGTCTTTTTACTTTATGCTTATTCACACATGTTTAGTTTCTGCTTTAAGCAATCGAGTCCATTCCTATACCTTATTTACCTTGCTACAGCCTCACTACATTATCCTTGGAGTCGGGAAATAATTCCCACAATAGGGTAAGACTTGCGAGTACCTTCGTACTCAACGTTTGTTGCTTAAGTTTTTACAGGTGAGGATGAGTTGGTCTTCGGCTACTTTGTCCCCGCCGATGCCGGCGAGGGCGAGGCGTAGTCAAGACATTCGGGTGACCGTGATTTGCGATGTTCGTGGGCTGGGCATCGCAATCCTTTGCTGTTTCCTTGCTGCAACCGCTGCGACTATCGTCTTCCTTAGAATCGCTTCCGCTCTTTAATTTATTAGTTTCAAGACTTATGATGAACCTTGGTATGTAAGAATATTTTAAATTAATATTATTAATTAATGTGACCTATGTGACGTATCACCTATGATGTTCCCGACGTGCTTGGATCTTGGGTCTTGCTTGAGAAGCATGTCGGGGGACTGCCGGGTTTCTATTCTCTTTTATTGGGTTGAGTTCTCGCATACCATGCGTGGGTCTCTCGTCACATTATCCTTCAAGGTATCAAGAAGAGGGTTTTTGAGAAAGTCGACTTCTATGAAAAGAAGTGGGTCGATCATCTACCTACGGTACTCTGGGCCCATAAAAAAACATCAAGTAGAGCCACTGGGGAAACACCTACTTCCTAGTGTTCGGAGCCGATGAAGTAATTCTGCCAGAAGTACATTTACAATCAGATCGAGTTCTGGCATGGACACAAGAATCAGATGAAGAATTCAGATGCTTGGATATCAATCTGACTGAAGAAAATAGAAATTAAGCCCTCGCCAGGACGCAACGGTACCAAGAAGGGTTGAAGCGGCATTACAATAAAAAAGTCAGTAAAAGAGAGCTTGATGTGGGGGATCTTGTTCTAAAAAAAGATACTAGCATGAAAGATAAACACAAACTGTCCAGTAGTTGGGATGGACCGTACATAGTGACAGCAACTGTCAGAAGTGGAGCATATGTGTTAGCAAACATAGATGGAGAAATGCGGCCTAATACATAGAACATGGATCAGTTGCGCAAATTCTACGCATAGCAAAGTCATGTAGAGTCTCACTTAGATCATTCTTTCACAGCTATGTACGCAGGGGGCTACGTCTATTGTCAGATGCTACCCTAGACAGATAGTTTCTTCCACCACCCATGGATGTTTTCATGGATAATTAAATCCTGGATAGTTAAGTCCACCAGCATTTTTTCTTTTTTCTGTCGTCACATAAGGAATTTATATTGTTTGTCTCAGGAATGTTACAGTAGTGTTTCTGTAGCCGGCTGGTTATCAGAAGACACGGTTTATACTACATACTGTCCTGATTACGACTACGCTCTTGCTTTCAAATCTTAAAATTTAAAGTCATTTGTCATACACAGGCACGGCGTATGTCAGGAGAATATAGACATCAGGCACGATAATGCTCCTAGTAAGTCCTGAGTTGTATTTATTTCTCCAATGACTTTTATTATCAGAATAGGCTGACACCTACTATTGTCAGTAGTTCACAGTTATAAAGCATAGGTCTCAAGTAGCTTGCCCTGGTAACGCATTACCAAAACAAGCTGGGGGCTATTAGTATCAGAACCCCAAAATTACTAATCCAAAACAGACAGAACAAATTTGTGAAGAAATAGTCAAGGGCGGAATCTATAGAAGGGACAATAACTTCCTCATCCGAGAAGATCAAGCTCCCCAGGACGAGGGGAGGCAGATAAGTTATACAAATGTATAGGTTCAAAAAATGATACTTAAGTACTTCAGTACAAAATCACAAGAATCACCAACAGATCAGCTACAAGCCTAATCTTCATCTGAGGAAAGGTCTGAACCCTAAGCTACAATGAAGTCTTGGGTAGGTTTGGTCGCTTCTGCTACCAACTTGTCAACCTCCTCATCAGCACAAGCAAACCCATCACCCAGCTTGGTTAAGTCCAAATCTGGATAATAGCTTTTCCAGGCTGCCAGAGCATAAGTGGCTCCTCCCGCCGCGCCTCCAGTGAGCCGCTGCGTCAGACGTTGTGTCTCCTGCTCAAGAGTGTCGCGCTCCAGCCCGAGGCCCTCCAGCAGCTAATCATGATGACTATATTTTTTTTCTTAGAATAGCTTCACGGCTTGCAGCATTGGATGCTTCCTTGCGCAAGATCTCCATCTGAATGTCCTGAGTATTAACCGTGCGGGTCGCCTCAGAAAGCACTGCTTTGGAAGTTTTCAGCTGTTCCCGCAGGGAAGCCACTTCTTCTGACAGAATAGCCACCTGAGCAGAATGATCTTCAAATGTTTTCACCTTCAGCTCTAGATCTTTCAACCGGTTTTCCTTGTCAGAAAAAGCAGCGTTCGCCACGCCGGTCCACTTGACCACCCGATCTAAGCCTTTTGCCATAATCAGGCAATCCTCTTCCACGGCATTACAAATATCAGTAAAGCTGACATCAGAAGGGAACGCAAAGGGGTGATCAATACACAGGTTGGAATAGAGGGCAAGCTAACAGATGGAACCGGTGGCATAGAAGCATCAGAAGTAGAGGTCTCAAAACTGAAGGTGCTTTGTAAGAGGTCCTACAACAAACCATTCTTCACGGTCAAAAAACAGTACTGAAAGACAGCAAGGGAACTCAAATACGCAAACACGGTAAAAGCTTACGGGGGCATTGGTCACGCTCCAATTTCCGTTCTTGGAGCTTGAACCAGTAGGAAGAGTAGGGATATTGATACCCCGTTTGCGCTGTCCCGCAGAAGAAGATGGCAGATCAGCAGCAGAGACAGCAGGGGCCACGACCGAACCACCAACTCCAATGTCAGAAGTTGTTCCTGGTTCATGAGAAAAAAACGAAAGGCCCTGCCCTTGCAACCTCATCTGGAGAGGCTTCCATTATTGCTGTCTTGGGTGCAGTCTTAGCGCTTCCCTCATCAGAAGTATCTTCGAGTTCCACTAAATTCTCGTCAGGAGTACTATACAGATCCTACAGAAAAAGTCATATCAGGTCGTCTCCTCGAACCCAAGCAGTAATATTAACCAACAATACCTGAGGAACTGGATTGGCAACACTAAATGGCCTCGGACGCCCTTCGGGAAAAGGGTCAACTACGGACACATCCATCATTTCCTTTAAATGTTTCTTCATGTCAGATATTGCAACTCAACAAACAGGAGATGACGCAAGGTAATTACCAACAACAGCAAGCAAAGAAGAGATATAAACACGAAGTAATCACCTTTAAGACCCAGACAATGGGGGTCGTGTTCTCCAGTATGCTCAGAAGCTAGATATGTCCGCAGTTGCAAAGTGATCAGACGGCGAGATAAAAACTCTTACACAACATGCAGATTAGTCAATCCGCAATCACTAAGCATCTGGAGGCGCTTCAAATACTCACTCAAACGAGGATTAACCGGAGGAGGGCTCGTCAGATTAAGATTAACATAGGCCAATGTCAGATCTTTCTCCAGTTTCTGCTCACGATCCAAATCCAGATAAACCAGCGAGCATCATGCTACCTCCAGTTGTCCTTGACCTTTACTGGAATGTATTCTGTGCGGCTTCATCTAGTAAAACCAAAAAAAAACCTAGACCCTGCTTCAAATAGTATATTGGAAAGTACAGGTATCGCCAAAGAAGCAAGCTTGGTAATATCCCCAGCCACATCTCACAAAGCATTACGAAAATGCTAATGCTAGCTATGGCCTGAGGTTTCAAATGTACCAACTCCAGATCGTAATATCTAAGCATCTACTCCAGAAAGGGGTGCGGCTCTATCCCCAACCCGCAAAAGAAATGTGCGGTGAACAACACAATCCAACCAGTAGGCGGAGCAGGGAAGGCGATACCTTCACAAGCTTGCCGACGGAAATCCTTGGCCGGCGGCAGCAAGAGACGCTTCTTCAGGGCATCCAGAGTCTTCTCTGTTGTCGTCGAGGGTCTCCACCAGTCGGAGTGCTGCAGGATCTTAGCAGAATCCTTTTGCTTCATTTCCACAATTTTGGGTGGAGGAGACATTGAACCGTCGTCGGAAGATGGAGGAGCACGAGAGCCAGAGGAAGTAGAGGATTTGGCGGCGGCCATACGACAAGAGTTAGGGTTGAGGAAGGGCAAGAAACACAGCCGCACTTGATAGACTGGACGCGGCGTGCTGAAGATGAAAGGGGAGAAGTTGGAGCTAGGGGTCCCCACGGTTATATAAGCGAATGACCTTGTCCCCGTCTTTTCGACTTCCCACAACGGAACCGGAAGACACGCGTCATTCACGAGGGCCGCGAGTAAAAAATATCGCGGGAACTTGCCTTCTAAGTCAAAATATATCTTTCGAAGTCAACACCGCGCTACATCAGAACTAGAAAGCCCTAAGGGATCCAAAAGACATAAAACTTTCCCTCGCTAGAAGGCTTATTCATATTAGAAGATCTTCAAAATCATCAGAAGGGTACACGTTCACTTTACTTCCTTGGAAGACAATTTCGGGGGCTAGTGACGATGTCCTATATACCGCGTTATACGCATCTGATAATAGATATAGAAGATAATATCGTCAGATTATATACATCTTGTAATAGGACTCATATTCTTGTTAGTATGGAAGTCTATACCAGATTCAAGTGGGTCTCTAGAATGGTCTGGTAAGGATATAAATATGTAAGTCCCCCCTAGATGGGAGGACATCGAAAAAGAGGACAAGGATCGAGTTCGTGCTAGCTAGTTGAGGCAAAGATGAACTCTCAAAATAAAAAAATACATTATCAGAACCGGACGTAGGGCTGTTATTTTTTACGGAGGGCCTGAACCACTATAAATCCTCATGTCATCTTCTTGATCAATCCTCTTTAGAAGCGTAACCCCTCCAAACCTCAAATATCTGCCGATCAAATCATCGACAATCACTAAGAAAACATAGAGTATTTTTTTTAAAAAAAAGAAAAAAAAACTGAGGGAGTAGTACGTTTCATTTGAGATTTTATATGGCGTGTACTAGTGGCATACAGCTATGTGGTAGACCAAAAGCAGAGAGCAAGACACGGTGCTTTTCTTTCTGATGATAGTCATCTAGATCTCCACGGACCAAAGTGTCGTTGTTTCTTTTCAGAACGTAAACACATCAGATACAACAAATAAAGCCTGCGCCCTGCTGCATAGCATTTGCCGGGGTTGTATATTTAGGTTGTTTTCATCTCTCTCCGATTCTCATGTTTCTAAATCGACTCCGTTCATTGCTCTGAAATCTAATTCAATCGATTCGTCATGTCAAGTTTTTAATTAATTTCTGATGTATATCTCTTGAATGACAGCAAGCACATAGAGAATCATCCCTCAACAATAAAAGATCATGATGATCCGTTAAAGTGCATCCTGCTGCAGAGGCATCCTCCCTAGCTACTTTGAAGAACCCTTCCTTTGCCCTGCTGCCACCCTTTATTCCGTCTATTGCATGCATGATGGAATGGAGGAATCAATACCAAGTTAAGCTGCGTTGTGGTGTTGGTTCCTCTTCTT
This sequence comes from Oropetium thomaeum, assembly GCA_001182835.1. NCBI lineage: Eukaryota > Viridiplantae > Streptophyta > Magnoliopsida > Poales > Poaceae > Oropetium > Oropetium thomaeum. Next base: position 2,068,168 of record LFJQ01000006.1, on the reverse strand, counting down.
AACAAGTGACAGATCTTGCTCGATTCCGCCATGCACTCTCTGACCGCAGGGGTTGGTTGGTACTTTGATAGTAGCTACTCTACGACGTAGATCAGATCATGAGATCAGTGTGGTAGTGGACCGGGCATCATATATATCGTCCGGGATCTTTAATCAGGCGGCGCCCCGCTCGAGCATCTCACAGAACCTCTTGAACGAGTCGAGCTTCTGCAGCTTGAGCTGGCGGTGGATGCGGCGGATGAAGACGTCGGCGACGTGGTCGATCTCGTCCTCGAGGCGGAACTCCTCGCCGCCGGCCTCCCGCTCCCTGGCGTCGCGCATGACGTCGATCACCGACCCCGGCGCGCGCACAAGGTCGTCGTCGTCCTCATCTTCCTCCTCCGCGAACAGCGTGTGCGTCAGGTAGTCGTCGTCTTCCGGATCCGCTTCCGTCTCCTGGTCCTGGTCATGGGTGGTGGAGAAGCTGTAGCTGGGCGCCGCGGACGAGTAGAGCACGACAGCCTTCTTGACGCCCTCGTCGTCCTCGTTGTTGCTTGCGCTGCTGGCGCCGGCGTCGTGATCAGCAGCAGCAGCAGCTTGTTGTTGCTGCTGCTGGCCCATGATGGCGTGGATCTTGGTGTTGATGGCGGTCATGAGCAGCTTCTTGTTGCGGAGGACGCCGAGGATTAGCAGGCGCGTCTTGAGCGCGCTCGTCTTGGCCCGCACCACCGTCGACTTGGCCTTCACCACCGCCACGATGCTCGACACCATCTGCTTCAGGAACGTCGAAGCCTTCGTCTTCATCTCCTCCGGATATTCCGGCTACACCTAGAAAGGCAGACTCACTATAATGAAAACGATACTAGCTGCACTGTAGATGCTAAGGGGGTGCGTTTGTTGGACGGTTGGACATGGAGTTTGGCCTGTGGGGCGGCACGGGTTTATATAGAGAGCGAGCTGGGCCGGCCGGACCGCGAGATAAGATAATGGCGGTGGTAATGATGACAGCTGGTTAGCACACACACGCACACAGGAGCTCAATGCCGAGTGGGCTTCGTTCATGTGCTCGCTCGACGCTAGAAGCTTCAACATCACACGTACGAAAAGCGCAAGGCGGCAAGGGTTACTGGCTAAGGAAAGGGCAAGATTAAGAGGAAAAAGGAGACGGCGTCGGTCGGTGATGGTGGGAAAAGCTAATAAAAGGCAGCAGCTAGCGGTAAAACTAAAGCTGGTGGGGGCACGCATGCATGTTCATGCAAAGCGAGAGAGAGATGCGTGGTGCCCCCCGCCGCCGCGCCGCTGTATTATGGACGGCCGTGGCACGGTCGTCCGCCGGATCGAGCGGCAAAAGCCCCCGATATAATTATGGGTCTCTATATATATATATATATATATATATATATATATATATATATATATATAGATAGATATATGAGACTGCTCCACTTTTTAAGCTGAAAAAATAAGAGGCTTGCTTCTTGTCAAATGATTGAGATTTTACATATCTCTCGGTCATATTTTAAAAGATTATGTTTTTATTACTGAAATAATTTGTAAATGAAGCCGAACATGTAGTTTTTTATATGAAATAACTTTTAGAATTTTTTTATTAAAAATGTTATATTGTTCTAACGAAAGAACTAAAATGTTCAGACTTCGATTATAAATTGTGCCAGCTTCACAAACATAATATTCTATACGTTTATCGAAAAATATGTTCTATACATTGATATTAATCCAAAAATATGACCAAGAGATATATAAAATCTCAGTCACCTCAGAAGAAGACAAAAAAAAAAAAAGCTCCTCTCAATTCCAGCAACTTCACCTAGAGAGTTGAACAAGCATAGTGGATTGTTTCGTTCGCACAGTTTACTAGTTAATTTAGCTCCAAATCCAAAAACCTAAAGTTATGGAATGGAATGATCTCTTTTGCTCCTATGATGTAACGTTTAATTTGCATATGTTGGTTTTTTTGCGTTGCATATGGTTGTTTATTTGGTATTTCTAAAAAAAAAATTTTCACCAACTATCATCACTATATTGATTTATTATTTTTTGTTGCTGACGTTCACTCGTGAATAAAGCGTTCATTAAAAATATTTATTCTACTTACATTTTTCACCGATTTAAAATATCTCGCGCATGAACAACACCATGCTGACCATCCCATCCCGCAGGCCCCAGTGCGCTCACGTACGCGTGCCCTGTCACGTAATAGTATATCTGTGGTCGCGCAAGCATGCATGCATGAACGTGCGCAACAGTTGGCAACGTGCCGAAAACATTATTTTGGTGCCCTTGTTTAAATTTGTTCTCGGCAATCCCACATATTCGTTCCTCACACTGCTCCGTTCTAAAGTTGTTATTATTCAGTAGGACACCAAGAAATTAAAAGCAGCCGTACCGTACGTAGTGGCTAAGCTGCGGATCTGGGGGCAACTTGGAGCTGGCCGGACGCCGAATCCCAGAGAGCCCCCAAACCCCCAACGTGTAGCTTGGGCAGCGACAGCGAATGGACCAGGCTTTGCAACGGGAAGGAAAGCCTTCGCCGCTAAGCTTCTCTTGACCGTTTACCGCGCATGCAGTTCTGCTTGAATTGAAAAGGCGAGGCGCCTCGTCGTCAAGCCTGTGGTCAAGGCAGCCAGCGACCTGTCGGAGTCGGATCTCGGCTGGCCGCCGTGGACGCATCACTGCATCAGCGCCGCACCTGCGTCGGCGCTTTTCCCACTGCTCGCCGACCCGCAGCAACAGCAACCCGGCACGGCTCCGTTTGGACTTTGCCACTTTGGAGCGGATCCCTACCAGATTGTACGGACTCAAGCAAAATATAGCCAGCTAGCTGACCGGCTACAGAAATCGAAAAAAGAAAGCCGACCGGCTACTGGAGAGAGCAGGTTGGCGATAGCCTAACAATTATTCTTCTAGATCCGAACATAAACATGGTTGTATATTTGAAAACTTCTGTCAATATTACAAATATTATACAAACACTGGTAATTATCTGTACTGTCGTGTACGGCTACTTAACACAACTTTTACATCCAACATTTTGCAGCCACTTCGTGCTACCACGACACGAAGACGACAATGGCGACCGTGCTATCGTAATTTCGTAGGCTTAGGTTGTCTTGTTGGGTGGTTGTGACAGACCGTCACGGAAACGGGGATGTTCCTCTCCTCGGTATCTATTCTAGAGATACTCGATGAAGCGAGTACTCACAAGATACAACACAGACGGATAAACAAAATGATTTATAGATAGGAAAAAAGTATTTCATGAGTGGTTATAATACAGAGATTAAGTTACACACTAACAAGTATCGGATACAATTGTAGGTACAAACACCGTTTTCTTATAAAAGAAAAAGTTAAGATTACATATTCCGACTCTATTGTTCTAAGCAAAAGCAAGTGTCTTGCCCAACGGCGCATTGCTACTAACCACACACAAGCTGCGGCTAATCTATCTGCTTCCACTAGATGCTTTCCCATCCGGGGGCTGGCCCCTCCCAAGGGTAGCCATCGCAACCGCCGAAAGATTCTACACCATCTGAAAAACCATAAGTCGTAAGGCGTGCGCTTCTAAGAAGCTCAGCAAGACTGACCCGTTAATGTGGCTATCTACAGCCGACACCTAGACATGCAAGCCGACTGGAGATGGGATTCTTTGCAAAAAGGACTCGCACTAGGGTTTCTGTACTTCAAGTTTTAGCCATATTACGTTGTTAAGAACAAAACTTTAGTTTGCGCTACTCCAAACAAGCAGGGTAATTCAACCAAGTGTTATCATATGTATTAGCAAATCCAATTTAACCTCTTAGTTTAGTTCTCCATACATACGACAGACAGGACAAGAAAACTCGTAGACTGAGAGCGTCAACGGTTCAAACCGATTTACACATGCAGGGTTAACCTGATCATACGACACATGCGTGTCCCAGACCACACGCGGCAACCGTTCACACCGGATCTTGCAAAGCTAAGTCCCTCTTACGCTACCTCAACAGTGCCGCATCCCACCAGATCACCCGTCCCAGACAGTATCTGTAACGTCCCGCCTCTCCGAGGCCGGGCACGCTTACATTAGATAGCTTTTATAGGATATAGGCTGACCTCACAGACCAACACAAGTCTTTTCTGCGCACATTTGTCCTCACTCGTGAGCACCCAGGAATAACTTCCCGGTCGGTCACCCATCCTGAAATTGCTCCAGGCCAAGCACGCTTAACCTCGGAGCTTTTCGGAGCTAGGCTACCGGAAAAGAAGTTGTAACTTGTTTGCATGAGTATTCTATTAATCCTATTAAGCCCTGGGCCGGGATATCACACTCTCACCCCCTTAGAAGACCGACGTCCTCGTCGGTCAACCCCAGGCCAGGAACGTCCCCTCTTGGCCACGTCCGTGCGCCCAGTGCCAGCGCATGTGCCATGCTGTGTGACCACTCTCTCGGCTCACACCAACCATGCACACCATGCCTGCGCAACTGCGACACACGCGCCCGTGAAACCGCGAGAGTCGGCTCCAACACAAGTCTTTTCTGCGCACATTTGTCCTCACTCGTGCGCACCCAGGAATAACTTCCCGGTCGGTCACCCATCCTGAAATTGCTCCAGGCCAAGCACGCTTAACTTCGGAGCTTTTCGGAGCTAGGCTACCGGAAAAGAAGTTGCAACTTGTTTGTATGAGTATTCTATTAATCCTATTAAGCCCTGGGCCGGGATATCACAGTATCTGTGGAGTTCTCACACTGCTCTCCCCAGACCTCCTCTAATCAGATACCATAAGATAGGTTCAGCTTTGCAATCACCAGGTTACCTAGGTTTACTGGGTCCATAACTCTAGCATGTGAACAGTACGTTCAATACAATAGGAAATCTTTAGAGTTTTCTATAAATTTTTCCCAAATTTTTATCGGTTAAAACACAATTATTTGGATTTTTGTGCCATTTCTTAGCAATTAATTGAAGGCCAAAATAGGAAACCTTTACCCGTGAAGTTTTATATTTTTCATGGAAACTACATTTTTCACTGATTCCAAAATAATTGAGCTTTTATTTTTCTGAGCTAATATCAATTTTATATGCATTTCTGAATTTTCAGCAAAATAAACAAAATAAAAGAAAAATCCCAAAATGGGATCTGGCCTCGGTTCACGCGCACGCGCTCCGGCGGCACGAGCTTGACGCGTCGAGTTGAGTGGGCTAGGTCTCGACCGGCGGTGCGGCAACGACGGCGGCCATGGCGCTCTTAACCTTGCCCGACAGCTTCTACGCGACTAGACGAAGCTGGGAAGGGGGTTAACGACCGAGATTTCTCACCGGAAGGTGGTTGACGGCGGAGAGGCTCACGGCGGACGGCGGTGCTCCGGCGTTCCTGACGGCGTGGCTTTCCCCCTGGAAAACGGTCGGTGGTGAGAGCTGCACCGCGCCTCTCAGACCATGAATGGTAGAAATGGGAGGTTAAACTCGGAGCGGAGGGTGGTCCTCACCGTGCGGCTCCCTTGCGTCGATGCGCTCCGGCGATGGCAGCGTGTTCCCGGCGACTGATGCTGCACGGCGAAGAACGGCGAGCTCGATGAGCCATGTGGAAATCCAGGGACCACCAAAGAAAAGAAATCGAGCTCGAGCGCGAAGCGAAATAGGTGCTCGCCGGAGCCTCCCCTGCTTCAGCGCCAAACGGCAGCGGCGACGTCCAATCCCTAGTGAACGCTGGCGATTTCGACGGTTTGAGCCTGGGAAGAGGGGCCCTCTGGCGCTCCGGTTGGGATGGAATCGTTGAGGTTTGGCAAAGACGAAGCGCTGCTTCAAGGGGTGCTCGGCGGAGAAGAAGACTGGGAGAGAAAGAGAGAGCACGACGGAGCGGCCGACATGCACGCCTGACGCCGCTGCTACGCGCGCGGCAAGTGGTGTCGACCTTCTGCCGCTGCAACACGCGCGTGCGCGCGCGTGCATCATGCGCCAGTGAGAGAAAAACAGAGGGAGAGAGAGAGAAGAAGAGAGGGTAGAGTGGGAAGGGGTTGGCCAGTAGGGCCTGCCAAGTCTAGTGGGTTCTACTGGTGATGGGATTTCAGAGAGGAACTAAAATTCACCAAAATTTGAAATTTGAAATTAGCCCAGGTTTGATTGACTTTGGTTTGGGAAGAAGATAAATTTGGAGAGCAAAAATGTGATTGAGTCCAAGGATCTGAAATTCGAATTGAGTTTAAAAGATTTCGACTAGGTTCAAAAATCGCAAGCATTCTTGTAATCTTACAAAATCCTTCGAGAAATTATTAAAGTTTTTGTTGAACGATTAATCATAATTTCTAAAAAATAATTTACTCTTTTTGAGTCCAAAAGATTTCGAAGCGGAACGCTACAGTGGTCTAGATATTCATTATTATCTAATGAACAGGTTTCACCCTCTAGGCTTGTTTGGAGTAAAAGAATGCAAAACGCAGGAATAGGAAAAAACATAAAAATGAGAAAATCATAAGAATCAAAAATAGAGGAATGATGAAGTTTTTATGTTTGGATTGTAGGAAAATTTTGAATGTGCAAATGAAGGTTGCCCTTTTATTAGCCTCTAATCAACTTGACTCGAAATCAAGCCATGTGAAGCAACTTAAAAATTTTAAATACAACTTATACCCAAACCAAAATTATATGGTTAGAGGACCTAACAAGGGGGTTCTTCAAGATTCTTACCATTTTTTTAAAAAAAAGTTGAAGTACCTTAAAAATCCTAATTGCTTTTTAGAACAGTTTTTTGCGAAGAATAAGTTGACCCTTTTAAGAAGAACCTATTAGCTAATTTCTGACTCCAATGGTTGCAACAACCCTTGAGGTTCTCTAAAAATATTGATGTGATTTTTGGAACTTTTTAAGATCACTTTTTAAATTTTTGAAGGAAAAACAGAAAAAAACTTTGCTTTGGTCCAAGAACGCAGAGGCTGAGCGAGAAGCCAGTTTCCTGACTTCTGAGCAGATTTTTTTCCTATGGAACGTAGCTACGTTGGTTCCCTTTGGAAGAAAAGGAATGTAATATTCCTTCATTCTAAACATGTTGGTTCCATTCCAGAGGAAAGGAATACAGGATTCCTTCATTCCAAACGTGCGTATGAATTCCTTTCCGGAGGAATGGTTTTCCGTGAAACTTCCTTCATTTTTCCTGTGTTCCAAACACAGCATAAAAACAAATCGAGTTGTATTTGGAAATAAGGATCTTTTTTTGGATGGCCACCATTTAGATTGCTTAGGTAAGAGCTAATGACGACAAATATTAGTCACTGGGTACAAGAAAACTACAGGGGCTGAAGGTAATCTAGCTGATTTTTCAAGATTATTAAGAATATTCTACTGTAGTATATTTTGATTTATATTGATCTGGAAGAAGAAAAAATGTTGAGGTTTCGCAAAAAATGATTGTCCGAATTTTCAAAGAACGAAAGAAAATGGCGGTCCGGAGTTGCGGACTCGTGCTCGTGTCCAGCGCTCTGTTGCCGCTCGCATTCGGGTCCGACCCGAGGCGAAACACAGGGGGTGGCTCCCTCCCAGCTCTCGCCCCTTTGTCCGCCGTCGCCGAGCCCGATCCCAGCCGTGCCGCTCGCCGCGCCGGCGCCCGATCCGCGGCCTTCGACCGGTCGGCATGTACCAGTGGCGCAAGTTCGACTTCTTCGAGGAGAAGGCGGCCGGCCGCGGCGGAGCGGGGCCCGCCGTGCCGTCCGAGATCGCGGGCCGGGTCACCTGCTGCTCGAGCGGCCGGGGGCGCGTCGCGTTGGGGTGCGACGACGGCACCGTAGGGCTCCTCGACCGCGGGTTCCGCCTCTCCTACGGCTTCCAGGCCTACGCCTCCTCCGTCCTCTTCCTCCAGCAGCTCAAGGTGTGTTCAGACTCAGGAAGCTCATCAGAAACTGTTGAATTATCGGGCATATTTCTTGCTTGAGAACTATGTAATGTTATCTTCTATTGGATCAAGTTTCAGGGGGGCATGCGAAAGAAAAGTGCCATCTTTTCCTCTTTGTATATACTGAAAGCACCTGCCAAGTAACGCATGAACAATGGACGCAGTGTCTTGCAATCCCAGAATGACTGATAAGCCTTGCAGTTTGTAAATTTGGCAAAAATCTTTTCTTGTTGAAGTAGTTGAGTTTGTCAGGTTCTTTTAGAATTCAGTTTGTCAGGTTCTAAGATCAAGATCCAAGAATTTAGTTTATTTTGGCCAATCCTGGGCCCTATGTTATTGGAAGAAATAACGTTCGCTCCATTATGTTGCCAATGCCATGAATCATGAGCCAGTTGCTATGGATATAGCAAGCTTTGCAGTTACTGTTCCGACTGCCATTTTAACTTGTACATTTAGATTCATATTCTCCTGTTTTTGTTATAGCAACGACAGCTATGCACTATACTTAACAGCTTATTGTTCTTGGTGGTCAGCAAAAAAATGTTCTGGTCACGGTTGGAGATGATGATCAGGCTTCTTCACAGTCATCAGGTATTTGTCTGAAGGTTTTTGACCTCGATAAAGTACAAGAAGAAGGATCAAGTACAGCGATTCCTTTTTGTGTCCAAATTTTGCGCGTCTTCACGGACCAGTTTCCTCTTGCAAAGGTAAATTCTCTATTGTTTATTTTGATACTCATGGGTGTAGGTGATATATAGTTTTCTATTAGGAAGAATTTTTGGTGCATATGCAAAATATCCAGGTCTAGTGTAATTGACATATTTTGCTGACTTTTGCAGATTACATCATTTATGGTTCTCGAAGAAGCGCCACCTATTCTGTTCATCGCCATTGGGTTGGACAATGGTTTTATTTATTGTATCAAAGGTGACATCGCACGTGAACGTATTACACGCTTTAAGTTGCAAGTCGAGGCTGGTTCAGGTGGCAGCACTAGTTTCCCTATTACTGGTCTTGGTTTCCGAGTTGAAGGGCAAGCACATCAGCTCTTTGCTGTAACTCCTAGCTCTATATACTTGTTCAGCTTACATGTTCAGCCACCAAGGAGACAGACACTTGACCAGATTGGTTGTCAGACTAATGCGGTGGCAATGAGTGACCGTATGGTAAGAATGGATTTCCACTTGACTTAATCTTCTACTTTCCTTATTGTGTTGGGCTATGGATTTAGTTCATAAAATGTTAGTAGTTCTGTGTCGTATGTGATTTAGGAGTTCTTTATTCAGTTGCATCAACTGAAAATAAGTTTAGCATGAACAGTGTGCATTCCGATGAAAGTTTTGTATATGAACTTTGTGGCTAATTTGTTCACCCTAACTTGTAGCCTCGCATTTTTCCAAATATGCTTGTAGCATGCTATTGCTTTTCGATGTGGCTACTAGCTGCCGATCTAGAAGATTGACCATGAGATAAATATTTCAATAAAATCTAGAAAACATTAGCTGTTTTTAAAGTTTCAGTCAATTTGCTAGGTGCTTACATCACACCCTTACTGTTCATATAAATATGCTTTTATCATTCATCCTTGAACGGCACAACTAATGTTCTTATTCATTCAATCATGCAGGATCTGATTGTTGGTCGGCCTGAAGCTGTATATTTCTATGAAGTTGATGGTAGAGGTCCTTGTTGGGCTTTCGATGGTGAGAAAAAGTTTGTAGGTTGGTTTCGAGGCTATTTAATTTGCATTATTGAAGGTCACAGGACCCAGAAGAATACTCTTAATGTTTATGATCTTAAGAATCGGTTGATTGCCCATAGCATGCCTGTGGGTGATGTTTCACACTTGGTCACTGAGTGGGGTTACATTATTCTCATAATGAGTGACAAAAAAATTCTGTGCATTGGAGAAAAAGACATGGAAAGTAAGCTTGATATGCTTTTCAAGAAGAATCTATACACAGTTGCAATCAATCTTGTACAAAGTCAGCAGGCTGATCCTGCTTCAACTGCTGAAGTGCTGAGGAAGTATGGTGACCATCTGTATGGGAAACAGGAATATGATGAGGCAATGTCCCAATATATCAACACTATTGGTCACCTTGAACCGTCATATGTCATACAAAAGTTCCTTGACGCAAAGCGAATCTACAACCTGACAAACTACTTGGAGAAGTTACATGATAGAGGGTTAGCATCCAAAGACCACACCACCCTTCTGTTGAACTGTTATACCAAATTGAAAGATGTGGAGAAACTAAACCATTTCATCAAAGATGAAGATGGGGTAGGTGAAATCAAGTTTGATGTGGAAACTGCAATAAGAGTATGCCGTGCAGCTGGATACCATGAGCATGCCATGTTTGTGGCAAAAAAAGCTGGAAGGCATGAGCTGTATTTGAAGATTTTGCTTGAGGATCTTGGTAGATATGATGAGGCATTGGAATATATATCAAGTCTTGAGGCAAATCAAGCCGGTCATACTGTAAAAGAATATGGTAAAATTCTTCTGGAACATAGACCTGCTGAAACAGTTGAAATACTATTAAGGCTCTGCACTGATATCGGAGACCCTATGACTAGAAGAGGTTCAAACAGCATGCGCATGCTTACAATACCTTCTCCGATGGATTTTGTGAATATATTTGTGCATAGCCCACAATATCTTATGGAGTTTCTAGAAAACTATATTAAATTAGTGAAGGATTCTCCTGCTCAAACAGAAATCCACAACACCCTTCTAGAGCTCTATATCTCAAATGATTTGAGCTTCCCATCTATTTCACAAGAAAATGGCTTTGAGAACCTTAATATAAAAGAAACCAAAGGTAAGGAATCTGCAAATGGACCTAAAGTGGGGTCAAGGGAGAAAACAAATCTTAGAAAAGAAGATTCTAAATTGGCAAAGAATATTGCTGATAGGCGAAGGAAAGGGCTTTCACTGCTCAAATCTGCTTGGCCACCTGAGATAGAAGAACCATTATATGACGTTGATCTTGCTCTCATTCTTTGTAATACAAATGCATTTAAAGATGGACTGCTCTTTCTATATGAGAAATTAAAACTGTATAAAGAGGTTATAAGTTGTTACAAGCAAGCTCACGATCATGAAGGCTTAATTGCTTGCTGTAAGAAACTGGGAGACTCATCTCAAGGAGGAGATCCATCTCTCTGGGGCGATCTGTTGAAGTATTTTGGAGAGCTGGGGGAAGATTGCTCTAAAGAAGTTAAAGAAGTCTTGACATATGTTGAGAAGGAGGATGTTTTGCCTCCAATTGTTGTGCTACAGACACTATCAAAAAACCCATGCTTGACGCTCTCAGTTGTCAAGGACTACATTGCTCGCAAACTTGAGCAAGAATCAAAGCTAATTGAAGATGACAGAAAATCTATCGACAAGTATCAGGTTTGTTATTGATTTGTGAAATCCTCTACAACTTCTACTTTACATTTTGATGTTCCCACAATAGTATATGCAATTCTAAGATGAAAATCTGTAGTACGGAAATGTTGTCTAGGTATATCACATGTAAACTTAGGCTAGCTGCTTATTGTTGTGCTAACTCCAGTTAAAAATCTTGGTATACCAACACTACAGGGTACATGATAGAAACAACTTAATTTTAAGATAACAACATCTCATTAACAGGTTCAAATAGTTTGTTACTGACATCCAAGCGCTAATTTTCAAGTGATTATTTTAATTGAACTATGCACTTTAAACTGAAGATCCATTTTGGGGGAGTAAATGGGGTCAAGATTTCGTTTACGGAGTAAAACGGACAAAGTGGATTGTTCATGGGAGTAAAATAGGATTTTCCCTTCAGTATAAAGTGGGTTTTCGATTTCTTCATTCCCTGATTTGTAATAGTTCTCTTTTCCCTACCATGCACCATGGAACTACTATAACAGTTGGTTGTAATTCTTGAACTTTCTTTAAATTTGCATTACAATGTGATGGATTCTGTGAATTGGACAAGACTATAAATATAGTTCATATGTTCGACAAGATCAGTAATTTAATGGCACAAGCGCATGCACAAGTTGTAACTATTGTTAAGTCTTAAATAAAAGATTATTTAGAGTCATCTTTCTCAGGCACAAGTTTTTGGAGCGGATATTTGAAAATTGACACCAAGAATTGCACACTTTTTGGTTGGGTTTCTCTGTGGTTATCACTGAAACACTTCATTCTTAGGATGGACCAGAGGAATCAGAAATGTTTCCACTGAGGAACTGAAACGGAGCCAAATGGAATTTTAGTCTTTAGTGATTTGAAGTAAATAGCAATGAATGTGTGATGAAATAACACCCTTTTTTTTTTTTTGTTGTTGTTAAAGGAGGAGACAGAGCTGATGAAAAGGGAGATAGAGGACCTCAAGACAAATGCAAAGGTTTTTCAACTTAGCAAGTGTACGGCATGCACTTTCACCCTTGATCTTCCTGCCGTGCATTTCATGTGCATGCACTCCTTCCACCTTCGCTGCCTTGGAGACAATGAGAAAGAATGCCCAGAGTGCGCACCTGAGTATAGATCTGTTATGGAGGCGAAGCAGAAGCTCGAACAAAATGCAAGGGACCATGATCTATTTTTCAGGCAGTTGCGGGGTTCCAAGGACGGGTTCTCTGTTGTCGCCGACTATTTTAGCAAAGGCATAGTGAGCAAGACAACCATTCCGCCTGACAATGGCCGATAAGGAAAGGGTAGACCACCTGTTTTGCTTCGCCGTGTACAGCATTGATGATGTTATTTCCCTTTCTTTGGAGATTGGTCGTCGTTTTGGTGCTTCTGGGGTCGGACAATCATAGCATGCATGCTGAGATCTGAATACTAGCAAAGTTTCCCCCTACTGTACCGAGTTATGCTACCTAGCGATGCTGTGAATTCTGCCCCTGTAGACATGGCATTGTAATTAGTACTACTACTTGTTTCCGGCTCGGGTTTCCCTTTCTGCCGACAAATGTTGCTTCGACTGCGCTGCAGTTCCCAGCACTGAGTTTTGATGTTTATTTTGTGCCCTCAATGTTTTTACAGCACAAGTACAATAGAATAGAAATCATGTTTCACATATGTATGCTGCAGCAATACTGCTTCATTCTGGTTTTGCAACAGTTTGCCATTTTTTTATTTACTCGGAAGAAATTAATACGTACAACAACTTATTTCTGGGACCAGTTTGTTTGCTGTGCACTAACCCATGGCGTGGAGTATTTTCTTTTCCCAGGTTTTATCCCAGATTGGGCTTTAAATTAAAGCCATGTGAATGTATTGAACATTCTGCAGTTACTATTTGCAACTGTATTTGGTGGCTCCTGCTGCGGAATACAGAGCAGGGCATGTGCTTCAAGTACGCTCGCTCGCTCGCCTGTCCCAGAACCAGAACCACAGACGTCTTTTGGGTGGCCGGTTGTTCCTTCCCCTTCGTCTCCAACCAGCAAACGCAACCAAGAAATTCGTTCGTTTCCTTGCATGACGATGCGTTGGTCTGGTCTGAAACCATCGGCAAAGCGTTCAACCACCGACGGCCCCATGAGAACGTGGCCATGTTCCATCGAGGAAGAAAGGTGTGCGTGCGTAGAAGAACGCGGGGGGGGGGGGGGTGGGGGGGGGAGGTGGGATGGGCGGACGAGGGGCGCATTGAAAGAAGGGGGACATGGAAGCATGGATGGCAGAGATCTAGGATCATCTGTGCACTGCTCCGGTAGTCACAATTCATAAACGTGCTCAAATCCAGCTTAGAATTGACTGAGGCTTTTGTTTTGTTTTTTATGTTTTTTTTTTTTTGTGCATCAGGAAACTGGTCTCATCTTCTTTCAAGAGAAACAAAAACGAGGGACTGCCCTAATCTTTGTAGACAACAAAAAAGAAAAGAAAAAAGGAACTGTCGAAGTTTTCTACAGCAGTTTTAAGAGGTATCCGAGACGTAATAGTGACAGAAAGCAACTCTAAATAGTCATCGCAAAATGACGAAAAATATGATACTACTGCCCATGCTAATAACATCACGAAAAAAATGTGTATAATTGACGCTGCGATTTTAATCAAGCCAGGAACGGCAGCATCCACTACTATCTACAGTATCGAGGCAAGTCAACCACAGTCCACAGCTACACTACCACTCCGGGCGGTAGGCTCTGTCCTGTACTCCTGTCCTCTCTCGGTTTCGAAGAAAAAACATTCGTCCCGCCATCCTACGGCTACAGGCCTCGTCATCGTGCTTCGTAGTACTACTCGTCCCGGGCGGCCATGTTGGAGCACTCCGGTGACTCGCCGGCGATCCTTGCCGCCGGAAGACATAGAACATTAACGAACGTACGCGAGAACATTCAGAATTTTCTATCACTGTCTCAAACAATTTTTATTTCTTCATTCTTTAAATTTATAAAACAAAGACACGGCCACCAAAGTTGCCTCTAGGCGCGCATGCCCGCGATCCGTGCATACCACTCCATCGGCGTCTGCGGCCACTCGCCATGGCGCACACGAAGTGGGCGCCCACACGAACGCCGCGTGCGGGCGCAAGACCTGGGCAACGGCTAACAACTCCTACCGTCACTGCCCCGAATTCAAACCGAATTCAAATTACAATGAAATTCAGACTCCGCACAAGTCTCTGCCTAAATCTTATGCGCCTAAACCAAATCGACGATGTTGATCCTTTCCCTCATCTCCTGGAACTTGACCCTCGCAAGAAGAGGCTTTGTCAAGATGTCCGCCAGCTGATCGTCAGTCCTCGTGAACAGAGCGAGATCCTCCCTTCCGACGCGCACTCTCTAATGAAGTGGTACCGGATCCTAATGTGCTTGCTTCGACCATGATAGATGGGATTCTTGATCAAATCGAGTGCGGACTTCTTGTCGACCTTGAGGAGAGGTGCCCTTTATGTTGTTCCCACAATCTCACCCAACAATCCTACGAGCCAGATTGCCTGGCACGCTACCGCCGACAACGCCATGTACTATGCCTCACAAGACAACAGCGCCATGGACTTCTATTTTTGCGATTGCCAAGTGATTGGGCTCCGCCCAAGATAGAACAGAATGCCTGATGTGCTGCAACTGTCTTTGATGTCTCCGGTCAGATCGCTGCCACTCAATCCCTGCAGCACCAGTCCGCTGGCTTCCCCTCTCTTGTACACCACGCCGTAATTGACTGTTCCGGCGACATACCTTAGAATGTGCTTCACTGCAGCTCGATGATCCTCATGTGGCTCCGCCATGAATCGGCACACATAGCTCACAGCAAAGGCCAAATCAGGACGCGTATGAACTAGGTACCTTAGTGCTCCGAAATTTCGTGGCATCCACCAGCGCCTCCTTGCTGTTCTTTACGAGTTTCAGCTTGGCCTCCATGGGGATGTGACATGGGTTGCACTCCGCCATTCCCGCCTTCTCCAGGATACGTCGCGTTTACGCCGTCTGCCACAGCTTGATGCAGCCCTCCTCCTGTCGTACCTCGATTCCCAGATAGTAGCTAAGCAGGCCCAAATCACTCAGGCGGAATCGCAACATTTCCTTCTTGAATTTTTTGATGTCGTCATCCACAGCACCGGCGATCAACAGGTTGTCGACGTAGACTCCCACCATGAGCGGCCTGTCCGCGGTACGCCTGATCTAGACCGCGTGCTCACGGTCACTGCGCGTGAACCCGAGCGCCATGAGTGACGAGTGGAGCTTCGAGTACCAGGCGTGTGGTGCTTGTCGCAGGCCGTATAGAGCTTTCTTCAACCTGAGCACTTGCTCTATTTCCCTGACGGCGAACCCCGGCGGCTGTCGCACGTACACTTCTTCTTCCAGCTCGCCATTGAGGAAGGCTGACTTCACATCCATGTGATGAACCTTCCATCCTTCATGCGCCGCCAACGCGAGTAGGAGTCAGACCGACTCCATTCGCGCCACTGGTGCAAACACCTCCTCGAAGTCGATCCCCCTGTTTCTGCACGAATCCCTTCACTACCAATCGTGCCTTGTGCTTGACGATGTTGCCCTGTTCATCTTTCTTTGCCTTGTAGATCCACTTCAAGCCAATGGCCTTGCACCCCGTCGGAAGGGCCGACAGCTCCCAGGTGTTGTTCTCTTCAATTGACTTGAGGTCATCGATCATCGCCGTCCGCCAGTTGGGTTCCGACGCCGCCTGCTCCCACGTCGCCGGCTCCTCTGCGCTCACCACATTCAGCTCCTGGGACACGCCATGCTATGCCATGCCTGGAACGCCTACGTCCCCCAATATGTTGTCCAGTTTGCAGAAGCGCAGCGGGCCATCGTCATCTTGATCGGTGTTGAGATCCGAAGCCGAGTCGGGTGGCGACGCAAACTCGATTGAACCGAGCGAAGGCGTTCTGTTGCCGCCCACGCCCGGTTAGTCCGCATCCGGCTCCAGATCGTGGACCTCCTTCTCCCTGTATTGCGTGAACATGAACTTCGGCTCCGTGCTCGGCTCCTTCTTGTTCCCCGTCCCACTCCCATTGAGCGAGTTTGTCGAACATGACATCCCGGGTCACGTGCACGTGCTGAGTGCGCGGGTTGTATGCACGGTACGCCTTGGACCCGGGTTCGTATCCGACGAACACCATCTTCGTGCCCTGATCATCCAGCTTCTTCAGATTCGGTGATGTGTTCTTGACGTAGACAACTTACCCAAAAGTTCTCAGGTGGTGGACCGTCAGTGTCTTGCCGTAGAGGGCCCTGACGACGTCATTCCCTCCATGCTTTTCGTCGGGCAACGGTTCAGCAAGTAGACGGCGGTTGCCACCGCCTCCCCCCAGAAGTATCTTGGAAGATTCTTGGCCTTCAACATGCTCCGTGCCGCCTCCACCACCGACTGATTGCACCGCTCCACCACGCCATTCTGCTGAGGCGAGTATGGCGCCGTGAGTTGGCGTCGCACTCCCGCATCCACGCACTCCCGCAGAAACGTCCCCAAGGTGAAATCCCCGCCACGATCGGTACGTAGGCAGGCCATCTTCTTCTCGGTGCGCCCCTCCGCCTCCGCCTTGATGCGTTGTATCGCCGCCGGCGCACAATCCTTGGACGGCAGCAGCTCCGCCCACATGTACCGGCTATAATCATCGACCATGAGCAGGAAATACTTCTTACCACTCGGCCTTGCAGGGAAATGGGCCCGCATAGGTCGCCGTGCACCAGCTCCAGGGGTCTCTCGGAACGGTACTCCGCCTTCACCGAGAACGGTGTCCGCGCTGCTTGCCGGCCATGCATCCGTCACACAGCTGATCCACCTATGTGATAGGCGGGAGTCCTCGCAACCATCCCCCAGTCGCCATACGTCCTAGCGCCAGGAAATTGAGATGTCCCAGCCGAGCGTGCCAGCGTCATGCTCCTCTCCTCCGTGCACCAGAAGGCACACCTGGCGCACCAGAGTGGCGGCCAAGATGTACAGGCGGTTCCCGCCCAGTTGAATATTGGCCACAGGGCACCCTCGAGCGTCGGAGATGTGCATCACCCCTCCTTCGATCAGCGTCCGGAATCCGAGCTCGTCGAGCTGTCCGACACTGATGATGTTGGTGCGCAGCTTGGGAATGTAGTAGACTCCTTCGAAAGCGCAGTGTTCTCCTATCTTGGCACTGAAGAGGACGGTGCCCCGCCCCTCGATCCGCACCACCGACCTGTTCGCGAACTTGACCGTGCCGCACACGCCAGTGTCAAGCTCGACGAGGCGGCGCGTGTGCCGGTCATATGGTTGGTAGCGCTAGTGTTCACCACCTAGCGACCCGCATCTTTCTCCTCGGCTCCGCCCAGCTCCGCAAACACCTTCTCCTCCACTAGGTGTACCTCCTCCCACTGGATCTCCGCCGGTGGCATCAGCGTTTTGTCGGTGATTTGAATTTGCTCGAGCGCTGCCAACATCAACGAGCCATCCACTTCTTCAACGGAGTAATTCTGGGCCTCTCTCCACTGCCTGGCCCTACACTTCTTGGCCCAGTGGCCCAACTTGCCGCAGCTTCGACAAACGTCTCCTGGCTGGGTTGCTGTGGATTTTCAGGGCGTGTATCTCGCCCTGCCAGATTCTCGCCTCCGCGGCCACTTTCTCGACTGCGCCCTTTGCCACGGCCAGCTCCGCCCCTGCCGCTAAAGCTCGACCCGCCCTGCTTCCTCGCCTTGAGTCGGGCCATCCACTCCTTCTCCGTAAGAAGTAGGCGCCCGCCACCGTCTGCCAGCGCCGGACCTTTCTTCCTTTCCTCCATCGCACGCAACCTCCCAATGACCTCTATCAAGATCGAACTCAGATCGAGCAGGGTCTCGATCGAGACAGCCACCTGCTCAAGGTTTTCAAGAACAACATGCAACATCTTCTTCACCACCTCCTTGTCCGTCACCTTGTTGCCTAGGACGTGCAGCTAGTTTGCCAAATTAGTGGCCCAGAGAGTGAAATCCTCGACGCACTCACCGGGTTTGAAACAGAGCTCCGGAACTCCTTTCGCAGATTCTCTGCGTTCGCATCCCAGACCCGATCCGCCCCGACCCTAATCGTCCGGATCGAATCCCAAGCATCCTTTGCGGTGCGCTTGACCGCGAGTCCCGCGTGCATCTCCGGTGGCACGGCACTCAGGATCACGGTCAAGGCATTCCGATCGTCGTTGTAGTGGCCATGGCCATCCCTGATCACCTCCCAGAGATGCGCCGCCTGTAGATGAACCTTCATCACGAGGGACCAATCGGTGTAGTTCGTCGCGAGAGCATAGGCAAGTGGGTCCCCGTAGCCATCTTTTCGATCACGTGCTCGATCACCTGCCCGTTGCCGCGGTGGCGTGGTCGATGCCGTGGCAAAGACGGTGATTCACTCGGCCGCCCCCGCGATAGAGACCTACTCCCCTTGCCTCTTCCGTCAGACGATATTGTCGTTAAGAATGTTGATCGCTCTAATACCACTTGTTAGAGCATTCTGGTGACTCACCAGCGATCGCCACCGTCAGAAGACACGGAACGCACACGATCGCACGCGAGAACACTCTGAATTTTCTGTCACTGCCTCGGACAACTTTTTATTTCTTCATTCCTTGGATTTATAGAACAAAGACACAGCCACCAAAGTGGCCTCTACGCGTGACATGCCCGTGGTCCGTGCATACCGCTCCATCGGCGTCATACGGCCACTCGTCATGACGCGCACGACGCGGACGCCTGCACGAACGCCACGTGCAGGCGCAAGACCCGAGGAGCGGTTAACAACTCCTACCGCCACTGCCCCTAATTCAAACCGAATTTAAATTATAATAAAATTCAAACTCTGCACAAGTTTATTCTGAGAGGCCACCTCCCGTCTGTCCGTCACCCGCGATCCACTATCGTCCCACCCACGAGCTCCTCCCTCCTCTCCAATCATGGAGGGCACCACCCCACCCCACCCCACCCGGGCCACATAGACAACAAATCGACGCCTCTCGCTCTCTCCCACGAACGGACGGACGCACGCACGCAGCACTGACGACTGACACAACGCTCGCCCATAATCCCTGTCCCCCCCCCCCCCCCGACTCCCATTTGCGTGAGTCGTGGTGACTAGCGCGGCGCTGCCGAGTGCCGAGAAGCTCCCAAAGCCACTGCCACCGTACCAATGATGGCGCCTGCAGCCAGCAGCGGGGGCAGCTGATCCGTCGTCGAGCTCGCCAGGGTCATCAATGGGTACGCCACTCATCAGGGCACGCCAGGTCTTGCCTGCCTGCCTGGCTGTCTGCCGGCCGCATCTTCTTCCTTCTCCTTTCTCTTTCTCTTGCTTTTCCCACTCTGTTCTCGAGGCTCTTGCGCAGCTGCTGCTTGCTGCCATTGTTTGTTCGGGCCGGGTCGGGGGCAAGTACAGGTACATTGCTGTACTTGTCTATACTCATCCCTCTGTTCTTGGACCTCTCACCTCTGTGTTCCTCCTTCTTCCTCGGCTTCTGCGAAAGATTTTCCCTTTCCTTTTCTTTGCCGTAGTTTTATTTTTCGAGCGATTTCTTTACCATTTGTTTCCACTTCGCTAATCGAGAGCGTTTCCACCCACCTGGATGGGATTTCCTTTGAAGGCGGAGAATGTGGTGACGAATCTCGGCTCCCAAATCCCGAGGGTCTCCTGTGCTTGGTAAAAGGTGTGGTGGTCTCGCTCTCGCCCACACATCCCGCTTTGGCTTGCCAGTTCTTGCTCCTCCTCCTTCTCATTCCTTCCATTAAAGCTGCACCGCATCGATTCCATCCTTTTCCCCTTTTTCTTTTTTTTTCCATTAGAGTACTTTAATTTTTTTCCTTCTTTGATCGGCTTGATGTGACAGTCGCCTCTTCTTCTGCTACTACTAGCTTCTTCTTGACCGGTGAGACTGGGGGTACTGTACTGACACCACCCGCATTGCCCTTCGCTCTGCTTTGCTTCGTCCTTGGTTGGTGAGCAGGTTACGATGCCGCGGCGGGACGCCGGTGAGGAGGAGGGAGCTGCACGTGACGAGGCCGTGAGGTTAGCTGCGAAGAAGATCCGGAAGCGGAGGGAGCTGTCATCGTCCGGCGCGTCGAACCCGGCGGCGGCGACGAGGAGGAGGCGGAGGCCCGCGGTGCTGCTTCCGCCGCGGCGGCGGACAAGCGGGGGCGGCATGTCCGAGTCGTCGTCCCGGAGCCGGCATTGCCGCGGCGGCGTGCTGCCGTCGTCGGCGTCTGCGAGGAGGCTCGTCAGCGCGTTCTGGCAGATGGACAGGGAGGACGTACTGTTCGAAGGGGACGCGGTGCGACGGAACGTGGTTCCTTGGAGCGGCGCCTCCACGGAGGTGAGCTTCGTCCCTGTTCAAATGACTGTTTGGTTTATGGCGTTCGACCATCAGCTTAGTTTAATCTTTTGCGGTTTAATTATTAGGCGTCCAGGAGGTCAAGAAGTCGGAGCAAGATTTTGGAGGCTGATGCCAAGGGAAGCCGGCGTAATGGCCAAGTTGGCCGGCCGTGTTCGGATATGTGGAGCAACGGCACCGCAATGGAGGTAAAATGATCTTATCAGAGTTTATTTATGTTATATGAAATCTATTTTTTTTAGTCATTCTTGCCATTAAAACATGTGTTTCCTCTGTTTGGTTTTTGCACTGTTCCTGTCTGCAATGTGCTCGTAGTTCCTTGAAATATAAAAACTGCAAGCATAAAATTGGTTCCTTGAAAATTGATGAAAAATTCGGCATCGTGACGCTTCATGGTTCAACAGCAAACAAACGGACAACTTAGCTGCTTCTGAAGCTACAATTTCTTGGTTCAGTCAGTCGGTGTCGAAGGCAGAGGTGTCTAATGCCCCCCTGGATTTTGGAAGTTTCTATAGTCAGCAGTGTTTATTCAGTACCTGAATGGTACAAAATTCACATGATTTAGTGTAAATTTGAGCTAAGGCTAGACCCCTTCCGACGGTCTTGTTGAGCTTGCCTCCTGAGGGACGAGCTGCAAATTGTTTTAACCAAAAATACATGGCGTCTGAATTCACGCTGAGATATCAGGTTTCCCATTCGACTCAATAGAACCTATAGCAAGTTGTAGGAACACGGAATCTCTCACTTCAGAGATTACTTTTGAGACTTTTGTTTGGACTTTTAGTACGCAAGTTGGATCCCTGGTCTACTCAATCTGATGTGCTTCTCCAGAGCCAGAAGGAAGCATTTTAGGCCACCCAATCTCAATAGTGCGGTTGCAGAGATGACTGCTCAGTTCTGAAGCTCAATATAAATTTAGACAGCCGCCGGCCTAGGTATTAGTAGGTGCAAAAAAAAAGGAATGTTTTGCTTCAGAAAGGCGAGAAAGTTGTTTTCTTATGCACATGCGCCACCTCAACTCTGCAATTGGCTACAAGCTACCTTGTACCACCCTGGTTGTTTACTCTAGTGATGAATGATTCCAATAATATTTTCATCATGTTTAGACTGTTAGGGAGGATTAGATGGGGCAACTGCAGTCTTTTAGGTGTATAGAGCATAAAAGACTGATTAGAAGTTGCACAATTTTTAAACTTTTGGAAGGCAAGTTGGGTGGCTGTAATGTTGGTTGAAGCTATTTTTCAATCAGACGACAATTGAAGTAGGCACCAGACAGCCTCAGAGCCCTTTGACTATGTGGCCTGCACATGCTTCAATTTTAGTTTCGATCTTGCTGGGCCTTTTGAAAATGGAGATTAACATGCTGTTTTTCTATTTGAGTTGTGGTTTTCCTAGACGTACATGAGAAGACATGACAAGATTTATGCTTTTGTGACTTCAAACAACTATAATAAAATCTTGAAAGAATTCTATTCTTTTTCCTCGAAAACTAAGAATTCTATTCTTGCTTCAGAGAAACACAGATTTCTTGCATGATAAGGGTTGTGCCTAAGAAGAACATTTTTCATTCAGAAAATGATAACACATACTTGCCGTTACTAAACCTTGCTATCCGTTTCAGATTGGGACATGCTCTCAAGACGACGTTTCAAGATGTCTGGTGCAGAAAAGAGTCAATCTTCAGGATCTACATAACAGCTTGATAGCATCTAAAGAGCTTGTCAAAGTACTGGCCCACATCTGGGGACCTGGAGAACTGAATCCATCTACTGTATCACTCATTTCTGCACTACGTTCTGAGCTTGATGTTGCTCGTTCGCATGTAAGAAGGCTTATCAAAGAGCATAGTTCAGAAGCATGTGCTATGGAGGGTTTAAGAAAGCAACTTGCAGAAGAAATGGAGTCTTGGAAGGCCAAACAAAAGGAGAAGGTAGAGAATTCTCTCCAGTTCATTGTTACTGAATTGGACGGTGAGAAGAAGTCAAGGAGAAAAGCAGAGAGGATGAACAAGAAGCTAACTGCAGCCTTGGCTAACACTGAGGCCTCATTGCAGGCGGCAACAAAAGAAGTGGAAAGGGAGAGGAGGTCCAAAGGAAGGGTGGAGATGATCTGCAGCGAGCTTGTCAGGAGCATTGGCGAGGACAAGGCTGAGGTGGAGGCACTGAAGAGGGAAACTGAGAAGGCGCAAGAGGAGCTTCACAAAGAGCGAGAGATGCTTCAACTTGCGGACGAGTTTCGCGAACAAAGGGTTCAGATGAAGCTTTTGGAAGCTCGACTTCAGTTTGAGGAGAAGAACGCAGCTGTCAATCAGCTGCGCGATGAGCTCCAAGCATATCTGGATACCACGAAAGAGCAGGAACAGGAACCAGCCGTGATTGATCCGATGCAGTCGTCCCACGGATCTGAAAACGGTGCTGCTGCAACTGATGACCGGAACGGAGCGTGCAGCGATGGCAGCAAAGACAACGCCGCCTCTGAAGGGAGTGAGATGCACTCGATCGAACTGAACGTCGAAGGCAACAGCAAGAGCTTCACCTGGAGCTACACGCCTTCAACAAAAGGCAGACAGAGACCCGAATCGTTTTCAGACAGGGGTATGGACTGCTGTGCCAACTCGTGCGGATTTGAGCAGAGCTTTCAAGGCATGGATGAGGAGCTGCTGTTGGAAGGGGACTGGGCAGAAGGATGTAGTAGTAGCAACGGTGTGCTGAACGTGGACCACGATGAGGAGAGGTACCAAGCTATCAAGAACCTCAGAGAGCAGATGTTAGCTGGGTCAGCAGGGTTCGTTCTGTCACAAGGTAGAGAAAATGCTGGAAGAGACTACTACGCATTGTAAAGTTGGATTGGAAACGGCAGCAAAATTTACATGTAAAAGCGTCGCAGATTAGTGTCTCTTATCTAGTACTGTTGTTAGTGTTAGATCGAACTTTTTAATCTAGATAAAGCATATATAATCAAAGGTTTCCTTTTTTTAATTGGTTTCAGAGCTTTATAGTAGTATTCAACCAAGAGATAAGAAGCATGGATCTGAATAGTGAATTCGCAAGCCTTCGGAAGACTGTCCGAATCGCAACTAATTATCGCCGGTTTGACGACTAACACTCGGACTCGGCCCTCTCCCTCTCCCTCTATAGAAGGACTCGTCGTACCCTTTCGGAAGGCGGTGGCGCATCCAGCCAACTATCCAAGCTAGGCGTTCATGGCGACAGCGACTCTCCCGCGCCCTGAGAAGCGCCGCCGAACCACCACCGTGCCCCGCCACCATCCCCGACGACGTTGTGATCTCCGAGGTGTTCGTGCGGCTCCCCGTCGAGTCCCTGGCACGCGTCAAGTGCGTCTGCCGGTCGTGGCGCGCCGCAGTGGAGGACCTGGCCTTCGTCCGGCGCCACCTCGAGTTCTCCTCCCGGGCGAGGCGGTCTCTGCTTGTCATCCCGAGCGCGGACTACGACTCTGACGATGAACATGATGCTTCCGAGTCCCAGGGCGTCGTCAGCTTCTACCGCCTCGCGCTGCACGAGTCGCGGACGCCGGACGCCGGTGATCTGGCGCTGATGTGTGAGAAGGATATGCCGGAGTAGCCGAGCATGACGGACGCCATCCACGCAGCGCACTGCGACGGGCTCGTCGCGGTCACCACGGCCACGGGGCAGGTGTTCGTGTGCAACCCGGCGACCCAGGAGCTGGTCGCGCTGCCGCCCGGCAGCCCAGACGCCAGCGGCGACGAAGCGCCGCCGCCGCCGGCGGCTCCCTGCTACGACTCGCGCCGCGACAGGTACGTGGTGGCCCGGTACTTTTACCGGGCGTACCGATACACCGACGACGCCGGCTCGCTGGAATTCGACATCGGCCACGAGGTCTTCGCTCTGGGCGACTCCGAGTCCGAATCCTCCGGCTGGGTGGCCACCGCCGACCCGCCGCGCGCCATTGGGCCAGCGAGGCCGGTGTGCACGCGGGAGGCCGTCTACTGGTGCACCGCCGCGGGGCACGGCGGCCCGGACGCGCTGCTCCGGTTCCGGCCGCGCGACGGGGCGGCATTCGACGTGGTCCCGTGCCCGCCGGGCACCAGCTTCTTGGCGTACGGCGGCGGCTACCGTGACTGAGCTCGCCGGGAAGCTCTGCTACGTCGACACCGCCACGGAGACGGCCTTCGACGTCTGGGTCGCCGACGCCGACGACGGCGGGCCACGAACGGAGTGGACCCTGCGATTCCGCATCGACTTGGACGACCTGCATCAGTACGGATCGATCGACATCCCGGAGCAGGCCGTGGTCCCGGTGGCCGCCTCCGGGGACGACGACGAGATGTCGCCGCGGACTACAGGCAGCTGTGCAGCTACGACGCCCGGCGCGAAGAGCGGGTGAAGCACGTGCTGGACCTGGTAGAGGCGCTGATGGGGGGCGAGCGAGCCGACGGAACCTCTTGCTTTCACACCGTCGTCCCTTACGTGGAGAGCCTGGTTTCCATCAGGTCCCGTAGCGTTGCTAGAAAAGAACCGGATCATGATGTGGGCCGCAGCTTCTTCGTCTAGACATATTCCAATTGATGTACCAGTAGTATAGAATTCCTTTGTTTGAAAAGGTTGATCTTTTTTCCTCTGCATGACGACTTGATTACGATGTCCAATTCAGCATTGCACTGAGGTATCTAGCTATATTGTCACAAATGAACATCTCGAGATCTCTTCATCTTGAAAATATAGGGCTGGCAGATTAAAAAATAAACCTCACAACTTGAACGTTCGTCCATTGGAAGCACCTTCAAAAATAAGTTAGTTTGACACCTCTGAGCGAGAAAAGGTAGAGTAATTTAGGACCGGTCCGACTCTCAACTGATCTCTGGTTTGACGAGACCAACACTCGGCCTTGGCCTCGATAAAAACAAAAAGCACTTGGACATGGCCCTGCTCTATAAAAAGGAGCGAGGACTCTCGTTCTCGTACGCTCCATCTATCGGAAGGCGCTCACGCATCCATCCCTCCAAGGCATTCATGGCGACTCCCACCACGTCCACGCGCCCTGAGGAATCATCGCCCCGCCCGCCGCTACCATCCCCGACGACCTTCTGATCTCCGAGGTGTTCGCGCGCCTCCCGGTGAAGTCTCTCGCGCGCGTGAAGTCCGTGTGTCGATCGTGGCGCGCCGCCGTGGAGGACCCGTCATTCGTCCGGCGCCACCTCGAGCTCTCCCGGCGTCGGGCGCCCACGTCTCTGCTCGTGATCCCGAGCGCCAACAGCCCAAAGGACGCCTCGGAGTCTGATGGCGTCAGATTGTACCGTCCCGTTATGGACGACAAGGCGCGGAACAGCGCCGCTGACCTGGCGCTGATGTTTCAGAAAGATTTGCAGCCGGATCATCAGCAGGGCAGCATGACGACGGCGAACGCGATCCACCCCGCGCACTGTGACGGCCTCGTCGCGCTCGGCACGGCCACGGGGCAGGTGTTCGTGTGCAACCCGGCCACCCGGGAGCTGGTCGCGCTGCCCGGCAGCCGCGACGTCTTCGTCCGCGACCCCGAAGCGCCGGCGGCGGCGGCGGTGGAGCTCGGCTACGACTCGCGCCGCGACAGGTACGTCGTGGCCCGGTACTTTTACCGGCGGTACGTCGACCGCACGGACTGCCTGGAATACGACATCGGCCACGAGGTCTTCACGCTGGGCGAGTCCGAGTCCGAGTCCGAATCCGCAGGGTGGGTGGCCACCGCCGACCCGCCGCCGCCATCGGCCCCGCGCGGCCGGTCTGCATCCGGGACGCCGTATACTGGTGCTCGCCCCAGCGGTACGGCCCGGACGCGCTGCTCCGGTTCGGCCTCCGCAAGGGGGCGTTCGACGTGGTGCCGTGCCCGCCGGGCACCAGCGTCGCCTACGGCGGCTGCACCGTGACGGAGCTCGCCGGCGAGCTCTGCTACGTCGACGAAAACTGGTACACACGCGCCTTCGACTTCTGGCTGTTGGCCGACGGCGGCGTCGGCGATGGGCCGCGGCCGGCCTGGTCCCTGCGCTGCCGCATCGGCCTCGACCTATTCGGCGGCCGCTCGGGCGTCGGGGAAGACTCGCTGATTCCGGTGGTGGTGGCGGCTTCCGCCGGAGACGACCAGGGCGACGACGAGATGCTCCTCTCGCCACGAATTACAAGGAGCTGTACTGCTATGACGCCCGGCGCAGACGGGTGAGGCAGGTGGTGGACCTGGAGGAGGAGCTGGCGTGGGAGCGGGCCGACGGACGCCTTGCTCTCTGCTGCACCACGTCGTGCCTTACGCCGAGAGCATGGTTCCGATTAACAGGCCGGGCGGCTCGTAATCGTAGCTAGAAAGCACTGTGGATCGTATGCTGGCCTCTGGCCACGCGCACATTCTTCGTTCGTGTAGTTTCCAGTGACAGGATGCGCTTCGATCTGTATGTAACATGTAATGTACTACTTAATATAAAAAGGTTCATTTGTTCAAGTTGATCCTTTTCTTTGATCCTTTGCATGGTGACGTGTCTTCCTTTATCTAAAAAAACCTGATGACTTCTGTGGACCGTATGATGACTTATCTAAAAAACCTGATTACCAGGCCGGGTGTCTCGTAGTTGTAGAGATAGTACAAGGAATTGTAGACCGTATGCTGGCCTCTGGCCGCACATTCTTCGTTCGTGTAGTTTCCAGTCAAGTGGACTAGCTAGATGCGCTTCTGTATGTAACTTGTAATGTACTAGTATAAAAAAAAAAGTTCATTTGTTCAAGTTGGTCCTTTTCTTTGATCCTCTCCCTCTGCATGATGACTTGTCTTTTGTTTATCTTAAAAAAAAATTGATGACTTGTCTGTGATCTTCTTTAGAGACCATGTGTTTGTTAGCTAGAATGGGGTACGGCATGCATCTCCGAGAACGTAGAGGCGGCTACGGCGGCTACGGCGGCTTCCTTCCGAAAATAAGCCCTACATCTTCAGAGCACTAGTGGTTTATGCTTTTGGCAGGCTGTAGGCGGCACGGGAACCATAAGGCACGACAAACCAAACGTTTCACGCGTGTTCGTCTCAAAAAAAAAAATCGATTTACGTGCTGTGTGGATATGCAGTTGCGGCCGCCGCGTATGCCGGCCAGGATTATCCTGATTGTATTAGGGTGTGTTTGGTTGGTCTTTTGGAGGCTGTGGCTGTTGTCAAAAGTCAAAAGCTCAACTAAAGAGGATTCTCTTGTATTAGAGCTGTGGGCAAAAGTAACTTTTTTGCAGTACAAATCCCGCAGCTTGGTTGGAGCAGCTTCCACGGGCCGTGGCGGAGAAAAATTACTCGCCGATGCCATTATGTACGTACCGGTTCGCTTCTTTTCCTCCGAAGCCCCTCTCTCTCTTCTCCGTGACTCCCAACCGAGCTCGCATCGCATCCATTCTCTAGGGTTCCGCAGGGGGCGGCAGCAGGGCGCAGCGCGCCGGCCTGCCACGAAGGAGGAGGGCGCAGCAGCACCTCGACTCCGGGGCGCCCGCGGCAGCTCGTCGAGGTGCGCGCGGCTAAGGGAGGTAGCAGGCAGGGGCGGTAGGGAGCAGGGAGCAGAAACGCGAGGTAGGTAGCAGGCTTGCGCGCGCGGCCAAGGGAGGGAGCAAGCATTCTGGCGGCTGACCTTAGGGAGCAGGCTCACTGGCCACAACGCAGGGAGCAGGCAGGTACATTGTTTTCTTGTGGCAGATCGTATCCTCTCCGTTTTTTTTGTTCTTGTGGGTAGTATTGAGAGCACCATTGTTCTTTTTTGTGCAGAGGAGAGGGAAAATCACCAGATCTGCAGTATTGAAGTCTAGATCCACTAGCTAGGTACATGATTAGTACACATAATTGCATTTTAATTATTCTTTGCACAACTGCTGATGTTTACCAATTTTGAATGTTGCCTTTGTAGCTCATATTTTGTAGTAAATGTGTGCACTAAAGATACAAATTGAAAAATAGTCATGTTACATTTGTTGTTTTTATTACGATTTAGTTTTGTGTGATCCTTACCAATGACTGCTGTCCTGGATGAGCCTTGCTAATGACTGCTGCAATAGAAATCATGGTGTAGGACCACAGTAGGATCTTTTCATGCTCCTATTTGGTTTTTGACAAGCATAAAACTGAACATGTTGGATGAATTCTCTGTACTTGTAGTATTATTTGTGCATAGCAGGTTATCTAAAAATTTTGTTTGCTTGCTTCAAGAATGGCTGACAAGGCAGATTAGAGTGATTTCTATTTAAGAAATTTGATTGATGTGTGCAAAGCTAAGATAGAAAGTGAGAATAGGCCAAATGGGATTTACTCAAACACCGGTTGGAAGAACCTTGAGTTGAATTTTGCTGAAAAAACCGGTGACAAGCGAACAAGGAAGCAATTGAAGAACAAGTTGGATGGAATGAAAAAGGAATATACTATGTTTATGGAGTTCAAGAACAGCGCCACTGGTCTTGGATGGAATGAGGCCAAGCTGACTATTGAGTGCTCACAGGAGTGGTGGGATGAACACCTCGCTGTAAGGGTTCATGGTGTTTAACTATTTGTTGCACGTTACAATAATATGCTGAATGTTGCTGATTTTTTTTTAATTAATTTCAAAGATGCAACAATCCAAAAAAAGGAATAAAATACAACCATGTGAAGTTCAGGAAGCAAGGCCCAAAATACTTTGATGATCTGCATACCTTGTTTGGCAAGGTACATGTTACAGGTGATAGTGCGTCATGTCCTGGATATATTTCTTCTGACGAATCAAGTGGTGATAATGTGGCTGAACTAGCACCTGATGAAGTGAAGCTAGCTGCCTTGAAGAAATCAAATAATGGAAAAAAGAAGCTCAAGGGAGCCCCTATTGCTACTGTAGAGAAGGAAGACAAGAGTCCATTCGTGCGTTTGTTCAAAAACACATGCTTGAACATTGATAAGGCAGCGGAGAAGATATCTTCAAGTGTTGAAGCATCCTCAGCTCCGCCCCCTACTGCAGTCCCCATCATTGCGGAGGCAATGAAAATGGTGAAAGAATGTGGCGTCCAAGAGAAAACAGCTCTAATGCATACAGCTACGTTCTTGATCATGAAGCCTGAGTTTAGGGAGGTCCTGTGCTTGTTGGAGACGAATGAAGGAAGGCTAGATTTGATCCAAAGAGAGCATGACAGGAGGGAATGAAATGCATGTTGTTGGCTGTTTGTGTGAGGCCCAAAATTTTTTCATGTGTTGAGAACCATTTATTTGTTTCAATGTATTGGGAACCTTTTATTTCTTTCCATGTATTGAACCATTTATTTGTGATGTATGTGAGAACCATTTCAATAATTAGGAACTGAGCTTGTATGTGAGAACCATTTCAATAATTAGGTACTGTGCTTGTATGTGAGAACCATTTGAGTAATTAGGTCCTGTGCTTGAACTATTTTCCTTGTATGTAATGGTTGCTGTTCTCTGATGGTTACTGACCTGGTAGTACATGTGTCTTTGAAGGTTGTTGTTCTAATAATACTGTATATTTTATATCTCCTGTTGAAAATAATGATCTGTCCTATTTTTTGTAGATGAGTGATAAGCTTGAAGAAGTGGCAAAAAAGGCTCACAAAGGACTACAACTTCTAGCTGAGCTATCGCAGCATGCGGCTGTTATTGGTGAAATGGGTAACCTCTATACTGAGCGTTATTGGAATAAGAGTGGTTATAGGAAAACAGCAGAGACTGGACTTGAGTGGGTTCAAAGATGCTTGGCCAAACCAAGATATTTTTACAAAATGTTTCGGATGAGTCCTGATATTTTCTGGTCACTACATGAGTTACTTGTGCAGTCTTATGGATTCACCTCAAGTAGGAATGTTACTTCGGTTGAATCTTTGGCAATGTTCTTGTGGATCGTTGGGGGACCTCAATCCTTTGCACAAGCTGAAAATCGTTTCACTCGATCAACATGGACAGTGCACATGAAGTTTCATGAAGTGTTGAGGTGTTTACGCAAGTTAGCAAAGGAATATTAAACCAAGAGATCCTGAATTTTCTGTAGAGCATGAAAAGGTCAAAGAGGATCGATTTTGGCCTTATTTCAAGGGTGCTATAGGAGCTATAGATGGTTCACACATTTCTGTTGAAGTGCCACCAGAGGAGATGGTGAACCACACTAACCGACATGAATATACATCTCAGAATGTTCTAGCGGTGTGTGACTTCGACATGAGGTTCATGTTTGTTGTTGCTGGATGGGCTGGTTCTGCGCATGACACATGGATTCTCAATCATACATTAGCAAATTTTCCTTCATTTCCTGATGCTCCTAAAGGTATAATAATTTGATGTTCAAACTTGCATTAGCAACTTTTTCTATCTTTCGTCGTTTAATGCCAATTTCTTTTAATAGGAAAATATTATCTTGTGGATTCTGGCTATCTGAACCGAAAAGGATTCCTTGCTCCTTTTAAAGGAAGCGCGTACCATATACCAGAATTTTCACAGCGTTCTGGACGTCCTCCTCAAGGGAAATATGAGCTACTCAATTTCTTGCATTCATCGCTTCGAAATGTCATTGAGCGGGCTTTTGGAGTCTTAAAGCAAAAGTGGCGCATATTGAAGGGCATACCATCTTTTGATATTACGACTTAGAAGCATATTATCATAGCTTGTATGGCATTGGACAATTATATTCGTGACAGTAATTTGTCAGATAAGGAATTCAAAAAGTATGATGCTGATCAGGAGTATCTAGTCGGACAGACATCGGCAGAGGCTGTAGCAGAAACACATGGAGAGGAGAATCCTGATATCGAGAATGAGGATAGCATGAATAACATTCGTGCTACCATAGCATATGCTGTGTTTTTAGCTAGAGGGAATTAATGGTAGATGCTTCTCTTTTGTAAAACGCTATGTTTCTATTAGTGGCACTACGTTCGTGACATTTGTTAAGTTAGAAAAAATTAAATTAATGCTCTAAGTGATCAATTTCATAAAATTCAATGAAAAAAAATGACTGTCACAATTATTTTGTATATAAACAGTCATACAGACGTTCAGGGGCATTGTAGTCGTTCTATTCTCAAACCTACAGCTCACAGCTGGTTGAACCAAACGAGCTTTCAGCCACAGTCACAGCTCACAGCCCACAGCTACTTTTCCCACAGCCACAGCTCACAACTACTTTTGCCACAGCCACAGCTCAACCAAACACACCCTTAGCCTTCGTGGGCTTCGTCCGTCTATATATATGAGCAGAATTGGTAGAGCTAGCTGTTGGGCCATCACAATGACCAGATGGGCCTCTCCCTTAATCTACCTTCGACGTCAGAGAGCCTTCATCTGGATGGGTCGGGCCGCCATCCCCTACTCCCTTCGACGTCCTGACGGCTCTACCCCGCATCAATCTCCATCGTTGTCTACCATGTGCAGAATGGGGGCTCTACCCCGATGAGTCCTTACATACATATATATATATGTATGTATATATATATATATATTATATATATATATATATATATATATATATATATATATATATATATATCCTCGTCGTATGCCCGGTGGAAGTACCGGGCCACAACGTAACTGTCGCGTAATGAGTCGTAGCCGAGGACCGACAGCGCCGTCGGGGCCTCGTCGCCACGGACATCTCGGCTGCCTATGGCTGGGTTCAGTGGGTTGCACACGAACACCTGACCTGAGGCCATGGCGAGCGCAACGAGGCCGTCCCATTTCGGCTTCCATTGTCTCTCTAGCAGTGCCTTCTCAAACACCAGCGCGACATCGGCTTTCTACGCTCCACTCGTCGTCCACCACGAGGCGGTGGAAGTTGACGACGCCCTCCCACATCAAATCGTCGTCGTCGGGATCAACTGGATGCGGGACGACAAGCATGGATGCGGTGTTCTTGTGAGAGAACTCGAGGTGCTGGCGGGCCAAGTGGGGGTGCCCATGACCGACAAACGGACTTGACGAAAATCAGAGACTTGACAGGAAGGCCCATGAAGACCTTTCGCGCGTGCTAGAGGGAGGCAAAGCTAAATTTTCAGACATGACCGTGTGTACACAAGGATTCTGTTGACCCTTTATTTGAAGATCAACGATTCAGGAGCAATACTTGTTCACATGTACAACTCTCCAACACGCATCTCAAAGAGAAACATCTTTTAGAAAAATAAAATGGTGTAGGTAAACACTAGTGTTGTGTATATGGTCATGTGAAGTTGCCTTTCCAGAGAGAGAGAGAGGATTTGTATGATCCCGCACAAAAAAGAAAAACAACAGTTTTGGGTACGGCCCAAGTTTAGACGCACGCAGCCGGCCCAAGTTTGGCTTGTAAGAACAGAATCTGGTTTGGGGGTATTTAGCTTTTACAGCCACTACGAACGTACACGGTGCACTGTACACGGACGAACATGGTACCGCCGTATGGGTCTGGGTTTGAAAATCCTTTTCTTGGGCTAGTAGGATACGTATGAACGAACGTAGTAGAGGCGACGACGACGACGATAGAGAGCACAGCTCGTACGTATATCGTAGCATAGCGACGACGTAGAGTACGTATACGTACATAACAAAGACGACAAAAGCTGTAGTAGTATTACACGCTGCACCGCATGGTACGACCACGTACGTACGCCTCGATCCGTTGGCATGGAAAACCGTGCAGTCCATCCGCTGATGACACACAAACACACACAGCGGCTCCGGCTGCTTCAAGAAAAGGTACAGTACCACAGCACGGCACGCTTCCTTCCATTCCAGCTAGCTACTCTAGGCGCGAGGCAGGACCAGCTAGCAGAACGGCCGCCGGCGGCTTCGCACGATCTAGGAAGTACTAGTAAGTACTAGTAGTAGTAGTAGCATGCCGATCGCACGAAGCAACCTCTGGACCAAAAAAGGTTGTTATCCTGAGCTAGTTACGCCACGCCGTGCATGCATCAGTCATCTCTAGCTATCAGTGTGTATGCGTGCGCGCGGCTTCTCGATCTGTCGTGTCCCCACCCCCACGCAAGTATATCAAGCCGCATTTAGCTTACTGATGTACACTAATTAGATTTCCAAAAAAGAAAACTGCACACTAGTTATTTTAAGGCGAACCCCCAGGTACGCGACAAATTTCTGAAATATTGAACATTTCGTACGTGTGTATAAAAAGAGTAGTACTATAATATTGTGAGGGGTGTACTTGTGGTTGGTTAGTTTCAGTATGAATGAGTTCGGTCTCCCTCCGGAGTCCAGAACATGACGTGCCGGGTGCCTATAACATACTCGCTCCGTTTTAAATTAACTGTTTTTTTAGTTTTTAATATTTATTTTAAATTACTTATTTTTCCTTTCTAATTATATCTTTCTCTCCTTTCAATACATCTTTATTTTTATCTTTTTTCTTCTTATTTTTAATACACCTATCATATTTTTTTCTTAATCTCTATATTAAAAACTAGAAAAATAAATATTTGAGACTAAGGAAGTACTAGAGGCTCTCGCTTAAGGAAGTACTAGAGGCTCTCGCTCCTCGCTGTCCCGCGCGCCTGCCTGTCCCCCATGCCTGCAGTACAGGACATGGAACGCCACAGGTTAACTATACCTACTAGCTTCTTATAGTCGGGAAGGTCACCGGTTAAACAAATCAGTTGTGGCAAGATCAAAGCTGACTTTTACGCGCGCCTTCTTCTATAATACAGTAGCGCGTTTTGTTTTTACGTGCATAGTATAAATTCAGAGGACAAATCATGCAAGAGAGAGAGAGAGGACGATCTAGCGCAGTCGTCCGTGCGTATTATCGGGCTCTGACATACATACAGTAGTATAAACAAGTGTCTGATTATTGTCCCCGGCCCTGAACGGACTCGTACGTATTACATACTTAAAGTATAATCGTCGAGGTCACTTCATGGCTGGGTCCAACGACGGGCATGCACGTATACGCGTGACAATATGTGAGAAGCAAAAAAAAACCGATGACGCGCGAGACGCTACGCGACAGAGCAAGGTGCCACACCGCGCGCGTCGACTTTTTGGCGCAGTACACGTTCGCACCTACGACTACCATATACAGTATACATATACATTTGTAGATACCACATACCACCAGCTAGCTGTGTACATCTCTAATGATGATGTAGAGGCTGGAACTTGTTCCATTATCTTAAAAAAAAAAATTATACCACCGGCGGCTGACGCTCCTTCCAGAAAAACGAAGAAGAAGATCATCGTCGTCAAAACTCCCCACGACATCATCATCACGTACACGGTTGATAGAAGAACAAGAACGGCACAGAAGTTGCGACTGTGAACGGCACAGAGATGACGTCTTCGCGCGCGCACACACAGAAAAAGGAAAAAAAATAGATGATGATGATGAATGATATGGTCGCATTTTTTTTTATTCTCTATTGGTATTAACTAGCTAGGAGACAGGGAGGAGAGAGGTTTACAGTCTGCGTCATCTCTCGTTCATATCATTATTGTTGCTTGAGGAGCATCAAGTGTGACTGGACCACCGTTTTCACTACTGCACCAGCTAGCTAGCCGTGTTCGTTCGATCGTTCTGTTCAAAGCTAGTAGTAGGATCGATCTCGGAGCCGTTTGTGGTGGGTGGACACGTACTACGGCGGTGCGCCCATGCCGGGTTTGTTCGATCCGTCCATCACACATCGCCGAACCGCCGCCGGCCGTTCCGCCCGTTCCCAGGATACCAGGCTTCTTTTAATTTTCGTAACGAAGAAAAGGTTTTGCTTGTGGTGGCATCAGATCGAACTTCTGGAAGCAAATGCAAAAGAGCGGTCGAGCTCAACTACTGCACATACGTACATACATGTAACTGCATGATATATGCATGGACGATGGGCGGGAAACAGAAGCACACAGCAGTAAAATCGTCAGCGAAAAATTTGAAAGACGGTACTGGTGGACGGCGGTGCATGCATGCGCGCGTTGCTGTTGGTGAAGACTGTGACGTGTGTGCGATCGATCGTAGGGGCGGTGCCGCACCTGAGCTCGTGGAACCGGCAGTTCGATCTAGTGTTCTGCTGGAGAGAGGCATGGTACCGGCTGCCGGCCTGGTGCGCTGACGTACAATACGGAAGAGGCGGCCGGCTGGCCCACCCGCGGGTTCCTCCTTTCCACGCATGGCACACCGGCCGCGTACGTACCGCGTACGTCGCTGGATCGGGCAGAATATACGAACTCTGCGTACGGACGCTACCATACCATCGGCATCCCAAACCGGCCGCACACAGCTTTATTTTGTAACAGCAGTAGTAGTTGTTGTAACCAACCATCTTTTTGTAGCAGTACGTGTCACGCCACGCTGCACACGTGTGTTCAGTGCAGCCTGCATGGTTGCCACCGTGGCAAAACTACTAGTAGTACTATAGTAGCGTGCTAGAGCTAGCCGCTGCTGCAT
Source organism: Oropetium thomaeum (assembly GCA_001182835.1). NCBI lineage: Eukaryota > Viridiplantae > Streptophyta > Magnoliopsida > Poales > Poaceae > Oropetium > Oropetium thomaeum. The sequence goes on along the minus strand of LFJQ01000006.1, from coordinate 2,032,192 downwards.
ATGCTGCCTTTTCAGAACGGATCGGATCGGTGGTTGCTCCGTCCGGTCGAGATGTGTGTTTGCTGGAACTGGAACGGCTTGCGGTTATGTATAATTAACTAGCGTATGGGTCTACCAAGTTTTTTTATCGGGCCAAACTGCAAACCGCCAAATAAACCGTGCTGTGTTTTGGGTGGTGACGCACTGAAGAGCCGCCTACTCCGTCAGCGCAGTTGTTTGACCTCACCAGCCGCCAGCGCATACGAAGATTCGTCGTTCCCGCACGCCTCCGCGATGGACTCGATCGATCGGCCCGCCGGCCTGCACCAAAGCAGCACGTACCGTACCGGTGCATGCTCGATACCTACGTACGTACTACTTTTGTACGTGTCGACGCTACTTGCGCGCAGGCTCCAGTACTGCTGTGTCGTAAAATGCACCCCGCGATTTCAGTCAGCCCAAAGCGACCTCACCCGGATTCAGATCGTCTGCATTAGCTACTTTCGCTAGTTATCAATGTAGAGGATGCCTTTTTGGGCATTAGCTCGAATCTGGTTCATTCATCCAGCTATAAACGGATGTCCATCTGATGTCCATCTTTCTTTCTTATCTCCTCTTTCACAATAAGCTTCGTTTGTGTTGAGGACGTAGCGGCTGCTTCTGGTTGACGCCATGTCGATGCTCGTCGAGGCCGTTGTATTTTGAATGCTACTCGTCGAGGTCACAAAGTATTTCTGTCTTGTAAAATCTAGCAACATTACGACATCTTGTTGGAATTATTTATCTATCAACATTATTCAGTCTATTTATATTCATGCTATTTTATTTACTTAATATAGCATTATTATTATTATTATTATTATGTAATAGAGAATAATTGATGCGGAATTACATTCAAAGAATTTGTACTTGAGATGCCGAGGACGTTTGTGTTGGAATCCAATATAGCAATAAATTGAGATACACTCTACTGAAATTATTTATTTATATGTACACGCATATTTTAGATAGTCAAGATTAAACAACGGTCTGGGTTGTCCTCAATTGATTCCAGTAGACTTTCCAAAACACTAGACAAGATCTAAATATATACGTACATACAAATAATTTCAGTAGAGTTCATCTCAATTTATTCCTTATTGTACTCCAACACAAACGTCATCGGCACCTTGAGTACAAGTTTTTCGAGTGTAATTCCGCATCAATTATTCCCATTACATATAAATAATAGTAATTTCGTATTGATAAATAAAATAATATGAATATAAATAGATTGAATAATGTTGATAGATATATATCTTAACAGAATGTGGAAAATGTTGGATTTTACATGATAGAAATACTTCATGGCCTCGACGAATGTAGTTCAAGAAACAGCGACCTCGACGAGCATCGGTCCGTACGGCCTTGGGGAGAAGCACACGCTGCACCCTCAACACAAACAGTCTTAGCCGTTCATAGCTGGATGAATGGACCAGATGAGCTAATGCCTAAAAGGTATCCTCTGCATTGATAACTACTGAAAGCAGCTAATGCAGACCATCTGAATCCACCTCAACCCTCCTCCAATGGGATCCAACAAAAAGACGATGGTGCAGAGTTTTCTTCTCTCGTCTATCTAGTCGAGATCGGACGGAAACACCACGTACTCGATCTGACTGATACACGCAGCATTCATCCCAATGGCAAAGATTACTGTTCATCCATCCAATTAAACTAAGTCCCCCCCCCCCCCTCCACCCCACCCACACCCACACCGTTGTCCGTTTGATGTAGCACTATACAATCTTTGATTGTTGCACAATGTAAAATCTGAACAAAAATCCCTTCTGATTTTTTTTTAACACAGTACACACGTAGACACTCACACGCACGAGTACTCATTCCTATGAATACACGCACACACACCCTGTCCTTATGAGCGCCAACGAAAGACTAAGCTGGTTGTTCTTGAGACGTCTCGCTATCGACGGGAACGTCGTTTGTCACTAAACGAATAATTAGCTGTAAATATAACATCCGTGTTAAATCTAGGATTTAAACTCAATGGGTTGGTTTGACCATAAGGAACCTAACTATCTGAGCTAGATTCAGTTTTGTTGCAACTATACGTTTACCCATTTTTGTAGTAGATCTAGTTAAATAATTAAATAGCCTTTCTCAGACTAAACAATTCATCAATATACAAATAAGGAAAAAATTTACTGAAAGACATGCATCGCTCGTATGAGTGAGTTTTGGGCCATGAACACCATTATTCGTTTTGAAATTGGTTGCAGGATACTGTGATCCATTGTCTTTTTTGCCCTAAGACATTATATACAGTGTAATGACTCATAATTAAGTTGGATCGAGATAGTTTTTGCTAGATTAAAACACATTATCTACAATTCACACTCCAGTTTGTACAATATTTCTAAAGTTCAAAATAAAAAAGCACCTGAGATTATACAATCCATCATCATCCACAATTGATTTTTAACGAAGGGGGTAAAAGGGGCCTTTTCTTTGCTTCTGGTTTTCCAAGCTTCGTTTCGATCTACAGTGACTCACACCGGTAATATAAAGTACGCTTTGCTACCTGGTAGTTGGACACGCAGAGACAGCTAGACACACAGGGGAAGCAACAAATAATCGAGAACCTGCACGTACGCGCGGGTCGTCCGCGACCGCGATGATGATGACGTTGAGTGAGTGGTTGGAAACGGACCGGGGAGAGAGCCAGGCCGGCCGGGTGGTGAGCTTCTGGTTGGGTTCGGAACATTATTTCTTTCTTTTGCAAATTTAAAGGGCTGGCTGCTGCATGCTGCCCACGGCACCGTCGCATGCAGGACACGTTCATTCCGTTGGGTGTCCTACTCCTCTTCTAGTATCTCGCTCGCGCGCGCGCGCGACGACGACGACATCCATCTCCATCTCCATCTCCATCTGGAGTGCGGCCGTGGCCCTCCAAGCCGGCCGCCAAGCAAAAAAAGAAAAGCTCTTCACCAAACAGGGAAAAGGGGGGGGGGCGGGGGGGGGGCGACAGCTACGTGCTCCTACTGAACTCCGGCCGGTTGGAATAATAATAGCATTAAGCACACAAACAAGCCCTTACCTAGCTTTGTTATTTTTAGCATTTATAGTATGTTCAGTGGATCGTCCAGGTCGGCAAAGGTCGTCTCAGTCTCTCTCGACGGACGCTGAAATCTTACTGCTACTAGTAAATTAATGGGCTTTCTTTTCTTCGAACAAACCTTATATGAATGGGGTCGTCACCAGTTATACTATTATGGACAGAGAGAGAGAGGTAGGGTAGCGTTATCAAGGCATCCAGCTGACGAGAGCTTATTTAGCCGTACGCGGCGGCAGCCGGTCCATGTGTACGTATAGACGACGAGCACAGCGCTGATGCTTGTCTAAAGAATTAAAAGCAACTCGCTATAATTTCCTCCTCCGGCTCCGTTCCATAATTGAGGTAGTACGTACGTGTGTGTGTATACGTTGTCGTTCGGTAGGTGGGTGTAGAGAACCGTAAAGTAGCTTATCACTCCCACATACTGATAGTGTAGTGGGGAAGGTTCTCGACCGACGTATGCGACGCACCACGCGTACGCTAGCTACGCGAGCGCGCACCTGCTTGTGTATTATGCAGAGGGAGAAACACATACAGTACTACTTTCTGCCAGTCCACTCTAGCTACGTAGGTACGTACGTCGTCGTCGATTATTGCCTTTAAATGTTTCTACAACATACTATACTAGTACATACAAACATTTATACCATATACGTACGAGCTACGTGTACTTGATGGAGACTTTAGCGTTACGACGCGGAACACGTCGCCAGAGGGACGGAAGAAGAAGAAGAAGATGGAAGAAGAAGCAGACGAAGATGGAGGAGCGAGGAGGTGGACAGTTCGGTCGGGTCGTCGTTCAACTCTGTTTACTGAATCTACTGATGCACAGGGGATCGATGCTGCGCTGGCCCCAGACAAACATGCATGTTAGTAGTACTACTGACTACTGATGCAAAAGCAATAAAAGAGACGACGGGGGAAACAGCGACGTAACGGTCCTTGCATGGCCCCGCGCGCGCGGCCACACCCATCCAGATGTCCCCATGATGCATGATGGCCATGAACCATGGTGGCGGCGGTTCTTGAGAAGCACGACCGGCGGGAGGGGAGCAGGTGGAACAGTAGATCGAGTCATCCATCCATCTATCTCATCGAGCGCTCGCACAGCCGCACAGGGCAGGAAGGTGGGACGCCGCCCCCCCATGCCGGTTTGTTTTGTACTCCTAGGTCGCCATCCATCCATGATTCATCCCGGCATCCCGCAATAACTTTCTTCTTCCTCCTCCTCCTCCTTTTTTTTTTTCCGTATATAGGAAGAAAAGGGTAGTAAGTAACGGAGTCAGTAGTGGAAGGAAAAAGCGGGGTGCATGCGCGATGTGTGTGGATTCTGGAAGCGGAGCGACTGGTGAGGTGGCCCCCGGCCGGCGGCGCGGAAGCGAAACGCGGACGGACGTGATGCGCATGCGCATGCGCGCGGTGTCGCGAGGCAGGGAGCAGCCGCGTGTCCGTCGTGCGTGATTCCCGCCTGGGCTGGGATGATTGATGATGAGCGGTGAGAGGCGAGTGAGGAGAGGAGAGGGATCGAGGATGCCTCCTCCCGCCGTTGCCGGTGACCTCGGAACACCGGACGGCCAATCAATCAAACGAAAAGATCCGCACCGCACCGCACCACACAGCTTTTATTTATTGGAGAAAAATGAAAAACAGAGAGAGGCGTCGGGTTTTTTTTTTTCAGGTCACTCGCAAAGTGCGGCACAGCACAAGCCGCGGGAGGGGTATCGGTTCTGTGTATACGAACTCAGATTTGGTCGTCTGCTCGCTATTAGTAGTACTATACTACTACTAAGTCGTTCGTTAGTGCTTGGACCAAGTGGAGCGGTGAACACCGCGCGCCCTATTCCTCTGCATTTCTAAGTATACGAGCATGGAGTGCAGCACGCCCGGTGGGGACGTCGAGCGCGTGATGGCGAGCCAGAAGTACTTAACACTAATAACAGCTGGGAGCACGACAAAGGGTGTGTGCGTCGTGGGGGGCTGGATGGACTGCACGCTGCACTGTTGCAGGGACAGCATGCGGCGATCAACGGATGTCGGATCGGAGCAGCGGCATGCATGCATGGGACGAAAAACTTGTGAAGCCGGCTCCCAAAACTCCCAGTACCTCTCTCTCTCTCCGCAAAGACGATATATAGCTCATCACTCACCGCCAGTCCACCACATACATCATCATCCACTCGTTTCGAAAATTAGACTCTACACCCCTCCTACCTCTCCTTCTCAGATTCCGGTGATTATTATAGACTTGTTTGAAACATAATCACTTGTAATGATTTAGATGTCTAACATTCATAATCATTTATGAAACATAATTAATTTTGATAATTTATTACATAATCCCTGACAAACATATCCTCTCGACACTTTTTTCATATGCTAAATATGGAGCCAACAGAATATATTTTTTTAAAAGAAAAAAATCTACAACTTCACTAAAAAAATGTTGCATTCAATAACACAAAAATGTTCTACCTTTATTAACTATTTATCCCACCTTCAAAACATATGCACACTTGATTTTGTTCCATACGATGTGATCAAGAAATGAACATTCATTTTATTTTCTCTAAAAATGTGACCGAGAGTTTTACAACAATTACTTTGATATACATATTTTTTATTATTACTGCTAGTTAAATCGGCCAAGGCCACGGTTCTTATCTCATCACCTTCACCTTCGATAAGATCCGTCGTTTTCGTGACTACTGCTTGCTCTACCGGTAGCAACTTCCACCCCCGTAGTACTAGCGGCAAGCAAATCTCCTCTCCGAACAGCAACGCACGCGCGCGTACGTGTTGACGCCAGGGATCGATCTGTGGACGAGCGAGCGGTGGAGCGAGAGCAGAGCAGAGCAGAGAGAGAGAGAGAGAGAGAGAGAGAGAGGTTGAGATAAGCCGGCAACAGCTCCCGTCCGTACGTATGGATCTCTCCGTATCCGGCGGCCTTTACTGTCCCTCGCCGCGGGCGCAGACGTCGTCCCCGTCCAGCAGTACAATACCCCCATATCCAACTACCTGATAGGATGAGTAGATAGATATGCGCAAGTCGCAAGTCACGTCCACCACTCGCTCAGCTCGCATCGCATCTCATCTCAGGCCGCCCGCCCGCCGCCGAATCTAATCCATGCGCCGCCGATATTTTCGCTGCCACTGCCAGCCAATGAGCCAAGCCACCAGTCCACCACACGCGGCGGCTTCTATCTGTTCCCGGTGCCCGCTTCACAGGCCGCCGTGGGGAGGAACCAACCGAGGGAGGGGGCCGCGCGGGGCCTTTGGCTTGGCTGGCTGGGTGCTGACCGCTGACCGCATTGATGTCGCGCGAGGCTCAGCTTGGCAAGTGTCCGCGTCTCGCGGCAGGAAAGCGCAGCGCAGGCATGGCGCCGGGCGAGCACGAGAAAGCGAAAGGCCACGTCTGGGTGGGCGCAGAGCCGCGTAGAGAATGGAGCAGAACGAGCCGTGGAGGCTACTCCACCAGATTTGGGGCGCTCCGTCACGGGAGCTGTGAAAAAAGGAGGAGAAGAGATTGGATCGACTTGCTTTGCCTTAATGTTAACCTCAGCAGTAGTACACAGACGGGGGAAAACGACAGGAGGAAAAAGGAGCGGTCTCTACTCTCTGCAGAGAGAGAGAGAGAGAGAGAGGAGTAAAAACTGCTGTAATGCTACTGCTACTAGCTGACAAGGAAAAAAAAAAAGAGTACGAGCCGCACGGCGTCACGGCGCCGGAGCCGCCGCAGCCGCTACGGGCACGACGGCGACCTGGCCCGCCGCCGCCGCCGCGACGGCGGCGGCATTGGGGTAGTACAGGGCCTGCAGCCACCGCTCCACGGGCGTGCACTCCGACTTGTGCTCCATCTTCCAGTGCAGCGCCTGGCACGCGCGCGAGCAGTAGTTCACCTCGCCGCACAGCGAGCACCGCCGGAACTCGTGACGCCGTGTCTCCGGACGCCCGCACAGCGGCTGCGAGCACAGACGCAGCCCGCCGTTAACGCCGTCTTCCACCTCCACCTCCGCCGTCGTCGCCGCCGCGCCGGTCCCGGTTCCGGCACCGGAACCGGTGCCAGCAACCACTAGCGGGTGCGACGCGAACCAGTCGACCAGGAACCGGTTGGCCGCGTGCGGCGCGACGCCCGCCGTCGCCGCCGCGACGGCGCCGGCGGTTGTACGGCACCCGAACTCGCTGAGCAGGCACGCGTGGTGCCGCACCTGGGCGCTGTGCAGCCGGAACAGTTCGCGCTGCCACAGCTGGTCGGCGATTACCTTCCGCCGACGCGCGGCGAGGCTGCCGCCGCCGCCGCCGCCGCCGCCGTTCCCGGCAGCAGCCTCAGCGTCAAAAGCGCGGAGCAGCCACGACACCGTCTGCACGCCGTTCCGTGCGGCGGCGAGCTCGCGCGCGTTCGCCTGGAGGAGCAGGCGCCGGCCGTCCGGCACGGACCTCCGCACGCCGTACCCGTCCTGCAGGCAGTGCCCGAACTCGCGGAGCGCGTCCACGTGGCCCAGCGACGCCGCGCGCGCGCACAGCGCCGCGCCCGCGCGCAGGTCGCGGTCCTCCTTGCTCCCGCCGCTGCCGTTGAACTGGATCACGGCCAGCGAGTACAGCGCCTCGCGGTGCCCGCCCACCGCCGCCGAAGCCAACAGCGACGCGCCCGAACCGCGGTCGCCCAGGCAGTAGAACCGGATCTGTTTGTTTTTTGCGTGTAGAGAGTGGTTAGTCGATCGGATACGGCGGCGGGCGGCGGCGCCCGCGAGCGAGAAACGAAACGGACGTCGTATTACGTACCATGCCGAGCAGGTAGCACGCGTCGAGGTTGCCGGCGTCCGCGCAGCGCTGCAGGAACCGGTGCGCGTCGTCGGACCACGCCTTGGCGGACACCGCGAGGCACCGCGGCGACGCCCGCGCCAGCACCAGCTTGTTCTGCCCGAGCGCTCTGAATCTCTTGCACCTGCACGAACAGAAACACCCACCGTCAGAAACACCGTCGCCGCCGCTCTGTCCGGCCAAAACAAAACCGGTTGTCGGTCGACGCGAGGAAAGCAAACGGGTAACGTACGTGAGCATGGTGCCGGCGAGGTCGGCCGGCGAGCCGGCGGACGCGGCGACGTCGGCCAGGATCGACAGCACCAGGTCGTCAGGCAGGTCCCCGAACATGTCTCGGCGGCCAGCAGCGCCGCCGATCGGCGACCCCTCGGCCGCGGCCGCCGTCCGCTGCCTCTTGCGGCGGTGCGCCGCCGCCTCCGGCGCCGCGTGGCATGGGTAGCAGGCGCCGCTCCTCGTCCTCATAGCCTCGGCCTTACGTTTCTTTGTGGCGAGCAAGCGGTTGCAGTTGCAGGCGGAGTCCTCCTCGGTGAATGGATGGAGAGAGGAAAGAAGAAGGGGCTTGGGGCGTGCGTGCGTGGCCGCGTCCGTAATGGCGAGCAAGTGTGAGTGATAGGGGTCGGTATATATAGGATAGGAGCAAGTGCAGGGGATGGGAGGACGGGGTCGTCGTCGTCGTGGCTGGGACTGGGAGAGGAAGAGGGAAAAATGCACGGCCTCCCGTTTCCGTTGCGTTCCGTTGTTGCGTTGCGTTGCAACGGGGGTTGCCGCGGTCAACAGGGACGCTGACCGTAGGATGAGGAGGGGATTGCTTGCAGGGAGGGGAGCACGCTTGGTTACAAAGCCTCTCGCTTTCTTGAGACTCTCCCCACCATGTACTCTCTCTCTCTCTCTCTCTCGCCTCCTTTTTCGCCTTCTCTCTCTCCCCTCAGCTTTTCTCTCCCTCGTCCTCGCTCCTCGGCTTTTCCCCTCTAGTATTTCCCTCCCTCATCATACTTTTTTTTTGAGTGAAATTCCCTCATCATACTGTGTATTTCCTTGCTTCCAGTTCTGCTCTGATCCTAGAGAGAGAGAGAGACAGCACAGAGACAGGGCGGTGGGCCTGGGGCCATTTCATCATGATGATTATGGTTAGTGAGTAGTATCTTTGACAGCCTTATTGTTTTTCCTTAATTAGTTGCCCTGCAATTTGCATCGATCCTTGGGGGCTTTGCTTTGCCTTTGCCTTTGCCTTTGTTCTGCCTTGCTCGAGTCGGGTTGTTGTTCGCTTCGATGGACGTTCATCACTCGTCGGCAGGCAGACTGCGGATAGGGGGGAGAGTAGGGGATCTGTTCCTCGCACGGTTCGGGTTTCGGGTGGGTTGGTGTTGGTGGTGACATGGATACCTCGCTGGACGACGAGACGACGGCCTTGACGTTTCCAGTGGAATTTGGAATTTGGCTTGGCACATCGATGGCGACGACGACCTAGACCTTGCTTAATTTGCCCCCATTGATTGATTGGTAGTACTAGTAGGAGATGGATCTTGCTAACAATCGAAGCTTTTGGCTGGCTAATTTGGTGCACCTCCACTCCACCCATAAAAGCGGATGTGGTTTTAGACCGAAGAAAATTCAAATACAGACTTCCTCACAACAAAAACAAAAAGAAAGAAATTCAAATACAGTATTCGGTTTGCCATAAATTGCGGGATCTTGTATGGCTGCATCCAACTCTCCATAGAAGCATGCAAAATCTTTTTTTTTTAAATTCACTGTCTCTAAAAAAATAGAGGGTCAGCAATCAGTTCTTATCTTACCTCACCATTTGGAAGTACCTTAAAAGAGCTCTCTCTCCATTCACTGTCATGCATGGTCTAGAAATTGGTGCTGATTAGAGGAAAAAATGGCCAAAAAATCCCCTACATCACTAATTAATTGTTATCCACCATTGCCACTATAAAAATATCTGAAATACTCATTATTAGGTATAGAAAAAATAACTTGATAAGAAATGAAAATAATATAACATTACTTATAGCTGGATTATTCCCACTATACATGACTTTAATTTATATGATCTATCATTTCTGCTATAAAAAATGGTTGTAAACTTGTATATACATATAGTATAAAATTATAATTAACCACTATGACGATATCCAAGGTACGTGATAGAATATAAGTTAATGAAATATCCAAGATAATACAACTTTAGTTGTAATCAGATAGAATATATCATTTCCAACACCAGTATTTGCTTGTTTCTCCATAATTGCAGAGTTTTTTTTCCTTCACATAGTACCTCTCTGTTTTTCTTAGTATTGGTTAGAATTAACCAGCGTCAATAAAAGAAAAACTAGAGGCGGTATGTTTTAATATTATAAGCAAACGAAAAATCCGCATGGGTGCGTTAGTAATTTTCAACAAAAATAGGAATTTGCTCAATCATTCACATGGCACACCTCCCATAACGTGGTCAAAAGGGTTAGAAAACATTATCCATGGTTATATTTCTCTAACGTCGGCGTTAAATCCTCTAGGTAAAGAAATTAATTACCACCCTTGCAAGTAAAGGAAACAAAAGAGTTCGCTAGAAGATGGCAGTGGAACACTAGAGGTGAAGTGATGAGCGTGTCCACAACGGGAGGATGCTACCTCTATCGGACACAGCTCTGAACGGTGTACTGTAGAAAAATTGTGGTAACCATACATTAACTGCCTTTGGGACAGGTGTATAAGTTATATCTTTTTTTTTTTTTGGTGATGGAGTATATATATGTTATATCTGAAGGCCGTATTTGTGCTGGAAATGTAGTGCCCAGGCAAAAAATTTAAACCTCTTGGACTATGCCCTCACTGTTTTTTATTTATCTTCTTTTGGAATATTCTTTTCTGTTGAATCTTTGATTGATTCCTAAAAATTAAGGCAAATTCTCCACTTCGCGGATATGTCGCTTTTGGTCCAAATGATCATTTGATATTTTAACAGCACCAAGAGAATTGTGTACGTAATCCCCTATCTCTATTACGTGTTCAACGAAATTTGTAACAAAAAAGTTGGGTAGCCTAAGCCTACGTTGCTACTACCCAATTGGATAAGTAGTCGTGTGTTTCGTCTCGAAGTTCTAGAAAAGCAAAGAAGTTCCCATACACATGATAGGGTCGGCGTTCTCATCATTTTGCTCGTACGAGCCCTGCATGTTGCTATGACGACCCTCCATTGGTGAACAAGAATGGCAGCAACGACGAGCAAACTCAGAAAGGTGTTTTCTTGGCTGTAAATTCAGCGTACTGCGCGGGTCAATCGATCGTGTCTCGCTTCTCCTTTTCTTAGACCTGTCCCAGGTCAATCATTCTTATTTTTGTTTCTTTACGGCAAACGAACTCGATCACCAGCCATGCTGTGTCTCCACTTCAGTTCTATTGTTGTCGATAAGTCGCAGGTTGTTGTTAATGAGTACTAATCGCCACTGTAGTAATGTCGTTATTTGTTGTTGTTGATTACTAGTAGCAGGTTTGTCATATTATTAAATAATTGATTTTTATTTTCATTGAATGCATAGCACTAGCACTTCCTCGCCTCTCCGTTCGATTCATTTGATATTTTTTTCTGGATGGTTACATACTACCTTTATAGAGCTTAACCATGCAGAAGTACACAGGACAACTGTTTGCCGAAGCAATTACCAATATTGGCTGTACGTGTTGCGCAACTTAGGTGAAAAATGAAAAAGAAAAAACTACAAAAAATTCCTTCAAACAATAAATTCTATGCAAAACACGCGTAAAAAAAAATACTTGCTTGAAATCTTGAAGAGGTTAAGCTTGATCTTCAAATTTTTGTGGTGCAACTTTCATATGTCACCAATTTAAAAAATATAAATAAAAAGTATTTTTTTAAATCTTTTTCCATTCAGACCAAGGTTTCTATCTTTTACAAAGTTTTAAAAATTTATCTATATTTACACATGCTCTTTTAGGATTATGTCATGAGGAGTGACAGACCCCTGCCTTAATTCCTTTAACAAAATTTGGGTAGCCATTTACAAACGTTTAGAGTTAATATCATACTACCTCTTTTGTATTCACTATAGATTTGTGTTTCTTCGGACTGCATACGTTTTTGACTACTGAGAAGTTGATCTCCTTTTATTTTCTTCATGCTCCTCGTATGCTAATTCATCAATTTGTCTTTGCAAGCTCAATAAACGGGTAATCATTTCGTTGGATTGGTTTGTAAGTTTGCGGAGACACAGATCGATAAGCTTTGCATTAATGACAACAGGACGCCTTGCTGGTAATGGCAACGAACCAACGATCGTGTTGGCGAAAGGGGCATCAACCACCGCGGTTGTCGTGAAGATGGACACCTTTGCTTCAATGCTGCGAAACGCCACGAGATGGCCGGACGTAGCAGGCCAGATCATTAAGCAACTCCCATAATTAATCATGGTACTACTACTTGTTTCCTTCTCCTGCAATTATTTGTGTTCGATTGTTCTAGCTACTAGTACTATATTATTGAAATAACGACACGTACATATATTCATGTATAAATGTAAAGCAGGTCAATAGCTTATACCGATTGGAACCCTATATAATTATTAAAGACAGTTCCATTTCAGCTTTTAATACTTTTTTTTTTAAAAAAGGAAAATGTTTCCTCAGATCCATCGCAATCCTCTCCGGCAGGTCCCTTATATTCACCACCTTAAAAAAATGTTTTATCTCTACCCTTGTATGCAATCCACGTACCTTTTTTTTCTTTCTTTTAGTAAATCTTTTATATGATGTCCAAACAATATTATGTATAGAATGCTTATATATGGACTAATTACTCTCTTTGGCAAAAAAAAAGACTTAATTACGTACTCAAGGACGGGAATCTATTTTTCCCCATCTTTGTGTGACTCTGGAACTTCATTCTTCAAGTGATGAAATTTTTATTACATCCAGTGCAGCCCAGTGATTGGTTATACAAATAAGGAAAAAGGTGCTCTCAATTAAGCTGTCGACCTGATCGAACTCTATGATGCCTGCAGTACCCCAAGTGGCCTTGTGTCCTAATAAAACCATGCATGTCAACACAGATAACCATTTGCTTTGTTGTTGCTCCTTTTAAGTAACACAAATTGCTTTGACTTGGGTCATCCGATCTCCCTTTGTGGATTCAATTGAATAACTATATCAGTGTGTGTAGTGTTGAAGACTGTCAATTAGGCCAAGTACATATTCTTCTTCTTCTTTGCTTCAAGAGGGGACAAGTGTGTGCACACGCACCCAACAACCCCAAACTAATAGCCCCACGATGCACTATAATACTTATCTTCTTTTGATAAAGCTCCCTCTCTCTCTCTCTCTCTCTCTCTCTCTCTCTCTCTCTCTCTCTCTCTCTCTCTCTCTCTCTCTCTCCCAGTGGAGTGCATTGTTGGCCGCTTACCCAGGGACGACGCTACGCTAGGTAAGCTAAAAGCTTTCCTCACCGTTGATGCATGATGATCAGTTACAGAGATAGTTTGAGTCGAAAAGGGTACTGCATCTCTCGCCCGGCAACTGGGGCAATATTCTGGTTCTCGTCATGCATGCAGTATTATTAGAATAACAATCTCTTTGCCAAGATCATGTTCCACGTATATATAATATCCTACCCCACTTTGCTTAGCTTTTACCAGATGAGATGAGCATTGTTTAGGGTGTGCAGCATATATCCATTCGTGTTTGTCCATACCTGAATAATGAAATATCGTACTATCTCGCTTTTGCACAACGCAAAAATATATATAATATCTTCTCTGGTTTCTACTACTATTCTAGATGGAGAACCTTGCAATAGTAGCAATCTGTGAGCCGCCCAAATGATTTTGAAGGAGCTATGTAAAGCCTCTACAGGTGGCATATAGGTCTTAGGAATTTGTACTAGGAATATTATTGTGAAATAAAATATGTGGTTCATCATGATGAGCTAGACAGGTAGATACGGTATGTAGACAGGGGAATGTCAATCAGTTCTCACTGAGACCTCTGTACTAGCTTTCTGCAGGGGACGGACCTGTGCTCACCAGCTGGTTTATTCCAGATACCACGGAACCTCTAATAAGCCGTATTATCCTCTCTGATTGGCCTTGAAAATTAGGGATGCTGGAGAAACTTGTATTTCACTTTGATTGAAAATTAAAAGTTGGGTAGCAGCTCTGCTTTGGATCCCCTGCAAGAGAAGTACGTAAGTAGCAATTTTAGTGTAGCAAGTTTCCTAGGATTCACTCCGCCTTACCTGTTTTTTTTCTCTCTCTCTTTTTTTCTTAAAAGATTTTAAAAATGATTTTGATTTGCTGGGTTCACAATCTCTCTATTAATTAATGACTCTAAATGTGCGGTTCTGATCGAGTTCCATGATATATATCGACCAAATAAGACGTTCGCCATCGATGCTGATCACTAGCAGAAAACGTTGTGTCATTAATAGCTGACTACTCCCTGTATCCCGTAATCTCTTTAATATTATTAGATTATGACATAATGAATAAGAAAACAAAATACTACAATAATTTTTCTCAGTAGTTAATCCATTTTTTATAATCTTGCGTGCATGTAGCTAGTAATTTCATCTGGGGTCACCAATTTTTAAAAAAAAAACACGAGGAATTAGTCTAGGAATAAGGGACTAAATGGCCCCATGCTTATATAAGAAAGATTATGAGATTTTTTATTTTTTTAATACTAAGAGATTATGGGGTGGAGGGAATAATAATTAGTCTAGTAAGTCCCAAACATAGCTTCAGCATGGTGATTCTCGGTTGATACATTAAGTTGAACCCCTTAGTCATTGTAGTACGTATATATGTACTCTCTTCGTTTTAAAATACAGTTTATTTTCGACAATGACACGGTCTTCAAAACGTAACTGACTTTTATTTTTTATGAAAATAACTATTGAAAAGTGATGCATGTATACTTTTTTTTAAAGTAATTTTCAAGACAAGTCTGTTCATATGATTTTCATATTTTTAAATCTAACAAATTAAAGGTCATTTGAGATTATACTCTTAATTTATATTCTCAATATTTAATAAAACTTTGTTCAAAACAAACTCTATTTGAAAAAAGAGAGAGTATATCTATATATATCTACTCGTACTCATACATATAGTGTACTAGTATTAGTAACTAAGGACAACACATCTAAGTAGGCACGTAAACATGGAAAAGATCAGCCAGAAGAGAGAGACAGAGAGAGCGAGCATGTGTAACGAATTAAGTCGGCTGTCCTCTCCTTTCCGGCCGGCCGGCGGATCAAACGAACGCACGTACCAACGCTAACTCCGCAAGCAAAAGCAACGCATCACACAGACCGCCCCTTCTACGCCTGGCTGTCCACAGTACAAATTAGCAGGGTCCCACGTAAAATCCAAAGGACGAATAAGAAACCATGCAAAAAGCCAACAACAGACCATCCATTAAAGCAAAAGACGAAGCATGCCCCAGCAGCAAGGCATGCATCGTGGTGGATGATCGATCATTTGATCTCGTACTATTATTTCGATGATCTATCTGTATCTGCTGCCAAAAATTTCTTCGGGTAACAGACAGTTGAGCCCGTACACTATTATTTTTGTTTGCGCGGTTCATCAATTTGTGGTAGAAGTCCATCTGTTCTGAAATTACTATTTCATGTATATGTACTCTTTCCAAGTTGGAAAAAAAACTCTTCTAGGATAATGATACGGTCTTTAAAGTGTAACTTTGACTTTAATTTTCTATAAAAATATTAATTAAAAATGATATATAAATATTTTTATGAAAATATTCGTAAAGACAAATATATTCATATAATTTTTATCTTTTCAAACCTAATAACTTAAAAGTTATTCATGATTTATATTCCTAATATTTGACTAAAACCTTGTCCTAAACGAGTTCATTTACCAACCTAGAAGGAGTATATTTATATAACTATTTATTTTTTAAAAAAAATTTAAATGTATACATATTATATATAGAATTTAATTTTTAGATATACATAATCATAACAAGACTTGATACTTAAAATACTTTATTTATTAAAAGAAGTAGTTAAAGATAAAATTAAAAGTCAGTGGCGTTAAATATTTTAGAAAGGAGGTACATACAGGTAGCTAGGGAGAGTACCTAGAAAAAAAGAAGCAGTCATACATGCACGTCTAATAAGCAATGATATTGAACATCTTTGAGATGCAGGAATGTAAGAAGAATTTTAAAAGAAAAAAAAACTTTCAACTTCACATACACAGAATAATTAATTCAGCACAAAACACGTGGCATAGCATATATACATGTCAACGTACAGCGATGTGTCGTCCTACATACGACGTCTCTAACACTCTTACACTTGTTGATTAATTACCTGCTCGATCCTCCTTGTTCTAGTTTCTTCTTCTCGCGTTCATCGATCATCAGTTGGTGGACATTGGACAGCTGGTTAATCAGAGCATTTTGTTCGTACAACGATTGATTAATTATAGTAGTATATATTTGGGTAGCATGAACAAACTACAAACATGACAAGTACACATCGTCCCACACCAGGATCGCCAGATGGATAGAAACCATATACCAAGTACTAGAGAGAGAGAGAGACAGATCGATGCATCCATTCGATTATTCAGCAAAGTGAAGCCAATATTTATGTTCATAGCCAAATTAATAACCAGACAGATGACGACAGATGCTGGTATCTGGTACGACGACGTGCACATTGCCTCCTCCCTGTTTGACTTGGTGCACCAGCACAAGACGCCAAAATCACCCGATCCAACAGTGGCTGGTGTGCTACGTAGGCTTGGGAGAGACGACTAGATAGATCACTGCAAGAGAGCAAGGAATCTTCAACTCGTGTGTGGGCAGTAGCTTGGAAGAGTCTGATACCGAGAGCGCCAAGAATGTACGGCCCCGGATCGAAATTTTTCCCGCGCAGATGACGATCAACTGGTGGATTATTAGCGTAATTTGACCTCAACTATAGAGTTTGTGATCGAATCAGTCGAAAATCACTATTTCGACTGATTCGTCTATTCCACCCTCTGCGAAAATCAAAACAATGCAGTTTAGGCTGATTCGATTCTAGCCAGAAATCACACCATGCTGAACTACTTAAGATCGCACCTTTTTCCGTCAAGATCGTGTAACGAGTGGTACATCAGAAATGATAGAACTAACATACTCCTCCGTTTAGAAATAATTCAAACGCTGGTTAGTTTAACTTTGAAGTAAATTGTCATCAAATAAAACCTATCGGAAGGAGTACCATCACCTATCGGAAGTAAATCCGTAGTCCTCTTGCCTTATTACTAGTTCTATAGTTTGTTATTAGGAGCGTCAATTCAAGTGAGCTCTCCTAGTATCATCACCTCCTCCAACTCTTCATCGCCATCATTGCTCTCGTCGGAGTTGCTAGAAAGTTTGCTGCTCATGACGAGCTAGACATTGGTTGCAAGCACTTCATCGACCTCAACAAAGAGGTGCATGGCTGTAATTCTATTTTTCAATCGGTTGAAGGTTTACTCGATGCGCGTCGCGTGATAGAGCTAGGTGGGTGCGGCGGGGAGGGCCGGCGCCGCGGGAGGCATTTATCATCAGTGGTGGGGTGGCCTCCAACGCGATGGCGGAGCCGAGTGGATGCAAGTGGGGCCGCATAGTGGCGTTCTCGACGCGCTATAGGAGACGGTTATCGCCAGCAGAGCTTAAAGTTGGAAGTTGTCGAGTGCTAGTCACTAATGGACGAGAATTTCAGGGCACGACGAGGAAGAAGGAAGCGGCAGCACCCATCGTCCTCCGCGCACTCGCAACCGGATTCAAATAAGCATTCCTTTTTTTTTTTTTGCGAAGGCATCAAATAAGCATTATTAACGATAAGCTTATCAGGGGTCTGGCCTCCTTAATATAATATGGCCTTTATCATGGGAAAAAAAACCAAGGTCGTGTAGTTGCTGGAACACGTGTGCGGCGAATAATTAATTAATTAAGCTGAGGGGAAGGAACCGTTGCGTGCGACGTGAGTGAGCGGACGACCGAGGGCAGCGAGTGCGGTCAAAGCCGCTTTGACGAAGGCACACGGCGGCGCCGGATCGAAGCAGAGCAGATTGATTCAACGACTCAACCGAGCGAGAGATAGAGGCCTCCGGCCGGGTCTGGGTCGGGTCGGGTCGGGCAAAATGTATGTCTGTCTGGTCGTGCTCATGTGTACGCCCTCGCTGCTCGTGGTACGGATGGCATCGACATCGTCGGCTCTGCTGCTACTGCTGAGCGACAACCTACTTATTACTACGTCCATAGTAATTAGTTCCTGGTTTTTGTCTGTCAGTGTATTCATCTTCATCAATACTACTGTCAGCGTATCCATCCAACGTCCAACGGGAATAAAAGTGTTAGCGCACTGTATTAATTCGTCGTATCCGCGTATGTAGATCTCCCGTTGGTTCTCTGCAATTATTCCTCTGCATGGTCTCTAAAATAAGGTCTTCTCACCTCCAGAGCGAGACCCGAAGCCTGTACCTAGTCCTTGAGAGATCGAGTCTTGGTTCTTCACACACACTCTTCAACTTTTTTAGAGCGCGACCGGCCGGCCGGCCAGGAGATGAAAGGGACTTTAATTAATTTGAAGTATAAGACTTCGCTCTTCAGTCAAACACACTCTTTGTTTTTGAAGATTAAAACATGTAAATAAAACTCAATGCATGAGCGAGCGCGACTTGGGGACTGTATCTTCTTCTTCTTCTTCTTCTTCTTCTTCTTCTTCCAGACTAGCTAGATTCGTTGCGTTTGAAAAATACAAACTAAGAAATATACAGAGGTTGAATCCCTCGACTTAATCACCAGCTACTATTAGAACTTACGGTAATAGTTAGGCTAGGCTAGGCGGGACTGAATCTCTGCGCAGCATGCACCACCGTACCAAATTGAGCTAGCTACGTACTACAAGTTAAATTCTAATTCACAAATAGTTATTAATTGAAGCGCTTGGTGAACAACAAGTGATCTAGTTCATTTATTTTAAAACTACGTACAGATTTTGCCCTAAAACGAGGGGGAGCACAGGATCGAGAGGTATATCTGCATCTAGCTGACTAATAGACGACGACGACGACCGTCCCTAGCTATTAAAAAGAACACAAAGGTAAACGTGTCCACGCGGAGCCGGCCGGGGAGTAAACCGGAACGAAAGCAAAAGAAAGAAGAAAGTCCAAGCAAAGGACGATCGACGGAGGACAGACGAAGACCCACGCGAAGCTGCACTAGCACGCGTTCGTTCGTCGACTTTGACGACGCGCGCGCGCGAGAGAGACCGACAGACCATGCATGTGTAAGTATATCATTCATTCTACTAATAAGAGAGGATGGATGAGTTCATGAGTAGTGTGTCGTGTTGTCAAGGGAAGGCAACAGTTACGTCGCGATCGATCGATCGAGACCGATCGATTGAGATGGCAAACCACACGCACTGCTGGACGCTCGACGATCATGGGATGTGGGATGGGGCATGTGGGAGTTGGGACTTGGGAGTCATGCGTGCATGTTCTTCATTTCCGGCACACACACCACACATTGAAAGCATGTATGTATGATTAGTTTATTGCTAGTAACATCTTGATACGACGAATAATGAAGCTGGCCCTCGTGTTGCGCGCCTTCTTGGCTTGCTTGCAAAGGTACGTAGCCGCCCGCCGTTGTGTGTGCACGCACGCATCTATACCAAGTACAAGTAGTAGTACTCTATACATACAGAGTACTAGTTTTATACTAGTAGTAACATTCTGGAATATGTGCTGCTGCATCTTGACGGATGTTCCTGTTTTTACGTTATCGAAACCGCCAGCTCTCGCTCTCAGGGCGCGGGCGGGGCGGCTGCTTCAATCGCCACAAATAATATTGTTAATTACTACTAGTACTGACTAATACTACTCAGTATTCTCTTACCTTATTATTGTACATTGATTACACTACTACGACGTAAGTACTAATACCTTAGCATCAGTCAACAGATTCGCAGTTTAAATTAATAAGCATTATATGGATGGTCGATAGTATACAATTGAAGTTATGGGGTAATTACGTAGAAACTCTTAGCAGCCGCGCCGGCCGCATGCATCAAGCTGGCTGTCTCTCTCTCTCTCTTCAACTCTGTTGAAAAACATTGAAGACAGAGACAACCACAGAAGACCGCGCGCCGGGCAGTGAGCAGAGTCGCCATCGTCCGAGAGAAATTAAAGCAACAACAAACCTAGCTTGCTCAAGCACAAAACACACGTTAACTAGGCAGCGCCAGTACGAATAGTTTCTTCCAGAGACAAAAAAAAAAGAAGAAGAAGAACATTTTAGTTTGAAGCGGTACTAGTCTACTACTGTACTACTATTATTTGATTTGTTCAGTGGATCGTTCGCTTTGACGACGGGAACCGAAACGGTACGTACGTGTCTGTTGAATTCCAAGGCCGGCAAAAGGACAGCCCTGGCATTCAGTGCATATAAACAAACAAAGCAACAAGAGCAAGTTGACGCATGATGCTGAGAGGAAGAGGTCGAGCACCCTCCTCGTCGCTCCTTCCTGCGCGCCTGTGGTTTGTTATTGAGGCAAGCTAGCCCTGGCGGGGCCGCCTGGGAAAAAGGAGGACGCGCGCGCGCGCGCGGGGCCGGGGATGAGTGCCAGTGAAGGAAAGCTACTAGTACTACATGCTTAGCAGACGCGCCACATACTGTATTGTATACTAATTCCCCTCGGGATCGATTCGCTAGCCATGGAATTAACCGAAATTCTCCTGCGTATTCAAATAGAAATACTATCTCCTCGGAGTCTGCGCACATTCCTTAGCTTGTTCCTCATCTCTGATGATGTCTTCTCTACTCAATCTCGGACCCCCAGAGAGGAAGAGGCCGGAACGAACGAGGAGCGCGAGCGAGAGCGAGAGAGAACGAACTGGCTGGGGTTTGTTTAGTTTTTAGTAGTACAATTGGGGTTGGGATTAGTGAGGAGTGAGATGGAATTAAGGACGAGCTAGGATGATCGAGCATTGGTATGCATGTGGCAGTTTGTTGCTTGACGCTATTGCCGCTGTCCCCTCCGTCCCCGGCCCGCACCGCACGCACATGATGATCGTCTCTCGTTCGCGCGCGCGCGCATGCAGCTCGATCTCTTGTCGTGCGCCCAAAACATCGGCTTTGTTGCTGGTAGCTACTTGCCTTGTCGCCGCTGCATGCATGCATCTGTATCTATACGAATCGGGTGGAAAATATATGCGATCCATGGGCCGCCGGAGATCGTTCGCTGACAGGTCTGGACCACATATATCGTCCCATGTCTGCTGCTCCTCATCCAGGCATCAAGTGCGTCTTATAGGGGAAACTTTATTACACCTTTCGTTTTTTAAATATAGTCACTTAATTTTGATCGTTAATTTTAACCATTCGTATCATTCAAAAAAGTGTAAGAAATATTATATGTTTTGTTATGATTTGATTTATCATCGAAGATTTTTTAAAACACGACTTTTATTTGACGTATTTGAACAAATTTTTTGAATAAAATGAATTAAAGTTATTAATCGATCAACTTTGGTTATATTTAAAAAATGAAAGGAATATAGTATATAACATGACAATTTTTGTTCCGTGTGTGGCAACATATCCAAAAGAAACTACATGCATTACGGCCCCAGGTTGAACAAACGTCGTTTCTGTGAATCACTGAATCTTATAGAGGAATTTAATGAAACTGTTCATCGTTTGTTCATCTTATATTACGGCCGGGTTGAACAAACTGTTCACCGAATCACTGAAGCCTGTTTCCTACTCCCGAGCGTAGTTACTTCCATTTTCGTAAACACACCTTGAATATACGCGCATATCCATTTATCATTTTGAGTATGTGTACATACTTTATTTAAGATTTTTCAAAATTGATAACCATGAAATTGTTTTGAAAGAACATATATTAGTTAATATACACTAAAATATTAAATTATTTGTGTGTATTTATATAGCCATCACTATATAATAAAATATGATTTCATTGTAATTAGTTCATTTTTATTATTTTTAAAAATCTTAGATTGAGTACGTACACATACTCAAAATGATAAATGAGTATGTGCGCATACTAAAATATGTTTTTAAAGGTGGGATAACTACACTTTGAAAGTAGAGAGAGAATGTGTCCCATTCTCAATTAGTACTTAATGTATATGTCCCATTCTTCATTACTATACAAATGTTTGACGACGGCGTCGCTTGTCGGCCAGGCCGGGGAAGAGGGGCCCGATCGCTCCCACCCACTAGGTCAGACTGCTGTTTTCCTTCGACTTTCCTCTTCGTCCCAAATGGAGGAACCTCCTAGCTTCTATCTTCTCTTCAGTGGCGTGGTTTTCTGACTTTATTGCTCCTGTGCAAAGCATCATCAACGACTCCAGTTTTTTCAACCGTACTGTGCCCATCATGGGTGAACGTCTCGAAACTACTGGGAATTAATCTATACTCCTACATAATACAAATAACAACACTTCATGCAATTCTATAATCATAATAAGGGGCCCTGCTGATTAATCATAATGTAATGCTAGGTCTCTCATGCATATTGAACCTTATTTGCTTCCAAGAGGTAATTAATGGAGAACATATCTTTGCCCGCTTGACGTTCGGCCTTCAAAGATGATACTATAGCAAAAAATGATTTTTTTTTTTAAATACAGCGCCTTGTGAAGGTGTTCATATGTACGTATAGATTATATGGTGTGCGTGATGTTTGTATTCATTGGGGTAAGTATTCGTGTAGTACGTGCTTAAAGACGAAGCTAGTACTATCGGCTAGCTGACATGATCGATCTCTCTGGGAAAAAGAAAGGAAAACAGAAAAGGAACGAGGACTTGACATGATAAAGGCCCAAAACCTGCCAGCGCTCCACCGTACTCGCTGGGCCATCGTACAGAGGAGATAGCTGCTGAGGGCCCACGCGCACCATATTATGGCCCACATCGAGCTGGATGAAAACCTGAATGCAAAATGTGTATGAACTAGTAGTATATTTTTAGCTTCAAAACTGCACCTGCATTTACTTTTACTTTGCTAGACATCCCAATGGCCTGCTCTTAGTCAGAAAGTAAGATAATCGTAATGATATGCTCTTAGTCAGTTAATATTGCATTGTTGTATATGTCCTGGTTTGCTCTCCCAATCAAATAGATCCATAGGGATCTATACTGGCAGAAGCAAAGTAACAATCTGATGTCGAGCACCTACAAAACTAGCCACTGATGATATGGCAAACATGTATTGTTCGCCTGTCAGCACACACTAGTAATTGACAGCTTGCTTGTCGGCATAATCCGTTTTCTTGGGAATAGTAAGAGAGTTGGTGAGATACTTATCCAGTTTGGGTGCTGTTAATATATACTAGGTGCATGTACAGTGTGGTAACACCCGGATAAGCACGGCCGATGTGGATTGCATTTGCATAATTAATTTTTGGCCTTTTACGCATGCCTTGATTAAGCTACACACAAGGCTCCAACCACCCAAACCTTTCTTCCAAATCTATCATGGGCCACACTGCATTGACAAAAACGAGATAAATAGGCCGGAGGATATAAATGCGCCCAATATTAACGCAATGATCGATCTCAAGTGCAAATGTGCAATCCATCCATCCATCCATCCATCCATCTACCCACACCAAACTCTCGCAATAATTAAGCATACGTGTGTGTGTATCTCCATCGATCTTTCTCGCATTGCATTATCAGGAAAAAGTTTGACGTCTCGCATTGTTGTAAAAAAAAAAAACTAGAAAGACTGACGGAAAAGAAGGATAAGAACGGGATCATCCATCGTCTGGGGTGGAGAGATGATGACCCAGTTAGTATGCATCGCGGTCATAGTAGAAAATAATGGTGATGTGTGGAGAGAGCACGTCATCACTTTCACTCTCTCAACTGGGTACGTAATCATGTAGTTGACCCAAGTTTCAAGTAACCGTAATCATAGGTTTGTATAGCTCTTGCTTTCAGGTAGTGTTTTATTTAGGTCCTGCTTTTTTGTCTGTACACGGTGGCATGGATCGACACGAGAAAATAAAATGATGTGTCCCACACTGCGTCGTGTATGGATGTTTCCTAAGCGTTTGTTTGGCTGTTTTCTAATCTATATAAACTGAGGAAAATTAGAGTGATTTGTGATGGTAGATGAACTAATATATTACTCAATCTCCCTCAATCTCCCCCAATCCATATGGATTGAGGTGCAGCCAAACAAGACTCGAAGAAGCCTCGACAATTCGACACTGACACTGGCTAGGTGTGTCCCTCTCTGTTTTTGGCTTGACGAAAATGGTGCACATTTGTTAAATGCAAGTTGGTGAAGAAGAACTGCTAGCAAAGACAATGAATATAAATATGGAACATAAGCTCCGGCTATCAAAATAGCATAGGCAATGTTATACTACCTCCGAATTTTTATTCTTGTGGTTCGCCAGCATAAATTTATACTGACCTTGATGACAGTATGAAGTTTGAAGCAAATTTATACTGACCTTGGATGATAGTATGAAGTTTGAAGCAGCTTTCATCTTAGGTGTAGGTGACAATATGGCGTCCACCTCCACCTCCTGCCCAAATATTCCTTTTCTTTAGGGATACTGCCCAAAGATTCTTAATACTGTAATACTGTATATTAATAGATGAAGCTATTGTAACAATAGAAAAAAATGGTGGGCTGTTGTAATTCCTCTTTATATATATATATATCGTTAGGACACCAATTTAGTTTAAAAATAAATTAAATTATCGTTGTGGACAAAAATTTAAAAATCAGTATTCGTACTCCTGGATTTGCAGCTCTCGTTTAATATATCAAAGATTTTAAAGTTTCTTATTTACCACCAATCTTAAAACTTTGATGCCTCTAGTGACATTTACATCAACTTTTGTTCGTTTTTGTCATCTCAAACATGTTTGTTTTTGTAAATGACCATACTACATATATTTCTTGGTTAGACCGACCGCTAAATCCTATATATTTTGAGTTCTGGAACAACATGATCTCTGTTTGCATGAATTTTTCTCTCATTGTTCATAAATTGTAGATCTGCATATCATCTTTGTCAAGCAGCATACATGATATTTTAGAGATACAATCGTCGTTGTTAATGTCATTTAACACAATTAGAGGTCCAATTTGATAGATGTGACGCAATAAAAAATTAAGGTCGATGGCAAATAAGAAACTTAAAAACCTTGATGATAAATAAGGAATAATATTATCTTTCAATGACATAGAAGGAATTCTCTCTAGTTTTGCAACATATTTTAGTTGTTAAATGTAGAAAAATGATAAACGTGAAAAAGGAACGGTGAAGCCATAAAATATTTCGATCCAACCCTTAATGCAATGCGGCCGAAAAAACCCATAATGCTATTTAGGCCCAATCCACTGGCTAGAGTTCGGTTCGGTCCAGTTCGAACACAAACCGCCTCTCCCTCGCCGAAGGGATCCAAGTTGCATCTCCACCGCATCCCCCATTCACACCGGTTTTTTCCCCAGAGACGTCCAAGTCGAGACGCCTCTCTCCTCAGTCCTCTCTCCGCTCCCCTGCCACAGCCGCGCAGCCATGGCGTCCGCCGAAACCCTAGCCCGCTCCCCGTCGCGGGACCCCTCCTCCGACCCGCCGCTGCGCGACGCGTCGTCCGAGCCCCCGCGCGAGTCCTCCTCAGAGCCGCAGAACGGCGCCAGCGAGGGCGCCGGGGACTCCTCGTCCCGCCGCCGCCGCCGCAGCCGCTGGGAGCAGTCCAACGACGAATCCGCGGCCAACTCCGGCGGCGAGGGTGGGACCGGTGGGCGGAAGCGCAAGTCGCGGTGGGCCGAGGAGGAGCCGCGCCCCGCCATCGCTCTTCCGGACTTCATGAAGGACTTCGCCGCCGAGATGGACCCCGAGGTGCACGCCCTCAACGCGCGGCTCCTCGAGATCTCGCGCCTGCTCCAGTCGGGCCTCCCCCTCGACGACCGCCCCGAGGGCGCGCGCTCGCCCTCGCCCGAGCCCGTCTATGACAACCTCGGCATCCGCATCAACACCCGCGAGTACCGCGCCAGGGAGCGCCTCAACCGGGAGAGGCAGGAGATCATCTCGCAGCTCATCCGCCGCAACCCCGCCTTCAAGCCTCCGGCCGATTACCGCCCGCCCAAACTTCAGAAGAAGCTCTACATCCCCATGAAGGAGTACCCTGGGTACAACTTCATCGGGCTCATTATCGGTCCGCGTGGCAACACACAGAAGCGGATGGAGAAGGAGACCGGTGCGAAGATTGTCATCCGTGGTAAGGGCAGTGTCAAGGAAGGGAAGCTGCTGCAGAAGAGGGATCTCAAGCCGGATCCCAGTGAGAACGAGGACCTTCACGTCCTCGTTGAGGCTGATACCCAGGAGGCGCTCGATGCGGCTGCTGGCATGGTGGAGAAGCTGCTCACCCCAGTGGATGAGGTACTGAATGAGCACAAGAGGCAGCAGCTGCGGGAGCTTGCGGCGCTCAATGGGACAATTAGGGATGATGAGTTTTGTAGGACGTGCGGGGAGCCTGGTCATCGGCAGTATGCATGCCCAAATAAGGGGACGACGTTTAAGAGTGATGTTCAGTGCAAGATTTGCGGTGATGGTGGGCACCCAACAATTGATTGCCCTGTCAAAGGTGCTCCTGGGAAGAAGATGGATGATGAGTACCAGAATTTCCTTGCCGAGCTTGGTGGTGGGAGTGCTCCTGAGTCGATGAACAAATCTAGTGGTCCGACGTTGGCTCTTACAGGAAGTGGTGGTAGCGGTGGTGCCTCTGCCGGTAACTCACCTTGGCCTTGGTCTTCCGGTGCTAGTGGTGCTGCTACTGGGGCTGCTACTGGGGTAAACGGGCTCAAGAAAGAGTTTGATGAAACAAATCTATACATTGGGTACTTGCCACCTACAATGGATGATGACGGGCTTATCAGTCTATTTTCACATTTTGGGGAGATAGCCATGGCAAAGGTGATCAAGGATCGGAACACTGGACTGAGCAAAGGATATGGATTTGTCAAGTATCAAGATGTTTCACAAGCTAATGCAGCGATTGCTGCGATGAATGGTCACCATCTTGAAGGGAGGACTATTGCAGTTAGAGTTGCAGGCAAACCGCCACAGCCACCTGTTCCTCCCGGTCCACCGTCAGCACCATCACATCCTCCCACAGTTCCTGCTTCTGGTGGCTATCCCTCGCAACCCTACATGGGGGCACCACCACCACCTCCTCCAGGGAGTTATCCTTGGGGCCAGCCACCACCATATGCTTCATATCCTCCACCACCGCCAGGCTCGAGCATGTACAATCCTCCACCTCCGGTGCCAGGACAGACCGCTCCACCTCCATATGGTGTGCAATACCCACCACCACCACCACCACCAGCAGCTCCTACCCCTCCACCAGGCACTGTTCCATCAAATGACGGAGCTCAGAACTACCCCCCTGGTGTAACACCACCGAGTTCTGGTGCACCCACCCAGCCTGTCCCAGCTCCAGTTTATTCCTCTGGTGCACCAAATCCGCCTCCAATGTATCCTCCACAACCTTACAGCTATGCTCCATATTATCCTATTCAACCACCGCCGCCGCCGCCGCCACCTGCTAGTGTTGATGCCTCTCAAAGCATTGCAACTGCACCTTGGGCCACCCACAATGGGCCACCGCCGCCACCACCACCAGCTAGTGTTGATGCCTATCAGAGCATTGCAACTGCACCTTGGGCCACCCACAATGCTCCGCCGCCACCACCCTTGACCTGCACATCTGACCAGCAGACTGCTACTTATGGTGCTGATGCAGAGTATGACAAGTTTATGTCAGAGATGAAGTGATGTGAGCCTTACTGGGGAATTTCTTGCAACAAAGTGAAGGTAAGCTAGCATGGTATTTGTTTTGTTTCTCTATTTTGCATCTGATAGTTGGAATTTGGAAATTGATGATAACCATGATAAATGGGAACAATTTATTGACTTGGTCTAACCAGTAAATTCATTTCCAGTTGCTTTATCTGTTTTGACATACTATGATTGTACATGATACCTGACCATTTCTTGTGATAAACAGCTAACTGGTGCTTGACCATTATATGTGTCATCAAATATTTTGCATGACACCGGAATGAGACTATGCATAAAATTATTTTGAATTATGTTTTGTCATGTATAATGTTGGGTTTACTGACTTGACCTAACCTCTTTGACCTTTTCTAAACTATTTTCGCAGGATTGATGTTTCTTGGAGCTTATCAACCTGATTTATTTCTTGTTGGAAGTTTGGGACTCACATCTTAACCTTGCTGTGTGCTGTTGTGACCATTGCATAGGTTGCATGCTTAAGGATGACATGAAGCATCACTTGTCAACACTCAACATGCATCGGAATAAATGCTTTATCTCCATTTGGAGCTGTCTGAAGGAACCCATTTTTACTAATAATTTTGTTCTGATATCTATTATTGTCATTATTTGAGATTACCATGTGATGTCATTTTAATGTTCTGTTGTTTTGTGAAAAGTGTCATATTCTCACTTTGTTGTTCGTACATATTGTTTATTCCCATGAATTTGGTAATTACCAGCAGCTGCTCCATCCGGATGCCAGAGCTTGCTCCCCTTGGCGGTCGGTATAACTTTGAGATGGCATGTTTGGCTTATGAATCTGTGGTTGTGTCAAGTTTTCATATCTTACATATTTGCCTGAGTTGTTTGGCAGTTTGTTCGTGGCAGCTTGACAGACAGCCAGAGTTATATACACATGCATATCAGGTATAAGGTATTGTTAAGTGCTGTAAACAGTGGCGCCAAAAGTGTTTTCAGTTTGATTTCTTCCTTACATTTCTGCTGACGAAAAGTAACGAGTTTTACAGTCTTGGTAGCTTATTTGTTAATGGGATCCGTACCATGCTGGAATATCTACGATGCAGATCCTAACTAGTGTTTATGTTGCTAACATTCTTTAACATGTTCTTTAAATTTTTCTGCTTGCAACTGGATAAGGATATACCCACTTGAAAATCTAGTCTGGAGGCTCTTCTCAAGAGGCATAATGGTACAGTATCGATGAGCTCATCTGAAGGTTTTAGTTTAGTTAAAGTTAGGCTCTAGATGAATCAGGAGGAAGGTAGGATACCACCATACCCAACGAATGAAATTGATAGTAGTGATCCTGACATATACCATAAAAGTGCCCTTATATAGAATTTAGGCTTTCGGTACTCTAATTTATTTTTCTTTGAAAAACAAAGATTTGTAGTGTGATGTGCTGTATACAGAAATAAAATGTACAATGTAAGAGTTGTATCGTTTTCTATTTGGAATGCTGGTGTTTTCGTAACCAGTCTCTGTTTTATGTGTCTGTTACCCTTGTTACCTTGTGCTTCTTTGCAAAATGATTTTTTTAATCATCTCTACTAACATTAGTGGGTTCATTTTCTTTTTTGATGCTTGAACCTGGACAGCTTCGCCTCTTACAGAGTTATCAGGTTATTTTACTTGGTATCAATTCATTGTCCATGTTTGAGTGTAAGCCAGCGTGGAGCAAGTATGATTTTGTTCAGTTTTGTGTATCTGAATTTCTGTGTGCATATATGGATTTGTTTTACTGCTATCTAGTTCTTGTGGTGTGAGTGCCGATAGAAAAGTGTTTTAAAGGCCGGATTTGATGGAGCTCTAGCCTTGTTAAATCAATGGATTGTGTTTTTATGTTTTGATTCCAATAAAAATGAAACCGTGGAGGTGCAAACTGTTTCACATGGAAGCTGCAAATTGCAAACCCTTTTCTCTCGTTTAGTTTTGATGTTCAAGTCCATTTATTGGAGTGTCTAAATAAGGCGAAAGAATTCATTTGCACATGAGGGGTAGCCAGTTGTTAATGCGTGACCGAACTAAACACGAGCCCTTGAAGAGCTGCAGGTCATAATGCTTGTAGGCACGCGGTCCGTTTTCTGAGACATTTTTCAGTTGCAAGCCATGACTGCCGCTCGGTTGTTGCCTGGTCGTTCCGGCGTCTGAAAGATACTCTTGACTTTGCCCGTCGATGAACAACAATAAATCTGTGAGCCATGTGAGTGAGACCGGTTGACTGTTGACCGAATCGTTTGGTCGTTTGAACTAGGGTTGGACATGCGTTTGAATAGCAGCTGTTCGTTGGAAAACCGTAGCGTGCCGAAAACATCAAAGAAACTGGGGACGTTGCCACTGCCCCTACGGGTAAGTCAGTACACAGCACAGTGACGACCTGGACAGAACGAGGAGTAACCAATTCCTTGTCGGGCGCTGGACGCAGTGGCAGGTGTTAGTCATGCTGCAGCGGAACTTGCAGGAGGACCAGCCACTTGTTCCTCTTGCTATTGCCGGACCGAACGCTGTGAAATGGAACGATCCCAACGCAGTCCAGGCCACCCCGGATGCAGGAGGAGAAACATGTTCTGCGGGGGCGGCGGCGAGAGTCCCGGTCAGTCTCTCCATCAAAGTTGAATCACTAGTCTATTCTTTTTAACCAAGAAGAGATCTACGGAAGATACCCATTGGGTATTTCATGCCCATCGTACGTTGCGTGGGAGGTGGGGTGTTGTGGTGGACGACTGGACGTAACGTAACAGGCGAGCGACGCCGCTGGTAATGTTGAGTGGACTGAAATAAAAAAAAAGGGAGGCAGGAGCCTGAGGACTGCATCGTCTATTCCTGTCTTGTGTTCTGAATAGTCAAAATGAGTAGAGTGTGATCCCTTTGCAATCATGCATGTAAAGAAGAATTCCAACAAGTATTAAAAGGTGGCTTAGGACCGGTTCCAAGCGTTGAAGGTTCCACGACGGATCGGAGCACGTGAGCCGCTGTCGCCGTCGCTGGCATCTTTGACGCCGCTCCCCTCTGTGCCGGTTGGCCTTTGCTTTGCCTCGTCCGGCAGGGCAGGGCAGCGGCTGTTTTCGTTTGGTCTCCCAGTCCACTTCGCTATAACGTAGTTAACCTGACTCCTCAGACAGACAAACGGACGATTTTTACAGCATCCAATAAATAGTGCATTGCATCCGAAGCAAAGGGGACGACAACCAAGTTAAAGTGGTCGCTGTCACCGTTACGTCTCCCCGGCCGGCCCGTCAAGCCTCCTCCTCCATCCTATATTCCTATTGTGGGGTGGGGCATCAACAACGCGCTGATGAAAAGTTGAGGTTGCGGACGACCATGCATAGCCCTGGACTGCACGGCGCTGCCACAAAGCATATGACAAGTCACGATTTTTGTTGCAACTGTAATTCATCTCGTCCGTGTGAGACCAAGCAAACGTGCATGGCACCTGCAGGCGGAGTAAAACAACTATACAGTAAAAAAATTTGATAAAAAGTTGCATTGAAATTTGCTAGAACTTTTTTTTTTAATAAACACAGTACAAACGCAAACACTCACATGCACATACGAGTACCCATCCCTATGAACATACGGGCGCACGCCCCGTCCCTATGAGCATCAATGAAAGACTGAGCCGGCTGTTCTTGAGATTCCGTAGAGTCACCACAGGTACCTCGCTGTCGACGAAAACGTCGCCTGCCACTGAACAAATAATTAGCTGTAAATATAACACTCGTGTCAAATCTAAGATTTAAATCCGACTGGATTGTTTCCACCATAAGGAGTCTAATCATCTGAGTTAAACTCAATAGAACCATGTGCATGTTTGAGAGCCATTAATTATGTGAATCACTGTCAAAGTGATCGTAACCCGTATCAAGCGAGAGTCCAAGAAAAAACTTCAACGCTGGTCTTGAACGCGTTCTCCGTCCAAGGTATACAAAATCGGTGCAAACTAGAACTGGTTTCACTTTTTTTATGCGAAATGCGACTTTAGAATTGATGATCGGGTATCGGTTCTCTAATATTTTTTGTAAACATATAAAAATTTTTTTTGAAAAAGTCTCGGACCGAGAGATAAACCGTAAAAACCGTATGGTAAACCCATTAAGTATCGCACAAACACTAGCTGAGAGATGAAAACCGTTGAAACCATATGGTTGGTTTTTGAAGTGATTTTCGCGGTTTCCATAAAAAAACCCTCTGAACGGTGCAGGGACAGTGCTTGCAGGAGAGGGAGAGCGACGGTGCCGACAGCGACGTCGCCCACTAGTTTTAATCACAAATCAAATGGTGGGTGGTGATCTTTTGATCGCTACGGTCCAGAAGCCACCCACCAGAGCGTGCGAGACCTTGACCGCACCACAATACACATTCTCCTCTCCTCTTCTGTCCTGTCCTGTGCCCTCCTCCTCCGCTCCGCTATATAACTTTCAGTTCCTAGCTCGCCAGCACGCCACCGAACAGGCCGACCGGAGCTACCGCTGAATCATCAATCAAGGCAGGCGGAGAAAGCCAACAGCATCCGAGGAGAGACACAGGATGGTGGCGACGATCGCGGTAGCGTCGGCCGGGCTGGGCATGCTGGCGGGCGTGGCCATGGCGAGCATGCCGTCGTCCTCCTCCTCCTCCTCTTCTGCATCATCCTCTGCCGGCACCACGCGGCTCCCGTGGCGGCAGGCCTCGTCGTCGGCGCCGCGGTGCGCGGCGTGCGGCGGGTCGGGGAAGGAGGAGTGCCGGCTGTGCGCGTGCTGGTCCGACGGCGGCGGCGCGGACGGGTGCGGCGCCTGCGCCGGCACGCGCCGGGCGCCATGCCGATGCTGCGGGGGCGGAGGGAAGGGCCGACGCGCGCCCGTGCGCGTCGCCGCCAGGAGCGCGGGGACGGCGATGCGGCCGGTCCACAAATGAGACCACAGGAGCAGCACAGGGGGCGGCGGACGAGGACGCTGCTTGTTTGCTCATCCGGCGTCGAGTTCTTGTTGTTGGCGTCCTTCCGCCTTTCTGTTTTCTTTTTTTTTTTTCCTTGTCAACAAAAAACCACGAAACATAGTACACAGTATTAGAATTTGTAGTACTAGCTAGATTAGGGAGTTTGCTGATATTTCAATAGAAAAGCTACTACACTCGAACGAACCACGATCAATTCGCTTGCTCATCACTGCATCCCTCTACTATTACGATGATGATGATCCCCGTCGTACATACGCACACGACGGGAGAGATCTTGACCGTCCTCTGTCTGTCTCTCTGTCTGGTTCGGAATCCGTCTGGTTTTTTTCTTTTGTATTTTAAATTCAAAACACGACAAACCAGTGAACCTGCGACGAAATCCAGCAAGAAGCATTCCTATGACGACGAAGCTTCTCAGATTTCCGCGTTATTAACAGGAATAAAGAAGCTCGCCTAGCCTAACAGCAGATCTGTAGATCCTCGCTGGATGCCTCTTTTTTCTTTCTTCTTCTTGTTTAATTAGGGAACTGAAATGATGATGAAGTCCCCCCCATGGACACCTTGACTTGTGGGCTGAGTGCAAGAAGAATAATCTTACACTTTACCTTCCACTTGCTCGCTCTGCATCGTAAATAAAGGTGATATTACACTTTCCAAACACGATACAATGGATCGTCAAGAAATGTTTTACTTATCTAGAATATAGATTTTTATCCCAACAGTATACAATAATATAAGCCATAGTTTTTGTCTCTCGCAGTTTTTCAGTGACTGCGAGCCATTGGACGTAGGCCTGCTACAGCGTTGAAGGAAAAAAAAAAGAAGAAAGAACAATCAGCTACATGTGAAGATCAAAGAATCAGGTTACAATTGAATTTTTATTTATTTTTAAATTAAGATTTTACTATCAAGAGCTGATTTAAGTTGTGACACGTCGTGAGGGGCGTGAAAGATGAGCTCTCAAATTGGAACAACTAAAAGAAAGAGATCATCAGCGACCATGTTCCACGTACGCTACACCTGCCCGCGCGCGGCCATTGTCAGGATTTCGAGCGTTTTCTCTCAGTACTTGGAGTGTAACACCCTTTCGAAATTGCAGGGTTCCTAACTTCGTGAGAAATATTCACACTGTAAGTGAGTTCAAACAAGCTGTTCCTGATGAAGAATGTACTACTCGATCCTTCTGTCTTAGAATTATTATTGTTGTTAGGACGAAACACAAGTTTCAAAATGTATTAAAGTTGAGAACATCAAGTTGCATGAGAAAGGGTTGTTGCCTTTCCGATAGATCGCGAAGCTGTCGCGTCGTCCCCTAGCGACATGCAACCGTATTACTGTAACAAAATTTGCATCACATGTTTGATTGATCGGGCTATCCAAGTGCAGACGACAGAGAATCGCATTTTTGTCCGGCCTCCAAATCAAAACAGCTTCCTTATTCATCGAGAATAAATAAAATCTTCTTCCTTTATTAGCTATTGATGCTAATAACATCCATCCTTCCATTCAGTTAGCCTCGATTGGGACCTGTCGCGTGCCCTGGATAGGAAATCAGGCATCCCAAGTTGTTGGCTTATCGGTGGTCCATATGTGCACTGTCCATTGATCCTTTCTGTTGTGAAGATTTTTTTTTTTTTTTATAATGGAACCATGTTCCCGCCTCTATTGTTTTAAAAACAATACACAGCGTCAATACAACCAACAAGCCATGAAGCTCCACAATCTCTCACTAGACAGGATAACAAACACATGATCAACCCAACATAAACAAGAAGACCCAAAGTCATGTCCAAAACAAACAGATCACTCTATGGAAAGAACGAACACTAGGCTTTAATTCTATTCCGAAAGCTCCACCCAAACTTTGAGAAAACCTCCATAGTAATAGATTCCAAAAGTCGACAACCATTCTTGAACCTCGGTCTGTCTTCTACTTTATGCAGCATGGACCATTGCCGAATCCTGTATGTCGCCTTGAAAATTACCTGTAAAAAGGTATTAGTTTTAGCTTGGTTAAAAACCACGTCATTTCTATTCAACCACATAGCCCAACAAAGAGCTGCTGCACCTACTAATATTTGTTTCCTAAGCTTCGGTTGAGCACCATGAAGCCAAGAGCCAAATAGATTTGATATGCTGGTAGGGGGTTGAATTCTAAATGTGATAAAAACAGCATTCCAAATAAACTTAGCAAAGTGGCAATCGAAAAACAGATGTTGTATAGTCTCCATAGAGCTACAAAAACAACATTTAACATTACCTTGCCAATTTCTTTTCGCTAAGTTATTTTTAGTGAGAATGACTCCTTTTTGGAGATACCAAAGAAAAATCTTAATTTTCAAAGGCACTCTTATCTTCCATAGTGGGCTCTTATCCGGAACTACTCCCGCATGTATCATATTCATATACATTGAGTTAACAGTAAAAGCACCTCCTTTATTTAACCTCCAAAGAAAAACATCCCTTTCATTTGTGAGATTGACATGTACTAGTTTATTCACCAAATCATACCAAGCATGTAAATTTTCCTCAACCAACCCTCGCCTAAAAGACACATTAAGTGGTATGGTCCTTAGAACATTTGCCACTGTGTCATCTTTTCTCCTTACAATTCTGTATAAATAAGGATAGGCAACCCTAAAGGATTTATCTCCTAACCAAGTATCCTCCCAAAATCTAATATGTGTCCCGTCTTGAGGTTTAAAAAATCCACCTTCCAAAAAACTATCTTTTACTTTCATTAGTCCCGACCAAAAATATGAATCACCTGGTCGTCTATAAGTTTGAGTTAAGGTTTTCTTTGACAAATATTTTCTTCTTAGAAGATTTTGCCATACCCCATCCTCATTCATAAGTTTAAACAACCATTTGCTTAAAAGACATTTGTTCTGAATATCTAAGTTCAGAATGCCTAGACCACCATAATCTTTTGGCTTACAAAGTACACTCCACCTAGTGAGTCTGTACTTCTTCTTATGTTCATCACACTGCCAAAAGAATCTTGAGCGGTGGTAATCCAGTTTTTGGAGGACCCCCCTAGGAACTTCAAAGAATGGCAGCATAAACATAGCCAAGCTAGTTAAGACTGAGTTAATTAACACTAGTCTACCACCAACTGAAAGAAGCTTTCCTTTCCAGCTACTAAGCTTTCTCTGAAACTTCTCCTCAATCATTACCCAATCCTTATTTGAAAGTTTCTTGTGACTCATAGGAATACCAAGATATTTGAATGGAAAGGTCCCTGTATTACAACCAAAGAGTTGCGCATACTCCCTTTCACACTCTTTGGCTTTTCCATAGCAAAAAAGTTCACTCTTCTGAAAGTTAATTTTTAGCCCCGACAACTGCTCAAAGGTACTAAGTACCAGTTTAAGTTCTTTTGCTTGGAGGACATCATGTTCCATAAAGAGAATGGTATCAACAGCATATTGGAGTATGGAGAGGCCATCATCAACAAGGTGAGGAACAACCCCCCTGAACTTTTCATTAGACTTGGCCCGATCAATCAAAGTTGCCAACATATCAGCAACTAGATTGAAAAGAATCGGTGACAAAGGATCACCCTGCCGCAGTCCTTTCTTGGTTTGAAAATAATGACCAAGATCATCATTAACTTTAATGCCAACACTTCCACCCCTAACAATTTGATCAATCCACCTGCACCAAACAGGGGAGAAACCTTTCATTCTTAGCGTTTGTTGAAGAAATGACCACTTCACTTTATCATACGCTTTCTCGAAGTCTAGCTTCAAAATTACCCCATCTAACTTCTTCCTATGCATCTCATGTAAAGTTTCATGTAGAATGATAACCCCTTCCATTATATTCCTGCCTTTCATAAAAGCAGTCTGTGACGGTTTAATTACCTTTTGAGTGACAAGGGCTACTCGGTTGGTCATCACTTTAGTGAAGATCTTGAAACTTACGTTCAACAACCAAATGGGCCTAAATTGTTGGATCTGTATAGCCTCCTTTTTCTTTGGCAATAATGTAATTATTCCAAAGTTAAGACTAAAGAGTGGCAGGTTACCTTTATGGAATTCTGAAAAAAGAGCCATAAGGTCATTCCTAACCAAATCCCAAAAGACTTGATAGAATTCGGCAGGGAATCCATCAGGACCCGGGGCCTTATTATGCTCCATTTCAAAAATAGCCTTTTTAACCTCCTCCTCTGTGAAATTCAAAGTAAGAACCTCATTTTCCTGGTCCGACACCTGTGGAATATCCTCCCTAAAGGATTCCATCAAGGAGAAATTATTCCCTTCCAGAGCGCCAAAAAGGTCCTTATAATAGTTGGTAATATATTTCTTCAAATTTTCATCTCCTTCTATAATACCCTCCTCTTGCTCAAGACGGAATATACGAGTTTTCCTATGTTTACCATTAGCTACCAAATGAAAATACTTAGTATTACAATCGCCAAATAACAACTTAGTTGTCTTGGCTCTTTGGTACCACTTAATCTCCTCCTCTCGTAGTAACTGAACCAACCTCTCCTTATAGTAATGTTTTAGATCAATTTCAGAAGTGCTAAGAACTTGAGTCTCAGCCTTTTTATCTAATTCATTTGATTTTCTTATTAATTCTGCTTTTTCTTTCTTATAAGTACCACTCACATTCTTAGCCCAACCCCTTAGGAATTGTCTAAGTTTTTGAATTTTAAACTGCCATCGTTCTAATGCTGTTTTACCCCTGCGTTCTTTATTCCAAACTTCCGCCACTAACTCAGAGAAGCCATCTCTTAGTAACTAGCCAAGTTCGAACTTGAACATTGATTGTTTATTACCATGAGTGTCGTTGCCAGTGTCTAGTAATAGTGGGGTGTGGTCTGAAATTTCCCGATTTAACGCTTGTACCGTTGTCAAAGGAAATTTTGCGTCCCACTCCGTGCTTACAAGAATCCGGTCGAGCTTCTCATAGTTGGTGACACTCTAGAATTGGCCCAAGTAAATTTATGATTTGATAAATCAAGCTCCCTCAAGTCTAGACCATCTATGATAGCATTGAACAAGAAGGGCCACTTATCATCGTACTTGTCATTATTTTTCTCTTGTGGACTCCTAATGATATTGAAATCACCTCCAATAAGAACAGGATGAGTTTCTTTTGAACAAGTTTGGACCAACTCTGTAAGGAAGGTTTCCTTTAGTTCTGCTTGAGCAGCCCCATAAACTGTGATAAGCACCCATTGAAAACCGTCTTCTTTATTTCTAAGGTGAAACTTAACATAGAAGTCTCCCTCATCTATGTTACCAATGTCAAAGACTTCTAGATTCACCCCTAATAGCATACCTCCGGACCTACCATGAGGTTCTGTCCAATGCCATATGTACTCTTGCCCTCCACAAATATTATTAAGCACGGTTCTAGAAAAATCCTTCTTTCCTGTTTCCAAAAGAGCAATGAAGTCTAGCTTCTGCTCCTT
Organism: Oropetium thomaeum; assembly: GCA_001182835.1. Taxonomy (NCBI): domain Eukaryota; kingdom Viridiplantae; phylum Streptophyta; class Magnoliopsida; order Poales; family Poaceae; genus Oropetium; species Oropetium thomaeum. Next base: position 1,994,025 of record LFJQ01000006.1, on the reverse strand, counting down.
TGATGTATCTATTAGAAATCTATATTTAGCCAAGTCACTAAGACCTCTGCTATTCCAAAATATTCCTTTCATTTTGCATCATATTTGTGTTTCTTAATCACCCTAAACTTGGGTTTTTTCTTTACTCTAGATGATGAGAAAGATTTGTTTTTCTTGAAGATAGTTTGAAAATCACAGCTTAGGTGATCAACATCTTCATCCATAACCTCGTCCATAAGATCTCCACATAAGAGACCAGGAATATGATTTTCCGATTCATCATCTTCCTCCTCAATGAATAAGTTAGAATCTGAAATTTCTTCCGTACTAGACGGCTTATCATTGATTCTATCAAACTCAATATATTTTAATTTATTAACTGAATTTAGAACCTCACAATGGTTAGCACCTAAGCTCACACCTAACTCATGCAAACTGGAAGAGATAACAGCAGCAGAGAAAGGAATAAAAGACAAGTCGGGTTTATTACCTTAGCTGAAATCTAAATTCTTCCATGCTGTCCTCTTTTTCGCCTTTGCCATTATGTGATCGTCGTTGGACTTGCTCAGTCTCGGACTGGCTCTTTTTGGCGCTGCACTTGCCTCTGCAATAGCCGCAGCAGCTCTTACTTCCGCCGGAATGAGAGCAACATCACCCATCGCATTATGAGCAGAGGCTACTACCACCGTCGGTACAGCAGCAGCCCCCGTCGTATTATGTGCAAAATCTGCTACCGCTGCCGGGATAGCAGCAGTAGCACCAGCTGTGTTATGAGCAGGAACACTCAACCCATTTGTTATACTCATAGCTCTAGGCATGCCCTGAGTCTTGGCTGCCTGCTTAGAAACATCCGCCAAAGAAACCTTCTGATGTGTGTCCTGTATATCCATCTCTTCTCCTTCATAATCCAGCAAATCAACATCTTCATGAGAGTACACGTCGTCTTCTAGGCCATCAGCCTGAACATTATCATCATCCTCAGCTAGTAAACGGTGTGCACACTCCTCCAATGCCTTGGAAACAGCCAGGTCAATGATGCTCTCAGCCATACTTCTAATCTTGTCTTCCATAGGAATAGCAGATCCTAGACTTGCAGCTCCATTAACCACCTCATTATGATTCCCATTCTCCTCCACAATCATATCATCCGCTTTTGCCCTTTTAGCCTCTCTATCAAAACTTTCATTCGTGTGTTGTGTTTCATCAGTTGGATCCTCATTTCCTTTATCATCTCATTTCCAAAATCAAGCTCTACTTCATCACCGTTGTCATCAAAACCCACCTTCTCTTTTTTAAGCTTGAGCTCAAAATAGTGATCGCTGATGACCACATCAAAGTTCGAAGGAAGCAAAGCAGGATTTAAAACTGCCACAAGAATTCTTCCATAATCATTCTTACGTGTGGTGACCATGTCTACTACTTGAGTTGACCCGAACATCGTCCCAACAGCCCAAAGATTAAGGTACTCCCTTAACTTCTTTTTTATGCCGTAGACCCGTATCCACACTTTCGGTAAAAGAAAGCCTTCCTCTTTCACATGCCACTCCTTGAACTTCAAACGAGCACCCGTGACGACACCATTAATGATCACATCAGCCCCGCCATGAGCAATTGATCGCTGCAGATCGGCTTTGGAAGGAAACTGGACCACAAAAGAGTCCTTATCTTGCGCTACAGCCTCCCACTTCCATTTGACCGGAACAATTCTCCGAAGTTGCTCTACGATCTGTTCCTCAGACAAGGAACCGCCTTGCACAGTGACCAAGGCAGTTCTAGAATCCTTCTTCCTAGGGAGCGGCGCATGAGGAATGTGATAAAATCCCATGCCAGCTACTGCATATCCTACTGCATGAGCAACTGGTTTAGGCATCTTCAAGATTGGGCAACGATGATTAACATGATCATGCCCATCACAAATATGACAATACACTTCAGTCCCACATTCAATCATAGTATGGCCCTTTTGTGAACAACGAGTGCAGTACTTGCCCTTGCTGCCTGCAATGTTATAGTTCACATCAGTACTCCAGCATCCACCACATCCAAATCCATGTCTCCTTCACCCTGCCGAACTTGATTCTGAGAAGCAAACTTGTTCTGATTAGCACCTCCATGTTGTGGTCCTTGCGATAATGGTGCCCTTGCATCTGAGGCAGTTGGTTCTGCCGGCACCGCCTGCGATTGCTTTGGAGGCATGATTGGAGCAGCCGCAGAAGCTGCTGCATATGAAGCACAGCCAGCGCCGCCTCTACCCCGGCGTCCTGCAAAGCCCCCACGACTAGGCGGGAAGCCGCGGCTGCCACGGGCTCGGAAGCCGCGCCTCGCCCACCCGCGGCCAGCATGATGTACTGCACCACCATAACCAGGGTCAAAGCCCCGATTGCTGCCATGGAAACCACCAGCCAATTGAAAAGCTTCATGCTCCTCGCGCTGAAAGCTCCGATTGCCCGCTGGACCGCGGCCGCGGCCGAGGCCCTCGAGCTCATGTCCCTGGTGACCTCCACGCCCAGCCTGCTCCATCAAACCGGCGCTACGACCAGCACCCCGGCCGCCTGGTCCAGTACCACCTTGCATCGCCTCAAGCACTGGTATGTGTTTGGCACTCGAAGCGACAACCCTAGACTGCCGCCGCCCTGCACGCGAGAAGAGCAAACCAAGGCCAGAAGACAAAGTGAAATGGGCCGAGTTCTCACCGTTTCGGATTAGGATAGTCCGGCCTGTTTTGTCCATCGCCTGACTCTTCAGTTTCCTCTCCTCGGTGGGGCCCATCCTTTCCTGGTTATCAAATTCAAAATTTGAATCACGCCGCCGCCGGTCGCCGGACTGCGCAGCCGGAGACGAGGATGACACATGTGGAACACCAACAGTCTTTTGCGGCCGAGCGCACCTCGGATTCGCAACTACTTGCGCCTTGACAAGTGCATCTCCGAGCGTCATCTTAGGAGACAGCCTCCGCGCCGGCAGCGGTCCTCGCCATGGCTTGGATGACAACCGCTGCTGAGCTATGTCATGAAACATACGACTACTAGCTAGACGGCCAGCCCTTTTACCTGCAGCATCAGACACTGAACGTACCTTAGGTGGTGCATTGTCTGCTGCAATCAGCTGTGTCTCCGCCGTGAGGACCTCGTCGACGATGTAGCCCGCCATCAGTGCTCTGAGGAAGGCAGCTGAAGTAGGTAGGTCCTCTTTCACTTCAGCCACTTCATCGCTTTCTCCCTCTTCATCCAAGCTCAGTTCGTCCGCAAGTGCCCAAAATCTGGACCCAGACGGATGACTCTGCAGATTCACTTTTAAGCACTCCATTTCCGGTGTCGCCGGCTCCGAGCTCGCCGTGGGCCCTTTTGTCGGCGACGAACTCTGCTTTTCCATCACAAACACTGGCAGCACAACCTTAGGTTCATGCCCTTCCGGGGAGGAACCCGTCCGTGGCTCCGACGCCAGCGTCAGCCGGCGCGCGCGTGGTTGAGCACCTGGTGATCGGAACACCTTCAGACCTTTTCTCATGTTTTTTTGGTGTCTTTCTTGACCTGGAAGCTCACAACTTTTTTAACCACCTTCTGTTGTGAAGATATCTCATCGGACTCTTTGTTTGCTCCCAAGTGCGTCTACACACATGCGGTTTTCGTAATTTTAGTGCTAGCTGAAAGAGGAGAGAGAGAGAGATGGTTTCCGAACCTATTCTACTCTACACTCGCATGATCATGAACTGTTCCAGATACCAAGCATGGTTTCATATCTATGTGCATGCATCTTTCTTTGATGGCTCTATACGTGATCAGCGACCCATTCTATAGTATCTATATGGGTTAACCATACATTACTGATGGAACCACATAAACCACTTGTGGCCCGACAGTCTTGACGGTACTCCCCCACCCTCTCCAAAAAGAAAAACAATTCAAATGATGAAATATGAATTTAAATGACATTAAAATAAAAATCGAGCAGTTTAGGTGGTAAACCCCACGGTTCAAAGAACTATTCAAATTTTCAAAATTTCAAACGTGATGCAATAATCGTCTGTTCTTGCAGTTGCATCGGACTAGCTTTTACGAGCCTGGTACCTATATGCACAATATAAGAGAAGAAGTCATAGTCTCTGCACGTGGTCCACCAAACTTTAACCTCTGTGTAGCACCCAGGCATTCACCAAAACACATAAAAACCGACATCTGGTCTTTGCTACTAAAGTCTGTGTGTCGTGATGTAGTATTAGGCAGCTGCAATCTCCAGTTTTCCACTCACAACAGCCTGTCCAGGGAGGCGCTTGCCAAACCCTAACTAAACTTCTCTATCGTTGCACATCTTTCTCAACTGCAATTGCTAATGCCGTGACGATCCAGCTAGCTAGCATGCCTTGTTGTACTACTTGCATTGCTTGGTTGATGTGGGAAGCCCTCCCTCGCTCCTTTGGGTGATTATCTTCATCTCTATCGACAATCGATCAATGGCTCGATTGCGACTTGATGATCAATTTCTCGATCAACAGGGAAACAATACTTCTCGAGTTTTGAGTGATTATCGATTCATGTCAACTAGAAAGTCCTTTACACTTCTTCCCTGTTTCCTACTATTACGAAATGATCATCCGCATATATATAGTGGAGGAAACCGTTCTCTTTTTGCCGGCATCATGAGTGACATGTGTTGGCTTTGTTTCATGCAGTAGCAGCAGCAGCGCCATTTAGGTTGCCAGCTTTCGGAGAATGAAACAGGGGAACACACAGGGGCGACACATCACCGATGTGATTTCCCTTATGGTTGAGTGTAATACTTGTAACAGAACCAAAAGACAGGAGATACAAAGGCCACTCGTCTCCAAATTAAACAACCTTTCCATAGGTTCTTGTCTTGTCTCTAGGAAATGGTTTGCCTGTAGTGTTCGCGAAAAAGCAAGCCTCAACTTTTACTAGGAAATGAGAGGCCGCCGATCCAGAAGAAAGAACACCAAAGCTGCATCGGGGTCAATAATAAGCCTAATGAACAAATATACTAAACAATGGGTTTGCTACTAATTTTAGTCTAAAATCTTATTTGTTGTGATGTGTGCACACGTACAATACTGCAAGTATAACATTGGTTTGGAATCCGTCTGGTTCTTGTCTTGTCTTTTTAATTCAAGACATGACAAATCAGTGAACCTGCAACGAAATCAAGCAAGAAGAATTCGAACGACGTCGAAGCTTCTGATTTCCACGCTAATTAACAGGAATAAAGAATGGAACTAAAAGCTAGAGGAAGTCCTCCCCGGACACCTTGACTTGTGGGCTGAATGCGAGAAGAATAATCTTACTGTACCTTCCACTTGCTCACTCTGCATCGTAAATAAAGGTGATGTTACACTTTCCGAACACGATACAATGTATCATGAAGAAATGTTATTGTCTGGAAGACAGATTTTTATCCCAATAGTGTACAGTAATATATATAAGCCGTAGCTTTTGTCCCTGGCAGTTTTTCAGTGTCTGCGAACTATTGGACGTAGGCATGCTAGAGAGTTGAAGGAAAAACAGAAAGAAAGAAAAATCAGCTACATGAAGCTTGTTTATGATATATCGTGATGTTTAGTTTGGGACGCTCTGTCTCACTTGCTCCGGCGACCAAGGCAGCTTTCCGGCGAGCGACCACACCGGACGAAGATCCCGGCCGATCGTTTGATGAACTTGATCGGGAGAGAGCAAACCTACAAGCGTTGATCGATGAGGCGATTGTTAATGCGAAGCCCAGGAAATATCCTAGCGCAGAGCAAGCCTCGAAGACGGCGTTCGTCGGGAAGTTTTGGAACTCGACGTCGGATTCCGAAAGCGATTGTGAAGACCTTGGGGATGCTGATGTCGCTGCTGCTACATGCGGCCAACATCCAATTGTACCTGCTACAGCCACACCATCACCGGTTCTTCACCAGCAAAGGTACGTGTTCCTCGTGTTGCAGGTGACGGAAGGAACTACGCAGCTGCCGGCAAGCCAAGCGTTGGAATACGATGGCCTTGGGTGCCAAAACCATGGAAAGGGCCCTTACCGCAACAACGGCGCTCACCATCACGAACCATGGGAGATTTCATCAAGCCGGCGCTACAGCGTCATGAAGCTGCTATGCCGGCCGTATTCCGGCGATCCCACCCGACGTCAGATCCTGAAATTGCTCTGATTCGAAATTCGAAAAAAGATGGGCCCCTATCCTATGCTGGGCCGGATGGGCCACACATGGAAACACTAGAGCGGAAAATTAATCAAGGTCTAGCCCGGCTGCAACGCATTTTGCGTCGTCCGATCAGGCAGTGGACAGGGACAATCTCAGGAGACACACGCTCGTTTGCGGCGGCGACCATGGCTGGCGGCGGCGGAGGGCAAGGAGCGGGTTCCAGCAGGGACGACAAGGGCGATGGCAGGCGCGGCTCCGGGATCAAGCACTTTGCAAACCGCGCGCGTGGACGCGGTGCTGGACGGCAGCAGGGGAGAGGGCGAGGCCGTGATCGTGTTGATCGTGACCAAGCCCCATCTCATACAGCGCCGATTGAAGCAGCTCGCGACACCAATCGCCGGGGAGCCGGGCGCGGCTTCAGTCACAAGCAGTCCAAGGTGGACAGCAGAGAGAAGAGAATCATTTCAATGGAAGATGAGGACGAGCAGACCAACCATCAAGCTTTAGGTGAACCTGCAACCAAGAAACAGAAGGAAACAATTGTGCTTTCCTGCGATATATGTGAGGAGGCTCATTACGCCTCTCATTGTCCTTTGTTACATGGCTCTAAACCCACTGCAACTTTCTGTGGCCTTGGTGGAGATGGACTCGGTTTCTTCCAAATTCCGACATTGAGAGGATCAACAACAAAAGCTCCCAGGAAAGTTTCAGCCACTGCCTTAATCACCATTGAGCAGGGTGAAGTTTCAGCAGACCTTCTTAAAGCTGAGCTTGGTCGTATGTTACCAATCAAATGGGATTGGATAGTGCGTCCCCATGGTCCCAACAGGTACATTGTTCCGTTTCCTTCTCAGGTGGAACTCCAAACATTGGTGTCAATTAGAAGAATTCCTACTGACAAGAACGAAGGCGTTATGATATTTGCTGAATGGAACAATGAAATTAAACCAAAGAGGAAGCTGCACAAGGTATGGGTACATGTTTATGGTGTACCATACGAAATTAGGTCCTTTTTGCCTCTATGGGCGATTGGGTCCATTTTGGGAGCAACTCAGAAAGTTGACATGAGGTATCTGCGGAAGACTGGGATTGTCAGACTGCTCGTGGCTGTTCTTGATGCTAAATCGATCCCTGAAGATTCTGAAATCGTTGTTGACGATAACATGTATGACATTTTCTTCAAGATCGATGAGGTCGTGACTGGTGGGCAAGAAAATGAGGATAATTTTGATGACGATGATCACCTTGACCAGAATGGCTTTGAAGACCAGGAAATGGAAGAGGCGAACCCACCGGAAGAAACATCAGACCCATCCAACTCCAAGCAAAATACCTTGCCTCAAGTTTCTTCTACACAGGGCAAGTCAGGCCATATGCCAACACAAATGGAGCTGGCTGCTTTAGTGGACAATGCTCTAGATACTGCTGTTACTCGCCTCCTAGATGAACTTAGTTTCAAGGTTGCGAATGAACCTGTTGATGAAGCAATTCACTGCCCGTACATTTCTAATGGTACGGATGTTGCCAACCAAGCTTTTTCTTCAGGTATGGTGTCTCCTGCAGATTATGGTAATACTCAGCTATGCCCGGACGACGCTCCCTCTAGCACTTTGTTTGAGACAGCAGACGGGCTCGGCAGGGAACTTCCTCTACCGCACTCACCTGTTGTGGATGAAGTTGCGGCATCATTGGAGCTGATGGATGAGGACCAGGCTCTGGTTGATGGCTTTCCCATCCCGGTGCATGGCACTTCTGATCTCACAGCAGTACATGTTGAGCTTGTTCCTGCGGCGCCACTCGAGCCGTTGGCTGCAGACCAGGCACCGGTCGATGGTTCTGCCATTCCTGTGCATGGCGTTGTTGCTGATGCGGCTATTGAGGAGGTCACACCTGATGAGCAGCAGCGTCAAGGCCAAACGGCTTTGTCCGAACAGCAGCCGGAGGGTGAAACACCTGCTGCTGAGGTCGCTGCAAGCATGGGAATTATACCTGTGGCGGGCGTGGTGCACGACTCCCCCAAGCTAGCACGACATGTGCCTGCCCCTCCTGCCCTTTCAGCAGGCCGCGGACGCGGGGGGGTGGCCAAGGTGATTGCACCTCTTCGTCGCAGCGAGCGTAATGCTGCGACAAGTGATGAACACACTATAGCGAAGGCGGTTCGTGCTGCTGCATTGCGCAATCTGGATACATCAGGTACTATTCGTTCATTCAATTCGTTTTCAGATTCTCGCATTTCTTCTAATCTGAGCAATATAGGAGTTTCTATGGGTAGAGATGATAAAATCGTTTCTAGTTCTATTGTCTCACTTAAAAATATAGAAATAGATAGGCTTGTAGTCTCGGGTAAGAAGAAACTTGAGAACAAAAAAAATAAAAATAGTTCCACATTTACAAATGATGAGGAGGACAGACTTGATGCAATTCTCGACCACGTCTGTGGGGATTTAAATGAGGACTTGCATGAACTGGAACAAGATCACATTTTAAGTGAACTTAGTCCAGTTCCTCGTAAGAAAAAGTCTAATTCTGCTAAAAAGATTAACAAAGGCAGACCTCCTAAAAAACCAAAAACCCCATCTAAACTGTGTTTCCAATGAAAGGTGTTTTTTGGAATAGCAGAGGTCTTGCTGACTTGGCTAAACACAGATATTTGGCGGATATGGTTCGAGAGGAGCAAATTAATTTTATTGCGCTCTCAGAAACAGGTCGTGAGGATTTTCCAGACTCGATCCTCAATACCTTTTGTGCTGGCCGTAATTTCATATGGCATAGCATGGCCCCACACGGTCGCTCAGGAGGCATCCTGTTAGGTGCTGACCTAGATATCTTTGATATAGGATCCATTGATGAGGGTGATTTTTATGTTAAATTTCTCCTTCGAAACAAATCTGATGGATTTAAGTTTGTGCTATATACTGTTTACGGTCCGGCACAACTACAGCATAAAGAAGCCTTTCTTATTGAATTGGCAAATACTTGCTCTCGTGAAACCCATCCTTACATTATAGGAGGGGATTTTAATATCATGAGAAATCCTGATGATAAAAGCAAAGGCGACTTTAACTTTAAATGGCCTAATCTTTTTAATTCAGTAATTGAAACCTTAGACCTCAAAGAGATTCACATGTCAGGACGCCAATACACTTGGGCAGGTCCTGGTGATGACCCTACTTTTGAAAAATTAGATAGAGTGCTAGTTAGCACTGATTGGGAGCTTAAATTTCCTCTATCTACTGTTGAGTCTAGGGACAGGAGCCAATCAGACCACACACCTTTAGTGTTAAATACTGGTTCCTCAACCCACTCTAACAAAGAACCGATCTTCAAATTTGAACGAGGTTGGTTAATCAGAGATGGGTTCTTCGATTTGGTGGCAAATTTATGGCACACGGAAAATCGTGGAGATACTGCAATGGAAAGATGGCAAAACAAAATTCGACATCTCCGCAAGTATCTTAGAGGTTGGGCCAAACATACTGCAGGCTCATATAGAAAAGAAAAGAAAAAACTCATCTCAATGTTAGATGCCTTGGATAAAAGGGCTGAAAACATCAATCTTTCAGACAATGAGATAAACTTGAAACACTATCTCAAAGAAAGATTGGTTCTCCTTTTACGAGAAGAAGAAATGAAGTGGTACGAAAAGGCGAAGGTTAAAACCCTTCTGGAAGGTGATGATAATACTCAATTTTTTCATCTGATCGCCAATGGAAAACATCGCAAACAACACATCTTCAAATTAGAACAAGAAGATGGAGTAATTGTGGGCGATACTGAATTGAAACATTACATCACTAAGTATTATAAAGACCTTTTTGGACAACCACCAGATGATAATATCTCACTTGTGGAGAGTGAAATTAGTGACATTCCACAAGTCTCTGACATTGAAAATGATTTACTCATCTCAAGTTTCACTGAATCAGAGGTCAAGGAGGCAGTGTTTCAAATGGAACATAATAAAGCACCAGGACCCGATGGCTTCCCAGCAGAGTTTTATCAAGTCTTTTGGGAAGTAATCAAAGATGATTTGATAGCGCTTTTCAATGATTTTCATAAGGAGCGCTTGCCACTTTTTAGTCTAAATTTTGGGGTAATAACTCTTTTACCCAAGACTAAAGATGCAACACAAATCCAGCAATATAGACCGATCTGCCTACTCAATGTCAGCTTTAAGATTTTCACAAAAGTTGGCACAAACAGAATTAATAGAGTAGCACAGACAGTTGTCAGTCCATCACAAACTGCCTTTATGCCAGGTAGAAACATTATGGAAGGTGTGGTTATTTTACACGAGACTATCCATGAATTACACACAAAAAAACTTAACGGGGTAATTTTCAAAGTTGACTTTGAGAAAGCCTATGATAAAGTTAAGTGGTCTTTTCTCCAACAAACCTTAAGGATGAAAGGCTTTTCTCCCAAATGGTGTAGATGGATTGATAGTTTTGTCACTGGAGGTAGTGTTGGTATCAAAGTCAATGACGACGTTGGCCACTACTTCCAAACAAAAAAAGGCCTCCGTCAAGGCGATCCGATGTCGCCTATCCTCTTTAACATTGTTGCAGATATGCTTGCACTTTTGATTAAAAGGGCAAAAGAGGACGGCCAAATTAGAGGGGTCATACCACATCTTGTAGATGACGGTTTATCTATTCTACAATATGCTGATGACACCATCATTTTTATGGATCATGACATGGAGCAAGCTAAAAACATGAAACTATTGTTGACTGTTTTCGAAAAGCTATCCGGTCTAAAAATTAATTTCCATAAAAGTGAAATATTTTGCTATGGTCAAGCAAAAGAGTATGAAGACCAGTACACTGAGCTTTTTGGTTGCAATGCTGGTGAATATCCTTTTAGATATCTAGGCATTCCGATGCATCATAGACAACTTCTCAATTCTGAATGGAAAAGCGTCGTGGAACGTTTTGAAAAGAAGCTCTCTTGTTGGAAGGCAAAACATTTATCTTACGGAGGTCGTTTAGTCCTACTAAATTCAGTGTTAAGTAGCTTACCCATGTTCATGATGTCTTTTTTTGAGATACCTAAAGGCGTCTTAAAACAACTAGATTATTATAGATCTAGATTTTATTGGCAAGGCGATAAAGATAAAAAAAAATATCGACTTGCGAAATGGGACATTCTCTGTCGACCCAAAGAACAAGGGGGCTTAGGTATTTTAAACCTACAGGTCCAAAACACATGCTTGATAAGCAAATGGATTTTCAAATTGCTTAACGAAGATGGGGCTTGGCAGACCCTCTTGCGAAACAAATACCTCTATTCAAAATCTCTTTCACAAGTGAATACTAGACCAAATGATTCCCATTTCTGGAAGGGTCTTATAAAAGTTAGAGATGAGGTACTAGCTTGTGGCTCTTTTCATGTTAAAGATGGCACACAAACTAGATTCTGGGAAGACAAATGGGTAACTGCAAGGCCATTTAAGGATCTTTATCCTACACTTTACAGCATCACTCATCATCCAGATGACTCTGTGGCAAGTGTTTTGAGCTCTTTGCCTTTAAATGTCTCTTTTAGGAGATCTTTGCATGGGGATAAAATGTTTAAATGGCAAAGCCTAGTAACTAAAGTAATCCCAATCACCTTAACAGATGAGAGAGACACTTTTAGTTGGAGTTTGCATAAAACTGGACAATTTACTGTCCGGTCTATGTACTTGCATTTGATCGATCAATATACTCCTTTCTCTAATAAATTTATTTGGAAGGTGAAAATTCCTTTAAAGATTAAGATTTTTCTTTGGTATCTCCAACGTGGAGTTATTTTGACAAAGGATAACTTAGCCAAAAGGAACTGGAAGGGCAGTCAAAAGTGTTGCTATTGTAACTTAAATGAAACCATCCAACACCTTCTTTTTGACTGTCATCATGCAAAGAATATCTGGAGGACTGTCTATATAGCTACTGGTTTTACCCCACCAACTTCTATTTCTCATATGTTAGGACATTGGTTATCCAATTTTAGCTCAAGAGAGAAAAATAACATTTTAGTGGGGGCATCTGCATTATGTTGGGCAATTTGGAGATGTCGTAATGATCTAATCTTCGAAAATTGTAAATTTTCTTCTTTTATGCAGGTAATCTTCAGGGGAACATACTGGCTGCGGTTTTGGTCACTTCTGCAGCGTGATGATATGACAAAGGAGATATTCCGAGAGGCGAGCAGGAATTTGGAGACTGCTGCATTGGAATTGTTTGCATCTTACGGATGAAAATTTAACTATAGACTTTGTCATTCTTAATTTATCTCATTTTGTTCTCTAGTCGTGCTGTTTCGTTTAAAGAAACATTGTAATAATGTAAACGCTGTGTGCGTAACTGCAGAGGCGGGAAGTAAAATTCCATTTTCTAAAAAAATGTGAAGATTGAAGAATTGGAATTCGATCGAATTTTTATTTATTTTTAAATTAAGACCTTAATTGCTAGAGTCCATTTAAGTTGTGAAAGAGCAATCAGGGTGAGCTCTCAGATTGGAACATCTACGGAAATAAAGAGATCATCAGCGCCCATCATGTTCCACGTACGCTACACCTGCGTGCGGGCTCGAGTGTTTTCTCTCGGTACTTCGAGTGTAACACCCTTTCGAAATTGCAGGGTTCTTCGTCGTGAGTAATATTCGCACTGTAAGGTCAAACAAGCTGTTTCCTTCCGTCAAAGAATTATTATTATCGTTAGTACGAGAAATAAGTTTTAAAAATGAATTAAAGTTGAGAACATCAAGGTGCATGAAAGGCCTGCTATTTTTTATTGATCGTGAAGCTGTCGCGTCCCCTAAAAGCGACCTGCAACTGTAACTGAACTGTAACTGTAACTGTAACAAAATGCATCACATCCTTGATCGATCGAGCTGTCCAAGTGCCGACGACAGAGAATTGCATTGTTTTCCGGCCTCCAAATCAAAACAGCTTCCTTATTCATCAAAAAAATCTTCTTCCCTTATTAGCTGTTGATTCTAATAACATCCATCCTTCCATTCAGCTGTTAGCCTCGATTGGGACCTGTCGCGTGTCGTGGTGGACAGGCACCCCAAGTTGTCGGCATATCAGTGGTACATATGTTTAACACCCTTGTTCATTTCTGTGGTGAAGATATCTCATCGCACCCTTTGTTTGCTCCCAAGCGCGTCTACACACATGCGGTTTTAGTAATTAGAGCTAGCTGAAGGAGGAGAGAGACGATTTCTGAACTTATCCTATACTACACGCGCATGATCAACAAGTGTTCTGGATAGGAAGCATGGTTTCATATTTGTTCACATGCATCTTTATTTGTTGGATCTATACATGATCAGCGACCCATTTTTCAATAGTGTCTATCACGGTTAACATACGTTACCGATGGAACCACATAAACCGCTTTGGGAGGGAGGGGGTCTTTATGAAACGCGCCCCAAAAACCGTCAAATGACGAAATATGAGTTTAGTCAAAATTGAAACGAACAACGTGAGCAGCTTAGGTGATAAATCGCACGGTTAAAAGAACTTTTCAAATTTTCAAAATTTTCAAACTTGGTACAACGGTCGTCCGTTCTTACTGTTGCATCGGACTAGCTTTTATGAACCCTGATACCTATATGCACAATATATAGTCCTTCTAGAACTTAAAATAAAGTCGTTTTAGAGAATATCTCTCATACAGGAATATTAAATACCATTGCCTGTCCGTCCTAATGAAGCCCGCTAGAGCAAAGCTCTACTAGTAGAGGCGCAGCACCCCAGGCCATCCATCGCGAGTTCGATTCTTGGGACCATTAGTTTTTCAGGTTTTTACGCGCTTTGTTTTAATGACTGCACACTTTAATTCATGTTAAACCTCACAACAACTAGATTTAGGTTCTTTGGACCAAAATCTCCCAGCCACTTGATTTTTGACCCTGGAGGGAGTATAAGAGAAGGCACAATCTCTACGCGTGTGGGCCACCAAAATTTAACCTCTGTGTAGCACTCACATTCACCGAATTAAACACACATAAAAACCGACATCTAGTCTTTGCTACTAAAGTCTGTGTGTCGCGATCTGTAGTATTAGGCAGCTACAAGACGATCGACCTTCTTGTCTCCACTCACAATAGCCTATCAGGGAGGCGCTTGCCAAACCCTAACTAAACTTCTCTATCGTTGCATGCAATTAATGTCGTGCTGATCCAGCTAGCTAGCCTTTCTTGTTGTACTCCTTGTTGCATTGCTTGGTTGATGGTAAGCCCTCCCTCCTTTTGGGTCGATCGGTTGCTTATGTCCCTGGAGTCCATGTTACATCTATCTTCATCTCTATCCAATCGATCAACGGTTCGATTGCAACTTGATGATCGATTTATCGATCAACAGGAAAAAAATACTTCTCTAGAGTTTTGAGTGATTATTGATCCATATAGACTAGAAAGTCATTTACCATTCTTCCATGTTTCCTATTACAAAATCAATGATCATCTGCATATATATAAAGCAGGAAACCATTCTCTTTTTGCCGACATCATGGTTCATATGTGTTGGCGTTGTTTCATGCAGCAGCAGCAGCAGCAGCGGCGGCGGCGGCATTTAGGTTGTGAGCTTTCGGAGAATGAAACATCAATGGATCAGAACACATAGGGGCGACACATCATCCATGAGATTTCCCTTCTGGTTGAGCACACTTGTAACAGAACCAAAAGAAAGGAGATACGACCACTGATCTCCAAATTAAACGAGAAAATCTTGCTATAGGTCCGACCAGGGAGGCCAACCCTAGTCCGACTCTGTCATGTAGCCTCAGAATGGTAGGAGAAACACGACAGTGGTGATATTAAATAAATCACGGTGTCAGGTGAATCATAAGTTCGTAATAGGAGTCGGACATAGTGGTCGGTTCTGTATCATTTTGACATTTTCTATTAAAGAACCTTTAGGTAGCTATCTAGGAATGGATCACGCACGCACAGGTTCATGCCTTGTGTCTCTATAGGAAATGGTTGAGATTTGCTCTCGTCAGACGATGAGATTTTACATCTCTCAGTTACCCTGCTGCATTGTCCCATCAAGCTGTCTAAATGCACTGCTCCCATCCAGTTTTAGGAAGGAGACAAAACCTCCCAAGTTTTGAGTGAGACCCAGACCCATGGCTACTTATCGGTCCATGTCGACTGGAAAGTTCACTAGAGCTCTTCTCCCTTCCGCCTTGCCTGTTACTTATGTACTAATCATTAGTACAGTATTATTTTGTCAGCATCACGAGACAAGTTGTCGTTTTTGGCCATCTCCATCTTCCATAGAAGAAAAACAGTGGAACAAGACGACATATTATATATATACGACCGAAATCGAACATATAATTTCCCATATGGTTTACATTTAATTTTCAGCGCTGAGCCAAAATGATACTGTCCCCTGATCTCTCTATATCTGAACAATTTTTGGCAGCTTATTACATAGTACTGGACAGGAATGAAGAATACGTACTTATATCTTTCTACTAGTAGTTCTTTTGTCTCGTGTTGTATGTGTTGCCTTCTGTTGACGTAGAGCCTCATTACGGTGGATTATACTACTTTAAAGTTCAACGTAGTATAAATTGATCTTGTGCGTTGATTCAAAAGGGTATAATAGTCTTTAATATATAATTAAATTATTTACACCATTGTAATTAATAGATAAAATCATCAAGTGATACTAAACAAAATTGGAGATCGCCTCCACCACTGGCCAAATCTGTCCTTTCTCGTGCAGCCCGATCGACGCTTCCACCGCCGTTGGCCCGCCGCCGGCATATACGCGACGCCAGAATCTCGCGGAGACGGAGAGGACAAGCTAGGGCCGCAGCCTGCTCGCAACGCATGCCGTGCCGCCGCTGGCCACTTGCCCACCCATCGCGCTGCTGCTCGCGTGCGTGCACGACGACGACTCGAACGAAACACATTGCTTGCAGTCGGGCTGCTACTGGCGTCCAGCACCACCACCAGGAACGACGCATTCGGATTGATAACGCTCACCTCCACGCAGTACAAGCTACAAGCAGGCAGCGACGATTAATTCCTCCCTTGGCCTGTGTCTTTATTGAAACCCAAATCGAACGAAGCAGCTAGCTAAAGAGAGATGTCATGCGCAATCCAAGGCTGCTGATGCGGCGCGTTTCGTTGCCGGCTGCAAACATGACGACGCCATTGGTGCCTGCAAGGCCACGTCAGGCCGCGATGAGTGCGCGTTCGTGGCGAGAGAACTCGGAGTAGAAGCAGCGACACCGCGAGGATGGCCACGTGTTTGCTCACCCTCCGCCGCCGGCCGCTTGCCCGCTCGTCGTGCCATTGCGCGCCGAGCTGCCCGCCGCGTGCCCACACACTACACGCTCGTCGGAGATGTATCCTCAGGTCGCCGGCCAGAAAAGAACGCGAGAGATACGAAGGAAAGAGAACATGGTGGACCCTATAAACTTCATACTACGTTACTATACTACGTGCCCATACTACTTCATAATACGTCACTATACTACGTTAACTCTTAAGGTAGTATAAATCTATCAAAACTCTTAGATTAAAGAAATTGAACGGTCTATATTTATTTAAGTCCACCATAAAGGTGCTCGTTTTTTATGTATGGGTAGGGTAGGTTATGTCGCGCTTGCAACTTGTATTGTATTGTGGTGCCCTCGACGCTATATGCCGTGCTGCCAACTGTTCGAAACTGCTATCGAAAATGGGCTGCTTCCAGTTGGGCCGCGTGCAATGCTTAGATGGGCCACGCCTAACAGAAGAATTTGAATGATGGAAGACAATTCTACATGAATCAGAATCCTGTAACACAATGGGTTCGAGGTGGATTCATCATTAATAAATTATTGAAGTTATCGTGCAGTTACAAAATTCCAAACCGAAGAAAATCGCCTTCGAATAAAAAGTAAAGTAATTCTTGTTGTATTGTACGCTGATTGACGTAGCCATCCAAATTTTCGTGAACATTTTCCTTACAAATAAACAAAAGGAAGGTAGCTGTGAAGAGTTATTATGGATGAGCTAATCGCGCAGGCTGGCAGGCTGCATCATCGGGCTTCAACGTAGGGAGAGAAAACAAGAGGTAAGAGTGGATTTTTTTCAGTTTCCGTGAAATCACGGGCAGAGTGCAACGTTCTAGAGGAAAGGATTGGTTGTTTCCTCTGTTCCGAACGCGGTGTGTAATCTTCCTTCCTACATTTTCATTTCCCTTTATTCTTTCCTACGAAAATCCCTCATTCCAAAGGGTCCTAAGACGATGTAGTTAAATTATTGACACAGTTGACTTTTAACATCAATTATTTCAATTAAAAAATATATTTATTGTAATTTGGTTTATCGCTAGGTATTTGAATCATAACTTCAAATTCTACGCATTTGAATTAATTTTTAAATAAGATTAAATATGATAATAAAAATTAACAGTGTCAACAATAAAAATTAATTGTGACCGCAATACAAATGCACGGGGATTTTGCTACGGATAGCAGCAGAGTTCATCATTTATATTTGTGGACCATATCCTGTTCCAGAAAAATATTCCAAGACAACTCTGTACACACTAGCTACTACTGCCTGACGACAACAATGCAATGAGATGTCAAAATTGATCCTGACTACAGCTAGCTGCAGCTACTACAGGCATTTGCGACAGCAGACAGAACATAAGTTTGATTGCGCCAACACATCAAAGCTTCTTCTTTTGCCTACTGTTGCTGTATTTCCAGGAGCTTCAAAAATATAAGCCGACGATGGTCGAGTGGTCGCTTTAGCGGAGCCGGCCCATCAATCCCAGTGCCCTCCACTATGCCGTGGTCTGCAGTTCCAACGACACCGCCCACGCTACCGCAGGTCAGGACCCTATCATCATCATCATCATCATCATCATCACTTTACAGTAGCAGTAGTAGTAGCTGATCAATCACCCTCATGAAATATATGTCCATGTGAAATAATGCTTCCTCAGCTCTGCTCTGTCCTTGCAAAACAAGTTAAGTTCCCAGTTAGTCAGTCAATTCAGCTGTTCGTTGTTGGTTTAGCAGTCAACAAATCCTTGGCTCCATGTAGTTTGCACATGAACAGGACCCATCAGCGACGGCAGCACAGCTTGGCCAGCATTGCACATGCAGCAGAAGATTGGCCACCATGGACCGGCATATGCAAGTTGGCAAAGATCTCAGACGACACTGGATGCAGGCGGCCGGGGTCACCCTGCAGCTGCAGGACCCTCTGCTAGCTAGGTTCACTGTCGCGCACTCCTGGGTCCTGAACATCACCGGCTTGTCTCTCTGCCTCTAACGGCTTTAGCAAGAGGCAAAGCTTAATTGATTCGTCGTAGGTTTGTAATTACAATTTATTTTATTTTCAAGGACGCACTACGTAATAATGATGTAGCTGACAGTGATCAATAATGGGGAAATGAAACTGTGAGCAATATAGCTGTACGTACTTGTTAAAACTTTTCACATATTTTATTCCTGTTTCACGACTTTCGACAGGAGAACATGGGTGTGAGCCCGGCATATATGGTACCGACATTTTGCTGAAGTCGTAGTACCATATTGTTTGCTGCTAGTAGCATGAGTAGATTTTTGCACAAAATGGTGTTCTGAACTCTAAAGCTCTCATCAGCTCAGTCAAGTGAATCCTTCCAAAATTCTCATGTGCAGCACATTTCAAAACCTTTTTTTTTGTCGTTTGGCAGCTTTCCACGTGCCAAAATTTGAATCAGAAATTGGTGACTTGAATTTGTCTGGTTCCTCAAGGTAGTTACCTCAATGAAGAAACTTGCATCAATCATGAGACAACACATACTATCTCTCTGGTTTTTTTTAACTAAAAAGATAAAAGAAAAGAGATGATTGTGCGATATGGATGCGATATTTGCAGTAGCATCATGATGTTTTTCTTGACTTGAAGTGGTACATTCTGATGAAATGAATTGACTTGTGGTTTTGGGGGTCAGGCTCGCGTCGGTAGCAATGAGAATTGAGGTAACTTTTGTCTGGAGCTCACCTTTTTTGGTAATGCATGCCTGTTTGTGGGGCAAATTACATAGCTGCTCCCTGGGGATGACCTAAGCATGACAGCTTGATCGATCCATCCATATCCATCAGAGGTCGCTCTGTCAGATACCTAGTTTGATGCCTACCTGAATTTTCATCACTCACAGGTGCTGCTGCTCTCTGATACAAGAATAATCTGCTAGATGTTCGAGAAACCACGCATATCTTCGGTTCAGACCATGCATGCCCAATATTCATAGGAACTTCACACAGTTCAAATGGCTATTGTATAACACAGAGTTCAAGATATTATATAACACAGTTCAGTTCCTGTTGAAACTAGTAGTAAATTCTCCGGCACTCTGGACGATCTCATAACGAATAATGTTCACAGAAGCTGCGAACACATATGTTCTGATTACAGTTCCCTTAATTCCAAGCAAGGACGATGTTCAGTGTGTTCGTGATGCCGGCTTGATGATGGAATGTCTGCAACGACCTGACTAGGCGAGAGAATGAGAGCGCGCAAAAGCTAAAGAGTGTACTGGAAAAATCCACATGGGCTATCTGTACCAAATGTTCAGTCTTCACCTCGTGAGAGCACATAGTACTACTAGTAGCAGATAGTACCAGTACTGTTAGCTAGAGTGATAGTTCTTTTCCTCCCTGTTTGGTCCTTTGATCAAAAGGACGGCTGCCGGTCGCTCGTCGGCACGTGACCGAGCCCAGCCCCTCCCAGATTCGTTTACCTCAATCATTTGCTGCTGCCTGCAGCTGCATGCACCTGTGTATTCTTCAGAATTATTATTCATGCATGCGCTCGATCAGAAACCGTGTTGTAATCTCGCTGATTCATGGTAGTAGTAGATCAGTACTGATACGTGTAATAGTGTATACATCAATAGTTCCTTCTTTTTTCTAAATTGGTTTCTTAAAGACGAATGCTTTAGTTCATTTTTGAATTAGGATCAATGTCAAATTCTAAAAATGGAGGGAGTACTCTAAATGCCACAGCGTGAACAGTTGCTGCTTTGTTCATGGCAGTGTTTCGTCAGCTCAGGTCTGAGGCATTGTACATTTGTGTGTGTCAGCGTGTGAACTGTGCTATTATTGGCTTTGAACTTCTCAATTCAAAGCACGGAAGAAAAAGTGTTCATCGGTAAACAATATCATCTTTGTTTTTTCTTTTTAGTTATTCTCGTTAGGACAACATTTCAAAATGGAGTAGTACGTGCAAGGGCTAATTTTGGCTGGGCTTCAGCTTTCTTCACCATACATGCACCATGTCGATAACTCCTTGGGAAATTTCCTTAGTGAA
Organism: Oropetium thomaeum; assembly: GCA_001182835.1. Taxonomy (NCBI): domain Eukaryota; kingdom Viridiplantae; phylum Streptophyta; class Magnoliopsida; order Poales; family Poaceae; genus Oropetium; species Oropetium thomaeum. The sequence goes on along the minus strand of LFJQ01000006.1, from coordinate 1,973,594 downwards.
ACTGCAATTCTTCGAGTCCCTTGACATCGCAAATCAAATTGCATTTCTTGTGTATGGCATTACGTTGCAAGACGCCCTTGTATGACATGGACATTGCGTAGTTTCAACTCCCTTTTATTTTGAGCATGGAAATGATAAATTTGTGGTACCCAAAATTTTCCCGATCTTTTTGTGGGGACATGTGAAGTAATATTCTACATCTTTTCTTTTCGATCCTAGTTCAAATTCGGTAAGGATTTGGAAATAAATTTCATGGACTGAAATCTGTCATAAACATTGTTTGAATTGTTTAAAATAGTTAGGCTTTGAAATAAATTGTGAAACTTGGTTCAAAATTGTCCTTGAGGTACCTGATCACTCTAAAATTATCTATACTGTGTGTCGGTGTTGCTATCAAAATTTGTGAAGGTCTTTTACATAGCCTAAAATCAAACTATAAAACGGACGATCTTTGTTTGTGGCTACTTCATACTAACTCCGTTTTTTTAATTATTATCACTGTTTAGTTCAAACAATCACTGGTTAGTTCAAAGAATGGAGGGATTAGTTTAGACTACTAGCAATGTGGAGTATATGCACAAAAGCCCTTCCTGACTTTCTTGTCGTCTGATCCTTGCTCACTCAGGCCTGTAATCAACATCGATCAACAACTGTAATTTAGTCCGACATCAAAAGCCAAAGGAGAAAAGATTGCAGCAAGAATTTAGCCGGACTTAAAAAAATGTAAACCATAACAGTTTTTTCATACACTTTTCTTAGTGCCTGTACAAACTGGCAAGTTTGATTTCATAACTCAGCTATTAATTTTAAGGAGCGAAGGCTACTAGATTAAGGTCGTGATCTGAAAGAATGATCGAGCAAAGAGATGCCGTTGAGTCTTGCATCAAACTTATGAACACGGCATGCCATTCACATAAGCTGAAAGCTAGTATGAAGAGAAAGTTACAGCAATGGCGCGTAGCGGCCGCCATTGGTCACGCGCGTCGCGCAGCAAAAGCGCGAGATCCCCTTCCTCAAGCAGCACGGAAGAACTACTGAACTAGGGGTGGAAGCGCTGCATACAGGCGTGGCAGGTGATCTCCATCGCCGCCGCCGAGCCGACGAGCCGCCGAGCCGCGATCTGCTTCATGCGCTCCACCCGCTCCACCTCCTCCCGCGCGCGGTCCCAGATTGCCCTGGCGCGCGCGAACTCCCTCTCGGCGAGCTCCAGCTCGCGCCGCGCCAGCTCGCGGACACGCTCCGCGTAGGCGCGTTCGGCCGACGCCATCCGGGCCTGCTCCGCCGCGTGCAGCTTCACCGCGCGCACGTCGGCCGCCGCTGCCTGCTGCTGCCGCCCGTGCTGCTGTTGCTGCCTCGCGACGGGCGCTGCCGCTCTCGTGTTCTCGTTTGCAGGTGGCGCCGGCGCCGGCGACACCGGCGTTGGCGCTGCCTGCAGCGGATGCCTTGGCCCGATGGTCATGGACAGGTCGAGGTCCAGTTGCGGGTGGTCCGGTGGTGGGGAGCTGGTGGCGAGCACGGCCGGCACGTCGTTGACGATGATGCCTTGAGCCGCAGGTGTTGGGGGCAGGAGCTGCAGCTGGAGCTGTCTCTCGCCTTGCTCCTCCATGGAAGCTAGATCGATTACTACCAAGAAGGGAAGAGAACGCGCACAAGGTATTCCTTGCCGTTTGCTTTTCTTGGCGAGGTAGGTGTGATGATGTTTGTGTGTAGTATGTGCAGTGTTTATATGTATCCGCCGAGAGAGCAACCGGGTAGTAGTACGGAGTAGATTACGAGTGATTTTACCTTAGTGCCCTTGATATAAATCCTGCAGCTAGCTAGTTCCATTGTGGCTTTATGCTTTTGGCTGGGCATTGGCATCCATGGTTTAAGGACGCCGCTGGTTCGCGTGGACCATAAGAAAGCCTCGGACAACAACCTTGTGTGGTCTTGTGGATGATGTAGACATATGAAGTTGCTTCGAATCAAATACATATATGGCTGTTTTTATTTGTAGGTACGTATGTATAGTCTGTGGAGTAGCTTTCTGAATCTTTTCTTTTACTGGAGTACAAAAAAAATTGGACACGGTACAAACCTTTCACCTCTCAAGAGGTAATACATGGGTACGTATAACGGCACAGTAACACAATCCCCTCTTTTAAATTGGGGCATGGGGGATTGGGGAAACTACATCTCACAAAACATCAACACAAAAAGGGCAAGTCACCTAGCGCAGTTTCACAATGGTGAGCACTGATGTAATTTCAGAGTTTGCACTAATTAACTGTTTATCTGATCCTTGATTTACATCTATACAAAATTCATGAAAGAAGTTGTAGTTCAATAGTGAATTCCTAAATTTAATTAATATGATATTTTACCAAACATATAAGTTCCATACCATTTCTTCAGCTCTGTGTGTATTTCTTATAGGATAAATGATCCAATGCTTTGTGATTTGGCAATGGTGTTAGAGTTAATGATAACGATTAAGAATATGAAGGTACCTATTAAAAGGTCGAAGTTTTAGATCAGTATCAAAATTGATAAATTAGGTACTGATTTTTCAATATCGATGGTTAAGATTAATTCAAAAGAAAAGATATACCACAGATACCTTTCAAGAACCATAACAAAGCTCAAATTAATTAGTTCTAGTTGAAAAAGAGAAGTTGAATGTGTAAGAGTACCTCCCCATATTGCTCCCATCCCCCCACTCCGGACTTTTGAATGTTGTGCGTGCATGTCCTGTGATGAGCTCATCAGGGGAGGGGATCTGCCGACCAAATCTCAAATGGGACACAGTGTGAGCTCTCAAGCTGTTCTTTCATGGCCGCTTTTGTTCCACATGCTGCATGTCTAGCTTTACGGTTGGCAATGCCGCAATAATTAATGCGCTGCATGCATACGCACATGCATTCCCCGCGCGCGCAAGACGTGGGAGAAGTTTCATGCATGCCGGCCCGGGGTTGCTGATCCAGAGCTTTATTGGTAGGCCTTAGGTTGTCCATCTGTGTCCTGTAAACAAGAAAGAAACCAAGCAAGGAGGGAGAGAGAGAGAGAGAGAGAGAGAGAGAGAGAGAGAGTAGATATGCAATTTGGCTACAGGCAACGGAGCTTCTCCTTTGGAATTGCGCCTTTGCTCTTTTGCAGCTTCGATCGATCGATGCATCTACTGCTTTGTGTATTGGGCCGGGATTACTTACTAATCGACGTGGGGTGCATCTTATGATTTGTCTCTGCTTAGAGGCAACGGATCATGTAGCTGTAATCTGCTAGTAAAACTTATTGGCACACATGCATGCAGAATCGCAAAGCATATTGATAGAGAAACAAGCATATGTTGATAGTGAAACAAAGCAAAGCAAGATTTTATTTAGAGAGAGGGCAAATATATACATCCAGCACTTTGACAGCATATATATATATATATATATATATATATATATATATATATATTTCGTTTGCGCGTATTTCAGATATATAAGAACAGAAATTGGTGGTTGCCCAAACAGGTAGACCCTGCGTTGCCGCAGCCTGTTAACTCACTACTCTAGCTTGCATCAATCACAATCAGATAGTACATAAAAAAAAAAGAAAAATCTAACTCTGCAGACATATAGGCACGCAGAGAGGGCCATAAAAAGATGCATCTATTTTACCTGGGGATCTCTGCATTCAGCTGTTTTGCTTGAAGCGCAGCAGCATGCTTTTCTCCTAGATAACATACCTTAGTGGCGAGAAAAAGATGGGGTTGAGGTGACACCAAGTTCAGTCACTAGCTAGTAGGTAACGGCCGGCGGACCGCCCAGAGCCCAGCTGAGAGACAGACACCTGCATGAAATCATCGCTGCATGGGGATAAAGCGCGGCTGCCTCCTCTCTTTTGCCCAGGAGAGATGACATCACCATGTGTAGGCCTCATTGTCAGTGTGCTCGGATTGGGCGAGATCATCCTCCTGCAGCAGCAGGATATTGTAGTGGAAGTGTACGTAAACGTAACCATAATTAAACCTTTGGAATATGGGTACTACTATGTTTTCTCAGGAACCAAATAAATGTGGAAATAAATAGAATAAATGGAATTGGATTCCTACTTACCATATCATTATCCACCTGACACTTATTATGATATTTTTTTATTCCATACCTTATCCCTCATCTAATCATACCTTCATATCTCTAAATACCTTACAAGCACCGAAAAACATCTCAATAAGTAATCAGTTAAAAGGAGTACACACGACGTTACCTATGGTTAAACTAACCTTGCGAAAATTAAAAGTGATGAAGATCTGAGAGAACATATAGCATGCAAAAAAAAAAATTAGTAAAATTACATTTCTTAACGTTCGCTCAGTAGTTTTTTATGGAGTATGGTAAAAAAGGAAGAAGGCAGGTCATAAGCGCAGGGTGAAAAACTAAAGGTCGATGATCGCAAAAAGGGAAAACAAAATACCGCACAAGATCCAACAAGTGCATGCATGCTGCGCGCCTCCTAGTGCGTGGGTTCGCTTTATGCGCGGGAGCTAGAAAAGCTGGGATCAGAGAGGCGGGGACATATGGAGCATGTCAGCCCAGATGGAGAGGTGGTGCATGCTGCTGCCCACCATGCATGCATGCATGGGTTTGAGATTTATTATGTATAAAATCCACCTCTAGCTAGGGCCAGCCTTTTTTTATCGGGCCCTCTCCTTGTGCTCTCCACTACTACTAACTTACTAGTAATTAGCTACCTAGAGACTGTGGACTAGTAGTACGTACTACGTACAGCTGTATGATCTTGCAGTTTAATGTTACTCGTAGTCGTCGTAGTGATAGATGCATGTGCTGCTTAGTTTGGACTACTGTGTGGGCAAAGCCGCAAAGGGCTTCACCTTTAGTTTAGAGACGACCATGATCTATGCCTGATGTGGTCATCAGTTCGTCGATGTAGCCCCAGCAGCAGCTAGCTAGTCATGTAAACCAACTCATGATGCGAAAGAGGATGACTCAGTACGTAGCTAGCTAGTCCTCAAATTAACCCTCAAGACAAGGAATTTTTCAAAAGACTGTTTTCCCTTCCCCTTTTATGCATGCCACCCTCTCTCTCTCTCTCTCTCTCTCCCCTTGGCTTTCGATCGCACTTTCATGGGAAACCACCGCTGCTCCAAAAGACACTACTTTGGGCACATCACACTCACACCGCACTGCAGTACACACAATTCCTTTGCGAGTTCATGTGCCCATGTACGTGTGCTGTCAACACTTTGCTGGCTTCGTCAGTCGTCACACACACCTGGAATAACGACAGTCGACAGGTCGAGAGACGCTGACCTTACACTGTTAACTGTCGTCGTCTCTCAAGGCAGCTTTACGTTTATCTTAACCCGGCCTGGGCATGCATGGCCTCATGGGGAATGTATACATCTGTCAGATCTTGCGCAATATCTCTCTATACCATGCATTGGACAGTCAGCGCGCTTATCGTAAACCTGGGCATATATATTGTCCAAAGAAAGCTTATTAACAGATCATAGGGAAACGACGACACAATCATAAGGTACTGTCTAGTTCTAGGGAGTAAAATTCATTGGCGGTCCTCGAGCTTATTCCATAGTATTGTTGTTTTTAGATTCTTCATAAACTTGTAGTAATAAATTGTATAAGCGCATCTCTGAACTTTTTTTTTTCTTTACAAGTCGTTGCATCCTTGAACTATGATATCGTCCGAGTCCAAATCTTCATTATGATGTATTCAAAAAAAACATGTCTGCATGCTGTGCACCACGAAAGGAGCTCTAAGCAATTGTCTTTCCACCTTTGACGATAAACCCGTGCTCACTTCCCTCACCTTCCCATGGAGGATTACAAGTTTTGTTGCAGTGTATTGAGAGCTTCCCCACAAAGGAAAGCACGGCTCCATTCATTACGATGAAGACAAGATGACAAAACGGAATCAGACAGTTGTTGTGTCGCTTTCCAACGCTTGATGAACTTTAAAGCCCAATAGCATTTTCCAATCCAGGCCCGAAGCATGCTGGGCGGGCTGACCTTTCATTTCCTTGCCCTGGCCTACCTCTCCTAGCCCATCAAAACACGGAGGGTTACCATTTCCTTCTGCGAAAAATAGCGCGCAAAAATATCGATTAACGCGAAAACGAGGTCCAGTGGGCAGGCTCGAGCCCCAGAAAATATCGCCAGAGGCACAGAATCTTTCTTTCACTGCTCGCGGCCGCGGCGACCGGAAGTAGAGAACTCGACGACGACGACGGCGGCTGCGATGGCGTGCCGCTCACTCGCGCTCCGCTCCCTGCTCCTCCCCGACCCGCTCTACCGCCTCCCGGCCGCCGCCACGTCGCCTTCGGCGGCGCGGGCACCACGTGGCGGCCGTCGCCCCCACCTGCGCTGCTGCTCCGGCGGCGGCGGTGACCCCGGGCAGCCGCCTCAGGAGGCTGTGCTCGAAGCCATCTCCAGTAAGGCCTCACTTCCCATCCCCATGTACTACTGAGTATTGCTCTCTCGTGCTTGGTAATTTCTCGCTGCTTCCCCTGGTCGCTTCAGGCTGTTGCTTTGCCATCTTGATTAGTACTGATGAATAACAATAAATATGAGGATGCTGATTGTTCGATTGCTGATTTTTGAGGATGGCCTGATAGGCAACGATTGGCGGCTGGTCTTCTTCATGGAAATATTGAGGAGGAAATGCGATTTGAGAGAGCAATTGCAAAACTGTTTTTCTTTCATTTACTGATTTTAGACTTTTTTTTTTCTTTTGTGTAAACGTTTCTGTAGCTCAAAAATATAGTAGGTGCTAACATTGAAGACTTGTTTCCTAGATCCGTGAACCTAAATTTCTCATCTTAGTATTTGCTTCAATTTAACCAGAGGTAGCAAGGTCTAAAGGAAGGGTTGCACTCACGACAAATATGGTCATGGGCGGTACTGTGACAGACGATGCAAGCGATGAGTGGCTTGCTCTGGATCAGAAGGTATGAGTCTTCCCTGTGAATGTTCACAAATGAAGGGTTGATACTTCTGGATACAGTAGCTTGGCAGTGTTAAACTTGTAGTGGCTCTTCATGTTAACGTAGGATTTATTGCTTGTCCTGAGTTTGTGAAATGGAGAATTATGCGATATAGATCACACAGCATGTCATTTCACATCAATCATGTATGGTACTGAATACAATATTTTACACTATCAATAGTGCTTGGAATTTTTTTTTTTCTATTGGAAAACAATAGCGACTGATAAGTGAGAAGTGAACATCTCAGGTAACAAATTGAGGACTGTCATGCTAGGTTTTCATTTTCGGTATGCTTCTATCTTTTGCGGCTGCATGCTAATTATCCCTTCAGTGTGCAACGAAGTGCATTGCTTTGGTCTGTCCTAACTGTAGAATTGAACTTTTGAACGAACATTGAAAAATCTAGAATCCTTATTTGGTTTAGTCATTGCTTAATATGCTATGCTGTTTTTCTTCACAGGTTAATTCATACCCTACAGATAGAGGATTTACAGCAATTGGTACTGGAGGTGATGACTTTGTTCAGTCAATGGTTGTTGCTGTTGAATCTGTTCTTCAAGAGTCGATTCCTAAGGTTAGCATTTACAGTTGTTGGGAGAGGAAAAATTGTCCGACTTGGATTCTAGACTGCTAGTGCATTGCATAGAGTTCATTTTCCAATGCAGTGCCTATACAGATTATATTTTATGTTACAGTATTGTTACTCAAGTGGTGCATCTGTTGCATTTAAATGTTATTATTCATTGTTCTTACTTAATGAATAATGAATACGTTTCTTTCCATCTGAATACATTGAAGAAACAGTTGTACTAGTTGTTTCCTAGTGAACTTATTTTATAACTTTTCCTTAATTGTATCCTGTATTTTCTTCTTATATCTGGAAACGCTTTGCATAGGGCCGGGTATCTCAGAAATTATCTTCCAGGGGAAAATATGTCTCTGTAAAGATCGGGCCAATTCGTGTGATCTCTAGTGAACAGGTAATCCAATGTCTCCTTCATTTTGAATACATCCTTACAAGGAAAAGTACATCAATTCACTTGATTTTTATTGCATTAGAAGTAACTTGTTGAGAATTTGGCTGTTGCTTTTCAGGTGCAAGCTGTGTATCGTGCCATGAGAAGAGACAATAGGATGAAATACTTCTTGTGAACTGCAATTGCGCTCCCTGCACTTTTCGTAGTTGCGTCCATCCTGTAACATAATACTCCTGTGATGCATTCTGCTCTACTTGTAAGCCCTGAATCGGATGGGAAGTTTGCATTCATTACCTGGTTTCATGTTGCCATCATGGGATGCTAAGTCTAATGTTCCTCTTTGCAGGATGGAGCTCTGGTTACTCAACGAAGAAGTGGGAAAGGCCTTTTATGAGTCATGTGCCATTCAAGGCCACACGGATCAAGATGTGTTAATGATCTGCAACTTCTTGATTTAAGTTATATGTTCTGCAGTGCAGGGTCATATTTAGCTATACACACATGTTGAAGATGTATTTTACTGTTTTATACTAGACGTATTTTATTGTTTTATAGTTCACCATTATAAGACTTCTGTAAGAGTAGCAGTTTTGATGTTCCCAAATTGTTAATTGGTTGTCCAGCCTGATCCTAGGCAAATTAACAAACATCAAGCTGAAATCTCTTTTAATACATTTCATTTTTAAAACTAGCTAAAATACTCAGACTAAAGTAATATGTTGAACAAAAGCAGGACAGTCAGTCAGCAAGTGTTAGCACCTCAGCATTAATAACAAGTACTCCCTCTGTCCCCTTTTAATTACGATTCTAGGATCCTCTACTTTTCTCCTTTTATTTGTCATTCTCGTTTTTCAATACACATTTCTCTTTTTTCAATACATCTCCATCACTATTTTTCTCCTCGTTTTCTGTGCACCTACCTTATTATCCTTTTCTTAATTTTCGTGCTTAAAGCTAGAACTATAAATAAAAGGGGATGGAGGGTGTATATTCTAACAATGAGAATCTAGTAAAATGAAGTTCACTACTTGGGCATGCAAATTATAATATATGCATGGGTGCAACGTTCCCAGACTGCCAAAGCCCCCGTCTGGAAGGGTTTAAAAGAAATCCAGGAAAATTCTCTTAATTCAAAGAATTAGAAGGTAAAAGTATTCTCGGAGAAAGAAAATACCTATCATTGGCTTCTTTTATTGGAATGAAAATCGCAAACTCAGGACTGTTGATACGACAACAGGGTAGATAAACACAAATACAACGGAACAAACACCAGTCTCCTAGATACGTGTTCAGAATATCAAGCGACTTAACATAGGGGTGATTGCACTGCATAAGTGGCAGGATCACAACATGCCTGGTGTGCCATCCAGAAATAATAGTTATTTGATTTGCAGCTCTCACACCTCCTTGGCTGATTCCTGTACTTGTATTGAAAAGGTAACATGTGATTAAAAACAGCATGCAAAACACATACGTATGTATTAATAGTGAGAGAAGAAAACATCATAGCTCACCACTTGGTATTGCTTTTCTTCTTTGTAATAACGGTTGAATCCTAGTGTATCCTTAATTTCCTGGAAGGATGGCAACACGCTAGGTGGAGGTACACCGCCATCTTTTATCGCAACTAAAGCATCCTGCATGTCAGTTTACTGTAAGTGTTGCAGGTTGTTATAGGTGCATTCATGCTCATTGATTGTGAAAGTGAACCATAAACTGAGGGTGGCTTGTGCTCTAGAACATATTTTAGTCACAGGCCATAGTGTAACAAGTATAACATACTATCCAGGAGCAGAAAATGATCAAGAAAATGTGAGGAGATGTTTATCAACAGTTGAACAATTGTGACCCCAAAAAATAAAGTCAGTTGTTTCACATATAAAAAGAAAAACAGACCTGCATTGCACGCATTGATACTCCAATTAAGGATAAAGGATAGACTACAAGGCTAAAACCAATTTCCTCAAGTTCAGCAGGGCTCAGTATGGGAGTTTTACCACCGCCTTCTAACATGTTTGCCTGCAGAACAGAGTATAAATGTCATCCTGCTACTCCAAGAAAAAAGGGCAACTCCAAGCAAATATTTAAAATGACAATTGGAAACATTCGTCACTGACATGACATATTGATAGTGACTAATTTGTAATGAACTGAAAAGATATGATGCTTTCCTACTTGTTCTGTAAAATGTAAATACATGCCAAAGTTCAGATTCAGACTGGAGGAATATGAGAGAATAGTTTGAAACTCATTTCATCTGTCCAACTTTGTGAGACAAAACAGACATAGATCACATCTGGTATAACAAAAAACATATAGAACATACAATAGAACTACAAAAGCAAAACAAGCGAGTATGTAGCATTAAGTAACTGAGCTAAAACCCTTCCCAAGTCTTTATGTGACGGCTAATAGATAAAATCTCAAACTATATGTTTCATAAAAAATCAATAAACTTAATCCTGACTAGAACATATGCTTTTGGGTATGTATCTGTCTTATATGAGTTGATTCATTGGAAGAGAGGATCTATAGGTAACACAGATATGGGTGTTATACAAGGGATCATAGGAGAATACAGAAACTACCATTACTATAGCATGCTTATCACAATTCAAGAGTAATTAGTAGGGCACCAAAATACAGAATGCATCTAACCATCTTTGGGACTCCTGGTGCAACTGCGCAAAATGCCTTCATCTCTTCTACTGAAGCAAGTGCATCAATAAACAGAACATCTGCTCCAGCATCAGCAAAAGCTTTTACTCTCCATAACGCTTCGTCAAGAGAAACAGCTTGACGAGAATCTGTCCTTGCCACAATAACAATGTCAGAGCCACTCTCCTTCCTAGCATCTATAGCAGCTTTTATGTGCATGATGGCTTCCTCCCTTGAGATGACTTTCCGTCCTTCAGTATGTCCACATGCTTTCGGTGCCACCTTAGAAAACGATGTGTATCAAAAATGATGTGTATCATACTTTTTCAGAATCCACTAAATAAAAAAATGATTATGAAACTGAAAATCTCGTATTTGATATGGGAAAAAGTGAAGCAATTCTAGAAGAAAATGGACAAACATCACATTGTATTATTGTGCATCCTGCACATGTAGAATATAACAAGTGAACCAGCATTGGCAACGTCTATGATAATCTAGCTTTTAATATATGCCCACTAGCTCACTGCAGAGAAAACAGGTTGGCTACATATGTGGAAATTTTTCATGGTCTGCAATGTACAAAATCCAAAATGGATCGAGCAGTGCAGCCTTTACCTTATATCATCCTAAGGTTGGCTACATATGGGGTAATTTTTCATGGACTGCAATGTACAAAGTCCAAAATGGATCGAGCAGTGCAGCCTTTACCTTATATTATCCTCACATAGTATCTTGGAGCAGGGTACTAATCCTAGTAATCATAGACATCGAGTCTTCAGCTGGATGAATGTCTTGTATTCGTACAATCGTATTACATAAAAGATAGATGTTCATAGACCATAAGCACTTTTAATTCTGCAACGTGTGCTTGTATTAGAAAAAGTACGAAAGAAGCTGAGAAATTGCTGTGTTCGTCAAGAACAACAAGTTGCTATGCACTATGCAGCCATCAAACAATTTTTGGATGAAACAAATGTAGCATTCTAATATATTCAAAATATAAGCAGCATTGTCAAGATAAGTGGACATGCAGTACTCATAAGCGAACACACCTGATCTTCAAGCATGATTCCAGCAAAACCTGCATTGATGTACCCTTTAATAGTTCTCTTGATGTTCATAGCGTTTCCATAACCATTGTCTCCATCACCAATCACTGGGATTGATACAGATTCATTGATTAGACGTCCTTGATCTACCATTTCTCCATAGGAAATAAGACCAACATCAGGCAAGCCAAGCCGCGCGGCAGAAACACAGAATCCTGAAAAGACATAGACTCCAAAGTATGAGTCAGAATTAGCCAAAGTTTCTTGGGGACAAGCACAGTTAGAAAAACCCTCTGTTTCTTTGTTTTTTCTAAGATCTAGAACAGAATAACTCCCACACTAACCCTGTCGTCAAGCAAATCCACAGACACTGAAGAAATGCTGGCAATCTTACTGTATTCAACAGTTCTAATCAAACCACCAATTTCACACGCACCGACGAAATGCTGGCGATCTTAACTATGTTCAACAGTTCTAATCAAACCAGTTTTCTTTTTCACAATGAAAGACCATTGCAGCACATTGTCAGAACATCCAGTCCGAGGCAGAATAATAGACAATGCCATAACCTGACAAAGCAGAGAGAAAAATTAACTAGCCCATCTTTGTTCCTCAAACGTTCCAGCTCAGCATACAAAGCTTTGAACTATCAAACGGATGATTCTCGCCTACACCACAGGTTATGTAACTTGGTTGGTAGACAAATTTACAAAATGAATGATGCATTCGGTAAATCTGCTCCAACAAGGATCATACCGCGTTGACTCAGCCACTAACACAACTAAACCCCCCAACCACGAGGGGTTTTACTTTTACGACGACCAACACATTTCATCAAACGAATTAAACACAGGCGACCAACGAATCCCCCCCGTGAGAGAAGCACACGCACCGCCCATGAACGCGATCGGGAACCCGGCTCGCTCGACAAGGCGCGCGCCAAGCGCGTCGAAGCAGCAGGGTGCCTGGTGCGCGCCCGGCGTGGCCAGGATCCGCCGGAGCGCCGCGGCGGGGGACTCCCCAACGCGCACCCCGCGGGCGCTCTCCTCTGTGGCGAAATACGGGCAGCGGGCGGCCATCCCCGGCGGCGGCGGAGATGGTGGACGCTGGGAGGTGGTGCGGCCGGGAGACAGCGAGCTGGGACTGGGAGTGATATGAGAACGGAAAGGGAAGTGTGCGGCCGGCCACGGACGACTGGCGTGGTGAGCGGTGAGTGACTGCCCTGCGAGTCGACCGATGAGTTTTTTTTTTCTTTTTTTTTTTTTTTGAGCACACAGAGTCGACCGATATGTCAACCCTGTAGTCAAGTCATGAGGTGGCCCGTTGGGGTGGGCCAGCGGCCGGGGACGGAGACGGGGACGGAGACAAAATTTTTTTTTTTCTTTGGTCTCCGGTCTCCGCTGTCTGGAAATTTCCCAGATGGGCCTTCTGAATTGGGAGTCATCGGCCTTGCTTTCTGCGCCTGTCCCTTTGCCAGATTGAGCTGACATGTGGGCCTATCGGTGTTGGGCCCACTGTTCTAATCAAGTGTGATCTACTTAACTTGGCATTAGTTCGCTCAAAAAAAAAAAAACTTAACTTGGCATTACGGTATCCATTTTTGGAGATGTCATAACGAAACTCCTTTGGATGGTATGGGTCATCCTGTAGTCTTTATTATTCCAACTTTGACATTTTTTAGATAGTCCTATTATAGGAAATATACGAATCTCGACTTGATTTACTCCCTCAAAAACTAAACTTTAGCATTTTTTTATTCCTTTGTATGACTTGAATTTGACGAGTCCTATTTTTGCTTGATCCTAGTAGTATATACTAGCATCAATCACCACATGAAAACATGACTTGTACTAGTAACTTTTTTTAGCGCGAGATGCCCATGTTAACGGTGCCAACTCATCACCTTGGAATCCTTCGAATTCGGAACCGGAGCGTAGGTAGGCCTTTCCCCGTTCCCCGGCCGGCTGCAGAAGCGTCCAGGCGTCAGCGACGTGTCCACCCTTGCCCGTACGTGCCACGCCGCAGGCGCCGCCACGTTGGTACCTGGCCACGCCGCCCAACCCGGAGAAGCCAAACACCTTCTCGTCTTCCACAATCGCCGCGAGTAGATAATCAGATGTCCAGACCAGCGCTGCTCCTTCCCCAATAGTGTGCATTTGCTCTGTTCTTGCTTTCCTATCCAAAACATTCGCAAGAGTTGCAAGTAGTCTTGTGCCGCAAGCAGTCGCAACAAGCAAGATGTCAGGGATCTCGATGGCGGTGGCTCCGCGGTCCGACCCCGACCACAGGTCGGAGAAGCAGCCGGCGGAGGCGATGCTGGGCGGCGTGATGGGTTCGCTCCGCGTGATCGAGCTCCAGTTGGTGGCCTTCATCATGGTGTTCTCCATGTCCGGGCTCGTCCCCATCATCGACCTCGCCTTCCCCGTCGCCACGACGATCTACCTCATCATCATCTCCCGCCTCGCCTTCCCGCCGCTCCACCGCCAGCTCGAGGCCGCCAAGTCGCCCTCCGCGTCGCAGGAGATCTTCCGCGGCAGCACGTAAGTACATATTGCTAGTACTACCAGATGTCGACTATTTCTTTCTCACTTCTGCTCGTGCGCTGATGGATTCCTTCTCCACTCCGCTCGGCAGGCTGTTCCAGGCGTACGTGGTGGTGGGCACGACGGTGGGCCTGTTCCTCCCTCTGGCGCACGTGCTGGGCGGGTTCGCGCGCGGCGACGACGCGGCGGTGCGGTCGGCGACGCCGCACCTGTTCCTGCTGTCGTGCCAGATCCTGACGGAGAACGTGGTGGGTTCGCTGGGCGCGTTCTCGCCGCCGGTGCGCGCGCTGGTGCCGCTGCTCTACACGGTGCGCCGCGTCTTCGTCATCGTCGACTGGGTCTACGACGTCTGGGCCAACCGCACGCTCACGCGCGCCGCCACGCCGCAGGAGAGGATGTGGGTCTGGTTCGGCAGGTACCTCGCCGCCGCCAACCTCGTATACTTCTCCGCCAACCTCTTCGTCTTCCTCATCCCCAAGTTCCTCCCGCGCGCCTTCGAGAAGTACTTCCGCATGCGCGACGAGGCGTGCGCCAAGACCGCCGAGGACAGGCAAGCCCGCGGGGTGGAGACAAAGAAGGCGAACTGAATACTTTGGAGTGCGGGTGGACGACCATAGCTGCCTGCTACTGCTAGCAGTTCAGCGGCTGCATGTCTCTACCCTCCGTGCTCTGCTATGCTCTGCTCTCGTGTTTCGCTGTTTCGGTGGCATTGTAATTTCTGTGTGGCACATTAAAACTCGTTACCGATTTTGTCGTAACGATTCGCGTTGCGTTTTTTTAATCCTTCCGTGTGAACCCGTAGTACATTGTTTCGAAATCCTTAGGCGCCGCGCGTTTCCTCCGATCGAACGTCGTGGCGGCGCGCGCGCGGGTGCGGTTGCCACAACGGCGGCAACGTCCTCCCTATTTCAGCGGGCACTCCCTCCTCGTCCTCCGGCAAACACATCGTCCACCGCTCCCATCTCCTCGCCGCACGCACGGCCGCCTCGTTCAGATCCGCAGCGCGTTCTCACTCCACTGACGCAGCGTGTTTGCCCAGAAACCATGAGCAACTGCAGCACCGCCACGAGCGCGCGCCGCCGCCGCCGCCACGACGACGATTTCCGAGGCCTCCGGCGCCGCCTGTTCTGCCAGCTGGAAGCGCGGCTGTGTGACATTGAGCGGCACTGGGACGACGGGTATAGAGCCAGCCGGTCTGGCGCCCCGCGCCGCCACCGGCGCAGCCGCTCGCCCACCGCCGGAGCGCCTTCCTCAGCCATCACCACGGCGGCCGGTCCTGACGAACACGAACTCCTCTCAGATGTGCCCCTCCGCTGCTCGCCCAGAAGGGTCATCTTCTCGCTCCAGCACATCGGCAGCGACGACGGCGACAACGCCGGCGCCGTCTCGGTCGAACGGGAGGACTGTGGCGGCCAGCTCCGTGGGAACGAAGAAGCCGACGACGCGTCAAGCGTGGGCTCCGTTGGTGTGGCCAAGCACCCCGTGCCCTCCGCCTCCTCGTGCTCGTGCTGCCACCACCACTGCGCCACCGCCCCGCGCCGCCGCAGCTACTCGACGGACTCGTCATGCGACGTCTCAACCCAGTGCCCGTTCTCTCCGGCAAGGGGAGCCGGCGGCGGCGTTGTTGAGCGGGCGAGGAAAACAGAGGAAGGCAGGTGTGTGACTGGTAATGACAACAGGGTCAAGTGGTTCGCCGCCATTTTTCTCGTAGTCATGGGCTTCATCGTCGTGGCCTTGGTTGGCATGGACGAGGAATTTCTAGTTCCTACATGAACAACGTTTCAGAAGAGTGTGAATGTACTCTGAGATTTGCAATTTTTCAATTCTGTTCTGGGACACCATTCCGATCTATCTATCTGAGTGAAACATTCTGATGTTATCGATTTTTCTAATTTAGGCCTTGGATCCGAGTGGCTAATTGGTAGCCGGTTAAAAATTAACAGCTAATAATTAATTATATGATTGTTTGAAGTCTTAACTAATTATTTGTTTAGAGAATTAGTTTTGTTTTTAGTTAACAATTAGCTTATTAGCATGGTGGATAAGGTTTCGAATGGGAGCTCCGCCAGAGAGATTTGTAGGGAATGATGTGTACGATGACAATAGAGAGGCAGCAATGTCCAAAAGCGGTGATTTGATCGGTAGAGGTGGCACTTGAAGGTGCTTGGTTGAGGGCAGAAGATGATTAGGGAATGGATTGGAACACTCATTATTTCTGCGACGACGGCTACTCGTAGCGCGTTAGTTAGTGGTTTCATTTACAAGGTGTTCTTGGAACATAGTTTGTTGGTGAGCAGGAAATAATTTGTTTCGTATTCTAGTGTTTGGTACGGCTAGGCCAGTTTTTTGGGCGATAAGAACATCGTTGGCCTACATGTTGCATCGTTGTACGGACCTGTCCTCATTTCCAGGCAGAACCCACCGTGACAAACCCTGGGTGGTAGAAGAAAATCTTGCCCGTGGCCATGGTGTGCGACGAGGCCATCACAATGCGTGAGGAGGGATGAGGTCTGTCATCATGCGAGAAAAAAAAAAGGCTGATCGTTCCTCTCTTTACGAAGGGCGTCTTTGATTCAGTTGCCATCAAAAGCATGCGAGAAAAAAAAAAGGCAGATCGTGTTCAATCCAAAAATATATATGACAAGGGGGGCAAATACTAGTAATAATATGATGGTAACAACGCATTTTCGACGCTCAAACCATACAGGGGTATAAAATGAAAAAAAAAACTAATATTTGGTCATGATGTGTGTAATACAAGAGCCAAAGGACGATGCGATCAAATCAGACGGCTCCCGCCTGGAGCCGCGTACGCAGAAACATGGAAGAAGAAGGCGACCATGGCCGTCGTCGTGACTGTGAGGAATATCGCCCGAAAACAGCCGGCCCTAGCTACCGCCGCCGCATCTTCATCATCGTCGTCCTCGTCTTCAGACGACTGGTCGTCGGAGTTGTTCAATGGTTTGCACTTCCTTGGCTTCTTGCAAAGCTTCTTCCTCGTCGCCTTCTCGGTCTCCTTCTTCTGCGTCATTCCAGTCACCTCGTCGCCGTTGGCCGTGGCAACCGACTCCTCCTCCTCGGCCGCCTTATTAGCATGCTTCTTTTTCTTATTCTTCTTCTTGGTTTTGTTGTGCCTCTGGGCGTCGTCGGCGTCGTCGCCGGCGCTGCTGCTCTGCACCTTCCGCCCGTTAGTATTAGGCACGACGGCCGCCGCAGCCGCCACCGGCTGGCGATCTCCGGGGTCGTTATCGGAGAGGAGACCCCACATGTTGGCATTCGCCAAGACGCCGCCCCCGCCGCCGTGCCGCGGCTTTTCCATCTCGTCAAACGGCATCGGCGCACAGAGTCCACGTACACGTACGGGCGGCATCGCACGCAACGCTTGCAGTAACAAGACGACGCCGCAAAGGTCTCGATCGAGAGCTCTCGAGAAGAGAACGTGTACTTAAATTCTCGGGCTGGAATCGAAAGCTGGTTTGATGGTCTGGGCGATGTTGTTGCTGCCTTGAATCTATATATATAGAGAGAATGCCTACCGCAGCTGGGACTGGGAGAGCCGAGTTCGTTTCCTACTCGGATCGCCGCCGTTGGCACGCTTGCCTGTATACGTACGGTACGGGTCCGAGTCGACCATGGACTGCGCCCCTGCTGCCCGTATTGAGGGAGGCTGGGAGGGGATCGGGTTGTTGAGGAGGTCGACTCTGTTCTGTACTTCTGTATGAGATGTTGGGCCTTTGTATGATGGAACGGCTTGTCAGCCCAGGTGACCCAGATTGTTCGACCATGGTCGAGCTGAACTCGTGGAGGCCGTGCCGGAGAGGTTCAACTACTTCAACGCGGTGTTCGATCGTGTGCTAGTACTTCCCCGGAATAATGGGGGTCTCCGCAGCCGCGCTGCTCAAGTCCCTGGCCAAGAGGTGCACCAAAAGGTGAGACTGGCACATTTGCTTGTTATATCCCTTCTTTCAGTCAAACTAACGATGTGCTACTCTAGTCGCTGGCCATTGGCCAAGAGGTCTTCCAAAGTGTAAGAATTAGTAGGTTATTTCGCCGGCTCGTTAGCTTAATTGTACCTGGGTCTGTGGGATATCCCACCCAGCTAGTCGATTTCGATGGGGCTGGAGGAGGTGTAGCCGCCGGCCCTCTCCCGGATCGCCGAGGGGATGCTGGCGCGGAGGACCTGCACGCTGAACCTTACCGTGCCGCCGCCCTGATCGGCCGCGCCATTGTCCAGCAGCTCGAAGACGCACCCGTCGCCGAGCCTCAGGCCGTTGTCCAGCGCGAAGCCGCGCCACCCGGCCTCCAGCCGCTGGATCTGCCGGCCGCCGGTGAACCGCATGTCCCAGGACCGGCCGCGCCACGTCAGCACCGCCGGCACCATGCTCGACGGGAGGAACGGTGCCAGCGACCTCGGAACCACCTGTTGTTCCAGTTCCAGACACGAAATGCTGACAGTCCATGCAAAAATTGTTGGAAATACTACTAGAGTAAGTATATAGTACATATATATATATATATATATATATATATATATATATATATATATATATATATATATATACCTACCATGCAAAAATTGTTGGAAATACTACTAGAGTAAGTATATATATATATATATAATATACTTACCACTTGAAACGGCGTCTGAACATGGGACTTGCACATGACGCAGGTGAAGTATGGTTTCCCCGAGAGGGGCTTAATCCTGTCTGCGTATGATGTATCCTTCGGCACCAGTTGCAAATCAGGTCCACTTGGAGCGCCAGCAGCAACAGCATCCTCACCACTGTTAATCTCCGCAGAGTTCGCCACTGCCTTGCGCTTGCTGGTGCCTGCATTATTGGAGATTTCACCTCATGGTGTCACTTGGAGGAGTGCTTTGTGTGAGCTGGAAACAAGAACAAAATGCAGAATTGCAGAGTGTATCGAAAGGTCACAGCACCTGCAGTTCCGCAAGATATAAGAGATCTCGGGTTTACGGCGGTGTTAGAATCACTCGCCATTGGCTCTGCCTGCCTGAAGATGAGAACTTGCGCGGATCGAAAGCTGGAAACGGATTAGGATATCCCGGTTTTCTGCAAAGCTGGAAACAAGAATGATAGAGGCAGAGCCTTGCGCTGCAGTGGCGCAGCGCCGGTGGCAGCTACACTACGTAAGTACGTACAGTATGTAGGAAGGAGTGTTGCTTTTGCTCGTTGCGGGATCACAGTGAACCCGTGTGGGGAAACGACGCGCAGGGCAGGACCTCTCCCTATTGTCCGCAGGCATCGACCAAAGAATCCCCTAGCTAGATTCATGGCATCGGATCAACTTCCAAGACTAGCCTGCAACTGCAATAGGCAAAGCTTACCTCCTTTTGAGGCCGCTTTGTCCAAGTAGCTGCTGCATTTTTTCTTGTGCACCCAATAGTCACTCCTCTGTTGTGATGACTGATGAGTAGTAAAATGCTAGGCCCTCCAATCTTTCGCGTCACCATGTACTTCATCTTTTAATTATTAACGTTCATTAATGTAAATTTTTCAATATTTAAAACAAGGAGTGTTTGATCTTTTTTTTTAAAAAAAAATAGAACAAAGCATCCAACCTCTCTTGCATACTTGGTACCCCTTTGGAATAATGGAAAAACAAAGGAATTTCACAGATTTGAATCTTAAACAAAGTCTTATTAAGCCCCTTTGAAAAATAAGATTGAAATCCGAAAATATTTATGAAATTCCTATGAGACAGCTTACTTAATGCAAATTTCAGGGGGGATTTCCTTTGAGTCTATCTTTCTCCTCTAATTCCAATGTTTTTCTTTAGTTACTTCCTCCGTCCAAGTTTATAAGAACTTGAAGGGATTTTAACTTGTCCATGAATATAAGTATATGAAGGCTTTGTGGGTCCTGCTATCAGGCCTGCTAGGCAGAGAAACGCATGACCACCTCACTCCTCCCAAATTTATTCCTCTGTTCACCGTTCACCCACCCTACGACACGTCCAACTTCTCTGTCAGTGCACTAGCACTGATAGCGGTAAAATGGACTTTTGCTTCAATCCTTCCTCAGCCTTCGAAATCTCAAGAATTCTTATAAATCTGGATGGAGGAAGTAGAATGCAAATTTTAAGACGTACTCCCTCCATCCCAAGAAAAGTGAGGTTTTAGCATTCAAAGTGTGAAATAGCAGTGAGGTTAAAAGACTTCCATGACCTTAATGATTGATGGCAGAGGGTGAGAAGAAAAATACGGACGTCATACACCGATAGAAAAAGACAAAGGTTTAGTTAATGCTCCAAGTAGTACAAGAAATGCTCAAGCAAAATGAACTCTGCCGCCAAAACCAAAATGAAGTCACAAGCGCCAAATTTAAACGTGTATCTCTGTCTGCTCCAGCCGGCTCATAAATACAAGCGCACACAACAAACAACGCATAGCAACCAGAGCCCTGTAGACAAAAAGCAAACATCCATGGCCGTTGGAGGGGAATCTGGAGTGGCCGGCAGCAGAGGAAGATGAAGATGCCTTGCCAGATCTTAATCAAGCACCACCAGATGACGAGGAGCAGCACCAAGTACCGGCCGATGACCAGGGAGCAAGTATTCAAAACAACTTTGCCTTCGCTCTTAACCGTCATCCTGAAGAAGAAGAAATGGAGATAGGTAAGACCTATGCTTATTTATATGGTGTAATCAATATAGTTTTCTCTATGTCTAGACAAGTTTCAAGCAGCTTAATGTTCCTGCACGTGCATTTAAAAATTTTAGTATAACATGAGGTACACTTATCTGTTGTTGTAGATGATGAGGTCAAATTTGATACTGTGCTGCCCTTAGATTTTGATTCCTTGCTGGAGGAGAATGACGAGTTTGCTGTCTATGGTGACGCTGTCCATGTTGACTTTGATGTGGAAGAGTTGTCAGACTCAGATGAAACTGAAAATGAAGATCACAATGCAAGTGTAGGAAATAGAGGAAAAAACACAACCAATAGAGTCAGGAGAGGCATCTACGAAGCACTGCTGGAAAAAAGCAACCGTGGAAAATTGAAAAGGAACGGCACACATGAAGTAGCAAAACAGTATCAGGTCAGCCTGTAGATAGTTGAACGTATATGGGATAGAGCCAAAAAATGTCGTGCACGAGGTGAACCAGTTGATGTTTCCTCAAAGAAGAGCGGAAATTCTGGTAGGAAAAAGATGCAATTCGACATATCAAGAGTTGCTATTATTCCCTTGAACAAGACAAGCACTATAAAGAAACTAGCAAATGAACTAGGCATTTCCAAAAGCTCCCTACACAGGTGGTTTAAACAGGGACTTCTAAGACGCCACTCCAATTCTCTGAAACCATATTTGAAGGAAGCAAACATTAAACAACGGTTGGAGTGGTGCATTTGTAATTTAGATCCAAGTATGTTGCCAAATGAACCCAAGTTCAATGCAATGGATAATATTATTCACATAGACGAGAAGTGGTTCAATGCAACAAAGAAGAACAAGAATTTTTACATGTTACCTGAAGAAGTTGACCCACACAGAACCGTGCAAAACAAAAACTCGATTGACAAAGTCATGGTCCTGTCAGCAGTTGCTTTGTGCCTAAGTATGATGATGCAGGTAATGAAACTTTTACTGGGAAGATTGGGGTGTGGCCTTTTGTTAGACAGGTACCACATGCTCCATATCAATTTGTCGAGTTACAGTGTGCCATTTTTTTTTTGTTTGCAAAACATAACATTTTTTATCTATTTTTAGGAACCAGCAAGGAGGAGTAGCCACAATAGACAGAGGGGAACACTTGTCACTAAAAGTATCAATGTGGTCAGAGATACTATGCGGTCTTATTTAATCTCTAAACTCCTGCCAGCTATAAGGGAAAAGTGGCCTGTAGCAGATGCAAACAAAACAATTTGGATACAACAAGATAATGCCAGAACTCATGTGCCTGTTAATGACGAACAATTTGCAATAGCAGCAGCACAAACTGGGCTTGATATTAGGCTCATCAACCAGCCTCCAAATTCCCCTGATATGAATTGCCTTGATCTTGGTTTTTTTGCTTCTCTTCAATCACTTACGTATGAAACAGATTCTCGAAACATGGATGAGCTAATTGCTAATGTTGTCAAGAAATTCGATGAATATGACTCTACTCTCCTCAAAAGGGTGTTCTTAACTTTACAAGGCTGTATGATCGAGGTCATGAAAGTTAGAGGAGGAAACAGATATCCAATCCCTCACATGAACTGGGCGAGGTTGGAGGCACTAGGTACTCTTCCTACAAGGCTTGCCTGTGACAGTCAGTTGTACTAGGATGTCATTGAGTATTTGGGATCCTAAGGTAGAGGAGGATGCAGATATCAAATTAGGCATATATGGCATCTAGGTTCAGTTTCTTAGAGGCAATGAACTCCTTTTGTATCTATAACAATGCACAGGTTGCATTAGGCATATATGGCAGCTAGGTTCAGTTTTTTGGAGGCAATGAACTCCATTTATATCTATAACAATGCACAGGTTGCATTAGGCATATATGGCAGCTAGGTTCAGTTCCTTGGAGGCAATGAACTCCTTTTGTATCTATAACAATGTACAGGTTGCATTAAGCCATGAACTCCTTTTGTATATGTTTCATTCAGCTGAATTATAAGCATGCATCTCTATGTTGAAATGTATAGCACACAGCTTAACCACATCACAGTAGATATATAAACCAGTACATCACATAACAGCACAGATGCATATACTAGAAACATATACACAAGCACGTACCAAGAGAGAGAAAACCTACTAATTCCTACAACAACAACGAAAGATATACAAACAGAAGCAGGACATAACTGCAACACATAACTCTTACATGTTGATTACCACAAGTTAAGCATGGTTCACGAACATTACTAATTTCTTGGACGCTTCAGAATTGCATGATACGCAACAGGTAGATATTTTTTGTGCCACTCCAATGCAAATTCTTTAAAATCATCATCTTCTGACTGAGCATGGTACACGGAAGTTACCTTGTTACTCTCATCCATTTCGATGGACGGATCCTACGTCTTTGCATCTGAATCAACCCCAAGACTTGTGGCCGGATTGGTGTTCGTGGATTCCATGGCCACCAGGTCCTTACTCTCATCCATTTCTATGGACGGATCCTGCGTCTCCGCATTGGAATCAACCCCAAGACTTGTGGCCAGATTGGTGTTCGTGGATTCCATGGCCACCAGGTCCTGCAGCTCTGTCTCTGGGACGACTTCTTTATCCTGAGTACCTTAGTTGAAGCTCCTCAGTCGATCTTCTTCGTCTGATGAGTCAGGGACAAACATCACTTCGTTGTCGCTGTACCCCTCACTATCCGGTGTGAAGTTGACCCCGACATGCAGCTGTCGTCGCTCTCGTCGATGCCACCATGTGCCGCGGCGGCACTCCCAAATGCGTAGTGGACGCTCTTCTTGCATCCCCCTCTAGCGACGCATCCCCATCCCGCCTCGGCCATGTGCATCGATTTCACCGGGGATGCACGACGACAAACGGGGATGTATTGGCCAAGATCGATTACCACCCGAGGAAGATCGATTCCTGTCGGTGTTCGTTACCACTGGCTAGTAATTATCGAGGGGTGCATGTTTTGGAGGTCGGATGGTTCGCAAGAGGACACAAGGGTTTATACTGGTTTCGGGCAATCGCGCCCTAAGTCCAGTCTCGAGCTGCTCGTGTTACTTGCGTTGTTTCTAGTAGGGGATTACAAACGGGCCAGAGAGGGAGTGCGTCCCAAGTCTCTTGGTGAATGAAGGTGCGTGGTTTAGTGTGTCTTGTTCTTTGTGAGGTCCCGGGTCTTCCCCTTTTATACCGCAAGGGGCGAGACCTGGGTTGCATGTTGGTAGAGAGAGAGAGGGAGGGAGAGATGGCGGAGCAGTGATTGTGGCTGCACGCTCCAAGTTAAGCTTGCCGGCGCTCCTTGGGCTTCGAGCTTGCCGCTGTGGGCGGCGTCATCGGCGTGGCAGCGCACCTCCGGTCCGGCAGTGCTGGGAGTGCCCGTCAATCAGAGTGTCCCACCCGTATGGAGGGATGACTTTTGGTAGGGGTCGGCGCAGTGGGCCCATCGTCATCACCCCTGCACTCGTCGAGCCATCGCTCAGGAGTGTCCCAGCCTAGTAGGAGAGTGGGCTCTGACAGGAGTTGTCAGAACAGTGACAGTCCTTCGGCTGGTGTGCGTCGTGCGTATTTACTGCCTACTTGCTTGAGAAGTGGTTGTCCTCATCTGTCCGTGGGCTTGAAAGGCATAGGTATTTATTGCTCAACCGTCCGCGGCCTACCCATCCTCGTGGCGGTAGGCGGTTCATCTGACCCTAGGGTTGGGCGAGGCGGTTCGTCCGACCCTGGGGTCGGGCGAGGCGTACCCTCGTGCGGTCTCCCGACCCCGACGTGGTGAGGTCGAGCGCATCAGTCGAGTTGCAGGAAATCCCCGATCCCCATTTGGGGAGGTCAGGCAAGGTGGAACCTTTCGTGGGCCCGACCCTCCGTGCGTCTCTACGCCACAGGGGTCGGGCGAAGCGGAGATCGTTTCGTCTCTTGCGTGCTGTTAGGTCCGTGGGCCGTTGATGTTGATCACCTCTGGTATTACCCCACGACAGTAGCCCCTGAGCGAGGTCTGACCTTTGTGTAAAGGGAGTCAGGCGTCGCTTAAATCAGGAGGGGAGAGTCTATTTCGCGAGTGTAGGCTCGCTTTATGGCTCATTGAGGCGTTGTATCCTGCGATCCCGCATTGGATCTCTTTCCATGATTCCGTCCCCCCCCCCCCCCCCCCGAGTCCTCCGCACTTCGCGGTGGTCGACTTGTGTCGTCCATCCTGTGCGCCCGTTCACCGGGCGAGGAGGTTGAGCCGTACCACACTTTACCCCGGGGGCCGAAGCGTGGCGCTAGTCGAGCTGATAGTAGGTGAGTTCAAGTGAAGCCCCGGGGGCCCCTTCAGGGAGGCTCCGACGGACCAGCTGGTGGTCGGCTCCAATCTTCTCGGCTTCCATTCCATAGGGTACCAGGAGGCCGTTCGATAGGTTCCGAGGGCTCATTGCCTTTCTGCGGATACCCATGTGTCAGTACGAATCGAGACTTAAACGCGGATCGTGATGCCCTTGGCGGTCGAGCGCCAGGGTACTCGCCAGGCCCATCCCTATCCACCCTCACTCTATTTTCGCCCTGAGTGGCCGTTGAACCCGTTCCCTAGGCCAGCGTTGGAACTTTGGGCCGTCGGGGCGTATTCCAGCCCATGTCCCCGCTTACCTGCATTAATTCGGGGCAGACGCGCATGCTACGATGGGACGGGCCGCACGGGTGCGGACGTGTCTGCTCACGTCGACCGAGGCGGTTGCGTGGGCTTCGGTCGCATCGATTGGGGGGAGGCGCCCTGCTGGTGAGAGGATATATACCCATACCTCGCGTGCCTGTTCGCCTTCACCCGTCAGTTTGCCGCTTCGCCTTCTTGCGTCCCCCGCCTTCTTGCTTTGCGCGTTTTCGTGCTCGTGCGTCCCTCGATTCCTGCAAATGGCGAGCTGGTGGAAGTCCGACATGCGGGGCGCTCGCTTGGAGGGCCTAGTGAAGAGCGGTCTTCTCCGCGCGCGGACGGCGACGGAGGAGTGGCTGCTCCCCGATGAGGAGACGGCTCCGACGCCGGCGGACGGCTACGTCGTCTCGTTCACGTACTTCCACGAGCGCGGACTCGGCGTCCCCGCACACCGCTTCCTACGGGGGCTACTCCACTACTACGGTCTGGAGCTACATCACCTGAACCCCAATGGGATCCAACACATTGCAGTCTTCGTGGTGTTGTGCGAGGGGTTCTTGGGGATCGACCCCCAGTTCGAGCTGTGAAAATACTTATTCGCCGTGTCCCTCCAGACGAAGGACGGGGGTCCAACGTGCATCGGGTGCGCCAGCATCCATCTCCGCGGCGAGCGCCCCCATGCGTACATCCGGCTGTGGCTGAGAACCTCCAACAGGGGCTGGCACGGCCAGTGGTTCTACTTGAAGAACGAAGCCAACTCCAACAGGGGCTGGCACGGCCAGTGACCTCCTGGGCGCGATCGGGATTCTGAGGACCCCGGGGGTGCGCGGGGCCGGATTCATCGCGGCATACCATGCCCGGCGGGTGCTGCCGCTTATGGCGCGCCTGCTCCGACTGTATCAGATGGGGCCCGGTACGGATCGGTGATGTCCCTCGAGCCTCTCTCTAACTCGGAGTTGAGGCAGCGCTTGAGGGATACCCTCGCGCCCGAGGATGCTGATGCCCCGCTTGATGGGCATCCTGCGATGCGTCCTGGAGCCGGGAGCATCCAACTGGTAAGTTATCGCATTTTCCTTCTGTGATTTTTCTTTTCCGGCTTCGTTGCTGATTCGGATTACCTTTTTGGATTTGGCAGCCGAACCTCACCTTCCGCCCTTCTCTCGCCCTCATCCCAGAGGACGCGGATGCCGGCTCTTGCCCTCTCTGGGCCGTCAGGGTCGAGACTGACGACCGCTAAGCCTTCGAGTTGCGGGGAGGCGCCGAGGCCTGCTCCGGGCGAGCCCGCGGCCTCAAGGGTCGGCGAGAAGCGACCGCCCCCCGCAGAGGAGCAGATGGGGCTGACTCTGAAGAGGCGTCGTCCCACGGCCAGGGGTTAAACGCATGGGGTCCCCTTCTCTTTCCCCCTTCCTGGTTTCGTTCACCGTGTGTTCTTTCGCAGGGTCAGTGAGCGGGCGAGCGTACTGCAGACGGCGCCAAAAAAGGCCTTGGCGCGTCAAAGGCGGGCGATGACAGTACTTCAGAGCCCCTGCTCGCCGGAGGCGGAGCCCCAACCGGAAGTGGGGTAGCTCCGGGAGCAGGCGGCGGCGCTAGAGGTGGTAGTGGTGGAGGAGCCACAGACTGTCTTGGTCGGACCCCCAACACAGGCGGGCGCGACAGCTGTCTTCCTGTCGGAGACATCGGAGGGGGTGGCGGAAGGGGCTCCGACGATCGTGTCGGAGCCGACCGTTTTTGGACCTCCGACGGCTCCGTGACATCGGGGGCCAGCACCGGCGGCGATACGACGGGCGCAGTGACATCGACGGCCCTCCTGGCTGAGGGATCGGCGCCCGAGAGCACCCGGAGCCGGAGGCCATGGAGCAGGTCCAGGAGGAGGTGCTGTCTACGGTGTCCGCCTTGGACTCCGTCATAGCCTTGTTGCGGGGCCGCCTTGCGGCCGGTTATCGAGCGCATGGGAGGCTCAAGGAGCAGCTCGCTGCTGCTCGTGGCACGGCGGCGGACGTCCTCGCTCGGGAACAGGCCGCGCTAGGCCGCCTTCAGGAGGCGGAGGGTCGGCTCCTCGTCGCGCTTGAGGAGTCACGTGAGGCAAGGGGGGAGCTCGAGGCGACGCGCCGGGTTCCCAACGACGTCACGGTGCTGGCGGTGGAGAGGACCAGACAGGTGGAGGCAACGGGGGTGACCTTCGGTCGCCTTAAGTCGGCTCTCCAGAAGGAGACGAAGGCCAAGGAGGAAGCTGAGGGCGTGACCGCCGACCTAGTGGCGGAGCTGACCCAGAGCCGTGCCGCGGTTGAGAAGCTCCAGGAGGAGGTGACAGGTATGTTGCGTTCTTTGTTTCCGCTTTCTTTTTCTTGGCAGCGCCAGATGAGCCGGCCGGTCGTTTCCGATGTGCAGGGCGCTCACCGAGAAGCTGACGGCGGGCGCGAAGGAGTTGTCGGAACTCCAATGCAACTTTAAGCGGGAAGTCGAGGAGCATGACATGCTGCGTGTCGCCGTCAGGGTGGTGCTCTCCAACCTCAGGATCGCACCAGAGGTGGGGTCGAGCTCCCTTGCACCTCGGGTCCCCCACATCGTCACTCGGTCGCGCGAGATGGCGGCGGACGCATTGCGCGTGGCATACATCGAGCCTTCACCATCGCGTGCTCGCACTACTCCAACATCGTGTTGGACCTGATGAGCGAGGGGTTCGCGCCCAGATATTCCAACGCCGAGCTGGAAGACATCAAAGAACAAGTGGCTCCCTGGCGCGGGCTCTGGCTGCAAGGATCAAGGAGGAGGATGGCCCCCCGCCCCAGTAGATAAATTAGTAGATAGATTAGTTTGTATTTAGGACGCCCAAGGCCGAAGTGCTCGGGCTTTTGTAAATCAAAAGAGCAGTTTCAGTGTTTTGGCCATCAAGGCTTGTTCGCAAACTGTTTTTCACAAATTAATGAAGACGTTCGCCCCCCTTCTCCTTTGTTTTTGAAGCCCAAAAATCACTAGCCAGGATCGGCATTCAGCCTCGCTGGTGAGCGTCGTTACCGTAGCCCCGGGGGTCATAGGTATTTCGTAGTCCGACCAAGTTGACTTCATGCTTTTCTCGTCTATGACTCTTTCTTCCTGAGTTATAATGCTGGATGGGGGTCGAAGCCTAGACAAACATAAATCGCAGATAAGATCAGCATTCGGTCTTGCTGGTGAGCGTCATGGTCACAGCCTCTGAGGGCTGCGAGCGTTTCGCGGTCCGACCGGCTCAACCTCATGCTTTTCCTATCTTTCACTTATTCTTTCACATAGATTTTGCAAATAAACAGCAAATAAAGAAGGGTCAGGGCGTGCACGTGGTGCGGGCGCCTTGTAGGTGTAGCCTTCGAGCGGGGTGTGAGAGACCCGACCAATTTACATTCAATTTTACCAAGTTGATTCGCGGCCCATGTATGGTATGCGAGAACTCAACCCGATAAAAGAGAATATAAATCCGGTAGTCCCCCGACATGCTTCTCAAGCAACGCCCAAGATCCAAGCACGTCGGCAACGTCACAGGTGATACATCACATAGGTTACATTAATCTAATAATATTAATTTAACAATATTCTTACATACCAAGGTTCATCAGAAGTCTTGAAACTAATAATTTAAAAAGCGGAAGTAATTCTAAGGAATACGATAGTCGCAGTAGTTGCAATGAGGAAACAACAAAAGATTGCGATGCCCAGCCCACGAACATCACAAATCACGATCACTCGAAAGTCTTGACTACGCCTCGCCCTCGCCGGCATCGGCAGGGACAAAGTAGCCGAAGACCAGCTCATCCTCGCCTGCAAAAACTTAAACAACAAACGTTGAGTACGAAGGTACTCGCAAGTCTTACCCTGTGGTGGGAATTAGTTCGCGACTCCAAGGATAATGCAATGAGGCTGTAGCAAGGTATAAGGTATAGGAATGGACTCAATTGCTTAAAGCAGAAACTAAACATATGTGAAAAGGGAAAAGGGACTCCAAGGAAAAGGGACTCTTGCGGGCATGAACATCTAATAAACCCAATCCTTAAGTACCATGTAATCATAAACCATGTAATACCATCATTCATGTTCCATCCGAACCATGGATACCAATACCCATATTCCAACTCCCAACTTGTTATCTGACAACTTTACGATATTATCAAAGGACACTGAGCTTGATCATAATCGAGATCGCGGCGGATTCGAACCGATTTTACACCCTGCAGGGGAGTCCAACTGTACCCACACGACTGAGGACCATACGGCTCATGTAACCCGCTAAAGTTACACAAGGGAGTACTCATGTCAACCTTTTTCACACTCGTGCCCATACGTTTGGAAAATCCACACGGTGCCGAGTACCACGGCCTCGCAGGCTCACGTGAGTCCCTCGTCGAGTATCACGGCCTCGCAGGCACCCATGAATCCCTCGTTCCACACACCGTGCAGTCATCGGCCAAACGTTGGTACGCAGTGAGATACTCAGCTTGTCTTACCATTATATCGGACATGTGGTATGAACGGAAAGTGCTCAGGCCAAGAATAACACGGCCGGGCCCTAGGTCAACCCAGACGGGGCCTACGGCACACAAGACCTCCATGTCCTGCTGCACTCCTATCCCACCGTCCAGATTTTAGCTTTTAACACCTTTCAACTTTTACCAACATATGAACTCACCACAAGTCCATAAGTAATCAAGGTGGTTCCTATACGTGCGAGTGGGACTTACCACTCGACTTCTACCGTGTTATCTAAGCATGGCTAAGCATTTCGTGACTCGAAACAATGACACTCTACCCAGTTTGATAAGGTGACGTAAGCAATAGCAAGGAGGGGTATATGCAACAATAATAGGTGTTCCCGACTGTATCACTATGCCCGACTTAATGCAGTCCTACACGTAAGCATTCATATTAATCATTAAGTAAATTACTTAGGGTAGCAATATGAGGTGCTTGCCTTCAATAACGGTGGTGTTGTCTCCCTCAGCAGCTGGATCAACCTCCGGTGCTTCTCCCGTAGCAGCACCCGCGTCACTCTCTGGCGGATCGTATTCTATAAAGCAAAAACGCGTCGATATGAGATGCATGCCATGATGCCATGATGCATAAATGATGCGATATGATGCAGAGAGGTAGCTACTGAGTCTACGAACACAATGCAAAAAGAACGAAGTTAATCGGAGTTTTACAGCTCAAGTTATGGCCAAAACAGTTTTACCGATTCCGGTTACGGGTTTTCCCGGTTCCCGGGTCCGATATCGGGTGGCACACGGATGTTGTTTCCGGGAAGAATCCCAAAACACATCACATGCACTGGCTTTACTAAGTGGCTTGGGTTACTACGAGACTAAGTTTGAGTGGTTTTGACTCGCGTTAGCAGGAACACGAGCCCTCCGATGGTCATTGCCCGTTTACGATATCGGGAATACCGTAACGGTGCCGTAAAAGTCGTAACGACTTTTTCGGTGAAATTCAAAGTTAAGTTACAGGCATGGGACCATTTTTATTTTAATGTAGGCTCTAAACTAACACTTTTAGCTCTAGTTTGGGGTCAAGTTGGGCTTCTAAGAATTTATTAAAAATCAAACAATGTTCTGTTTTTAAAACTTGTAAATTCAGAAACATGTACTAAATCTTATGCAAAAATCATGAAACTTTATAGATCTACTAACTAACATCTAAGCTAAAGTTTTTGTTAAAGGTCTCAGGCTTTTGGGTGACTTGCCTAATGTACTTTAGACAAAGGTAATTAATCTAGGGTTTTGGGGATATTAACCATGACCTACATGCACAAATGTTCATGAAAAATTTTCGTAAAAATGCAGGAGATGCATCATGCCAGGATACAATTATGGTTCAAAAATCAAGCCTAGAAACCTTTTGGAACTCCAATTAAAAATCAAAAACAGAAATATTTCAATGAATATTGAGGAAATTACAGGGACAATTTTGAAAAGGTGCTTTAACAGAAAATTGGTTCATTATTCAAGGATTCGAATAAAATTAGGTTTGGCATTTTTAGATTTTTCTACTGTTTTCTACACACTTAACAACTTTTGGCTAATTAAAGGAAAATGGAAAAAATCAATGGAACAGTGCAGAAACAGGGGAAAACAGCAGGAGCGGCTGCTCCGGTGAGATTTCTCGCCGGAGAAGAGGGTTAGGGCGGGGATTGAAGTGTCGTGGAGCATCACCGTGACTCAAAGCACTGATTTGTCGAGGGTGCAGGCCACGGGGAAGACGGGAACAGGGCTGGCGTCGGTGAGCTCGAGGCGGCGTCAATGGTGGCCGAGGTGGTGGCGCGAGGCGTTCTTCATCAACGGCGATGAACTGCGGCCTTAATCTTGTCAATTGGGTGAGCAAGTACTAGAGCAAGTAGCTTGTGAAAGGAATTGGAGAATCATGGTACCTCGACGACGAATTTTGAAGAATTGCGGCCGCCGGTGAGGTGCTCGGCCGAAAACAGGGGCGGCGGCGTTTCAGAGGAATTAGTGCACGGCCGGGCGGGGCTGGATGGTTGGAGAGTTTCAGGGGGTTGAGGAGAGCTTGCTTGGCACGGTGGTGGGGCTGAGGAAGGGCCGGAACTCGCCGGCACCGTGGAGGTGGCGAGGGGCGGCTATGGCGGCTGAAAAACAGGGCAATACGGGTGGCGCGCGGGGGAAAAGGCAGGGAAGGAGAAGAAGGAAGGTGGGGGGCTCGGCTTTATGCTCAAGGAGGGGTGAGGAAGGGAGAGGGAGAAGGAGCACCGTGAATTGATGGCACAGGGGGCGGCAGCCGGCAGGAGATCGTGGGAGGCGGCTACTGCCGTGATGGCGTCGTGCGGCAACAGGGGAAAATGATGGCGCCGAGGGAAAGGAGAGGGAGGGAGGAGAGAGGAAGGGGGAAGGAAGCTGGTGCCATGATTCAATGCGTGGAGGAGTAATGGCGACGTGGGGGAGAAGAAACCGGCCGGCGGTCGGTCGCCTGGCCGTGAGCAGTGGCGGCGCGCCACTGTTCACGGTACAGCCATTGTTGTTTTCTTTTTTTTTTAATTCAAATTCCCTCCACTTGAGTCGATTGAAAGGTCTAGCTCCTGAGTTCAAACATTTTGAAACTTTTTGTGTGAGCTAAGTTAATTATTTGGAACAACTTTTGTTATAGAAAGTTTCCCTGATTCAGCTCCTAAAAGTTTGTAAATTTTCAACTTGGTTCAAATTTGTCAGAATTTTAAAAGGGTTTAAAGCTTTACCAAAAATTTTGATAAAATTTCCAAAATTCTATTTTAATGTGTAGTTGATTGTTATGTAAAAACATTGGGGTAGTTTTGTGAAGAAAACAAAAGAGCCCAAGAAAGTTGATTAGGGTTTCCGAAAACGACGAAATTCAAAACCCTGACCCAAAAGCCAAAACGGAAAAGACGAGATCAAATCAAATCTTGTGAGCTCAAATTCAAAATAAAAAAAAGGTTGAACTTTTAGGGATGTGACACGGGGTCCGACTTTAGTGTGGTAGGGGTTGGGCGTTGCTTGTTTCGGGGGGTGCGAACGATAGATTGACTACAAGTTTAGGGGTAGAAACGATATGGCTGTTCGATGTTCCAGGCGTTGGTGATCTCTTGTCCGTCCGCAGTCTGCAGCTTGTAAGTGCTGGGTCAGAGGATCTTCGAGACGATGTAGGGACCTTCCCACGGCTGTGGCAGCTTGTGGTGATCCTTGCTACTCCTGGCGAGTTGGTCCTTTGCATCCTCGAGGGACGTCTGGTTCCCTTCGCCGTCGTACGCCATAACCCTCGGCGCGCCGTAGTCGAGGTCCGTGGGCAGGACGGCCTCGGAGCTGTATACTGTGAAAAAGGGGGTGAACCCTGTTGCCCGGCTAGGGGTCGTTCGCAGGCTCCAAAGGACTGCGGGGAGCTCGGCTGCCCACCGACCACTAAATTGTTTCAGTCGATCGTGGATCCGGGGCTTCAGCCCATGTAGGATCATGTCGTTTGCGCGCTCGACCTGCCCGTTCGTGCGAGGGTTTGCCACGGCTGCCCAATCGACTCGGATGTGGTAGTCGTCACAGAACTTGAGGAACCATTTCCCTGTGAATTGCGTACCTTTGTCCGTGATGATGGAGTTGGGTACTCCAAAGCGGTGAATGATATCGAGGAAGAATTCGACTGCTTCCTCTGGTCGGATCCTTACAACCGGCCGGGCCTCCACCCACTTAGTGAACTTGTCCACCGCCACCAACAGGTGGGTGTAGCCCCCGGGTGCTTTCTTGAGAGGTCCGACCAGGTCAAGTCCCCAGACCGCGAATGGCCATGTGACAGGGATGGTTTGTAGTGCTTGCGCCGGCAAGTGGGTCTACCGAGCGTAGAACTGGCAGCCTTCGCTGGTGCGCACGATCTGCGCAGCGTCGTTGACAGCCGTTGGCTAGTAGAATCCCTGTCGAAACGCATTTTCGACAAGGGTCTTGTGCGTGGCATGATGTCCGCAGATCCCGCCATGGATGTCTAACAGCAACTGTTTTCCCTGTTCGATCGGGATGCAGCGCTGCAGAATCTTGGTGAGACTTTTCTTGTAGAGTTCCTCGTCATTGATGACGAAGGATTTGGCGCGGCGGGCGATGCGTTGGGCCTCCGTCTTGTCCGTGGAGAGTTCTCCTTTGAGGAGGCAGTCAAGGTACGGTGTTCTCCAGTCGGTCGGAGGATCGGTCCCTTGCGCGGGCGCTTCGTCAATCCCCATAACGTCGGGGCCTGGAGGAATCAATGCCGGTCCGACCCCCTTCCCCGAGGGTGAGTCCGTGTTGACCCCTTTTGGGTTTTTCAGTCGGACCGATGGTTGACTCTGGTCGTGGGTGAAGACCCCAGGCGGGACCTGTTCCCGTCTGGCCGCCATCTTCGCTAAGGAGTTAGCCTTTTCGTTCAGCCGCCTTGGGATATGCTTGAGCTCGAGACCATGGAACTTGTGCTCCAGTTTATAGACTTCCTAGCAGTACTCATCCATGGTGCCGTTGTGGCAGCTGGACTCTTTCATGACTTGATCGACGACGAGTTGGGAGTCGCCCCGAATCTCGAGCCGTCGATCCCCAGCTTGTCGACGATTTTGAGCCCATTGATGAGCGCCTCGTACTCGGCCATGTTGTTGGAAGCAGGAAACAGCAGGCGGACTGCGTACTTCATGCGCACCCCTAAGGGGGGAGATGAAGACCAGTCCGACCCCTGCTCCCGTTTGCATCAGCGAGCCGTTGAAGTATACCATCCAATATTCTTGGTCAACGGGAGCCGTGGTGTGAGAGACCCGACCAATTTACATTCAAGTTTACCAAGTTGATTCGCGGCCGACGTATGGTATGCGAGAACTCAACCCGATAAAAGAGAATGTAAACCCGGCAGTCCCCCGACATGCTTCTCAAGCAACGCCCAAGATCCAAGCACGTCGGCAACGTCACAGGTGATACATCACATAGGTCACATTAATTTATCAACATTAATTTAAAAATATTCTTACATACCAAGTTTCATCAGAAGTCTTGAAACTAACAATTTAAAGAGCGGAAGCAATTCTAAGGAATACGATAGTCGCAGCGGTAGCAGCAAGGAAACAGCAAAAGATTGCGATGCCCAGCCCACGAACATCGCAATTCACGGTCACTCGAAAGTCTGGACTACGCCTCGCCCTCGCCGGCATCGGCAGGGACAAAGTAGCCGAAGACCAGCTCATCCTCACCTGCAAAAACTTAAACAACAAACGTTGAGTATGAAGGTACTCGCAAGTCTTACCCTGTTGTGGGAATTAGTTCCCGACTCCAAGGATAATGCAATGAGGCTGTAGCAAGGTATGAGGTATAGGAATGGACTCAATTGCTTAA
This sequence comes from Oropetium thomaeum, assembly GCA_001182835.1. Classification (NCBI taxonomy): domain Eukaryota; kingdom Viridiplantae; phylum Streptophyta; class Magnoliopsida; order Poales; family Poaceae; genus Oropetium; species Oropetium thomaeum. Next base: position 1,938,296 of record LFJQ01000006.1, on the reverse strand, counting down.
AGCAGAAACTAAGCATATGTAAATAAGCATAAAGTAAAAGGGACTCTTGCGGGCATGAACATCTAATAAACCCAATCCCTAGGTACCATATAATCATAAACCATGTAATACCATCATCCAGTTTCATCCGAACCATGGATACCAATATCCATACTTCAATTCTCAACATGTTATATTACAACTCTACGATATTATCCAAAGAACACTGAGCTTGATCATAACCGAGATCGCGGCGGGTTCGAACCGATTTTACACCCTGCAGGGGAGTCCAACTGTACCCACACGACTGAGGACCATACGGCTCATGTAACCCGCTAAAGTTGACAAGGGAGTACTCATGTCAACCTTTTTCACACTCGTGCCCATACGGTTGAAAAATCCACACGGTGCCGAGTACCACGGCCTCGCAGGCTCACATGAGTCCCTCGTCGAGTATCACGGCCTCGCAGGCACCCATGAATCCCTCGTTCCACACACCGTGCACTCATCGGCCAAACGTTGGTACGCAGTGAGATACTCAGCTTGTCTTACCATTATATCGGACATGTGGTATGAACGGAAAGTGCTCAGGCCAAGAATAACACGGCCGGGTCCTAGGTCAACCCAGACGGGGCCTACGGCACACAAGACCTCCATGTCTTGCTGCACTCCTATCCCACCGTCCAGATTTCAGTTTTTAACACTTTTCAACTTTTACCAACATATGAACTCGCCACAAGTCCATAAGTAATCAAGGTGGTTCCTATACATGCGAGTGGGACGTACCACTCGACTTCTACCGTGTTATCTAAGCATGGCTAAGCATTTCGTGACTCGAAACAATGACACTCTACCCAGTTTGTCAAGATGACGTAAGCAATAGCAAGGAGGGGTACATGCAGCAATAATAGGTGTTCCCGATTTTATCACTATGCCCGACTTAATGCAAACCCTAGACGTAAGCATTCATTTAATAATTAAGTAAATTACCCAGGGTAGCAATATGAGGTGCTTGCCTTCAACAACGGCGGTGTGGTCTTCCTCAGCAGCTGGATCAACCTCCGGTGCTTCTCCCGCAGCACCACCCGCGTCACTCTCTGTCGGTTCGTAAGCTATAAAGTAAAAACGCGTAGATATGAGATGCATGCCATGATGCCATGATGCACAAACGATGCGATATGATGCAGAGAGGTAGCTACTGAGTCCATGAACACAATGCAAAAAGAACAAAGTTAATTGGAGTTCTACAGCTCAAGTTATGGCTAAAACAGTTTTACCGATTCCGGTTACGGGCTCCCCGGTTCCCGGGTTCCCGGTTCCGATATCGGGTGGCACACGGATGTCGTTTCCGGGAAGAATCCCAAAACACATCACATTACTGGATTTACTAAGAGGCTTGGGTTACTACGAGACTAAGTTTGAGTGGTTTTGACTCGCGTTAATAGGAACACAAGCTCTCCGAGGGTCGTTGCCCGTTTACGATATCGGGAATACCGTAACGGTGCCGTAAAAGTCGTAACGACTTTTCCGGTGAAATTCAAAGTTAAGTTACAGGCATGGGACCATTTTTAGTTTAATGTAGGCTCTAAACTAAGACTTTTAGCTCTGGGTTGGGGTCAAGTTGAACTTCTAAGAATTTATTAAAAATCAAACAATGTTCTGTTTTTCAAACTTGTAAATTCAGAAACATGTACTAAATCTTATGCAAAAATCATGAAACTTTATAGATCTACTAATTAACATCTAAGCTAAAGTTTTTGTTAAAGGTCTCAGGCTTTTGGGTGACTTGCCTAATGTACTTTAGACAAAGGTAACTAATCTAGGGTTTTGGGGATATTAACCATGACCTACATGCACAAATGTTCATGAAAAATTTTCATAAAAATGCAGGAGATGAATCATGCCAGGATACAATTATGGTTCGAAAACCAAGCCTAGAAACCTTCTGGAACTCCAATTAAAAATCAAAAACAGAAATATTTCAATGAATTATTGAGGAAATTACAGGGACAATTTTGAAAAGATGCTTTAACATAAAATTAGTTCATTATTCAAGGATTCGAATAAAATTAGGTTTGGCATTTTTAGATTTTTCCACTATTTTCTACACACTTAAAAACTTTTGGCTAATTAAAGGAAAATGGAAAAATCAATGGAACAGTGCAGAAACAGGGGAAAACAGCAGGGACGGCTGCTCCGGTGAGATTTCTCGCCGGAGAAGAGGGTTAGGGCGGGGATTGAAGTGTTGTGGAGCATCACCGTGACTCAAAGCACTGATTTGTCGAGGGTGCAGGCCACGGGGAAGAGGGGAACAGGGCTGGCGACGGTGAGCTCGAGGCGGCGTCAATGGTGGCCGAGGTGGTGGCGCGAGGCGTTCTTCATCAACGGCGATGAACTGCGGCCTTAATCTTATCAATTGGGTGCGCAAGTACTATAGCAAGTAGCCGGTGAAAGGAATTGGAGAATCATGGTACCACGACGACGAATTTCGAAGAATTGTGGCCGCCGGTGAGGTGCTCGGCCGAAAACAGGGGCGGCGGCGTTCTGGAGAAATGGCAGTATTGCTGGGGCTCTTGGTGGTTGGAGAGCTTCAGGGGGTGGAGGGTAACCTAGGCGGCATGGTGGCTAGGCTAGGGACTCGCCGGAACTTGCTGGCGCCGTGGGCGGCAATGGAAGCGGCGTTCTCTGTGGCGCGGGCGGCAGAACAGGGCAAGGGGCGAAGGGAAAGGAAGGAGGGGCTCGGCCTTATGCTCAAGGAGGAGTGAGGAAGGGAGAGGAAGAAGAAGGGGCAGTGAATTGAGGGCACAGGGGGTGGCGGCCGGCAGGAGGCGGCGGCCCTGCTTTGAAGGCGACGTGCGGCAACAGGGAGAGCTGTCGGGCGCAGAGAGAAAAGGGAGGGAGGGAGGAGAGAAGGGGGAAATCTTTTGCCAAGATTCGGTGTTGGGCGAGTAAAGGAGGTGCAAGGGGAGGAGGAGGCAGCCGGCGCTGTGCTTCGGGCGGCAACCGCGGCAAAGCAAGACGTGGGCGGCGCTACTGTCGTGGGCGGCGTTACTGTAGCGCGTACAGGTGTTGTCAATTGATTTTTTTTCATTATTCCAATTCCCTCCACTTGAGTCAATTGAAATCCCTAGCTCCCGAGTTCAAACACTTTTGAAACTTTTTGTGTGAGCTAAGTTAATTATTTGGAACAACTTTTATTAAAGAAAGGTTCCTGATTCAGCTCCTAAATGTCTGTGAATTTTCAACTTGGTTCCAAATTGTCGGAATTTTAAAAGGATTTAAATCTTTACCAAAAATTTTGATAAAATTTTCAAAATTCTATTTTAATGTGTAGTTAATTGTTATGTAAAAACATTGGGGTAGTTTTATGAAGGAAATAAAAGACCTATTAAGAGCCAATTAGGGTTCTAACAGCGACGAAAACTTCAAACCCAGACCCAAAAGCCAAAACGAAAAAAGACGAGATCAAATTCAAATCTTGTGAGCTCAAATTCAAAATGATAAGAGGTTGAACTTTTGGGATGTGACACGTGGGCAGCTGGACCTCGGTCCACTCTGCCACGAAGTCGGCTAGTATTTGGGACTTGATCGCCGTTCGGGGGACATATGTGATCCCCTCACCCATCAACTCGAGCGCCCACTTCGCAGCCTTTCCCGTTGCATCGCGGTTCTCCACGACTTTGCGCAAGGAAAAGGAGCTGACCACAGTCACTGGATGTGAATCGAAGTAGTGTCAGAGCTTCCTCTTGGCGATGACGACGCCATACAGGATCTTCAGTATGTTCGAGTCTTTGTGTCAGACAAGACTTCGCTCACATAGTAAACCGGGCGCTGGACCTTGAGGGCGTGGCCGTCCTCCCTTCTCTCTACAACCAAGGCGGCGCTAACGACCTGGGTCATCGCGGAGATGAAAGAAGGAGCGGCCCTTTGGGGGTCGAAGGCACCAGGATCGACAGCTTTGTTAGGATAGCCTTTATCCTGTCGAGGGCGTCCTGTGTCTGGGGTGTCCATTGAAATCGATCGGATTTATTCAGGAACCGGTAGAGGGGATGAACACGCTCCCCGAGGCACGAGATGAAATGGCTCAGCGCCGCCAAGCACCCGGTTATGCGTTGTACTCCCTTCAAGTTCTGAATCGGGCCCATCTGGTTGATGGCCGCGATTTTCTCTGGGTTGGCTTCGATGCCACGCTTGGAGATGATGAATCCGAGTAGCATTCTCTTCGGGACCCCGAAAACACATTTTTCAGGGTTGAGCTTGATGATGTTCGCTCGGAGCTTGGCGAAGGCCCGTTCTAGGTCGGTCACGAGCTGGGTGGTCTTCTTGGACTTGACTACGATGTCGTCCACATATGCTTCAACGATGTCGTCCACATGAGCTCATTGAAACATCTGATCATGCATCGCTGACATATCGCGCCTTCATTTTTTAGTCCAAATGGCATCGTGACATAGCAGTACGAGCCGAACGGCGTGATAGGCTGTCGCGGGTTGGTCGGATTCCTTCATAGGGATTTGATGGTATCCGGGATATGCATCAAGGAAATAGAGGGTTTCGCATCCCGAGGTTGGGTCGACGGTCTGGTCTATGCGTGGCAAAGGAAATGGATCCTTTGGACACGCTTTGTTCAGACTAGTGTAATCAACACACGTTCTCCATTTTTCACCCGTTTTTCGTACAAGAACGGGATTGGCTAACCACTTGGGGTGATATACCTCCTTGATGAAACCGGCCGCTAGTAGTTTGGCGATCTCCTCTCCGATTGCCCTGCGCTTTTCTTCGTCGAAGCGGCGCAGTCGTTGCTTCACCGGTCAGGACACCGGTTTGATATGCAAGGAGTGCTCGGCGACTTCCCTGGGGATGCCAGGCATGTCCGAGGGTTTCTACGCGAAGATGTCGATGCTCGCCGGAGGAAGTCGACGAGCGCGCTTTTCTATTTGGGGGAGAGGGAGGTCCTGATCTTTGCCACCTTTTCCTTGGCGTTGTCGGGGTCGAGCTGGATCTCCTTGACTCCCTCGGTGGGTTCGAAGTAACCAGCGCCACGGTTGGAGTCAGGCGCTTCCTCAGTGACTTGCTGTCGGATGGCGGCAAGCTCCTCTGCTGACGCGATGGTCGCAGAGGCTAGTTCGCCGCTCTCCATCTTGCACTGGTAGGCGTGCTGGAAGGAAGTGCTGACGGTGATCACCCCCTTCGACCCCAGCATCTTGAGCTTCAAGTAGGTGTAGTTGGGGACGGCCATGAACTTCGTAGCATGGTCACCCCAGGATGGTGTGGTAGGACCCATGGAAGCCAACTACCTCGAACGTGAGGTTCTCCGTTCGGAAGTTGGCCGGAGTTCCGAACGTGACGGGCAAATCGATTTGCCCGCTGGGAACAGCTTGTTTCCCAGGGACGACGCCGTGGAAGGGTGCTCCGGTGGGTCGGATGAGCGACCGGCCATGACGTCAAGTGTCTCCGCGTAAAGGATGTTGAGGCCACTGCCCCCATCCATGAGCATCTTGGTAAGGCGATTCTTGCCGACGATGGGGTCTACCACTAGCGGGTACCGACCCGGCCGTAGGACATGGAGGGGGTGGTCGGACCAATCAAACGTGATTGGTGCCTCCGACCACAGAAGGTACGCCGGTGTCGCGGGCTCGGCCGCGAACACCTCGCGGTGTTCAAGCTTCGCGTGGCGCTTGCCACCGCGTGCCTCCAGTCCAGCGAAGATCATGAGGCACCCGTCGGTTTTCGGGAAACCACCGTTGCCGTCATCGGCGTCGCCGTCGTTGTCGGCGCCTCCAAAGGCCTGTCCTGGTTTACCTTTCGACTTACCCTTCTTGGCCTCCTGAGTCACGAACCGCCTCATGAGCGAGAAATCTTTGTAAAGGTGCTTTACGGGCTACTCATGATTAGGGCACGGCCCGTTCCATTTTTTTTTTGAAGTGGTCTGGCGTGTCACCTGCTGGTGCCTTAGCACTCTTGCGGTCGGTAGCTGCAACCATCCATTCGCCAGATGAGTGCTGTCGGTTCTTCTTCTTCTTGTTGGGGCGGTCGGAGGGGCCCTCGCCGGCCGCCTCGTCCCTCCTGCCTTTGATCTCCAGGGGGCGATTGAAGATCGCGCCCACTGCTTCTTCGCTAGAGGCGTGGCTGGTCGCGATGTCCAGGAGCTCCTTGGCCGTTCGTGGGCTCTTGCGTCCCAGTTTATGGACTAGGGTGCGGTAAGTGGTCTCGGATAAGAACACTCCAATGACGTCGGCGTCGCCTACGTCCGACAGCTCGTTGCATTGTCAGAAAAAGCACCGAACGTACTCCCGGAGCGTCTCTCCCGGCTTCTGCCCGGCAGTTCTTGAGGTCCCAGAGATTGCCTGGGCGTGTGTAGGTCCCTTGGAAGTTCCCTACGAAGATTTTCTTCAAATCGGACCAGCTTGTGATCCGACCGGCGGGAAGGTGTTCGAGCACGTCCTGGCCGAGTCAGCCAAGTAGAGTGGCAGGTTGCGGATAATGAAGTAATTATCGTCCGCGCCCCTAGCTCAGCAGGCGAGGCGGTAGTCCTCGAGCCAGAGACTCGGGTTGGTTTCCCCCACGTATTTTGGTACGTTGGTCAGGGGCCGGACGCGCCGTGGGAACGCCGCGCCCCGGATGTGAGAACTGAAGACCCACGGTCCTGGGGCGTCCGGGCTTGGGCTCCTGTCCTCATTCTTATCGTAGCGGCCCCCTCGGCGTGGGTGGCGAGCTCGGCCTGCTCCGGAATCGTGCTCCGGTTGGCGCCATGGCGCCTCCAGGGTGCTGTGAGCATCATGGTTTGCCCCTAGGCGACCACGGACGAAAGCCCTTGATGCCCCGTCCGTCCTAGGGGGCGTCTGCTGGACAGACATGTTCTGGACATGCGGTCCACGAAGCCGTGATTGTGAGCTCTCCGCCTGCTGTGCCGCCGAGCACTCTAGCAAGGCTTCAAACTCTCGTTGAGCGCGTCGAGCCTCAGGCGTGACGGGCTCTGGGAGCCCCCGGAGCAACGCGGCGCCGCAGCGAGGTTTTGACTGGCTCGTGCAAAGCGCAGGTACCCATCGCCGTCTTCGACGGTCCACTGGCGCACATCGCGTGCTGTAGAGCGAGCACGTCCGCCGGCTCCACATCGATCGAGCTACCGGTCAATCTCCGCCTGCTCCTGCCCCAACTGACGTTTTGCCTCCCGGAGCTCCTCCCTTCGTGCTCGTAATTGCTCCGGTTGCACGTCGTGGAACGGAGTCCCGCCTCCTGTTGAGCTCACGGGACGGTCGTTCTCCGGGTTGGGGAGGTCCTCCAGATGCGTCATGAGGCATTCGCGAGAGGGATTAAGACTCCCCTTGCTGTGTTTAGGGCTGGAGTCTCCGTTCGCCTTTTCGTCGAGAAGGTCGAAGAAAGATTCCGACGCGTAGCCTGCCATCCCTACAAACTCGACGTTCACGGTGCAGAGGTCTTTACGTGACGACGTGCTGGACGTCGTGCCTTCACCGGCGTTTGGCTGGCCGGGTGAAAGGGTCGCCTACGGGCCCTTGCGGGAGGGTCTCGGGGGACACGAACCTTTGCCGGGCGATCGCGCTACGCTGTCCGCCGATGCGGACGACACGCAGCAGGGGTTGGGAGCGGCAGTTGGCAGAACCGGTGCGTCGACTGGCGCCAAGTTGCCCTCTGTCGTGGCGACGAAGTTGAGGCTCCCGAAACACATGATCGTGCTGGGAGCCCATCCGTTCGTGTGGTTGGCCATCCGAACTCGAGTGGATGATTGCCAAAAACGCGCAAGAGGCCCCTACCTAGCGCGCCAACTGTCGGTGTTCTTTACCACCGGCTAGTAATTATCGAGGGATGCGCATTTTGGAGGTCGGATGGTTCGCAAGAGGACACAAGAGTTTATATTGGTTCGAGCAATCGCGCCCTACATCCAGTCTCGAGCTGCTCGTGTTAATTGCGTTGTTTTTAGTAGGGGATTACAAACGGGCGAGAGAGGGAGAGCGTCCCAAGTCTCTTGGTGAATGAAGGTGCATGGTTTAGTGTGTCTTGTCCTTTGTGAGGTCCCGGGTCTTCCCCTTTTATACCGCAAGGGGCGAGACCTAGATTGCACGGTGGTAGAGAGAGAGAGAGGGAGAGAGATCGAGGGAGAGATGGCGGAGCGGTGATCGTGGCTGCACGCTCCAACTCAAGCCTACCGGCGGCTCCTTGGGCTTCGAGCTTGCCGTTGTGGGTGGCGTCATCGACGTGGCAGCGCACCTCCGGTCCGACGGTGCTGGGAGTGCCCGTCAATCAGAAGTGTCCCACCCGTATGGAGGGATGACTTTCGGCAGGGGTCGGCGGAGTGGCGCCATCGTCATCGCCCCTGCACTCGTCGAGCCGCCGCTTAGGAGTGTCCCATCCTAGTAGGGGAGTGGGCTCTGATAGGAGTTGTCAGAACAGTGACAGTCCTTCGGCTGGTGTGTATCGTGCGTATTTACTGCCCACTTGCTTGAGAAGTGGTTGTCCTCATCCGTCTGTGGGTGTAAAAGTCATAGGTATTTATTGCTCAACTATCCGCGGCCTACCCATCCTCGTCGTGGTAGGCGGTTCGTCTAACCCTGGGGTCAGGCGAGGCGTATCCTCGTGCGGTCTCCCGACACCGACGTGGTGAGGTCGAGCGCATCAGTCGAGTTGCGAGAAATCCGACCCCCATTCGGGGACGTCGGGCGAGGCGGAACCGTCTGCGGGCCCGACCCTCCGTGCGTCTCTATGCCACAGGGGTCGGGCGAAGTGGAGATCGTTTCATCTCCTGCGTGCTATTAGGTTCGTGGGCCATTGATGTTGATCACCTCTGGTATTGGTCCACGACAATTCCGGCACCTTGCATCGATCCCACGGCCACCTCGCTGACCGCCGCTGCTACACGCATCCATTCGGCCTGCTGGAAGCGATCCCATCCGAGCTCGTTGTTGGAGGTCGCCCCATCGCTGCCGCCTTCGGGGATGGAAGTTTGGCGGGTCCTCGTAGTCCTCCATGGACTGCGGCCCTCATCCACACCTCCGTGAGCCATGTATTTCGGGGATGCCAGATTTGGTTTGGGTCACTCAAGGAGGAAGAAAGGCATGCGTATTTTTTCTTTTTTTCAACAACAGCAGTGTAGCAATAGGTAGTGGATAGCAGTCTGGTTGGTGGACTAGTGGGCTACGGCCAACCAGACTAGCGGGCTACTGCCTAAAACCTCGTTCTTTTGGGGATTTTTTTGGTTTGAGCTAGAACATCACTTTTTTTGAGACGGAGGGAGTAGAATTTTTCTAAATCTTAATACCTATAGGGTTTGATATGACATACAAATCTAATTCTATGTTGTTCTTATATTCTTGAAATCCTATGTTCCAAAGAGATTCAGACGGCCATGGTTACATGATTATTACAAGGTTTATAATGAAACAAAGAAAGGATGATAAATACACCTAAAACAATGCATAAAAGGTCAAACAATAGGTTTGACAATTGGCACAATGCAGAAAGTTCAAGAAAACAATAAAAGATCCCTAATACATGTAACGATAGGGGTGAAATCACCGAACCATTGGGTTCATCTCTGACACTTTTTAGTTCAAATAAATGAACTAAGTTTTCATTTATTTTTATGTCACTCCAAAGATATCAATTTTTTTATTTAAGAACAAAAATATCTCTTTAGCCTTATGGGCCCTCAGCCGCCGGCTATGAAGCTTAGAGGACACGGGTCCGAGAGGGGCTGTGCACTGGGCTAGTGGACTATACAGGACCGTCTCCGCGGGAAAAAGCATTAAACCAACCCCACATTTCCCGCCAAAACTCCGAGAATTATTCCCTGCTCCACTCCACTCTCCCGCCGCCGCGCCATCCGACTCTCCGCCCGCAAGCAACTCCATCCAAACCCTAGCCACCCGCATGGAGATCGTGCTATCCCAGCGTCAGCTCGCGGCAGCCTCCGGAGGAGGCGGAGGCGGCGTGGGCGGTCTTCCAACCTACCGGGCTGCACCGCAGCTGGAGGTTCGGCTCGAGGAGTTCGAGCTCTTCGCCATCGACCGCCTCCGAGGTGCAATTTCCGGGGCGTTTTCTGGCCTTGCTCGCACCTTCCAGTCATCTCCTTCCTCAGATCTGGTTAAATGTTGGGATTCGGCGCGTTTTGTTTTTTTTTTTTTGTAGTTCTGAAGGGGATCTCGGATGGGCTCTCGCGAGGGAAGAGGCCGGAGGAGATGGAGAAACTGGTGAGTGATTCCCCCTTCAGCTTTTAGGCTTCGGGTGTAATTTTGAGGATGAAACAATGCGTTCAGCATTTTTCTTATGAAGATTTCAATTCGTATATGGAAGTAGATATATGATTCAGTGACTTGGCGTTGGTTCCATAAGGTTTGACTAGAGAAATGGGGGAGTAGCTAACTTCAGACTCTAGGACTGCTCAACATTTCGGATATTTATGACGATTTTGATATGCAGATGATAACAATTCGTCCTTCACACAAAAAAAGATGTTAATAATTCGTACTTCTTACATGTAACTTTCCACTATATGTGGGTTAAGCAGTAATTTAAATTTCTGGTTTTAGTTGTTGCCATCACGGTTCATAGAGGTCAGGTAATACAAACTTCAAAGGGTCTGATTCTGGTCTCGAGCTCTTGGCATCCTACAGTACCTTGTGATAACTGAGAATTTTATTTCAAGCAGAAATATTTAGTTCTTTGCTTTTACATTTCAGGTGAATGAGTTGTGGAAGGCACACATGAGGCACCAGGATCCTGCAAGGACATTGAACAAGGATATAATATCTCACTTTGTGCTCCGTCTTGTCTACTGCAGGACGTAAGTCTGGCGTTCTTACATCCACATTGTAACATTTCATAGACTATTAACCTTGGAAAGTTCTCTTGTTGTTATTGAGTTACTGAACAACTGCTTTTTTGCGCACACCATTCAGGGAAGAACTGCGAAAGTGGTTTCTCTCTATGGAAACTACACTTTTTCGGTATCGCTTTCGGCTTGAGAGCCCTGAATCACAGGTGACGTTTTGTCCATTTAGCACATACTTTATTAGGGAAATAATTGACTTCATCTGATACTTGTTTTCATGTATTTTACAGAGGACACTTATGAGTGAGTTCCAATTGCCATACAAAGCATTGCCACACTCAGAATTTGAGGTATGAACAATGAAAATATAACAGACCTGATGAGGGCTTGTGCATTGATGCTTAACATTGTGTGGGGCTTTTTCCTATTTGCGTTATACATTAATTAATGGAAAATGTTCTTGTTTTAATGTTTTTAGGCTGTAAAAGACAAGTTGAGCCAAGTTGCACGTTCCTTTGGTCAATCTGCAAATGGTATGGAACATGGGTCTGCTATGGATATTTTTTACAAAAATGAATGAGTGATATGGATGCAGAAATGTTAGCCCAGTTCATGACTTCAGATGATATATTCATAATCAACTGTAGGGTTATAGTGGGCTATCATAATGCGATGACTTAAACTGTTTTCTCTGCTCCATATTTTGTGCATTCTTGTAGAAACAAAGGTATTCCAATGTACCTGATAATGGAATAAAAAAAGTTACTACTTTAGCTTCTTCATTATTAAGTGGAATATTATGCTACGGAATTTGTGTTCTTTCACTTGGGGCTAAATTCATTTTATGCTTTCCTTTTTGCAGTTGAATCTGTGTTCTTCAAGGTATGTATACCTATCTATTTTACCTTTAAGCTCCACTCATTTACAGTTTGTTAATAATATAAATCCAACTGAATCATATTGATATTCCTTGAAGGTACCTTTTGAAGAAGTTCCTGATCTTGTCGCCAACCGCCGGGTATTTCTTTCAAAAGGTTATGCTTATATTGCGATGAGTCAGGTTCGCTATGACTGAACATGAGAATGACACTTTCTATTCATATATATTAATTGATTCCTGGTATGAACATTTATGTATTGTTTGTTTTAGGTGGTTTCACTTGTGGTTACCCAATTCCGCTGCAATATCTCGAAGGCATTGGTTTTAACAAATAGGTACATCGGTGACATGTTTTACTTAACTACATTTGATGACAATAGTTTCATTCACCATACAACAAAACATGAAGGTTGCTATCTGCACTGCAGACAAATAACATTGAGATAATTGTTTCTGTACCCCTGTTCTGATATCCAGTTTTGCCCTTGTTTTTCAACCTGTTATGCTTACCCCTGTGGTTTCAGAAGGGATGTCACATTTGCTCCTAAAAACAGGATCAACATGCAACTTTGAGGTCAAATGTGGCAATTCTTTTCCAAAAGTCAGGGGCAAACGTTCAAAGTTGAAAAACTTAGGGCAAACGTGAAATTAGAGATCAAAACTGATGCAACCTTACAACTCACCCTATATATTTGTCTTGCTAAATGTTCCTCTTCGTAGCGTAGTTCAAGTTTTTTTTTTCTTTTTACATTGTTTTAGATTTTCACTCATTCATTCTTCAAGTTTTTTTTTTCTTTTTACATTGTTTTAGATTTTCACTCATTCATTCTGTGAACTTCTCGTCAGCACTAACTTAACTAATTAGTACTCCAAGTTCTGATGCATGAAATAATTTAATGTACAGAAAATGGACAGCAACCATTAAGGAACAAGAAAAGGACAGGTTGACTCCTGTGAGTATCAGTGTGTCAGTTCCAGCCATTCTTTCAGATTAATCTTTGAAAAAATTATCATTATGCCTAATGTTATTATTACAGATTGTTGAAGCATTAAGTAATGCATATTTTGGACCTGATTACTCTCAGGTAGTGTTTCACACATACATGCATCACATAAACTATTTTTTTCTTAACTGTTTTTTTATTGCTTGAAATGTTTGGCTTCATGAATGCAATACACTCCATGCAGCCAAAGGATGCTGCCGAAATTTCTCTCAAGGATATTGACAAGCTGGCTGCAAGTTCGTTCCCACTTTGTATGCGCCACATGCTAGCTAAGGTGATGTACACCACTACACCTTTAAAAACGTTGTAAATATACTTGGCTTGTGAGCCCTTTACTCACTATTTCTTTTACGCTGCAGTTGAGAGAGAATCATCATTTGAAGAATGGTGGTAGGATGCAGTTTGGTCTTTTTCTCAAGGTAATACTTGAATGAATTAAACTGAAACTTTTCTTATAAAATTACGACACATTAACATACTTGTAATATATTTATTCAGGGTGCTGGGCTAAAGTTGGAGGATGCTCTTGAATTTTGGAGAGCAGAGTTTTCTCAGAAGGTACCTCTCATTTACGCAACTGCATTTTCTTAGAAAACTTGTTGAATATACATTCATCAGGATATGTAGCTACATTATTCGGCTGTTCCGATAATGAATTAATATAATATAAAACCATTAACTTAAGCAGTTAATGTCACTGAGTTGAACAGTCATCAGAATTTCTATTGCTTCATTGATGGTATATCTTTGGACAAGGTTGGTTCGGAGCGGTTTGACAAGGAGTACGCCTATAGCATCAGACATAACTATGGAAAAGAAGGAAAACGGACGGTAACTGACTCACCCTATGTGCTTAACATGAAAGTGAACTGGAATTGTTATTTACTCCTACAACTACCGCTTCAGGATTACACTCCGTATTCATGTCAAAAAATCATTTCTGCAACACCTGGTGTTGGCGATCACCATGGTTGTCCATATCGACATTTTGGGTATGATCTCATCCTTTTAGTGAACTTTCTGTGAGCAGCAGCACTTTGTATCTTCTATGCTTCTTACCTAATCTGTCTCTAGTTTGTGCTAAAATAATTCCTCTGGGCTTTAAATGTTGATAACAGTCTTGGAATTCAATGAACGTTTAATTTATTTTAAAGGAACTTGTGGAGTTAATTCCTTATCTGCATCAGTAATCCAATTTGCAAATTTTCTGATGTGAAAAATGGCCCCTAGGAGAAATAATGAAAGTATGATATCAATATATTATTGTAATAGTATAAGCTTGTATCTATTGATTGTGAATGAAAGTTAACATTTGGTTTGCCCGTTTAAGTCTTTACAATTGGGGTTTAGTAGGAAACTCTGAAATATCAAATGATTTTCAATTTCTTTTGGAAAACAACAAGAGAGTGCTGTTAATTCATCTATGAGGTTAAGTTTATTGCATAGTTCTTCTGAAGTACCATTGTAGTAGTGAAAATTGTATTAAGAAAATAATACTTGGCCAGGTGAAACCAAATAGTCTATTACGCTATACTAGGCAGAGCAGTGCTATAGTCATAATTTTGCGGTTTTGCCCCTAAGCAGAGGAATGTGTCAGAGTCCTAATTGCTGCCACTATGATTTCGTCTTGTCTACACCATCTTAGAGTTTCTTCGATGATTATGGCTACTTCATCATTCAGTTGTGAAATAATTTACTAGCTCTGTTTTTTTATTGTTGATGCTTTTTAGTACAAATTTGTACTAGAAAATGTCAACAATTAAAAAACGGAGGTAGTAGCATGTTGTACCCTACTTTGTATAAAATGCTCGTCTCATGTGTTTGCCTATGGCTTGCTACATTTGTAGGGAAGACAACTTACGGGCAGCTCTCAATAATATGGGCATTAGTGGGCATGCTTTGGAAGATATAATGGATAAAGTGAAGAACAGGCATTACCAGGTGTTTTACATCATGACCATTAGCTTAATTAAACTATATGGCATCACTGAACTGAACTGACTGGTTTATCTGGCATAACGAAATATACAGCTAGCTTGCACGATTACCTTTGAAACAACGCACGGTGTCTCATGTGATACCGGAATCAACCATCCAAATCAGTATTTCAGTGAAAGCCTGAAAGTCCTCCGAGCCAAAGTGAGTGTTACAGCTTATTATACACGTAAAAATGTTGCTTCTGCTTAATTGCTTCTGTCAACATGAATTTGTCTTTTCTAGCTAACAAGTGTGACTCAATCCACAGAACCAAACAGCACAGGGCCAATCAGCAGCATAAAAATGCCACTTGCAGAGTGTCCATCTGCAACAAGGTACCATGGTTTGATACCTTGTGCTTGTTCTTTTCTGTCAACCTTGTGCTTGTTCTGTTTCATCCTTGTGGGGCATTCTATTTTGTACTGTTACCCCTTCAAACAAATCGTGATTAATGCATTTATATTTTACAATCTGGAATGGAAAATAGCAGCTAGGCCACTTTATACTATATGGCCCTACTATTCATCTTTACAAACTCCCTTGTTTAATAAGTCAACAATTTTCAATTGCTAATGTCGGTCAACTCTGATAAATTGGCTATTGATGGATCATCCGAAAGCCTTGTTTTAAGTTTATAACTCCCAGCAATTGATATTGTTACATCTTTCCATTTTCTTCAACTTGAGAAGCATCACATACATACGTTTAGTAAACATCCAACTATGCACGACTTTAAAACCATCCAACGACATACTGTATTTTTTAATTTGCTATATTTTGATATTCCTCATCTTGTTACACCGTGGTACTGGAAATTTCCTTTTTGATCCGTGGGATAGGCCTTCTACAATGATTGGGATCCAGATCTGTTTTAGCACTCTGAATAGTAATTCCAGCAGCCGCACCAATCGTTCGTAGAATCAGAATCATGATGGTTTTCTGGTGACGATATCGTAGTATCTGCACACAAGATATTTTATCGGATATACGACTTGTGATTTGGTGCAGGTCCTCGTCGAATGAAAGATATGCGACTGCTGTCCGTAACATGGTTGTGATCTTGGATGCCTATTGGAATGCAGCTACTCACGAACTCCGGCTGGGGCCACTCGTGACCAAGTTGGTGCCGTTACACAGTATATACTAGTAGTAGAGGTCTAATGTATTATGGAAAACAAGGAAAAGTCGTTGCATATATACGCAAAACTCAAGTCGAATCAACACTTAGATATTCTATATTCACTGTTCGTTCTAACTGATGTATTATAGTCATGTAGCCCCTATTGTTGTACTACTGTATAATCTTGTAGTCACTGTTCTGGAAAGAAATTCTCTGGAGAAGTCTGTAAACCATTTGGTTTACAGCCCGGCTAGATTGAGCACACCTGTCAGGTTTACCATAACATGTATAATAATTGAGGCAATATCAAAATGTGGGCTGCAACAATAAAATCATTCGCAAATCGTATGGTCACGTATTCAACTGATGAAGGCAGTTGCAAAATTGAGAATTTAGGCACTAGAGATCAACTCACGACTGACCCTGCTGACTGTATGATCAACATAGTGTATTCCAACAGTGGTTGGGCCTGGTAAAAAGGGCTTGGCGCCTAGGCCCTTTCGCATCTTATCCTCGGCCCTTGTTTTATTTTAGTTCAAAAATGAACTAAATTTCAGCTCGATAGTAATCTGATCTAGCCCTGACAATTGTTAGTTCATTTTCCTCAGCCCGTTTACCAGGCACAGAGATGGTTGAATCTACGCCCTCTGTATTTAAATTACTAACATCGTTGACTTTTAACATTATATTTAATTATTTGTTTTATTCCAAAAGATGTATATGATTTAATAAACCATATTTGAAATCTATGATACTATTTATCAAACTTTTTTGAATAAGATTGATCAGAGTTGATGTTAATACTCTGTAGCCGGTCACAGTTGTCTTTTGTGATCACGGGGCTGGAATTTTACATTTCCACGTTCCAAATATGTAACATATACTACTTCATTAACATTAACAGTTGACGGTTGGAGTATTAATTACATGAATACAGCACCTTCGTTTAAAGTGACGATTTTTTTGTTTTTGGTTATTACATCGTAGTAAACTTCGTACTACAGAAAAAAAGTCCAGCAAAAGTACTTAAAACTACCGTGTTTGTTTTTTGTGAGATAACTACCGTGTTGTAATTGTAACTGGACTAAAAACACAGTTTAAGGATGAGTAGAAATTAAGGTGTGCTTTGAAGACTATCGACAACTTAAACCACACACTTTTTGACTGACAGAGATCTAGCTAGTTACTACAAAAGTGCACACAGCACAGAGGATGGTCATCAGTAGTACTTCCTCCAGTCCTCGTTCGCGCGCTCCCGCCGGAGCCGCTCCTGCACCCTGGATATGAACAAGGCCGCGCGGCGGTCCACGTCATCGCCAGGGACGGTGGGCGCCCCGCCGCTGACGTTCCCGATGACCTCGACGGCGATGGCTGACGAGGGAGGCGGCGCCGCCGGCGGTGCCGGCCACGGTGTGGCAGCAGGGTTCGCCAGCTTGCCGCCAGCCTGTGCCGGAGCGGTGGTCGCCGGGGCAGGGTAGAAAGGCACGGCCGTCTTGTGTTTGATGATGCCTCTGCTACGCTTGTAGCTGTACAGGCCAATATCCATTATGTTGCGCTAGAGCTTATCGATTAATTTGCACGAGAGAGATCGAGGCTGTTGGTATGTTGTGGTGTGGTATAGGTTTGAGAGAGGAGCACCGTGTTCATCGGTATTTATAGTGGTTGCCGCCATAGACTGCCTGGATGCCACTGCGCAGTGGCACTTGTCGAGTATAGAACTGAAGTAGGCTGGGCATCGTCAAAAGCGTAGTGCTAGCTAGCCTGCAGGACCAATTCTGAATTCCTTATTTCTGGTGTCCTATGGCATACTTGGATTTGTCCCCTGATGAATCAGACCGGACCTTAATTTCCTCTTCCCATCCCATCCAGTCCAGAGCATAAAAATCTTCCGGAGCTATTGTTATAAGTTAGTATTGGTTTGTTGGATCGGCACAAGCTGCCAAGATCCCGCGCGCACCTTTGCCTGAAATTCCTGGCATCGATCTGATGGGTCCTTTGAGCTTTGGGAGAGAGGTTGTACGTGCAACTTCCTCCGACCTTTTTTCCCCTGCCGCATGGATTCTGAAGTCCCATCAAGGCATTCTTTACTACACAAACATGCCGTTTTGAAACTGTTTTGTTCTCATAGCCTAGTTAAAATAATGGTAATGGCGAGGGCGATGTTTGCATTAACACAAGCTATATCATTGAATTGATAATCATCATTGTTAATATCAAACAATCATAATCATCTTATCGATTCTACACAAAACTCGATTGTGTAAAGATCTATTCAGTTCAAAGACGATCGAATCAGTCTACTTTCTCCACGGACCCACACAGCACCACTATTCGCTCCTAGAGGATCCGCAATGGTGGTTTATAAATATTCCTCCTCATATCATTGAGGATCTCTCTCTCCTTTATTCTGTCAAGTTGGCTTTGTAACATAATAATAACATAGTTCAGAAATGAACAAGCAGTGCGTCTAATCATCAACCGCTGCGTTGGTTTTGATCCGTGTTAACCAACTATATATACCTACCAACAGAACCAATCGATTTATGTACTTTGGGAGTATAGTGAAGCAAGAACTCGAAGATAAGATTGATGTCTCTGTAGGGAATAAAGAGAGAGAGAGAGGAGATTGATAAGAACAACACGTCCGCCAGCTGATGATTTTTCTGCCAAAAGGAAGCTGGCTAAAAAGAACAGCATCTTTCTTCCCAGACAAAACGTGGCATGTAACCTCGTCGTGATCCCTTGTATTTCAGTATGTGCGAAGGAAATGGGAGAATCTGCAAAAGAATTGAAAAGCGAGTGAAGTGTTGCATGCAAATGATCAGCATATCCTATCCTGTTGGCCCTGTCCATAGTGGTATTATTGGTTTAGGCACACCGGATGTGGAAGATGCTTGGATCAAGAAGTACCTGGATGTTGTCTCAATTATATTTTAGATTCTTAAATTCCATAGGAACCCCTTATACCTTGTCTCCAAAATCCCCCTTTCTCATAGCCTGGATGTTCTAGGGTTGAACTGAAATTTCTCAAAATGGCATCAAACTAAAAAACTAAGGCACTCTTTGGCAGGACTCCAAAATTGACAAACAAAACGATAAGATAAAACGAGGTGGCGTCTTTTTGGTAAATGACAATCTAGAAAAATTTCTTTGGCTCTAGCCGCAACAAACAATAAAGGGGGCCCTAAAAAGTTCAAAAGTTTTCACATAATTTGAATTAAAATTCTTACTATGAGACTAGTTTAAAACTTAATCTGAATTGTAAGGGCATCTAAACATTTCCTAAAATTGAATTAAAAAATTCAACTAAATTTATATGGCCAGGAAATCTATTGAGGCATTTAGGGGTGCATATAGCTTCCGAACTTTAACACAATAATTATGAATTTGAATTTGAAAATTGAATGTGTATGCTTATGCCCTAGACTAAGCCGTTCCTTGAAATGTTCAAGCTAAATAAAAATAACTTGTAACTTAACTGTTCGTTGGGTTGAGTAGAGTTTTTTAATAAAATTAGCTGTGGTTGATTGTTCAAAAACACGCATGCAAAAGGAAAGGCCTTGGGCTAAGACTGGGCCTTTTCCTGATATACCCGGACCACCACGGTGGTTTGTACCCTACTAATCAAAGAATACGGCCCGAACAAACTCCTCAAAAATTTTCCTGTTTTCACCTTCTTTCCGTGTGCTACTGCTACCCTCTCGCCAAAAAAGGTCCCCGCCGCGGGCTGGTCGCCGCCGCCCGCCGTGATCCAAGAACCGTCGCCGTTGTCGTGTCCCTCACTGCACGCGTGCTCGTTCACGAACCCAGCACTCGCTACAGAGTAATAAGCTCTCGTTTATTTCTTGTCGTCCTTCTCTCCTCTCCTTCTGAGTTTTCTTGAGTTTTGCTTCTCTCTGCTTTTGCCGGGAGCGCCAATCGCCATGGACGCCATCGTCAAGGTAACCGCCATATCTTTGCTCCACTTCATAATCTCTTCCTAATGTTTCGATTCGTCATGGAGCCATGGTGTAGTGTTTGCCTGCGGAACTCGCGCCCTTCTACTAAAGAATAA
Organism: Oropetium thomaeum; assembly: GCA_001182835.1. NCBI lineage: Eukaryota > Viridiplantae > Streptophyta > Magnoliopsida > Poales > Poaceae > Oropetium > Oropetium thomaeum. The sequence continues at coordinate 1,918,496 of LFJQ01000006.1, read as the reverse complement.
ATAGAGTACACAGATCTGGATTTCAACAACAAAATTGTATTAACAACGATCACAATGTATGTTGCCTATGGTCGATGCAGGTGGTGGTGCCTGCGCACCCGCTGGTGAAGCACTGGCTCTCCGTCCTGCGCAACCGCGACACACCCACCCACGCCTTCAGTCAGTACTACTGCTACTGCTACCCCCCAAGCTACTGTAGATTGATATCCGAGGAGCAATGGTTGTTTACTGACCCCAGTTGTGATTGTTTGATTGTTTCACTGTGTGGATGGTAGAGAACGCCATGGCGCAGCTCGGGATGGCGCTCACCTATGAGGCCACCAAAGACTGGCTGGTAATTTCAGATTTATAAGTATGGTGTCTGAATTCTGATTGACATCTTTTTTCAATTTGTCTGCGCTATGCATTGCTCTGCTGCTCTGCTCGGAACACGCTGTGCAAACTGGTCTACTTTCTTACAGTTTTGGGAAATGTATGTGTAAATGTTCCCTATATGAAGTACATTACGTTCAGTCAAGGAATGCACTTAGCTCATTCCTCTGATCCTGTCTAACCAATTCTAGACCGGAGTGATAGCGAACGCGATCGCGATAATTGTATTGATCAATATGGCGAGTATATATAGCTGCCGGGGCAGCCGCCGCTAGGGCGCTGGGGTTCACTGAACCCACGTCGGATGCAACCTACGTACACAACCTGGACTGCGTCATGTAAGGCCCATAGGCCGGGATTACAATGGATAAATAAGCTAATACAAGTAAGGTCTAATGACTCTCTAACACCCCCCGGCAGTCACAACGTCGGTTAGCCACGAACGTTGAGGCTGGAGCGAAACTCGGTGAACAATGAAGTGGGGAGGCCTTTGGTGAAAATATCAACATACTGCGATGTGATAGGCACATGGAGAACACGCACCGTACCGGCAGACACCTTGTCCCGAACGAAGTGAAGATCAATCTCAATATGCTTGGTCCGCTGATGTTGAACTGGATTCAAGGACAAGTAGACTGCACTAACATTATCACAATAGATAACAGTAGCCTGACGCAAGGGGCACTGAAGTTCAAGAAGCAACTGGCGAAGCCAAGTAGTCTCGGCCACAACATTAGCAACTGCCCGATATTCAGCTTCGGCACTAGAACGTGAGACCGTGAGCTGCCGTTTAGAAGACCAGGACACCAAATTGTCCCCCAAGAAGACAGCATAACCAGAAGTAGAGCGCCGAGTGTCAGGACACCCGGCCCAATCAGCATCGGAATAGGCAATTAAATCCGAAATGGAAGAAGGCCGAATCTGAAGACCAAAATCAAGAGTGCCTCGAAGATACCGTAGAATCCGCTTAATGAGTGCAAGATGAGGCACACGCGGATCATGCATAAACAGACAAACCTGCTGAACAGCATATACAATGTCTGGTCTGGTGAATGTGAGATATTGTAAAGCGCCAGCTAGTGCACGATAATCTATCACATCTGTTAACGGTGCCCCTTCAGTAGATATTTTTGAAGAAGTATCCACAGGTGTATTGCACGGTTTGCGGTCAATCATACCGGCACGCTCAAGAATGTCTAACATGTATTAGAGAGAAAAAGACCACCATCTTGACGGGTGACAAAAATACCCAAAAAATGCTGAAGCGGACCAAGGTCTTTAATAGAAAATTCCTAAGCAAGTGCTGCAATAATACGACGCAAAAAAGGCTCGAAGGAGGCAGTGAGCACAATATCATCTACATAAAGAAGCAGATACGCTATATCAGTACCGCGACGATAGACAAATAAAGAGGTATCTGACCGCGTACTAACAAAATCCATAGACTGAATGTGGGAGGCAAACCTGCTGTACCAAGCACGAGGAGCCTGCTTAAGTCCATAGAGCAACTTCTTGAGACGGCACACATGATCAGGGCGAGAAGAGTCAACAAACTGGATGCCTGCGCATAATATACCGTCTCCTGAAGAGTGCCATGAAGAAAGCATTCTTCACATCCAACTGATGAACAGGCCACTGGTGAGAAAGAGCAACACTGAGGACGGTGCGGACAGTCGCCGGCTTAACAACCGGACTGAAGGTCTCAGCATAATCAATACCGGGTCGTTGCGTGAAACCCCGAACAATCCAACGTGCCTTGTATCTGGCAAGAGAACCATCAGCGGCAAATTTGTGGCGAAAGACCCACTTGCCAGTAACAATATTTGCGCTCGAGGGAGGAGGAACCAACTCCCAAGTATCATTCTGCTGAAGAGCTGAGAACTCCTCAATCATAGCGTCGCGCCAGTTGGGATCAGCGAGAGCAGTACGATGTCTTCGGGATCGGAGACAGAGCTGCAGCATGAAGATTGAGCCTATGAACAGGGAGGTGGAAGCCGCGCTTCCCCCTGGTGACCATGACGTGGTAATTGGTAGGTGGCGGAACAACAACTGCTGTCGGTGGGGGGGGGGGGTGCGAATGGGACACCACAGAAGGACGCGGTGAGGGCCCGCTGGCAACAACCGACTGCGAAGAGCCAGTCGGGCAGCGGGCGTGCGCGCCTCGGTGGTGCCCGCCACAGGAGAGGCGCCCAAGGGCACCTGGGGCGAGCTGGGCACGGACGCAGCGCCTGAAGATACCGCATGCGTCGGGCTGGGCGCGGGGTCAGGCGCAGCAAGCACAAAACCTGACGCGCGGGGGCCGGGGTGCAAGAGGCTCGGCACCGGACTCGCAGAAATGTCAAAGTCCTCACTGGCAGCAACCCGCGGTGAGAGACCAGCGGGGGCAGTGGGGACAGATTCTGCCGTGCCACTGGAGGTACCTGCACACACAAAGCGTGAACCAACAGGCAAAGTAACACAATCATCCGCTATAAGAAAGTCAAAGTCAGACGAAGGTAGTGTTGTAACCGTTTTAAAAGGAAAAGATGCCTCATCGAAAACGACGTGGCGGGAAATAATGATACGGTTAGATGAAAGATCAAGACATTTATACCCTTTGTGATCGGAAGGATAACCCAGAAAAACACAGAGGGTGGATCGCGGGCTAAGTTTGTGGGGTGCAGTGGAAGAGAGGTTAGGATAGCAGGCACAACCAAAAACGCGGAGATGGGAATAAGCTGGTGGGGTACCGTATAGGGTAGAGTATGGTGTGGCGGAGGCGGCGAGGTTCTTGGTGGGTTGACGGTTGAGGAGATACGTGGCGGTATGGAGAGCTTCAACCCAGTACGACGGAGGCAAGGAGGCCTGGAAAAGCAAAGAGCGCATAATATTATTTGTAGTTCGAATAATACGCTCAGTCTTACCATTTTGGGAAGAAGTATAGAGACAAGACATGCGGAGTTGGACACCATGAGTGAGGAAGAAATTACGGGAGGAGGCATTGTCGAACTCACGACCATTGTCACATTGCACAAACTTGATGGGGCACCCAAACTGTGTAGTGACATAGGCAAACAAATGTGAGAACGTTTGGAACGTGCCAGACTTTAAGCGAAGTGGAAACGTCCAAGAATAATGAGAGCAATCGTCAAGAATAACAAGATAATATATATAACCGGAAACACTGGCAAAAGGTGAGGTCCAAAGATCACAATGGATTAAATCAAAATTCTTGACTACTCTAGACATAGAATTATGAAAAGGCAAACGCACATGGCGACCTAACTGACATGCATGACAAAGAGAGACATTGTCAGATTTATTACAGACTATATCATTAGAGGAAACAAGCTTATTAAGGGACTCAAGACCAAGATGACCTAAGCGACAATACCAAAGGGAAGTGGAGACTGTGCCAGCGGCAAGGGCAAGCGGTGAGGAGGACGACGATGCCGTTGGAAAGAGAGGATATAGCTGCCCCGAACTATTGCACCTGATGATCACGTTCTTGGTTTGCAGATCCTTAACAGAAACACCAGACGGGTCAAATTCAACAGAACAATGGTTGTCAGTTGTGAATTGACGAACGGAAATAAGATTTTTGATAAGATGAGGGGCAACTAAGATATTATAAAGGACGAGAAGGAGTAGGAAAAGTAATTTTTTCGGTAGAAATAACAGGTAAAAGGGACCCATTACCAACGATAATACTAGAAGGAGTAGAATAAGAAGGAGCGGATAAATGAGTTAAATTACCGGGATTCGACGTCATGTGTGAAGAAGCTGCCGAGTCAACATACTAATCAGACGATGGAGGCGGCGTAAGCGTCATGGTGTTGAACAAGTTGGCGAGGGCCTGCGAGTCCCACACTTGCTGGGTGGGTGGCGGCGGGTTGAAGTAACCGGGCTGAGGCGGCACCACAGATGGCGCTGTGTAGGGCACGCCCGGGAAGAAGGGCGCCTGCTGAGGTGCCGCACCAGACAGGTACGGCGGCAACCAGGCCTGCGGAGCACCGGCAAAGAACGCCTGTTGGGGCACGCGTGGCGGATAAGGAACACTAGGGCGTGCGTCGAGAAGGCCACCCTAACTAGGCCACATGTGAATGGAGTCGGACCAAGGGTTGTTGAAGGAGGGCTAGGGAGGCGTCCGGCCACCACCGCGGCCTCGACAGCCACCGCGGTCACGACCGCCGCCCCGGCCCCTGCCGCCACCACCGTTCGAGTTGTAGGAGCCGCCGCCGCCATTGGAGTTGCTGGAGCCACCAGGAGCGCCGTAATGGCCCTGACCGCCATGACCAGTAGAGGGGGGGGGGGCGCAGGAGGAGCCGCAGGAGGACGCGTCGGGGGCGTAGTGCCAATGGCGAGAGCAGTGGACGGGCCCGGCTTGGCTTTCATCTCAATCTCCTCCAACCGAAGATCATAGCAGACCGAGGCGAAGTCGGGAAAGGGCTTGGTCCACTTGATGATCGCAGCCATATAGGAAAATTTTTCATTGAGCCCTCGAAGACAGGCGAGCACGAGCGTCCGATCTGGTACAGGTTCCCCCAATTCTCCGAGATCATCGGCCATGCCCTTGAGCCGGCGACAATAATCAGAGATAGAGAGGTCACCTTGGACGAACGTACGAAACTCGGCGTCGAGGACCATAGCGCGTGCCTCCTTGTTGCTGACGAATTGATCTTCAATTTTAAGCCACGCCGCACTCGCCGTGACTGATTCGGAGCTGTTCCCCATGACGAACTCGAGGAGGTCGATGGTGAGGGTGGAGAAGATCTAATGCTTGACCGTGGCGTCCATACGCAGCCACTCGACATGGTCGCCAGAGTAGATGTTGGGGTCGATATGATCGTCGAGCACGTACTTGGCGAGAACGGTGAGGAAGAGGCCACGCCATCCGGTGTAATTGGTGAAGCCGAAGTCGAGGACGATGGGCACCATAACCTTGATGTTCTGTACGGCAACCGCCTGTTGATGCAGGATCGCAGTGGACTGCGCGAGGGCGAGCGCGGCAGCCTTGGCCGCTTCTGCCTGGAGGCGTTCCTCATCTTCTTGCTTCTGCCGCTGCTCTTCACGCACGCGATTCTATTCGTCGTCGTCCGCCATGGTGAACAGATTGGACGCTGGGTGTGGGTGCAGAACCAGCGGAGAGAGAGAGAGAGAGAGGAGGAGCGGCAAGATGCCGGCGAGGTAGAAAAAAGATGCGTCACACGGGAGAGCCGGCGACGCGAGAGATGCGGAAGCGCGGCCGAGTAATCGACCTTCTATGATACCATGATAGCGAAAGCGATCGCGATAATTGTATTGATCAATATGGCGAGTATATATAGCTGCCGGGGCAGCCGCCGCTAGGGCGCTGGGGTTCACCGAACGCATGTCGGATGCAACCGTCGTACACAACCTGGGCTGCGTCATGCAAGGCCCATAGGCCGGGATTACAATAGATAAATAAGCTAATACAAGTAAGGCCTAATGACTCTCTAACACGGAGGAATTATTTGTGATTTTGAGTTCGGCCAGAATGCAGGATAGCATATGTATCACAATGTTTGATATGAAGCGTGCTCATTTTGTCTGTGGCAGCCAACGGTGAACAAGGAGGTGCAGTCTCCTCTGGGCGCTGCGCTCGTCGAATCCGTTGACGACACTCAGCCGATCCTGGTCGGTTAATCACAGAGCAGGTCCCAACTCGTTCGTGGCATTCTTCTAACCCTTCCTTCTGCTGTTGTATGTACGAAAACCAGATTGTTCCTATCCTCCGAGCTGGCCTCGCTTTCGCAGAGCACGCGACGACACTTCTCCCATCAACAAGGACATTCCATCTTGGTGAGGAAACACAGCCAATGCTCTTAAACTCTGTTCTGCTATACTACTTTAGAGTTCAGTATTTTGGCCTAATCCTTTTTATTCTCGCCAAAGTGCTAATGAGTCATGACTCATGCGTGTTGCTTTTGTTGTTCATCATCAAGGTATGGCTAGGGACGAGGAGACGCTCCAGCCATCTGTTTACCTGAACAAGTGAGTGCAAAACTGCCTTCTTTCTTCACACTACTGCTGTTCCGAGTCCTAGTTCAGGTGCTCTCAGAGGTCAAAAAGTTTGTACTAGTTTTACTAAATCATGCATTGCTCCTCCTTTCGTTCATGAATGCAGGCTGCCTGACCGATTCCCAGATGGATGCCGCATCCTCCTCATGGATCCTATGCTCGCAACCGGTGCATTTTCAATCTTGACATCTTTTAGCTCTTGTACAAAAAGCAGAGAACGAGCTCTTGTCTCTAATGCATCCATATCCAACAGTACTATATATGTCATATTGGCATGGAAATAATACACTAACTGAGTTCTTATAACTCGCTGTCATTTACATCACAGCTGGAACAATGATGGCAGCGATCGATCTGATCAAGGATCGTGGTGTTGAGGTTGGACAGATAAGAGTCGTAAGTTTCCTTTGAGAAGGAGCAAATCTCTCTATATAAGGAATTCCTCGTGCTTGCTACCAGTTCTGACATTTGCATAAAATAGGCCATACTACTAATTGCCGGTTTGTTTTTCAGATATCGGCAATAACCTGTCCTTTTGCCGTTGAGAAGCTCGCGCAGCAGTTCCCTGGGTACGGTACTAGTAGACATATACTGAAACATCTTGATACCTACCAGTACTTGCTAAACTCACCACCGATCTGGTCGTATATGTTCTTCAGGATCTGCGTGTACGTCGCTGCGATTGATCCGGTCCTGACTGAGAAGGGGTACCGTATACACCACCCTCTGTGTTTCTTGCAAGATCAAATTAAACTAGTACTGATATATGCGTTGCTTGCTAGTAGTATAAAATTTGATACTGTACTTCATTCTTTTTCACGTGTGGTGATTTTTGTAGGTTCTTGATCCCAGGCCTGGGAGACGCCGGAGACCGCTGCTACGGGACATGAGATCAGTTGAGGCTGGCTGATCTGGCTGATTCGGAGCTGCAGTTAAACTGAAGATCTAGTGGTGTCTGGAGGAGAGGCCTGAAAAGGCCAGCTGGTAGTTGTGCTGCCATCATTCCATTCTAGTAGTAGTACTCTGATGGCATCCGAATAAGATGGATGTTCTCTCGTTGCCAGAAACCGAACTTTTGGTCTGAAAAAAAAAAAGCATAAACCAAAGTAGTAGTAATAACCAGTTCGCCTGTGATGCACTCCGATCCTGCGGTAAGCAAAAATGGAAAAAAAAGGGAAGGAAGGATCCTGCTGTAAGCAAGCAATCATTGGTGGTGGTGAACTCAATTAAAGCGATGGAAACGAGTCGCGCACCTGATGGGGGTGCTGCATTTCATTTGAGCACGAACGAACAGTTTGCAACTGAAAGGAAAAAAAAAAGGGATCCAAAAATGTTTAACGCTTTGTCTGAGCCCAGGTTCGAACTGGGGACCTTTAGTGTGTGAGACTAACGTGATAACCAACTACACCACCCAGACTCCTTTGCTTAAAAGTTAACCATAATCTTATATAAACGTGAGTTCTACGGGTCGCCTTTTTTTTTTTCCGTCAGTAACCCCCGAATGGATGGAAGGAACAGCACCAATGGCCAAAGCTGCTACTAACAGCGATCCCAAGGCAGTGGCAGTGTGGAAGTGGAAGCAAAAATCTGTGGAGCAGTGCCGGGTGAAATATTTCCTTTGTTACTCCATAGTCACGTAACGTTAGGGTTCAAACGTTTGGATTACGGATCGTCGGCCGTAGATCCGTCCCTACTTTTTGTTTGATTAGGAGGCCTAATTATTAAAATGCGTTTAGTAGTGGGGGGTTCCTGTGCCCGCCGAACATCTGGCCGATAGCTAAAATTGCCCCTGCTACTTCTTTACCTCTTCTCACTGACGCATGGGCCCCACAGGTCATCTTCTTTCTCTTACCAATCGATCTTTTTTTTTTCCCCTTCCTCGTGAAGGAAGGAGAGAGAAGTAGCTAGGGACAGCCCTCCGCCTCTATCTCGAGTCCGAGGAGGTCAAGGTCAAGCTCCTCAGCGTCCCCGCGCGCGCTCTCGTCGACGCGCCGCTCCGTCGGGGCCGGCTCCATTTTCTCGTCGCGCTCCCGCACCGCCCCAGGCGAACATGCGTCAGACAACCTCCCGCGTCCAGGCCCACGAGTAGCTCGTGTCACTCATGCTCGCGCGCCGGTCCACCTCTGACCTCAACTCCCTCACTCACGCCCACGCATCCGCCTCCATGCCCACCGGGCGCACTGCCTCTTTGCTTGCTCTCCGGCGCACTCGTGACCGCCACGCCGACGCCCAACCCTCCTTGGACTATAAAACAGAAGCGCGACGAGCTCCTCTACCTCACTATCCCCTGCTTATCCTCTCCCGAGCACCACGAAGCTCTAATTTGATCTTCTTCCTGACTGTCCTCAACTCCGGCCGCCGCCGCCATTAGCCTCGCCGAGCCATCCCCAACGCCGCTGAGGCACCCAATGGACAGGCGCGAGTACGAGGAGTATTTTCCCCCGGCTCTGGACGAGCTTTCGCGGCCTTAGTCTTGTATTCGGCCACTCCGGTGGCCCTGCCAATGGCGCTGTCGTAACTCACGTTGGCTGACGGCTCGCCTTCAGAGGCGCATCCGCGGCGCAGGTGGAATTGCTCTGCTGCATTTCTTCCTCCTCCGCACTGCGCTTCGTCCCAGCTGCAGAGCGGAGCCGATTCACCACCGTTCGCACCCGCTGGCCGGTACGCATTCTGCACCTGTTCCTCGGTACAGGAGGGCGCCACACTCCTTCCTGCGCCGCGGGTCCAAGTGTTACGGGACTGTCAATCAAAACACCGAACTAAACTCTCTGCATCTGACGGCTCCAACTCGATTGGTGCCGGGTGTGTCGTTTGGCAGTTCACTCACTGACACGCCCGCCGCGGCTGCGGAAAGGAGGAACTTTGGATCCACACGGCGTGGGTGGGTGGATGATGCCGGGAAATCGCGTGACCCGAATCCGCGCTCGCAAACGTGCGCGCCACTGTCAGATTCATCGTTGGATTCCAGGGAAAACGCCGAGGCTAGACTGGCGCAGACGACACAAGGCGCACCAGCCAGCGTGGAAGCGTGGGGGGGGGATGGAATCCACATCCTGCCACCAGCAGCCGATGGAATTGGAATGGAACCCGGTGGAGTGGAGCAAGCAGCGTCACAAGGCACCCACCAGCCACCACTACCACCGACACAGTTAGCCAATCAACACGCAAAGAAAGAAAAATGGGGAAAGAGATCAGCGCACCAATCACAGAATCATATCAATATCATACCACAGAAATTCAACACCGATCTGTGAGACCATAGCGATGGTAAGTAAGTAAGAAAGATCGCATCAGTGGTAGTAATTCCTTGGTAGATTACAACCATATCAAATCCTTTCACCGGATCGTTCACATGGATCTCAGTAGTAGTAAGTACATGATTCTTGCTTACATGATGATGATGATGATGATACATCACCAAACCAAACCAAACCAAACCAAACAGCCTGAGGGCCTGGCTACGAGCTATCCGGCGTAGATGTGTACTCCGATGGCGATGAGGAAGATGGTGATGAGCGCGAAGTAGAGCACGGCGTGGACGAGGATGGCGAGGCCGCTGGTGTGCATGCTGCCGAACTCCGCCACGCGGCCCCGCCCCGGCAGCGTGCACAGGAGCCCCGGCGTCAGAAGAACAAACAGCGCCGTCGCCACGATCACGGGGCCCCAGTCCGCCATCCTCCTTGGCAAATGAACAAATCTGCTGCTTCCTTCGCCTATTTGGCGGCGTTCTGGATGGAAATGGCGCTCTGATGAGTGAGAAATGCGAGGAGGGAGGGGGCGGGGCTGTCACCACACCACGCCGCAATTAGTACAGGCAGGCAGCCTGGCGGTAGCGGCAGCTGCGGCGGTGCGGTGGGGCCCACGCTGGCGAAGGTGCTCGACGTCTCGCGGGCCCCGGAGCAGGCGCCGGGGGCCCCCATCGTCATTCGCAGGGAACGGGCCGTGCCCCGTGCTCTCGCTCTCGGGCAACTAATCCTTGGCCTGACTTTTTGGGTTGCGCCGTCGCTGTTGGCTGCTTCGCGTTTCTTGCGTTGCGTGTCCCCGAGGACAGCACGGCTGCACGGTGTGGAGCACAGGCGACGACCATTTGAGCGTTTGTTCGGTACAGAGCATACGTGTACACCAATCGTGTTACTAGTGTACTATACTCCTCTAGTAGCAGTAGTAAGTACACAACAACGGACCGGGACCAGAGGCAGCTCAAAGCATTTGCCCGGAGTCTCCTCGGCCGGCCCGCCGAGCAGGCCCAACAGTCTCAATCATCTGTCAACTTTCCTTGAATCCTCACACACACCACACCCAAAATACTTACGTTTTCCCCTCCGGCAAGTCTCGCTCTCGATCGGTATCCCACCGGAGCCGTTTCATGGCTGTCCATGTCTTATCCCCTCCAATAAATAAATTCCTTGCTCTCCTTTTCTTCGATGCCACTATTTCCCTCGGGTCGGGACCTTCTGCTTTAATTCCTCATCCAAAGCAGCTCAGTTTTTTCTTTTTTCTGTGCAAAAAAGCAGGTATATGCGCGCACTGGTGCTGTGTATACGCACACAGCTTCAAACCTTCCTTTGTTTTGTCTTCCATTTCCGTGCTTTCTTCTCGAAGGAAGCGGAGAAGAGAAAACGGAGGAGAAGCAGGGCGCCTTGCGTTCAGGGGATCGAGAGCCAAGGCCAAGGGGTGGTAAAGCGCCACCGGAGTGGGGGGTCGTCGCGTCGTGGTTAACAATAAATAATGTTGGACTGGGCGCCGGTGGTGGTGGGCGTGGTGCTGTTCGTGCTGCTCTCGCCGGGGCTGCTCTTCGAGCTGCCGGGCCTGCACCGCTGGATCGACTTCGGCAGCCTCCGCGTCACCGGCAAGGCGGCCGCCGTCCACACCCTCCTCTTCTTCCTCCTCTTCACCATCATCGTCGTCGTCTGCGACATCCACATCTACAGCGCCGCGTGATTGTTGATGACGAACACACGTACGGTACCAGCGCCCAGCGGTGCATGTGCGTGGTGGTCGATCTTTTCAATCAGGGGCGGCTGAGTGAGATATTCTGTGTCTTGCATGAATGCTGTATGCTATGGACTAATCATGCTAGCTAGTAGCAGTACTCAAGGTTTCCCATATGTTTGTACGTTATGAGATATTATATATCGTCTTGCCTAAATCCGCTAGCTTCCATGTAGTGGAACAAACACCAGCTAGCATACCCGTCGTCACATGCTAGTTCGGCGGCGGTATGATCAGGTAGAAATCATTAATTTAATAATTGTGCACTGTAACAAGCAAATTGTGTACTAGTATTTTTGATATGCAGTGCTAATGTGGTAGTATATATGATAGCTACAATACTTATATACACAAGAAACCTAACCTCTTTCGTGATATTTTGCTCCTTCTCATCTCTTTTTCAAACTTAACACGAAACTCGATATCATATTAAAGTCAAAGGTCACGAGTTCAAATCCAGTAGAGGCAATTAAAATACTTCGCTCTAAAATTCCATGGAAAAAGGATGCGACTGGTTGGTACTCAATAGTGATCCATGCAATTTGTGCTCTGTTGTGCGTATGGTCAAAATACGTAAACCTACTAATAAACAGCACTTCGATTGCACGTTTAGTTTGAGAGGAAAACAAGGGGTACATTGTGGGCTTCTCTGTCTTTGCATGGGCTGGACCAAACCGTTGAAATCAATTTGTCAAGCTCACTTGCCCAGAAAGTATCCCTCAAAAAAAAAAGAGAAAAATTGCCCACAAAGTGTGTGGCCCAACTCCGAGTACACAAATTCTCGAAGTGTTAAAAGTTTGGTCAAGCCAGCCAATATACTGTCAGTATAAATTAAAAAGAAAGAAGCGTTTGCTTCAAGTTTCAACTTTCACACATTGGGATGGCATGGGGGAGGAAAAACCTGCACGTTAGTATTTCTTTGTTTCTTTTGATACAAGCGCACGCTGTTTCCTCGTAACCAGCAGGAACCTGCTATGCGGGCTTCTACTCATCTGAGTCAAACTTGTTTCACTAAAAATAGTAGTGGCCTACTAGCCTGACCTAAGCTTCCAGCAAATTCTAGATCGTTTCCAACATAATAACGGCACATTTTTGTCCATTTTAACAATATAATATGAAGCCTTTACAATCTACAATTTCACGATCCATTCTTCTCAATAATATTTATTTTAGATTATTTTAGTTCATCGATGAGGTACTATGCCCAAGAGGATATCGAGGCAACTATTTGTTGCTTGTTGGTAGGCTCGGTATCACAATTCTCTTTCATTGTTTTGTCACCCTTCATACTGTCCATTGCTAGATGCTACGGTGACAGCCATCAGAAGCATGATGATAGAATAGAACTCAATAGCTATTAGAGGCAAGCCACTTTTAGTATATATATTAGTGCACTAATAAATTATTTTCATTCTATTTTTCTTATGTTATAAATCAAGATGTATGTGCGTCGACTTATGTCGGTACACGGAGGCTGGAATGTAAGTCGTCATTACCTAAAAAAAAAAAGAAAAAATGGAGTCCACGACCTCACAATAATCCAAGGGGATTTTTAGAATGCATGGTGCAAAGAAAAAAGACCAAAACCATGCCAATTATTTCAACTCATTATCTAACAATAGTTTACTTAGAGATTTATGTTCCATTTTCACATGTTATGCATTGTACTAGTATATCGGCATAAGCACAGCACCGGTCCTCTGAAGATTCCTCGTTCACTGATCCACCACATGTGGGCATGTGGCCCTGCTAGGCACAGCAGCTACCCTGCTTTCGTTCGTCAAGTGATCCGAGGCGGAGACCACGTGTTGGTCATGCCTTTTGTGTTTTTCGTTTACATATCTGTAAATTTAGTTGGTACATGTCGGGGCTGGTGAGATGAAAAATAGGCTGCGCCACAGTCCACACGCAACTCATACGTACCCCCCTCTGTTTAAGCATTTCGAGATTTGATAACAAAATATCTTTTAAACTTTGGTCAATAATATTTATAAAAATAAAACATTTTAAATATAAAGAGTAACAGTTTGTTATCCGATGAATCTAATAATATCATTTACACACTCAATGTTAAATTTTTTTTTAACAAATACTAATAGCAGTCAAGGTAAGAAATTTTTAATTTTAATTAAACCTAGAAATACTTATATTATTCGAGCATACTGCATGATCCCTGATTTCATAGACGATATACCTACCAGGAAGTGGCTTTTACTTTGTCATCTACTAATTCCTCATGAGAAGTATGGTTAGTTGGTGTCTTGATCGAGCCAGCAAGGGCAGGAGACACTGGGCAAGAGATAGGCGGTGGCCCAGGGACCCCTAGCATAAACTACTCCCTCTATTTTTAAAAATACATTACAGTATATTTTATTTTACAACTATCATTCTAACAAATACTGTATATTCTATAGCAAGATAATAATATTGTAATTACCAGTTATACTCTAAAAACATATCCATGTATTTAGGTCTCCTTTGAAGTACAGAAACTTTATAAGAAAAAGGCAAGAAGCAGGAAAAACTTCCGCGTATCGAACGCACGAGACATATAAATGCTGCATATGGCGATATTGGAGGAAAAAACTAAAGGTACAGGCCGACAGAGTGACCCTAATTGCTAGGCATGGTTATCATATTTTTTCGTGCTGTTCTGGGATGGGGCCATCCGACCATGAGTGGGATCTTGGGAATGATACTGTACTAACTTGGCAAGCGTTGAAGTGACAGCTATAGGACATAAAAAAAATTACAATAAATTGGTAGGGTTTCAGTCACAAAATGCTGAGTGCGCGCGGGCACGTTTATTGCGTTGATATTGCCCTCTGGAGTAGTATTTCAAGACAAACTTTGATTCGTTCCTTGCAGTTTTCCAGCAAGCAGTGGCTGTTAGTTATCGAACCGAATTAAAGGTGTTCTGCCACGAGGCAAATACGTGACATCATGAATAGCCATCAGCAATAATCAATGATTAACATCGTGGAGCCCAACAGATGTTCATGTCTCTGAATGAACCAATATAGTCACATAAGCATCAACAAACTGCTTGTCCTTGCACGTAGAATTTTCATAGTAAGCGCACTAAAATTTCATAGAAAATTAGTTCAATTTCATAGAAAAAAACATAGGACTTTTCCCTAATCTAGAGTGAACTCTCAATAACAGCAAAATCCATCATGACTGATTATGTCATTAAACAAAATGAATAGCTAGACGCAGGTGACAGCATGACCTTATCTCGAGGAAATTACAAAGTAGTAGATAATAAGATAATTAAAAAGCAGAACATGAAAATATCCTTTTCGATATACTTTACAAAAAGAAGATTAACTTTAGTTACTTTGGTAGGGACTAAATGAGAGTGATGTCATCTCAAATAGAAGAAAAAATCGATATTTCTCACCTATCGAGAAATAAAACCTTTGTTGTCTTGACTTTACCCACGTTTTAGTTATATACTCCCTCTGTTTTTTTTATTTGTCGTCGTTGATGTTGACTGTTAACTTGATCATTCGTCTTATTCAAAGGAAATTAGTTTAATATAGCTTTGAATAAGATGAATGATCAAAGTTAACAACGATTAGTAAAAAAGAACAGAGGAAGTACAATGAAATCGAACCTTCGAACTCTTGTTATCAACTCAGCAAGCTTTGAAACTGTTTATTCTAATTTTGACCGAAGAAAATAAAAAAATTCTTTTTCTTAACGAGGAAAACTAGTATTTCAAAATCGTAGTTTTAGAAACCAGTTTCAAGCAGTATCATGGTTTAGAAAAAAGATGTCTTGTGTAGAGTTTTTAAAATCCCAAACCGGACTAAAAATTTGATAATATCATACTTTTTAAAATTACAATAACTATTGCATCCAAACACCTCTACCTTTTTCAAAACCAACGTTATCGTTGTGTGAAACGACCAATAGATGGGGTCTAATGGACCTCTCTTACTGATTCGGAGGAGGGCGTAGTGTTGCCGGAACGATGCACGTCGGAAGAACACGAGGAGGTTAACCCAAGTTCGGACCACTGTAAGCCTAATAGTCTACGTCCTGTTTCTCTCTGTTGTAGAGATTTGTAGTATTTTTTTTGCTTAGTTATAGGAGTGGAGGAAGGAGCACTCTTTTATAGGTGAAGGGCCGCCCCTTCCCCTGTTTACAAATGTGACCCATCCCGTCGTCATATGAGCCACTGACACCTTATACTCTCCCTATCGATGGGGTGAGCGCCGACGCAGAGAGTAGATCGATAGCCCTTCTCCCCAACTATCTACCACTTGTCCAGTTCGATAGACCCGTCTTGCTCTTCTGCAGTGCGGGAGATCTCGGAGAAGATCTCCTTTCTTCGCGGGATGGGGTTTGGTGCAACTTCCCATGCTCCGCGTAGTTTTCCCAGGAAGACAATGATGCCAAAGTGGACTTAACAGGCCGACCAACGCCGCCGTCTGCGGCACGCCACGCACCATTAAGGGTCTGCCTAGCCTGCGGCAGGCTAGACGGTGTTTACACGATGTGACCCATCGTCCTATCTTGTCCCCGTAACAGTGCTCCATGGGATGCTCCGAGGACGCCCCTCAATGTGCTTGTCCTGAGTTCCTCCCTCTTTACACACATAGCAGGTCGTGCCGGGCCTTCCGCCTGCGAGTCAGCTTCACCGCGATACTTGGAGCGACAAACGCAGCCTAGGAGGCGATGGATTAGGGGTCCCCGGATCCCATTACGCCAACAAACGTATTTTATGAAACCGTGGTATTTTTTAACTCAAAAAATACTTTGTATTCAAACAAGTTCTAAGTATTTTGCTAAATTATACTATTCCTTACAAAACTCTAGATATTCTGTGACGTAACTGCCAGTCTGCCACAAGTGATGTCCAAGAATTCAACATGGAACAACCCGTATCAACTTGAATGACATCAAGATCCTTGAACACCCACCCATATACGATTCACAAAAAGGAACAAACAATTTCTTTCACAGTCAAATCGGGTGAGTGACCAATCCTACACTCAAAACGATTTCTCGCATCATCACTTCACAAAAGTCAGAACAAAGCTCAAAAGGCAGCAGTTGTTTGGGTAAGCTTCTCATAGCTGCTCGTGGAAATATGAAAATCTCCATGTGCGCCTACACATTAATAATTTATTAGAATTATTTACCATTAGCACCCACTGTTGCTTGGTACTATTGGTGGATTTTTTTTTTTTTGATAGGCTATGGATTGACTTAACTAGCCGACAGGAGGCAGTCTTTGTCTTGAATTGCAGAAGCAACCAACTCGGCCGATCCCCTCTACCGTTTCATCGGAGTTACTCCAGCCTTCTCTCTCCCCTTCTGTGGTGCTTCCTCTGTTAAGCGAATCAAGGGACAAGGGCGCAGCCAAACTTCCTCTTTGCAATCTCTTCCTAGGAGAGTTTAGTTAGAGGCTATTGCCTATTGGGACTTTGGGAGTTTTTGTCGGAATTTGGCGACCATTTCCCGGGCCTCTTGACCCTCCTTCCATGGAAGCTGGGAGCTTGCTGGATCTCTGCAAGTGACCATGAGCGAAAGTGAGCGCCTTTCCCCCCGATTTCCATGGTTTGTCTCGTCTTTGCTTTCTGATAGTTGACCTAGGTATTGGAATCTAGTTCTTGGCTGCGTGCTCTTGATTCCTGCTATTTTGATGTTGAGCGACTAAGATGATGCCGCTTCCTCAGAGTAATGAACCCTTTTTTTTCATCAGAGAAATGAACCCGGATTGCTTGTTTCACGAGAAATTGCATTCTGCCCTTTTGTTTCTGTGGCTGTTGATAGCGTTTAGCGCTGGGATTTTCCTTTTTGGTGGGGTTAATTTTCTTTTGGTAAAGTACGGGGAAGCAACACTTATTTAGGGGAAAATAAATGCAATTTTTTTGGTCAATTTTTTTTCAGCAGTTTGGAGCAGTTCCTTCTTATCATTCCATCATCTCGGCTCAAGAGGTTTTTTTGCAGCTTTCGTCTTAGATTATGGTACTGTTACTGCAATCGATAGTTTGTTTCTAAAAGGTCCATCCTTCGGGTTTCCTTGTGCACAAATGGGTAACCTTTTTGCACACCACATAGCTATGCAAATCTTGGCAATGGCCCTCTTATGAGATCAACATTTTTTTTAGAGGAGCTTGAAATTAAATGTTGGTGCATATGAATTATGACTGCTTCAGTTGAACTAATCATAACTAATTATGAGATCATGTTAGTGTTACAACTTTAGTGTGGTCCTGTGGGTTTTGCGAAACTACAAAATTAACTACTATATACTTTATCGTATTGGCTTACCTTTTTGTTTCTCTGGCTGAAGCTTTTGACATCAATGTGCTCCGTGACGAAGCGAGGACCAGGTGGTTGAGACCTGCTGAAGTCTACTATATCTTGCAGAATCATGAGAGGTTCCCGATCACCCCTGAGCCACCAAAGAAGCCACCCAGTATAGCCTACATCCCTCAAGATTTTTTTATATTTCAACAGATGCCTTACTTCAAGAACATTGTTCCGTCTGCAGGTGGTTCACTATTCCTTTATAATCGCCGCGTGAATAGGTATTTCCGCAGAGATGGCCATGCATGGAGGAGGAAGAAGGATGGAAGAACCGTTGGCGAGGCTCATGAGAGATTGAAGGTTCATTACGGGAAACTCAAGTTACCACAATCATTCCAATTATTTCCACTTTTCTGGGTAGTCTGGTTTGATGGTGGAGCTGTGGTTCTTCACCTGATTCATTACCATCAATGTTATGAAGCACACAGTTTTGCGAAATCACTATTGACTGTCAAAACATTTGGGAGAATTAGTATTAATGTCAGAGGAGACGTATTTCATTGACCATGAGTTAAATTTACTGTATGTTGGTCTATTGAATTCTATTTGAAGTTGTACTGGCCTACTGGAAACAGGAAAATGCACGCCCACATTAGTTTTTGGATGGTGCATTTCCTTTTCCATATTTAGAGTTGATATATAGCATTATCCAGCCTCCTCTCAAAATTCCAGAAGAGAAGTAACTATGTGTTTAGCTAATCTGGTTTGATTATGATAGCGTGTCTATCTTAACTTAATATGCCAAGTGACATTTTTTTACTCTTAGTGATAATCATACATGCATATGCTAATGATTTTAGAAACAGTACGAACAAGCTTCTTGACACCAAAAGACTAGTATTTCAATGTGTTGTCTTGTCCTATCAAGTAAATATCATTTGAAGTTTTACGCTTTCAAAGTCAGGACCACAAAAGAAAGAGTATATTGTTCTCTAGGAGTATCCACACAGTTAACTAATATTGTTTAATTAACTCATGTTTTAAGTTAATGAGCTATCTTATTACACAACTTATTTTTGTCTGTTTGAACAACATGTATTAATTTCTGTACAAGTACAACAATGTAATTATATTTTTTATACAATTAACAACTAAACTGTAAAGTAGATATTTGTTTAATCTGTACCCTAAAACAGGACCCGCTAAAAATTGTATAGTTACTTTCTCTTGATCATTGAGAGATATTCTGCAATTAATAATTGTTGTTATGGGGCTCAAAAGATAGGAGGTGCCTTTATCACACTAATTCATTATCTATTTTAAATTTTATTAAAGCACCTTTCATTTCATTTCTGCCCATTTGTTATCACAGGTTGGAAATGTTGACGCTCTAAGTTGCTATTATGCTCATGGAGAGCAAAATCCGTGTTTCCAAAGACGGTGCTTCTGGATGCTGGAACCGTAAGATTGTCCTTCCAGTCAGTTTGCTCAAATTCTGTGACATTGGTATCTATATTGCATTTACCTTGTATGTGATCATTATCATCGCAGTTGTGCTGAGATACTTAATGCAACATGTTACTTTTTATATTGTACAGTTTTGCAAAAATCTTTCTGTATGTGAGAGAAAAAAGGACCAATGGTTACTGATATATGAATATATTCTTTTTGCAGTGCATATGAACACATTGTGTTGGTACAGTATAGAGAGGTAGCTGAGGTATGTCGCATCTACATTGCCATATGCTATAATCTTGCATTTTCTGTAATTTGTTATTTCTTCTACACTAAATATGATATGACCGACTCAGATGACTTGTTGATTGTTTGGGTAACAAATTTCCTGTTATTAAAATCGAGCCTATGCCTTTTATTAATTTTATTAGTTGACAACTGTTCCAAATAAAAATTGTGAAAGGAAATGAGAGCGTTCCTGAATTGAATGAATCAGATTAGTTTGTGGCACTTGTATAATAACAGACTTCAGTTTTCGGATTGTTTACATTTGAATTACACTTAACTTTTTCATAACAAAACAATTTTCCTGAAAATTAATTTCTTTTATCTCCCAGGGAAGATATTATTCATCACTATTGTCAAATGGGCCACCAGAATCTCATTCTTCCTTGAGGCATTCAAATGCCATCCATGGAAATCAATGTCACAATTCTCCTTCTGGCATCAGTGAGGGCAGTGAATCCTATCAAAGCTATTCTAATTTGAGTTCCTTGACTGAAGTAACTTCCTATTCTATGAACAAAGAGCATAACAGAGACAGTAAAACGTTACTTAGCATACCAGAGCTTGGACAGACATTTTTGGAACAAAATGCTGATGTTTATCGGGCAGATAATTGTAATATGGCAAACAAATCTGGGCTTAATGTGGCTCTGAAGAAGATAGCTGAACAGTTAAGTTTGGGTGATGATGATGATGACTACATTTATTCAAACCAAGCGCAGCCTTTGGGATCGACAAAGAATGTTGAAGCTGGAGGTAAGCAGTGTAGTCACACTAGCAACTTGAAGCTTTTCCATATATTTCTGCATTTCTTTTAACGACAGGTACATGGGAAATTCATATTAGTTTAGGGCCCGTTTGGATGTTGGAATTGAATTCATTGTAGTTTAGGCATATATTTGAGCTAGCCATATATTTGGAATGGAATGAAATGGAGTTGGAGAGTGCAAACATAGCATGGTGATCTATAGAATCTATTTCCCACCTCCCACCCTATGAATTTGAGATAGGCTTAAAAGTAAACTTTGGAAAGTGGTGGAATATTAAATTCTAAGCCAAATAGACTAGTTTATTATAGAGATTTCAATTCCACCAAAATGAAGGGAGCCAAACGGGCCCTTAAGGCAATGATGGAATTTCACAATTTTATATGTGTAATTTCGGACAACTTTATAATAGTTAAATATGATGAAAAGAAAAAGAATGTTGGTATGGCTGAAATAGGATTGTTCTTTCTCTTCCTTTTTGTTCAATGGGCCCATTGCACTGTCTTGCAATATTGTTGACTTGTTGTGCTGGGGGCAATTTTGTTTCTGCAATTGCTCTGTGTATAATATTGACAAAGCAATGAGTACTTTATGCTAAACATATGCATTTTTTAGTCTACATTCTTACTTTATATTCTTTTCTTACGTTCCTCTTAAAAATATTTGACTACATGCTAAATTCTTGTTGACACACAAGTGATGTTCCAACTTGTAGCCTCTGATCACACTTCCATACGAGAACATTTTTCTGTAAAATATTGAAATGATTAATTGATAGTTTAACAAAGTTGGAATTTTCGCTGCCTTATTCAGCTGACAACCAGTTAACAACTCGGCCAGAAGGAATACAAAATGGTTTAGGCAGGAATATAGCGCCATCTTGGGAAGATATGCTCCACTGCAGTTCAGGTTTGCCAACTTCATCTATATACCAGGTGAGGGAATTGTAACATGTGACTTCATCTTTGAGGAGCACATGATTTACACTACTGTATCCAAAGCTGAAAAACAGTCTCTGATTTTTGCAGACAATCTTTGAATTATACCACTAGTCCACAACATATTATCTAGCTAGATATATTTGAATGTCTTGTTCTGTTAATATCAAAATGAACCTTTTCATTCAGAAATCTCTTTGTACATTTATAACCTTACTGAAGTGTACTGACAACTTGCATTTTGCATGACAGTTGGACTCCCAGTATCAACACAATTTAGAACATCAGCAGCCAGGAGGCATGGACAGTAGTGATTTGCGCATACAACTTTCTGCTGCTAAAAGGTTTCTTTTAGGACCAGAAGACTCTATTGAGTCACCATCTTCAAACTTTGAACTGGAAAATGTAGGGAACAGTGGAACCGGTACTCATGATGGTAGACTTGAAAGTTCTCTAAATCCAGATTGGAAAACAAGAGCACTATTAGCATTTCAAAGAAATTCTCAGGGCTCCCAAATAGAAGAGTTGTTTGGTCATGGTCAGTTTGAACCTTCAACTAGAGCAGATTCAAGACTTACTTTGGGCCAGAAGCGACTGTTTAACATTCGTGAGATCTCTCCAGAATGGGCATTCTCCTATGAGATCACCAAGGTAAATTAATTATCGTATCCTTAGATTTTGATTCCTAACACCATTTCTCATTTGTAACCTATTTTTTCTCACTGAGTCTCCATCTCATTGATGCAGGTCATCATTACTGGAGATTTCTTATGTGATCCACTGAATTCATGTTGGGCAGTGATGTTTGGTAACAGTGAGGTACCTGCTAAAATGGTTCAGCCAGGAGTTCTCCGCTGCTACACACCTCTGCACAGTAGCGGAAAGCTTACACTTTGCATTACCTCTGGTAATAGAGAAGTTTGCAGTGAAGTCAAAGACTTTGAGTTTCGTGCACAGCCTGCAGCTTCTAATCTCACAGAGATTGCACCGTCTTCTAGGATTCTCAAGAGCAATGAAGAGATACTACTTGTTGCTAAGTTTGCAAGAATGCTTTTATGTGAAAATGAAAGCTCTGATCCTTCAGGCGATGATTCCCAGTGCAAACAATGTCCAAAATTAAAAATGAACAAAGAGCATTGGGATCAGTTGATTGATGAACTCAAGTTAGGATGTGAGCATCCACTAGCCACCATTGATTGGATTATGGAGGAATTGCTAAAAAGTAACTTACAACAATGGTTATCAACAAAACTCCAAGCATACAATGGAGCAGCTTGTCCTTTGTCCAAGCATGATCAGGGTATTATACACTTAATATGTGCCCTAGGCTTTGAGTGGGCACTATCTTCAGTACTTAATGCTGGTGTTGGTATAAATTTCCGTGATTCAAATGGATGGACTGCACTTCATTGGGCTGCGTATTTTGGAAGGTAATCAAACATTTTATTGTGTAATGAGTGACTGATTCATTAGCTGCAAAAATCTCATTACAACTCCTATAGGCAGGAGACGTACCCAATTATTATTGACGGCAGGCCCATTTTCCTGATATTTAGATATGATCATGCCGTCAAACAGATTAAGCCAACTGGGCGATATCAAGCACATAAAATAGATTCTTCTGACAGAAACATAGAAAAATAAACTGAACTTTTAGTCCATGAGATATTTCAGACAAAATGTTTAGTTACAGTATAAAATACAGAAAGTGAAGGACCTGATAAAAGTTATAGGAGTATCATCTCCTTACATTATATAGATATTTCTATGACGACTACATTTATGTGTTGGACTGGTGCTGGACAAGATTTTTCTCGCAAACTGACAAACTGGCATCAAAATAATCATTATGAAATTATGGGTCCGGTTTTTAGTTTTCTCCTAGTTCTTTTTTCTGCCCTAAAGTTTTGCACAAATTGCTATTTATTAGCATGGAACTAGCACTATTTTTTGTAAATTATTGTTGTTATTGTTAATCTGATATCTTTTTCAGGGAGAAGATGGTTGCCACACTTCTGGCTGCAGGTGCATCAGCCACAGCAGTCACTGATCCCACTGCACAAGACCCAGTTGGTAAAACAGCAGCTTTCCTGGCTTCTGAACAAGGACACATGGGTCTTGCAGGCTATCTTTCTGAAGTTTCGCTAACAAGCCATCTTGCATCCCTCACTATAGAAGAAAGTGAGATTTCTGAAGGATCAGCTGGGGTTGAGGCAGAGAGAGCAGTGGAAAGCATATCTCAGAGGAGTGCGCAACAGAAAGGTGGCACAGAAGATGAGCTCTCAATGAAGGACTCTTTGGCAGCAGTGAGAAATGCAGCTCAAGCAGCAGCTCGCATACAGAATGCTTTCCGCGCATTTTCATTCAGGAAGAGACAGCAGAAGACTGCTCGACTTAAAGATGAATATGGAATGACCCAAGAAGATATAGATGAACTTGCAGCTGCAGCTTCATCAAGGTCGTACAACCAAACTCATGCGTTGAGTGGTCAGTTTTATGATAAAGCAGCTGTTTCTATTCAGAAGAAATACAAAGGTTGGAAAGGGCGTAAAAATTTTCTCAATATGCGAAGAAATGCTGTTAAAATACAGGTAAGGGAGTCAAAATGTTCGTTCCAAAGCCTCTTTCAAGTTGGATTCATCGATCAGCTAATATGCATGGTATCTGTCCAAATTTGATTTCTGCATTGTTTAGTCTGAAGACTTTCCTTTGTACAGGCTCATGTAAGAGGCCATCAAGTGAGAAAAAAATACAAGACTTTTGTAAGCACTGTCAGTGTGCTAGAGAAAGTGATACTAAGGTGGCGCCGGAAAGGACATGGTCTACGTGGCTTCCGAGCTGAGCAACCAGCAATGATAGACGCCGAAGAGGAAGAGGAGGATGATGATGTTGACTTTGATGATGATGAAGCAACCAGGATTTTCCGTCGGCAGAAGGTGGATGAAGCCTTGAAGGAGGCAGTTTCGAGAGTATTGTCCATGGTGGACTCTCCTGAAGCAAGAATGCAGTATCGTCGAATGCTTGAGGAGTTCCGCCAGGCAACTGTAAGAAGTTTCTGTACTCAACATTTAAGTGAACTTCCCATCATGAGTCGTATGAGACCCAAGGAAACTAGTTTGTACTTGAGAAAAACTAAAGGGCACTTTAATCCATATAGGTGAAAAAAAACTAAGGCATTAATTTGTCTAGAGGTGCCACATGTAGTGATAATAGGTTAATCGGTATTAATATATATGTAAAAAGACTTTTAAACGGAAAAGGAAGTGTTTTCAGTATAGCTACTCCCACATAAGTACCTTACAATCCAAACTACTGCTCCCTCTGTCCCATGTTACTTGTCATTCTAGCCTCCTCTAGATGTCTCAAATTATTTGTCATTCTCACTTCCCAATACACCTTTTTCTTGTCAACACGTCTATATCTCTCTCCTTTTCTGTGCATCCTACCGTTTCCACCTCTTCTTAATCTTTGTATCTAGAGCTAAAACGACAAATAAATTGGGATCGAGGGAGTATATCTCACCATACTTCTAATATTTAATCAGATTTACTGCAACCAGTCACAGCTATGTAGAACAAATATTAGGGTGCAATTAAGCTAGTTCTTTTGTATCCAAAGTCAAATAACTATGTGTGATGACTAACCATGCTAATTGTTACTGCAGGCTGAATCAGGTGGATCAGAAGAAGTAACATCATTAATTAACAGCGAAGTAGTAGGACTAGACAGCTTCATGCACTGAAAATAAATGTGTGTGATTAGGGAGCTGCCTACAATTATAGTGCAGCAGTTAGATGGATATCAGTTTCCAACTAGTCATGACCTGTGTTATGTCCAGTATGTACACTGCTTGCTGGTTAATGTAGATGCTGCTTCTGTACAGGGTTCTCTGAATTTTCTCTGGCAGTTATGGGTGCTGTATTTAGGTATCTGTAACTTGAGGAGCCCCAGTTAGCGTAGAATCTGATCGGTTCTCTGTTTTTCATGAATTGTGGACAAAAATTAGGAAAATCAATTTCATGGCATGTATCTTGCACGTTATCCTTTCTACTTCTGACTCAAATTTGTCTCAGTTGAATCAGGCTTTCACGATTGGTAATAAGACTCCTGGTTTTGATACATTGCAACTTGCCATGTTAATAACCAGTTTTTAAGGGTTGCATAAATGATAGGTGAATCGAGCATACCTGGCTAGTACAATTCTGAAGCCCAGGCCCGCATATAACTTCCATTCCATCCGGAGGAAGGAGAGGATTTGCATGAGCAACAACAATTTTTTATTAACAAATGACACTAGGCAGCAATATTGCCAGAGCAGAAAGTTTGAGAACAGATAGTTGTATCCACTGCTATATCCAGAAACAATATCCGTGTCCCCTGTTCAATATACATCTTTTCTGCAGTTACATCATGAGCCTAATCCATGTTTCAGAACCATCAGAACTTTACATCTTTGAGAGCATCATCAGACAAGTTTTGTGCTCGCCTTGTGCTACCCCTCTGTTCTCCCTTTAGATTAAAGCACTGGCATACATGGCCTCGCATTAACATACACCTAATCGTGGCCCCTTCAACTTCCAACGAGTTATTAGCCTCACACTGAGCAAGGGCTCTGCCACATTGATATGTCAGCTATCAGATCACGAAGTTGATCCATGAGGAGCTTAACCTGCTTATTCTTGCTCTCAATTTCCTGCATTAGATCCCAAAATTAGAAAGTCAGGCACAGCATGCAAAATATATGTTCAATTAGTAGACCAGAAAAATAATAGCATAGGCCTAATCATGGATTATTTTCAAGCTAGTACCTTTCTCAAAGAAGATGCATGCTCTTCCAACCTTTCCATCTCAGCTTGGTCAACTTTGACTTCTGTTGATGCCATATCCTAGGAAAGTGAAACATAATTATAGAAAGTTAGAAACATAAAAAATATAGAATCTTTCCAGTTAAGAATCTGTTTCTATGTAAAGAGAGGCCACTTTATTTAAGAGGAGTATGTCAAGAGAGACTTGAAGCATTGGAATATAACAAAGATCTATTTTGGATAGGAGCGTGTGGAAGTTAGCAATCCACGTAACAGAACCATGACTTAGGCTATCGTCCCCTGTGTACCTTCATTCCTACAATGTTATTGTCTGCTTTCTGTTCCTTTCCACTTACTTTCAACTTTTTTTTATCTCTCGTTTGCTTCCCTTTGTCTAGTTCACATGGGTTTCATATCTAGCCTACCCAATTAGCTTGGGACTAAAAGGCTTTGTCGCAACTCTACATGGAATAATAAACAAGCCTAGATCAATTCAGTGCTTCTGACTCAAATCAACAGCACACGGACTAAATGCTGCGCAAGCAGTACAAGCTAAATTAATCAAGAAATACTCCCTCCAATAAGCTAAGCAAAAGATTGGAGGGAGTATCAGTCTGAAAAAATTATTCTGGTTCACTGTCAATAAAGGATAATTCAAAGCTTTTGTTCTAAATGGTGGCACCAAAGTTCCAGCTATTCATGTATTTTGCTATGTATCAGTCAATTCTGTAGCACAGTAGCACTACTCCAAAGTTCCCTGTGAAGAAAGGATAATAGTAAGCTTCTGTTCTAAATGATGGAAGCAAAGTTCCAGCTATTGTTTTGTATCAGTCAATTCTATAGCACTGCTTGTGATTAATGCATATATTCCTATCCTATCTGCTTGCCACCAAACACAGCATGAAGTGCATACAATACTCCTATATCTTGGCTTCATTAACTCAGATTAAGTGCCACAATGGTCACTTCTCCTCACAGAAATAATGTCAATTTTTACACAGGATAATTTATGTTCTCACTTAGATCCACTTCTCCTACATTAAAAAAAAAAACAACCAAACGGCAAAAAATTATTTGCGCCATAATAATTTGCACAACTACCTCGTCCTTGACATACAAAATTGTGGTACACTTTCATATTGATGGACACTAGTGCATGCACAATGAAGGTGTTTAAAGGGGAACGCCTATCTATAAAAAAATATGGCTAGATCCTTATCATTGGGTGCTTATATGAAAGATATAAACTGCTTATGTTTACACAAGGTGTTTATGGTGAGCTACAAGGCAGGGAGACCTATTTAGCCAGCACTTTGTATCGTGGAAGAGAACTTCTATTCAAGTTGTTTGATGATGTAGCAGCATTCTCTAATTTTAAGCACTTGTTCCTAAGCACCTTGTATTGTACATTGCAGAAGTTGTGCATAGTGCGAGCATACAAAATCAGTCCAACCAAAGATTGAATCTAAAGGGAAAATATACCGGGTCCTTAAGTTTCGAGGTTCCTATAATTTGCAAATAAAAGCAACTAACAATATATTATAACAACAGAACCTTTCGGTACATCAACTCTCACCTGCGTGCAGGACGAGACGGCGGCGATGGAAACGCGCAGCGCCGCCACGGCAGACTTGTACCGGTGCCTAGCCTCGTCGAGCGACCCACCGGAGCCCGGCGCGGGCCCGGCACCGCCTCCGGCAGGGTCGGTGGCGTCGGAGTCGGCGGAGTGCAGCGGGGGAGTGGCGGAAGCGTGGTGGCTCGGGTGCTGCCCCTGGGACCCGGCGGCGGCGGCGGCGGCGGCAGAGGAGGACCAGAGCGCCGGGTTGCAGAGCTCGTCGTTCATGGAGGCGAGGATCTGGAACGCGGCGGCGATGGTCTCTTCCAGGTGCCTCTGCCCCTCCGCCGCCAGCTCCTGCCGCTGCCGCGCCGCCGCGGAGGACGACATTTCGCGCACTCGCCGGAACCCTAGCTCAGTTGAGCCGTGGACTCGTCGTCCCTGATGAGAGCACGCGCGCGAGTGAATTCCGCGTCTCAGGGCTTCACGAGTTGAATCTAAATGAACAAGCTGAACAGCGCAAACTGGGCCCATGCCATTCCGCTTACAAAAGAAAGGCCCAGCATTCGTTCTTTGCCGGTCCAGGTCATTTGCACATTGCAGCCTTTGAATATTTTCCCGTATTTGTTTATGATTTGCTATTCTTTTAGTTCTTGTAATCAGGGAACAATGGAGCATACATAATTTTTTTTAAATAATGGGTTGAAACCCAGCTTCTAGAGGAGCATACATACATACTCACGGCACATAGCAATAGCGTACGTTTCTAAGTTCCTGATGGAGTGTAGATCTTCTCCAATTGGGCTATACAAGTACATATTAAGGTAGCCAAAAATACCAAATACAAGCCCACTGGAAGAAGATAATATTCATAGCTATGTATTTTAGCTTTAGATTCTAGATTTTTGAACTATGAATTATGGGTTATAGGGAAATCATATTATCCATTATATTTTTGTCTGTCAACAGTTCAAAGATGTAAGAGCATGCCAGTTAATATGTACTCGTGATACACTACGACCTGCATATATCTTGTTAATTGACATCATAAACCGATATGTGAAAAAGGCCAACTACAACAGGATAATACTATAACAATGCTCCTCGACGAAAAAGAGCATTGACAGAAACACGGCGACCGGATTTTTCTTTTCATATTACTGTTTCATGTCGTTTCATAAATTTCAGTCTCCTCGCATCGTGACTGGCATTTCACACCATTTTTTTTATGTGGCGAATGAATCATGTGATGATTATCTATCCTGATCAGCATGGCATATCCTCGCCAAGTAGTTGTTGTCATTGATCAGCACGGACGATTATCTAACTGCAACAATTTAAAAAAGCAGAGGTGTATTGTATTAATAACAGGCTGAGTAGAACAAGATAATAAACGCCCGGTGTGTGAGAGGAACATGTTGAACTTTTCCCCTCAAAGTCCTGACGATTTGTAGTTTTGTGTCGCAATACATACATATTCCCTGCTTTTCTTATTGTGAGTGGTTTCCATGTAGGAAAAGAATCACGTGATCATATATCCTAATCAGCATGTCAAATCCTCACGAAGTGGTCATTGGTCCATGTCGTAATCTCAATTACACAACAGATCTATGATGCTCTTTGCCAACTTTTTGTCATGTGAAATTTCACTCCGTCGCTCTCTACCTTTATGAATGGCAGCCTTAATTCAAAAAAAAAAAACACTCCATTGTTAGGAGGATGAGCTCTGATGATCATCTGACCTTCAAATCAGTTCAAATATTAATGGTTAAAATATCTTGATTCTGGCTAGTCCGAACTCGGAAGGTTATTTGTTCAAGTAGGTGTTGCCTTGTTCCTAGCCGGTCCCTATTACCTTCGTGTTCGTCTTGACGTCTTTGTCCGGCCGACTGCCCTAAAGCCACATCTCGAACTCCATACCCAGCCTCGGGGGTTAGTGGCAGTTGCGTCTGTTCTTTTGTCCAAGAGCCGTCTGTTCTAGTCGGCACCCATTCCTCGTTTTAATCTGTGCATCGAAGCGTTTGATCTTCCATTCCAAACTGTCAAGATTGCTTTCCTGCCGGGCCTTTTCTTGCATTCCAGCCTCTAAAGCAACTTCCTTTCTGATGCCCATCATCTCTTCGTCGATTGTGTGTGCATTCCAGCGACGAGCCCCATTTTCTTTCGAGGGATCAGTCGTTTGTTTTGCACTAAAGCAGCCCAGCTCGATTCTTTCGTGCTCTTCAGCGTAGCATCTTTTGCTTATAATTCTTTCGCCGCTCTTCTCTGGTCTTCATATCCAATTTCTAGTGTTTCGGAAGCTATAGGGTCATCAGCTTGCCCCAAATTCCATCACGGCGGCGGCGGGCAATTTTCCTTGCTACTGTTGAGAGAGTTCTTGGGGCAATCCGATGGGGACGGTTGCGGAGAGGCTGCGTGCCTTCTCCACGAACCGATGGCTCGTGTTCGTGGTCGCAATGTGGCTGCAGTCCATGGCCGGAATCGGGTACCTCTTCGGCGCCATCTCGCCGGTGGTCAAGGCCGCCCTCGGGTACAACCAGCGCCAGGTGGCGGCGCTCGGTGTCGCCAAGGACCTCGGGGACTGCGTCGGGTTTTTCGCCGGCACACTGTCGGCCATGCTACCGGCGTGGGCCATGCTGCTCATCGGCGCGGTGCAGAATTTCGTCGGCTACGGGTGGCTCTGGCTCATCGTCACCAGGCAGGCGCCGGCGCTACCCCTCTGGATGGTGAGCGATTCGTTTATTACTCGCATCTTGAAATTGGTTCTTGACTTGGAGACTTGGTGGTTTGTGAAATTCCTTTGTTCGACCAACCTTTGTTGGTATGATAATATCCGTTCAATTACTGTTCTTGATCATGAACTCTGAAAACGAAATGTGCTATTAAATTAATGAACAAGTTGTTAATTTTTTTTGCGACTTAATTGTTCTGTTCTCCGGCGACAAAGTTGTTGACTTGTTCCCTTTGAATTGGATAAGGAGCAGGCGTTCTATTTTAGTGTGAGCTGTTCTCTTGTTTACGGAATAATTTTAAAACGGTGATGTGTTTCTGACTAAAATAAAGTGGTACCTGGATTTGATCCGGGGTGAGGAAAATGGGGCGTGGAAGCTACAGCTTACTTCTGAAATAGACTAGTCTCATGATTGTTGTGCTGGATCATTTATGGCATATTCTTTTAGGTCTCTATCAATGCATTGGCTTCTGTTTTGTACAGGAGAGACAGGAGCCAATTTCACCTTTTTAATTCAAGGTTTTATACACCTTCGCACTGCAGTTTGAACTTTTCTGTTTGTTCTTCAGAAGTAATCTGCTCTCATATTTCATTTGGGGCAGATAAAAAAAATCTTGACCTGAATACGGAATCATTGCATAATTTTCCTCACCTGACTTTCATTTGTTTATCCGTTCTTTATAAATAAAAGTGTGAAGTAATCATGATTCTTTTTAATGACGTGGTTCGAGAGGTACTCATAATGTGCACAGACTAAGTGCAGATTTACATAGACAATACATAGACAAATAAAAGGGAAATTATTAACAAAAAGAAGGGCTTGTGCCGTATTAAATTGGACATAATTGTCGCACATTTAGTACCTGAACTCAATATGTGTATATATAATCTGGGCATATTGTAAAAATTGATCAGAAAATTGTTTGTAAAAGCACAAGTAACCACCTCAATGTTTTGATTATGCGCTATGCAGCGAATAACTGTATGGTGACAATAAATAAATAATTAGCTCATGCAAATCATTTGTTTGAGATTGAGAATGTGAAATGTGTTGAAGTAAGCCAGACATTTTCAGATGCTTGGTTAAGCAGTTGGGAATGATACAAGCCATATATTTTGGCTTATGGTTGCACAATTGTTTTATTCTTATATATTCCTATTTGGCGATACATGTATACACGTTGCGTAAATGTACACTGAATAATAATGAAATATTACAACTATATATAAGAATGGGCTTTCCAAACAGTAGGGAACTATTTACTTCTTGTGGTGCTCGTTTTTTCAGTATCTCATGCTTAAATGAATGAATAAACTTACAGAATCTGAAATAGTTATTCTGTTTAGCTTCCGTGACTGATATATAATATCCCATTGTTATATTATGCAGATGTGTGTTATTATCTTTGTTGGAACAAACGGTGAGACATACTTCAACACGGCTGCACTTGTAACATGCATCCAAAACTTTCCAAAGAGCAGGGGGCCAACGGTTGGTATCCTGAAGGGATTTGCCGGGTTAAGCAGCGCTATACTGACACAACTGTATGCAGTAATGCACACACCAGACCATGCCACACTCGTATTCATGGTTGCAGTTGGTCCATCTTTGGTTGCCATTGGCTTGATGTTTGTTATTAGGCCAGTTGGAGGTCACAAGCAGGCACGGCCATCTGACAAGAACAGCTTCATGTTCATTTATACAATCTGTTTGCTCCTCGCCTCTTATCTTGTTGGTGTCATGCTAGTCCAAGATTTTGTGCAACTGAGTGACAATTTGGTTTGTTTCATCACCGTTATTCTGTTCGTCCTTCTTATTTTACCAATCGCAATCCCTGTTATATTGACGTTATCAGCGTCAAAAACTGAATATCCAATAGAAGAGGCTCTACTGTATGAACCATCAAAAGGAGAAGCTAGCACTTCGCAAGGAAAGGAAGATCAACCCGAAGTCATATTAAGTGAGGTGGAAGAGGAGAAGCCTAAAGACATTGATTCATTACCCCCGTCTGAAAGGAGGAAGAGAATTGAAGAGTTGCAGGCCAAGCTAGTGCAAGCTGCAGCAAGGGGCAGTGTCAGAATCAAGAGAACACCACATCGAGGGGAGAACTTCACCCTGATGCAAGCACTAGTGAAGACTGATTTTTGGCTTATTTGGTTATCTCTTCTGCTTGGATCGGGATCAGGACTGACAGTGATAGACAATCTGGGTCAAATGAGTCAGGCTGTTGGCTTCAAAGACGCACACATATTCGTGTCGTTGACAAGCATATGGAACTTCCTTGGGCGTATTGGAGGTGGCTACTTTTCTGAGATTATTGTCAGGTAACAATACCAAGACAGCCATTACGGTCTGCTTACTGTTAATAATGATATGTTTGTTTCATTGTGTTCTAAACTTAAGTTGACCTGTTTTCCTTTCATTTAGTTATTCCGATACGATACTATATCTGCATTACTGCATATTCTTCAGGGTGTAGCTCCGCAGTAGCAGCACTTTCTGATAGATAGCAGTTTCTTTTTCTCAATAGCACTTTCTGAAATATATATCTTAATGCCATGACCGTCTTTCCTTCTAATCAGGGACCACACATACCCAAGGCACATAGCACTAGCAATAGCTCAGATCCTGATGGCGGCTGGGCACTTTCTCTTTGCAGTGGCTTGGCCTGGAACTATGTACATTGGGACCTTCCTTGTTGGACTTGGATATGGTGCTCATTGGGCTATTGTGCCAGCTGCTGTTTCTGAACTTTTTGGCGTAAAACACTTCGGTGCAATGTACAATTTCCTTACCGTGGCAAACCCCACAGGATCACTCATCTTCTCAGGTCTTATTGCAAGTAATTTGTATGACTATGAAGCTGAGAAACAAGCACAATACCATCAGAGCTCGGCATTACTGCCTCAGCGATTGGTTCAGAACATGAGTTTTCTTGCAGATGGACCATTGAAGTGTGAAGGGCCTGTTTGCTTCTTTATAAGTTCACTAATTATGTCAGCATTCTGTGTAGTGGGAGCTGCCTTCAGCCTCCTTGTTGTTCAAAGGACCAAAAGATTTTATGCTCAACTCTACCGTTCTGCACGCACATGAAATTTCCGTGCACAAGAGATTTGAATTCCTCCTTTTTTTTTTCTTCGGTTACATGTACTGTGTATTCTTTTTTTAGGGAATAATGTACTGTATATTCTTGCATATATGTATTATTAGACACAATTTTTACGTGTACACTCTCCAATCATTTCAGAGCTTGTAATGTAAGGACAGCTTCCTCCATGTGGAAAGTTTACACGCCATTTGTGTCATTGAGTCAGGGAGCATATGTTTGGACCTTGATTGATTTTTGTGGTCATGCATAAGAAAATGTATGACTAGCCACACAAATATCAGCATATTCATCTCCTGATGGTACTTCTTTTTGCGAACACAACAAGTATGGTAGTACTTTGCTTAACTTAATTTTAAGATATTGGCATGACTTAACTGAATCTTCCATGATTCTTCCAAAGTTATCTTGAACTTTCAGTAGTTTCTTCAGTTCCAGTTTACGATTATGTTACCAGTACGTTAGCCTCCTTCACAGCTTTCTCGTACTCCTTGCTCATACTAAACCATATGGAATAACAGCCTAACGAGACGAGTCCAGAATTTTGCTGAAAAATTGTGAACTGGAGCATATTCCCTCCATTTTTTAAATTGTTATCATTAGGAGAGCAATTCTATGTTCAAAAATGATGCACCTTCATACGGTTTCACCCAAGTCAATTTTCGTTGTTGGAGCTTCAAATCTAGCAGTTTTGTATGGTCAATGTGATGTCAGTTCCATTCCAATAGCCAACATCACAATGAGATGTTACAGTTGCAAACCCATTACTTCATATTGTTTTGCCATTCGATTTTGTCTACTGTAAAATTAAAAGAAATCAGGCACCTGTTGAATCACGACTTCTTTTTACATTTTGTTGAAACAGGCAAACAAAAGTGGGAATTGACAGAAAGGGAAGAGGGAAGAGACACATGCACACCAAAGAGGCAGGACTGAATCCACCTGATGCCACACGAAGCTGAGTGGAGGTCACACATTAGTTGGTTTCAGGAAAAAATTCTCTCAACATCCACTACATTCTACATTCTCTTTTTATTCAATAGAAAACATAGAGAGAATGCCTCTTTCTCCATACAGCAGGTACAGAATGGAGGGGTCAAGCGAAGCATAAAACAAAAGAAAAGCATGAGAATAAATCCCACATGTCTTTCGAAGGTCCCACATTTAGGGGTTTTACTGTTTCCCTTGATGGTCCAATATAGTGTGACCTGCGGGTTGACAATGAAATGGCAGCAAGAGGAAGTAAAGGGCAACCAACGAAATGCTGAAAACACAAATCTTATCCATATCCCTTGAGATCTGAATCTTCACAAATACATGGAACCCAAAATGCTGGTTACATCAAAGTCACTACAGCCAATCAGATCAATAGTTTCAAAGTTACACGATATATAAAGAGAGTGCTACAACTGGTTCATACGCCATCAGTAAGGGTCCGCTTTGTTGTACTGATGTATAAAACTGCATTTAAAATAAAAAGCATTAACATTCCACACCTAAGCACATAAATATGGAAATGGCGAAATGATACTTGGCAGAGAGAATAAGGATATCGAAATTCAGGACATACCATTGTTGCCCCTTATGAAAGCATCACCATACTTATTCTTCAGTTGGCCATTAACGTACTCTTCTGTCTGCTCCATGGCAATATTCATGTACCCATCCAGACAGGCCAAGATACCTAGTTATCAGAATCATTGTATGATCAGCTACCTTCAACAACAATGGTAAGTCACAAAATATTAAACTTTTTTCCTAGCCAGCGTTCAACATAAATAGACAGCCATATTTTACTTTGCCGCCCAATATAATCAAATACATACACCAGTCTCATGGACGAAACGAAATGACTTTATGTAGATACAACTGCAAATATGAGCCAACACTGACAAGGATATAGCAGAAGCCATATATATAGGATAAATGGGTGTCAATTTGGGTAATCTGATATCCCGATCTCAAATGACAGTACATTCAGTTATATTAATATATCATACAACTCTTGCAGAACAAGATATACATGTCATATTAACCTTTTCTTTTTTACAAGACAGTGGTTATTAAAATTCGTAACTCCAAAATGCTGAAAGATACATGAACTGAAATCATAAAAGGGATATCGATCATGGTTAAGATAGTGCACTGCTTACGTTTAGTGGCAACAGTTCCTTCATTAAAATTTTAAACAACACGAGGATACAAACTGGAAAATTGCTGCGGGACAATTTTCTGACACATGGCCTAATAATTTATACAAAGTTGGTCGACTGATCTAAGACAGGGAGACAAATTTGGTTCCAGGAGCCAGGTCTTGGATAAACAAAATTTTAAACAACACGAGGATACAAACTGGAAAATTGAAACACTCTGTTGAAGAAGTAATTTATAACTTTAAACAAGCCTTTTGAGAATATTTTCATATTTTATCACAAACTCAGTTCTAATCAAGAAAGAAACATAATGGTGCTGACATAACATTTTTTTCCTCAATAAAATAATGTGCCTCACTAAAGAGCTGCACTTCCACTTTACGTGGAAAGCAGGAAAAGAACATGGAGACACTGTACTGTTTGCCAGGTACTTTCTGTATAACTGTGATTTTTGACAAGCAATTGAAAAGATAATCCACAAATATAAATCTTGCACGCTTCAAAGTATTAACTTTTGTGTAAGACGAGGACCTTCAGCGATTATACAGGAGAAAAAATAGCGATGCATAGGAGTAAGCACTTGAGCTCTAATAAATAGCTCAAGCTCAGCTCACTAAAGTCACCCAATAAATGAGTCGAGCAGAGCTGAGCCTCGGCTCCCATAGCTTGACTTGCCCAAATGGTTTTGAAACCACTACACCAAACCTTTGTTTTCCTACATTTCAGGCTTAAGAGATTTTTGTTAGCTAAAATCAAGCTACAACCGTCTGAGGTTTATATAACCTCTATAAACTAAAATGTGATCCATTGAGAAGGTTTGCCAGTCCCTAAAACGCCACCCTTTCTGTAACTAAACTGGAACCAGTGAAACCGACACAGTAAGTGCCATTGGGTTGGACTTTGCTTCAGACTTGGTGCTCCAGTATATCCAATGATAAAAGTTTACAAAGATACTAGCATCTGTCCGATATGAGCAATCGATTTGCAAATTAAGACCATGCTCATCCACCTACATCACAAATCAAAGACTGAACGGGGTAGTCATAGGATTGAGTAACTTAAAAATCTCCAATAACAACTATTTGCCTCACTGGGTTGGGAGAATGCTCAGGGGACTTTTCCGCTAAACGCAGTTTACCCTGCCAAAAGCCCTCAGCCCCAGATCAGGGAAATCCGCAAGGGTCTACCGCTAATGCGCCCAAAATACTGGCCTTTTTCAGAAGCTTTACCAGCGGTTTCTAGGGTTTGAGTTTAGCGCTGTCGAAACGCGGTAGACGGCCAGAGGGAGAGACCGATACCTCTGTAATCCACCCCCGAGTTCAGCTTGACAACGACGGGACGGCCCCTGATGGACTTGAGGAAGTCCGACGGCGTCTTCACCGAGCCGCCTCCTCCCCCGCCGCCGCCGCTGCCGGACTTGTCGGCGCCGCCGGTGCTCATCTTCTCTCCGCCGGGCTGGTGGGGTGCGAGTGCGGCGCTGAATCTGCGAAGGCTCGTTGGGTGGGTTTTGGTGCTGGGCCTGGATTGGCTTCAGCTTGGGTTGGGCCTATTTGATGAGTTCCCACGGGAGAAGAGAGAAGAGGGAGGATGTCGTATCCAGTGCTGTGCTGGCCCCTCAATCTGACCGTGACTCACACCGATGACCGGGCCCCACCGTAGCTCAGACTTTTCTCATCTCCTCTCCGTATTAATCGGCATCCATCGCCCTCGCCCTGGGCCCGAGCCAAAGCCTTTCCGCTCTTATCGGCAGGGGCAACACGCCTCGCGAATCCCTCATTACCCACCCCACCGGGCTTCACGAATCACGCTTCGTCGGCGTCGGCGGCGACTGCTTGGCGCCAGGGCACACTCTCGGTCACTGGTAAGCCTCCGACCCCGTGTCTTGATCTCTTTTCGGTGATTGATCCAATTGCCCTGTGCCGGAATGGTCTGCCGCTGCTAGGGTTCGTGCGGGTTTGGGTCGTTCTTTCTTTTTTATTTCCATTTCGCTGGTTTTGCTGGCCTGCGTCCACTGATCCATTTCGAGTTGACCTGATCTGTGTTCATTTTCAGGGCAGGGTTTTGGATTGCGTGCGCGGCAGCGGATGGGCGGTTAGATCCGCGAAACAAGAGCGACTGGAATTTGCGGTCGATCCCTTCGGCGTTGGATTTGGTGACAGGAAGGTTGGTCTGATCAAATGGGTCTGTTCCGTGCGGCGACGGGCCTGGCCCGGATGGCGCTGCGGCGGAATCTGGCGCGCGCACCGGCGAGCCCCTTCACCGGCGCGCCGGCGCGGTACTTCCACTCGACGCGGCCCAACCGGTTCGCAGCGCCGGTGCCCCGCGCCGTGCCGCTCTCACGCCTCACCGACAGCTTCCTCGACGGGACCAGCAGCGTGTACCTCGAGGAGCTGCAGCGCGCGTGGGAGGCCGACCCCAGCTCCGTCGACGAGTCCTGGGACAACTTCTTCCGCAACTTCGTCGGCCAGGCCTCCACCTCGCCGGGCATCTCCGGGCAGACCATCCAGGAGAGCATGAGGCTGCTGCTGCTCGTCAGGGCGTACCAGGTGAACGGCCACATGAAGGCCAAGCTCGACCCGCTTGGTCTGGAGGAGCGCCCAGTCCCCGATGAGCTGGACCCGGCATTCTACGGCTTCTCTGAGGCCGATCTGGACCGGGAGTTCTTCCTTGGAGTATGGAAGATGGCTGGGTTCTTGTCAGAGAACCGGCCTGTGCAGACGCTGCGCTCTGTCCTGGAGCGGCTCGAGCAGGCTTACTGTGGCACCATTGGGTATGAGTACATGCACATACCCGACCGGGAGAAGTGCAATTGGCTCAGGGATAGGATTGAGACGGTGAACCCCAGGGAGTATTCCTATGATCGTCGTGAGGTCATGCTTGATAGGCTTATCTGGAGCACGCAGTTTGAGAATTTCTTGGCTACAAAGTGGACAACTGCAAAACGGTTTGGTCTTGAAGGTGCCGAGACACTGATCCCTGGCATGAAGGAGATGTTTGACAGGGCGGCTGATCTTGGTGTGGAGAGTATTGTCATTGGGATGCCACACAGAGGCAGGTTGAATGTCTTGGGCAACGTCGTGCGCAAGCCCTTGCGCCAGATCTTTAGTGAGTTCAGCGGTGGTACCAAGCCTATTAACGAAGGAGATGATTTGTATACAGGAACCGGTGATGTCAAGTACCATCTGGGAACTTCGTATGACAGGCCTACCAGGGGTGGGAAACATATCCATCTGTCATTGGTTGCAAACCCAAGTCATTTAGAAGCAGTTGATCCAGTTGTCGCTGGAAAGACAAGGGCGAAACAGTACTATTCTAATGATCATGACAGGACCAAGAATTTGGGGGTGTTGCTGCATGGTGATGGAAGCTTTTCAGGGCAGGGTGTGGTGTTTGAGACCCTGCATCTCAGCGCCCTTCCAAACTACACCACTGGTGGGACTATTCATATCGTGGTCAATAATCAGGTTGCATTTACTACTGACCCAAGGTCAGGGAGGTCTTCACAGTATTGCACAGATGTCGCAAAGGCATTAGATGCCCCAATTTTCCACGTTAACGGTGATGATTTGGAGGCAGTTGTTCATGTTTGTGAGCTTGCTGCAGAGTGGCGGCAAACATTCCACTCTGATGTTGTAGTGGATGTTGTATGCTACAGACGATTTGGACATAATGAGATCGACGAGCCCTCCTTCACCCAGCCTAAGATGTACAAGGTATAGGTTTTTTCTCATACAATGTTTATATCTGGCACAATTGTTTGGATCTTGTTTTGTGAATCCGTATTCTCTCTCCTTACTCTTGCTGCTGTAGTATGAGTAGTGATATCTTCTGAACTCCATCTACGGTCCTAAATGAAAAAAGTATGATTCCTAAGGATTTGCATTGTATCTTTTTGTATGAAGAATCAGAATAGTCATTCTGATTAAGGAAGTTATGTTGATTCTTGACAACTTAATGGTATTACACTTAATTACTTATCACATTTTACATTCGGAAAGTTCTTTTCTATTTGCATCAGGTGATCAGGAATCATCCAAGTGCACTTGAGATTTATCAAAAAAAACTGTTAGAATCAGGGAAGATCTCCAAGGAAGATATTGATAAGTTAAACAAGAAGGTCAACACTATACTGAATGAGGAGTTCCAGAGCAGCAAAGATTATGTCCCGAACAAGAGGGACTGGCTGTCAGCTTACTGGACTGGGTTCAAGTCACCAGAGCAAATTTCACGTATCCGAAACACTGGGTAAATAGTTCTTCCCTTGTGTGTTTTCCCTGGGTTTCCCCTCTGCATTTTGATAAATTTTATTCTAAATGGTTGAAAAGAAAGGAAGAAAACATTTCAAGTTAGTTGCTCTTATGCTATTTCATTTGCATCCATGCAGTGTCAAGCCAGAGATTCTAAAACGTGTTGGTGAAGCAATGACTACTCTGCCAGAAAATTTCAAGCCTCACCGGGCTGTGAAGAAGATTTTCGATATGCGACGTCAAATGATCGAGACGGGGGAAGGCATAGATTGGGCAGTGGGTGAAGCACTTGCTTTTGCTACTCTCATCATTGAGGGGAACCATGTCAGGTTAAGTGGTCAGGATGTTGAGAGGGGTACATTCAGCCACCGTCATTCTGTAGTCCATGACCAGGAAACTGGAGAACAGTACTGCCCGCTTGATCATCTTGTCATGAACCAAGACGAGGAGATGTTTACTGTAAGCAACAGGTACGAATTCAGACATACCAATTTGTGCAGTTAGGCACGTGCATGGGTCATTCCTCTTCATTTAAATGAAAGAAAAAAAACACTACTGAAGCTAATACCTATGGGTGAGAATTTTCAGAACAAGGCATTGCATATCCCCATGTAAAACAACTTCAGATAGTATCAGTTGTGCATTTTAATGTTGTAATTCGGAATTTATCTGAACATAGTATTCTTGCGCTCTAGGAAAATACTTTATTAGTATCGGTTTTGGAGTTATGCTGCCTATTTGTCGTTGATGCCTGGGTATAATGGCATCATTCATTTGATTTGATCATTTGAGATAGAGCTACTGGTCAACTGGTGAATCTAACAGCACAAAGTGAGAGATGCAGCAGAAATATGGACCAGAGATAGCTAGGGACAAGCTGTATAAAAGGCCTTATTTCTCTGCAGTTTTGCACAAGATAATGTAGATGAGGAATATTATAAGAATTGTTGTGTGGCTATTGAGATTGAATAGCACTAAGCTTAATGACCTCTATTATAGGGATAGGTGATAGCTATTTAATAGTATAGTTGGGTTACACAGCTGTTTCAGAATCATATCCAGCTAGCGATATCATTGCTTTGTGCTTATACCTGACTATTTCTGCTTTTCAATGGTTACTCTGCCTTTTTTACCTCATATGTATGCAATTTTTTTGACAGTTCCCTGTCAGAATTTGCGGTTTTGGGCTTTGAGTTAGGATACTCAATGGAGAACCCAAATTCACTGGTCCTCTGGGAAGCTCAGTTTGGTGACTTTGCAAATGGAGCACAAGTGATATTTGACCAATTCCTGAGCAGTGGGGAGTCAAAATGGCTCCGCCAGACTGGTCTTGTTGTTTGCCTTCCTCATGGATATGATGGTCAGGGGCCTGAACATTCTAGTGCAAGACTGGAGCGCTTCCTTCAGGTATTGTTTTCCATGTTCAACTGTGAAGGTGCAGACATACTATCTCTTGAGACTGAAAGTAGTATCTCTTTTAAGAAAAAACAAATGCATGTAATCACTTTAAATTATCTCTTAGAATTTCTAATAGTTGAACTGCCATACCTCTACTCAATGTTTCCTCAATAATAAGTCGTGATAGCTCACCAGTCATCGCATTAACATAGTAACAAGTTCTTACTGGAGCTGTACCACACCCACTTTGTATATTAACTGATTTGCAGTTATCCTTATATACTGTCCTTTCAATTCTACTTTATACTTCATACTGTTGTTTTATCCGTTCTACTTTATGCTTCATATAAGATTTGACACATGTTAAATGCATTACCGGCTCTTGTGATTTTTCTACCATCTGTTGTAGATGCTATTAGATTTTGGTACCTACATTTTTGTTTATATAATATATCAAAAATTGAAATGCAGATGAGCGATGACAACCCTTACGTCATACCCGAGATGGATCCAACACTACGGAAGCAAATCCAGCAGTGCAATTGGCAGGTCGTGAATGTAACGACTCCTGCAAATTACTTCCATGTTCTGCGCCGTCAGGTGAAATTTTAACAGCTTTTGCCTATTCCCTGGAAAAACATCTTAAGTGCATTAAAATAGTTAGCCTCTGTTTCTAGATACACCGTGATTTCAGAAAGCCTTTGATTGTGATGTCCCCAAAGAATCTCCTTCGCCACAAGGACTGCAAATCAAACTTATCTGAATTTGATGATCTTGCGGGCCATCCTGGATTTGACAAGCAAGGCACACGCTTCAAGCGGCTTATTAAAGACCAGAACAATCACAAGGACCTTGAGGAGGGAATCAAACGTCTAGTTCTTTGTTCTGGAAAGGTAGGTTATGTCACTTGAGGAAGCTGTTTTTTTCAAGAAGTTACGTTGTTCCTCAGCATGCCATGGTTTGATTTTTTTTTGTACTATGATTTCAGGTGTACTATGAACTGGATGAACAAAGAAAGAAAACAGAGCGCACGGATGTTGCTATATGTAGGGTTGAGCAGCTCTGCCCGTTCCCATATGACCTCATCCAGCGCGAGTTGAAGAGATATCCAAGTATGTTTATAAATAAAATTGTTGCTTAGATTTTTCAAATAGGCTTGCTATCTAGAGTCATTTTCCTTCTCCCAAGAGTCATTTTCAAAGGTTCGCATGCCATTGCACTGAGAAAATTTTCAAATAGGCTTGCTATCTAGTTCAATATAAGATGTGAGGCAATGTCCTGTTGCATGATTCCTTGCTAAATCAATCAAAAGATGGTTTACAATTTGTATAGATACATAGTGGCTTTTTAACAAGAGAAAATTTGTTTGTGTTTCATTTTGTATAGAAAATCTGTTGCATCATTCCAACATGAAGCCCTGCTAAAAGTTTGTTTCTGTTGGACAGATGCTGAGATTGTGTGGTGCCAAGAAGAGCCAATGAACATGGGTGCGTACAGCTACGTCAACCCTCGCCTGCTGACTGCGATGAAGGCCCTTGGCCGCGGCACCATCGAGGACATAAAGTATGTCGGAAGGGCCCCATCCGCAGCCACAGCGACGGGCTTCTACTCCGTCCACGTGCAGGAGCAAACCGAACTCGTGCAGAAGGCGCTGCAGCAAGAGCCAATCAACTGCCCGTTCTGAAACCTATATTTTTTTCTGCGTAGCCCTGGGAGCTGGAAACATTTGATTTGATCCCACTACCACCGTATAGAGAGCAGGTCTGGATTTTATACCTGTGTTAGCCAATTTTGGTGAAATAATTTTGGATGTAAGGTACCCCATGAAGGAAACCGTTTGAGCTCCCGTCTTGCAGTATAGCACAGCTTTTTCCCAGTGTGCTCTGGTCCTGACATTTCGTGTTTCTGTATGCCAAGCAAGCTGCGTGCTGTATCCGACGGAATGTTACTATGATGTGTTGCAACTTTTTTGCCATAAAGTAGATGACTCCACTGGAAGGGCTGGCTTTCCTATAGCAAATCATGTGAAAGAGTTGTGTAATTTTTTGCCATCAGGTTCATGGTATCTTCTATTTAATGTTTATCGTGCATTTAGTGAACCGCACCTGGTACTGCTAACAGTCGAGATGGTACTCAAACGGCGAAGGGGACACAGTGAGGGAAGAGACATCTGTAGAGAATTTATGGGCTGAATCAAAAGGACGGAAGTACTAGTGGGCCTCCGAACGGGCCATGGCAGGCCGTTCATTCCATACGCAAACTAATGATGTACTACCCATCTTAGTTACAGTAGTACCATTCTCCAAAAAAGAAAAAGGTTTTCAGTACTACCCTTAGTACAGCATACGTGAAAACAAGAGCGCCCTCATTAAAAGGCGCAGGTTCCAGGAGACAGTTGGGCCAGCCAAACCAAAGCGTGATTTGATCACTCTGTCAGTGCAGCAGATCACTGACACGCTGGATGCTAAACCATTTGGCGCTGTGCGACTGGCTCTCTTATCTGTGTCGTTTGCATTGAGCACTGATCTGATCCGTCGGGATCATTACTTCAGTCTCGTCGTTAGACTTAGACCTATCTGTGGCGATCAAAGCACAGCATGGGCTCTGAACCATTGTGCAGGCTGAGGCTGTGCGTGGGTCATTTTGGCAGCCTTTTCCGTCTGGAAGTTACTCCTACTGTCAGTATTAATTAGTGCGTGAACCTGCTTTAACAACCCTGGACGTGTGTGTCTTCATCATCAGAACGAAAACTGAAACCGCTGTTGAAAATGTACAGTACAGTACAGTACTACTGAAGAAGTGTGGAGTACTACTACATGCACCAGCTGACCTGCAAAACGGTTCACGCGCGCACAATTCTCGCCGGGTTTCACAGTTCCACGGAAAGCTCGCAACAAAGCTATAGGCACCATGTCGAAAAGGACAGTCTCAGGCCGACTCTCCTCTG
This sequence comes from Oropetium thomaeum, assembly GCA_001182835.1. Classification (NCBI taxonomy): domain Eukaryota; kingdom Viridiplantae; phylum Streptophyta; class Magnoliopsida; order Poales; family Poaceae; genus Oropetium; species Oropetium thomaeum. The sequence goes on along the minus strand of LFJQ01000006.1, from coordinate 1,874,456 downwards.
TGATTTTGAGGGGCGTCATTATTAACCCATGCATCGACAGCGAATCTGCAACGCGATACTCTGCATTAACCATGGATCCAGTACGTACGTCCTCTACTAGTAGTACAGTATCTGCGAAAGAAGAAAAATGCATGGCTTCGTAGTCCTGATGGTTCGTACGTACCGGAGGTCGTATGCTGCTAGCGGCATGTACTACTAGCTCCGTACGATGGTAGATCACCTCAGCCACAACGACATTGTTACTGCGTGGCAAAGAAAAAGTTACTGTATGTGAAACGAGAGAGAGGTAACAAGCAGGATTCACAGGCGCCGGCCGATCAACCCGTAGACACGTTGTTCGATCGGGGTTGTGTAGTGTAAAGAGAGAGCACACTACACCCTCTCTCATTCATGTTCAGGGCCAGATGTGGTGGTTTGTTAATTATTTGTCCCAAGTTTGTATTTTCTTTTACTAGGTTGTAGTATCTGTAAAATCAAAATAGTATCGAGATGAAACGAACTGCGTACTGTACTGCACATCTGTTTTTAATTGTTGACGTTTTCTTAGTTGAAGAAACGTACTGACAGATCGGCGGTATTCTCTTTCCCGCAAAACCAATATATATATATATATATATATAAAAGTGTTCTCCGCGCTACGGGCGACGAAATAGATGATCTCTCATTTCCTTTTTCTTCGAAGAAAAGGATGGCCATCAGCTCTCTAGCTTGATTATATTTTTCTTCTTTATTTTCTACCTATCTAATAATTTAAAGGCTTCAGATATGTTAGAGCTGGCCCTTTCGCGTACGCTCTTTATTTTATTAGTCCCTTTTTTCCGTCTTTGCTTAAACGCGCGCCTCCATCATCATGTCTCTTATTTTCTTTGACAAGCTAATACTGACAAAACTATATATTTTATTTTTCAAAATAAAAAAGGCTAATAAGTGCAGAGGCTGCTGTGGGAGGCCCCCCCTCACCCCAGGGGCGCCCTCCCGATTCGCACGAGCCGTGCTATGCAGCAAGCACTGCGTCATTTGCAGCTCCGAAATTCCAACTCGGTTCAATGGCATGACGCATACGCATTGATGCGTAGAGAACTTGCACAAGCTACGTAGTACCGATTAGCCACGCCAAAACAAACACCAGCAAAATGAAGGCTGCTAGCTAGCTAGGACTGCATACGCCACGCCACGCCCACGCCAGCAGGGTGTAGACGTGCTGCGTGCTGCGTGCTGCGTGCTATTGCTATCGATCGATCTCGCGTTTCGTCGTCCCTTTCCCTGGCTCTGGCTGAACACGCACGCACGCACGCACGCACGAGAGCACGAAGAGAAGATGGAGAGATGCTGCATCTGCATGCCTGCATGGCAGACAATTGGCGTCGGATCTGGCCATCTGGGCGTGACTCATGCACACGTACGACGGCCTACTAGGCTACTACACTAAGCTAGTGCTGGCTGGCAAACTCTCTCTGATCTGGGGGGTAAAACGGATGCGGCACATCACAGCACCGACCACCGGCTCCATAAACCTTTTTTTTTTTTTTTCTCGCGGCTTCTTCTCTTTCGATCGTCTTCGTCAGATCATATGCGTGAGCTAGGATCGGCCCGGAGAGCCAGCCCCTCAACTCAAGGAAAGAAAACCGGCCGGCCGGCCGGCCACTTTGAGAACCGAAGACGTCGATCGTCCGCGGGAGCACGGCAGCGGCCTTGGAAACCCATGAAAAGCTTTGCTTTTATAACTCCTTGTTTTGTGGCGCTCCAACGAGACATGGATCCTCTGTAGTTAGTATCTTTTAGTTGCAATCATCGACACGTAGGGTCGGTTTCACGTATCGGTGATTGTAGGCAGCTACGGAGGATCCTTATCCGTCCCAACAGACTGCTGCAGACACCGGTACATCCCGCCCGGTGCAAATTGGAGTACATTATAAATACGCCGTACACGCATAGTACAGCAGTAACATGGTTTAAAAACTTTTTTGTTTTTGGGAGGAACCGTGAAAAAATTACTTCTACTGGAGTACTACCACAGTTGTCGCTTAAAGAAGCAGTACTAGTACTAGTACGCCAGTAATTATGATCCGACGATCCAAATTGCTCGATCGTCGCTCCTGTCCTGCTTATGGACAACTGGATCTCCTCCACGCTTGAACAACAAAAAGGGGTCAGAAAAAACAAACGCACTTTTTTTCCTGACCAAAATACTTGTCTAATTCTGCACTTTTCGGTGCACCGAAAAGATAGATATAGATAGAGAGAGAACCAAAAAGAAAAAAAAAATTCCGAGCAATGTGCCACGCAAGTTCCAAGAGATAGAGTGAGAACAAGCGAGAGAGAGAGAGAGAGAGACGCGACGACGACGCTGGGCGGATGCCCCCCAAATCATTTCCATGCGGATCTTGCAGGCAGAGAGAGAGAGAGAGCCCTTGCATTGGCGGCGCCCACCCGCCCGCTGCTACATAAAGGACGACTACTACTACTTGGGTGACAGACACACACCATCCTACACCGGCGTCACAAGCGCAACGCACGCTCTAACAGAGCAGAGCAAGCGGCACCACTCAACTCACCAGGAAAGGAGCAGAGGCGTGGGAGGAGGAGCAGAGTAGAGGCAACCAGCAGCCAGCCAGCCACCATGGGCGAGGTATTACAGCAGGCAGCTCTGCACACATCGCGGCCATGGCAAGGCAAGGCGGCATCTTTGAGCTCGTGCTTTTGTGTTGTGGTTGCAGGAGGCGAAGAAGGACGAGGCCAAGAAGGAGGAGGAGACCAAGCCCAAGGAGGCGGCGGAGGAGAAGAAGCAGCAGGAGGACGACAAGCCCAAGGACGGGGAGGAGAAGCCCAAGGACGAGGAGAAGCCAAAGGACGGGGACGAGAAGAAGGAGGAGGACGCGCCGCCCCCGCCGCCGCCGGAAGAGGTGGAGATGCGGGTCTACATGCACTGCGAGGGCTGCGCGAGGAAGGTCAAGAAGATCCTCAAGCGCCTCGAAGGTAATGCCTGCATGCCCGTGCCGCCACTGATCTCTATTCTTCTCCTTCCTTCAGTTTTTCTCCAGGGGATTTGTTTCGGTCCTGAACGAGCAAGCGGCGTCTCTCTCTTGCTTGATACAGAAGAGAATTTCTTTTTCTCTTTTTTTTAGAGTTGGGTGTGTGTTACGACTTACGTACGATTGATTTACGGTTATTTTGTTGTTACTGATTACTGAAAATACTACTAGCAACTATTAGATTATTAGTGTTAAGAGTCATGATGTGACGGAGCTTTCTGAATATTCCCTTTTCCAGCTCCAGATTTGTTTGGAAGGGTATTTTTAACGCGCCGTTCCCAGAAGAAATTCAGTAGTAGTTTATTACGGTTGGATTCGAGCCGGGATCGAGTGCGTGGGTGGTGGGTTAATAATAAGCTTCAATCAAATCATGGGATCGGCTTCTCCCCCAAATGAATCAGTGATCTCTCCTTGGCTGCCTGCACATGAACCAACGACTAGTACTAGTTGATTATTCATTTTTTTTAAAAAAAAACTATTTGATTATTCATAACGGGTGGTGGGGAGAATGACTTTGAGATCCGGCCGGGTGACTTTAAACTCCAGCAAAGGTTGGTACGGTAGATTCCAAGAGAATGACAACAGCCTTTGTGATGAGTTCATGTCATTCGTTCAGCTAGCGCATATCCCTCCACAGCTCGAAAAGTTTGAGAGACTGGATGGATTCCTCAACGAGCTTCCAATTCGCAAGTGTTCCAAGCTTGGAGACCGTGTGTCTCAATGTACTTGAAACTGCTATCGAAGGAAACCTATTAATAAGATTCTTTGTAGCTCCAATAAAAACAAACAATCCAATCTTCATGACATCTGCAGTTTGTATTGTAGGGGTCCTGTTGTTACAACAGTAACTAGTAGCACCTCTCTCTACCACATACTACATCGATCTGAAAGCTTTCCTTTTTTCTTGCGTGTGTGTGCTGCAGGAGTGGAGGACGTGATTGCCGACTCGAAAGCGCATAGGGTGGTGGTGAAGGGGAAGAAGCCGGCCGCCGACCCGATGAAGGTGGTGGAGCGCGTCCAGAAGAAGACCGGGCGCAAGGTGGAGCTGCTCTCGCCGATTCCGCCGCCGCCGGAGGAGAAGAAGGACGACGAGAAGAAGGAGGAGCCTGCAGAGCCGCCCAAGGCCGAAGAGAAGAAGGAGGTGGATTTCTCTTCTAAACATTTCTCCCATTGCAGATTGCAGTGCCACCACATTGCAATGCAATGGTTTTGTTCCGGTTTGTGTCTACTACAGTAGTTCAGTAAAGGCTGATCTTGAGGTGTTTGGTTTTGAAAGCCGCCGGTGATCGCCGTCGTGCTGAAGGTGCACATGCACTGCGAGGCCTGCGCTCAGGAGATCAGGAAGAGGATCCTCAAGATGAAAGGTGAGTGAGCAGCAGCTGGTTGCCATTAACGCGCTAGTCCTTTTCATGTCCTTCCTTTTACTAAGTATTTCTCTGTCCCATCTGCTCCTGAATTATTATTATCTAGTTATGCAATCAATTATCTTGATGATTAAGCATTGCCAAGCCCAATCATGAAACAGAGTACCGCATAGTTTCTCATTCATTATTGAGTGAACGAAACGAACTCCGATGTTGTTAGAAGTAGTTGCAAAGTCTGTATCATTGATGATTGTCATCACGATGCAGGAGTGCAATCTGCCGAGACCGACCTGAAGGCGTCGGAGGTGACAGTGAAGGGCGTGTTCGACGAGGCCAAGCTGGCCGAGTACGTGCACCGGCGCACCGGCAAGCACGCGGCCGTGGTCAAGTCCGAGCCGGTCCTTCCGCCGGAGACCGCCGGCGGCGGCGGCGGTGACGACAAGGGCAAGGACGAGAAGAAGGCGGAAGGCGGCGGCGAGGAGAAGAAGGCGGAAGACGGTAAGGAGGAGAAGAAGGACGGCGAGGCCGGCGGCGGCGACGAGAAGAAGGACGGGAAAGAGAAGGAAGGCGGCGGCGACGCCGGTGGCGGTGCAGGCGGCGAGGACAAGGACAAGGACAATAAAGACAAGGACGCCGGCGCCATCGCCGCCGCCAACCTGTACATGCACTACCCACGGTTCGGGTTCCCCGGCGGGTACTACCCGCCTCCCCCGCCGGGCTACGTGTACCAGCCTGCAGCCTACCCGCAGCTCCCACCGCCACCGCCGCCGCCGTCGTACCCGCCATACCCGCCCCACTACGCGCCGCACGCTCCCCAGATCTTCAGCGACGAGAACCCGAACGCGTGCTCCGTCATGTAAAGAAAAAGGTACTAGTAGAACTGTGGGAGTGTCTAGCGCCCAAGAAAAAAAAAACAAACAGGAATAAGATCTCGTACTAAGTCGGAGGTTGCCATTGCAACAAGTGCGCTTGAGCATGTGCTAATGGCAGCTTGAAGAAGAAAGAAGCAGCCAGGCTTTTTGGGGAGTTTAGAGTTTTTTTTTCTCTCTATTTTCTTTTTTGCTCTTCCTTTCTGTAATTTTAACCTTTTTTTTCCTTCATCCTTTCTTCCGGTACAAAGTACTAAGCCTGAACTTCCCTGTCAGTTTATGGATGCTATATAATATATATATATTATATATATATATATTTATATATATATTTATGTAGAACTGTATACTAGTACTAATAGTTATGGCTCTGTACTGCCTCAGTTTCAGACTTTTAAATAAACTGTAGGCCGCAGTACTCCCTCCATCCCTAAAAGAATGTCTATCTTCTTTTTAGAGTCAAATTTCATAAACTTGTTGACTAAATATATTTAAAACATTATTAATTTTTATAATGAGTATATACCATTAGATTTATTATTGAATAATTTTTTATACTGAATTATAAAAAAGGTTCAAATGTTAGTAATATTTTTTATGTAACTAGTCAGATTTAAAAATGTTTGAGTAGACTGTATCCTAAACAGACACTTTTTTATGGACAGAAGGAGTACCATCTAATAGTACTATAATATCGTAACTACTTCTGTACAACCTCTTGCAACCAGGACGAAAAGGTTAAGCAAACTTTTTTTTTTTTGATTGGAGGTTAAGCAACATTGGTGGAACAGAAACAGAGAAGATCCACGACGGGTGGTGAAAAAAAATAAAACGATGTGAAGGTTCTAGATGTGACAGTGAATATGCAGAGGGGACAAGTGCTCGGCATGTGCATATGGGTCATGTGATGGGTCCACCGTGCACGGCCCAAAATCCTAGGTGGATTGCACATTTGCACCCCTCCTCCAATTTTGACGCTTTTACAGTGCAGCCTGCCTTGGAGTTTGCTTGCTCTCTGAATGTGAGGTGAGAAATACCCACCTGACCTTGCCCCTTTCCCATCCCATCATGGCGAGCAGCATGCGAGCAAGAGAGAGTGAGAGTTGGAGGTTGCCATCTTGTCCGAATCATGGCGATCCCATACTCTGCAGTTTTAACTGTGAGAGGAGATGACATCTTGGTTTCAGCGTTCAGGTAACTCTCATCCTTTACAATATGCACAGATGCAGCAGAGTGGCGGCTTTTGTTTTCCTTCCTTCGAGGCCTCCTTGCATTGCATGGCAATGGAGTGTCCGTGGGGTTGATGATGATCATGATGGCGCCAATTGCGTCCGAAGGAATGGTGGAGCTGGTGTAGGATAGGATAGAGACCCCGCGCTTTAATATGGTTTGAAAGATACAGGTACAACACTTTCGCAAAATTCTGGTTTGTCCGGTCTGGATTTTCAGACAAGGACGACAATGATTTGCTTTAATTCTTTGAAGTTCGATTCATGACTGATGTATTAGCTTTTAAAAAAGAGTTTTGTTAATATGTTTGAAAGATACCTCTTTTTTTAAATTAATCCTAATCATTAATATTAAAATTTTGATACCAGGTCTATCCATATTGATATCGGTCCATAATTTTAAGTACCATTTCATAGGAACCTTCATATTTTTAACTGTTGCATCTGATTAAATAAACGATTACTATTAATTTTAAAATCATAACAAATGTTTTTTTAAAAAAAATATAATTGCACGGCACAACGCGGATGCTCACAATATACGTCACACCCACTCTTAGGAACACACGTATGCAGCAAACCCTAACATAGCGTGACCATTCAGTCGTTCAGCGTGCCGCCAGTCGTTTGAACTTTGAACAATTGGATCATCGACTCCTCCTAGTTCTAGCTAACTACTATAGCATTATTATTACACATAAAGTTGTATCCTTTTTCTATACCGACCCTAAGCATTTCTTTTTGAGAGAGATTATATATACGAGACATATGCCACGGTTTGGCTGATGCAGCTCCACAAACCGGCTCTCGATCACGACAAGTGACTGGATTTGGCAGGTGCGCGGAGATCCACGCCGATCAAGCAAGAGGTGCATAGCCGGTAACCCAATGCTCAAATACTTGTGAAATAATGTACTGTACTACTATATGATTACATCATGCATGTTGGGGGCGGATTTTCCCTCATTTTCAGGTCCGTACAAAATTCATAATCAACATTGTCACACAGTACCTACAATCTCATTAAGCACCAAACAGAAAATAATAAAGAACGACTAGACATCAGCTAAAACGAATCCACAATTAATAAGCTATCAAAGACCTGGGGGGGGGGGATGGTTGTAGATCAATTGTTCGCATTTCAAAATGAGCAGGATATTATTTGATCTTGGGACCATTATAGTCCTCGTCACATGTACGTGTAAACAAATCCATGAGTGGTTTTGAATCAACGACGACAACTCGTTGTCCTGTTTTGGTACCCCTGTGGTCCTAAAAAGCATACCATCGTCCCCACCCCCCCCCCCCCCCCCCCCTTTCCCTATCGATGATCCATCATCTTCATCATTTAAATCTTTTTGTATCTCTAGCGTGATTCCAGTTTCAAATAAGAACAAGATCCCGTTCATCATTCCTCTCCTCTATATATCTGCATGCATGCAAATCTCGACTCGATCGGTGTCTGGGATCAAATCCTTCCAAAATTCCCCTCCCTGGATTTCACCAGCTCCTGCATTCCCAAATTTTGTTCGCTTCACCATGTGACGCTCTCTCTCTCTCTCTCTCTCTCTCTCTCTCTCTCTCTCTCTCTCTCTCTCTCTCTCTCACAGTTCCCCAGGCGCCAAAGCACAACTAATAATGGAAGAGGACGTGGTCACACACGCGCACGCCTACTAGTAGATGGCACATGCATGCATGGTGTGGCTGTGGTCTCTCATGATCAAATGCGGTCCTGTTCTGGCCCTTGATTAATTGGTGGTGAGGTTTAGGGAGTTACAGCATGCAGTGGCTTGTTATTAGTATGTACTCTACTCACTTAGGATCCCAATCCCAAAAGTTCATTGCCTTGTTTGAGACGTGGTATAAGATTATCCCCAAAAGCTGACGATCATCTGCAGCAGCACAAGGCAGTGGTTTGCATGTGGTTTTGTACTGCAGGCACACATATAGATTACTAGTTGGTACCAGTACGTCTTTGTGGGGTAGTGGGGATTAGCCAGAGCTTGTCAGAGGACAAAACACGCAACAAGTTGTTAATATATATAATTAAGAGCATGCAGCAGCAGCAGCAGCTGCCCGGCCGGGGAGCAAGCATCAGAGATGATGCGGATCGTGGAAATAACGGCTGCATGCCCACGGTATCCCTTCCCAATCACCACCCGGTTCTCCACACAACCCACCAGCAGTCCTGAATCCTCTCCCTATGATTTGGATCTTCTGCGACGGAAAATGATAGTATGTGAGACTCTGTTGATATACGTGTGGTGACTGCAACATCACTTAGCAGCACTGAGAGAATAAATATATGCAGAGTGTGATGAGTATTTTAAGCCCGACTCCAACCTAATTGACATGTAATAAACCTATCTATTATGAGCTAATCTACGCTTGTTAGCATATAAGAAAAATCATGTTTTTAGTGGCTTGCGGCGTTTCCGGAATCTGTAATGACTATCAATCTCAAGATTTGTCGACCAGTCTTCGCAGATGATCATAAGACCTATCATCTACTGAAAGCCAATGGGTTAAATATACATGGATGTGTGCACGCGTAAATCCAACGCATCATGTTGCGTTGTGTGTGTGGTCCAAAAGGCCTATCGATTTGCTTGTACTCAGGTCAACACACTAGACACTACGTACCGGCCGGTCGGGTTGTGCATAATGAAACGATGCAGACTACTACTATTCTCATTGGAGAGACCACATTATTCAGACAGTTGTTTGTCTCGTGAGATTGTCTCTAAGAAGGGTCAAGAGGGTTCATATGCATGACGTAGGACATCAAGGAATAACCATTTTCACAACTTCCCACTTGCCATTTTTCACTTGGAGAATACAGTATATATGAAGACAACCAAAAGTCATACTTAAGGCTTCTTTGGCAGAGAGGCTCACTGAGCAATATAATATGTAGGGTTTATTTAGCTTATTCTTTTCGAAGAAATGATTATTTAGCTTATTATTTGAAGTAAATCTCTAAAATGAATTGTGATGAGCTAGAAAACACATCGTTTTCTATCTGAATTAGGTATAGTGTGATTCTCTATCATAAAAATTAATCGTAGAGAACACAAAAGAATAACTTTCCATCACATAATCAGTTATCTTCACACAATCACTACTATAGGGAAGCACTACCTGATCGCTTGTGTTAAGATAAAAGGTATAAACATATTTAAAAGGTGTTGCCCAATGATCGAACAACATAATCTCCTTTCATATGAAAAGAAACTTTACTCTTTTCTATCCATGTCAAGTGTAAATATATAATCACATCTCGTATTCCGTAGCATCGCGCGGAGGTTATCAACTAGTATTATTAATAAGAATGATACTGGTATTGAAAATCAAGTTTAATAAATTATTTACTTAAGGAATAAGTAGTAGTACCACGTACTCATATACAGTACTATAGCTCACGAATGGTACATCGTGCATGCCTACTAAAATAATTAAAGCCTTACTACTTCAGTAGTACTCCTAGTACACTTTGCACCGGTGGTTAATCTTAGTCCGTCCGTCCGTCCAAAGTCATGCCATTAACCGTTGATGATCGCCCTTCAACAGTGCAAATTAAGGACTTGCTATTAACTTGTCTGAGGGGGTAGGGCCGGGACAGAGCAGGCTAGGCCGAAATGATGAAGGATGAGTCCTGTCCTGCGACTGGGACTGGTGTGTGGGGTCGTGTCCCGAAAGGGGCACGGATGCATGGAAAGCCGCGAAATAATTGAAACGAGATGGGAAAAGCGTTACGAATAGGGGACGGAGATCGCGAGATCTTGCTGACTTGATGGCCACCCCTGCTCCTGGTCGTCCTCCGCTCCGTTCAGTCACTTCATTCTTCGTCCGTGTACATATACTCCTATATCATTGCCAACTGCAGGTAGGAGTAGCTAGTACGCTAGCTAGAGCCACCAAACCGTAGTACTCTCTCTCTCTCTCTCGCAAAAGAAAGGTCCCACCGTGAGTGACAGTGCCCGTCTCATCATCTCCTTTCCGATCTGGTACTACCGTGAGTACACAAAAGGCATCCAGCAGGGGAGAGAGCTCAAAGGCTGCTGGTGCAGCAACTGAGAACAAGCTGAAGTTGTTACCTCCTATTTTCTAATTTTCAGATACACGAAAATATGTTGCCCTAGCTCTAGTAATTTAGATCCATGGCTTACAGGTGAAGTGGAATTATTGGACTATAATTTCATATCGATGAGATATGGTTTAGGTGCGAGAGGTCATATATGTCGTATTTTACACCGATCAAAAGCACGGAGGTGCCAAGCTAACAATGGCCCTTTAAGTTGTGGGGCAATATAAAAACATAATGGGTTAGATACTTATTACTGACATAACTACCAACAAACTAATTAACATCAACAGTGGAGATTAATCCAGAGGCGGGAATCACTCACGTTCTCCTCAAGCCTTGTAATATTTCTCATACTAGCTCTAGTTGCGCGCTCTGCAGTGCCTATAAATTTAAAATCCATAAGGATTCAAACAAAATTATTAAAAGCTGAAACATATGTAAAATTAAGGTAACGTTCATAAACAAAATATTATATTGGTGTTTTAAAGGGAAAAACTATAAATCTCGAAAAGTAGAGTGGCCTCAACACAAACCTACACTTTCAATATTTTCTTAAAAGGTCAAGAGCACAAAAGAGATAATGTTTAATTATAAACAATCATGTTTAAAAATAAACTTAGAGGGGTTGAATTTTATAAAAATAAAAAATATTAAAAATAATTTTTTGTGTGACTTTAGAAAATATAGTAAAGCACAGGGTTCTATGCACCGTGAATGGATATGGTGGCGCAATGAACACATGTGCTAGCAATGTTATTTCTCTAGGCAATATTGTGGCATGCTAACATTTGGACACATCACACAAAATACATGTGTCACCACCAGATTCAGCCACATGTCAAAAATCTCTCCTTTCAACGATTTCTTTGTGATTCAATTTTAGAATATGAATTTTATTGTTGCAACACCATAACGCATCCACACAGTCGCATATGCACATAAGTGCCGTATCCACACCGTTGGAAGAAGATCTTGGATACTTTTGTCTATCATGTATGTTGTAATGCTATCGAGAACATTAACTATGAAGGGAGGGGAGAATGCACTACATATATATGACAAAGTGCGCCTATTGACATTGAACAACATTACTCTTTCGAGGCTTATTGTATTACGCTCATTCATGCTGACGGAGAGGAAAAAGACCAGTGTATAATTATTTAGCATTGTAGGCAAGATGGTGAGGTAGAACGCGATACAATGGTTGTAAGAAGTGTTGAATTTGATATCAATGAGAGTAATTTTATCGCAGTCTCATACCAATTTGGATGGATAATGCGTGAGGGGGGGGGGGGGGGGGGCGTTAGCCCCTGTCTCATATTGCAAACACAACTTGATAATACATATATGTACTGCTGAAATACCATTTGGTCTTACCTTCTGTTTGGGGAACAAAATAATAACTTCTTAATTAAAGCTGCTAATATGTCTAGCTGATTGACATTCATCTCCTTCAATTGTTCTATCCTCATATTGTAGAGAGAAGATAGTGTTCGTCTTTTTTCACATTAACTACTTGTAGAAGTAGTTTGGTGTTCTCATCCCTTTTAAAAACTTAATTATGTACGGTTGGAACATTCATTCGAATAAATTTTTTTCTTATTTGAGGATTTAAACTAATTATGTTAAAGCCCTGAACTTATTGGAAATGTCCTTAAATTTCTTTCATGATATTGTACATTTACCCTCAAGTTTTATAAATACATTGTTAGCTTGAGGTGTCAGTTTATGCCGGTAGCAGATAAAATAGTCGCCGATGCGTGATCTTCTAAATAGGTAGATACAAGTTCAATCAAATATACTTCGTTCTTGGTGTGTTGGGATCTGGTGGATGAGGTGTGCATTTACATGCATATGCTTTGTTCCTACTGTGACAGCCTAGGGAAGAAATCTTTTGTTTGGTCCATTTTGAATGCAGCATATATTCCAACACATTAGATGGTTTCGTCCATGTTCTAGATCCTGACCTATGCAGGTATAATAATTTACCAATCCTTATTTTAGATTAGAATTTACAACAGGAAAGACAATTATTTTATACAAATTCCATCATCAAACTATTTATACTGTGTATACCGGTATAGAAGTTTTTATCCCTCTAATCCTCTAGTTATTATGTGGAAGGAAAAAAAAACAGAGGAGTACCAGTATAAAATTGCAGAATTGTACCTTTTTTTAACATAAGAAAAGTCGTCAATCCAGTGTACGGTTCGGTGGGCCTGGCATGGACAAACGGGCCCATAAACCGGCCGGTGGCTCGCGTCACGTGGGAACGGTACCGGGCTGCCTGATACGTCCATCAAGTGCTGACTGGGACGGGGCCCCACCATTCAGCCCTTTTATCGTACTGTACGCATGGAAATCGTTCCTCCTTTCTACAGTAGTAGTAGTATCCAGGTACTCTAGGTCGCGTACAGTACAGCATCTGAAAATGCTAGTACCAATCTTTTCGATATTTTATTCTCAGCTTTTGGACTTTTGACGGTATATTTCCCTGTGATCGTGCGTGATGCCTGATGATCGGATCGATCAAAATACGTACGGACGTCATTGGATTAGGAACAAACTAATACGTAATTAATAGATAAATTTACCTGCAAAAATATACCAGTATTCTCTAGTACTGTTTTTTTTTCTTTGCGAAGGTATCCTCTAGTACTATGTTTACATCATCGATCGATCAGGTGTAACGGTCATTCCACCACACCAACAGTTCTTGTGCACAGATTGTTAATTTGTAGTATACTACTATGTGCTCTCGGCTCTCCCCAATTTTTTTTTTGTTAATGATAACAATAATAATAATTCAAAATGGGTGAAGAGAAATAGTACTACTCAAGTACTCTATACTTCCAGTTCCATGCACATGCACCTAACGTATATGGGGTTCTAGGATTTGTAGTACTTTTCTTTTTGATCGGAGGATTTGTAGTACTTGGGAAACGAGATAGAAGCAAAGGCTTGTAGCTATTCTCTTCAGTCCTCTTCATATTAGTATAATGAGTATAAAGGACCTCCGATCCGTTTTCCATCTCTTTAAATATACTAGTGGATTTGCAGCCTTTTTTTCTCGTTGGACGCAGCCATTTTCTTTGGTCCTAGCTAGTAGTACTCCCTCCGATATTAAAAAGAAAGTAGTTTAGGACAATGATATGGTCTCCAAAACACAACTTTGACTTTAATTTTAAATAAAAATATTTATTAAAAAGTGACATATGAATACTTTTATGAATATTTTTTAAGATAAATCTACGTATATAATTTTTAAATTTTCAAACATAATAATTTAAAAGTTATTTATGATTTATATTCCTAATGTTTGACCGTAACTTTATCCTAAACTATATTTTTTTTATACCAGAGGAAGTAATACAGTATACTACTATAGTATCAGCAGAGACGTTTGAATGAATCTATCTCAGACAGACTCACGGGAAAAAAGAAGCTGCGTCATCAGTTGTTGCTTTGCGACCGAGTCGCGCGCGTGGGTGGTATTGGGCCCCGTTTGAGGCACGAGGTCGTGGGCCCCCATGTTCGCTTGAGACAGATCTTGACCGAATCCTTTTTTTTAATGCGAGTACATGTCATCGCATATTCAATTTTTCTTTTTTTTTTTGGGTGAAGATGCTAATATATTCCATTAGGAGTACTCTGGAAGGTAAAAGAAAATATACTATAACAATACTACTACTTATACAAAAGGATTCTATGGTGGTGGTAGATACTCCCAGTCCCAGGGCAGGGGTCGCCATGGAACGATCGGATGGTTAGCCCCATACTAGGTGCACAGTTTTGACCGATGCACCGGCCCAGCAGCTGGGTATGGGAGCGATTCGTTTCGTCCTTATCATGGCCTCCGACAGTACCTTAGCCAGCCTAGGGAGAACCACACCACACTAGTGCTGCCCTGCAGCATCGTCAGCTCCAGGTCGTCCTCCTCTGTGCTTGGGCTTTGGTGCGTGCACACGCATTTCTGTTGCTTAGGCGGCGACTGGCCACCTCGATCGCCCTTTGGTCGCTCCAAGTCCAAGGAAATAAATTAACGGTACACCAGTGGCAACGCAAAAAATTTAGATTACAAAATGACTAAATATCTATCACGTAATGAGAAATTTATATCTAATAAACAGTTGAGTATGAGTATTTACAAAGATTATACACAAATTATAAAATTATTTGTATTCCTTAAAAGTTTTTAGTCCAAAACAACTAAATTTCAACATATTTTCAGTATAAAACATATTAAATAAACAAAATATGAAGGAATTTTCCCAAAAATTGGACACCATGACCCTATGCTGGGTCCGCTCCTACGGTAAAGTAATATATTGTACTTCTTTTTAAAAAAATCTCACTAATGTTGTTAATTTTTAATATCAACTTTGATTGTTTGTCTTATTTAAATGTTTTTATTGAGGATGGAATATCTCTAGAGAGACTCCTAACTACTTTTTTGTTTTGTGAAAAGAGACTTATAAATACTTACTCCGTCTGTTCCTTTTTAATTATCGTTGTTCACTTTGATCGATAACTTTAATGATTTGTTTTATTTAAAAATATAAAAAATATTATATTTTTATTATAATTTAATTTATCACTAAAAATTTTTAAAATATAATTTTTAATTACATATATTTTAACTATTTTTCTAATAAAACAAATGATTAAAACAACTGAAAAAAGAAAGGAGGGAACTATATGCGGACGGAGGCTCGATTCGAGGGCTCATCGAGTTGTCATCGAGGTTTTGAAAACAGCTCGGTTTTTGTAATTTTTGCTCAAACCGCTCCGTCTCGGTTTCTCAAACGGAACGATTTTCTTTAAAAACCGTAATTGTGTATCATAGTAAAACGGTTTTTATTTGGTTTTTAGGTAAACATTCGGTTTTCACGCTATCGGTTTTAAGTTTAAATGGTTTTTGAAACCTAGTCATTGCGAAGTTACCTGTGCTTTATTTGAAGGCAGCTGAGATGACGGTGGGAGGATCGATCCTGGGCCGCTAGCCGGTGCCGCCGTACATCCAGACGTCAATCATGGTGCAGCCCGACCATTGACGACGTACTACTAACGTCGTTTAGCATGGCGATGTTTTCCCCTAGAGCTAGCATAGGCCACGCATATCAGCTGTACTGTACGCGTAAGGTATAGAACTATAGCAGATTCGGCCTAGCAAATCGACCGTATCTCTCAGCTAATGTACTGAGACGTACTGCACTCACCTGTCCTACTACTACTGCTACTACGACACCGATCGAATGAATAATGCAAAAACTAACGGCGGAAAGGCATGCAGCTCGCTAGCAGAGGCTACTAGTATTATAACCCAGTGGACGGTGATGATAATGATGGCCTCATTGACGGTACGAGTAATCGAGTTGTTCTTTCTGCGAGCCGATCGAGCTGGTGGATGTGGATCTATCGTCGCATAATCGAAGCCGTGCCCTCTCATCGACGACAAGCTCCAACATGCAGTAAGGCTACCACTACGAAAATCATACTACAGTATAGATACTGCAGCTAGATGTACATGCAGTGCAGGCCATCATCACGGCATGAAGATTCGGTTTTCAGAAAGTGACGTATGCATACTCTTCTGTCTGAAATTGTTCTCATATAGGAGCACATGATGAGAGTCGCGGCCAATTCGGTCAGTACTTCTGCAAGTTCGGCTTATGTTAGCTAATACGCACTCCTAGCTAAGCTAGTAGAACATAAAGTAAGCGGCACACAAAATAGGCTACTACTACTACTACTATTACTACTGGCTACAGCAACATATAAGATGCATTTGCATTGTCGTCAAATCTGGTGATCACTTTGTCCATTGAACTGAAACTTGGAAAAGTTATTCGCGATCGATCAATCCTCCGTGCTCTCTCTCTCTCTCTCTCTCTCGGTGGCTAGCTACACTACACTTGACCAAAGTTATCATCTCACATCTTGGCACCACTTGAAAAAAGGACGACCGCAATATATCTGGATACAGACAGACACAAACCTTGGAAACTTTGGCGGCGTACTCTTCCTTTTGTCTTACTTGTACAAAAACCACGTAAACACTTGCTGCGTCTTTGTACCTTCATGCGTGTGTATTCAGCATGTATAGTATCCATGGAAAACGGAAAGGACAACCCAGCAGCACAAAACAGTGAAGCCCATGTATGTCCCTCTCATCTGTTAGCGGGGTGGCCCGTAGAAGCCAGCTTATAAGCCCATTAGCGGCCCCTGTATCGTCATTACCTCATACGGAATAGCATGTGAGACTCTATCAGAATATCAGATGGCTAGTGAAAAGAAACCACTTGTCAATTCCTTTGGAGTTAGCGATCTGAAATATAAAAAACATAACGTAACGTGCTCATATGTTAGCTTTGTAGTATCGATTATTTGCAAAACAAACTTCATTTGTACTATTTAACCATTTATTGTTGTATACTTTCCGTTGCAGTTGCAGGCTCTCGTTATAAGACATCAATACATCAAGGGGGTTCTATGTGTGTGTGTGTGTGTGCGTGTGTCATATTTGTGCTTGTACACCCTTGAGAAAGGCACAGTGGTATCCGCACCATAAGGGCTTGTTCGGTTTGATAGGGATGAGGAGGGATGGATGGAGATTAAGGGCTTGTTCGGTTTGGGTGAAATTAGAGTGGATTGAAGTGTAATGAAAAAGATTAAATCCACGCCTCACTTGATAGAGCTTCAATCTCCTCCAATCCTCCTCTAACCCTGTGTGGAGGGGAATAATCGAATAGGCCTAAGGGGGATTAGTTACCTAGCTGTTTTTTCTTAAGGAAAGTTAGCTAGCTAGTTTGTTATGGCTTCAGATCCCTCCACTACCACTCAATCCACTCAAATTCTTTTTTACCGAACGGGCCCTAAACGGGAAACAGAATGGCCCACCAACACTAAACGTTGAGGGCTCCAGTTAACTGGGCCAATTGAAACGAAGAGGCCCACAAACAGCCCTTTGGTTCGTCGGACGCTAATCCAGCAGAAGAGAACGAATGTCAATAATACCATATCACTAATTTAGTACGGAACTAATCACGTTATAAACCAGAGCTCACAGTTCATACTTGTCTCTTCGGAGGCATATGATAAAATTGAAACAATACAGAGAAGATTAGCATGACCCCTATGTAAGTTTAACACGCACAAATTGAGAAATGGTCCAACCTTTTCTTTTTTTGAGGTTTTGCACTCTAGTCCGAGCTATGTATACGTCCTTGGATACTTATATTAGATGTTCGTGGGTCGTTCTATTTGGATCCCTATTTCAGTTTTGCATGAAATTTCTAAACTGAAGCAATAGTTCAATGGTACACAAGATTAGAAATGTTGCATGAGTTTAGAGATACTAATTTAGTAGAATTCCTGTCATTGAGAATTCAATGATACTCCCTTTATTGCTGTTGAATTCTTGTCATAGAGATAAGAAGGAACGTAGAGGAAGTAACTCATTGTATCATTTTTTTTTTTACCACCGATACGTATGTACAGGGAAAAAAAATCATCAGGTCACTTGTGTGGGCCGTGCGGTGTACGTACTAGCAAGTACTACCACGTCGTCGCGTAACAGTGGGTCATCTGGAACCTGTTTCACGCCATCAAAAATGTTGACCGAGCCCGCCGAGCCAGCCAGGCAGCAGCAATCCAAGTCGTTAAATTTTGATCACATGGGCATATGGGCCTGCGTTTGCTGGCTGCAACCTGGGTCAGGCCCAAAGTAGTGTGAACCACGTACTTAAGTCGTAAAGTAAGGGCCCACGAAAACCGCGCGCGGGGAGAATTTTTTGCATGTTACGGGAAGGGAACGGATAAAGCGAGGCGTAACGTAACGCCTTTGCCAAAGTACTGTAGTTATCGTCACGAAAGCACCACTTTGGGTTCTCCGTCCCCTTGCCCACACGTCCTTGTCTCGCTTAATTGTGGCCCCGCCGAGCCGGTCTTCGATGCGAACGCGGCCAGGAGGGGCCATGCAACTGCCTCGGCCGCAGACGATCCGGCTAACTTTGCAGTCATGTTCTGAATGACATGTGGGCTCTGTCCCTCGGCCCGCCTTGGATCTAATCCGTCCTTGTCCACGTCGCTACCGTAATCCCGGGCTCTTCTGTGATTGGAGTCAGACAAACCTACAGTACGAACAACTACTGTACCAGCTAATGTGACGACAGAGACTGACGTGTGGGCTTCATCTGCCGTCGTCTACCCTGTACGGTGGGACCATAACGTTAGCTAATTGAGTACCTAGCCCACACGTCAGGGAAACAGAGTAGTACTAGTTTCTCGCTTTAAGTATGCGTTAGCATTACGGCGCAGGAGATTCATCACGAGTTTTAATTTTTTTTTTCCGACTCAAGAAGATTCGAACGATTGCATACTACACCCCGAGGCTCAACCGCCCCACGCCACACCCCGTTGTCGTCGTCGTCGTCGTCTACCTCGCACCACACGCGACGAACTCGAATCTAACAACCTCCTACTCTAATAATCTGTAGGTAGATAGATAGATAGAGAGAGAGAGAAGAGAAAGGGATCAGAAGCATTGTCCTTGCGGCCAACCCAGAGCCGGCGACCGATGGGCTCGGAGGCGGACACGGCGGAGATCACGGGCCCGCTCCTCGCGGAGGCCGGCGCGGCGGCGGGGCCGGATCTGGAGCCGGTGCCGTCGTGGCGGGAGCAGCTGACGGTGCGCGGCATCGCAGTGAGCGCGGTCCTCGGCGTGCTGTTCTGCCTCATCACGCACAAGCTCAGCCTCACCGTGGGGATCATCCCCTCGCTCAACGTGGCCGCAGGCCTGCTCGGCTACTTCCTCGTGCGCACCTGGACCACCGCGCTCGAGAGGTTCGGCGTCGTGTCCAAGCCCTTCACCAAGCAGGAGAACACCGTCATCCAGACATGCGTCGTCGCCTGCTACGGCATCGCCTTCAGCGGTATGTAGCGCAGATGTCATTTATTTGTCCCTGTGGCCTTGTTCTCGCTTGTTACTGTGCTTCTCTAGGCTACGTCCTATTCCGCGCTGTCAAATGTTCGATTGAGGTCTGGTCCACGTTATCGACTGAAACATGAGCTGATTTCAGCTGACTGAAAAATAGCAATAAGGGGAAATTAAGTTTTGCTGATGAATTTTGGTGTTCGCTTTAGGCTCCGTCCCACTGTTTATCCTTATTTCTCAGTACCAATATCCAGATTCGTGATTTCAGGGGGATTCGGAAATTATATGCTTGCCATGGATCAGAGAACCTATGAGCTTATCGGGACTGATTATCCCGGCAACAGGGCCGTGGATGTCAAGAACCCTTCACTGGGTTGGATGATTGGGTTCTTGTCTGTCGTCAGCTTCCTTGGCCTGTTCAGTCTTGTAGCACTACGCAAGGTATTGTATTGAAGACTTTGAATGTTTGCATCCTTATGTTTGCACAGCTTGTGTAAAATTACTTTATTCTTTTCGACTTCGATAGGTAATGATAATCGATTACAAGCTTACCTATCCCAGCGGGACTGCCACGGCCATGTTGATAAACAGCTTCCATACGACTACTGGAGCTGAGCTTGCGGAGTAAGATATCAATCGGCATTGCCCCTTAAATTCTTCAGAGAAACAGTTACACCTGTTATGTTAATTTGCAGTTTGCATCTCTCAAGTCTAAACCATCAATTTTTCAATTAAATTGTATAGTGGTCATTCAGTTGACATTCTATATACCTATTTATATGTATATATCATCGATAGTTAACACATGAGTGAAATTGCAAATAGGCTCAGATACCTTCCACATCTAACGGTGTGAATGACAGTAGTAAGGTTTAATTTACCCATTTTCATCTGTCATTTTTGTTACACTGTATTGGATTTATACATTGTTGATCTGCTCAAACTATTTACATCCTGGTTGGCTGGACTGGACTTCAGTCGGCTCTGGTCCTTCTCATTGTATCACTACTGTAGCATGAGGTCAATTCCCTCTCGGGTGATAAAATGAACTTTGAGCCGTAGAAGCCACTTTTTTGGCTTCAACGGCTCCTAGGACTCTAGGAGCTGTTTGCATAGAGACACACCCTTAAATAATTTGTTCTTCTTAGATGAGAATGGAAGTTCAGGGTGGAATGTCAAATGTCTAGATTGCACATGCAGGATGCATGATGGATCCTGAGTTTTCTTCAGGAAAATATTCAATCATAGCATAAAAAAGTTATGAATTGAGCACAAACAAGATCTTTCAAAATTTTGCATTCAGTCCTATTTTATGATTTTTTATAAATCTATTAATAAACAATAAACATAAGTATCTTATTAGACACAGAACAACACTGCACATATTCGGCTCATACAGCCACTGTGAAGTGTGAATGCCTATGAAAATGTAGGCCAAATTTGAAATGTTATAACAAACTTCAGATGTAGCAAATCACCATTATAGCGATTTTGTATGTGAAACTAATATATATTTTTTAATTGTTGCAGCAAGCAAGTTAGGTGTCTTGGAAAGTATTTAAGTATTAGTTTCCTCTGGAACTGCTTTAAATGGTTTTTCAGTGGTGTTGGAGATTCTTGTGGTTTTGATAATTTCCCTTCTCTGGGACTCACAGCTTTTAAGAATACGTAAGTTTGCCTTCACAGTTCAGAGCTGAATGCTTTCATTGCTTGATCATATACCATCAATTGAGAGTGGTCATCTGGATTTTAGAATACTCTAGACATGACCTCTAAAATCCTAACCCATTTTGTCGTGCTTTTTCAGGTTTTATTTTGATTTCAGTCCGACCTATATTGGCTGTGGTCTTATTTGTCCACATATTGTCAATTGCTCCACACTTCTTGGTGCCATCATATCTTGGGGCTTTCTTTGGCCATATATATCAACAAAAGCTGGGGATTGGTACCCAGATAACCTTGGAAGCAACGACTTCAAAGGTCTCTATGGATACAAGGTAGGTACATTAAGGTTTTGTTTTCCATAAGCCATTATTAGTGCTAAATAAATCCCAACTTCATTTTTACAATCAACTAATAGTGTTCTGTTTTCTAGTGGTATAGAGCAGATTGTGAATTGTAAGACATGCATGATAGGCACAAATATTCGTTTAACTTTTTGTACTTAGTTAGCCTGGTAGCTCCAATAAAAAATTTAGGTGTGTCGTGAACATGGAGTAACTGTTGAATTTTTCTTAGTGCTATATACTTAACCGCTTGACACGATATTAGTGAGCACAGTAAAAATAGGTTCAAGAATATCACTGCTGGAATTTTTGTTTTTTGAATTTAGCAATAAAACATTGGGAGAGCATATTTATGGCATCGTTTGTTTAAGTTTTGATTGAGTCTTTCTCTTTCCTACTTTATGTTAAACAAAATATATTAAACAAAACCTTTGTCATGGTCCAGGTTTTTATATCTGTAGCTGTGATACTTGGAGATGGTCTTTATAACCTCATCAAGATCATTTATGCTACTGTCAAGGAAATAATGAATGCACGGTCAAAGCAAGGAAGACTTCCTCTTGTTAGCATTCAGGATGGTAAGTGATGTTCCTAGTATATGTTCTTATGTGCCAGTAGATGTATCGATTCTTATACTTGGATGTTTAAATAGAGGATGAAGTTTCTAAATTATCAGCTGGGGAAAAACACCTGAATGAGACGTTTGTAAAGGACAGTATTCCACCCTGGTTGGCGGGATCTGGTTATGTTGGCCTTGCAGCAATATCAACAGCCACTGTCCCAGTGATCTTCCCACAGCTGAAGTGGTACCTTGTCCTCTCAGCGTATATTGTTGCTCCCTTACTCGCCTTTTGCAATTCTTATGGAACTGGCCTGACAGACTGGAATCTTTCATCAACATATGGAAAGATTGGCCTTTTTATTTTTGCCTCTTGGGTTGGTCAGAATGGTGGTGTGATTGCTGGGTTAGCAGCTTGTGGCGTTATGATGTCCATTGTGTCTACAGCTGCAGATCTTATGCAGGACTTCAAGACTGGCTATCTTACACTCTCTTCACCAAGGTCCATGTTTGTATCGCAATTGATCGGAACCGCACTTGGCTGTGTCATTGCTCCTCTGACTTTTTGGCTTTACTGGACGGCATTTGATATTGGCAATCCGGATGGAATGTTCAAAGCTCCATATGCTGTAATCTTCCGTGAGATGTCAATTCTGGGTGTGGAAGGATTCTCTGCACTGCCCCAGCACTGCCTAGCTATCTGCTCTGGTTTCTTTGTTGCGTCTCTACTGATAAACATCCTCCGGGATGTAACTCCAAAGAATGTGTCCAAGTTCATTCCCATCCCGATGGCCATGGCTATTCCCTTCTACATTGGGGCATACTTTGCTATCGACATGTTTGTCGGAACGGTTATCCTGTTCGTCTGGGAAAGGGTGAACCAGAAGGAATGTGATGACTTTTCTGGTGCAGTTGCTTCAGGCTTGATCTGCGGTGATGGGATCTGGACTGTTCCTTCTGCGGTGCTCTCGATTTTGAGGATTGATCCACCAATTTGTATGTACTTCAAGCCATCCCTTGCCAGCTAAAATAGAGCTAGTGTCCTCTTTTATTTGAATGTTGCGATGGAACAGAGCTACCCGTGTATATATTAACTTTGTAAAGTGCTGTGGCTATTCCATTCTACCAATATATAAATCCTGTGTTTTCTTTGTGCATACATGATTCGGTTTCTTCAGCCTCCGTTTCTTTATGTTTTGGTTGCTGGAACTTCTTTTATTTGAAGGGGTTGCTCAAAATTTGCAGCATCACATTTGACTGGAAGGATATGAGAAATCATATACGGAGGACATATATGATGATCTGTCCTGCACACCATTATTACTCTGTTTAGCAAATCTGTTGCATATAATTGAAGGAGTGCTTCCATGAAGGATACATCCAATGGCCTTACCCTTACAAGTAGTCTGCTAGGTCCATATTTCGGGCAGCAGCAGCTTCCCTGTTCCCTTGTTATGTGTTGATTGAAAGCTATTCTATTACAACGGGAAATAGCTCTATCGGATCATAAATTAACATCTCGTTTAATCTGAACTTTTCATGTAAACAAATAAAGATAAATATTTTTTCAATCCAAAACCCTTCCCTGAATCACTCCAAAAACTAACACGTGTAATTCCAGCCTTCCCTGCTTCCGTTTAGCTACGCCAAAAACATTTTCTTGCAAGACGTATGTAATGACTACTAACTAATTCACCTGCTAACAGTAACAGAGGTCAACTAATAAGGCAACAGAGAACTCATGGCACACAAGAAAAAGGCACGGATACAGAAATAATCTCTGAATCTAGCAAAAACAATTGTCTAATTATCTTGGCAAATAAAGAGTTCTATGCGACAGGGCAAATTAGACTTGTTGGTTCCTTAATTAGCCAAAGTCTTGATAACCTCCTAAACAATTATTTAGTTCACTTTACTCCCAAACTATGTTATTTGGTCTAATTTATTCTTTAATATAATTTTTCTTTTTTATTTCTCCACGCATAAATGACGTCATAAGATAAAATTTCACGTGAAGGTTGTTGACATCATAACACATTCTAGAAAAATACTTCACAAAATTTTTATAATTATTTTGATAGAGAAGGACATTTAATTATAAAATAATCAGTAGAATACAAATTTATATAAAAAATAATGTTCAACAAATTAGAATGTATTTTTCAAAAATACATTATAATGTCTACTACAACCCTACAAAATTTTAAATTAAAACTCAACTTGTGTATGAAGAAACAAAAAAGATAAATTATACTATTGGGTAAATTAAACCAAATAACATAAGTTTGGGAGTAAATTGAACCAAAAAGTAGTTTATAGGGTTATTTAGACTTTACTTATACTTAAGGAAAGTAAATTGAACTTTTTTCCTTTCTCAGTATCACCAACGCACCAATTTGTACTGGTAGTATATGCGCCTAAATCGACTAGATATAGCTCACCATTGAACTACCGGAATAATTAAAACTGAAATCAAAACATCTTTCAAAAAAAAAAAACTGGATCAAAACAAATACAGAGAGCTGCGGGGACACGGGAGAGAGACCTGGCTGCTGCCGTTGTCGCTGCTCCGACTCCGATCCGTCCTCATCGCTTGGTAGCCTGCTGGATTGTGGAAACAAACGCCCGGAAAGAAAAAGCGAAGGAAAAAAAAGAGGAGGGAGCGGGAGAGGCTCAAAACTTGGGTGGGCGGGAGGAAAACTTGGGCGGGAATAATCCGAGCTCTGGTCGGTTAGGTTGGCTCGATCCGAATCCGATCCTCGACCCTTGCGCACAACGCACAGGCAGCCTCGCCCCGGCCTCGCTCTCTATATATATCGATCTCGTGTTTCATGTCATGGACGCACTGAGAGTTCGAGACGACGCGATCGGAACAATCACGATCCGTCGTGCCTTGGTTTCTTGAGCACGGTCGTCGCATCTCGTCGATCGGCGACATCATCGATCGTCAATTAAGTCATCAAAGAAACGCCTGCGCCGCCGTACGTCCTCGTCGTGTTCGATCGGCGATGGCAATCGACGCGGCCTTTGCCCGCGGACGGCCACTCGTGAAAGACAACATTGACGACGTGAAGGCAGAAATGGCGGCGGCGGACGAACAAGAAGCGGCCTTGTTGAAAGCCACGAAGTCGTCCGACGCCTTGCTTCGCGAGGCCTACCTCTACGACCGGATGGCGGCGGAGGTCCTAGAATTGGCGGCGGTCGTGGAGGAAAGAGCGCGGGCGTACTACGCCTTCGTTGGCGAGCTCTACCTCTACGTAGCCATGGACTACAGGAAGGCCGCAAAGAGAAAAGCCAAGGAAGAAGAGGCGGTCCAGGACGCGCTGGAGTGTGACGCCTTGCTTCGCGAGATCAACGAGACGACCATCGACAGCGTCGCCGCGGAGGACCTTGACGAAGAAGCGGTGGCGGCCGTGGAAGCCATGGCGGGGTTCAACCCCTTCCTTCGCGACCTGCTGCTCAAAGAAGGGGCGGGTGAAGCGGCCGTGGAAGAAGAAGAAGCCATGGACGGATTCGAGTCCGACGACGTCCTCTCTTGCGACCTCCAAGAACCGATCGACGGTATGGCGGCGGCGGCGGATAATCGGCCGCCGATGATGACGAGTCCACTCCGTATGTGACGGTGACCTTCAAGAACACGCGCAAGATAATGAGGTTCTACGCAGGTGACCTCAAGGAAATCGCCTACGAAACCATGCAAGAGATGCTTGCGGCGCCGCCGGAAGACGGCGACGACCAGCAGGCCGCCGGCCTTCGGAAATAATTGAAGCCTTGTTAATTAGGATTCGACGCCTCCTGCTGCTTCGCTCGTGAGTCGTAACCTCACTCGCCGTAGCCATCCTCGACATGGCATATGTTTATGTGGTGTGATCGTGTCCTATGAAATAGTCTCTTCTTTTATTAAACCTTATTATATGTAGCCATCTTATTACTCAATTAATATTCATTTGGAATACTACAACTTTTAGCTTTATTTCCTGCTTGAGATGTGTTTAGTGTATAAAAATATACGAGGATTCAACAGCTTTGCTCTTCTGCAAACGAGAATTGCCATTGGATTATGCTAAACAATTATTTTTCCTTTTTTGTCGAACACACTGCCAGCAGCAATACCCACAAATGCCGCGCTCCATCCGGTGTTCCCAGAAATTGAAATCTCTAGTCTTTCTTTAGCTTGCAATAGCGTCTTGTCCCGCTTGGGCGCAGCTTGTAGTCCGTACGGTGTAGTGTAGTGTAGCATAGCATAGAGTTCTGTACCCCTATGACAGCTACCGTAATCATACAAGTAGTATTTTATTGTAAAGTGTATCGGATCCCTAGTGTCCCAGTTGAAGTTTTTCAACTAAATTTTAACATCAATATTCAAGCATTTTATTTTTAAGCAACCAGCCAAAATCTAATTTGCCACGAATTTAAGGTCTGTTTGATAAAGATTCTAAAACTGTTTATACTTCAAATTGTTAAAAAATTATCAAACAATTTTTAAAAGAAACACTTCTATATTCCACCTAAAAAAAACACTTCTCTAATTTATATTTAGAAGCTAAAAACATAAAATTGTACCTTCTCATGACTTTTCCGTTCACCACTATAGGCCCTGTTTGTTTTAGATTATAATCCAAAAGGTAAACAAACAGACAACTTATTTTTTCATATTATATAATCTAACACTCCTGATTATGTAATCCAATAATTCATAGAAGAAAAACTTATTTCAACTTATTTGATACAAAAGACCTACTACCCATATCATTTTCAATGACCTTATAATCCAGATTATAATATATGAATTATAATCTAGATTATATAATTTATATATTATAATTTAGATTATATAATCTATTATGTAAACAAACAGGCCCTATATATATTAAAAGCTAGTATAAGAGAAGTTGTTTTACCAAATGCTTATAATAGAAACCACTTTTGAGGAGCAACTATTTTTTTAAAGCTGTTTTCAGCGAAGCTCTTTTAAAGAAAATCTGAATCAAATAGGCCCTTAGAAGATCATACAGTCAAATTAGAGTCCTTTAACGAACAAAATCAATTTTTGAAGATACAGTCTACTGAAATTCCTCTCGTCTTCCTGTTGTCAGTTGTCACGAGTGAAGCGAAACAAAATCTCGGTACAGTACAGCGTAAGGCATTTAGTGCCGGGTAGCAAGGGTCGCGCTCGCGTGACCAGCGATGGATTCAGAGGCGGCCGCGGCGGAGGTCGCCCGCCCGCTCGTCGCCGCTGCCGCCGGCGACGAGGCGGTGCCGCCGTGGCGGGAGCAGCTGACGGCGGGGGGGCTGGCGGCAAGCGCCGCCCTGGGCGTGCTCTTCTGCCTCATCACGCACAAGCTCAACCTCACCACCGGGATCGTGGCCTCGCTGAACATGGCCGCTGCGCTGCTCGGCTTCTTCCTTATCCAGACGTGGGCCAAGGGGCTGGAGAAGCTCGGCGTCATGTCCAGCAGGCCTTTCACCAAGCAGGTGAACACCGCCATCCAGACATGCGTCGTCGCCTGCTGCGGGATTGCCGGGAGTGGTACGTACTACCTGCTTGTATTACACGCCACTACCTATTTTCCAGGGGAACTGGCTGGATTACCTTGCATTGCTTGTCGACAACGGGTGATCTGTCAGAGATTGCGAGGCTGCTGTTACGAATTTTCTTTTTCAATTGTCGAATTTTTTTGGTGTTGTAGTGCTAGACTGCTAGGCACGGGTCTGACAAAGATTTTAGTTTGTCATTATTTTAGATTTGGAAGATAATACGACATTCATTTACCTGCATTGTGTTCTAAGGATTATGTGTCAGAGCTTGTTCATGTGGTTTAGGCCTGAGTCAAAAGAGCAATGCAGTTCAGGTAAATAGTTGCAAGTTGTTCAAAAGTGTTAAGTTCTGATCACCTGTGTATGATGTGGTTGACATGGATATCAGATTCTGAAAGATTTAAGGTTGATTTTCGCTGCATAAATGCATAAATAAATACCTTATTTTTGGGTTTTACTTGCTGCAGTACTGGGGGCGTTGGTCAGAACAACAGTGTTTCTTCGTTTTCCTTTGATCCAAGACTATGGATAAATAATTTTGTGACTGCAGGTGGATTTGGAAGTTATATTCTTGCCATGGATCATCGAACATATGAGATTATTGGGGACGATTTTCCTGGTAACAAGGCTGTGGATGTAAAGAACCCTTCGCTGGGCTGGATTATGGGGTTCATGTTTGCTGTTAGTTTTTTTGGGCTATTTTGTCTGGTGGCACTACGCAAGGCAAGTACCATGAATCTTCAAAGCTTGTGTCCATTACGTGTTTCCAAATGGATGATAATTCTTCGTCTGACAAGTTTTACTTTATCTTTTTTTTTCAAACAATGATCTGTTTCTCTGTTCAATTATAAAGGTTATGGTGATTGATTACAAGTTGACCTACCCCAGTGGAAAAGCCACGGCTACTTTGATTAATAGCCTCCATACTACCTCTGGAGCGCAGCTTGCAGAGTATGACATATGAAACACCAATATCATTCCTTAGTTTTGTGTTGAAGTCATTAGCTGTGTTGCAGACACTATTTTGACCATTTCAGTTTTGTGTTACTTCATGTAGATTATTTTCACCCCTTCATGCCTATGCCTAATAAAATTATAATCTTAGAAATGCATCTTGCACTCATCTATGTACTTAGACATAATGCGTTGTCATATGGTTGCATCGTGAAACTGCATTTAGAATATTTCCTTAGCACTTCTGCATTACTTCTTCATGTAGAATACTTTCACCCCTTGAGATCCCTAATAAAATCATAATCTTATAGATGCATCTTGCACCCAACTATACAATTTCTCATTAATCTCATAGCCTAAACACTTACTAGAATGTTGTTGGATCCAAGAGAAAATCCTTTTACTGTAAATGTTTCAGACATAATGCATCGTCGTATGCTTCATTGTGAAATGGCAATTAAATTTGTTAAGCTTTTTAACATCTAAATCATTTTTGTTTCACGATTGCAGAGATCAAGTTAAGTGCCTTGGTAAGTACTTAAGCATTAGCTTTCTCTGGAACTGCTTCAAATGGTTTTTCAGGGGTGTTGAAAATTATTGTGGTTTCGATAACTTCCCTTCTCTAGGACTTGCAGCATTTAAAAACACGTAAGTTCCTGTTTAACTTGATATTCCTCCATGACTGGATGCTTGTCTGCTTTGCTCATCTATTGTAGCTTTTACTTTGCAGGTTCTCCTCTACTTTACATTTTTTTTTTCTAATCCCTAAAGACCTAAATGTTCTCTTTTTTGGTAGATTTTACTTTGATTTCAGTCCGACCTACATTGGATGTGGCCTTCTTACTCCACATACTGTTAACTGCTCTTGCCTTCTTGGTGCCATTATATCTTGGGGTTTCCTTTGGCCTTATATATCCACAAAAGCTGGAGATTGGTATCCATCAAACCTTGGAAGCAATGACTTCAAAGGACTATATGGATATAAGGTATGCTGATGAGAATTTTTTTTTTCAAATGGCATGTATTATAAGTGTTTACTTCATAATGCATCTTGACAGTAAGTGAGAGGGCCTGATAAAAGAAAATCATTTGTTTCTGTTTGTAGTCAATGAACGTTATAAAAATGAGAGAAATGTTGGCTGTTGCTATATGAACTTAGAGCCGATCCATTAGTAGCAGCCCAAAAAAGAAAAAACTTTATGCTTCCTTTGGCAAGATGATTTCAATATTCATAGGAATGTACTGGAGTTTGCTTGTGTCCTGTCATTGGTATGCATGCTCTTGGGGATGTATTTTATCACTGAATATAATAAGTACTACTCATTACAATTAGTTTCAATACTGACACACAAATGAGACATGTCTATAGAAAAAAATGTATCGAACATTTTTCTATCTCATTTATTTAATTCTAAGTACTCTCCATAAAATTTATCTTTTGCTTCAGGTTTTTATATCTGTATCTGTTATACTCGGGGATGGTCTTTATAACCTCATAAAGATCACATATCTTGCTATCAAAGAAATTATTGCACAGTCAAACAAAGGAAGACTTCTGCTTGTCCGAGTGCAGGATGGTAATGGGTTATTCCTTATTTTTGTGAAAATAATGATATATATTCCCATTGCTTCTCGTCTATCACTAAATTGTATAGCTAGGGGACTTCCAATGATTCTATTTAATTTTGTTTCCGAGCAGATGATAAAGGCTCTAAACTATCAGAAGAGGAAAATCTTTGCGACAAGATATTCATGAAAGACAGTATTCCTTCCTGGGTGGCATAGTCTGGTTATGTTGGCCTCGCAGCAAACCTACAGCCACTTCCCATTGATCTTCCCGCAGCTTAAGTGGTACCTTATTCTTGCTGCCTACCTTGTTGCTCCCCTACTAGCGTTCTGCAACTCGTACGGCAATGGTCTAACAGACTGGAACCTTGCAACCACATATGGAAAGATTGGCCTTTCCATTTTTGCGTCGTGGGTTGGCAAGAATGGAGGTGTGATGCTGGCTTAGCAGCTTGTGGCGTTATGATGACCATCGTTTCCGCAGCTGCTGATCTGATGCAGGACTTCAAAACTGGGTACCTTACACTATCTTCACCAAGGTCCATGTTTGTGTCGCAATTGGTCGGGACCGCACTTCGCTGCATCATTGCCCCTCTCACCTTCTGGCTTTATTGGACGGCTTTCGACATTGGGAATCCTGATGGCACGTTCAAAGCTCCATACGCCATCATCTTCTGTGAAATGTCAATTCTTGGAGTGGAAGGACTGTCAGCACTGCCACAGCATTGCCTTGCCATCTGCTCTGTTTGCTTCATCACAGCTCTGGTGATCAACCTTTTGCGGGACGTCACTCTGGATAATGTGTCCAGATTCATCCGTAGTCCAATGGCTATGGCCATTCCCTTTCATCTTGGTGCGTACTTTGCTATCGACATGTTTGTTGGGACAGCTCGTGTTCATATGGGAGAGGGCGAATGATGAGGAGTGTCGTACCTTTAAGGATGTGGTTGCATCTGGTTTGATCTGCGGTGATGGGATCTGGAGCGTCCCTTCTGCTATATTGTCAATCCTGAGGATTGATCCACCGATTTGCATGTACTTCAAACCATCTGCTGGCAGCTGAAAATAGAGGGAATTTGTTGTTCTACTTTGTTGGCAAATTAAGGCACTCAGCCACTCACGGCCGGGTGTGACTAAGGGCCATGGTTGGTAAGGTGTCCACCCAGGATCGCATCAAAAAACAACTGTGGCTTGGTTCCCATCTCCTTGCTACACGGTTGCTGCCATGCAGGCTGCCCCGTCCGGCCCCGGCAGGCTTCGGTCAACTCCTCACTCTTAATATGACGTCAGGGAGGGAGGGAAACTTGGACCTTTGATTACATTTTTTTTTTGTTCTACTTGGTTGCTACAATAGGACCAAATGACTCTTAACATATTGACATGTGCAAATTACACTGCAGGGAAACAAATATAATGCTGCTTTGATGCTACCCCATTTAGTAGTAGCTTGGTTCATTGTGATGGTCCTAATAGCGCGTACATGTATTGTTCATAATCTTTTTACTGCAACTTAATTTTGGAACTCAGTAGAAAAAGCAACATGTGGGCTCTCTGTTAAAAAAAAAAGTACTGTGTGGGTCATTGGCTGGGTAAAAAGGCTCAGCCCACGGACCTTTTCACGATTTGAATCAATACTTTTTTTTCGAATAATACTTATTTTATTTATGTCAAAAAGAATAAGACGTTAGCTGTATCTTAGTCCGGTCCAATCCTCATAGCTAGTTCATTTTCCTTAGCTCACCTCGTACACACATGATAAAAAGGCTTAGCCCACAGATCTTTTCTCAAGTCAAATGGGTGTTTATTTTAGTTTAGTTTATAAATAAATAAAATTCGTCCTCCTCATTTATCTCCGCCCTGACCTACTCATAGCTAGTTCATTTTCCTTGTTCCGTATGGGGGCCGTCGGTAAGCTAGTAGGCCGTTTTTGGCGCATGGGTTCGGGCTGGGCGTGGTCCATAATGTAGCGAAGAAGGTCCGGCTGCTTGAGATTGACTGCTTGAGCAGTTGACCCCTCGGCTCCTCGCCGTGGGTGAGATGCCTCCGGCACCGTCTTCTCCTTCCGCGCGCCAGCGCCTAGCCTCGCCGCTCCTCCCTCCAGGCTCCACCTCGTACGCGCCCCCATGGAGGGAGCAGCTCAGCCTCCGGGGCGTCGCTGTTGCAGCGGCGCTGGGGACCCTGCTCTGCGTGGTCATCCACCGGCTCAACCTCACCGTCGGGGTCATCCCGGCGCTCAACGTTGCATCGGGTCTCCTCGCGTTCTTCCTCGCCACGGCGTGGCGGGCGGCCGCTAAGCGGCTTGGATTTGGCTCCGGGAAGCCGTTCACGAGGCAGGAGAACACCGTCATCCAGACCTGCGCCATCGCCTGCGCCGGCCTCGCGTTCAGCGGTAAGCTGCGGTCTGAATCATCGATTATTCCCCTTCATCCTTTCATTCTACACTTCCTAGCATGACAAAGATGTGAATTTTCATGCGAGGCAAAAGTGTCACAATGATACTCTGGATACTGCAAAAACGATGCTTGGGTTATATTTATCAGGTTGTTGAATCAAGTAGTGTACAGTGTAGCAATATGCGGCGAATGAATTTTAATTGGTCTGATCGGATAACACTTGTTCTTGGTAGGGTGCTCGGTCTCGTACATCTTTGCGATGGACAGGAAGAGTTATAACCTTGTCGGACCAGATTATCCAGGGAACCGAGAGCAGGATATTAGAGATCCCGCACTTGGTTGGATAATAAGTTTCATGTTCCTCATAGCTCTGCTCGGGCCATTTAGTATTGTCATGCTTGGAAAGGTATCTTTTTTTTCTTCTTTTGTTGGAAAATTTTGCAACTTTGGTTCCAGCTCATTTGAAATTATGAGGAGTACAATTTTGCTTCTACTTTATAAAATTATTATCCTTTCGTTTTCATTCCTTAATTTCTTTTGCGGTGTGTTTATATACTTTTTATTGCAGGTAATGGTGATTGATTACAAGCTTACATTCCCTGGTGGGACAGCTACAGCTCTGATGATTAATAGCTTACATGGGAAAACAGAAGATTTATCAGAGTAAGGCCTGAAGCACTTCCTCAACCTAGAAGAATAAGTGCACTGTGTCTTCTCTGAGTCATTATTGCAACACTTTTATCCTAATCCAAGAACAAATGCGTTCCTGTTTCCCTAGAGAAATCAACCTTGAGATATTCTTGATTACTTCTTTATCCCAGGAAATGTTCACCCAATTATTGATTCAAATCACATAGACCTGAATCTGTGATCTTCAATTATTTGCTATTTCACTGAGCACATATGTTCTTGCAACCAGTTATTTTTAATTAAATCATTTGTCCTAAATTCAAGCTATTAGGAGTTAGACAATGCACGAGCGAAGGGAGTACCTCTCCTCTGTGTACTGTAATCCATCTTTTTTTTTTTACTCATTCTTGGCCCTCCTCTGATTACTGTTAAGCTATCTTTTTTACTCATGCTTGGCCCATTAGCACCATCGAGTCAGAGTCAAAGTGACAGATTTTGCATATCTAGTTCTATCACATGTTTCCACGTGACCTTGGGCAGATTTTATCATAAATATATGTTGCTTATTTTAGATGTTCACATTGTTTCTCTCCTATCTTGCAGGAAGAAAGTACATTGTCTTGTAAAGTACATGACCATTAGTTTTGGCTGGAGCTTGTTTAAGTGGTTTTTTAGTGGTGTTGGTGACTCTTGTGGTTTTGACAATTTCCCAACATTTGGGTTGGAAGCCTTTAGGGACACGTGAGTTCTTATAGTCCCGCCCCTCCTTATTTTCAGTTTTATTGATGCAATTGGTCACATCAATTTACTCTTCATTTATCTGTCTTGCCTTTATTTGATGTGCTTCTTATGCATAGATCTTTTGATCAATGGTATCTTTGGAGCAGCCTTTTTATTGAAGTAAACTGTATGAACTAGGCTTCTGCAACACCTTTTTTTAACTTTTTTAGTCATCATTAATAGATGCACCTGGTGGTAGAACAAAAATTAACCAAAGAGGTTTACCAACGTATGAGAGCTCTTTAAGTGTGGAAATCACATCCTCTTTTAGCCCTACCAGACTTTTCTCAAACTTTATGGTGGCATTTACTTATGTTTTGCACTGATCCTCTAGGATTTGGGCTTGGTCATCACTAATGGTCTTAACGGCTGCCATCATTGGTCCTTCATGGTTGTGTCTGTCAAGATGCTTTTTGATCCAATAAGCCAATCTAGAGAGATCTTTACCCTGCTTGGCCCCCTTTTCCTGTCCACCAGCATACCCTCCCCATTTGTGCCCCAATGGTGCTCTCAGGCGTTTCTAAGTTCATTGCTCTGCCTGTCCCTCTTCCTTTATTCGAGAGATCCCGATTTATCCAGGGCTTGGTCCTAGGACCAAGCCATGCATCTGAGCCCCTTGCAGCTGGTTTCACAATAACAACAACTGAATCATTTTTGTTATTTGAAGAGTTTCAAATCATTTGCAGTGATCATTTAGACTTATGTTTAAATAGTATAGCACAGTAACATTCAAGCTTGGTTGTTGTTGTGAACTCCACATCATATTTTTGTCATTTGAGGAGTTCCATATCAGTTGCAGTGACAGTGATCACATGGGCTTATACTTAAATATTTATTCAATTATTAATCATCTGAAGCCTGAAATAGGTCTAGTAAGTGTGCTAGCTGGTAAGGAATAACAGATTTTCTGACATTTTTTTTCTTTTGTATTCTGGCAGATTTTATTTCAACTTCAGTCCTAGTTATGTTGGCTTTGGTCTTATTTCCCCCCACATTGTGAACTGCTCTGTTTTTCTTGGGTCAGTCATATCTTGGGGTATTCTCTGGCCATTTATTAGGGCACAAGCTGGTCACTGGTACCCAGATAACCTAAGTAACAGTGACTTCAGAGGTCTGTATGGGTATAAGGTACGATTCTATTTCCTTGGCATTTGTTAAGGTAATGGCTATTCTCTCTTTTGTTGAATGTTTCTTAATCTACTCCTCTGTAAAAAATCAGGAGGCTAGTATCGTTATTCTCTTGGCAAACAAGGGTGTTTGTGTTGTTAGTAGCCCATATTGTTACAGTCTATGAGCGTCTGCAAGTGAATTCTGTTTCACTGATTCAGCTACTTGCTACATGAAATGGTACAATGTGTGGTGATGCTGACTGACATTCTTGATTTCCTGGATATATCTTCAGGTATTCATAGCCATTGCTATCATACTTGGAGATGGCCTGTATAACCTGGTTAAGATATTCGTTGTCATTGGTAGGGAATTCTGCAGTTCGCAGTCTATACGACTTGCAATCCCTGCTCAAGCTCTTCAAGGTAATATCAACACTGCATAATGCAACGTAGTAGTAATAAGATTACTTTCTAACGATATTTATAGACCTGGTGAGACAAATTAAAATGCAAACCATTTATTGTACCATCTTCCTGAATTATTTGTCAAATGTGTGTCCTTTTTTTTAGAAGATGAGGAGAGGTTGGAACAATTAACAGATGAGAAGCTACAGACTGAGATATTCCTCAAAGATAGCATACCATCTTGGTTTGCTGCCTCTGGTTACGTTGTACTCGCAGCAGTATCTATCGCCACAGTGCCCATGATATTCCCCCAGCTCAAGTGGTACCTTGTCCTCCTCTGCTACTTCCTTGCTCCTGCCATTGCCTTCTGTAACTCCTACGGAATGGGGCTCACCAACTTGAACCTTGCACCCACCTACGGCAAGATTGCACTCTTTGCATTTGCCTCGCTTGTCGGCAGCGATGGTGGTGTGATCGCTGGCCTTGCAGCATGTGGCATCATAATGTCCATCGCCTGCTCCACAGCTGATCTTATGCAGGACTTCAAGAGCGGGTACCTGACCCTCTCCTCTCCACGGTCAATGTTCGTCTCCCAGCTGATCGGCCTTGCGCTCGGGTGTGTCATAGCTCCACTCACACTGTGGCTCTTCTGGACTGCCTTTGACATCGGTGACCCCGATGGTGAGTACAAGGCCCCCTTTGCCATCATGTTCAGGGAGATGGCCATCCTCGGGATCGAAGGCTTCTCCGCGTTGCCCTTGCATTGCCTTGAGATCTGCTGCGCTGCCTTCTTCCTCACATTGGCAATCTGCCTGCTCAAGGACGTCACGCCAGTCAATGTGTCCAGGTTTATCCCCATGCCTATGGCGATGGCTGTGCCGTTCTACATCGGCG
The DNA here is from genome assembly GCA_001182835.1 of Oropetium thomaeum. Classification (NCBI taxonomy): domain Eukaryota; kingdom Viridiplantae; phylum Streptophyta; class Magnoliopsida; order Poales; family Poaceae; genus Oropetium; species Oropetium thomaeum. The sequence goes on along the minus strand of LFJQ01000006.1, from coordinate 1,838,106 downwards.
CGTACTTCGGCATTGACATGTTCATAGGGACGGTGATCTTGTTTGCCTGGCAGAAGCTGAGCCGGGAAGAGGCTGATGGTTACGCGGTGGCGGTCGCGTCTGGGTTGATCTGTGGCGATGGGGTATGGAGCATCCCTTCTGCTTTCCTGTCCATCCTGGGCATAAATCCACCTATCTGCATGTCTTTCAAGCCTTCCTCTGCTTCCGTGTAAATATTCTTGGCTATGTGTTCATACCACTGATGCGATCCAGTAAATTGTATAGTTTTCTCCTGTATGTATGTACACTATTGTACAGAAGAATTTGGATCCATTGCCATCATGAATTGGATGAAATAGAACAGTCTCTGACTGAATATATGCAGGCCGTTGCTTCTTCTCTCCTCACTTGTCCTATTCTGAGAAAAAAAAAAAAACGTTGTGGATAGTTTCGCTTGCAACTTGGTTTAACTGGCATGAGCATCTGTACACAAACTTTACTCAAATTTATAATAATTTCACAAGACAGTTAGCATGTAACTAACCAAAGTTTCAGCTGTTAATACTGATAAGTGCAAACCAGAGATATGTTCGCTCGCTTAGACAGGGTTGCGAAAGAATCCCAAATTGTATTGTATTGTTCCGCCGACCTGACCGCACGACACCTGTTCTGTGAAGAAAGCACTCGTAGCTCTGCTTCTCCACGTGCCCCGCCCTCAGGAACGTGTCATGCTGGGAGGACCGCTTGCAGACCCATGGCGGACTCCAGAGCTCCTACTACCTCCCTCCCGTCGACCTCTCACATGACACCTGCCTGCATCAGCAGAAGATTCAGTAGTGCAGAGGTGAGCAGCGGCGGCGGCGGAAACAGAAGGTTGTTGTCGTCGGTCATGGAGACGCTGACCATGCTCAAGGTGGGGTACACCATCCTGCGCAGCGAGACGCCGGCGACGGACCTCGTCAACGCGTTCATGGACTGGGCGGCGCAGCGCTCGCTCATGCTCCTGGCGATCTTCCTTCCTCCGTACTACGTTTACAAGCTCATCGCCGCCGCGTTCAAGGCCGCGGCGCCGGAGGACGTCGCCGGGAAGGTCGTGCTCATCACGGGCGCCTCCTCTGGCATCGGCGAGGTATGTCTGTTTTCTCAGTTCACACATCTCCGGTGGATCCACTTACTATTACTGTTTGATTTGCTTTGTGTTCAATGGACTGACCTCCGTACGTGTTCCAGCAAATAGCTTACCAGTATGCAAAGAAGGGGGCGAGGCTTGCACTGGCGGCAAGGCGGGAAGGGAGCCTGCATGAGGTGGCTGCAAAGGCGAAGGACGCTGGCTCACCAGACGTTCTGGTTGTTGCAGGGGACGTTTCAAATCCAGAGGATTGCCAGAGGTTCGTCCAAACCACAGTCGACCGTTTTGGCCAATGTAAGTTGGAATCACTAGCATGTCGTTTTATGTGTAGTAATACAACGTTTAAAAGGAATTTATCATACTATTTTGATCGTTAACCTGTTCTCGTTTTGTTTAGTGGATCATCTTGTGAACAATGCTGGCGTGGGCGCAATGTGTTGGTTCGAGGAAGTGCCGGATGTTGCTGATTTCAAGCAAGTTATGGTACGCTTATTAATCATCCCCTGTAGGTTTTTTTCTACTTTCATTCTCTGTTATTTATCTCAAATCTCAATCATGTTTGTAACTCTATCCATTTGAAAGTTCTGCATGTCTGATACTACTCTTGTCTGCTGTTGTGTGGCATGGCAGGCTGTAAACTTCTGGGGCGCAGTTCATCCAACACACTACGCTCTTCCTCATCTCAAGAAGAGCGGCGGGAAGATCTTCGTCAACTCCTCGGCTGCAGCTGTCCTGGCAATGCCAAGAATGAGCTTATACAATGTACTTTTTTTTTCCCTCTCCGATACTAGCACACGTACACACAGCTCTTTTTCTGGTATGTAAACAGCTGCAGGTTTGATTAAAAAAAATGACATTGCAGGCCAGCAAAGCCGCTGTCCTGAACTTCTTCGAGACTCTGCGGATTGAGCTCCGCAACCAGGTGGGCATCACGGTGGCGACTCCGGGGTGGATCGAGTCTGAGATGACCAAGGGGAAGCACCTCTCCAAGGAAGGGACGGTGGAAGTCGATCAAGACACGCGGGATGTGAGTGCGCAATCCCAATACCACACTCCGTATTTTGGATTTCACTCGAATTATTTCAGTCTAACTGAACCATGTGTCTATATCTATTACTTACTATAAAGCTCAGGTTGGTGTGTTCCCTGTGGTCCGCACCGAGCGGTGCGCGGAGGCCATCGTCGACGGCATATGCCGCGGCCGGCGCCATCTGACCGTGCCGACGTGGTACCGGGCGATGATCTTATGGCGTAAGCTGGTGCCGGAGGTGGCGGACATCAGCCAACGGCTGTTCTACCGCCGGACCGCCATCGGCCCGGTAACCAGCAGGCCGAGGCCAAGAGGTTCCTAGAGGCGACTGGCAGCAAGGGATGCTTCAGCCGTCGTCTTTGCAGAGCTCAGATATCAAACGGGCATAGGTTGAGGCGCTGATGGACCCGATGGTGGAGGATGCATAAAGTTACATATGCAGAAGTTGTTTGCTTTGGCAAATCCAAATAATGTGTAGAGTAATAAGGTACATAGAGTGCGTAATGTACGAGAATGTGGTTAGACTGTTTGCGACTTTGCGTTCTCCATGAACAGGGCACAATAAACGGCCAACGGGCCGATCTGTTCTTGAGATGGGCTGCACGTACTTCCCTTGACTGGAAGAAGTCATCTTCGTTTTTAATCTGAGTCACGCAGATTTCTCTCATGCGTTGGACTCTGACTGCACAATTACAGTCGATGTAAGTGAATGAAAGAGATGTTTTTTTCCCCTCCAGATTGTTTAGGAACCAATACTCCTCTGTCAACAGAACCCATGATGATTGTGTACTATCTTAATTACTTTGAGTTGCATCCAGATTTTGGGTGTGTTTATATCTATTCCAAACCTCTCTACCTTGAACAACTCAAATGCATAGGCTCATAGGCGTATGTAGAGCTGGATGGGCACAATATCATGTTTCTTTTCGAATGCAGCAAACGTATGAGTTAAAGAATGCGAGCGACATATTGCGCTCACAAAACTCTTTTTTCTAGTAAAATGTTGTATACATAAGAAATGTCTCAAAACTATCAATGGACATGATTACTATACCAAACATTCAGTCATGTGTGGACAAGAACTACCATGCGTATTAATAGCTCTAACTTCACCACGGAGTATGCACAAAGTGTAAGCTCGACTACATATATATTTCAGTAAAATACTCTCTCCGTCCCCTTATATATATGGGATTGTAAGGAATTGTGGTGGAAATAGCGTGAGAGAAAATGACCTATTTGCCCCTCATCAACCTTGAAAGAACAAAATGCATTAATTTTTTTTGGCAGGATCACAACCAGCCACTTTTGGGGCTTTGCTGTGCAAACGGACACATGGAGGGAGAAAAATTAACGTGTTACCTAAATGATAAGGCTTCTGGTTCACGTGAAAATGGGAATGGGAAGGGAAAAGTTAATGTGTGGACACCACCAATTCTTCAATTCCTTGTTTATGAGACAAAATTTGAATCCTCCAATCTCTTACGAAAAGGGATAGAGGGAGCACGATTTAGCATCAACTTCTCTTACATTATAAGCCATGGTAGTACAATGAAAATTAATAGAATGCATATTAATTTTCTTGCATCAACTTATTTCCTGAATCGTAGTAACATGGCTAAATCGTAGTACAATGAAAAAATTGTAGCAACGATGATAATCAAGAGAGGTGTAGTATTACATGGGAATAGGAAGCATCTGCGAGGCAATGAAAACATTTTTCCTTCTTAGATCTTGCTTGAAAGGCTGTGAATGCGTGGAGATCATAGGCTCAAGTAAAATGGTGGACCAATATCATGTGCTAGGCCAAAAATGCATTTGGCACATGATGGTGGATCGACGTGGATCTGTTGCATTGTGGTCTGAAACTCATTTCTTTTTTTATCACTTGGCGTAACTAAAGATTCCTATATTTTGCTCTACCATGCTATGAATCCTGTACAATTGCACGGACTAGTAGTTTCAATTCAAATAATGGTAGAAACTTATCAATCATTCTTTAGTTCTCAATACCCATAGGAATTCACAATACGTTTTTTTTACAAGGTTCTTGTTTGACAATTGTGCTCATCGGTTATGAGTAATATTTGGCAACCCTATTTGTTTTTGTTCTCTTTTCTTAGATGAAAAGAGAGTTGACGTGATCATGCGAACATATGAGGTAAGGAAATGCAAGTGATCGTACGTCACACATTCAATCACACCTTCTTTGAACTTGTTTTCTAAGTAAAAAAATGTTGCATGTGTAAGCAATGTCTCAAAGCATATCGGACAATTGATTTTTTTTTTTAAGAGGAGAAATGGCAGGTGCAGGACTTTACATTAAAGGAGGAGAACAATTGAATTCTGTGTGTTTGACTAAGGACATACCATGTGTTTAATTATATGTATCATACTTATGCAAGCTCTGGCTATATATATATATATATATATATATATATATATATATATATATATATATATATATAATCATCTATGGTGAAGCTTCTTGTTCTTCATCAATCCGATTTTTACTGAACAAAAATAAAAATTACTGAATCAAAAAACTCGTGAATTACTGATTTTTTTTTATAATCATGATTGGATAGGTATAATATTGTCTCGGTAATCATCGTCGGTGTTTTTTTACTGAGGAATTCATTCAGCAAATAGAGTTGATGAAGAATAAGAATCTTCACCCTAGGGTGAAGAGTAGCGTATATATATATATATACATACATACATATATATACTTACATTATTGGCCATGTTAGTACACCAAAATTTGGTAAGAGGAGAACATGGGAGTAAGAAATATTAGGGAAGCAATGAAAACTTCTTTCATACCTCTGGCCTCTTTTGGAAGCCATGAACGTTACAAAGATACTCCTCCATTTTCTTTTCTTAAGGGAAAATTTCTTAGTGGAAATATGAACTTGCTGGCTTGTTCCAATGACACTTGAGGAATAAACCGCTATAGCAAGCATGACGCTCATAACTAATAACGTAAAGGCCATGAAAAATAGAATGATTGTCAGTGGCAGGTAGCGATTGGCATGGCTGTCGATCAATGTGTGGATCTGGTGGATTGGGACCAAAACACACACATGGGGATCATCCAAGAAGTACTAAAGGCTTAACTTCTTGTTTGGGCAACAGTGGAGTACAACAAAACAAAAGATTCCTCTGTGTCGCTCTCCAAGTCTCCATCCTATTCATCTCCAAGCTCATACAATAATTTTTGGACATAACCGTCGCCACAACATCGTGGTATAGCATTTCAAGAATGTCATGTCTAGAATGAAACGACATTCTCTCAACAATTGTCAGTAGAACACAACATGATTGTGTACTTTCTTAATGTGCATCTAGATTTTGGGTGCTCATGCATGCCAACCTCTGTAACTTGAACAACTCAAACACATAGGTTCCTATAGCTATATGCAGAGGTAGAAAGGAACAACAACATCCTATTTCTTTTCGATGGCATATATATGCAGACTAAAATGTTGCATGACGCATGTATAAGCAATGTCTTGAAACAATCAATACACATAGCTACTCTACCAATACTCACATGTGTACAAGGGCTACCATATGTATTATTGCAATCCAACTTACCCATGAGTCGGCACAAAATGCAAGCTAAACTATACATATTCCACTAAAGTACTTTTCAGAATCAACTTCTCTTAATTCGCAAAAAAACAAAGAATCAACTTCTCTTATTGTACTGTTGTTCATGTTACTCATGTGTACAGAGAAAATTGGTAAGAGACGAGAAAAAAACCAAGAGGTAGTAATGCGTGGGAACAAGAAACATCACAGAAGCAATGGAGACTTCTTTCTTGCTTACACCTCATTTAGCCTGTGGATCTGGGTCGATTGGGAACAAGGGTACACACATGGACGAATGATCTTGTACGGGGCTGAAAATCCATTTGTCATGATCGTGGATCAATGTGGATCCGTTGGACTGGAGACTGAAATACACCCGTGGATCATCCATGAGCTGCTAAAAGCGTACTGCTTCTTTACTAGTCACTGGTATAACAAAGATTCCTTTGTTTCGTTCTACAAGGCTATCAAGTATCAACCCAAAAAACTGCACGGGCTAGCAGTTTCAATTCAAAGAATAGTAGAAACTTATGAATCTTTTATTTAGTTCTCAATACCCATAAGAGATCGCTATACTTTCTTTACAAGATTTTTGCTTGAGAATTGTGCTCATCAGTTACGAGCATGGTTTACAGAATCGGTGGAAACCGGACCAGTCCGATTTTGTTTTTCTTCTCTCTCTTTCTTTTAAATGAAAAGAGAGCTTATGTGAATGTTTTTTTCTATTGCATAAATTTATACTATACTTTCTCTAGCATGAATACAAGAAATTAAGAAAAAATCAGGGGTGGTGTATATGGTGATCGATGAACTTTGTGCACAGTTACTGTCGATAGACAACAAAAAGATACACAAGAATCCAATGCACCAAATGTAGATCCGATGGTACCGAAATACATGCGTGGGGGATCAGCTAAGAAGAATATACACATGGGGATCCCGGAACCGTCAATCTTATATGGCATCTGGAGTTGAAATCATGTGCAACATTCTTTTCTCTCAAGCTCGTGTTTGGATGGTCTGATCAGTCACTTCGCATGCACACCGTTTGTGTTTTGGCCAAGGCAAAACAACTGAGGCAGGGGGAGGGGTACGCCAAATCCCTAGCTCTGCCTATGATTCACTTATTCATGACTCAGGCAACTCCCCATGTGCCATTTTTGTACAAGATACTGCACACAGATGAACGTCACGACGTGGCCCTTGTCCAACCCTTTAAATGGGACATGACTCTGCATTTGTTGAGTGAACACCTACCCAAGAGCGTGAGTGCTATTGTGCACAAACTACCTCCGTGAAAACATGACCCCCTCCCCCCCTCACAAAAACAAAAACAAAAACAATACATACATTTTTTTTCTTCGCTCTTAGTGTGGTGTGATATGTCAGATGACACATTGTTTAATTTAGGATTGGGAGGCATATGGGATATGAGTGCTGCTTTCATGAATATTATGTCAACTACAATTGTATCAATGTCTGTGGGAGAGTTAAATTTTTGGAGCGCAACAAGATGACAAGAGCAAGCAAGGAGGATGGATGCCGTTATTGCTCATGTATCACGGTCTCAGTTTGCATCTTTGCCCCACCTTAAGGCGGCCATTTAGCTTGTAGTTGCTGCATCGTTGAGGATCAAGGCTACATTATTATCGTTGAGGGAAGCAAGAAACACTAAAAATTAGGAATATCTCTATTTTTTTGCAAGGGAAAACACTCCTAGGACCATGACCATGATGTGCATACGTGAATAGGTCACACATGTTAAAGCCTGACAATCTGAATATGATCAAACTGCTGAACTTATATGTCTTACATAAAAAAAATAAAACTGAATTTATAGTCCTGCATAGTAAAAATCAATGACATGCATGCCGTTTTGGTATGGTATTTTGACAAGCAACAAGTCAGAGGACACGAATGAAAGTCTAATAGAATAAGCACTGATAGGGTGTGTTTGGTAGGGTGGTTGTGGCTGGGCCGGGCTGGGAGTGGGATGCAGGCTCAGTCTAGCCTGGCTCTAGCGATGCAGGTGTTCATGTTTGGTAGGCTGAATGAGTGATGGTCTGGTCATGATATGCTTATGTTTGTTACCTCGTAGTTACTGCATGCACCGATGCAAGTGAGCTTATTTGGTAAGCTAGTTTAGGTGCATATGTGGTTACCTTTGACTCAAGGTGAAGGGTGGTGAGGATACCTCCCAATTCTGTTGTGTCAAGGATTCTGGCTTCCCATTATTTTTGACTTGCGCTACTGCAACACAACAAATTTGAAATCTCTAAAGAATTTTCTATCAATTTTGCGCACGATTATTCCAATCATAATAAAACTTTCTAACATCATTTCCACGATTATTTCCAATCACAATAAATTATTCTAACTACATGTAACCACACAAGGGAAATACTACATGGTTTCTTCGGTTTGGTGGGGATCCAAGATGAACATGGGGATTCTTAGGGAAAGTAAATATTATGTATTGTCAGGTTATTAGACATTCAAAATGATATTTGAGAAATTTAGAACTCAATAAAGTTTAAAGATGTACTCTCTCCTTTTTGTTTTTGTTTTGTTTTTTGCAAGGAGCATTTGTCTAAGTAATGCGGTATCCCATGGGCAGTAAGTATTAGTTCATGTGGGCCATGATCGAATTTATTATAAATTGTTAGGTTAGACATGAGACATGGACTATGATGTGGTAAATCAAAAAATTTAAAGTTGCTGATTCCAACGTTCAATTGGTGCATATATATGTACATGAGTATACGACTGTCTCAATTGCATTATTTGTATCTTCAAGCTGTCCATAAATATCCTTGTATCACCAAGAAGCACCCCATCCACAGGGCATAAGCGTAGACAGTTGTGCTATTGTGTTGGCAAAGACCTCTCATCCACACACGTGCAGATTGGTTCGTCCGTAGATTAGCACACACAATATATATGTTTGGCACAAATTACAGATTTAGGGATGAGGGGCATTGGGAATTTAGATGCAACTGCAGCTAACTGTCATTGTCGAAACGAATTCAAACCTGGGGTTCTCATTTTTCCACCGTTTGGCATTGCACTTCCGCAGCTTGCATCGCTCCCGTACGCTCGTGGAAGGGCAACCTCAACTCTTGGGTGCGGACCTGTTGTTCATCCTAAGACTGTGCACCGCCGCCGCCCTTGGTATTTCGCCCGGACGCGCCTTCATGCGGGGCAGGATTGGCCTTCGTCGAGCTGTGCGTTCTGAGGTCATGGCACGTGCCCCAATCACGCCAGCGGTGGGCCGAGCTGCCAGATGCTGCTCTTATCGTCGGGATGTCGTGAACTCCTTCTGCTCTGGTCTTTACTGCCGTCCGCCCTTGCAGGTGTCCATGCCGGATGCTAGGCTTCGAGTTTGGAGGGATTGATCGACCTCCTAGACGCCGGGTACTCTATAGCTTCAAAACAGGGTCCTTCTATGCTCTAGTGGTGGATGTTGTATATTATTAGTAGTCCGTTTCGTTGCTCCGTGGGTGACTTTTCGTCTTTTGGGACGAGAGCCACAACTAGCTCTTTGTGTGGCATTAGCTCTACGCACAAGTCTACAACTTTAAACATTACTAGTTGTGTCTGTACTATAACATTCTTGTTATTAGTTCAAAGACGAACCACAACTTTTTGTCTGTCATTAGCTCTAAGCATAAGTCTGCAAGTTTAATAATTAGCTATGTCGTACTATAACATTTGATCGGCTCGTACGCCTAAGCCTAAGGAAGGGCGACATCAACTCCTGGGTGTGGACCCCGTTCTTCATCCTAAGATTGTGCACTGCAGCTGCCCTTGGTATTCAGCCCGGACGAGCCTTCACACGGGGCATGATTGGCCTCCGTCGAGCTGTGCATGCCGAGGTCATGTCGCCTACCCCAATCTCATCAGGTGGGCTGAGCTGCACCAATAGTTTGTGATTGTATACAAAATGTACCCAAAAAAAAAAATGTTACCCATTTTCAATGGCAACGATTTGAGCACTTAAATCAGGATTTGATTTTTGTTTGTATTTATGATCTATACAATATGGTACTCATCTAATTTTTAACCTTTGAAAGTGATCCTATTAACTCCAAATGCATGGTTCGTACTTCAGTATACATTCATGTCAGTTATTTCTTTCTATTCAAATGGCCCATAAATGTCTCATGTCCGCCACAGCAGGAAACACTCATATCAACACAGCGCATACAGTTGATCTGGTGCTGGCTATCGTCCACTCATGCATATTTGGATTCGTCGAGCACACCCATCGTGTGCTTCTTCGCTGTGCATGTCAGATTTTGATGTAATTAGCTATAGGACTGAGGGGCATTAGGAATCTTGCTGCTGTTGTTGGTGTACAAAATGTTTGAAGGAACCAGTTGTATGGAGCTAAAGGCTTCAGTAGAGCGGAGGAACTTATCCCTGGATTTGCAACAGCAGAGAGTCTGGGTAGTCAGCATCCATCTCGGACTGCTTTTACAAAAACAAATGACACCATTCAATTATGAATGCTATCCCCTACAAGAGGCTCTCGATTTTCTATGGGTTACCAAAGATTTCTTAAGTGGTGGAGATTTCCTATAGTGTCTATTGGACATTTCCTAATGGCCAAAACACAAATTACCAACAAACAGTCACAAACCAAGAATTCCCAACAGAAAATTCACCTGTCCTCTATCTCATATTCTCATACATGAATAATTACTATTGTCTATGGTCAACCCAAATACTCCAGCACATGGCAATAATAAGTTTTTCATACAAAATGGAACAAATAACTTTTCTTTTTCAGCCAACAGATTGTTGCGTGTATCACCAATCTTCTTTTGGTATTGAAAAATATTCAAATGATGTTATCCATATATTCATCATCAGTGTGAAGACGTTCTGATTCTGTCATTTGGCCGGTGTTTACAAAACCGGTGAAAGACCGGACTGGTTTTTACAGTTTCAGTGAAACTGGTCCGGTCCGGTTTCTTCGGCTTACCATCTTTTTATTTAAAATTTTTTTAAAAATGAAAAAATTTGTAAATAAAAAAACATCGATAACTGGAAAAATTGAATGACGTATCGGTAAAACTTGACGGTTTATCGATTCACTTTTGAAATAATATCAATTTATTTTTTAAAATTTTACAAACAAAAAAACCGTCAATAATACCGGAAAACGTCGGTGAAACAGGACGGTTTACCGATTCCAAACCGTTTACAATCGCTTCAATTTATTTTTTGAATCTCGTCGGGTTTTTGATATTTTTTTATTTTTATTATTTTTTATCAAACCGGTGACGTTCAGTTTTTCGGTTCAATTGATTTTGTAAACCATCATAAAAGGATGGAAAGTCTGGTTCAGTCACATTCGTCACCACTATAGTAATGAGCATTACTGGTCAACCGTCATTATTAACCATTTATAATAATAGGGAGAAACAGATTACTGAAGACCTCGCATCGCTGACCACGTGCGAACGCGGCCACGACCTCAGTTCCAGTTGTTGACCACGTGAGAACGCGTCGTTGTTTGTCGCGTGGCAACGGAACGGAACGGAGGAGGAACACGGCGCGGCGTGAGGAGCGCTTGCTGCTATCGTATCCGCCGCCGCCAGTCCGCAGTTATCTGCCACTAAGCACTGCCTCCTCTTCCGGAGCACTGTGCCTCCGCCATGGGGTTGTAATTTTAGTGGCTCTGGTAGCTTTGCTCCCTCTCCGTCGTCACGCCCATCCGCCAGGGACTTCGCCGGCGGCGAGGAGAACCCGGCCACCGGCTCTGGTACGCGCTGCAACTCTCTCTCTCGCCTCTCTAGTATGCGGTTACAGTCTCTAACCCTTGCTTTTTCCTGCGCTGCCGTGAACCTCTTGCTCCCGAGGAACAGCCCGCGGCTGCTTCGGTCCGTTCATGCCTGACGGGCTACGGAATCTCTCTCTCCTCTCGTAGCAGGGTCTAATGTTTCTAGCAATTGCTCCTCTGCTATTTGCTGCCTTCCCTTGACCTTGAGCATTTCGATTTGATGCTGCTCATACTACATATTATTTCGCTAGTAAATGTTTCAAGAGTAATAATGTCCAAAGAATAGCCTTTCAATTTTGGTGTTTTTGGATGGACAGGAGGGGTGAAGTCCCCTACTAATTAAATATATTAAAAACCAAATAAGTTATTCTTAAGTACAGAACTAGCTATAGCATCATCAGAAGGAACTTGTAGTTGAAGTTCTAACCTCTGTCCGTCACAACCACATCATTCCAGCGCAATATCTGTATTTTGTTTTTTCAACCTGCCTCTTGTATTCGGTTATCATTAAGCAGAAACAACAAAAATTCCACTTTTTCTGTTGAGGTATCATATTACGCATGTGCTGTGGTTGTTTGCGCATGTGAGCGTTTACCTTAATAAACTAAGGACAGGAGGAATGGTCCTGTTGCCGAGATCGGATCTCATCTCATTTACTAGTGTCGATGATTGTGTGAGAGAGGATTTGCTTATTTGTCTCATTTTCTTCTCCAAATCACAGTATCTACTCTCTTTTAGGAAATGAATTTAGGTTTCATTCATTGCTATGTTTCCGTTTTATTCTCTGTGTTGAAAGGTGTACTCCCGTCAAACAATGGTACGGTAGGGATTAAGGAATTTGTCTCTTGATTATCTTGTACTAGTACGTCGAGGAAACAATTCTTTATTATGTGTGGTGTCTTGAAGTTGTATTACACTAATTACACTATTGCCTTTATAGTATCCAAAACAACAAGTGCTACTGTGCATCAAACGGGCCTGGTTTTGCTTGTATGTAGGAGAAAAACAAACGAATTCTACTGATAAGTTCTATATCTCTTCAGGATGAAATGGGCCTGGTTTTCTGGCATTGGTTATTTCTCTTGTTAACGTTGGTTTCATCAGCATGGAGTTTGAGTTCAGACGGCTTAGCTCTTCTTGCTTTGTCCAAAAACCTCACACTACCGAGTTCCATAAGTTCGAACTGGAATGCTTCTGACACAACTCCTTGCAAATGGATTGGAGTTCGTTGCAATACAAGGGACAGAGTGATTTCCCTCAACCTAGCATCATCGGGAGTTTCAGGTTCACTAGGACCCCAAATTGGACACTTAAAATACCTACGTGCTCTCAATTTGTCAGGCAACGATATATCTGGTTCGATTCCTCCGGAGTTGGGGAACTGCAGCAAGCTTGATCATTTGGATCTGACTCAAAATGGTCTTTCTGGAGAAATACCGGCATCACTTGGTGACCTCAAGAATTTGTCATGGATCTCATTGGCCTCCAACCATTTGAGTGGAAAAATACCAGAGGTTCTGTTCAGGAGCCAGTTCCTGGTGGAAGTGTACCTCTATCACAATCAGCTCAGTGGTCCTATACCGTCTGCAATTGGTGAGATGAATAGTCTTCAGTCCTTGTGGTTGCATGGGAATATGCTATCTGGAGTTCTGCCAAGTTCAATTGGTAACTGCACCAATTTGGAGGAGATCTATCTTCTCGATAATCAATTGAGTGGTGCTTTTCCAAAATCCTTGGATGAGATCAACGGCCTAAGAATCTTTGATGCTACAAACAATAGCTTTACTGGTGAGGTGCCTTTCAGATTTCAAAACTGCAACTTGGAAAGGTTCGTCTTGTCATATAACCAGATAAGCGGTGAAATCCCATTGTGGCTCGGGAACTGTAGTGGCTTACAAGAACTTGCACTTGTCGCCAACAGGTTCTCTGGTCAAATTCCAGCTTCTCTCGGCTTATTGAAGAACCTCACATATCTTTCACTTTCTCAGAACTCCTTATCTGGGCCGATTCCTCCCCAGATTGGTAATTGCCAGTTGTTGGAATATCTAGACTTGGATCGAAACCGGCTAGAGGGCATTGTTCCTAAACAGTTGGCAAATTTAAAGAACTTGCGCAGGCTCTTTCTATTCGAGAATCGGCTGAAGGGAGAGTTCCCGGTGAATATTTGGAGTATCCAAAGCCTGGAGACCGTTGTTATTTATAGAAATGGGTTCTCGGGCCAACTTCCTTCTGCTTTGGCTGAGCTGAAATTCCTCCAGAACATCACACTATTTGATAATTTCTTCACTGGAGCCATACCACCAGGATTGGGTATTATTAATAGCCGTTTAGAACAGATAGATTTTACAAATAACAATTTTGTTGGTGAAATACCACAAAACATTTGTTCAGGGAAAGCATTGAAAATCCTGGTCATGGGGTTTAATCAGCTCAATGGTAGCATCCCACCAAATGTTGCAGACTGCCCAAGTTTGGAGCGAGTTATTATCAGAAACAATAAACTTGATGGGCCTATTCCACAATTTAGAAATTGTGAAAATCTAACCTATATAGACCTGAGTCACAATTCACTGAATGGGAACATTCCAGCAAGCTTTGGCAGGTGTACAAATATTACTGAAATAAACTGGTCAGAGAACAAGCTATTTGGCGGAATACCACCTGTAATTGGGCAATTATCGAATCTGAAAAGACTTAACCTCTCACACAACAGCCTACATGGTTTGCTCCCTATGCAGATTTCCAATTGCTCCAAAATGTTTTCGCTTGATTTGAGCTTTAACTCCTTGAATGGTTCAGCACTCACTACACTAAGCAACCTAAAGTTTCTATCATATCTACGGTTGCAAGAGAATAAGTTCAGCGGAGGCTTATCTGATTCTCTCTCGCAATTGGATATGCTTATTGAGTTGCAAATAGGTGGCAACAATTTTGAGGGTCATATCCCTTCGTCTATAGGAAGTTTGCAAAACTTGGGTGTTGCCTTGAATCTTAGTAGTAATGGTCTAGTGGGTGATATTCCACAGCAATTGGGTGATTTGGTGGAGCTTCAGAGTTTAGATTTGTCACTTAATAATCTGACTGGAGATCTTGACACATTGGGTAGGCTAAAGCTTTTACGTGCCTTGAATATTTCCAACAACCAATTTACTGGACCTGTGCCGGATAACCTTCTGGAGTTTCTGAATTCCACACCGAGTTCCTTTATTGGAAACTCAGACCTGTGTATTTCCTGCAGCAATAATGATTCTTGTGTGGGAACTAATGTCTTGAAACCTTGCGGAGCATCAAGAAAGAGAGGGGTGCGTGTCCGATCCAGGACTATTCTCATAGTTCTTGGTTCATTGTTTGTTGGAGCTGTTGTGGTACTTATACTCTGTTGCATCTTATTGAAGTGTCAAGATCCAAAGAAAAAAAGTGAGGGATCAGTCAGTACTATGTTTGAGGGCTCCACAACTAAATTAAATGGGGTTATAGATGCAACTGAGAATTTTAATGACAAATATATCATTGGTACAGGTGCTCATGGAACTGTTTACAAGGCAGCACTGAGGACGGGAGAAGTTTATGCTATAAAGAAGTTTGTGATTTCTGCAAATCAAAGTTCATACAAAAGCTTGGTGACAGAACTGAAGACACTTGGTAAAATTAGGCATAGAAACGTGGTTAAGCTAAAAAAATTTTGGATGAGGGGTCATTATGGGCTCATAATGTATGATTTCATGGCAAAAGGAAGTCTTCATGATGTTCTACACGTGGTTAGGCCATTGCCAGCTCTGGACTGGTGTGTGCGGTATGACATAGTACTGGGTATTGCCCATGGGTTAGCTTATCTTCATGATGACTGCCGTCCTGCAATCATTCACCGTGATATTAAGCCAAGTAATATATTGCTGGACGAGGACTTGGTGCCACATATTTCAGATTTTGGCATCGCTAAACTCATGGATCAGTCGACTTCAGCTTCACAGAGCACCGGAATCATTGGCAGTATTGGATATATGGCTCCAGGTATGATACAAACAAAGCATAACGCATTACTTTTCTCTCCTCAGTAACACGTACCGCTGATAGTAAATTCAGTACTGTGATATGTATGTGTATAGTGAGTACCGTAGAGTGAAGTAACTTGTTGAAATCTTAGTGCCAGAATCAAACTAACATATCACGAGCCTGTCATTGTTTTGAAACTGCGTAGTTTCCTGAAACTACGTTCTTCAGATTACACTACACGCTGGCACCTAATATGTGTGTTCTGTCATGCAGAGCTGGCGTTCTCTACCAGGAGCAGCATTCAGTCTGACGTATACAGCTACGGCGTCGTGGTACTGGAGCTGATCACCAGGAAGATGGCAGTGGACCCCTCGTTCCTGGACAACATGGACATCGTCAGCTGGGTGTCCTCCACGCTGAACGGCACCGACCAAATCGAGGCCGTCTGCGACCCGGACCTCATGGAAGATGTGTACGGAAGGGTGGGGATAGAGGAGGTGCGCCAGGTCCTGTCCGTGGCTCTCCGGTGCGCAGCAAAGGAGCCGAGCCAAAGGCCGTCCATGGTTGAGGTTGTGAAGGAGATCACAGATATGAGGCCGGCTCGTGGCGCCTGAGTCTTTAGTCCAAGTCGAAGCAGGGGATCGAAACAGTGCTCCCAACAAAGCAGCTCGCACTGACTGACCAGGGCTCCCAAGCTGTTCAGAGCTTCTTGCCGTGTTGTAGTGACCAAGTGACTTCTAGGCTAGGCTAGCCGGTCTCTAGTCAAATTTTGCATATATATTTTCTAGTGGAAATGTGAAATTATGAGTGCTGACGCAGGAGCATAAAAAAACTAGGACCTTGTATATGATAGAAACTAGAACTACACCACCCATGACCTTGTCCATGATGTCATTATGGAGACAAATATACTTCATGTACACAGAACAATGTGCCTCTCCCCTATAAATATAAGCAGGCAGCATGCTCCTCCATTCAACCGCAGTACCACCATACCAACCGCTCCTTGAACTGAAAATGCTTGTTAGCAGAACCAACAAGCAGTGAAAAACTAGAGAGAGGAGACAACGACGATTGATGCCAATAACATGTAGAAATAGAAGACATCAGGAAAGAAAAAACAACTTTTTTGTTAGTTGCTATTGTCGTCTGTGGTCTCCAGGCTCGAGACTTGTACCCTAATTCCGAAGTCTCCAATCTCAGCGGCTAGAACACCACAGCATCTAGCGCGGCCAGCTATGATGACAGTACTCAGAGCAGAACTTTCATTCTAAGAATGGATTGTGCAGTCATTGTTTCACTGCTGGAACTCTTGCTTGGGTTGCACCTAGACACTAGACTTGTAGTTGAACCCATGAAGCGAGAGCTATCAAGCCTGCAGCTCAGATCAATTGAAACGAGGCTAATAAGCTGTCCTCTGTGTCTGTGTTGATAAGATCATATTTACCGAAGCCAAGTGATGTTGCTTTTGCGTTACCGAACAATTACTGAATACTGAGGCTAGTCACGCATGTTTTTCCATCACCCTACTGAGATTATAACATCTGCTGTCTCATTACCTGACCAAGAAAACACGCCATTATATATGTTTTCTTCTAAAGGCTAGAAATGACTATATTAATCAGAGAAAAACGATTATCTACTGCTGCCACATGGAGTAAATTTAGCCTAAAATAGCGATGTATACAGGAACAAATCACCCAACACTGCCGTAATGAGCAAAATTATATTTTGTATTTAAATTACTCACACTACATACACATATTGTTCTTACAAAAAAAAAATCATCCCAAAATACATGAACATAAACTAGTCATCACTACTATTTTAGAGCTAAATTTACATTAGAATGCCTACAGATTAAAATGTTAGCATATGAAGGACGCAACATGTTAGATTGTTGACATCCGGGTGACCCCTGTTTTATGTAAATAAACTTGCAAAACTGGAATTTGGATGGAACAGTCCATTATTTTATATAATTTCATCAATGATTTACGAGCAACTCCGCACCAACATATCTCCAAAACTTGATTGAATTGCTGATTTAAAGTGAGAAACTGTAAATGCATTGTACGCTCAATAGAGGCCTGGCACATCAGTACATCACTCTGCTTTTGTCAAAGCAGAGCACCATCCACGTGTGAGTATAAGACTGATGTGTCAATTTGTCCACGAATCGCCCATAAATATCTCAGTGCATGTCCGCTTGAGCATGAAGCATACATCCACACGTATGCATTTGTGCTACTGCTGGTTAAGACTCTTGTCCACCACAGGCTCACTCTGGTTCTTTCATAGGGCTCACGCGTCTATTCAAGGATTGAGGGGCATTGGGAATCTAGTTGCTGCCACAATCATAGTCAGAGTTTGAGACAAACTAAAGCGTGGCGCCACTAATCTTTCGTATCCTATTGCTGCACTCCAGATGCTTGCTGCTCCATGATTTGTCCTTGTTACAGCCCGAGTAAAACAGCTGCCTGAAAGCTTCTTGAGCCAGGGACGTAAATTTGCCTGCTCTCAGGCAATGGAAAGGTAATTTTTGTTGTTTGGTTGTTGCCCGTTGCCTGAAGAAGAAGCGCAAAACATAAATATATTTTAAACATCTCAAACAGATAAGACGTTTTTGGTGGACTGTACTTACGTCATCGGCCCGCCTCCGCTTGCCTTCTGACATCCTCAAGCCGCACATGTCTTGGCCGGAGAGGCTAGAAGGTGATTTTAGGCCATCAATATTGGTTCACGTGTGGTTTGTGTTCTTGATTTTGGGGATTTATGACTAGGGTTTGCAAAATTGGGAAGGACGGAACTGGCTAAGTGGCTATAGCCTGCGTGGTCCCACCCGCTGCTTTTTTTTTCAATATGAAATAAGATGGGAATTCGCCCTACTGATTATTATTGTTTATATAAGGGTCTTTTTACGGTAGATCAAGTCTTATTTAAAAATAGAACAAAATGTATTACTATAAATTTAGGAAAACAAACAAATAAAACAATGAAAATCCTAGACAGCCCCGCTCCGTGTCGGACCAAGCCGTAATATATGCATGCGGTGATTACATACTAACATCGTGATTAAATGGATCTTGCATGCGCATGCACTAAAGCAGTCGTACACGGCAGCTGTAAACAGAAGTCGGATGTATAGCAGAGTTCATATAATTAAAACAAATAACAGAACAGGAAGTCGTTGTTGTTGTTGCTTGTTGGCGAGATGGAGGAGGTCGCCGCAATGCTAGATTATTGATATCCAGGCCACCCCGTTATTTACATGATGTTATTACCAAATTGAAAGGCACAGTCCATACAAACAATGATTTACGAGCGACCAACAAATCTCCAAACTTGATGAGTTGCTGATTTAAACTGAGAAACTTTAATGCATTGTATTGTACACTCATCAGTAGAGGCCCGCGCGTTGTCTATTTCTTTACATGACTCATAACTCCGATTTGTTGAAGCTTAATACTACCCACGGGTGACGATACGACTGGTGCATTCGTCCATTACTTCTGTTCACAAATCGTCCATAAATATCTCCATGTCTGCTTCAGAATGAGGGCATACATCCACACATACGCATTTGTCCGCCACAGTGCTCACAGCTGGTTCTTTCATAGAGATGACGCTTAATTACGGGTTGAGCGTTCTTCTCTCTGTGCATGATTCAGGACTGAGGGGCATTGGGAATCTAGCTGCCGCCACAATTGCAGGTAGTTCTTGAACGACACCGGCGCACGGTGCTGCAAAAATTTCCCAGTCTGTTGCTGCACACGAGATGCTTACTTGTCAGTCGGGTGTTGCGTCGACCTGTGACGGATCGAGCGCTTCCCGTGGTTCTGAAAGTTGCTGCGGTTAGTAGATGTTTACAAGAACTATGCTTTGGTTTTCTTTGAACCTACTCTACCGTGTACCGTGCCGACAAGGAGCTCCATCTCTAGGAGAACGGTGTTGGTATGTGATGTGTACATCGGCAAGCGGCTTCTTTTCTCTTCTTTTTCTTTTTAAAAGTAAACGATCGGCTTTGTTTCGAAACATGCAAAAACACATGTTTTGATGACTCTCCCTCCCCCTCTTTCTCTATATATGCCATGCGTGGCGGCTTGGCATTGTTTAGTTCCGGGACAGAGTGGAATGGGATGGAACTGTCCCTGTTTTTAGAGATGGGAGGATGGTTCTAGTTCTTGTTTGATTGGAGATGAGGCGACAGTCCATATATTTTCTGTTTGTTAAGGGGGATGGAGAGAGACCAGGATGTAGGCCGTCATGCATATTCCGTCAGCATTAGTAGAGCATGGTCGACGAACTACCCGAGCTGCACGCCGCCGTCGTCTTCGCCGCCGAATCGAGTCCACGCTGAACGGCACCGACCAAATCGAGTCCCGTTGCGACCCGGACCTCATGGAAGATGGGCACAGAACAGTAGGGATGGAGGAGGTGCGCCAGGTCCTGTCTGTGCCTCTCTCTCAGGTGCGCAGTCAAGGATTCAAGCCAAAGACCGTCCATGGTCGAGGTCGTGAAGGAGCTCACAGATGTGAGGCCGGCTCGTGGCGCCTGAGTTCTTAGTCCAAGTCGAAGCAGGATATCGGAACAGGGCTCCCAAGCTGTTCAGAGCTTCTTGTCTCTTGTAGTGACCAAGCGACTTATAACAGCCGGGTCTCTAGTGATATTTTGGCATATATATTCTCTAGTGGAAATATGAAATTATGAGTGCTAACGCCAGGAACATAAAAACTAGCTAGAACCTTGTCTATGATAGAAATTAGAACTACATTCAAAGTTCAAAGGCGATGCAGCACCCACCCGTGACCTTGTCTATGTTGTCATTATGGGCAAATATTCTTCATATATGCAGAATAACGTGGTTCTCTTCTAAGTATAATATAAGCAGGCAGCATATGCTTCTCCATTCAACCGCATGCACTACCACCACAACCACCACTCCTAGATTAAACTGAAAATGCATGATAACAGAACAAACAAGCAGTGAAAACCTAGGGAGATGAGACAGCGTGACCGATGAGAAAATAGAGATGCTTTCCAGCTTTTTCGAGGAAAAATAAGACAAAACGAAGATGCAATAACATGTGGAAATAGAAGTCATCAGGAAAGAAGAAACAACCTCATTGTACGGTCCTGCTGTCGTGTGTAGGCTCCACTCTCCAGTCTCGAAATCGGCACCCTAATTCTGTGAACTTCAGCTACGAGTCAACGGATTGTGAGGTAACGCGCCCTTCTCCTCTAGAGCTTTCGTTCATTGTTTCACTGTTGAAACTCTAGTTTGCTTGCTTGTGTCGTATACTAGACTTGTAGAACTCATGAAGCGAGAGTACTTGCATGCATGTTTACCGAAGCCAAGCGGGCTGGTCCTTGCGTTACCATACACATAACTCGGTTCCTACTGCATGCATGTTTTTCAATCATCCTATAAAGATAAGAAAAAAAAAATTAAAACATCTGCTATCTTAGTGTATGTATCTGACCAACAAGAAAACAAGTCATTATGAGTGCGTTTGGTAGCTAAGCTACATAGAGCTCTAGCTCAGCTGGGCAAACTAGCCCCTGCTAGCTATGGCAAGCTTGCTGATGCTAATTGTTTGGTTAATTTGATAAGATGAGCTAAGCATTTGGTAGTGATAGCTAGTTTGCTGAGCTATCTTTTGCCGTTTCAGTTGATAAATAAACGAAAATACAATTTTAAATCTATTAGCCTTGTCTAAGCCTCAAATCTGATGCAAATAAAATATATTTGTGCATCCACAAATAACTACAACTAAACTATATTCACATACATTTTGACATGAAGTAAATAGGTAAGTTGGAGTTGTAAAGCAAATGAAGTAATATATTGCAAACTAAGTGAATATGTTCTAAGTGCATTATTTTGTACTACATTCAAAAGAAATTGGATTACACCAGTATTATTTTGCCATATAATCTATAGCATAACAAAAAAATTATTACTAAACTCAAGCTCATGGAAATCACATCATACGTGGATAGTTACGACTAATCCATCCATGAACATATTGTTTGATAACAGCCATAGGTCTTCTCTTTAACATGCCAGCCGTCTTTTCATTGTAAGCTAAGTAGGTTTGCAACTCAAGTCTAACAAGTACAGGGTACTCCTCCATGTATCAATTAACTTGAACAATTCCTCCTTTGGATGAGTTGAATGAGTGAAGCGCATGGTGTCATTCATATCATGCAGAACACAAGTTACATCTTTAATCACCCCATCATCATGCTTAATCTTCTTTCCTTTATCAGCCTTGGCTGTAGGACGCTAACTAGAAGAGCTGGCCGGACTATTGCTGTCTTGGTCTTGTTCAGGAAGGCAATTTGAATCATATTGCAAGCCAGGATCAACATTAGAGTGGTTGTATACAGGGATATGGTGTCATGTATATGGTTCAACATTGTTCCTCTCTAACAGTGAGTACTCTTCTGAAAATCTATTGAGTACCATATACAAGGATATGGCAGGGAACAATGTTGTATGACAGCCGTAAGTTATGGAGGAGATGCTACAGTACTACAACAAAAGATACAAACTGAGGGAAGACACATGGTTTTTCGTGAGGCCCATCATGAGCAGTGTGCACAACATATCAATGTAAAATACCAAAAAGTTCCATAAGCTGAAAGCTCAATGGAAGGTTATTACACAAGCAAAGAATTTTAGTGGAGCGAACTTTGACGATGTCGAGAAGAAGATATTATATGATGAGACAGAGGTTGTACGCATGGCAAATGTGAGTACCTATTGCATTATATAATTTTATTTGGTTTAGGTCATGTGTTCATAGGATACACTTTAAACTTCATGATGACAATGTACATGCAAAAGATCCAAGGGCAAAATGTATCAATGTTCCCATCCGTTGTTATGATGAGATGGAATTCATCTTCCAAGACAAGCATGCAACTAGGAAATTTGGTGTCCTTCAAACACCTTTCAACCAGCCATGCACTTAAGATGAAGATTTAATTGGTGAGAAGAATGCAAACCACTCTGATGTTGATCATGGCTTGCAATATGATTCAGAATCCTTCCAAACAAGACCAAGACAGCAATAGTCCGGCGAGCTCTTCTAGTAAGCGTCCTACAGCCAAGGCTGATAAAGGAAAGAAGATAAGCATGATGATGGGGTGATTAAAGATGTAACTTGTGTTCTGCGTGATATAAATGACACCATGTGCTTCACTCATTCAACTCATCCAAATGAGGAATTGTTCAAGTTAATTGATACATGGAGGAGTACCTTGTACTTGTTAGACTTGAGTTGCAAATCTACTTAGCTTACAATGAAAAGACGGCTAGCATGTTAAAGAGAAGACCTGTGGCTGTTATCAAACAATATGTTCATGGATGGATTAGTCGTAACTATCCATGTATGATGTGGTTTCTATGAGCTTTAGTAATAAGTTTTTTTGTTATGCTATAGATTATATGGCAAAATAATACTGGTGTAATCCAATTTCTTTTGAATGCAGTACAAAATAATGCACTTAGAACATATTTACTTAGTTTGCAATATATTTACTTCATTTGCTTACAACTCCAACTTACCTATTTACTTCATGTCAAAATGTATGTGAATATAGTTTAGTTGTAGTTATTTATGTATGCACAAATATATTTTATTTGCATCAGATTTGAGGCTTAGACAAGGCTAATAGATTTACAATTGTATTTTCATTTATTTATCAACTGAAACGGCAAAAGATAGCTCAGCAAACTAGTCATCACTACCAAATGGTTAGCTCATCTTATCAAATTAACCAAATAATTAGCATCGGCAAGCTTGCCATAGTTAGAAGGGCTAGTTTGCCCAGCTGAGCTAGAGCTCTATATAGCTCACCTACCAAACGCACTCAATGTTTTTCTCGCTGCGTCCAGGGAGCTAGTCTAGCCAAGCGAGAATTTTTTTTTGATTTCCAAATACCTATCCTAGCCCAGCAAGGCTAGAACTATCCTAGCCTAGGATCCAAACGCACCCAATATGTTTTCTCCGAGAAAGGCTAGAAATTATCATGTTATTCAGAGAAAAAAATGATTAGCTACCGCTGCCACACGATGTAAAAGTCAGCCTAAAATACCCATGTCATATCAGCAAATCACCAAGCACTGTCGTCATGAACAAAATTTCTTTTTTTTTTAATTTAAGTTACTAATACTACATATACATAGCACATAGCATATATATCGTCCTTACGAATAATAAATCAACCAAAAATACATGAATGTAAACTACTCATCATAACTATTTTAGAGCTAATAAATCTACGTTATCATGTTATAGATTGTTGATATCTGGGCCACCCCGTTATCTTGTTATACCAAAATTGAAACTTGACAGACATACTCCATTCCACCCACACGATTATTTATTACGAGCAACTCCACGCCAGCAAATTTCCAAACTTGACGAGTTACTGATTTAAACGACTGAGAAACTGTAAATGCACATTGTACACTCAGTAGAGGCACGTTGTCCATTTCTTCACATGGCATATCACTCTGCTTCTGTTGAAGCAGAACACTAACCCACGTGTACTAAGTATACGATACGACGACTGGCGCGTCAACTATTTCTGTTCACAAATCGGCTCATAAGTATCTCCGTGTCCGCTTCAGCATGAAGCATATACATCCACACATATGCATTTGCGCTGGTGGCCTGGTGCTGGCTCAGATAAGACTCTTGGCCACCGCCACAGGCTAGCTCACAGAGCTGGTTCTTTCATAGAGCTGACGCTTAATTAATTACGCGGTGAGCGTTCGATCTCCTTGCTGCGCATGATTATTCAGGATTGAGGGGCGTTGGGAATCTAGCTGCTGCCACATTTTGAGGCAGAGCTTCAACTACAATGCCACATGGCGCTGGAAAGTATTCCGATTCTATTGCTGCACGCGAGGTGCGTACTGTGTCCAGTCTGGTGTTGCATCGACCTGTGAGGCTGTGACCGACTGAGCGCTCTGCGTGGTTCTGAATGTTGCTGCTGTTAGCTTTGGTGTTCTCTAATCTCTATACTGTACCGACGAGTAGGAGAACAGTTGGTATGCGTTGTGTATTGTACATCGGCAATTGGTTTCCTTTTTTTTTCTTTTTATTTTGAGTGAACAACAATTGGCTTCCTTTTGAAATATGCAGACACATGCTTTTAAATTGCCGTAGCCAATTTTTAAGTTGCCTTGCAAGAACTGACGATATGAATTGAACAACAATTGGATATCGTTTTTGGGAGGATCATTCTCTGTTTGACATCCAACATGAATACTAGTAGTATTTGTTGCAATCAGTTGGACAATGTCATGCCATTTTCTCGCGGTCGACCCGGCCACCGTCTCGTCGAGTAATGGCTTCGGCGGGCGGGAGAGGCAAGCCATGCCATGCCATGCCCGGCGGCTTGGAGAACCAGAGAAAGCGAGAGATGACCAGCAGCGATCGTGGCAGGTGCGAGCTGGGCCGGACTGGGCTCGATATCAACGCAAACAAAAAATCTTCTGTCCGATTGGGAAGGAGATTGAACTGGAATCCCAATCCAAGCACCACGGTTTTTTTTTTCAAATAATATATTAATTATTAATTTCAAATGTGAGGGTCGATTTAGAAATATTGCAGAAATAGAAGCCAGTCGGTTATCGGAGGACCAATAAGGGGCCTGTCGGTTCCCGAAAAACCCATAGGCTATGTGGCGCTGACGAGGCGTTGACGTGGCGCACAGGAGCTGAGTAATCGGGAGGAGAGATATCCGATAGGCCCTATTGGTATACTGAAAACCGACAGGTCCCCGCCTCCTAGGGTTCGTGGCCTGTTGTGGCCTGTCTGGTATGTTTAAGACTGAAAGGGACATATCGGTCGTCCAATTACCGATAGGCCTATCGGTAACCGGAAAACCGATAGGCCTATCGGCTATTGGAAAACCGACAGGCTCCTATTCCAGTTATCTCATGTCAAATTATGCAATGTTCATCGAAAAAAATAATCATGCAATGTTCATTAAAAGAAATATTTTTGTTTATACATTTTATGTGTACGTTGTGTATATGCATTGGGTAATATGATTATTTTATTACACATTGTAGTGAGAATAAAAATATTATTAAATTAAGAAAATATACATGCGTAGTATTAAAATTGTAAAGATACATTACTTGTTTGATAAAGAGTGAGATACAAGTATAATATATTCCCTTGTACACTACGGTAAGTGCAGGGTATTGTCGATTATTAGTAACAGACTTAAAGCTAGTGGAAATGATAAGACGAGGAAGGGCGCTATTGCGGTGGAGGTTAGTAGGTCCAGGCTTGTGATGTGGACATTTACAAGACGGGACCTCGCACCATATCATCTCATCATCGTCAACGATGGAAATGACAAGATCTTCATTGGATGGTTCAGGAGTCGGAGCATGTAGCAGCTGGGTGAGGTCGAAGATTTTGTCTTCCAGGTAGGTGATGAAGTGCCGATACGGATAGATTGCCTCTGGATCAACCCATGCAGTCCATCCGCAATTGTCGTCATCATCATACGACTGTGAAAAAAATATGTTCATGAAAAGGAGTGTTATTGCAATAAAGAGAGTTAGATGTGAAGGTAAAATAGAAATTCATAGTTACCGCTCCGTAAGGACAGCGAAAAAAATGGCGACCACTATCCTCGCACGATAGCATCAGCACCATGTTTACACTTGGGCCATTTCTCCTTCGTAGCATCATATGGCCGCAGAGGACTGCCTGGACTGAATTCAGACTTAAATTCTAGAGGGAACTCTGGTTTTGGTTCACTAAACCAATTTGGTCTGCCGATCGGAGGAGGGGTTGGAACGGTCCGCCGACCTCCACGACCACGACCTCTACTAGCCATTGATGAAGTTGGGTAGTTTGAACTTTGTATATGCATGAAGAAGAGGGCACGACATGATATATAGAGGCGGGACGCAACACTTTGGATTCCCTAACGCTACGTGGGAGCACATGTCGGATCGGAGGATCGAATAGGGTATCGGAGTGGTCATGGCCGACACGTTTCAGTGGTATTAAATAGTGTTTCAGAGACAGACTTTATTGGATTCCCTAGCGCTATGTGGGAGCACATATCGGAGATCAGAGGACCGAATAAGGTATCGGAGTGTTCATGGCCGACACGTTTCAGTGGCATTAAATAGCATTTTAGAGACAGACTTTATTGGATTCCCTGACGCTATGTGGGAGCGCATGTCGGAGATCGGAGTACCGAATAGGGTATCGCAGTGTTGAAGGCTGACATAATGATGTGCGACGAAGTAATGATTGACAGACGGACTTTATTGGATTCCTCGACGTTATATGACAGCACATGACGGAGATGGAAGGACTGAAATACGTAACAGATATCTGATAATACACATAATCATAATGCAACGTAAGCATAGTAGAACATAATTATAGTGATACATAAATATAGTACAACAGATATATGAACATTCAACCATCACGACGTTGCGTCTTCCGGTGCCTAATCTGCTGTGTCGGGCAAGTGAGGTGCTCCGGTGCGTGGCGAGTCCTAGGACCGTCCAAAGGGGTCGACTCCTCCTGCTGCGTGGGCTGACTTGGTATAGCAGCTCCGGGTATCTGCGAATAACCCTGCGGTTCCACGTTGGTCCACGACGTCAGCTCGTCAGAAATGGAGGGCGTGACGTTCCTCGTGTAGGCACCTACAATAAGAGTATTATTAGTTTCACTTAATAAAGGGGTATTTGAAAATATAATATGAATGGAATGCGGGAAAGAAAAGATGAATCTGCCGGTGCCTGGTAACCTGGTGTCGGAATAAAACCGGACCCAAAAGGGATGGCTGATGCACCGGCGTGGAAATGGGAGGGGCCGGGCTCGTGAAAATGAAATGGCCCGGGCTCGTGAAAATGAGATGGGCCGGGCTCCTGAAAATGAGATGGGCCGGGCTCCTGAAACTGATATGGACCGCCCTCGTGAAAATGAGACGGGCCGGCGTCGAAGTTATGCCGAGAAGAAGAGGGTTCCTGAGAACGGAATGACGGTGCTACAGGGCCAGGTGCTGTAATTTTTTATAAGATAATATAATTTTAATTTATAATTTAAAAACTATGTTTCACTTGTAACAAATTGTAGAAATATAGGCGAGTGTGATGTTGGATCCAACCTGGCTGGGACCGCGGGTGCACGTCGTACGACTGAGAACATGACGAGCACCGAAGGGCGTCCCTGCAGCGCCGTGCAAAACGAGCTAGTGCTGCTGCCATCTCCCGCGCATCGAACCTAGGAGGGTTCGCTTCGCACTGCCGTGCGTACCCCTCAAGTTCTGATGCGACCTCCGCACATGTTTCGAACTATATGCATGTTACATACGAATATGAGTATGACACATTACATACAGAAAGTATAGCTCAATGTAAAGTACGTACCAGCATGTGGTACGCCGAACCCGGCTACGGAGCGAACGTGTCTGTGATGTCAGCATCATGGTCCACAATCTCCGCAGGCACCGGGTGACAACGAATACGTGTTCTGGGTGTGTACCACTGTAAGTACGGAACATACGCTTCCTCCACGAAAGGGCCAGCGGGGATCCAAATGTCCTCAGTAGCACTAGCCCACTGCTCAATCCAAGGCAACATCTTCGCGGCCCATGAATCTTCGTAAGTGAGGCCTTGGCCTTTTCTAGTCATCCTGCAATGATGTTTATAATGTCTTACTGTGTACTCCCTACAGGTTGAAAAAGAAACTCCTTGTCGATAATGATACGGTTTGCAAAGTAAATCATACTTACATATGGTCACGAAGGACGGGTGGTCAGGGAATGGGAAACGTCTGCAATAGTCCAAACTGACGCATCACTCGGTTGACGGCGTATGGCTCGACAACGATGTCGTATACAAGGTGTCGCCTCGTCAACCATATGTGCTGATCACGAGTGCATAGGGACTACAACCCGCGAGGCGCACGCCTCTGGACCTCCAGTGGACTGAATGGCGTCCATCGGACACGATCAGCTCTAAGCTGATCAAATGCAAGGACGTAGTTTGGATACCCCCTGCGGACGGTGCATGTCGCCCAAGTCATATGCATTATGATAAATATATTAGTTACAAACTCTAATATATGACAAATTTACTGTAATTGAAATATAATTTTGTTACCTTTCGCGTACACCATAAGGATCCCATTGTAGGCCTGTCCATCTCATCGTCCTCATCCGTGTACAGGTCGTTGTCGTATGGATCGTACGCGGAAAGAGTAGGTCGTCCGATATCAAAGCGCTCATAACACCACAACATCAGCAACAAAGGGCATCCAGTAAGTGATCCGGCACTATTCCTGCGTCTACAACCATCACACAACGCTTTGTAGGTCGCAGCCAACACGGCAGAGCCCCAACTAAATTGGGGCATATGTGCCACGTCTATGTCAGCGATGATCTGGGCGACGCCTATCAAATGCTTGTCAACAGTGTCCTGGTGCGTACTCGTGAACAGGATCCAACCAAACAACCACAGAAGATAGGCCTCTAGATGTCGCTGCACTCTCCAATCCTCCGCATCTGCAGTCAACGCCTCTGCTCGAAACTGCTGCAGCCATACCTTCGTAGGCCCATGGTTATCGTTAAACTGGAGTTGATCTTGTTCAGGAAGGACGTCGTGAAATCGGTGCAAGATATCATGCTTCCAAGTTGCTTGCACCGGAGGAGGGAAAACCACATCCCCAGCCAGAGGAAGACCTAATAGCATCGACACATCTTGTAGAGTCGGTGCCATCTCACCCACCGGTAGGTGAAACGTGTGGGTCTCTGGTCGCCAACGGTCCACCAAAGCAGTGAGTAGTGCACAGCCAGCAGGAAACCGAGGAGACCTCCTACCCCCGGGGTCCAACATCCGTGCGAGTGGTAGTAATCCACATGCCTACAACCTATGAACAATACAAACTTGTTTTAAAATGAAGTGTAATGTGTAACAAACAATATTTTCTAAATTAATAGGTTATCTAGGAACCCATCGGTCGTCCACTGTCCAAAAGTCGTCGAAACTCCGTAGTCGAAGGGGATCGTAAAGATCACCGGTCTCGGAGTTAGAGCGATGTTTCGAATCAATTACCGGATCGATCAACTCCATGTCTTTAAGAAAAATTGACAACATTTAATAACAACATAAAATATGACATCTTATAATATTGTAAAAATAGTACATCTTATAATATGACATAACACTTACTACACATCTTACAAATAAAATTAGTACATCTTATAATATGACATAACACTTGCTACACATGTTACAAATAAAAATTAGTATATCTCACAATACGACATAATATATAGTACCCATGACAGAATTAAGTAGATGGTCCTCCTCTTTCCATACAGTCGCCCCTCCGCATTGGAACACGTTGCACATCCGCGCCGTCAGGTCTTCTTTCCACTACGTACAAGTTGCAATCCTTTCGTAGGTGGTTACCTCCATAAACTATGCATTCTTTGCGACCCCCACGTGCCTGACTGGCATCCATGTCATTGCTGATTCAACGCATTTTACGACGACCCTTCATTATAACTCGTTTGCTTGAATCCGGGATCCAAGCTGGTTCTCCCTGTGGTGGCCGTGTGAAGTCAGAGATAACTCTTCAACCAAGTAACTCACCACGCTATGTAGCCTTCACTGCTTCTTTGAAGTAGTATGATGACACAAAATTATGGGTATCAATGTTTCTCTGAGCACAAGCGGTGAAGACATGAGAGCAGGGTAAATGCAGCAATTTTGGCTTGTTACATGTGCACTCACATTTGTTCAAATGAGGCCACAATATACATTCCATTGTTACTTCAGCACGAGCAATGCCAAGCCCGCTCTTCCCACACAACAGCACCTCAAAAACTAGTTCTCTGTTACCTGTCCTCCGAACCAAATGTCTTTCACCTTTCTCACTTTTTTTCTTTCATATACTCTGTGATTTTAGAGGAGTACAGTACTTGATGGTTGCACATGTTCAACATCGCTTGAGCATACCGCTCTTACAGGTGTGTTAGTGTACCACGTGTGATACCTTTAACGATAGCTACAAGTGGAAGGCTTCATGTATCTTTCATAACCCAATTATAAACCTTTACGAGATTAGTTGTCATTATACCATAACAGGATTCATCTCTATCTTCTATCAGTGATCATTTCTCCATTGACTCCTCCTTAATCTAGTCCGAGAAACACCTCACTCTTCTTCCCCCCTTCCGTCTTTGTGTCATGTTGTATGCTTCATTAGGAAGAGGATCCAAAAGAAGTGCCTCTGCATTATAACCTGACAGAGCCATATCTCTTAATTCCTTTATTTGATTGCTAATTAATCTATCAAGCTCCACTAAATAGTTTATCAAATTTTAAACATTGGTTCTGCTTGCATAGCTTCTTGAACATATTCATCAGACGTTGGCTCTTAAATTGTCGGTGAAAGTTTGCAGCCAAATGTCTCATGCACCAACGACTATGTAAATCTGGCCAAAATGCTTCGTCAGTACTATTCGTTTGCAACATATCAATTGCTGATAATAGACCACCATTTCGATCATGTATGATGCAAACATCTGACCTATTTTTAACAACAGCTCTCTTAAGCCACCGAAAGAACCACAACCAAGTTTCAGTTCTCTCGTGCTCCACAAATGCAAATGCAATTGGCACAATCTGGTTCTCTCCATCAACCCCAATAGCAGTAACGATTTGTCCTTTATACTTGCCGGTCAAGAATGTACCATCCACACATAGCACGGGTCGGCAGTGTCTAAACGCTGCAATCATGCATCCAAATGACCAGAAAGTACGTTGAAATACCTTGTTACCATCTGCATTGACAAAGTCATGCCATCCAATTACAGTCCCCGCGTTTCAAGCTTGAATAACTTCAAATAATGCAGGAAGATTTTGATATGAATCCTCATAAGTGTCAAACCTTCTTTCCAATGCTTTCTGTTTCGCCCTCCATGCCATATCATATGATATGTCATACCCATATCTGTTCTGTATACTATGCATGATAGCAAAGGGAGACATTGCAGTCTTTTGCACTATCTCTGAATATAGTGCATCAGCAACAAATTTTGCTGTCATTTTCCTATGTTTCAGAAGAGTATTTTGCAACATGCACGAGTGAGGTACCACAATAGAGACAACAAATGATGTCTCATTCTTTGATAGGTACCCATGAACACGCCACGTGCAGTCTGGAGCAATGCACTTTACATCATATGTTGTTGTGTTTGAAATTATCACCCTGAACTGCTTCTTCTCAGAATACGCCCACCGCTTCACCGCCATTTGCAAGTTCCCCTTATCACGAAACATCTGGTCCTGCCTCACTTCTACAACATCGTATTCCCACACTGACTTCTGACCATCATCACATGTCGTATTGTCCATATCAATCCAGTCCTCTGGCTCTTCATCACTCTCCTTCCACCCGGCCCATGTCTCTACAAAAGTTTCATACTCATCATCGTCCCTCTGCATCTCATTTACAATAACCTCATTTTCTTCTCCACAATCTACAACCATCATTTCCATCCGGCCTCCTCCCACCTCATCGTGCGTCTAATTAATCTGTTCTCTGGTACTATTATTCTCAACTTCAATATTTTGCTAAGTGGTCTCACCGATTGCTAAATTATTTGAAACATCCACATAACTTTCACCTACTTCCTCACGTCCTTCCGATGTGCTCCTTCATTCATGTTGAACAAGCAGCACATGATCAAACTTTTTCTGGATACCCATATATACGAACTTCCGCCAACTTGTTATGTTTTTAATCTCAAAAAGCTCCCATTTGTATACCTCTTCGTATACCTTAGTAATTAAAACTTTCACCACTAACCGATCATATAATGGGATATTCAATAATTGTTGCAACCATTTCCACACTTCCACTCTAGGCACCTCACAGGGTCCATTAAACCAACCGTCCACATATGAAAATTCATTCAAATCTATACCATATTCACAATGTCTAATTTCTCCTTCCCCATAAAATACTCTAAATCTGACGACACTGAACATCCTGACAACAAAAATATTTTTAGCTACCCTTTATTTACTATATAATTTCATAATAATTATAACAACATCAAAAAAAATTTTCGTATGCTCTATATATATTATACGTATATAATACACATTTTATGAACCTACAAGATAATAATATAAATAAAATCACTATCTAAATAATCATTATAAAACTAAATTTGTATTCTACATAAACTATTATTCTACTTAATCTAACAAAAAAAATATTATACTTACTTCTAATCTTACGTGGACGTTACTCTTCTTCCTCCTCCTCCTCCTCCTCCTTCTTCTTCTTCTTCTTCTTCTTTTCTTCTTCTTCTTCTTCTTCTTCTTCCGCAAGCGCAGGCCGCCCGCTCTCCCCGCGCCGTGCCTCCTCCTCTGCCCGCGTGCGCCTCTCCGGCTCTCCCCGCTCTCTCCGCACGCCGCTCTTCCTCTGCTCGCCTTGCGCCACCGCCCTCTCTCTCTCTCGTGTAACGCACGCGCGACGCAAATGCAGCGCCGGACCAAATAGGGGGACCTATCGGTCAACTGGAAACCGACTAGCTAACCTAGTCGGTCCTCCGATTACCGACTAGCGACACAAATCGGATCCGCCGGGGCCTGACTGGGCCAGGCCTGCGGCAGCCTGTCGGTAATCCAGTTACCGACAGGGCTTTCGTCCTCCGATAGCCTATGTGGCAGCGGACGTGACAGATAGTCGGATATCGGAAAACCGAAAGGACATATCGGTTTTTCGGGTTCCGACAGGCCCCTTATCGGTCTTTCAGTGACCGACTGGATTCTATTTTTACAATTTATCTAAATCGACCCCATATTTAAAATTATTAATTAAATTAATATTATTTGAAAAAAAAAGCTGCAGCACGGAGGCCTACCTTGTACTACAAAAGGAAACGACGGACCTCTTTTGCCCCCGCTGCTCCAAACAACCTCCTCCAATTCTAGTGTACGACTTTAATTAACCTGCTAGAGACGCTGTCGCCTCGAGCAGCTTATATCGACGAGAGGAGCCCAGTGCAGATTATAGCTCAGCATGCAGATTTCGGTGGGTCAGCTCCGCGCTGGTGATGAGCGCAAAGGACGCCAGGAGCACGACGAGCTAACTGACGAACATGACGCGAGGAGGACGGCAAACTGCGGTGAACGCCTTGGTGTTTTGGGTCAAACACTGGATACCCTGGGCCAGCGCTTATGATGGGTCAAGCTAACCCATGACCCACACTAATCACGCTGGGTCATTTGGATCAGCTGTTGGGTCGACCCAATGTGACCCACCTGCATGCTTAGAGCCGACCTAAGAGACACAAGATGTCGACGAAGGACTCGTCGACTATTTTCGATGCTCCGGTTGATCTCGAGCAAGACACCGCCGCGTTGAAAGAGGAACTAGCCATGGTTGACGTGGACCCGTGCAAGGCAAAGTGGATCGGTCGCGGCATGGTGTGACGTTTTCTAAATCTTTGATATCGCCATCTTCTGTCTCTTCCTCCTCCAGCCTATAGATCCATCGTCAGAGTTCTTTGCATGCACACCAACAGCCTGTGGCAAGCGTGCCTCGCTTTTCTTGTCCTGTCGTCCTTCATGGTACTCACCGTCTGGGAGTTACCCAACACGAAGAGACGTCTTTGTTAACAACTATGCTGGCATCAAGAGCAAGAAGCCGTCGTCCGTGGGAAGTGGCAGCAGCAGCGACGACGATCTCAGTGCCGTCGTTTAGGGGTTCGTGTTTATTATCGTAGCTCCGTTACGGTGGATTATACTACTTTAATTATGAAATTATTATAGTTAATACTAACTCTTAATTTATAAAGATAAAATTATCTTTTACTATATATTATTAATATATTTATAACACCATACCGTTTGGGTCCAATTCGGTTTCTCATCGACTCACCGCTGCCGTCATGTTGCACATTGTCTTTGACTCGCCGGAGCCACCCAGATCAGCCGTCATCATAACTAGATCCGTTATCATCATGTCCGAATCCGTCGTCTCATGCCCATATCCGTCGTTCCTATGCCTAGATCCTTCGTCATCATGTTCAGATCTATATACCGCCGCCATGGTAAGAAAACAAAAAGACCATCGATGATAGCGGCAGCGGCTTCGCGCCATCGAAAATAGCGAACCTGCGACATCGTGGAGATTGATTCATACGTGAATAATCTTTTTACATGGTGTCACGTTGCAATATTTGATAATACATTATTATTATACTTAACAACTTAATAGTAAAAAATAATATAAACCAATCTAAACTATTCGATAAAAAGATAAACCGTTTATATTAATTTGAGTCCATAAAAAAAGTAATTTATTATGGAGGCAAACGTACTTTGCTGAGACATTTGGCTGATCTCATGATGGCCCGGCCTGGCAGTACCCCTGCTTGCTCAAGCGGCGACGCGTGCGGGTCGTACGTGTTCCACACCAGCGTCGTCTCCTCCACGTGTCTATTTGAGCCCGACGCCTGAGGACACCCGGCACGACACGGCACCACAAACAGTATAGAGTCGTCGTCACTCGTCAGTATATGCCGTGCTTTTGCCTCTCCTGTCCCGTCTGTCTGTCCCCGATCGAGTTGAGTACTTGAGTTGTTGGCCGGCGACGAACGAA
This sequence comes from Oropetium thomaeum, assembly GCA_001182835.1. Taxonomy (NCBI): domain Eukaryota; kingdom Viridiplantae; phylum Streptophyta; class Magnoliopsida; order Poales; family Poaceae; genus Oropetium; species Oropetium thomaeum. The sequence goes on along the minus strand of LFJQ01000006.1, from coordinate 1,802,899 downwards.
CGAACGAGAGAGAAACAGTGTAGCTATAGCGATGACGACGGTGATGAGCAAGCTGTCCGGAGCGGCGCTGCAGGTGGCGCTCACGGCGGCGCTAGCGCTGGTGCTCCCGGCCTACTACGTGTACAAGCTCACGACCTACTTCCTCGGCGCCGTCTTCCCCGAGGACGTCGCCGGCAAGGTCGTCCTCATCACCGGCGCTTCCTCCGGCATCGGCGAGGTACGCACCCACACGCGCTTTTATTATTTATCAGCGTTTCCCGACCGGCATCACCCCAGCAGTCGCGCAAATCTCTCATTTGTTCCTTTTTGAGTTCAAATGGATGTTTTTTATTGAGTTCTGCGCACTCTGAAACTTAACGGAGTGAGGAACCAGGCAACAGATTAATTCGCTGGTAGCACTTCTATGATTGATTCTATCATATGCTATGTACAAACACGCATGCGTAGCACCTGGCTTACGAGTACGCCAAGAGGGGAGCCTACCTGGCGCTGGTGGCGAGAAGGGAGCAGAGCCTCCGCGAGGTCGGCGACAGGGCGCTGGCGCTGGGCTCGCCGGGCGTCCTCGTCCTGCCGGCCGACGTGTCCAAGCCCGACCAGTGCGACAAGTTCGTCGACGACACGATCCGCTACTTTGGTAGATGTAAGTGCGCCTAATACTGATGATGCGCTCCACTAGCTAGAACAATGCTAATGGACGACCGACAATAATAATTGATGATCTTGGTGCATTCTGTTCCTGTACTCGCTGCCCTACTAAAGTGCACCTACTACACTACTGATGCGTTTTAATTTGCAGTGGACCATCTGGTGAACGACGCGTCGATCTGGCAGGTGTGCAGGTTCGAAGAGGTGGAGGACGTGAACCACTTCAGAGAACTGATGGTACGTACGTAGGAGGATTCAGTGTCGCCTCATTCCTGAATTACGTATCCTGAATACTACTATCAGTGTCTGGAAGTACTAGCTAATAAGTTTTCTGAACAAAAACACCGCTTGCGTATGTAGGACATCAACTTTTGGGGCCATGTGTACCCTACCCGGCTTGCCATCCCTCACCTCAAGAAAACCCATGGCCGGATAGTCGGCGTCACCTCCAACTCGTCCTACATATTCATCGGAAGAAATACCTTCTACAACGTCAGTATACTCTCAATAAATTAATTAATCCTCCCGCTTCGATCGGCACCATGTGGATGTATGGCACTGTTGCTGATGTGTGTAAAATTTGATCAACTGCTTGCAGGCTAGCAAGGCAGCAGTGGTCAACTTCTACGACACCCTGAGGATGGAGCTCGGCGGGGCCATCCGCATAACCGAGGTTGTGCCGGGCCTGGTAGAGTCGGAGATCACCAAAGGGAAGGTCCTTGGCAAGGATGGGGAGATGAAGATCGACCAGGATGAAAGAGACGTATGTCGTACACACTGCCAACCACTCTGATCTCTCAGTGAACAATGTATGCGCCATCAAGCTACTAACTGATCTTCCCTTATGGTGTGCCGTTCTGGTCTAGGCGATCCTCGGGCCTACGCCGGTGGAGCGTGTCGGCGACTTTGCGAGGACGGTGGTGCGCGACGTGTGCCGGGGAGCGAGGTACGTGTTCGAGCCGAGGTGGTACATGGGCGTGTACCTTCTCCGGGCCTGCCTCCCAGAGGTCCTGTCCTGGACCGCCCGCCTCCTCACCGTCAACAGGGTTGGCCCGGCGACCACGGACACGCTGGGGAAGCGGCTGGTCGACTCGCCGGGTGTGCGCCGCGTCGTGCAGCCGGCGTCGCTCAGGTCGCCAGAGATAAAGAACCAGTGATGATCGGATGTACGTGGCCGGCCAGCCGAACGATCAAGTGATTGTCTACAGTACGAAAGGGTATATCGCTGCCTGCATTTCTCAAGTCAGAGGCAGTAGTGATTTCCTTGGAGATGGAACAAATAAGTTACTTGCTGGTACCTTTCTGTATAGCAGTTAATAATTAGACGGAAATCCAAGGCACGTCACCTTTCTGGCAACTTTACAAGCATCGATCCTCGGCAATTAGAAATTTGACAACCATAGTGTTTTAAATACACCGTGGTGTACCTCCCAGGGCCTTCGGACCTGACTTCACAGGAGGCTTGTGAGGACGGTATTCAATCAATCCCAAGTATCGCAGTGCCCGTGCCCCCTCACACGTACTAGCTTGCCCAACTGAGAACTCCTTGCTCGTCCACGTGTTAACCCAACATCAGCTATACAGCAAAATCAAAGAAGAGTGCAGTGGCTATCTGAAGTCAGTATTGCAAAGCGTCAAGGAGTGGTGTCCATCTCATCCAGACTCTGCGTGCGTCTTCGACAGGAAAATGTCTTTAGCCTTCCGAGCAGAAGCCATGCGTCAGAAATTGGGCAACCTTCGTTCAGCTCACGTACTATAGGAAGAGAGGAGTTTTTGTTCAACTCGATAAGCATCATGCCCTACGAAAAACAAAAAAAATCTTAACACGCATTCCAAAGTGATATATTTATTTAATGCAAAAGGGTACAGTAACGAAACAGGTTTATATGAATCTAAGAACAAGTAAAGCAACCTCAAATTTCACCAAAAATCTCTGGAATCCTATCAGAGTTTCTTTCATATCGCTGGTTGTAAGTAACATTGATTTACCAGAAAGCGCTGTTGTGACTTCCTCTGGAGAAAGACCAATCCTGTTCTTCACAACCTATCAAAAAGAACTCAACGCCACTATGCTATGAGGGCAAACAAGACAACTAACAATAAAAACAGATGCACTCACATTATGGTCAACAAGGGCCATTGAAATGTAACTGCCATCATCAATATAAACATAAAGCTCATATTCAGTTCGTCTTCTATACTGGAAACTTTTGACAGAAGTGATTATGCCCTGTATAGCAGTGATGACATCAATCAACACTTAGGGAATATGGAATCAATGAAAGTATAAGGCAAATGTGCTGATAAAAGAGAAAAAAAAAAAGGTATTAGTTTGCAATAAAAAAGCTACAGTATTAAGAAACAAATGGACCTTTATTTTTCCTTGAATACAGGCTTCTGTATCCTGTCGGGTACCCCAGTCAGCAAGCATACTGATCATGTATGTAAAAGGTTTTTCATTTTCACCAATTAGAATGATAGAATGCTCCATAGTATCGATCTCATCATCAAGATTTGAGATTAGTGCAGCCTCCACACCATTAGCACTACTATTAGCAGTAGCATGTGAACTATGATGGGAATCATATTCGCAAGGAGTAGATGTAGAGGATCTTCTTTCAGTACTAAAAAAATCAGTAGCCCGTTCCCTCATGGTGACATCTTGAACACACTGTACTTGTTCATGGGAATTGCTTTCACTACTAGAAGGATCAACATATTCTTCTTTGATTGTCCGTCTGTGATCGTGTCCATTGAGAATAGACATAGAGGTTTGTGTATTATTCCTGAATGAAGATAGGTCCTGCATGTTAATTTCTTGCACATGCTGACTTGAGAATCGTGCAGCCTCCGCATCATTAGCACCAGTACCACCAATAGCGTGTTGCCCATGATTGGAATTATACTCACGTGGCATGGATATGGATGATCTTCTTTCGATCCTAACAAAAGCAGTAGCTTGTTCCTGCATGGTGACGTCTTGTACACAATGTACTTGTTCATGGGAATTGTTTGCTGTAATAGAAGGATCAACATATTCTTCTCTGTGAGTCTGGGTGCCATTAAATCCATGGGGAATAGATGAAGTCCCTGTATTGTTCCTGGAAGTAGATAGGCCCTGCCTGTTGATTTCTTGGACACGTAGACTTTGCTCTTGGACAATGCTTGCCGTTACAGGACGGCTAAGAAGCTCAGCAGCTGGAGTTCCTGTTGTTCTACCAACCTGGGAGACATTACCTGCAAATAGAATTTCTTTTTAACCATAAAACATGAAACTGATAAAATGAAAGCTTAAATTTTAAATCAACAGGGATTGCTTGATTGATAACCATTTTGTACAGAGTAGGGCATGAAATAAAAAGATATTTCTTTCCAGAACGGAAAAGGATATGTAAAAGACTGGCTGCTGAAAAAGTTTGGGTACCAGTACCGCAACAGTGGTCATAAACAAACTTTTCTTTAATATAAAATAATTTAGCAAACTATCAGAATTCAAAATGTGGGAAACTAAGCAAATATGATAGTAGCAACTAGCAATGAAAAGAAATTAGCTGCAATATCTTAATATAAAATGGGGGATCACAGATGTGCAGCTAACTCAGTGGCTGGTATATCACTTACTAAATGAAAATCTCAGAGGGGGGCATAGAGTCCATGAAAATTCATATGTGCATCTGTACAACTTGTATGTCTATCTATAAAAGGTGCTATACGTAAAGTTAAAAAGGAAACATCCAAATGAACACATACAAATTTTATAGCAATACCTAATCCTGTTGGATGAGAGGAATTGACTGTTGCTGGCAAAGAGATCCCTTGCTCGCCACCATTTGTAACATTGGTACTAGAGGGCCAAGCAGCTAGAGTGGCCCTTAAAGACAAAGGTAATCCACCTTGTTTCCTATAGCATGAAGAGGCACAAGTGGAATATTTATCAATACCAATTTATGACAGCACAGTATGGCCATAAGGAAGTAATATCTATTTGTAGCATCTTGTATCTGAATTATGAAAGTTTTACAATTCAAGGGAAAGAAACTGAAAGGACAAGGATCTCACTACACACAAGATGTAAATTACATGTTTGCAGTAGAATTGATTTAATCATACATCCACTGCCATAGAATTACGTGTCAGATTATTTCTTAAAAATCAGTAATGAAGCAATGTAGCTAGAATTGAAATGTCATGCATATCAATTGTTGGGTATTACTAATACAAACCTCATACCTTTTGCCACGAGGCGGCTTGTTTACTTCAGAAACAAGTCTGTTACGTGCTGCTTCCAGATTGTCAACTACACCCCCAAGAATCTCAATAACCTCAGGAACTAGCATGAGAAGGCCCCTCCTTACGTGCACATTCCTTATAACAACCTGAAATGCATTGAGAAATAAATGGCCACGATTCCTCACTGATATGAGTTTAGCTGCTAATTTCTTCCTATCTACAATAGCACATGCTTCCTCCAGCATTGGTAAATTTTCTTCTTTTTAGAAATGCAATTCTGCACACTTGGCTTATATATGGTCCATAAAGAAAGGCATTACTGAATGCAAAGAATTATAGCACAAAATACAAAGATAGGACAGCCATATCAGGAGATAAGAAATCAGCTAAGGGCGACCTTTAAACCAGCAGGAGCTAGGACTTCCAGGTTTTTTATTGGCCTGTATTCCATCCCAAATATGCGTTGGATGCCATCCGTCATCGATAATTTTAAACATCTTTTGGGTCCTGCTTGTGTGCCACGGTATCTTTCTCTTAAAGGAGCTGACATATTAACAATTTCATCAACCTATAAAAACCCAAAGTCATGTGGATATCCTCAAAAAGGAATGGCAATTTAAATTTAGTAAGAATAAAAAGGCAAGTCTAAGAAAGACATACACAATTAGCATAAGATCAGCATTTAGGACAACTTGGTAGAAGTAACCATTGTATCTAAATTAGAACATACTGAATTTATAAATGACATGGTGGCAAAGTACTATGTAAGCAATGCATTGTGATTGTGAAACCACATTTCCCAAAATTTGCAGTGTGGAACAAACTGTTTAGCTCCACCCCGAAGAATCAAGTGTGAATTCCTAATTCAAGTGGGCCAAGTACATAACTGTGCTGTTGTATACTACAATCCATATCTTCTATGATTGACATTGGCCAGAAACTAGAAGTGAAACCACATATTTTCTAACGAATTAATTATAAAAAACTCTATAAACCATATAGCTTGTGTGAGCTAAAGTACTAGCGGTAAACACCATAACGGCTATAAGCCAACCACACCTTAACCCAGATCTAACCAAAGTAACCACAATCTCAATTATCAATGTACCATATTCCATTATATGTGGACTACAGTCACCTTGAAGCATTAAAAACAAGTAACTTGTCTAATAAACTGCTGCCACTTCTTCAAAAAATATTTTCAATCCAGATGTTACGATTTCAATGAAGTGTGCATTTTTGGAGAATTTGGTACCATATACGATTTCAACAGAACCACGAAGTTCGAAAATGTGACAACAGTCAGTTCAAATGTAATAGAAAATTTTCTTTTCTCAGACCTAATTGAGACAATTCTTGTCATGTATCAGAAATTCCTCCTAAGCATCCTCAGCATTTCATTAATAATACAAAAACATGACTTTATGGGCAGTTGAACAGTATGGAAATCAATAAGAAAAAGCAAAACGCAGTAATGTCGAACCTGAAGCACGAAGGGACCGTCGAGGGTAGTGGCGTGCATGCTCCCAACGCCCTCTGGCAGCACGCCAGCCCCGCAGGCGCTCATGTCGGCGAAGAGGAATTGCTCGAAGCACCGCCTGGCCTTCGCCTCCGCCCCGCCGAGGGCGTCGAATCCGGGCAACCCCGCGGCGCAGGACTCGAGCCATTCCGGATGCAGCCGCAGCCCGAGATTCCGCAGGAACTCGTCCACCGGCCGCAGCCGCCCGCTCAGCGCGGTCGGCGGTGGGGTCGAGCGCGGATGGGAGGCCGGCGACGGAGCCCTGGCCTGGGCCGGAGTTGAGGTTGGTGTCCGGAACGGAGCCGGGGACGGTGACGGGCTCCCGGACCCGGCAGAGAGCGGAGTCGGGGTTGGTGTCTGCGTCGGAGCCGGGACCGGGGACGGTGACGGGCCCCAGGACCCGGCAGAGGGCGGAGTCGGGGTTGGTGTCTGCGTCGGAGCCGAGACCGGCGGCGGAGTCGGGGTTGGAGTCCCGGCCGCCGGAAGAGGAGGCGGTAGCGGTGGCGGTGGCGCGGGAGGGGAAATGTCGTCGGTGGCGTCGACGAAAGGTGAGTCGCCGTCGGGGTCCAGGATCTCCTCGACATCCTCGTCGTCGTCGGAGATGACGACGGGAGCCGAGGGCGAGAGCGAGAGGGACGGGAAGGGGATGGGGAGAGGGCCAGGGCTGGAGGGCCGGCCGCCGCTGCTGGCAACTGAAGCAGAGGCGGAGGCGGTGGTGGTGGTGGCCGTGCCTTCGCCGTCGTCCTCGTCGGAGTCGGAGGCGACGATTAAGTTGCGCCGCCTCATCGCGTTTTTTTTCGTTTTTTTGTTTTTTCTTTCGAAGGAAATTTTTGGCGGCGCTTTGATTGAGGAACAAATTTGGGGGGGGGGGGGGAGGAAGAGTTTTGATGTTTCCGGTTTCCCTCCAAAGTTTCTTGCAACGGGACGGGACGGGACTACGGGAGGGAAGGGAAAGAAGCGAGTGGAGGTGGTGAACCGGTGTGTGTGATGGGGCGGGGCTAGGGAACGGTTAGGTCCCACTAGTAAGTGTGAATCGTCCGCGGCTACGGAATGGGCTGGAAGATGTACGGCATTGGGCTTCCTTCTTCAGGAACTCGTAGCGGGCTTGTAAGATGATGGCTGTGGAGTTGGGCTGAGTTTACATCATTTTCCCTTTTTCCTCAACTCAACCCTCGTTCAACAGCGGATTTACAGCACTACAAAAAAAAAAAAAATAGCGTCAAGGTTGATGTGTCAACGGCGGCATGGGCACTTTCTCATTGCTTTCTCCAACTCGATAATGGAAAAGAGTAAATGGTACTACTGTTTCAGGGTTTGTAACAAAGTGCAGCGGATTTTGAGCTCCGCAGTTGTTGGCGAATAAAATTGTAAATTGAAGTTTCGGGTCAGCAGGCGCGTCTGTAGTCCAACGGTTAGGATAATTGCCTTCCAAGCAATAGACCCGGGTTCGACTCCCGGCAGACGCAACATTTATTTTCTTTTTTTTTTTAATGAAACTGCTCCGTCATGAGATGGGGACCTTGTCAGCTTCAAAAGCAAGCATATGCATAGTGCATATATAGCGTGGTTTGACGCGACACCCTATCGATCAATCAAATGAGAGAAGAGAAAGCAAGGAATAGTCAGCGACGCCGGCCTCTTGCCGGCTCCGAGCTCGGAAGAAGTGTGTGTGTGTGCATCGTCCACTCCCCATCGGAGCTGCCTAAAAGATCATGACTCAGGCACATCAAGTCCCTTTCGCTCTAGGACTTTTGCTTGGTGGTAGTAGTAGTACTACTAAGAAGAAGGTTGGGTTGCGCACGACATCGTCCACACCACGCACCAGACGTGTCCGTGATGATGCAGCGATGCGCTCCCAAGCAACCGGATACGCCCGCCTGTCGGTCTCTCGGTCGAACGCCGGCGAATCTCATCGCTGGTGTGGGTGTCCTCATCTCTTGGTCGTCGATCGTTCGTAAGCCCATGCACCTTTCACAAAACGATTTTGAGATCGTATATATGATTTCGATTCAGTAGTCGACCGCTGGAGGAGCCTATATATATGGTTAGGTATGTATATATATAGGATCCGACTACATATGGCAGCTGAACTTTATTTTGGAGGTGATGAGATTCACCTCCGTCGTCCACGCATGATAATTGCCGTATTTTAGTACTATCGTAATTGTCAACAAATTAAAGGTGGTGTTGTTGTCGTTGATGTAGTCTCATCACATACGTACTAACTTATTAACAAACACAAGGACATATAATTAATTAAATCCCGGGTTCCGGGGTCCGGGGTGCGCTCATCAAAGAATCTCGCGTGATCCGGTTCATTCCCTTTAGTTAGTGTTATGATACGTACGCATGGTGAGCGAGACTAGCTAGCGAAACCAGTTACTAGCATTCCTTTTCCTGTGTCGTGCTGTCTCCTGCTTGCCCCCCGGCCCTCTTGCGTACGTTGCGTGCGTGTACTGTCCAGACACGTATACGTAGCGCTGTCAAGTGCAGAAACAAGAAAAAGTCAACGGTGGAAAGAGAGACTGAGAGAGACGATATTTATCAGCAGCAGTACAGCACAGGATTAGTGTGTTTGTCAAGCTATTAATTAGTGTCAGCGTTACTCTGGTTCTCGGACATAGGTGGGGAGTATGTGTACTATGATGGTACTACTCTCCATCCATCATTCCGTCGTGCTGCCGGCGATCGTATCGACGGGCACCACCTATATATACGCCACACCACCACTAGCGTTTCTGCAAGTCTTCACCGGCCGGAAAGTGAAACAACGCATCCGCCAGTTTTAGTTACTGCTAGTATACTACTCCTGATACTGTACTTCCTACACTCTGTTTTTTAATTATTAATATTTTTTATATAAATTTATATTTTAAAAATTAACAATTAAAAAACAAAAATAGTACTAGTTTGTTGTCGCTTTCACGCATGCACACGCGCGCCATATGCAGATCTGGCCTGCGCTGGCTACCGCTACTCCCCTTGCGCAGTTGTTGTTGTTGCGCCGGGGCGAATATAATGTAAGTGACGACAGCAGCGTCTCGCTGCACACGTCATCAGATCAACTGAAGATCCAGCAAACAAAAAGGTTGGGAGTAGTACCTAATACTAACTCCGTTTCAAAAAAAGTGATGTTTTAATTTCTATACATTATCTAAAATTGTTTGTCTTATTTAAAAAATTTATATAAATAATAAAAAAATAGATCATATATAAAATATGTTTTATATTCTACCAACTAATAATAATATAATTAGTAGTTGTAAATTTTTTTAAATAAGACAAAAATTTAAAATTGAGACCTCAAAAGCTAAAACATCATTCTTTTTGAGATGGAGGGAGTACTGCTGTAATGTAGCGATGCACCGTCCGGTGTCTGCTGACTAGAACCGGTTCCCTCACTGAGTACCGTGTGTCGTACGTTGATCGTCATCAGGGCACGCTCGGAGATGTAAAACCACCCACTTTATTTGATCTGCAATAAGCAAGGCTCTGATTGCCAGCTACCTGATGCGTGATCGATCCATGCATCCTGCTGCTGCTGTAAATAATAGCACTATACTACGTTTTATATTGTAGCTAGCTAGGATACGATTAGTTTAAATGTGAACTAACAACAGCAACCTTGTCCTAGCTAACGAGAATAAAAAGCAATGGCGGAGGTAGTAATACACATGCGTCCCGATTCCTGGATATATATGGTACTAGTATATACTCCATATAACCGGAAACAACGGTGCCACGCGACGAAACAAAAGGTACAATACGGACGCGTTCGGCTAATCTCCTTCCCCTGATAAACCACTAGTAATGAAGTGTAATGAAGAAGATTCAAGCCATAACAAGTTAGCTGTGGAACTAATCCCCCTCAGTCTCTCCGAATCCCACTTCTTCCCCGCAAAACCGAACAAGCCCTACAGTGGTGGTGCTCACTTTAATTCGGTGCGATGCGAGCTTATCCTTCTCCCGTGATCGATCGTCTCCGTCGTCGTCATTGCTCTCGTCACCGCACCCCGAACCAATCTGTATATAGCCTCGATCGAGACGATGCTTCTTTTCTCTACGGTGGAGGGCTCCCTTTATCAGACTGCTGCACTATCCGAGTTACGCAAATACTCCGTCTGCTCTTTTTTACGTATCGTCGTTAATTTTAACTAATAATTTTAACTATTCATCTTATTTAAAAAATATAAAAAATATTAAATATTTTTGTTAAAATTTGATTTATTACTGAAGATTTTTTTAATCCTAAATTTTTTATTTTACACGTTTGAACTAATTTTTTTGAATAAAACGAGTGGTCAAAATTTTTTGTCAAAATCAGTGACGACAAGTTAAAAAATCAGAGGAAATAATTAGATATTACTACGTATTTATATAAAAATAATTAATAAAATCAGTGATGATCATCAAATAATTTTTTCTAAAGATAACGTTGTTACGAATTGAAAGTGTCAACAAAATTTCGATGTAATAAAGAGAAAGAATACTACTAAAGGTTCAAGATAAATAAAAACAGATAAGGGAGCCATGGCAGCAAGGCAGACACGTATTAGATGACCCGGAGGTGGCAACACAGGCAGGCCGGCTTCAACGATTGAGAGAGCTTCGCTTCCTCACGAACCGTCCAATTTAAAGTGATTCGTTCATTTCTATATTTTTTTCCCTGTCTCTCCCTCTCGATTTCTCTCGGTACACAAATTAACACGCGCGCAAAAAGGTTACTGGTTGGGTTCACGCGCGCGCGGGATCGTTACGTTTTTTGGGAGCGTCTCGCGGAGCCGGTTTTGTTTGGACGCTGTCCCTCTGTACCAACCAGATCTCGAGAGATACCGGTCCATCACGGCAGAAGATCTTCTCTTCTCTCGTTGCATTCTACTACTACTACTACTGCTACTAGCATGACATGATTTATGGCCGGGACCGCCACACTAGTGTTGGTACTCCGGGCTGGGCTCTTATCCAAACTCCAACCGAATTCGGCTGCGCTTGGCCGTGCGTCTGCGTGTGCTCTCAGCGTCGTGTGTATGTATGTATCTGCACCGTCCTTTTCTCGGCGGACAGGTAGATGCCACACGGCGTGGTCCATCCAGGTCCGGATGATTGTATACCAAACGGTAGAAGAATATCCGTACCCGTCGTTTCGAGGAATCAAAAGTGTTGCAGCAGCTCTCTCTGTAGCCGCGCCGCAGCCTACTAACTTGTGGTTGTGGCCAGCAAACAGTGGCTCTCCAGAGCCTCCATGAGCTAGTACTACACGCCTGCAGGGCGCAGGCTGCTCTCTCCACATTCTGCTTTTAATTTTAACTGTTGTTACGTACCGGGTTTCAATTTAATTTTGAGTCCAATTTGTTATTCCAACAATATGAAAATGGAGAGGGAGCATATAAAAGTGCATACATATAGCGTTGCAGGAAAAACAAACAAACAAACAAACAAAAAAGACCAGAACAACAAAAAATACGTACTGTAGGTCAGTGTGAAAGGACCTCGTCGAGGGAACTGTACCGCACATAGCCACAGGAGATACTTCCTTGCGGTGGAGTAGCAGCTCTGTCTGTGACGCTGAGATTCGATGACGACGTGGCAGCCCCGTTGCAGGCTAAGCCGTCTTTTCTTATCCAGTCTCTTATCCCTTAATGGATAAAAGGACGAATGACGAAGAAGAAGATGTCGTGGGTGAGAGGGAGGCATGTTCCAGGGCTCCAGACGCAGGCAGCTTTCCGGTTCCGCCCGGCCGGCCGGGCGCCCGGGCCGCCCAAAGAACAAAAAAAAGAAATATCGGAATAGGACCTCTACTGCCACGGAGAAGATCGAGACGTTAATATCTGTGTCGTCGGTTCAGCAATAACATTATCTAACACAGTACTTCCTCCGGTTCTTTTTATTTATTATTATTAATTTTAATTAAAAACTTTGACTTCTCATTTTATTTAAAAATTAATTCAAACATGTAAAAACTAAAAATTAAGATTAAAAACTTTATTTAATAAATTAAATTCTAACAAAATATTTAATATTTCTCATACTTTTTTAAATAAAATAAATAGTTAAAATTATTAATTAAAATTAACGACGATAAAAAAAAACAGACCGAGTATATTTATTGGACGCAAAAGGGTTGATAAAGTTGGCGCGGCCGCTGTTTTGCGTTACGCTGATATTTTTCAAAGTACCCATCGTTTGGGTATTAAAGTTATAATAGTAGGTGCTATTGTCAGTTAATAACAACTCCTCCTCGAGCAGCAGATGCACATGTGGATATACACCATGCATACCGTTTAGTAGTAGCAACAACTAATCATTGCAACAAAAACAAAAGACGTTGTTATCTACTCCTATATAAGTTAAGTATCACCAAAGTTGCTAAAGCTAGCTAACGTGCATCTGGCCTAAAACAAAACAGAGCACTATGTTAATGTGTGTGCGTACGTTAATAATTGCATACTAGTGTAGTGTTCTATTCTATTCACGCCAGCTAGCTACTAGTAGATGGAGTGGGCTGTGGCCAGCACCATTCAACACTCCAGCCAGCTTTTGATACGTCGTGAGACCTTTCCAATTTACCTATACAGACATATCAGGGCCGGCACACACTTGAGATTTCGATACAATAATAATATTATCTCCCTGTTTTGGGGTTTGATAGTGCAAAGTTGAAACTAATACTAGCAAACACCAACAATTAGTTCTAGGAGTGGTTAGCTGCTAAAAAGCCTAAACCGTCCAGTCACGTGCGAACGGAGTTAGCCGCCGGCCGGCCGTGTGTTTACTTGGTACGCTCCTGAATCCTGATGTGTGTGACTTTATAAATTATTTCTTCATTACATTGGATTAATGTGCCAACAATCAGAGCCTCTCCATATTCTCAATTGCATAGATCTAATCAGAAGAGGAAAGAGAGAGAGAGAGATCCATTATGTTTAGCTGAAATGCTTATATTTATATGTAAGTCTATAAATTCCCCGTGATCCATTATGTAGATCAAATCATACACAAATATATAGATGATACGAAAAATAATTAATAAGATATTTAAGATCATACAACAGTACATAGAATGAGATTACTAATACTAGTCGCGCAAATGCACACGGGTCAACAGACTAGTTAGGGTTGCTTTAGAAAAGAATTAGAGTAGACTAGGAGAGGGTGCTAATTTATTAGTACTGTATATGCTATCAGGAAGATTTATCTGATAATTATGTACCTTATGCGTAGCTTTCGCTCTTTGCGGTACTAACAGTTGGCCCTAATGATTGCGTAAAATAATTGGCGCCTGTCTTCCCCCTCTCCGGCTCAGCTCAGCGCGCGCATGAACTGTGACGCATTTCACGACGACCGATACCACGAGCGCTGACTGGACATATATGTCGCTAATAAAACTCTAAATTACACAAATTGTCGGTTCGGTACCACGTCACATCCTCTATATACTAAATTGTTTGAAGTACTAGCAACCACGAGGATTAAGACTAATCACATGTCTCTCAGACCCTGGGAGTCTCAATGCGATATTACACAACAACAAGCACCGGGATATATATATATCCCGTATTCTGACTAATTAACTCATGGATATTTTGCCGTGTTCTTTTACTATAAGAAATCAGTCTTTTAGTGATATAAATTTTATCACTAAATATTTATTCTTTTATCATTATAATCATCTTATAACCGATAGTGATAAAAAATAGATATTTAATGATAAAAATTCAAAACACAAAAGCTCGATCGGGTCTGTTAATTAGTTGGTTCATCATGCATGTGAGCCGACAATAACTTTTGTTGGCTGTCATTATAGCTGCTAGACATGCTGGTTAGATCTATATATGCATGATGTGTCTGCCTACCAGCAACAATCAAACGGAAGAGATCGATCGAGGATACATCCATGGCGGCCCCCTTAATTTGGAAACAAAAGCGTTATTGATAGCGAGATGGTTCAGATCGATATCGATGCCCCCTCATCACCTCACTGTTTGACAAGTAGGTATTTACACGTAGGCTTCCGATCTCGAAGGGGCTTGGAACACACGTGTTACGTCTTTCCGCCGGGCCCTTTTTGACACGTAGGTGCAGAGACGATGACGACGTTGTTTAATTACGCTTTTATTTATTAATTAGTCACCGGAACAAGGGAATACTCTGTGACGATGATCAGTGGCGGGAAAATGACATTTTTTTCATTAAGATTTATTATTATTTTACTAGTTTTGAGCACATTATTCTCTGGATAGCCAGGAATCTTTTTATTCAGCACAACTTGAACTGTGTATACAGTATTTGCGTTCCAGTTCCGCGAGAGCCCGTCTAGCTAGGATATGTATGGTGAGGGGTCGTCTTCAAGGGGAGAAGAGGCTCCCTCCTTCCACAAATAGGAGTATTTTCTACTACTTATATTATATATTACTGTACTGCTACCCAACTGTATGTACTGACGATTGAATACTCCTAGTAGTACTTCTGGACTATTCAGTGGTTGCTGGTGTGGCTATCTTCTTTTTCCTCTGAGACATGTAGTACAAACTAATGTAGTTTATTTTGTCCCGTGCAATTATCATTGCCGTTTTGATAAATAAAATAAATAAAACATGCATGTTGTCCTTACCTCCTGTTGAACAACAAGACAGAGGTTAACCCCTTGTCCTCGACCCGGTGCTACTTTTAATTATTTAACGAAAGCTGGAGAAGCTAATAGCAAATTTTGGTCAATATATATATATATATATATATATATATATGGCCACTTGTACGATTAGTTACCGCCGTGGTGCGGCCTAGTACGTTGGAGGCCACCGCTTTTGCTTGACGAAAAGCAGAGACAGAACCAGAGTATTTGACCACAAATCGCTAGAGGAGGACCAACTGTGTGTTGTGTCCAAGTGACTTCTCGGTTGGTAGAGGCAGCCAGTCAATTGCACGCCCAGTCTCTTCTTAGTCAAGTATCCAGGGTAGTAGCTGGCCATGTGTGAGGGTATGTTTGCTTGCATTAGTGATGTGAGGAATCTATTAGATTGTGAAAATTTGCATAAAAAAAAGTGGTTTGTGAAAATCTATGATACAAAAACTTAAATAAACAAGAGTAAAGTGTACAATCAGTACCTAAACTTATCAATGTATCACCTAGGTACATCATCTCTCAAAACACGAATCTAGCACCATAAACTTATTAATGTGTGTCATTTAAATCCTCAAACTTACTATACGGTTAATCACAATCTATTTAGGTCTCTAAACTTGTAATAGTATGTCATCTAGGTCATCTAATTTACTAATTAGTTTATTCATGATCTAAATAATTTTAATTAACAATAATATATCTATCTAATATCTCTATCATGACCATATATCACTCTGAATCACTATTAAGTGTATGAATTCATCATTTGCAATAAGGACTTTTTGAAGCTTCAATCGACGGCTACCTACGCCCACCAGTCGTCGCGTGCCACCTACGCTACGAAGCTATGTCCGTAAGCAATGGGGCACCAAACACACCCCCAACCCTTTGAGTCGGTGACCGTTGCCACGGCCGGATTTGACTCGATTCAGAAAGAGGAATCCCTTTTACATTTTTACCATGTTATCGAAGTTAACAAAAAAAATTAAGATTCTTAAAATTAAACACCATAGCAAAATAAAAAAATCTCAATAATATTTTTTTATTTTTGATCTAGTATTTAACTTTAACAATCGGTGATTAAAAGAGATATATGCTCATGATAGAGACATCAAGTAGGCATATTAATGCTAATAAAAATTATTTAGGTCGTAAGTAAACTGATTAGTAAGTTAGAGGACCTAGATGACACGTTGAGATAAGTTAGAGACCTAAATAGATGGTTATAAACCATATAATAAGTTTGGGGACTTAGATGACACACCTTAATAAGTTTAGGGTGCTAGATCCACATTTTAAGAGTTAAGGAACCTAAATAACACACCTCAATAAGTTTAGTTATTTGCTATGCACTTTACTTAATAAACAAATATGTTGTGAGATTCTGTACAAATAAATTGTGTATTAATTATGTGAGGAGTTATATCTGGCAAATTCTAAGGGAGAGTAGATTGTGAAATTCTGAATTTTGGAGGGTGTTCAGTTATTGAATATGAGTTAAAAATCTATCACGTTTAGTTTGCCCTACAACTTATTACAGAATCAGAATCCTAAAGTACAGTGCTTAATCCATCCCTTGATTACTATTGAAACATAAAACAGGGAGCGATAACAGCTCATATAATTGTTGTGCCGCTGTTTATAAGACCCATATAGACTTGCTTAAACGTGCAAGTTAGGTCTCTAGCTTTATCACTTTTGCACTCCACTGCAAAGACTCTGCAGTCAACATATAGAAACATGTACTTTGATTACTTTCGGCATTGTGGGTCCAAATGGTGCATGCTTTCTTGACTTTGACAAAATCAGGTAACTTGCCATTATTTATTTATTTCCCATGACTATCATGTGGAAATAGAAATGAATGTTTGTCTTGTATTTTTATTTAAGAGAAGAGTTTTAGGTAACAGACATTGCCATGTCAAAATTCGTTTTAAACAGTATCATATGGAAATAGAAATATAATTCTTTGATGATTCGTTTTATTCAGAAAAATATGATAAATATTATATATTATAACGTGTTTTATCAAAAGATAATCTGAAACATGACTTCGAAGTTTAAACATTTGAACTGATTTATCGAAAAGACGAATAGTTAAATTAATGTTAAAAGTCAGTAGTGGTAAACAGCAATTAGAAAAACAAAGTACCATACATCGATTGGTAAAATTACCAATATAGTATGCATGTGAAAGGCACAATTCAAAGCCACTAATGCCAGGTGACTGTGATCACGTGGAGGCTCCATGAGATTGTAATGGACAATAATTACTCTATTTCCCGTCAAGCTCCTGCATGTTGCTTGTACAAACACGAACGCATACATCTAGTACATAACGGTAAAGGGAGAGACATGTATATAGCCAAACCGATTCTGTTGATTCGTTAATCGTAAGGCACATTTTTTTTTTCAATTACAAAGGGGGAAACCGTTTCTACAAGTCAATGGCAAATTCAACAAACTTGAAAGAAAACACGAGCAATCAAAATGGCTATTGGGGCGTCTGAAAAGCTCTTTCGAATTCATTAAGCACTTGTTTGCTGCGAAGAGGTGGGGTTCTTCGAAAACATGTGGCTAGGATTACATAAACAACGGTTATCAAACGAATTTCTCCCGCTCCAATGGATTGAAAAAGAAGAAGCTCTTATATGAAGAGCCTTTTTATACGCCGATGTTTTGCCACCTTAAGTTTGGAGGATTTTACGCTGACTTGAGAGTGGTGGCGGGAGAGACGATGCTAGTGATGAAGACAACGACAATTTGGACTCGAGCGTCGGCAGATGCAGTTGGGCCAGATCGGACGGAAGGAGGGAGGGAGAGGAGGGGTAGGGTGAGAGAGCTTGATGACTACCACTCAGCGTGACAACCATAAAAAGGTGGAGGTGGCGGAGTGAGTTCCAACTGTCATCGGGAGAGAAGAAAGGAAGGTTAAAGATATGATGTGTGGTCAGTGATCTTTGATCCGACGGTCCTTATATGTTGCTTGATAGATGGAAACGAATGAAAATTAGGAATTTTATTTTTTGCAAGTACCTTCACACAAATCTGCAGTACCCTCCTCACACGTGTGTTTTTCCGTCACATCGAAATGGTAGGAAAACATAGAGCTAGACGCCTTTTTGGTGTTGTATCACTGTAGTGAAAATAAAAGGCTCATCAGCCATCCATCACTTCACCAGCTGTCCAGAAATAACACGCCTACTGACATTTCTGAGCAACCTAATTCCTTCTCTACCGCAGTCCTTTTCTTTAAGTGACCGGTTATTACCTCTATTTTGTTATTGTTGACATATTTTATTTTTTTACGTCATGACTGCTTTTATTTAAATAATCATTTCAAACGTATAAAATTTTTAATTATAATTTAAATATATTAAGTTATAAATTAAATTATAATAAGATATTTAATATTTATTATAATTTTTAAATAAGAAAAAAGATTAAAAATAATGTCTAATATCTAGAATATCAAAATAAAAAAAAGAGATAATACATGATTAAATGTAAAAGTTAGCAGTATCTCGAGGCCAAAAGTGCCCGGATTTCGTCCATGTCTTTGTGTGAGTTTAGCATGTTTCAAGCAAAAATATCACGCGCGCGGCCAGCCTAGTGACAACAATACTACAACAACAACGACGAAAATACATACTACTAGCAGTTAAAAACAGCGGATCATCTGGTCCGCTAATTCGAGATTATAAACTACTATAAGGGATGAGCAGCAAGTTGCAGTTACTAAATATCTCGCGCTTTTAATTTTGATCCTGACAAGTGACAAATTAGACCGCTGCCTACCATCGTCGATCTGACTTTTTTAAGGAATCAGAAATCAGCCAATAAAGCACGAGGCCGACAGCGAGGACGTAAATAAATCAGAAGTCGGTTTTACCGTAGGAGTATACTAGTAGTATTGAGTAAAGTTAATTAAGCCAACAAGTAGGTTAGCGCATCAGGCTCCGTGATAAAGTGGTGAGTGAGTATATATTGTTGCTGCCCCGGCAGACACGCAGAAGCAGAGTAGTACTCGTATGCATCAGCGTCACCGCTCCACCACTCACAGGCAGAGCAGAGTTGCGTAGGAGACCAGGCAGGCAAAGGCAGAGGTAGGCAACTCGCTCGTCTTCTCCGGACACACCCTGCGTTCCGGCTGTCGGGCTAGCAGGCAGCCACACGCCAAGCCCAAGCGAGCTGAGCAGCTTTAGCTCCTCCAGGCTTCAGCTAGCCTAGTAGAGTAGTACTACCAGTCTCGCTCGCCGGCGGCGGCGTCTGTGAAGGCTGTTGATGCGAGTGAAGGGTCTGCGGCCATGGCTCTCACGGCGACAACGGCGAGGGCGCGGGTGGACGACCACGACGAGTACGCCAAGCTCGTCAGGGGGATGAACCCGCCAAGGTGACCTTTGCGTTTCCCTGAATCTCTTGTTTAGTATTATTTTCGGTTTCTATCCTCACTTCTCTGCTTCTTCTTGCTTCGTTTTGTTCGGTTCGACAATTCTAGGCCTTGCTTCTGCCGCAGCTTGCTGTAGCAAAAAAATCCACAAAAAAAAAAAGAATAATCAAAGAACTGAAGCTCCTAAGCCAGTTTCTAGCATCTCCTTGTTGACTTATTATCATCCGGTTCTTGTCGAACCTTTTCTCGTTTAATTCGCTTCTTGTAAATTCTAGTTCCCCCCCTTTTTTTGTCCCCTTTTGGATTATCCTTGCGTCACTTTCGTTGCTTCTCGATATGCTCAAAACCTCTGTTTTTGATTTATACTCCCTTACAAAAGAAAAAAAATGTTATGTTCTTGTTCTTGGATTCTCGTGTGTTCTCCCCGTGATTCGAGAATACAAATCACAACTTTGCTGACATGATGATACGCACACAAAGCAGGGTTGTGATCGACAACGAGGCCTCCGACAACGCAACGGTGATCCGGGTGGACAGCGTGAACAGCCACGGCAGCCTCCTGGCCGTCGTGCAGGTCATCGCCGACCTGAACCTCGTCATCCGCAAGGCATACTTCTCCTCCGACGGCAACTGGTTCATGGACGGTGAGCGCCTGATTCCCCGGCTTCGCCTTATGATCCTCAGGCTCAGACCCTACCTTGAGAAATTTTGAAAAAAAAAAAGCTGAATTTTTTGCCTCCTTCTCTGGTGTTCACAGTGTTCAACGTTACCGACCGCGACGGCAACAAGGTTCTGGACGCGCCGACCATCTCGTACATCCAGAAGACGCTGGAGTCGGACGACTGGTACTACCCCGAGTCCTCCTCCTCGTCGCGCGACACGACGGTGGGCATCGTGCCGTCGGATGAGTACACGTCCATCGAGCTGACCGGCACGGACCGTCCGGGGCTGCTGTCGGAGGTGTGCGCGGTGCTGGGCGGCATGCGGTGCGCGGTGCGCAGCGCGGAGCTGTGGACGCACAACACGCGCGTGGCCGCCGTCGTGCACGTCACGGACGCCGCCACGGGCGGCGCCATCAAGGACGGGGACCGCATCGCCGACATCAGCGCGCGGCTCGGGACCCTACTGCGTGGGCAGCAGAGCGTCGGCGGCGGCGGCGCCGCCGGGGGAAGCAGCGCGGCGCACAAGGAGCGGCGCCTGCACCAGATGATGTTCGACGACGAGCGGGGCGGCGCCGGTGCCGCCGGGACGAGGACCGGGACGGGGACCGGGACGGAGGTGTCCGTGACGGCGTGCGCCGAGCGCGGGTACACCGCGGTGGTGGTGCGGTGCCGGGACCGGCCGAAGCTCCTCTTCGACACCGTCTGCACCATCACGGACATGCAGTACGTGGTGCACCACGGCACGGTCAGCTCGGAACCCACCGGCGGCGCGTACCAGGAGTACTACATCCGGCACGTGGACGGGCGGCCTGTGCGGTCGGAGCCCGAGCGGCGGCGCCTGGTGCGGTGCCTGGAGGCCGCCATAGAGCGGCGCACCGCGGAGGGGCTGGAGCTCGAGGTCCGCTCGGGGGACCGCGCGGGTCTGCTCTCCGACGTCACCCGCATCTTCCGGGAGAACGGGCTCACCATCAAGCGCGCGGAGATCTCGACGTCCGAGGGCGGCCAGGCCATCGACACGTTCTACCTGTCCGACCCGCAGGGCCTCCCCGTGGAGCGCAAGACCATCGAGGCCATCCGCGCGCAGATCGGGGAGGCCACGACGCTCCGCGTCAAGCACAACCCCTTCGCCTCCGCGGCGGAGGGCGGAGGCGGCAAAGGTGGGAAGCAGCAGAACGACTCCGCCGCCAGCACGACGACGGCGTTCGTGTTCGGGAACCTGTTCAAGTTCTACCGACCCTTCCAGAGCCTGGGCCTCGTCAAGCTCTCCTCCTCGTCGTAATGGGCCCGGCCCGGCCCTGCTGGCTGCTGCTGCTGCTGCTGCCGCCCCACTCATACACACGCACACACGCCACGTAGTACATGCTTGGTTCATTCTTTCTTTCTCACGGCACTCCGCTTCAGACGGATTGTTACGGTGTAAAATAGTACTAGTACTCCGTAGTGTGGTTTCTGGATGATGGCGACATACAGTTAAGTCAAGTGTGTAAATATTTACAGTTGGGTAGGTACTAGTATACTAGAAAGTTGGGGAGGAAAAATGGGTTAATTAGGTCCCCCCGCCCTGAAGATTAGTGGCAGTGGTATGTATACTGGAACTAGATTATGTTGTTGCTGTTGTAAATACTCGTCATGTAAATATGTGAATGCATATTTTTGTTAGGGGACGAATACAGTAGGACGAAAGGATCAACAACACAAGGTGCTGTAAAAATACTTACAGTATGGAACGGTGTCCGCATCATAATTATCGAGATGCCTGAAAATTGTTTGAGAGAACTAAGGATTTGCCGTTGCTGAACGCGTAAGCAAAGCAGATGAGCAGATAAAGAAGCATGCAGTTGCTCAACTTTCAGGCTACTAGAGGGGCCAAGGCCAAAACTGAACTTACTGTACTGTGGTACAAGAATTTTACTATGTGATCAAAGTCCCGAGTTTTCCATGATCATGCAGGGGACAACCTCTTTTCTCTTTTAGCAGCCAGATTATTTTGGTGCCTTGTCGTGCGCGGCGGGGATGGTCGAGCGCCTCCTGCGCGCGCACCCCATGTGCGTGCCGCCGCAGACCGAGCTAACTAGGCTGCCGCCGACCGTTCACACGCTCACATGCTGTGCTGCAGCTGTCGTATCGATCGCCTCCCGACGACGACCCCGGCCGGCTGGACCATGCATCTCGTGCATGCCCATGCCCTCCGCACCTGCGCTGTCCCCACTGCAAGGCTCACCACTCTCCCTTCATCCTCACTTCAGCACACCACCAAAGTAGCAGGAATAAATTGCCACATCTCATCCACTCTTGTGCCATTTTCAAAGTCCCAAGAATTCTCATGGCGAAGCCAAGAAGAGCAGCAGAGCACCTCCTCTGCCTCCTCCTCCTCCTCGTGGCACCTGTCGCCCTCGCCTCCTCCGGCGTCTCCGCCGGCGCCGCCGCTTCCGGTGTCGGAAAGTGCGGGCGCGGGGACGTGGTGGTGCGTCAGCGCGCGACGGGGCGGACGGTGGAAGGGAAGCCCGAGTACGCGGTGGAGGTGCGGAACGCGTGCCGGTGCGCGCTGTCGCGCGTGCTGCTGCGCTGCTACGGCCTCAGCAGCGTCGAGGCCGTGGACCCGCGCGCCATCCGCGCCGTCGACGCCGAGCGCTGCCTGCTCCGCGGCGGCGGGGCGCTCGCGCCGCGCGGGCGCGGAGGCGCCGGAGCCGTCGTGCGGTTCACGTACGCGTGGATGACGCCGCAGGATTTCCCGCTGGTCAGCGCGCGCGCGCACTGCTGACGACTGCTCGACTCTACTCTACTCTACCCACTACGAGTTGAGTTGTTGTTCCTCAGCATCGTTCGTTCGTCGATCAAAATGCTGTGCGTGAGCAAAACGAAGTGCATATGGTGGCCTTTTTTTTTTCTATAATGCGATTAATTTGGTTATTAGACCTGGTGTGATTATTTATTACTGTAGTTTTGTAGTTACTGAGCATTGTTGTTCAGACAATGTGCATCGAGTTGCTGGAGATATTGTAACTGTATACATGCATTCTCATAATCATTTCCCACCCCTATCTTCTCACATTGTTTATGTGATTTTTCCAATCTCTATCTGGGTGACCACGTACAGTAAGGTACCGTGGCTTGAGTAAAGGAGTCAAGATATAAGACGACACGGGACAGGACACGCCGCGACGCGCACCAGCTTTCCTGCGGACCCATCACGTGCCATGTCCGTCTCGACTTGTGCCACAGCTTAATTTGGGCCTGTTTCTCTTATTCAAGATGGGAAAGTCTTCCGCATGCGGTGTCGCGCGACCAAGCCCACTGCATGCAGCTGCGATGAAATTCAGCCCAGTTCCCAAGCCAGCACGACCGAGAGAGAGGGGGCAGAAACTTCCTAGCCATTTCTTGGTGACTGCTCTGCTATGTATGCTAGATTAGATTAGTTTCGACCGTGACGGCCGGCCGGACGCAAAAGTAAAGCCAAAAGACTGACTTCGGTCGGTTCAAGCACTTCACGTGTACTAGTGTCACTAGCTTGTACAGTATGTCATTAGCTGCGACCACACACGTCCATTCTGTTGATGTACGGTACCACCGTGTGCCTTGGCTTGGCTGCCACGAAAAGCTAAGCAAGCACAATCAGTACTGCTGAAGTTTCAACAAAGTTTGTGGGAAAAAAAGAACACGTGTGTTTTGGAACCTAAGATTACTGTACCTGTACCTTCCTGGTGAAGGGGGCAAAAAAAAAAAAAACAAGCAGAGGCATAAAAAAACGAAGGTTTTTATATTAAGAAGATCAACAATTAAAAAACAGAACTAGTGTTAGGTTAAGTACTAGCCAAGAAGACTGCCGCTGTCCAGTCTCTCCACTCCCCCAGAGAGAGAGTTCCAAAATATCTTCTCTCGGCTCCTCTTCCTCCTTTCTGTGCTTGCTCGTGTCTCTCTCTGCGATGGACTCCCTCGCCGCGAGCGCGAGGAGCATTCCCATCCCTATACAACTACAAGAGAGGCTTCGAAAGGGAAGCTTGCTTGATGATTCGTCAAGTAAGGCTTCATCATTCCCTGCACCACCATGTATGGGTTCAAGCTATAGAGCTAGCCACACTGCTTTCTGTTTGTTCTCCAATTACTTCCCGAGGGTCTTCCTAATCTCTCTTTCCCTCCACACGAAAGACACTCTTGCAGTGTCAGGATCCTTTGTTTCTGATATATACCTTTTCTTTAGATAAACCATAACCAAGTGCGCTTGTCCACTGCAATCCTTTATATGATGTTATACGGCAGGATACAAAGAAAAGTGTGCTTGGCATCCTGCATTTAAGGCCCCCTTTGGCAGAGATTCTCGGAGAGTGATTCTCAGTGAGAAGTGATTCTCTGAGTCAGAAGTGATTCTGTGGCTAAAATTGATTCTCTTTGATTCTTTATGATGTATTCTCATAATCAGGATATGGAATCACTTCACAGAATCAGGAGAAGCTACTTTTTTCAGCTTCCAACACCTTAGTTCATTTCAGAGAATCACTTCACAGAATCAACAAAGAATCACTTCTCCTGCAATACAGCGTTTGGCAGAGCTCCCCAGATTCTCTCTGAGAATCAGCTCCGTGGAG
The DNA here is from genome assembly GCA_001182835.1 of Oropetium thomaeum. NCBI lineage: Eukaryota > Viridiplantae > Streptophyta > Magnoliopsida > Poales > Poaceae > Oropetium > Oropetium thomaeum. Next base: position 1,778,247 of record LFJQ01000006.1, on the reverse strand, counting down.
CTCTGCCAAAGGGGCCTTAAGAACCACCAAACATAAGTTGATATGCATGGTCTGTTAATCATTGCTTTGTAATGTAAAAAAAAGTCATATTTAATTTATAATTAAAATAAACCGCAAAATAGAGTAATTACACCATAGTTTTAACAAGTATGATTATCAGAGTTTACCAATAGTCAGTGGAATTCAGCAACTGAGTTGTCCAACTAACATGAAGGTGACAAAAAACGAGAGAGAGACAACAATGATGCAACCTAACTGAAACTATGACCTTGAACAAGTGATTTTCTTCTTTTCATCATTTGCTGACAGCCACGGTTTGCAATGCCATGTTACAGATTCCACTGCACCGAAATATTTGCAAGCATGGTATTCACATTGCTTCAGGATGAGTGCTTTTGCACTGATACACCTGGTACTCATCATAAGTGTATCTACTCAATTCATGTTCAAGAAAATCAGATGTCGCAGGCAGGAATTAGACAGTACAGCTACTGAAAGCAATGAGCATTCGCATCGGGATCAAAACAAAGCAGAAATAACGCTAGGGGCATCCTATCAAGCATCCAAAGCTTGCTGCCTTCTTATACTAGCAATTCATGGCCTAAGGGTATGTCTTATGCTGTTTGAGGAAAGAATATGTGATTGCAAGTACTCGCTTTGTGTTCTAAGTGAATGTCTGCATGCGTTATCTTGGATAATATTGTCACAAGCAGTATTCAGTTTCCAGGAAACAAAATCTGCAAAAGTGCCTTTGCTAGTTAGAGCTTGGTGGATATTTAACTTCCTTCAGTCTGTTACCGGAGTGGTATTTGATCTTAGGTCAATTTTATCAAACCACAAAGAAATAGGATTTGAAGAATGGATCAATCTGTTCACACTGGGTTTCTGCACTTATCTGTTTGGAATTTCAGCCCGAGGAACAACAGGGATCACCCTTACAGATAATAGGATAACAGAGCCACTACTGACCCCATCTGTAAGTCAGTCTACACAATTCATGAGGCCATGTCCATATGGACGAGCAAGTATTCTACAGCTTATCACATTCTCATGGATGAACTCTGTCATTGCTACTGGATACAAGAAAACTCTAGAGATGAATGATGTGCCAGATGTCAATGGGAAAGACTCTGCCGAATTCCTCACTGATTCATTTACAAAGATCATGGATGATGTTGAACACAGGCATGGTTTAAGTACTTCATCAGTCTATAAAGCAATGTTCCTATTTGTTAGACAGAAAGTATTGATCAACACAGTACTTGCAGTGTTGCATGCCAGCACATCCTATGTTGGACCATTGTTGATTAGTGACTTGGTGAAGTTCCTAGAGGGTGAGAAGCAATATGGACACAGAAGAGGTTACCTTCTTGCTATAGTTATTATAGGTGCAAAAATTGTGGAAACAATAGCACAAAGTCATCGGTTTTTTGGTGGAGAACAGCTCGAGATGCGGGTGCGAGCCGCTTTGACATCCCACATCTATCAAAAAGGACTCCAGTTATCCTTCAGTTCGAGGCAGAAGCATACCAGCGGAGAGATCATAAACTACATGGATGTAGATATACTACGGATAGGTCACGCTGTATGGTACATAAACCACATTTGGATGCTACCCATTCAGCTCTCTCTAGCTGTGTATGTTCTCTATCAAAATCTAGGGTCTGGAGCCTGGGCTGGTTTAGCAGCAATACTGGCAGTAATGCTTTGCAATATTCCACTAACCAAAATGCAAAAAGAGTTGCAAGCCAAGGTCATGGCTGCTAAAGATGACAGAATGAAGGCAACAACAGAAATTCTTAGAAGCATGAAAATATTGAAACTTCAAGCATGGGACACTCAGTATCTTCAAAAGATCGAGGCTTTACGAAGTGAGGAGTTCAAGTGGCTATGGAGATCTGTCCGGTTGACAGCCTTGACTACACTTGTGTTTTGGGGGGCACCAGCATTCATCTCCTCTATAACTTTCGGCTCATGCATACTGATGGAAATTCCTCTGACTACTGGAACTGTTTTGTCAGCTCTTGCAACATTCCGAATGCTACAAGATCCAATCTTCACACTTCCGGACTTGCTTTCAGTGTTTGCTCAGGGAAAAGTATCAGCTGACAGAGTGGGCAAGTACCTCCAGGAAGAACAACTAAAACGTGACATAGTTACACAGGTATCACGAAGCGACTCATCCTATGATATCGAGGTAGATCAAGGAATATTCAGCTGGGAGCTTCAGACCACATCTCCAACTTTAACTGACATAGAGCTAAGGGTAAAGAGAGGGCTCAAAGTAGCTATCTGTGGAATGGTTGGCTCGGGAAAATCCAGTCTATTATCATGCATACTTGGGGAGATGCCGAAGCTACAGGGGGGTGTCAGGGTCAGTGGGAGAAAAGCATATGTTCCTCAAACTGCTTGGATCCTTTCTGGGAACATCAGAGACAACATTCTATTTGGAAAGCCATATGATAAAGACAAGTATGAAAGGATAATACAAGCTTGCGCACTGAATAAAGATCTTGACTTGTTCGCAAATGGTGATCTGACTGAGATTGGTGAAAGGGGAATTAACATGAGTGGTGGCCAAAAGCAACGGATTCAGATTGCAAGGTCAATGTACGAGGATGCAGATATTTACCTCTATGACGATCCTTTTAGTGCAGTCGATGCTCAAACTGGAGGCCATATTTTCAAGGTTTGTTTAATGCTGTAGTTTAAATAATATTGATACCAATATGCTACATCTAAGCATCGTATCCTTTCAAAAACAAATCTAAGCATTGTGAACTTTGATCGTGTGAACCTTTCTGATACCTCTAAGCATATAAATAATTGAATCATGCAGAATAGTGTTATGGGAATACTTAAAGACAAAACAGTACTTTATGTGACCCACCAAGTAGAATTTCTTCCAGCTGCTGACCTTATACTGGTAAGTTTCTAAAATATCTTTTCTTTAGCAAATCATGTCTCTGATTAAAGCTACCAAGTAACTAACCAGGTGGAAAAAATTAACAGGTCATGCAAGATGGAAAGATCGTGCAGCAAGGAAAATTTGATGACCTCCTTCTACAGAATATAGGATTTGAAGTTATTGTAGGAGCCCATAGCCAGGCTATTGAATCAGTAACCAATGTCGCAAGCACCAGCAGAATTTCGTCTAACACCCAAAAATATGCACATATTGAGGATGAGTGTCACACAGAAAGCATAATGGATCATCCGCAACAGGACATAATAAAGGAAGATTCTGCACACGATGTCTCACAAAACAACAATGAGAAGGGGAGATTAACACAAGACGAGGAGCGAGAAAAGGGAGGTACCGATAAGAAAGTGTACTGGGCGTACTTCAGGGCAGTTCATGGTGGTGCCTTAGTTCCAGTAATGATCGCTGCACAATCGTTTTTCCAAGTACTTCAGATAGCAAGTAACTACTGGATGGCATGGGCATCCCCTCCATCATCAGCATCGACCCCAACTGTTGGATTAGGCCTCCTCTTCTCGGTTTATATAGCACTATGCATGGGCAGTGCACTATGTATCTTCATTCGCTCCATGCTCACTTCACTAACCGGTCTTCTAACATCAGAAAAATTCTTCAAGAACATGATACGCTGCATCCTGCGTGCCCCAATGTCCTTCTTTGATTCCACACCTACTGGCAGAATTTTGAACAGGGTTAGCGTGGATTGAATTTTATGGTAGTTCCATACCGCACCACATTCTCACACACTACTGAAGTACTAAACTATTAATGTTTTTCATGGAACAGGTCTCCAATGACCAGAGTGTTTTAGATCTCCAAATAGAAAACAGGCTTAGTTGGTGCATGGTTTCAGGCATACAAATCTTGGGTATCATTGGTGTTATGTCACAGGTTGCATGGCCAGTTTTTGCGGTAATTATTCCAGTGATGGTGGCCAGCATCCTGTATCAAGTATGAAAACTTAATTTAGCTTCTCCTGTTACAACTTTGCAAGTATTTACTACTGCACATCGTAATTTCTGAAATTTTTAATACCAGTTTTCTGAATCTATTTATTTTCTGTCATAATGTGCAGCGGTACCAAATACAAACAGCAAGAGAGTTGTCCCGTTTATCGCAAATTCAAAGGGCTCCAATCCTGCACCATTTTGCAGAATCACTTTCAGGAGCATCAAGTATTAGAGCATATGGACAGAAAAATCGTTTCAAAAAGGCAAACCTGGAACTTATAGACAACCACTCCAGATCTTGGTTCCACAACATCTCTTCAATGGAGTGGCTAGGTTTCAGGCTAAACATGTTATACAACTTTGTCTTTGCATTTTCTTTGGCCCTGTTAGTGAGCGTTCCTGAAGGTTTATTGAACCCAAGTAAGCTCTATGCAGGAATGCTCTTAGTGACTATAGAAGATCTAAATTATCCCATTTCATCTCTGATGAACATAATATTTTTGAAAGAAGGGAAGTCTCTAATATAATGGCACTTGCAGGCTTTGCTGGACTTGCGGTGACTTATGCATTGAATCTCAACTCACAGTTGACAACTTTAATTTGGAACATTAGCAGCACGGAGAATAAAATGATATCAGTTGAAAGGATATTACAGTACACGAGGATCCCTAGTGAGGCCCCTCTAGTACTTGACTACTGCCGGCCACCAAGTATCTGGCCAATAGATGGGAGTATCAATATAAGACGCTTGGAGGTATATGAAGACACTATGATGACCTAACATGAGTGCATATTCAGCAAATTACTTTTGCAATGAATGGACCAAAAAATAAGATCCAGGCTACATAACAATCTCAAATGAATATAATTAATAAGCACCTTACAAAAATGCTTGGAAACAAAACTCACCTCCCGAAAGTGTGTAGTTGATTATAGAGTATGTACTGAAGAGTATAAGAATACATACAAAAATCAAGAAGAGCGAAATAAAGGGCAGGACTGTCATGACCATCTTGCACAGCCTACCCCAACTAGCTTGGGATTAAAGACTTTGTTGTTTTTTTTTATACTAGAATGAAGAATTGTTGAGAAGGTAGAAACACATTCTAAGACTGTGACATAGGAGAAGCAATAGATCGTGCAACTATTACATATACTTTCAGTATAACGAAAAGAAGGCATTTTCCAAAAGGATGGCTTCTATTTTATACTTGATCGAAATGTATGAACCCTGATCTAATGGAGAAATCTATTGTGCCATTTGTTTTACAGGTTCGATATGCAGAGCATCTCCCATCAATTCTGAGAAACATATCATGTACAATACCAGGAAGGAAGAAGGTGGGAGTTGTTGGGCGGACTGGTAGTGGAAAGTCAACTTTTATCCAGGCACTCTTCCGGATTGTTGAACCAAGGGGAGGAACTATAGAGATCGACAATATTGACATATGCAAAATAGGACTGCATGATTTACGAGGCAGACTTAGCATCATCCCGCAGGATCCGACCATGTTTGAGGGAACAGTAAGAGGGAATCTTGATCCACTGAACGAATACACTGATCAACGAGTGTGGGAGGTAACTAGATCAACTACAAATACCATTATATTAAGGAAAATTTATTTTTCATGTGAACCAGGAAATCTAATTTTTTTTTTCATTAGCCATAGTGCTCAAACTGCAAATTCCTTGTTATAAAAGAAAAGTATGAATAAGAATGTCTCCAGCTAAAGAAAATACATATGAGGTATATATTGATAGACAGTGATTGTGCTCACCTGTCAGGGGTCAAATCTTACATAGAGTGAACTAGAAAATTTATCACATGGCACTGCAATTTTAGAAATGATATTTGCAAGTTTAGGTGAGAAACAACAATAACAGCTTTTGCATGTAACGGAAAGTTAGCCAGATTGAACAGGAAAATGCATGTATTGGAGTCAAGTACAACTATACAAGTGCACTCTGCTATAATATAAACCAACGATTGAGAAATTTTATGAAACTTGTAACAGAAAAAAAAAAAATCACAACCTAAATTGTAAGCAGATATAGAAAGTGAAAAGTTACCCTTAAAAGAAAAATAAAAAAATAAAAAAGGTGAAAACAAGAGGGAGAAGGATCTTACTTCTAACCACCTAATATGAAAATCGGTTTCCTTCTTATCCTGTCCAGGTATTGGACAAATGTCAGCTTGGTGATCTAGTTCGGCAAAACCCAAAGAAGCTGGATTCGCCAGGTAGTTCACTTCTCCAGGTCCAGTAGTCAAATGAGAAAAAAAGTAGGATTCAGGATAAGTAGTAGGAGTCCCTAACACTCTACTTCATATGAATATGTCTCTCCTGTAGTTGCTGAAAATGGGGAAAATTGGAGCGTGGGACAGAGGCAGCTGTTCTGTCTTGGAAGGGTTCTGCTGAAGAGAAGCAACGTTCTTGTACTGGACGAAGCAACCGCTTCCGTGGACTCATATACCGATGCAATCATCCAAGACACTATCCGCTCCGAGTTCAGAGATTGCACCGTGTTGACAATAGCGCACCGAATCCACACTGTGGTTGACAGCGACCTCATTCTTGTCTTCAGTGAAGGTATGCCCCAACTCTGACAAAAAAAACACCGGTCCCATGCACGGTACTGCACATAGCTGCAGTGGTACTAAAACCGATGCTACATTGCTTTGTGATGAGCAGGAAGAATTGTAGAATACGACGCACCGTCAGAATTACTGAAGAACAAGAACTCTGAGTTCTCCATGCTTGTCAAAGAGTACTCGAGGCGATCCCGCCACTTTAACAATAGAGGAAACAAGTGACCGCTGACTATACAACCCAGAAGTTAATTCACAGAGGATTTTGCTGCTTGATGTAATGGAATGTTCTGTATATCAAAAAATAATAAAAAAATAAAGGCAACTCAGCGGTCAAGTGTAAACAGGAGTAATCTTTAACTTAATTTGAGGGAAACTTACAGTACGCACAGCGGGAAAAACTTGGTCGGGTCAGGCATTCCATCGAGCAGGAGGTGGGTGGTGCCGGGAGCAGGGGGACGGAAGAAACAGCGAGGGCCCAGCGCAGTGATGAGAGCCATGGCCGCCGCCGCCGCGCGAAGGGCAAGGCGTGATTGGCCTTGGGATTTAGCGGTTTAGCCACCTCCGCTTCTCCTCAGAGCGACCGAGCCCTGGGTTGGCGCTTTGGGACGTGTTTGGCTGGTAATACAAATGCCTGAGTAGATGGCTGCATATATTAAGTGAACAACATTATCTGCAGTAGCATATCGAAAAAATTATTAAGTGAAAACCAAATATTTGATGGAATGGTAAAAATATTTTTTAAAACATATTTATAACATTTCAAAAATTATAATGATCGGTATACGTGTAGATGATACGACAAGAGACACACATCAAATTCCAGCTCCAAACTCAACTTCGTTTAACGCTCTTTCTTGAATGGGGTATAGGCTTTGTTTTCTGATGAAATATCAAAGTTGTTCTGCAATCTGAGTCAAATATTTCTTCGAACGGTCATTCTTTATTCAATTTCTTTATAGGCAGCAAAAATATGACAATTCTGTCCAAAATATGACAGTCCTCCGTAGAGTAGTTAGCGCGGTGCGTGGCACATGGCAGCCACTCGTCTCCGTCTTTTTAATGGCTTCACCAGTGGCAGCATCTGCTGCGCCGTTCAGGTTCCTGTCGCCTCTCGCCGCCACCACTTCCCGGGCTCTAGTCCTCTCCTCCGCGACGCCAACGACCAGGAGGCGCCTTCTCTTCTCCGGCACGACCACCATTGCCGCCACCGCCATGTCCGTCGCCTCTGGCTCCGCTTCCTCTTACAAGGTCATCGACTCCCACCTCCACGTCTGGGCCTCGCCCCAGCAGGTGAGCGACTTGTGCGCCCAGTCTGGGCCTTCGTGCGGAGTGATTCTGTTGCCGGCGGCGGGGTGGCTGATTTTCCTTGTGTCTGTCCCGGTCAGGCGAAGGAAGGGTACCCGTACTTCCCCGGCCAGGAGGCGACGCTCCGGGGTGACGCCGACTTCTTGCTCGAGGTCAGTCAAAGGAGACCGTCAGAACTGCGTGACTCCGGGTTGTCTTGTGCGTTTGTTATGTATTCATTCCTGGCAGTAACCGTGTGTTAGAGACCAAATTGTGCCGGTACCACTGATGATTTGGTTGTTAGGGATGCAAACGTGAAGAATTGGCACCATTGAACTGTTGTATGGCCAATGATGGGGAAATCCAATTTTTATTTTTATGGATAGAAGGCGTAGGGAGAAACAGTTTGAGGTTTCTTTGCTCACTCTTTTGTACTTTGGTTAATTTGTTTCTTAAGTTATGATGGACCTGTTTGGTGATGCATGAAATTCATAGACGTACTCTAAGTGCACTTACCTTCTATATTGCTGTGTCATACCGACTCTTGGGTCAAAAAGATACATTTTTTTATGTGCGCTTTATATCAAAGAGTCCAATTAATCTAAGGATAGTTCTTTATGTTACCCATTGAGATAAATAACGCTTGTTGTGTGTAGTGATGCCTGATGCCGATTAGTCATTTCTTTCCACCCTCTTTTCTTTAGTGTATGGATGAAGCTGGAGTGGATGGAGCTCTCATTGTTCAACCAATTAATCATATGTTTGATCATTCTTTGGTAACTAGGTAAGAGTTTCCTTGCATACATCTCTTGAACAACAACAATCTGGGTTGGTCGTATGATCGTACTGATAAGATCGGTTCATTCCTTTCGGCTCTTATGTAGTGTGTTGAAGAAGCACCCATCCAAATTCATTGGTTGCTGCCTTGCAAATCCTGCAGATGATGGGAGTGGAATTAAACAGCTTGAGCATCTCATTGTACAGGTGTGTCTCTTGGAATTTTTGGAATTTTCTAGACTGATTCAACATAACACTTGGATAGCTTCTCACCAGGAAAAGTACCGTGCAGTGCGATTCAATTCTAACTTATGGCCATCAGGTCAAAAGGTCTGCAAATAGACAACTGTGAATTTCTACATAGTACTTTTCCTTGTAGATGATGATTTTCATGATTTTCGTTGAAAATCGTCAGTGACCTGATAGCTAAACTTTCCTCGAATAAATAGATGACTAATGAAGTCGGGAGGTCGTTGTTTGCTAAGGCTGGAGAACTTGGAGCGCCAGTTGCAATTATGGTGATGAAGGTAAAAAATGCATTTCTCCATCTCCATCTGATGTATTCTCAAATACATAGACTGCAATGTGCCTTCTATGTTGCATTATGCACAATGCACATTCTTTGTTGCAGTCACAATATCCAGTGGTTGTAATGAAACGTTGAGTATCCTTGAAATTAAAAGAAAATGTAGCACAATTTGTAAGTTATGAAGAGAAGAATGGTTTAGTGTTAGATAAAAGTGCATGTATGGTATTCTTGAGTTAAGGTGGAACTGATGTTAATAATATCTAAATGCAGATTCTGAACCCTGCTTATATGATATATATAAGGTAGGATGCATTACTTTTATGGGAATCCTGTTTGTACTTAGTTAGAAAAAAATGGAGAAAAGCATTAGGAAGCTAGTACTATTTAGTTAAGCAATAGGCAGTACATATATTCTGTTTTACAAACTTTGAGATTATTTTCATCATTTTCTGTTCTTTATTGTTCTTGTACAAGCAGGGAATTGGTCTATATGTTCAGGAAATAGAGGAGTTATGTAGGGATTATCCTAAAACTACTGTCATTCTTGATCATATGGCTTTCTGCAAGCCATCAGTGTAACCTCTTTCTTTACATGTTTATAATTTGTCAAATGTAATCCTTATCAGAATAATGCTTATATTCAGTTATTTTACATTGGTATACAGGAATGACGATGAAGAGAAGGCATTCTCTTCATTTCTAAGCTTATCCAGATTCCCACAGGTAGGACCTAAAATCTGTTCCCTTGTCTGTGTGCAGATCGACTCAATTTGGTTCCTTTTGTTTTTATTCGTATCGTGCATGATCATGTTGTGCCTCAGAAAACAGCATTCTTGTGTAAGTGAACTGGTATAGATTGATACTATTGCCATTTATTGCTATTATCAGAGATAAATAGCATTGGCATGATTTTACTAATGCCACCTACTCCTGCTATTGTATACTAATGCCATGTGCATTACTTCAACAGGTTTATGTCAAATACAGTGCTCTTTTTCGCATTACAAGAGAAACATATCCATATGAGGACACTGCTCAACTTCTTTCCCGTGCTGTCTCTAGCTTTGGAGCCAATCGAATAATGTGGGGAAGGTGAATTCGTATATTCATTATGAGCTTCGTTTGATCACACTCATCAGGAGAGACCACTCCCAGTTAATTGACTAATCATTTTCAATGTTGATTGCTACATAATCCCGGGGAAGCAAACGCATATTGCTAACTGAAAATCCCAAATGGAATGCAAAATCATGAGTTGCTGCTTTCTTCAGTGCTGCACTATAACCATGCAACTTACGCCCTGTACTTGCGCTGCAGTGACTTCCCGTATGTTGTTCCTGAATGCGGTTACAAAGGAGCAAAGGAGGCAGTCTCTCATGTTGCGGGCAAGGTAGCCGCTATTCCGAAGTCAGACTTGGAATGGATATTAGGCAAAACAGTGAGCCAACTCTTTCAAGGTGCATGGGCTACCCAGTGAGGGAGCGGGTTGTGTATTGGTCAGTGTGGTGAAGCATACTGGAATATCACTATGTAATATCTCCTTGTTTGAGAGGAAAAGCTGTCCTTCAAGGTCAACTGCGTATATGTAATTCAGGAATGTTCTGCTTACCAAATAAAGCACTTCATTATCTAAAAAGCACTTCCAAATTTCAGACTTCTGTAGCAAGAGGACCCTGTACGTTCTTCATAAAAGACTCACGCCTTTTTTTTATCTTTTTGGTTTGAAAACATACCGGCTCTCTTTGTAGCAAGAGGACCCTGTCTCTTTTTTTTGGTTTTATAAGCAGCTTAGAGCATCAAAATCCGCAACCAAGAACAGTCGGACAGCACTGGTTTCACCAACCCGCTAAGCTCCATCCTTTGGTAAGAGCATCTTTAAAAGATAAACCAGAACCCATTTAAACAAAATTATTGGTGTTTAGGCAGAAAAAAAGCAGGGCTTAAAACAAGCCATAATAAGAACGTTGAAACGTCGATGCAACATAAAGAGTCAAGACTCCAAACCGAACTATTGTGACACCAAGAAATCAAACACTACTTCACTGTTAAATAGAACTAAACAAGATGGGGTGAATTTAGGGCGTAATCAAATCAGCTGCCCGTGGCTGTTGCTGGCTGCGGTGTGCAGCAGCGCAGCACAGCCAATCGGAACAGCATGCGAACACAAGAACCAAAACAGCTGTCCGTCTCCACCTACTGACATCTCTCATGTAAAAAATAGCTACTGCAGCAGCCAAGCCAGCGACAGCCTCAATCAGCTTATTTGATCACGCCCTTACTCCTCATTTACTGTCCGGCTATGCTATCTAATTCGTCTCTCTGTGGTCGATAATTTTTATTCTTATTATATTTGTGACAAGTGTATAGTGCTAGCTGTCACCTCCATTACATTTTTCTCATTAAATGTAACAAATTTGCAACAAAATCCAGTAATGCAACAGCTTGCAGCCCACTGGTTTTCCCTGCCCTTTCTAGCCAGACAAACCTCACATTTGCAACGCGATACCGAATTACCAGACTCTAGCGATATGCTCCGTACTCTTCATATTTTAACACATCATAGGGGCCAAAAAGCAAGAAGAGAGGAGACCAATGGACGGCTGACCCCACTGACCAGCGCCACCGCCTCTTCCGAGAGCGGAACGAAGCCCTACTACAGCAGCCCAAGACAGCCGGAACCGCATACGCAACGCAACCCGGTCATGCAGCACCAGCAGCCGCCGCCGTCGTCGCCGTCGCCGCAGCAGCAACAGTGGATGATGCCTCCGCTCCCGCAGGGCTTCGTCGTTGGCGCGGGAATGCCGTCGCAAGGGACCGGGGACTTCGGCGCGGTGGCGGCGTCGTCGCGGGCGGAGGCCGAGGCGGCGGCACGGGCGCGCGCGGCGGGGCAGATGGCGTGTGAGGACGCGTGGAAGGTGCTCCACCCGGACTACAAGACGCCCTTCTCCTCCGTCGAGGATGCCGTCAGCAGGTGCGCACGCGGGCACGCGATCTCTCTCGCTCCCTCTCGCTCCCTCTCGTGTCTGGGTCCTCAAGCGGTTTAAAGCGTCTCGCACTCGTGTTCTTGCATGGATCATACATTTTTGTCCTTTTCTTCCGAACCTTTTTGGGTTTTTTTTTCTTTGATGTCTTCGTCGTCAAAGGTGAAACCCAGAGATTCATTCCTGTATCTGATTTGATGACGAAGTGGCTTGCTAGTCGTGTAATACTGCTATTGGCGCAGAGATTTTTTTGATCTGGGGGATGCGTATGGTATATACTGGATTGGGCGCAGTGATTTTCGATCTGGGGAACGTATATTTGGCAACCAAAATTTACGACTAACGGGCGAAGTATTGGGTAGTCTAGCATCAAGTGATGGCTTTGCTGAATATACATATACGTGCGTTAATTTCGTAGTTCCTATGATAAACACGAAAACGCCTCTGACCACGAAAACGCCTTTGATCATGTTGTTTGTGTTTCTAACAATCTGAAGAGAGACTAGATTTTTTGACAAACCGTTAAAATTGCTGATTATCATTTCGCTAATGGTTAACGGTAATGTTACTTTTCCTCAACCATATCTGAGGAAACGTACTACATTTCTGAATGCAGTATTTCCACTCTGACACTCTGTTATCCGAAATGCATACTTGTATTGATCCTGTTGAAAATGCTGTTCCAATTTGACAAACCAGTCGATTCCACGGTAGTTTGTTCACCATATTAATTCTCTTCTTGACTGAAGTGTTACATACCGTTACAAGAAAAATCAATCGAAATTGTCTAACCTAAAGAGAAAGTCTGCCTGCTGCAGTTATGTCATTTTGGTAGCAACTGTCCGCGTTCTGTTCATTACCAATTTTACCATGTATCGTAAATGCTTGAAACGCACAAATTTTAATAGCTGCTAAATTTCTTCCTCTTATGATCAGGCTACTACCGTACCACGTCTTCTCGGAGCAGGAGGACTACGACGACATTGACGGCGGCGGCGGCCACGGCGCCACCGTGACGGAGAAATCAAGCTCGCAGGAGTCGGAGGACGAAACGAACGCCCAAATGGAGTACCTGCTCGCGGAGTTCGAGAAGCAGTTGCTGACCTTCAACGTCATGACCCGGCAGCGCGCGGAGGGCTTCAGCCGCGGTGAGGAGGGTCTCATCCTTGAGAAGGCACTCATCGAAGAGGAGCGCCGGCAGTTGGAGCGCGTGCGCGCAGCAGTTATCGCCCAGCAGCAGCAGGAGCAGGAGCAGCAGGAGGCCGCGCGCGCGCGCCTGGTGCTCGCGCACGCGCAGGCCGCGGCGGGCACCAGCTGGCCGCAGGCGCAGCAGCAGCCCTCCACTCCCTCCTGGCAGCAGGCCCTCGCCGCGGTGGCGGCGGCGGCGACGCGCGGACAGGGGAGTTCCAGCGGTCGGGCACCAGCCGCGGTGTCCTGGCAGCAGACCCTCGCCGCGGCGGCGGCGGCGGCTCGCGGTCAGCCGATGGCGCCGACTATGTTCATGAAGCAGCAGCAGCAACAACAGCAGGAGATGACAATGACAGCCGGCGCGTGGCAGGCTTTGTCGCACGGCGAGGACACCGGCAGGCAGAGGCAGGCGCTGATGCAGGCCCTGATGATGTATCAACTTCAGCAGCAGAAGATACAACAACAGCAACAGGAGCAGCTCGACATGACGGCGGCGGAACTGGCGGCTCGCGGCGAGGGGAACATCGGCGGGCAAGCGATGACACCGGCTATGGTGATGCAGCTTCTGCACCAACAGCAGCAGGAGATGATGGCGTCGGGCACGTGGAAGCTAGGCGGACGGCAGGGGTACGCGACGCCGCGCGGTGACGGTAGCTCCAGCTCGCAAGTCGGCGCCATGCTCATGCAGCAGCAGCAGCCGCCGCCTCTACAGGGGCAGGGCGCCGCCATGGCACTGCCGTGGCGCAGCAGCGCGGAGAGAGATGACTAGTAGTGTTTGTTACTATTTGTTAGGACTTCGTGAGTCGTCCGACCTGCGTCTCTGTTGACTGTATGTGGAGTAACAATAACAACACCCGAAACTAGATTACAAGAAAAAAGCACCCGAAACATTTTTTTGGCGAACACCCAAATCTTTTTTTATTTTCTAATACATAAAGCTCATTTTTAGACTGAATATGTGCTATGTAAAATTAAATTATCTCATAACTATGTATATTGTCCCGTTATTTGCCCTTTCTACATGAGGGTACGTTCGGGTTCCTGGATTTTAGATAATTTTAGGGAGAAATTTCAATCCAATGGTGTTGCTCCCGTATTTGACAAATCAAACAAGGTATACTGAGTCTCGTGCAATATTCTGTGAAACAAAAGCAGGGTAATATCAAGCTACTAATGAAATGACAGATAAGGGATTCATAACTATTTTTAGAGGCAATGAAATATCAAGGTAGAGATGCCACGATATCAACTACATGGTACCACAAAAAATTATGCGTACAGGTGAAAATCAGTCAAACACATTCTCGAAGTCAAGTAGGCAATAGGGTCAACTCCGAATCAAACTTGATCATATAGAACAAGGTCTTAAATCATAACAGTGCGTGTATGTGTGTATCTTGTATATCATATAGAACACTTTGTAGGGTAAAACAGACAACCGGATGACAAACTATCACCTTATCTTAGCGCAGCGGGACTGACTCTTTGTACCTAGCATACAACTACAACAGTAGATTACAACATATGGACCTCGTCTTCGGCCATTGCCACCCTGAATCGTGGAATTGACACAGCATGATGCCAGACTTCCTCGATATTTTTGATCAAACGTCCCTGCAGAATTTTTGGTAGATCCAAATTATTGTTGGTGTTGGGGACTTGAGAGCGTCATGATTCATAGTATAGTACACGAGCAGCGAGTCGTCTTGGGCAACTTATTGGCCTTTTTATCTGTTGGAAAAGAGTAACAGGGGAAACAGCATTCAGGCTCTACGAAATAACAAATCACATACTTTAGTTTTGCATTTTAATTTCCTTCAGAATTTCAACCACAAAACTCATGCAATAACCAAATTTCCTTAATTACTTTCAGGTCACTATGATATGACAATTTTTACCTCAGTTTCTGAACGACAGATCTGCAGAAATATGATTTCTTAAGCTGGCTTGGCAAATAGCTTTCTCCTCATTACTCATGCTTGCTCTTACCCTCTCAAGAAATGAATGTGCTACCATTTCACTCCTAAGTCTTAAGGCCACTAGAAAACCTAGAATCAGGATGCTCTCAACAAAATCCCAGGATATTTTATGAACTAAAAGTCCAATCATTTCATAAAAGCACATAGCCCATTTGAAACCCTCTGAACAGTACAAAGTGATACAGTGACGTGCTAAATTAAAACAAAAACATTCAAATCCTCCAAGGCTTAAAAAAAGGTCATCTTGCACCCTAGAGTAGTTCTGGAAGGCACCAGTCCAGAACAAGATATTCAGGCTAGTTATGAATGATAAACATTTGTCAATTTCAACAGGCTTTATAGCCACAAGATTCAAATCCTGATGCTCTTGTTGCATCAGGAAACTTAGCCCAAAACAAGATGCGATGGCCCGGTAAGAACAACTAATGGGGACAACAGCTTGAATATTTGGTTGCACAAGCCCTGTTTTTTTACCTTAAATCATGATACAGCTCTTTCATACGTCACTAACTCCCTACTGCAACAAAGAAATCCTATAGGACATGCTTCTCATTTCAACATTTCTATTTCTACATCAGCACGCGAAGCATTCAAGCATATTCCTTAAAATGGGAATCAATATAAAGGTCTTAAGTTACTAATAAAGCAATAATCTGACAAGAAACATACTGAAACTCTGATCCGCAGAACTGAAATTGAAAGGTACTTCAAACAATATTATCCAATCTATGGAGGTGGAATAGACAAGCCGAAAGGCCATAAGAATTCACCTGGTTTTGATTTGGCTGATGATGGCTGAACGACGACGTGCATTGTTATAGCATTACTAGGAAGATCACCAAAAGGCGCTCTGCACTGTGCAACATTCTTGTCATTTTCTAGAATTTTCCCTCCGCTTATCAATTTCACATCATTAGCCGTCTTTGGGATAATTGATTTATCTGTGACCAAAATCATTGTAGATATTAACAACATTGCAGAAACACAAGCAAAATGTGTGCATTTATCTAATAAATCCAGATCTGAATTGAGTGTTACATATTGAGAGACGTCATACTGGGTTTCTTTTAAACACAGAAACGACACACTGTAACTGTGTCATGTAAGTAACTATTTCTTCAGAAATATATTAGATGAAGCAAGAAAACATGGTGGCATCATATATGCCCATTGCTAAGCATTTCCATAGAAAAATAACCATGGCTGACTTGATTTAAGAACTAAACACACGTCAAAGTGAACTATGCTAGATCAGTAAATATTAGTGTATAGAGAATTCTAAAACAATATCTCTTCTTTGTGGTTTCTCTGTGGTGGCGTGAGTCCCCTTACGCCTGGTGAGGCGCCACGCTGTAACATTTAACATTTGTCTTTGCGTAATGCATTGGGACTGGGGCTTGGTCCCTAGAATTCTAAAAAAAATATTAGTATATAGAGAATTAATGAAGTTAAATTTCAAGTGTGCAATTCAACATCTGACCCTGCACTATTTTTTCTGTCAAGTTCGACAAGACTTCTTTTGGATATCATTGACACAGGATATTTTAGTGATCAATTTGATCCGTAATGCCACAAGGAAAAACCTGCTGGTTAAATAAGCATACAAGAATATAAGATGTCTGCAATCATGTGGTACTAGCAAAACACATGCACCTTCTTCAGCATAGATGCATCACTCATCTGTCTCATTACAGGAAACAAGTAACATCCTCCTGGAACACCCTTGGCCTCTAAAATGGGACAAGATATCTTATAATTATGTGACCTATTAAACAACACTAGAAAACCGAGTCCATTCCAAGGCATTGCCACTTTCTAATGTGCTTCACTGGACTATTTCGAGGTGTTAATCCAGGATACTTTGTTGAGAATCTAAGGATCAGCCTAGCCTCAATGTAGCAATATCCCTCATATGTAGAAACAATAGCCATCAGGCACTTCTTTCTTTGCAAGCACGCGTTATCTCAATAGCATGTATTTTTCATCATGGAACTTTATTCAACTAATTCAAAACATACCAGCTACACATCCAATGGTAAACTATGCTAAGCCATGTAACTTTATGCAACAATTCGCAAGATACCAGGTAGACATCCAATGGTAAACTATGTTTAGACACATTTTATTCCAAACAAAACCTATAACTCAATTGCATAGCCTTCAATCAGGTACTCAGGTGTCAAAGGGGCCACCTGGATTGTTCACCAATCCACACTCCTACCAATCAAAGGGTTTCTGAAACCTACTAAGTTCTTCTGATTAAGGGATGCAGTGATATTTCAATTTAAAACAATGTTCTTCCACTACAGTTCAAAACTAAAAGCGATATAAGAGCTGGACGGTTATTCAAAATTGTTCTGGCACACCACCATAAATGTAAGAATAATTAATACCATGTCTCAAAAGGCTAAAAGCAATTCACCAAAAGATCGAGCACGGGTCTATAGAGACAGCTCTGTGAAGTAAAAAAGGATTCCTAGTTATTTTCCTGCCGCCAGTATATTACATACTTTATTGCAGATACCGTTTCTTCTACACATTCAATCCATACAATTCAACCCAGTTTAGAACTTTTACAAAATGAGCGTTTACTAAAAATGGATGCATCCCTTTTCTTTTTTACCAAATCAAACAAAGAGCAAAATCATAATGGAACTAAACAGGCAAAGCTAAAGTAGCAAGGAGCCTCTCACTCTCCTTCAACGCCTGTGTCCCTATCGCCTCCCGCCAAACACCGACCAACTCTAACAACGAAAATTACAAATTTAGCACTATGGATCCCATAGGCACGAACAAGAGTTTGCACGGGGACTGCACGTGCACAGCACCAGGCAGCACCGCAGCAACTAATAAGTCTCCAGAGAATTAAATAGCTCAAGAAAAAAGAACGGGACTCTTGTTACGACCTTTGGGCCAGTCCGCGATGACGCGATCCTTGAGGGCGGCGACGGTGGTGGTGGTGGCGTTGCAGCGGATGGGGCCGATGTCGGAGCCATCAAATAGCCGGAACTTCACCTCGACCTCCTCCGCTTCCCCTTCCCGCTCCGGCTGCCTCTCCTCCCCATCCACCTTCGCCTCTTCCTCCGCCATTTCCCGGCCTCCCGCCAAGAACCGAAATGCTGCGGAGCTCAACTGGAGACTTGGGGACCCCGGATGCAGCTCGAACGCTCCGAGCGGGATCTTGAGTAGCCGGCGGGGACGGGGACGGGGGCGGGAGGGGTTGGGCGCTCGGGTTAGGGTTTGGTGGGGAAGGCGAGGATGGGTAGGAGAGGAGCAGGGGCGGAAGCAGGAGGCTGGCCAGTTCGGCGGGTTAGGAGGAAATGCCTTTCTTTTTGTTCATTTAATTAATACAAAAAAGAGGCTGTTTTTATTGGAAATATTGGCGGTCTACGGCTATTCTTCTATTCTTCCTATCCTTTCTTTGCAACGAAAAACGATTTCGCTGTGCACACAAATTTTTTTCTTCTCCCTTTTTCACATCTCCATCAAATCAACACTTCATAGAAGTTAAGCTCATCCTTAGTCTAGACAAAAAAAATTAGAGACAGCGAGGTTGGTAGTGGCTGGGTGACGGAAAAAGTCGGTTGGGAGGCGCTAGAGCGAAGACAACCAAAGTTATGGCAGTAGTGGTCGAGACGGGCGGTGGGAAGCGGCAGCAAGGGAGCGCCTCTAAAAGATAGGGTCCAGTTCGCTGGAACAAGCCATAGTAACCGCAGGTCAAGAAGGAGGCTGAAGTTAGAAATTAAAGTGGTGTCTCTTAGATCTTAATCATATGGTTATAAATTTCGAGTGCCCAGAACTGGTGAAACACTGAAGTGGTCCTAAAAAGACCCCTGAAAAATTGGATGTCATTGATTTTGTGCATGGGATAAACTAAAACTTTATAGTTAGATAATTCTTAAAAACAATTACTAATTCTATTTTTTTTAAAAGCGACTGACGAAAGTAGATCATTCCCGCTGTGTTCCATTAAGAAAAATGTTCCTTTCTTGTAGATTGCAAAAAAAAAAATCCTGAACCTATATATGATCCAGCTTTTATACAGTAAACCTTTCAAAAATATTGACATAGACCGACCTTACATGTGCTTTGAATAGAACAGACGAGATGATTCTTTTACCCTACGGTTAGGAATTACGAGCCCTTAAGGATCAAGCCTGGCACCTGTGGCGAGCAGGGCTCAAAATAGAGTGGGGATGTTGGGAACCCGGACTTGCGAACGAGTTTTTTTTTAGATAATGGTAATAGTACCGGTTTTTGCTTCAAGAGAAGCTACAACCACTTATACAACACTGCAACACTGTCGTCTGCAATAGAATGTTGATAATAAAATAAAAAAGACCATCTAAATGTTCCGGTGATAAGAAATTAATTGTAAATTCTATTGCTACTTCTCCACCTATGGTCGCTGAAAATCTGCATCACCGTCGTCTCCAGGCGATGACATGCATTCGTTATTATCATCTTGTCTTCCTCAGTCTTCTCCAAGTTATTCCAGAAGTGGAACCAGTGTGTTCCTCTGTAGAGTACTTGCATATAAGATTTCATTGCGGATTTATCAAAAACAATATTTTTAATTAGCCATATAGCCCAACATAAAGCCGATGCTCCTACAAGTAGTTGTCATTTTAGTTTAGGATACCATTTAGCCATGATCCAAACGCATGTTCTATGTTTTGAGGTGGAAACAGACCAAAACAAATCTGAACAATACCCCAGAGGAATCTCGTGTTTCTACGATCGAAAAAGAGATGATGGATTGTTTCATCCTTTGGACAGAAACTATATAATTTACTCCCATTCTAATTCCTTTTTGAAAGATTATCCTTTGTTAATACCACCCCTTTATATAGATACCACATAAATATTTTTATCTTCAAAGGCATTTTTAATTTCCACAATACTTTATTTCTCTCTCTAATCCATTGTTAATACAAGCAAGATACATCGAATGCACTGAGAAGATGCCGCTTTGATTTAGGTTCTAGCGAAATACATCTGCTTCATCATTTAGTTGAATGTGCACTATTCGCATCACTAAGTCCTCCCACAAGGTACGGTTAATGTCGTCTAAAGATTTTCTGAAAGATACATTTAGTGGTACTGTGCTGAGAACATTAGCTACCGAGTCACTCTTTCTTCTCACTATATTATACAACGATGGATACTGTTGTTGGAAAGTAAAGTACCAAGCCACTTATCTTCCCAAAATCTGATATTCTTTCCATCTCTTAGCTGGAAAGATCCAAATCTAAAGAATTCTGGTTTAACTTTCATTAAGCCTGACCAAAAGTGAGAGTCTCCTCGTTTCCTTTCCACTTTACCAATTATTTCTAAGTAATTGTTGCCACATGCCCTCTTTGTTGATGAGCTTGAACAACCATTTACTTAGAAGACATTGCTTTTGTAATTCAATGCTTTTTATGCCCAAACCTCCTTGATCTTTAGGTTGACAAATAATACTCCATTTTGTCAATCTGTATTTCTTTCTCTCACTATCACTTTGCCAAAAAAAATCTTGATCTATAATATTCGATTCTCTCAAGGACTCCCTTGGGAACCTCAAAGAACGAGAGCATGAACATGGTTAGACTAGTTAGAACTGAATTAATTTAAGACAAGTCGCCCTCTGACTGACAGATGCTTTCCTTTCCAACTACTTAGTTTTTTCTCAATTCTTCCTCAATAATTTTCCAATCTCCATTACTTAACTTTCGGTAATGCATAGGTATTCCTAGGTATTTGAAATGGAATTCCCCTCATTGGCACCCAAATAACTGTGCATATTACAAATTCATACTCTTTAGCTTGACAAAACAAAATATTTCACTTTTATGAAAATTAATTTTAAGACCAGATAGCTGTTCAAAAGCGCTTAGGAGCAGCTTCATGTTCTTAGCTTGATCTAAATTATGATCCATAAAGAGTATTGTGTCATCCGCGTACTGTAAAATTGATAATCCATCATCAATAAGATGTGGTATGACTCCTGTTATCTGGTCATTTTCTTTAGCTCTTTTGATCAAAACTGCAAGTATGTCAACTACAATGTTAAAAAAAAATAGGAGACAATGAGTCACCCTGTCTTACACCCTTCTTTGTTTGGAAATTAGGCCCCACTTGATCATTGACTTTGATTCTGACGTGACCCCCTTTTATAAAAGAATCAATCCATTTACACCAAGTTGGAGAGAATCCTTTCATCCTGAGAGTTTGTTGGACAAAACTCCATTTTATCTTATCATATGCCTTTTCAAAGTCATTTTCAGTATAATGTCATTTTTCCTATGCATCTCATGAATGGTTTTATGTAGTATTACAACTCCCTCCATAATGTTCCTCCCTGATAGGAACGCAGTTTTGTGTAGAACTGATCACCTTTTGGGCTATCCCCGTTATTCTGTTTGTAGCCTTGCGAACGAGCTAAGCTCGGTTTCCAATTTTATATTTTTTAGCTTTTATAATAGTTCAATTGCCACTCCAAATTTGACCTAACCAGTACGAACTTCTAGAAAATTAATGTAGTACTTGTTTGATTGGTCGTATGGAATAAAGCTGGGGAAAAAATTGCCACATGCAAGATTCTTTCGATTTAATATAGAAGCTCAATTCCTAGTTCCCTTCTCACGTTGGTTTTTGTTATCAATGATATTATTAGTGAGTGATTTATATGTTTTAGGTAACACTACCCCAATTTTCAATTATAGACACCTTAATTTTTAGTATCATGTTTGATAATTTGTCTTATAAAAAATGTGATGAATATTAATTATAGAGATTGTGTTATAATTTGGTTTATGTTATAGTTGTTTAAATCAAGACTTCTAATTTTATTTTTAAAATAAGACGAATGGTTTAAATTGATGTTAAAATGTTAGGTGTCAAAAATAATATAAAGTTAGTATTAGTTAATATTCAGTTTGATTAAGACCATATAATATAGAGAGAAAATCACCTATTTCTTCAAACTTAACATCACATTTAACTATAGCATCCTCTTTTAGCTTTATGTGTGGCTTCCTCTTGACATCGACACTATTTTTCTTTGTCTTAATTTACTTGTTTATTTAGGATCTTATATTTGTCTCATTTTACATGTTTACCTCACTTTCCAATACATCTTTTTGTCTTCCTAATATATTCTTATCTTATTTTTCTTATTTTATTTTCTACACACATACTTTATTTCTTTTTTCTTAATCTGCGTGTTTGCATCAAACGAATAAGTAAATTGAGACAAAAAGAGTATGGACTTCAACTCCATCGACTACAACTATAGTTTAAGCATGACATCATCGAACACGACTACCTGTATTCGTTGCGTATACTTGGACACGGGGATAAAGACCTACAAGCACTAGATCCTCGTTGGTCTTTTCTCTCCAGTCACATGATCGTGTTATAATTAGGAGAGATGTCAGTTGTCTTCTTCTCCAGTGTCTCACGCGACACTTTTTGTTGTATAAGTGTGGGATGTTAGAGATATTATGTCTAGAACTATTTTACTCTATTTATACCGATCGAAATTCTAGTAGTAATATAATCTAATAATATATAATCATTCATGACATTATACGAAAGAGATATTTCACGTAATCTTCCAGTGGCAGCAAAAGGAGAGAGTCGAGACAGAGGTGCACGCGTGGACCACAGCGAGCAAAACAAGCGGCTGCAGCAAGCACGGGATAAAAGAGCGCCGAATAAGCTGAGTGCTTGGACCACTGACCGGAATAGGTCAGCAGTCAAGGAGCATCGCGTCAGCCTGGGGAGTGGGGACTCTCTCTCTCTCTCTCTCTCTCTCTCTCTCACCGCAAACGGAAGCCGGCAGCGGCGTGCACGCGTCGGGCCAGCTTTTCCCCCTCTCGACGTCTCCTCGTCGACTTCTTTTCCTCGGGCATCGCAGGCAGAGGCAGGCGGATCACGTACGTAGTACCGGAACCTTCATTCTCTCCATGGCCAGGGGCCAGGGCAGAGCGGCGGAGACGGCATGCCGGCCGGCCGGAAGGGCCAGGCCGGGGGAGATCGCTTTGTTAGTGCATATGGTGGGTGGCCGGCCGGGCTTACTAGCTAGTAGCTTTTCTCTCTCGTCGTCGATCGCTTTCTTTGCATGCTGTGCGGCAGCTCGCATTTGCATGGCGCCAGCAGAGATCGGCAGCAGGGGAGACCAGCAGACAAAGCACCCCCTGCTCGCAGCCCCCTCGTGCTTAGTACATATACTAGTATACAATTTTTATACTGGTACGCTTGTATAGATACAGTTTGATTTTAAAATGCACGTATCGTACTTAATTAGTATATAGTGGAGGTCCTGTTAGTACTCTGGTTTTTCTCTTTCACCGGTTGATCCCCGGACTCGACCATGTATAGGAAAACAAGGGTGATCTCTTTTTCTTTTTTCTTTCTTAATAATGGAAACAAGGTTCAAGCTTCTACGCCATCACAAAAACATGCTCCAACTCAGTAATAAAGACAAGAGAAATAAAACTAACAAATCTCTTTTTACTAGTTGAACTGATCGGCTAATTCTAGGTAATAATAATTGTTAATTAGTGGTTTGGAACATCCCCATGACGACTAACAATAGTATCTCGTGCCTAGATGTGGCCCTCGTCATATCTTGAATTTTCATCTAGTTTCTCTCCAAAATAACTATCTACCATAAACACATATAGGAACGAACATGAAGTTTTCAAAGATTTAAGACCCTACTAATATTTCAATTTTGACCTTTGCCGCCGTACCTTAATTTCTTCTTGTCCCTCGCTACAGCTAGCGAGCTAGCAATTATCTTCTTACGTACTGAGAGTTGCATGGGCGCAGATCTCATTGCTAGCTCCGACGGCCACTAGCTAGGTAGCTAGCTACATCTCTCTTGACGTGCATCGAGCCACCAATGAACATCACGACAGCACCATGTGCATATGGAGGCTGTCAAACCACAACAGATCCTATATCAAGTACTACTAGTTAGCCTTGCATTACCATTTTAATTATGCCAAGAAAACACGACGGATCGATGACGGCCACACACACAAGCATGATCGCAACAAAGCTATACTACATACATATCATGCTTAATTTGTAAAATGATGATCAAAAGCAAAAGTACGACGAACGAATAGAATGAACGGAGACGTACAACGACACGCTATTTCGAAATAAAAAGATGAAATTAATTAGAAAAAGCAAGTACGAAAAACGTACTACACACACGAAACAAAAGATATCGTGATCGGCCACGGTCAAGATTACGCTCGCTCGCTGTGCCGGGCCGCCCTCGTGAAAACCTGAAAAGCTCGCGTGCACGCGCGCGCGCGCGCAGCCCTTCTCTCTCTCTCTCTCTCTCTCTCTCTCTCTCTCTCTCTCTCTCTCTCTCTCTGTGTGCTAGCTTCTTCACCGAGATCCGGGCGAGACGCCATGGCTTGGTGGACGTGGATACGTTGTACGACGGCCTGCCGCACCTGCATTTGCATACATGCTTTTTTCCCGTGCGGCATGCAACTTTTCGCTTTCGCCCCATCACCCTGCCCTCGGCCAGTGACCATGATCGACGACACGCCGGCGGCGGAGCGATCGATCCGACGGCGGCCGGCGACACGGGAGAGGGAGGCCCTCGGGATCAGGAGCCACCCCAACCTGACCATGTAATTAAAGTGGACGCGTGCGTGCTTTCACAAAAGCTCGGAGGAGGGTTAACCGTTTAATAACTGTTTGGTTTAGCTCATTAGTCGATCATACCTTTGTTGTAGGAATAGTCGGTGGCTGGTGTACTAGATAACTACCATTAGCTAGCTAGTACATAAAGGTAGCTTATTCGCATGTGAGTGAATCCTTGCAGCGAACTTTCGTGATATCTCTCTACACTGACAGCATGCAAAGTAGTAACTTGGTTTGTCCGTACGTACATGGACCATGCATGCATACAATTTCTGTGCGCCTACTTTCTACATATGTTTTAGAAAATGCACCACATACACACACATATATAAATATAGTTCTAAATATATATATTACCCCGGCCGACAAGCCCATTGGTCGCCATGATCTCACCCACACATGCATTCCACACGTTAGACCAAGCTAATAATTAAACTGATGAGGGAACGAACCACCTCGACAGTTAGGTGACAGTTAGATAAAGATCAATAGCATAGTAGCACTGTGCTACGTGCTACACACGGCAGCTTTGCATAAACTATGCGTACGTCAGCTACAGGGAAAGCTTAACCCTTTAAGTTTCCCATAGTCGTCCCAGCTATGTACTATGTTATATATATAAATCTCTCTCTCTCTCTCTCTCTCTCTCTCTCTCTCTCTCTGATACAGCTTCTACAAAGATATGATACGTGAATGTATTGCAGATTTTCTTGAGTGACCTACAGTTGTCCTATTCTTTACTTCTTTTACTTTTATAATCTTGTTGTTGTAAGTTAAGAATTTTAGTACAACTAACTAGAAGAGCGAGTGTATATTTCTCTAGGTCCCTTGTACACATATATATTATCGACAATATTATTTCCCAAAACATACACATCATACTTAGGTATACACCCTCTGCTGAAATCTTTTTGTTGATGTTAAAACAAGGAGAAAACAATTAGTTGGTCCTTTGCAAAATAAATTTTATTGGGAAATTCTTTTCCTTGTAAGGATCTTAAACGATAAAATAAGGGGGGGTTCGGATTTTATCGACTTGCGTAAGATCATCTTCTTAGCAAATTTGCCTTAGGGCTGTCTTATTATTACCACACAGGGGGTGTTTACTTCTCTGTATTGTAGAAAGTTTGAGCGACCGGCTATAAGTTGCGCCGAGACATTTCCCTGTGGAAGCAAAAGCCGGCCTTTGCGGTCTGTCATCACCATCGGTCGAAATCCTTGGACAAATCTTCAGTAATGCGGCCTCTCTCTCCTTTTTCGTGTGGCTCACTGATTAAAGATAAAAAGGGGTGTGGCATGCAGGAGTCGCCCGGGGGAGACAAAAGAACATCACCGTGATGTAATGCACTAGCTCGAGGCCGGCCTATTCATCCAGCGGTACGCATTTGCATCAAAAGTAGGGGCTTGTTTGTCTCTCGCTTTGTTTTTTTAGATATCTGTCTCGAGATATAACGACATGAAGAACGATGTAGTAACTGTTTAAGCATCCCTAGATGATCGTAGCTAGCCTAATGAACTCCTAGCTAGCTAGGATTTGATCGGTTTCTAATGTATCTGTCCGAAATCTCTTCTTGTTATATTAGGTTTCGTCCAGTCGTTTGTCACTACACTACTCGAGAACAAAAAATATGTATTTTTAAATAGGGAATAGTATTTGAATATTCCAGCTTCTACATTGATACATACATACTATAATATTCCAGCCTCTACATTGATACATTGAAAGGTTGACTGGTTATTTTATTAATAAAATACAAAATAAATGAGCTGAGAATGTATAGCGGTTATAGATGTGTATATATGAACTGCATGTGTTTTGTGTAAAGTCATGCCATTAATTATATATATATATTATAGTACTATATGGTTAGCTTGGTCATGAGAGAAGGACGTACGACACATCCTAATAATATAAGTACAGCTTTAAATAAAGCTACTTGATCAACTGGGACGATGACCTTTCGATTATAAGTAGTAGTTGCTTAAAGAAAACTAACTGCATACTACCCCCTTTACCCAGCTCCTCCTCGATCTATATATAGACGCACCTTCTCCCACCTCTAGCTTGCCAGCCCTAAAGCAGAGACAACGAGTCCGTAGAACACACACACACCTTCCTCTCACAAACGCGAACTGCTCCCAGCCCTTCATTCTATCGATCGATCGATCGATCAGGCGGCCGTGCGACAATGCAGTACGGTGCGGCAGCTGAGCAGGCGTGGTACATGGCGGCGGCGATGCCGGCTCCGGCGGTCGAGGAGGCGGCGGCGGAGCGCGTGGAGCGGCTAGCGTCGGAGAGCGCGGTGGTGGTGTTCAGCGTGAGCAGCTGCTGCATGTGCCACGCCGTGAAGCGCCTGTTCTGCGGCATGGGCGTGCACCCCACGGTGCACGAGCTAGACCTCGACCCGCGCGGCCGCGAGCTGGAGGGCGCCCTCGCGTGCCTCCTCGGCGGCGGAGGCGCCGCCATGCCGGTCGTCCCCGTCGTGTTCATCGGCGGCAGGCTGGTCGGCGCCATGGACCGCGTCATGGCCGCGCACATCAACGGCTCCCTCGTGCCCCTGCTCAAGGAGGCCGGCGCGCTCTGGCTGTGATCCTCCATGAGCTGCTGATGCTACTAATAGTAGGGCCGATTAATTTATACCTTTCACAGTGAGTTAATCATAGGCCGATCAGATCAGCGTGTGTTTAAGTTGTGTGTGTGTGTGTGTGTGTGTGTGTGACTGCGTGTGAGAGAGAGAGGTCAGTGATTTTTTTGCAGATGCTGTGCCTCCGTCTTATGTGTGACTTGAGCTCTGCTGTGTGTGCTTTTGCATGCCCATACGTATGAGTGTGTGTGTGTGTTTGCATTGCTTGCTAGCTTTGGTGCCGGCGAGAGATTATATGGCTAATCTCTTCCATCTTAGTAATCGATCAGTTTGGCTTGCCTTATTTAATTTTGATGATTAAATTTCTCTCGTGTTTTACTCCCTCCAACTTTCATTTCTTGGCGTTAATTAAGACAATGCCCACAAAAGTTCAAAATTGAGGCAGAAGAAGCATATATATATATATATATACTACCTCTCACAATATAAACATTTCTAGTTTTGGTCAAAGTCAAACACCGTCAATATCTATAAAAATAAATTATTTTAAATATAAATATTTATAGCTTATGATGAATCTAATAATATTATTTATATATAATTAAACATTATAAATTTTTATTATTGATGGTCAAAAATGAAGAAGATTGACTTTGACCAAACCTAAAAAGGCTTGAGAGTCATGGATGATCAATTGTCCCATGTTAACAATTCAATTATTTGGTTTTACTCGGAGTGCTGCCACTTGTTTCATTAGATTCTGAAATGTGAACATATATTCTGATCAATCTGTAACCATTTCATCATCGATTCGCCGCCTTTAAAGAGAAAACATCAATGGTACTATAAAAACATTTGCATGCTTACTTTCTTCATTTAAAATTGTTGACAAAAATTCTAGTTGGAAATGGAAGTAAAGTTGCTGTCCCTATAGCTATATTAGTAGTGGTATACTCCTTTGTTCTTTTTTATTTGTCGTCATTGACTTTGACTGAAAACTTTGACCGTTTGTCTTATTTAAACAATTAGTTCAAATGTGCAAAATTTAAAATTAAGATTAAAAACCTATAGTAATAAATCAAATTCTAATAAAATATTTAATATTTCTCATATTTTTTTAAATAAGACGAATGATCAAAGTTGTTGATCAAAGTCAACGGCGATAAAAAAAAGAAAAGAATAAAAGGAGTACTATATTAGATTAAACAGAAGTTGATATTCATAGGAATTTATAACAGCAAGTGGGACTCCTGTGCTCGGCCGCGTAGTCGGTGCTTCTTACTCTCGTCTAGTGGTTTTTTGTTTTTGAACCTCCTTTTCGCGGCATGCATGCATGCTCATCTTTTTGCATGAGCTTGCAGCGAGAGCTGCGTATGACCGTGTGTGGGTGCTGCTATCTTTACGCTTTGTTCGAGATGCATGCCTTTCCACTGTTTGCTTCGCTTGCGTCTCCCTCTCCTTCTTGCTCCGTACGTGTCTTTTCTTTTACAAGCCACGACCTTATTAATGGGTTGGTCCGCGTTACGCAGTGACTGTTGTTAGTGAGACGGAGAGGTACGTAGGAGATAGCTAAGGCCTCCCCTCTCTCATCTCATGGCTGATTACTTGTTTGCAAATTTTAACTAAAAAAAAACTGTCAGTCGACACACGAAGTATCGTCGTCCACTGCGCATTATTATGTACACAAATTTATGCTCATACATTTGATTATTCTTCATACTCAAAAGTTTTACACAAGGATAAAGTAATAAATCATGATTTAAGGATATCTAATGATAAAACATGTCATAAAAGATAGTAATGATTGTATAATTGAACTCAAACTTTTAATAAGACGAACGGTCACACATGATGCCTAAAAGTCAAAGACAATATGAAAAAGTATTTGACATCATCGACTTTTACGTCCTGTTTGTTTTAGCTTTGACAGGCTCCGCTCCTACTGGCACAAGTACTGTTGAGACACTATAGCGCAGAGCACTTCTGCTGGTCGTGAGTAAAATGAACAGGGAGCAGTTGGAGCTCCAATTTGTAGCTTCGTTCAGCTCCCGGAGCGGACGCATCTGACACAACGTAGTGCCGGAGCTGAAGTTGCGCAAAGCTAAAACAAACAGACCTTTAGTGTCGTTTTTAATGATTTCCCTTATTTAAAAGAGAATTAATTTTGATATTTGACAACAATACACAAATTTAATAATTAATTGATTTCCTCTAATTATAGTAAACTAATATCTCATATAAATGCCTCTCATAAAAACTTTCACTAATATGATTTCCATAAAAACTAGAATATCCTACTACTCTTTACTGAAGAATAAGAAAATAATAATGAGTAAATCAGCTGGGTGTTCAGTTTCATTCGCTTCTTTTTGTCGGTTTGGTTATTTTGTTGTACACAGATTTCGGTTCTATAAGAAACTGAATGCACCAAAGTTGCTTTTAGGAAGCAAAGTGCAGTCCATGCTGCAGTAGTGCAATGTAACAAAAATATAAAAAACGTAGTAGTAGTGACGGGCCGTGGACTCCCTATATTTCAGCAGCACAAATGGACCATTACTACAGCCCACAAGAGTGCATTGCAGCCTGAAATGGGCTGCGGGCTTTCGCATGGGTTTCATGCACGGCACGGTCCATAAAAGCATCCAAATGTGCTAAAAAAAATAATAAAAACATCCAAATAGAATTATACGCCCTTCATTTTTTTTACTTATCATCATTGATTTAATCAAAAAATTTAATCCTTTTTATTAAAAATAATTTAAATATGTAAAATTAAAAATTAAAATTAAATCTTCAATAATAAATTAAATCTTAACAAAATATTTAAGATTTTTTATACTTTTATGAATAAGACGAATAATCAAAGTCAATGATAAAAAAAAAAAAGAACGAAGGGAGCACGACGTTTGATCTGTCCATATAAGGTTCTGACCAACACAATCCCCAAATTTCCCTGCCAATTGTATCTGAACTTAAAACTACTCCACGGTGGTCTACTCCATGCTTGGATTGGTTTAAAATCAATGTTGATGGTGGCTTCAACGTGGATTCTTTCCAGGGAGCAACGGGCGCTGTTTTGAGAGATCATATTAGAAATTTGGTGGCTGGTGCAGCTCGATGGTATGCTCATTGCTTGGACGCACAAGTGGTGGAATCACAAGCATTAAGAGATGGTGTGCTCTTAGCCCAACAAGCCGGAATTACAAAGGTTATTGTGGAAACGGGCTGTCAAGAACTTGCAGCTATGGTATGCGGGAGATGGAGAACGATCTAGCAGCTCAGTTTTTATGCGTGAGGCTAGGGACTTAGTGAATTCTTTTGTGGGTTTCTCTCTAAGTATATGCTAGCAGATCATATAACAAAGTAGCACATGTCTTAACTAAGCAGATGTCCGAAAATGCTCGAGCAGAGAGGTGGTACGATGCTTCTACTTGCATCCGGCGCTTGTTATCAGAAGATTGTAATCATGATGAAAGTTGAATGAAGTCCTTTGAGTCTAAAAAAAAAATCTCCAAATTCTGATATTACATTTTTTTTTTTATTTTGGAGATTCTATAATCGTCCATGTCGGACGTGTAAACGCGCGGTGAGATGCAATGAAATGAAATAGTATTGGTATAGTCAACAGTCCTCAGAAAATAGTTTCATATATATTTGTACTTACTCCATTTTTTAAATACTAATGCCATTGTTTTTGAACATTAACTTTGTCAATTGTTTTTTAAGTAAATTAATTTAAATGTGTCGGAGTAACAAGGTGCCGCAAAGGTGCCGCAAATTTGATACATTACTGTGCTTCGACCGTTACACTCATCTAATCAGGTCAAAAACACGCCCGAGAATTATCTGGCCCAGAGTACGTTTTTCGAAACCCTGCCCGAACTGTTTTTTTATTATTATTTCAGAAAAAAAAGGGAGACGCGACGAGATCGCACGAGGGGAAAACGTGTCAAAAAAATATCCCGGGGAAAATGACAGTGAAGTCCCTCCTACCCTCGTCCCTTCCCGTTCCCGTCCAACGCTTTCCCGTTTCCGTCCTACCAACCCCCCCCGTCCCCGGAACCAGAGGAGAGAGCGGCCCCTGCTATAAGCATCCGCCCGCAACCAGCCGACGCCACCGCCACCGCCCTCCCCCCTCTGCCCCACGCCACCTCGATCCGCGCCGCCCCGCAGCCAAAGACCTCCGTGGGAATGCGGGTTCTCTGCACGGCGCAGCGGTGAGTAGACAGCCGACTGGTCTGCTGCTGCTGGTGGTGGTGGTGGCCGCGATGGGCTGCTTCTCGTGCTTCAGCCCTGGGCGCGAGGATGGGCGCCGCGGCGGCAATGGGGCGCGGGACGCAGCGTCCTCGTCAGCCGTTGGCGGTGCAGGCGGCAAGGAGAAGGCGGCGGCGTCGGCGGCGACCCGAGTCGAGAGGAACCCCACAGGTGCTTGCGCGTCTTACCTCTCGAATCGCTCTCTCGTTCATAGTGGTGCTTGTAGTACTAGTAGTTGGGATCGGAAGAATCCGTGCGCGGTTGCGGGCGGGTTCGTCTTTGGTGTCTTGGTGGTTAGTTGGTGGCAAAGGACTCGCTGATCCTCGGTCGATGCGGATGTGATTGAGGAAAATGGCAGGAGCCAATTGCGATTCGACGTTTCTTCCAGATCTTCCTCAAAAGAGAGTGGGAGCAGGGCACCATTTCGTGTGTCAAATTTGGCAACTCGACGTGATGATGGCGCATTTGATTAGTAGGCGGAAGCGTTTCTTTATTCTTCTTGTTTTTTTTTTTTTTCAGCGGCGATGATGACTTTGGCGTGCGTCATTGTTACTCTGTCTTAATTGATCCGAACGATGGTGTGGTGTGTTCAATCCGTATGTGCAGGTGCTGACAAGGCGCGGGGCAAGGGCAGCGCGGGGAGCGCGAGGAGGGAGCTCTCGGCTCTCAAGGATGCCGATGGCAACGTCATCTCCGCGCAGACCTTCACCTTCCGCCAGCTTGTGGCCGCGACGCGTAACTTCAGTGACGACAACTTCATCGGGGAGGGAGGGTTCGGCCGTGTCTACAAGGGCCGTCTGGATGGCACAGGCCAGGTAACTCGTTTTCTTGGGCACAGGCCACAGTGGACCGTTAAGTTTTCTTGTTTCTTGCTGTTGGGGTGGTAGTACAAGGGTTGCTGAGTTGTACCAAAGGGGCCATTTGTCTGTCTAGGACAATCAAGAAAAAGTGATGTCTGCACATGAGTGGTGGACGCCCACAGAGGAAGGGAAAAAAAAATCTGTGTTCTTCACTTGTAGTTGTAGCTGATCCAATAGTTGGCCTAATGATTGTGAAGTGTGTCTACTGCTTCGTAGGTCCCTTTCCATTGCACATGATGAATGGCATTAATCGAAAAGTTATGCATGGCCCTTTCAATTGAATACAATGACTTTGAATCCTCACCTCTGATATTACTCACAACATATTTGTTCTGCTGAAATTATGTTACTTCCTGTGCAGACTGTTGCTATCAAACAGCTCAATAGGGATGGCCATCAAGGAAACAAAGAATTTCTAGTGGAAGTCCTCATGCTCAGTCTGCTGCATCATGAAAATCTTGTTAATTTGGTTGGTTATTGTGCTGATGGAGATCAACGCCTTCTTGTGTATGAGTACATGCCACTTGGTTCATTGGAAGATCATTTGCATTGTAAGGCAGTTCTGTTGTTCTCTCTGTAATGGTCTTTTCTGTACTGATGCCTATTAAAGTTCCTTATTGATGTTCCTTTGTTAGTACTTTGCTGCTCATTGATGCTGGTACTTGTTTTTCACATGCTTGCTTGAGTACACATTGTCACTCTGCCATGCTGTCTGCCCCTATCTGTCTGCCTATGTATTTTCTTTTGTCCATGTGCATGAATGATTATTTCCATGACTGTGAGACACTATTCTCTCTCCCATGTCCTTTTGTCCATCAAGCGGTACATGATATATGCAGTAACGGATGGTTTTTTTTTAATACATAGTCAATCATGGATCCCACCTTCCATTTCCCAGTATTACCATGCAGCTCCAATTAAAGTAGCATGCACTTTCCTTATCTGCATGTTGGTTGTGGCATGTAATAATTAAGTTCAACAGTAACTCAGTCGCATCATTCCATTTTGGAAATGCGTGTTCTCATTCGGAGGAAGTCTTGTATAGCTTAAATAAGGCAGCTCTATCTTTTCAATCTGGATTTTATTTTTACAAATTTGTTGCTGAAACTTAGAACATTGTTCATTGTAACTGAGTTTGCAAATGGTATGTGCCTTGTATGACCTACGAATAACCCATTTGTGGCTAGTCAGGTGTGACAATGATCCAAACCTATAAAAGAAATGAATTGCTTTCTGAATGTTAAGATTTTTCATTAGCTTAGTATGCTCTGGCAATTTTGTGTGCATATTTGCAGTATGTCGTTTGGCATGTAATATAGCTGTGAACTGTTTGGTAAGAACATTTTTGTTGCACTATTTCTCCTTTGTTTGGGAGCCCTGGGACAGCGGTAAAGCTGTTGCCTTGTGACCAGGAGTCATGGGTTCAAGTCCTGGAAAGCCTCTTACAGAAATGTAGCGAAAGCCTGCGTAGAATATACCCAAAGTGATCGGACCCTTCCCCGGACCCTGCGCAAACAGGACCTATGTGCACTGGGCTGCCCCCTTATTTCTGCTTTGTTTCATTATGAATCAGCTGTAGACACAAGAACCAGTAATCCTTTGAATACTATCGACCTTTGAGATTTTCTATATGCTGAGAAGTTAACACTTAAATGCAGATCTCCAACCTGACAAGGAGCCCTTGGATTGGAACACTAGGATGAAAATAGCTGCAGGTGCTGCTAAAGGGTTGGAATACCTCCATGACAAGGCCCAGCCACCAGTTATATACAGGGACTTCAAGTCATCAAATATTCTGTTGGGCGAGGGTTTCCATCCTAAGCTATCAGATTTTGGTCTTGCTAAATTGGGCCCTGTTGGTGACAAGTCTCATGTCTCAACACGTGTTATGGGGACATATGGTTATTGTGCTCCTGAATATGCTATGACAGGACAACTTACTGTCAAATCAGATGTTTATAGCTTTGGTGTTGTCTTACTTGAGCTTATTACTGGACGGCAGGCCATTGATAACACCAAACCACCTGCGGAACAAAACCTTGTCTCATGGGTAAGTTCATTGGGCTCGTTTGTTGATTTTCGTTTACTACCCGAATCAATGTGTTGACGATTTACCTATTGATTTTGATATATGAGTGTATTGGGATTTCATTGGCATTTGGATATTCCATTTTGATGGGAAACTGAAACTGGATATAGAAGATATTATGGAAATTATATCTTGTAGGTGTGGAATGATAGTGTTCGGGATTGTGATAGTGCTAGACATTTTTCTTGGCCTTTTTTTTTTAATAATGACAACACTACATTGAAGTGTTTAACTTATTGTGATAGAAATTTTGTCAACTAAGTAAATGCACCCTGAAGTCTTCGTTAGTGTTTTTCTCTTTCCACTTTTACAAATTCTATAAATGATGCATATCCCTTCTAATTCTAAACTTCTTATATAAACTTGTTATATTTATGTATATATAAGCATATAATATGCCCCGGAACAAGAATGTGAATTGTGTGTCTTTCATCCAATGGTTAATGTCTGACATCTCCCATATTAATGTGATAGTGTTACTTTTATTCGCTGGCAGGCACGCCCTCTTTTCAGTGACCGGCGGAAGCACTCGAAGATGGCTGATCCATGGTTGGCCGGACGATATCCTAAGCGTGGGCTTTACCAGGCACTTGCAGTGGCATCAATGTGTATTCAGTCAGAGGCTGCCTCCCGCCCGCTCATTGCTGATGTTGTGACGGCTCTGTCCTACCTTGCAAGCCAGACATATGATCCTAGCACAGGCAACATTCCCAAAAAGGCAGGTGGGGGTGACCAGCTCAGCAGAGTTGCTGACAGTGGGAGGGCACTCTCAAAGTACGATGATTCAGGCAGCACTGGCCACAAGTCGCCGAACAAGGACAGGGAAGACTCCCCCAGAAACATGGACAGGGAGCGGATGGTGGCTGAGGCGAAGATGTGGGGCGAGAACTGGCGTGAGAAGAGGCGAGCTGCTGCAGGTAGTCAGGGGAGTTTGGATTCTCCCACTGGAGCTAGTTAACTGTCCGCCATCAAGGCTCTGGCTTGGACGTGTTCTGTCTCAGCTGTGTTCGAGTTTCAGGGATTCAGAAAATTTGGCTTTGTGGCGTTGGTAGATGTACATTGTTAGGAGTAAACGAAACAAAACAAAACACACCAAAAAAGGGGTAGAGAAGAAAAGAGCATGCTTACTCTGGACGTGATCGTGTCTGTAAATTCTTGAAAATTTTGCGACAGTGACCAAGTTGAACATCATTCTGTTGCCTGTGATTTGATAGAGATTTTGTAAACATGCAGTTTTTTCCCTTAGCTTTTGAAAGATTTTCGTTGCTCAGCATCTTGGGATGAAAAACCTAATTTGGATCAACTTAAAACTGAGAAGGCAGCCGAATAAACAGGTAACGCTTTCGAAAGGGATCTGGGCAGACGAGCTGCATCCAGTGGAGCGACTTACAAACAGCACATTTCCACCATACTGTACACTGTATTATTTATTGTCTGGACAGAACTACTGGTACAGTACTTACAAAATACAATTACATGATTAGCCTGATCTTGAACTCTTGATCCGCACGGTGTGTCCTGTTCAATCCCTCGGACTCGGATTGGAAGGCTCAGAACCCCTGGGCAAGGCAGCACGTCCGACGGAGAAGCTCATCTCTGCCATCATCCGCGCCGCCGGTCTCCTCTACGAAGAAGCCTTCGGCCCTGGCTATGCACTCCAGAAGTCCACCCGACCGGCGAGTGCGAGGCTCGCCGTCGTCGTGGGCGGGAATGCCTCGGCCTCCGCTTGGCGCGCTCGCTCCGATGGCATATAGCGCGCTCCTGCAGCGTCTCCGTCGCCCGGCGCCTCGTCGTCAGTGCAGCGCCGGCAGCCATACTACACTGTCTTCGCTAGTCGCGCGGTGGCGAGGTTTATCGGTCGGTCGGCCGCGCGCAGTAAATGTAGCATAACATAAATGGGAATTAGAGTTTTGACGCGAATTTCATAGCAGGCCGTAACTAATTTTTTTTTTGTTGGGGGACGGGGTTGGGGGGGGGGGGGGGGGGGGTGTGGGGGGGGGGGTGGGCAATGCGCGAGATTATGTAGGAAGTTACAAATGGAAGAAGGTAGCATAAATTTAAAGTAAATCAGGTTCATGTAATCAAATTGGATAGGGAGAGCGCGTTCTCACCGTTAGTGTTTTTTTTCTTCTTTCTTTTTTTGCGAAAAACTGTTAGTGAAAAATTTGAGGGCATAAATATTGTATTCAGATCTGAAAACATTTTTACATATTTTAAACAGAAAAAATAGAACACATAGGAGGGACTAGCGTGGCCATTAGGCTTAAATTCGTATCACCCCCTATCAGGTTATAAACGACCTTGAATGATTGATGAGATATAGGTCTCTGAGAGCGTAGGTTTTGGCTTATACTATCTTACAAAAAATAGCAAGGCCTTATGTTGTTGGAAAAAAATCTGCTGCATCGAAAAGTACGGACTGGTGGGGTGCTGCCCCAATTCTTGTATGTCAGAGAGGGACTGTTTCCGGCCTGCACAGCGAAAACGTATGGACGTATCCGCCCGCACGCTGCTTCGGAGTTGGGCCTCAACTGGGTCATTCAACGCTTCGCTTACGCGTAGCGCGCGCTGAGTACAGAAGGTCTCCTTCCTCCTCTCTTTCTTTATGCAGCCAGCTCAAATCAGCTGCGTGGAGCGTGCATTAAAAAAAAATGACGTGTCTTTTCGTGGTGGCCTTTTTCGTACAGTTAATTCTTTAGGACCCGTTTGACTTCCTTTATTTTGTGGAATTGAAATCTCTATAATAAAATAGTCATTTGGTTTAGAATTTAATTTTTTATCACTTTTTTAAGTTTATTTTATTTATGCTACTTTTTGTGTTGACACATTTTTTTTTTCACAGATCCAGCACTGAAATGAACTTATACACTGATCCGTCTATCTCACAAATCAATTCGCTTTTGGACAAGCACATATTGAACTTTGCGGCTTGAAATGACGAAACACATAATGAATTTTCCAGGGAATGAATGCTAGTTTATTTATTACTCCTATATATCGGTTTTTGCTGTTTCACCTTGACAGAGAGGAAGAAGATGAACAACGACAACGTGGTTGAAGCACAGTTCTAATTAAAGATACCGTGCAACAAGGCTGCGTGACTCTGCAGAACACGGCCCTGCCATACACGGAGCTTAATACAGTATGTAAGAGAAACGCTTATTCTGAGAGTGAGTGCCCACCATGACGTCGCGAACAGACCGGAAGTCCGACCCTCTGCGGCTAGCTAATCTTACATGCATCAAGCCTCCAACAAAACAAACTTCCAGTGTGTTTGAGCCAGCTGAAGAAACACCGTGGCAGCCTGCATGTATGATAGGGGACACGTTCGCCGCCACAAATAATTAGCAGAGTTAGTTACATTATTACTTTATCAAAGTTTTTTTAATAAATAGTTACATGACAGTCGTTAGAACAGCAATTTTACTTGAAAAAAGAATTGGATATTGACAATGGCGTCGAGTTGATAAAACCCTGGTTCCAGGGACTTCGTGGTGAACTCTCGTGAAGACGCGCGCTGCCACTTGCCTTGGGCCAGAGTCCCGTCCCTTATGCTCCACTCTCCTTCCTGTGGTATGAACCCATCGCGATGACCATGGTGTTCAGCCACCTAGGGTCTGTTTTGCTCGCGCCAAGTAGTGTGCGCAGTACGCTCGGCCTATGACGACGGCATCCTTGCCTGGCCCATCGATTATGATCGTGGTGTTTTCATATGTGACACCACATAAAATCTCATTAATCTTATTAAGCCATGGGTTAGAATGTTACATATGTGATACTATATTATCTGCTCTAGTAAGTAGTACTTGATTGTCCTCCTTCTTTGTTTCTGTGACTTAAGAGTTATTGTTGTGAGGTGGGACTCGTACTAAAATACGAGTGGGTCTGGATCCGTATTTTCGGGCTGGAGCGTGACAAATGGTATCAGAGCCGACTCTCAAGAGTTTCACGGGAGCGTACGCGTCAGGGGCATGGATGCGGTGTGCAAGACGCGTGAGCCCGCTATGGTCACGGTATGGCACGTATGCCGACACTGAACCTATGGATGTGGCTAAGAGAGGCGATCCTATTCATGTCCCCTCGGGGTAATTAAGCTGGTCCACTGCTCGACGAGGACGTCAAGTTCTAAAGGGGGTGATTGTGACATCTGGGCCCAAAAGAATCGACCCCTGGGCTGACTAGTGTAGCGTGGTTAGTAGTAGCATAGGAATAGTCCCATATTGTGAGTTTAGGTAGAGCATGATCAACTTAAATACCTGAGTCTGAAATGCAGTAATAACCGGGTTAACCCTTTTACGCGAAGCGAGGACGAAAGCGTAAGAGTTATTGCTGTGAGGTGGGACCCACACTAAAATGCGAGCGGGTTTGAATCCGTATTTTCGGGCTCGGGTGTGACACGTATACACATAGGTGTTGGCGTTCATCAAGCGTCCATGCTACACATGTGATGAAACATTTGGACATCTCACTATTGGAAACATAACTTTTCGTGACGGTCAGAAAACCATCAATAAAATGCATTTTCATGTTAGGAATAGTTTTCGCGACCATCAAACATCAGGAAAAGATGATGGAAAAACTTTTTTGGCGGCTGTTTTGTCGGCTAACACATAGAAAAATACAGTTTTCCCGTTAAACAAATACCAATACAAATATAAAAGAAAAAATGAATAACAGCACCAATTTTTCAAGATCTGGCCAACAGAATCCACTTTTCTATTGGTTCACAAAGAGGAAATGTCTAATTGTCAAAATCTTACACATAATCCATGTTTTAAGAGTAGAGGGGACAAATAAGTGACACGGCTGGATAATATTAGGGTGTAAAATCCTCATTTTGAGAATAAACGAGCAAAATAACACTTTAAGATCGGACTGTACACATCACTTTAATCTTTTTTATTTTTATTATTGATGCTTTTATTGTAAATTACTCACCAATTGATCTGCGTTGATATATATCTGAACTCCGAGGACCTTCATGACCCCATCAACACTAAATTGAGGTCAGGATGAGTTTCGGATCTCTATGTTGTACTAAGATAAGATCTCTATGTTCCACTAGTTTCACTGACTTATTTAAGTATTGAAAAGAGTGAGATCATGTTGCATGGGATTGCTACTGATATATATAATAAGCAACTTAGTAAATTCACATCCATATAAGAAGATAATTTTTTAAAGATAACATTTATAGAAATTATTTGAATGCAGAATCCATCCATCCATATAATAACTGCTAGTGCAAAAGTGGAGACAGAGAATACAAAAGTGTACTTTTCATTTGCCGGTAGGATATTTTTTAACTAAAAAAGAGGTGATTGGAATGGTTACAACAATTTAGATATGGCTTACGCTTGAGCTAGCTGCTGGCTAAATGTTGTTTTAGAATAACCTTCTAGCTCATTCATATTACAGTTCTTACTCACATCTAAAGTATGTCTCACTTCCCTCTCAGAAGTGTTGGTTACGTTCTTGTGCATGTGATCCTTGTTTTTTTTTTTTTTTTTGATAAACACATGTGATCCTTGTTAACTAACTAGTAGCCCACTCCTCTTCTCTCCCCTCTCTCTCATCCACTTAAGCAAAAGGGGAAACCTGCTTATATCCCGCCATAATACTTGCTCTAGGTTCTTCGGTCACTTAAAACTTTAAAGATATCGGGTTGGCTACTCATTGTGGACTTGCGTACAAGATATTGGATTGATTCTCACGTGTCCTAATTTTGACCTTGCAATAAACAAGAGGAAACCGGCGTACCCAGACGAAGAACTTGGAAGGACAAAACATTGCACACTTGGAGGTAGTAGACACACATTAGGTAATTAAAATCAAGGCCGAGTTTACTTAAAGTAGGAATTAGGATACATTGGATTGATTCCCCTGTCCTAATTTTGACCTTGCAATGAACAAGAGGAAACCGACGTGGCAATCTAGACGAAGACCTTGTAAGGACTAAACATTGCACACTTTGAGGTATAGTAGTAGGTACACATTTAGGTAATTAAATTAAGTAGGATTTCTGTTGTTAAACATTTAATGTTACATGACAAGAATAGGTCTTTCCGATAACAGTACATCATTAATTTAGTCTTATGTCTGCCACTGAAATCCAGCTATACTTCTATATAGGACACTCCATTTTATGATCCGTCTCATGCAGACCAAAAGAGAACTTGAAGGGTATCTACTATACTGACGACCAAGATTTCACTTACTGTTTAAGCCGAAAAACCGGGCTGCACCAGTTTGGTAAAAAACCAGAAAAAACAGAAAAACAGGTCGGAAACCGGATGAATTAAAAAAATAGAATTCAAAGGAATTTGATTGGTTTTGCGTCGGTATGCCATCAAATTTCACCGGTAAACCAGCTAACTTTTGGTTCCTACAATTTAAGATGTTGAAAACGTTACAAAAAAAAACAAGTAGGGTTTCTGTCGTTAAACATTTAATGTGTAAAACATCACAAGAATTGGTCTTTTAATCTCAGTCAATTAAAGATAACACAGTACATCATGAATTTATGTTGTCAGACTAATTGCATGTTCTTATGTTTGCCATTGAAATTAAGCAATGTACTTCTATATATATATATATAGTATACTCTAACAGTCCAAGCTATGGTCAGTCTCTGCAGAACAACGGATGCATGACTTGAAGGGTACTTATCTACTACACTGACCACTGCTTTAACACAACTATACCGGGAGGCCGAACCCGCCGGCGCGGCTCACCGTTTTCGTCTTCGGCGCTGGCCGGAACTCCTCGCGCGCTCCTGCAGCGCCTCGGTGGGCCGGTGCCTCGTCCTCAGCGCACAGCGCCGGCAGCCATTGCTATGCTTCACTATCTTTTTGCTAGTCGCCGGTGGGACTCACCTCGACGTGCCCTGAAACGCGATGATCATGTTGTTGATCCACCTACCGCTGTCCGTTTTGCTCGTGAGGTAGCGCATGCCGTGTCCCCAGGCGACGACGGTGGCGTCCGTGCCTGGCCCGTCGGCGACAGGCCAGTCGGTGATGGCCACGGTGCCGAACCCGGAGGGATCGTTCGAGCTGACCACGACGGCCTGGTTGGGGACGCTCCCGCCGGGTGTCTGGGGTACGTACAGAGAGTCATGCTCACCTCTTTCTCAAACAGGTGGGCCGTGGGCGCCACTAATAACAGCAGCAGGAGCTAACGGTAATAAGGCAGCGAGCAAAGCCGCCATGGACAGGACGACGTTTCTGAGGACGACGGCCATGCATGGTGTGTGAATAATATCCTATGCTCTCTCTATGGCTCGTCTTCCTTCGTCTTTGCTCTCAGTGTGTTTGACTTTCCCCCAGGGGAGGGGGTGATGTGAAGAAATGCGTGCACACACATGGTGAATACGTGTCACGCACATGCATGGCACATCATCGTGTGACGGTATGTAGTACTTTATTCAGAGAGTCCAGGCTGGATTAATTAGCTACACGGTCAGTGAAGAAAGTCCGCCATATATCCATCGTGTGGTCTCTTATACACGGAAAAAACTAATCACGATTAATTTAAGAGAGGATCGTGTATAGAAATACGGACGGGCGGTGGTTATTCACGTGCCGTAACGGACGCTGCGGATCGATCGACGTACACGGCGCCAACCCCCCCCCCCGCGGGTGTTCTTCTTCTCTCGTCTGTACGCCGTCGTCTCTATTACTAGAATATAAACATAATTATTAAAAGATGGCCGAATCAAATATGTAAAATTAAAAGTCACATCTTAATGAACTTTAGTGATAAATTAAATTATAATAAAAACTTTTAATATTTTTTAATAAGACGAATGTTCAAAATTGATGATCAAAATTAATGGCAACAACAAAAACGGAGGGAGTAATGTCTAGTCAGCAGGCTCAAGCAATGGCCACGTCAGAAAAATCCCAGCTGGATGAGAGAAAAAGCAAGAGAGAGAAAACTGCTGGCGCTAGATGATGAGTCTCGCCCGCTGGAAGCAGCTGCTCAAAAAAAGTGCAGCTCCGGACCATTGAGCGCATGCCTTGATATTCAACTAGCAGCCACCTCAATCGTCTGCTCACTATACGCTGCCGAGACGCAGAACAGTGGACTATGTTATTAGGTCATTCCTAACCCTCCAGCTTAGAATGGTGTCCATAACATTAAATAATGTATCATATAAGCAAAACAACCTAATATGGCGTAAAATTTAAAAAGGACATAGGAAAAAACAATGAGAAGAAACGGTTTCTCGGAGGCTAAATGGCGGTGTGATGCGACCCTCGGCGCGTTGGAAGAAAACATATCGTTTCCTCCCGACCCCTTCTTTCCTTTGGCGGATTCACTGTGCCTTCCTCCCCTCCCCACCCCTTGTAGCTCCCTCTCCCGTGGATCATTTTCTCCCGGCGCCGCGACGGAGCTTTATGCTTTGCAGGGTGGTGCACTGCGTGCGGAGCTCGGCAAGGCGGCGCTGCGGCGGCGGTGGCGAAGCTCCACGGGACACGCGGCGTGGCGTGGCCTAGTTCGGCGAGGCAGCGCTGCAGCAGCGAAGCTCCACGGGGTAGGGCCACGCGGAGCTCCACAGAGAGGGCTGAGCGCGGCGGGGAAGGACGCGACATGGCGTGGCGTAGAGGAGCTCGTCCAGGCGGCGCCGCAACGGGAGCTCCACGGGGAGGCGTCGATATGGGGTTGCGGCTCGACTGGGCGTCAAGGCGGAGCTCTATGGCGAGCGGGTGGCTGTGGCTGGCGCAGCATAGTGTCATCTTCGTCATTGCGGCTTCTTGCTCATGCTGGTTCTGTGTTGACAGTGAAAAGAGGGAGTGGTGTGCTGTTGCTGTCGGCTGTCGCTGTCGCTGTCGC
This sequence comes from Oropetium thomaeum, assembly GCA_001182835.1. NCBI lineage: Eukaryota > Viridiplantae > Streptophyta > Magnoliopsida > Poales > Poaceae > Oropetium > Oropetium thomaeum. The sequence continues at coordinate 1,734,706 of LFJQ01000006.1, read as the reverse complement.
TAGCCTGCTGCACGACGCGCATTGCAAAAAAGCAGCCGGAGCTTGCAGTTGCAGGGACAGGGCCATGAGAGAGAGGCTGCTAGTAGTACGGAGGAGTATTTTGGTGTCCTCCTGATTAGAGAGAGGCTGGTTTCGGTGAAGTATTTGTTTTTCTTGTATACTCGTCCGTCGGTATTCTCTACACGATCTTTTTAATATATTATGACTAGGAAGTTTGGCGCGCTAGGCCGCGCCCGTTCTTGCATATGAGAGGAATTAAGGAAATCCTTTCAGTCATTGTGGTTGGACTGATAGTTTGTCTACTTACATGCTATGGTAATAAAATAGAAAGAGGCTAAAATAAAATAGAGGATGAGTATTCTTTGGAAAATGCAAGGTCTAAATTTCTTATTTTTGTTTACTTTATTACTCCTTTTTACTTTATGAATATGTTGTTGCTTCCGTTATTGCTGGCATTGGATCTCACATAGACGCATCCAATACATGAAGCGTGTAATAGAAGATTTTTATGCACCATAACCATTTTCCTTCGAAAGTATATAAAGGCTTGAACAGGTATGCGAATTGTGGACCTGAAATTAACATGAATGCAGCAAATTCGTGACAATTAGAACACATGGAAAGAAACAACATTTTTGAAAAGAAAAACGGAGAAAAACACACTCATTCTGCCTTGGTTACCTGGAACTCTCCAAGCGCATGCATATGACAGCACAAACATGAAACAGGCAGGTACATGTCCCTACATGATAGTAGAAATTGATAACTATAATCAGTTTAATTCACATAGTGACAATGTGGTTGCATACAATGGAGCCAACATGGCCAGTGTCTTCTATACACTTTAGGACAATACCATATCATTTCTGATATGCATCCAAATAGAAGGGGTCACCTTCACCACTCCTATGGTGGAGCAAACCTCGTAAGTTATATTTGTTATAGGAGTGACGTTTAAGCGCAGGTCGAGTATATTCCCATAAATGCCTTTATCCTTACTGGGAGGCAAGCATTTGAAATGGCCACTGCTGTCATTCTGTCATCTTCCTGGGTATTTAGAAATTCATGAATAAGAGTACGTAAGCCCTCCGTCATGTTTAAGAGACAAATATTAAGAGAACAAAGACAAGCAAAGTAGTAAACCAACACATTAACTCATAGTGCTAGCTAAGAAGAGGAAGCGCAAATATGAGGTATACACAAACAAAAACTCATGTGAGCATATGTATGCAATTTTACTATAAAAATAGGAGACAGGTAGGAAAGGCAACCTGAAACTGAAACTTCGATCAACAGCAATCATCAGTGAAAGAAAACAGGAGGTAAATGCAAGAATGGAAACTACATGTTTGGCATATAGTATGATTCTTGTCGATTGAAGGACCTACTTTCTTTTTCATTAGGGTAGAGAGAAAAGACAAATAAACAGTGAACTGAAGATTCACAGTTTGCAATCCATCCGCCAGTGCATAAAAAGCAAAAAAGGAGAAATTAAATTTCACAGCGCTGCCACTTTGTATCAAACCATGACATAAGTAATCTCATGCATGAATATATAGTGAACTGAAGATTCACAGTTTGCAATTGCAGTCCATCCCTCAGGTCAGGTGCATACAAAGCAAAGGAAAAACTAAATTTCATAGCACCGCCACTTTGTATTAAACTATGACATAAGTTTTCTCATTCATGAATATGCAATTTGTTTCTACTAAGACCACAACAGATTTGATGAATTACTTTCAAATGTGTATGAAAAGTTTTGACCTGGACTATATCAGATATCAATTCCACCATATTTTATCCTTTGCAGGAACATAATCTGTAGTAAAATTTGATAAATATATAGTTAGATAGAGAACAGAATTATTTATAACATAGGTTGTGGGAATAACTCTGGGATGAATGAGTATTATTTGTTGACTACAAATATGCTCTTCCATTGCAAGGGCAGCGGTTGTGGAGGTGGAAACAGGGCAGGAGGCAACCGTGTGGAAGACATGCTTGCAGGGAGATGCTTAGCAGCAGCACAAAGGAAGAAGAAGTCGTTCTTGAGGGCAGTACACTGCAAGCCCGTCCACCTACATCATGTAAGAAACAGTTTGTTGATACATATCTACATGTCTCATATAAGAAGAAAGGCAATCTTTAGAGCACTTGAGTGAATCGTAAATACACATGAACACAAAAAGCTACTTATAAGTGCAGTGCAGAGTGCCATGATAGGTAATATTTCCTTTACAAACATAAGCATAAGGCAACAAAAGGCTCTTAATATATCATATTCTGACATACAAAAGAACAAAGGAATTAGGCAAAAATTACTCATTTACGGCATTGCATATGCACATTAAACATTAAACACAATGTCCAAGTCTTTTCTTATTAGTAGAAGCACAATGAAAAGCCCACAATCCGTAAGTCTGAAGAGTGATAAGAATATTTAGTCTTGTAAAAACACAGATGTAGGTACCATGAACAGGAAAACTGACATATGCCATCATTATGCAATTTGAAAGGTCTATAGTATCAGTGTATTGCATGGTAACTATACATAGGATTATATGGAAAATACATAATTATAAATTTGGAAATAACATGGATCGATTTTTCCTTGTACTATGCATGAATATTTAAGCCACAAAGTACTTAACTGCCAATGTAGGCACAGTCATATGAAAACCAAAGATAAAGAATTGGAGGTTTGATGCAATAATACACAAAAGAGTCTAGATATTAATGGTAATGGTCACCTTGAAAGTAGGGAAAATGTGAAGTACATGTCTCCAATACCTGCAAGTTCACAAAAATGGAAAAATAAATAAAATGGGACAATAAGAGCCATATCTCCGGATCAACAAAAGCCATATAAAAAACATGGTGGAACCGTGTCAAAGTAGACACTTTTATTGTAACAGTATGATGAACAGAAAAAGGAGGCAAACAATCTTTTTCTATAGAGGTCTAAGCTCCATTCAAAAAAAAACAAAAATGAGTTCATTAAAACATATAAGAAACCCAACATCATCATATATGGAACATGTAAATCACTTTATCCAACTAATTCTAACGAAATGAAAGAATAAGCTTGCTTTGTTTTATTGGCAATGGTCTCAAATTGAAATTACCAATATGTCTGAAAAGGAACCCAGAAAATATGATGCAAACAGTCCTGACTCATCAAGTGTTTTTGTCACTAAGAAACATATGATCGTACCTGAAAACCAAGAGGCTAGGTATATGACGCAAACAGTCCTGCCATTTATTGCGGTGTTTTTGTCACTAAAAAACATATGATCGTACCTGAAAACCAAGGGGCTAGGTATATGATGCAAATGGTCCTGTCTTTTATTGCATACATTTAGCACTTCAATGATGGAACATTGGTAAGCTCATAAAGGGCATTATGTGCAGGCACCCATTCATATTAGAACCGATGAAGTCAGAAATTCTCACACCATATCATCTGGAAGTTGCAGTAAAAGTATTACCTAAAAATTGCTAGGAAGCAATGTAACAAAAAAAAAGAACCAATGAGGCAACATAATCTGCATCTTTTAGGGGATTCTATTGGAATGAATTACAGAGCTTTGTGTACAAATGAAGAAAATCCATGTGAACTTTTATACATACGAAGGAATCACATGATCCATCCAAATCCAAGGGCCTGCAAAAATAAATCGTTATATATTTAAGAGTACACAATCATCTATAGCTTCATCTAAGGTGTATAATATGCTGATATGAAATGGATAGCACGAAAATATGGATCCTAAGAAAACAATTCTGTGATTATATTGGTAAATCCTGTATTGACATTTGGAAATGCCGATTTTAGAAGGGAAATTGAGGGAAAAAGAAATTTTAATCGTTTTGTCCCTGTTGCCAATATAGATGATGACAGACATCTAGGAAATGAATGGAACACGATTCACTAATTTTCTTGCCACTGAACCACAAATCAGAAGTGCCTGTATGAAATTCGTCGGGTATCAGGCTAGGCGCACAATCGCCCACCGCGACGGCAGCCCCGGCTGCTATTCTCCTAAGGCTTTTCTGGCCTCCATATTGCCCCCACTGAACGTCGAACCACCTCAAAGATCGCATCATCATCCCACTCAGATTATGGAGATGATACTCGAGGTAGCATGATGATGCCGATAGAGGAGGCAAGCTGTGGGGACAGACATGAGGAGACGTGCGGGACGAAGGAAGAGAAGGCCGCGAAGCCGCGACGGATAAGGCATGGTGGAGAACCAGAGACGAAACTGGTGGCGAGGTGGGCTAGGGCAGAGCCACGAAGGAGGAGTAGGCGCGCGGCGAGAGAGGCGTCGACGGAAGAGGGGGGAGGCTTGAGGCTGCGGTGGCGGCCTGGTGTGGTGCTCAGACGTGCGGCAATAGCGGTAGTGACCAAGGACGATTAGAGCCGAGGGAGCGCTGGAGGCGGCGGTGCTGGATTGTGGCCGATGAATGAGAAGATGTCGATTTGTTCCATGGTCATGGATGACCCTTTGCCCTCGCGTTGGTCACACACGACCCCCACTAGGTCGGGCCCATAGCACCAGCGGCAGGATGCGTTGTTTTTTTTTTTTTTCATCTGAGCGAGGCGCGACAGGATCAGCCAGCTCTCGCAGAGGCCTCCGGAGGCCGTGGATTTCTTCCGCGCTAGGGGTAGTCATATTCGTTTTTCTTGAGACCACGTACGAGGGATTGATGGCCGACTTCCACTGCTCTGCAGCTGATCCATTCGAGATGCCCGCCACTCCCTCTTCACTGCGGCATCAGCGTCTTGGAATTCCCGAGCCTGAGATCCATTCAAGATGCCCATCACTTACCGTTTGAGCCGAAAAAATCGAGTTGCACCAATTTCATTAAAAACCAGAAGAAGTAGAAAAACAAGTCGGAAACCAGATGGATTCAAAATTAGAATTCAAACGTATTTGGTCGGTTTTGCATCAGTAAGCCGTCCAGTTCACCGATAAACCAATCTGTTTTTCCTGGTTCCTAAAATTTTAAGATTTTGAAAAAGTTACAAAAAAAAGTAGGGTTTCTATGTCAAACAATTAATAATGTTACATACTCAAAAAACAAATTCAGTCTCAGTACATCATAAATTCATGATGTCAGGCCAATTGAATGTTCTTATGTTTGCCATTGAAATCAATCTATACTTCTATATGGTGTACTCCCATAGTCCAATTTATGGTCGGTCACGTGCAAAACAACGGGAGACTTGAAGGGTACTCCCTTCAGTGTAAAAAAGAATGCAGCTTAGAACAAGGTTTTCGTCAAACATTGGAAATATAAATCAAGAAATACTTTTAAATTATTATATTTAAAAATATGAAAATCATATGAGGAGATTTATCTTGAAAAATACTTTCATAAAAGTGTGTGTATATATATATATATATATATCACTTTTTAGTAAATATTTTTATTAAAAATTGAATTCAAAGTCATGTTTTGAAGATCGTGTTATGAAAATCATATTTTTATATCCTAAACTACTTTCTTGTTTATACCGGAGGAAATATCTACTAAACTGACCAATGCTATAACACAACTACTGGTAGCGATTGCTATATACTTCTCATACCGTTGTTAGGAAATACTACATTGAATTTTACAGGGAATGCTAGAGCCTAGAGCTAGCTAGAGTTTTGCTGGGATAACACCCATAACGTAAACACAAAACCTTATGTGGGAACTGGTAGAATTAAAACCAACCCCTTTTTATTACTGATGACTGTCGACTTGCTTTTCATCTTGACAGAACAAAAGATGAAGAACAACGGTTGAAAGCAGGTAGTAATACAGTGTATGCAGGCCTTGAGACACGGGTTGCCACTCCGAATTTATTTATTTATTTAGGGAACAAACTGAACTGAACACGAGGAACGTTTATTCTGATCAGGGGGTGGCAATCACGAACAGGCGGGGTCCATGGAACACTCTGCGGCTGATCTCCTTACGCTTGTCCTAGTGCATCATGGATGTGTTTGGTTTAGGGTCAGAGTAGGATGGGACGGGGTCATCCCTGTTTTTTGGGATGAGGCGGCCCCTGATGCTGTTTGAATGAAGGGACGAGGCGAGTCTTTTTTTTGTTTGGTAGGAGGGATGAGTGGTGGATGGGGCGGCCTCTGATTTTGTTTGGATGGATGAACATGGATGAAAAGTGTGATATGCTCACCTGCATATGAATGATGGTGACTTTACCCCCTATGCTAACATGAAAGAGAGACAAAAAATTTCATACACACAGACGAATGGAACAAGATATTAGTAAACCTTAGAACAGGCACTTAATAATAAGTTTGAGCCTTACATACCTACATGTTACATATACTATTAATTATAAGTAACCTAAACAAAATAACTACTTGCACAAAAGCCTTCATCATGCCCATCCAGTGCACTGTTTATGGGTTACAAAACAAAATATCAATCCTCACATGTCAGCATAGCAATCTGTTCCATCCACTACAATCTAAGGGAAGGTGTCATCGACAAACTTAGCTAGCAAAGTTATCTGGTACGTCAATGGAAGGGTAGTGAACTTTCTACCCAAAGCAGGATTTTGTACCAGATAAGCAAAATAATAAGCCTTATGTGTCTCATCAAAACCTGGAATGCTTTGCAATTTCTCAAGCAGGTCATCTGGCACATCATCTGAACCAGCATTCTCAATAGCTTTAGCAAGCCGTTCACTACCAGATTTGAAGGCTGCAACCAGCCCATCTTCTTCATTATCCACAGTCTTGGCTCTCTTGTTGGGTCTGGTGGCTGAGGATGAAGCCCCATGTTCATCTGGAGGGCTTGGAGCAGCTGTACCATCTCCATCCTTATTATTCTCAAGGTCAGTATCTTCAGTCCCTAGAGCCTCACTCGATCCTTTTGCATATTTGCCTGTAGCCATGCTATTCCCAAAGATAGTGAACATTTCCTTAAAGTGCTCAAGAGGCTTGTTTAAGAATTCAGCATCAGCTTTGTGAGCCTACAAACAATGAAAGTAACAATTGATTTCCGGGATAAGAATGGACATGATGTTTAGAAGAAAGAAAAAAGTTGCTTTAAGGGTTTACCGCAACATAGTTTGTGTAATGTTCATGATCAAGAGTGATAATGTAGTTATCTTCATCCCAGCCAGCAGCACTCAACCTCCTAAGGGTGTTTATCTTAGCATACCTTCTCCTCCATGTTCTCAAATGATTTTTGATGTGCTCTCCTGTCAGCCTCATCTTGAAATGGTCATTCAAAGCCCTAGCACACATGTTCATATGAACTTTCTTGAAGCCTGATGATGTCCTCATGCCATCAGCCACCAAACTTGACAAGTGAGTGAGCATGTAAGTGGACATTGCAGAAGTCCATACAACGTGGCCACCCGCTTCAGCTTGGTCCCCAAAGTGCTCTCCAGCTCCTTCAGCCTCCATCTCCTACTAGGTGGAAAAAGAAAAAAAAACATTCCAGCACAAATATGAAAAATAAAACTGCATTCCAACTAGAATTGTCCATACAACAGAATTACAATAATAAATTATTGTCCACACATGAAACAGATTAACCATAGATAAAATAAAGTTATTGTCCACACATGAAACCGATTAACCCCACATGAAAAAAAAATTACAACAGAATTATTGTCCATACATGAAACAAATTAACCATAGATGAAACAAATTATTGTCCACACATGAAACAGATTAACCACACATGAAACAAATTAACCATACAAACTAGTGCTCATAGCGGTTTTGACGGTCTGCCCACATCTGGTCTGCTATTTGCTGTCTAAAATTAACCATAAAGGCATGTTCGGAAGCTTGGCCACTAGCTGTTGTAGCATGGTTATGAACTGGATAATTAGCTTCTTCAATAATCATCTCATCGCCCCCATCTTGTATAACCCAGTTATGAATAATGCAGCATGCTACGACAATGTCTACTTGAGTGGCAAAAGGGTAAAATGGTGTGGCATCATCAAGAATTTTGAACCTCCTCTTGAGTGATCCAAATGCACGCTCTACTGAGACACGCAGTGAGGAGTGTCTAAGGTTGAACAATTCCTTCTCGTTTTGTACCGGATTATTTCCCCATTCATTCAAGTGGTACCGAACAGCACGAAACGGGGGCAAAAATCCAGGTTTAGCTCCATATCCAGCATCAACTAGGTAGAATTTTCCTAACAAATGATGCACAAGTGAGTATTTCTACAGGCCAACATTACCACTTATTAACCGAAGCAACAAATTTAATCTATTTACCTTGTGGTACACGAAGGCCATTCTCGCGCTCTAAAGCATCTCTTAATACTAAAGCATCATGTGCTGACCCCTCCCAACCAGCTAAGACATATGTGAACCGAAGGTCAAAATCTACTGCTGCCAATACATTTTGGGTGGCATATGACTTTCTACCCCGAAACGAAGGCTCCATTTCCTTAGAAACAGATGCTCGTACGTGTGTGCCATCAATAGCTCCAATACAATCCTATTTTAATTCAACACAAGTAAAACAATTAGTGGTCCTTATGGTTTTTATGGATATATAATTGAAATCAGATTGGGTTACATCTAAATTTCACACCTTAAAGTATGGATCCCATCTTGGATCTCCTGCTATTTTAGTTGGAGTCTCCAATGAAGGTGGCCTAATAAGTTCACCACGCAGTTCTCCAATAGCACGAAGCACTTTGTTGAAATACCGACTAACAGTTTCACCTGACCTGTCATAATTAGTCCCCACTAACCTATTCCTCAGGTTGTGTCCTACTGTGTTAAGAAACATAGCCACTTGTTCCTCAACACACATATGTATGGTATCTTCAAGGAAACCACGATCTCTAAGAACATTGCAAAAACGGAAGAATCTTGCTCTACCAAGCCTAAGCATGTTAACACAAGTTGTATCGTTCCTCCATATTTTTTTATTAAGATAGTCCAGCCTAATTGTATCCCTTTCTTCCATTGGTCCATAAGTAATACCAACTCTTGTACAACCCCTTTTTCTTTTCCTAGACTCGATAACCATGGCCATCATACAGAGCAACATTTGTGCAGCAGCACCATAAAACAAAAGCTTTGTCATCTTGTCCATCTACAATATATGCACACACGTATATATTTATCAATTTCTTGCCAAGTGCATTTTTATAAATAAAGGCACTACATACTAGCAACATCACGTATGGGGAAACACTACAGAGTAGAAACACACGTATTCACCATTAATCCTACTAAAATGCAACAAAAATACAGGCTTATGAGCATGCAAACAACATATTTTAACAGCCTATTACCAGATCTAGTACTCAGTATAGTATAGAATGAGCTTAGGGTTTGGATTGTGGTAGCATACCTCAGTTTTTTACTGCTAGCCGGAAGAAGAAATAGGACGTGGAAGGATGCCTGTGACCTTGGAGTGAAGAAGAATGGGGAAGGAGAATCGATCTGTTGAAGAAGAACACAGACTGCTGCCTCAATCTGAAGAACACGGACTGCTGCTACAAAGAATGGGGAAGGAGAATCGATCTGTTGCTTGTACCGGCTAGAGGAAGGACGCCTGCGGCCTTGGAGTTGAAGAAGTCGAGGGAGGGAGGAGGGCACCCCGCCGACGAGCACGCTCGTCGTTGGTGGCGCAGATCGCCGTCGTCGCCCCCTGTTCGCCTTCCTCTTCCTGTTCTTTTTTTTTTTCTGTTTTCTCTTTGGTGGGCTATGGCAGGGGGGTAAGGATAAGGGTGGGGGACAGAGGAAAAACACTCTGTGCGCGGGAGAGCAGGCAGAGCGCGGGAGGGGCGCGCGGGAAAGCGTCGGAGGGACGGGGGCCGCGCCATCCGCTCATTTTCGGGGGACGCCGCTGCCACCGAATCTGAGCGAATATTCGTCGGTGTCCGCCTCGCCTCTGGCTTGACTCGAATCCAAACACTATGAAAAAAGGGGCCGCCCTCTCCCATCCCTCCTGGTACACCGAACCAAACACATCCCAAGCCTTCAACAAGCTACCAGTGTTGGAGCCAGCTGAAACACAGTCCTGCATATATATATATATATATATATATATATATATGGGCCAGTCACCACCACAAATAATTAGCTACTAGTTACTTTATCCATTTTTCAAAAATAAAGAAACGTTTATAGATAGAACAACAATTTTACTTCAAAAAAAATTATGGATGTAGGATTATTATTGTCCTAAATACAACAGCAGTTTGAGAGGGTATTATACTTTGTTAATTGTAACAACCTACATTTTCACATCAGTGGAGTGTAGAACACAGTGACGTCGAGTTTATAAATCCTGGTTCCACCGCCTTCCTGGATAACTGTCATGCGGATGATGCCGCGCGCCATGGTGAGCCGTCCCGTCCCTCCTATGATGCTCCACTCTCCATCCTGTGGGATGAACCCCATCACCTGAAGTGTGGATCCACTGAACCTGCTCTCGATTTGATGCATGACGAATAATAATAATGGTCAGATCAGCACTTCAAAATGTGTAATTAAAACGCATGAGCAGGATGAACTATATACTATATGTTATCGATCTCACCTCGACGTGTCCTGAAACGCGATGGTCAAGGTATTGACCCACTTATTGCCGTCCGTTTTGCTCGTGAGGTAGTGCATGCCGTGCGCCCGGCCGACGATGGTGGCGTTCGTGCCTGGCCCGTCGGCGACAGGCCAGTCGGTGACGACCACGGTGCCGAACCCGGAGGGATCGCTCGGGGTGACCACGACGGCCTGGTTGGGGGGAGCGCTCCCGCCTTCGGGTACCTGGGTCACGTACAGAGTCATGCTCGCCTGTCTCTCAAACAGCAGGTGGGCGCTATTAACAGCAGCAGGAGCTACTAGCAGTAACAAGGCAGCAGCGAGCAAAGCCATGGACGACAGGACGTTTCTGTTGACTACGGCCATGGTATGCTCTCTGTGTATTGCCCGTCTTCCTTCTTTGTTCTCCCGTTTGTGTGTGTGTGCCTTCCCCAACGAGAGGGGGTGCCTGTATTTATAGATCTAGAGAGGGTATGCTATATACGTGCGGGGGTGTCCATGCAAGCATGCACGCGTGCATTGCCGCCGCGCGCGCCACACAGTTGACAGAGGTGATGTGAAGAAACGCGCGTGGACACATGGTGAATAATACTAGTACGTGCCACACGCACATGCATGGCACATCATCGTCGGTGACGGTTAGTAGTTGTACTAGTATTTGTTTAGAGAGTCCGGGTGGATTAATTAGTAGCTACTACACGGTCAGTGAAGAAAGTAGTCCACCACGTGTGCCCCTCGATCGTGGTCTCTTACGAAAATAGTAATCACGACGATTAATTTAAGACGATCATGTATAGAAATACGGACGGACGAGAGTACGTGGCGGTGGTTACTCCACGTGCCGTAACGGACGCTGCGGATCGACGTACACGCCGCCGCCTCCGCGGGTGTTCTTCTTCTCTCATCTGTACGCCGTCGTCTCTATTACTACAATATATAAACATAAATGATCGCCGAATCTACAAGTAGCTTTCTTCCACGGCATGCATATCTAGCTGCAGCGTGAAGATGGCATATTTTGACGCGCTGACTGTATGATGCACACGCTGACTGACGAGCGTGAAGATGGCATAATTTACCACATTATTCGGTTTTTTTTCTTGAGACCACGAGGGATTGATTATGGCGGACTTGCACTGCCCTGCAGCTCACTATTCATGCATGCATGCAGGCGTGGGTCACGTTGGGTTGGGTCGACCCAATAATAACTGACCCAACGTTTTACCATCGAGGACAGTGGATCGGCGCTCCACCAAAGCCACGTTGTTACTGACAAACTAAACCCACGAAACCCACCGACAAAAACAAAAAAGGACAATTCGCCCCTCCCTCTTCTTCCCTGCGCGCGGCATCAGCATCTTCCCGAACTAGCGCGCGATCCATTCGATCGAGATGCGCCACCATCATTGCACTCCTTCGATCTGCTCGCCCAGATCTGGAGCACGTTCATTGAGCAGATACTGTACTACTATAACAAGCAAAGAAGCCGCGCGAAAATCGATTGATCGATGCGGTGGCGCGCGGTACGGTGGCCGCGTCGGCGGGGAATCCGGGGATGATGACGCTGGGCTTCGATCGGGGGAGGATCGATGCGTCGCCGCGCGCCACACATCTGGGCCACCACAAACGGAGAGGATCGATCTTGGGGGCGCTAGCTGGTCTGGTTCCCTTCGCCGCAAGTGAAGTGCAGGTGCATCGCCCGCACGCGAAGACTCCGCTGATCTGCTCGCCGGAATAGACAGCGCAGAGAGAGAGGGGAGGGGTTCCCGATGCTCCAGCCGTCACGCATCGATCACTACGCCACCACAGTTCACAACGGTGCCAATTGGGTTCCCAGTACCCAGCGGGTCGGTCCAGCTTTACCCCAAGTTTCAGCGTGGGTTGACAAAATAAGATAATTATTACACTGTTTCCCATACCTGCAGGTAATCCCGTGCAGGACGCACTGCGGACAGGAGCCAGACTTCTTTAATTCAGTGTTATTTCTATGAAATGAGAGTACTAGTACTCCCTCCCTCCGTCCCTTTGATAACATGAATAGCCACACGATCATCTTCTTAGCTACTGATTATCTATAGTACCGAATTATCATTCATTTCTGGTAATGAAGAAAGACGTCAGTTTTTTTTCCAATTACTGACAGTGAAATAAATGATGAGTGTTGGTGGTGTTACCTCATTGACTTTTCAATGTGCTTTACGTTACCCCATTGACTTCTCAATGTGCTTTACGTTACCCCCAATGAATGTTAGTGGCCTTTCACATGTTAATATGGCACCTTGAGCTTTATAATGTATCTATATGCTTCATTATATAGACACAACCCACCAACACTATATATTTCAGCCCTCTCATTGAGTCGCATCACCGTAATTGTTTAGACCGTTTGATTTTTAAGAAAACATAATCTTGATCATCCACGTCATTTAATAACCTTCCTTTTTATTAATCTCACTAAGCTAAAGAGTTAATAGCATTAGAACCTTTGCTCAATTCTACCGTACCCATCCACTACTGCAGCCTCATGTTACCTATAGAAACTTAAAACATAAACACTACTACCAATTAAGCTACTAATGATAATAATGCCATTGGTTATGACTATTATGTGTCAGTAGAAAACGAAATTGATGGTCTAATAGTGGCCATAACTTACCTCCATACAATGGTTACCCCTTCTGCTAGCTAGCTGCATTATGGATTCCTCTCCCTTCCGTGGCCTATATATATAAATTCAAAACCCCTTTCATCCCTCACTGTATGACCAGATCTAATTCCTCAACATCTTCCGCGTCGCAAATAGCAAGGGCCACCAATTTGCATCGCCCTTCCCATAATCAATGCAAAGAACACCACTTAATTCTGATAGTCTTTTCCTCTTTATCTTTTATCACTTTTCTTGTTTTTTAAACTAAGATATTCTTAATGCCTTCTCAGTTCGAGCTAATTATCGTGGTGTCACATCAACAACAATTAATAATTTGATCTGATCTAGTGTGATCTTGATCTACAGCGTATCAAGCATGTCCATCCCTCGGACCCCGGCCCTGGGCGTAGCAGCAACGTTCGTCAGCGATGCTCTCTGCCGTCATCCGGGGCGCCGCCCTCTTCCACGAAGAAGCTGAGGGGGCCCTGGCCACGTACCCTAGAAGCCCTTCGGTCGGCATGTCTGACCAGCCGGTGAGGCTCGCCGTTATCTCATCGTCATCACGGCGCTAGGCGGAACGCCTCAGGCTGCGGTTGGAGCGCTCCTGCAACGCCTCGTGCCCCGGTGCCTTGTCGTCCAGCTAGCGCAGCGCCGGCGGTAGCCATGCTACACTGGCGTACGTGTGGTTGATCTGTCCAACTAGGGGGGGTGGGGGGGGGGGGTGTTTGTCCTGATTGTCCATCAAAACCAGCGATGCCGCTTTATAAACCCGCACGGGGTACCTCTTCACGTCAGTGTCGGAGTGTTCGACGAATATGCCGCCTGTCCGAGCCGAGGTGGGAGGAGACTTGTGTAACGTCTCGCCTCCTCAAGACCGGACCCGCTTACATCAGGTAGCTTTTATAGGACATAGGCTGGCCTCACAGACTAACACAAGTCTTTTCTACGCACATTTGTCCTCACCCGGGAATAATTTCCCGGTCGGTCACCCATCCTAAAATTGCTCCAAGCCAAGCACGCTTAACCTCGAAGTTTTTTGGAGTTAGGCTACCGAAAAAGAAGTTGCAACTTATTAATATGAGTATCCTATTAATCTAAGCCCTGGATCGGGGTGTCACATACTCACCTCCTTAAGAGACCGACGTCCTCGTCGGTCAATCCCAAGCCAGGAACGTTCTCTCTTGGCCACGTCCATGTGTCTAGTGACAGCACGTGTGTCATGCTATGTGACCACTCTGGATCTACATTAGCCATGCACACCATGCCTGCGCAACTACGACACACGCACCCGTGAAACCGCGAGAGTCGGCTCTGATACCATTATGTAACGTCCCGCCTCCTCGAGGCCGGGTCCGTTTATATCAGGTAGCTTTTTATAGGACATAGGCTGGCCTCACAGACTAATACAAGTATTTTCTACGCACATTTGTCCTGACTCTTGCGCATCCGGAAATAACTTCCCGGTCGGTCACTCATCCTAAAATTGCTCCAGACCAAGCACGCTTAACCTCGAAGGTTTTTGGAGCTAGGCTACCGGAAAAGAAGTTACAACTTATTGATACGAGTATCCTATTAATCCTATTAAGCCCTGGTTTGGGGTGTCACAACTTGATTGGGACTCGTTTCAGGGTATAGTACTATATTAGTACTATTACTGTTATGATATTTTGTGCTGACATGTTTTTTCTCTCCCACACAGATCCAGCACTAAAACAAACTCATAGTACTTCCCTCCATCCCACGAATTAATTCGTTTTTGGACAGCGCATTTAATTTTGGAGCTTGGAATGAAACATACTCGTAGTATACTAGTACTCCCTCTGGTGTTAAAAAGAATGCAGTTTGGGACATAATTCTAAACTTTTAATCAAACATTCAGATATAAATCATGAATAACTTCAAAGTTACTATGTTTGAAAATATAAAAGTCATATGAATAAATTTGTCTTGAAAAATACTTTCATAAAAATATATATATATATATATAAATTTTTAATAAATATTTTTATCAAAAATTAAAGTAAAAGTCATGTTTTGAAGACCGTATCATTGTTCTAAACTATTTTCTTTTTTGGAGTACTAGCTAGTATATAGAACTTGAGAATGCATGCTAGAGTTATGCTAGAAATATAACTTTTCTAGAGGACGACGACACGCATGATGGAATAAAAAAGGGTACGTGATGAGGGCGCTGGTGTAGAACTAAACCAACGACCCCTTTTTTATTACTGATCGTCGACTTCGATCGCATTTCACCTTGACAGAGAAAGATGATAAAACAAACCCGGTTGAAGCAGTTCTAAAGATACCATGCAGGCCGTGACTGTGCAGAGGACACGGCCAGCTGTGTGCTACTCGGAATTTATTTATTTAGGGAACACAAACTGAAGTGAACACAAGGAACGCTTATTATGAGGTGCTCATGACGATCGAACAGGGGTCCATGCAACACTCTGCGGCTGATCCTCATCACGCTGCTTGTCCAAGTACATCATGCCTCCCACAAGCCTTCAGTCTTTGAGCCAGTTGAGACACACTCCTGCATAGAAGGGTGTGTATATAGCAATAATTGTATAAAATAATAAATTGTAATTATCAATTAATTTTTTTATTAATAATTAGCTAGCTACTTATTACTTTATCAATGTTTCAATAAATCGTGTCATTGTCGTTAGAATAACAATTTTGCTTCAAAAAATGAATTATAATTTTTGTCCTAACAACAAGTTAAGATTGTGAGGGTATATATATATATATATATATATATATATATATATATATATATATATATACACGTTGCTATGTAATAACCTTACATTGTAATCTTTCAGTGGAGTGTAGAACGCAGTGACGTCGAGTTTATAAACCCTGAATCCATCGCCTTCCTGGATAGTTTTCTGGTGAATGATGCCGCGCGCCATGGTGAGTCGTCCTGTCCCTCCGATGATGCTCCAGTCTCCTTCCTGTGGGATGAACCCCATCACCTGAAGTGTGGATCCATTGAACCTACTCGATTCGAAGCATGACGAATAATAATGGACAGATCAGCAATTCAAAATATACCGTAAAAATAAGGTGTGCATATAGCAAAAGATAAGTGAAATGTGTAAACGGCGAAAGTGAACGCATGGCCGGCTGCATGAACTATTATATATATCTCATCTCACCTCGTGCCCTGAAACGCGATGATCAAGGTGTTGAGCCACCTACTGCCGTCGGTTTTGCTCGTCAGGTAGTGCATGCCGTGCGCTCGGCCGACGACGGTGGCGTCCTTGCCTGACCCGTCGCACTACTGGAAACAGCTGCTTTGCCGAGGGCCAAAGGCACTCGGCAAAGACTCAAAAACTCTCGACAAAAATGTTAACGTGCGTAACCGACGGCAAACTCCGCACGGCTTATCGGCTGACGGCAAAGCATGCTTTGCCGAGGGCAAAAACGCGGGCTCTCGGCATACATGTTGCCGAGAGCCATACCGGCACACGGCAAAGATTTGGGCCCCGCAGACCACCCGCGCTACGCCCCGCCGACTAACGGCACCTTTGCCGTGAGCCAAACGGAAGAGCCCACGGCAAATATCTCCCGTTTGCCGTGAGCTCTCCTGGCGGCCGACGGCAAAGTATCTAATTTTGCCGTGAGCCCCTTCTGCGACCCACGGCAAAGAGTGGTCTTTTTGCCGTGGGCTTTCTGGAGCTCTCGGCAAAGGGATGTGCCCAGGTGCAGTTTAGGGTCACTTTGCCGAGAGCCCCAGAAAGCCCACGGCAAAGTGACCATAATTTTCTGTTTTTTTTTTATTTAATTCCAGACAT
Source organism: Oropetium thomaeum (assembly GCA_001182835.1). NCBI lineage: Eukaryota > Viridiplantae > Streptophyta > Magnoliopsida > Poales > Poaceae > Oropetium > Oropetium thomaeum. The sequence continues at coordinate 1,717,703 of LFJQ01000006.1, read as the reverse complement.
TTACATCATCAAAAATATATCCAGAAAGTACAAAATATCACATAGATTACCCAATATCAACAATTCTCACAATATATCATCAATTCTCACAATATATCACTAATTCTCACAATATATCACCATTTCTCACAATATACCACCATATAACACCAAATATAACCATATAGCACCAAAACTCATCACAAATCACCACAAATCACATATTGACCATACGAACACCATAACTCATCATAATTCAGCAACACAAGTTCATAAACAAGTGTAAGTACAAATTCAAGTGGTTTCTATATAAATAAAAGTTCAAGTTCAAATCCAAGTCCTACAACAACAAAAAGAAAGTGACAAAATGCACACAGCACTCACGGAGGCGGAAACTGTGATCCCTGTGAGTCGTGGATCTCTTCATTTGATGCTGCTCCGGAACGTCCAGTCTGCATAGAGAAGAAAAAATATTTGTGAGACATACACAACAGAGGAGACCAAAAAGAAGAAGAAAATGAAGTAAAAGCACTCATACCCCAGGAGGTGTATGAGGAGATGGAGGTGGAGGTGGCTGGAACATCGGGATCTGCAGCGGCGGTGCACCACCCATCTGGCTCAGCATCTGCATGTAGCGCATCATGTGCTCCATCTGGTGCTGCTGGGCCGCCATCGTCGCCGCCATCTCCTCCCTCTGCCTCCTCTCTTGTTCGAGCTGGGCCTACAACATGTCACTCAAATATTACAATGCAAAGATACGAATTTAAGAGTCATGTAGCGATAAATGAAACACAACTAACCTTGAGTGCATCCACCTGGTGCTGCGTCGTGGTCGGCCGTGGACGTACGGCTGGGGTCGAGCTCGTACTCCTCGCTCGAAGCTGCGAGAGAGTAGGAGTGCTTGACGTGTCAAGCGTGCCGTGGCCCATCATGTAGCGTCCGTGCTTCTTGCCACCTCCCGCCAGCATGACAACCTCTCCATCAAGGTCCTGAGTGCTAGGGTCGTACTCAGGACCATGGATCTTCTTTGCCACGTCGGTGTACTGACTTATGCGGCTGTGGACGCTCGCGTTGCTGTAGGCCTCAGGTGGGTCCTCCGGGTTGTAGTCGATGTCGGCGGTGGCCTTACCCTTGTGGGACAGAACCCAAGCCTTGAACTGTCCACATGGTTGGCCACCGTGCGACGCCGACTGCGCAAAAACAGCAAGATGGTTAGAAAGTATGCATAATTGAGCACTACAATACAGAAATTAAGTCACATACCCATCTTTTCCCGTACTCCTCAAGGCTAAGGTTGCCTTGATGGTGTGGTGCACCTGTCATCAGCAAACGTCGGTCTCGAGCGGCGTTGTGCGCCTCCAACCACTCGGGGGAACACCATTTGTCCACCATCACTTCCCAGCACCGGACATGCGCGGCGCACCAGCTCGGAATTACCTACACGTCATTAAGAATATATACTTATAAGAAGATCAAATTTAATGCGCATACTATTAGAGTACATACATCATTATTAACGTTTTGCATGTACCTGCAGGTATTGCTGCCGAGTGAGCGTCATCTGTCGAGCTTGCTTTTTCGTGACCTTCTCACCAAGGTACGAACCGTGGAAGGTCACGATCGCCTGGATCCGCGCCTCGTGGTGCATGTCCGTGACCAGCTTCGGGCAGGCGGCGTTGGCCACAACAGCTGCCCTATCCTCGTAACCCTCCTGGCATCTGAAGAAATCCTATACACATTGACAACATGTATGCAGTCATGAATCCAAAAAAGACTAGTAAAGCGATGTATTGACCCTTGTAGGGAGAGGAACACTTACCCACAGCTCGCCGGTGACCCGCGCCGCCTTGTTAGCGAACACCCTGCCATCCCGATCTGCTCGATCAGGGACGACCTTGTAGTGCTCCCAAGTGTAGGCCGGTTCCGTCACTCCGGCATGCGTCACCAAGCCAGGAAAGTGGGCCTTCAACAGAAGGCCCAATATGCCGTTCACCTTGCGCGCGTGACAACCTGGCGCCACTTTCCTCCAATACCTGCCCAAGTGAATCAGAAAGATTATTAGTTTCGAGTCCGATTCTTAAAATAGAAAATGAAGTGGAAACATTTAAAGTTAGTTACCTATCTCCAGAGGGTCGAATCATCGGTCGTCTCTCAGGAGGGATCGGACGATCCGGTAGTCTGGAAGGACCTCGCAGCCACACCGGCGGAACAGAGTTACTGCAACTCCCTGTCGCCTGCTCTCCCTCCTCCTCCTCGTCCTCCTCCTCCCCCTCCTCGTGCTCCTCGTGCTCCTCCTCCCCCCCCTCCCCCTGCTCGCCCTCCTCTGAGGACTGCTGCTCCTCCGCCTCCTGCTCCTCCTCGTACTCTGGATCAGGCGACGGCTCTCGAAAAGAAGGACGGCTCTTCCTGCTCATCCCTCGGCTCGTGCTCCCCTCCGACTGATCAGCTCGCTGTCCCCTTATCTTTTGGTACAACGAGCGCACGTTCCTCATGCCGCCCACCATCTTTGAACAATTACCTGCAATACAATTCAACAAAATAATAAGCATGATAATAAGCATGATGTATATAATCTGAGAAAAACAAAGTAAACAAAACATAATATATTTGCATTATGTAGCATTACATGTTTCAGAAGTAGTCATCATAATCGGGTTTGGCAGGATCATAAGTGTCATCATCACTATCAGCCATGTCCATATATTCCTCGATATCATTCGAAGGAGCACTGCCGTCATCGTCATCAATCCCTAACTGTAATCGCTCAAGTAATTGCAAGTCCATCATATTTTCTACTTCATCTCCAGCGTCCTCATCAATGTCTACTTGCATTGCGATCGCTTCGTTTAAGTTTATCTCAAAACTCCCTTGTAGCCCCTCTTCTTGAAAGAACTCTACGTCATTTGTGTTTGGGTTGTTGTAGTCTTCATCGTTTGGAAGAGGTAGCCTACCTTTCAGTAATACCTTGTACACAACATCCCAACCCTTTAGCCGGGCGTCCGTTTGACACGGGTATGACAGATAGTAAACTTGGGTGGCCTGTTGAGCCACGATATAGACATCGTCTCCTGGGTAGACGGATGACTGTCGAATTTCGACTAGACCGACATTAGGAGTGTGTCTGGTTTGTGCGGGATCAAACCACCGGCATTTGAATATGATAGGCTTCAGAGGTTTGCAACCATAAAAAGTGAGTTCGTATATCTCTTCAACTCTTCCATAATAATCGACGCCATCTTCGCCGGGTGTGCACACCCCGGAATTAGTGGTTCTACGATTCGGGCGACTGTGCTCATGTCTTGTTGTATGAAAGCGATATCCATTCACGTCATAGACATTAAATGACATGACTCTATATGCACAGCCATCGGCAACCTGTCTCAACTCGGGACTCATAGACGCATCAGTTTGACCCTGCAAAGCTCAAGGACGAAAGATCGTTACATCAGAGACGCACGACTAATTTGCTTTGTCAAACAACGTACAACATTCATTGCATAATACCTTTTGTTTGAACCAAGAAATGAAATCAGGCTTTCCATCCCCCGCACCCTGTCTAAGAAGGGTCTCAGCTTGTTGCGGGGTAGCTTTCCTTGAAGAACACCAGAATCGGCGATGAAATTCTCTGTCAGAACGACAATCAAAAGGGATTACATGAGAAATTATGATGTTTTAGTTAACAAGTTTTTAAGGACTTACTGCATGTACGGCTCCACTTCGGAGAGGTTGGTCAGCACATAGTACATGATAGAGCGCCACTCCTCATTATTCAAGTTTTTGGGGCTCGCATTACTTGCACTTCCTAGTTGTCCTTGAAAAAGGCTGAGGCTGGTACCATTTTCGCCAGAATTGTAACGAGAGGGTGGATTATGCACGCTAGGAAGTTTGTCACCATAGTAAGTTGTCGTGGTGTTTGATACCTCCTCGAGAACATATGCCTCTGCAATGGAAGCTTCAATTTTGCATTTATTTCTACATTTACTTCGAAGAACCTTTTGACATCTCTCGATTGGATAGCACCAACGGGCCTGCACAGGCCCCCCCATTCGTGCCTCATATGGAAGGTGCAAAAGCAAATGCTGCATTGGATTGAAGAAGCCCGGGGGAAAGATCTTCTCCAACTTACAGAGCAACACAGGTGCCAATCTTTCCATGTCAGCGACCACGGTTCGAGATAGCTCTTTAGCACAAAGCTGACGGAAGAAGTAGCTCAACTCTGCCAACACTTCCCATACATGATTGGGGACGTAGCCTCGAACCATCACCGGAAGCAGTCGCTCAATCCATATGTGGAAGTCATGACTCTTCATCCCATTGATTCGCATAGTAGATAAATTCACTCCCCTTCTCAGATTCGCTGCATACCCATCAGGGAACATCAACAATTGAAACCATTCTAGCACTTGCCTCCTTTGAGGCCTGTCCAAGACGAATTCAGCCTTAGGCTTTCTCCAATTCTTGCCGCCTGCAGGAGGCTGCATAACTTGCTTTGGTCTATCACACAACGTTGCCAGATCCACTCTAGCCTTCACGTTGTCTTTTGTCTTCTCAGGAATGTCCATAATTATTCCCCAAAGTGCCTCGGCGATATTCTTCTCGGTATGCATTACATCGATGTTATGTGGAAGAAGAAGGTCATCATAATAGGGGAGCCGCTCTAATCCGGACTTATGAGTCCACATATGTAGCTGACTATATCCCACAAAACCACCTTCTTCTGCATCGACCTGGAGAGAATCTATTTGGGCTCGAACCGCGGCACTTGTCATAGTCTGCGGGGGCGGGTCTGTAACTACCACGCCTTTCGTAAAGTTCTTGATGTCTCGTCTAAATGCGTGATCAAGAGGAAGGAATTGTCGATGTTTGTCGAACGCAGAATACTTGCGACCCTTCTGCAAGTAAATGAACTGCAGAGCTGCCTTGCATACTGGACAAGGGTACTTTCCGTGAACACACCATCCGCAGAATATCCCATATGCCGGCAAGTCATGCAAAGAGTAGTGGTACCAAACATGCATTTTGAAGTTTGTCTTTGTAGCTCGATCATACGTCCATACCCCTTCCTCCCAAGCGCGGACCAATTCATCAATCAAAGGCTTCATGAACACACCCATATTACTTCCAGGGTGTTCAGGAATGATCAAGGACAAGAATATGTTCTGTCGTTGAAAGAGGACGCCGGGAGGGAGGTTGAGGGGGACAACGAAAACGGGCCAACAAGTGTATGCAGCAGCACCCATTCCATAAGGATTGAAACCATCTGTTGCCAGGGCAACACGTACATTGCGAGCCTCTAAAGCTTTCTCACGATGAATATCATCGAAATGGTTCCATGCTTCACCATCCGCTGGATGGACCATCTTGTCAGGATTGTATCGTTTGCCATTTTTGTGCCATGTCATCTGTTTCGCGGATTCCTCGGTCATAAAGAGCCGTTGGATCCTCGATATAAACGGAAGGTGCCGCATGATCTTCACGGGGATCGCAAGCTGCCTCTTCTGACCTTCATCTGTGTCTACCTCCAGGTACCTAGAGGCACCACAGTTTGGACAATAATTTGCTTTCGCGTGCTCTTCCGTAAATAAGAGGCACTTGTTGGGACAGTAGTGTATCTGGTCATATGGCATCTTAAGTGCTCGTAGGAGTTTCTGTGACTCGTACAGGCTCTTTGGCATAATGTGATTTTCCGGAAGGAAGCTTCCAACGACCGTCATTAGAACATCATAGCATTCTCGACTCAGACTAAACTGAGACTTCACGGCCATTATGCGTCCAATGGCATCTAGCTGAGAAACCTTTGTGTGGACGTGGAGAGGTTTCTGTGCCGTGGACAACATGTCGTAGAACGCCTTTGCGGACGCCTCTGGCTCCTCTTCCATACGTGCTTCATCAAAGTCATTTAACATGTCTGCTACGCCGCCATCGTCATCAACTTCCTCGAGGCGTTGTCTAATGACCTCGTCTCTCGTACGGTCGGCTTCACCATGGTATATCCACCGATAATAGTTCGTGGTGTATCCATTCCTGCCCAGATGTTTACCCATCTCCTCCTTGGTTTTCAGACGCGTGTTTCCACATTTGCTACAAGGGCACCAAGTCGTGCGCGCTCCTTTCGCCTTAGCAAATGCCAGTTCCAAGAAAGCTTCGGTCTTCTCGATCCATTCATCCGTGAACGAACCGGGGCTTGGACGACCCGTGTACATCCACTCACGGTCATCCATCCTCTTAACATATATATCAACAAGTGATGTAACCATTCAACTGAATCTACACGATGTTCCTACTACCTAATAGGTAAGGATAGGTCCTAATCCCACCCAAAGACGCGTAGATGAGGTCAGTTTTCTATGGCTACCCCTATCCGAGATAGAATTTCGACAGCACCTCCCCGCTGTTCTCCAAATACACGTCCACAAAGAGAGAGTGTGTATCCGGAGAACAACGGGAAGATGGTGCCGAAACTCTGTCTCAGATCGGGGTAGACCACGAAAACTGACCTCATCTACGAGTCCTCGGGCTGTCCATAACGTGGACAATTCGAAACAGATACAGTTATAGATATGCAAACATGTGCATATCTCCAACCCTATCTCTTTCGAACGGGAGACGCCTAACTCGGTTTCGTGATCTACGAACATTCAAAGACACGAGGTTCTTTTATGACTCACCTAGCTCTCAAGCGAAGTGAAGCGTCGACGATGGTGCACACGGCCGCTCCTGTCAAAAAAGAAACAAAATGGTGTCAATTGTAATTTTTAACATAACCAGGTGAATAGGTTTTAAAAAACCTATTTACATGAACCACTAATTATTGCAAAATGAGCAACATGCGAATTCAGAGTAAATAACAATCCCTCAAAAGAAGTATTAATCTTTTATGTTTGGAGTTATAAATCAACTCTTAAGTTACTTGTATGTAGCTTCACTCAAGTTGTCATGAATTCAGAATAAATAACAATCCCTCAAAAAGAAGTATTGATCTATGATGAGAAACATAAGCCTACCTCAACTTGTTTGGGACTAAACGGCTTGTTTGTTGTTGCTGTATATTGAATGACAATTAACAACAAAGATATGTAATAAAATTACATCAATTTTATACATGCATCAAGAAAATTTGTAGTGTGATGTGCTATTGGTGTCTCAATGATAGTTGGGGCCAACTTGTGCCACTGACAAGGACAAATATGATATCATCTATATTTACAGTGGCACTTGGTAAATTTCTTCCTTAACTATTCAAGATGAACAAAAAAGAAAACTTTCACAATATTTGAAGTATTAATCCGAACAAAAAAGAAAGTTTTTCACAAGCTGAACAAACTATTTACACAGCAATAGGGAGTCTTGAATAGCTCAAGAATTTTTTTTTTTTGGGGGGGGGGGGGCCTCGGCCGCCGGGGTGGAGGGCTCTGCTGCGGGGGGGGGGGGGGGGGGGGCCCTGCCGCCGCCGGGGCAATAGAGACCCGGGGGGGGGGGGGGGGCTCGACCGCCGGGGTGGAGGGCTCTGCCGCGGGGGGGGGGGGGGGGGGAGGGCGTGGGGGCTCCGCCGCCGTCGGGGGGAGAGGGGGGGGGGACGGCCCTCCGCCGACCGCCGGGGGGGGGGCGGGGCGCGGGGGCCTCTGCCGCCGGAGGGGTGCGCGCGGCGGGCCGGGGGCGGGGGGCGGGGGGGGGGGGGCTCGGCCGGCCGCGGGCCCCGGGGGGGGGGGGGGGGGGCGTGGGGGCTCCGCCGCCGCCGGGGGGAGAGGGGGGTGGTGGGGGGGGCTCTCACAATATTCTTTGCCGTGAGCCCAGAACACTCTCGGCAAAAATCGATCTAGCGCTCGGCAAACAAATTCCGATTTAAAATAAAAACGTTACGAAATTTGCCGAGAGTCTAACGGCGGCTCACGGCAAAAAGGACATATTTGCCGTGAGCTTTTCCTAGGAGCACACGGCAAATATAATTTTTCAGTAAATATGATAAATGCTGTATAAATTTTAAAATTACCAAAAATATCATAAAAATTTTCAAAAATTCACATGATACACTATATCATGTCTATTACCCATTAAAAAATATTTGAAGTCAAACTCCACATGCGGTGTCGCTTTGACTCCCAATTCTCATACATTACTCTCAACTCTCATCTACTTCTTCGGAGATTTTTCGTTTTCTAAGCATCGTACATAGTCATTTCCTCCAAACTGCTTTAATTTTTTACCATAACCTCAGTGTTTGCTATCTTGATGTCTCGACAAATTTCATGATTTTTTAACTTCATTTCCTTTTATTAGAATTTTAACACTTTTGAACAACGTGTTATCGGACAAGTTTCGTGCATAATATGTTCAAATTTTTCTTTCATAGCCTGGATTAAAACATTATTGGATTAACAAATCATGATTATAATTTTTTCATTCATTTTCATTATTGTCACAAAGACTTGTAGTTCAAATTTGACTCTTGTCCAATAAATCAATTAAATGAAATTAATGCACTAAATATAAGAAACAGCATGTAAAATAAAAAAAATTTTAACATGACATACAAAATAACATATCAGTACACAAGAAAAAATCTTGAGTGGAGAAAAGGAAAAAGTACAAACCTATTTGCCGACGGTCAGCACAAAACACACGGTAAAAATCGTCTTTGCCGTGAGTCTGAAACAGGCCCTCGGCAAATGTGACCTTTTACCGAGAGCCCGACGGAGGACTCTCGGCAAAGGTGTAACGTCGTTACCCAACCCGACGGCGGCCGGTGCACAGGGTCAGGGATGGGCACTTTGCCGAGAGCCGCCCGTGGACACTCGGCATACAGGTATTTTTGCCGTGCGTTTTTTATTTTGCTCTCGGTAAATTGTTTGTATACCGAGTGTTTTTTTGTGCCGTGAGTTTTCTTTGGGGCTCACAGTAAAGGTGTCCCTATGCCGAGTGGCCGTGGTTTTGCCCTCGGCATAGTTGCGGCGCTCGGCATATGACGCGTTCCTGGTAGCGTCGGTGACAGGCCAGTCGGTGACGGCGGCGGTGCCGAACCCTCCGGGCTGGCTCGACGAGATCATCACGGCCTGGTTCGGGGGGTTCCCGCCTGGCGCCTGGGTCACGTACAGAGTCATGCTCACCTCTTTCTCTTTGTCCGACAGGTGTTGGGCGCTACTAACAGCAGCAACGAGCAAAGCCACCATGGCTGCTACTAGCAGCAGGACGTTTCTGATGATGACGGCCATGGTGTGTGTGAATAATATCCTATGCTCTCTATTGCTCGTCTTCCTTCTCTGCTCTCCGTGTGTGTGATTTTCCCCAAGTGAGAGGGTGCCTGTATTTATAGAGAGGGTATGTGCAGTGTTCAAGCATGCATGCATGCATGCATTGCCGACGACATTCCGCCAAGGTGATGTGAAGAAACGCGTGGACACATGGTGCATACGTGTCACGCATGCATGCCACTCATCGTGACAGTATATACTTTTATTCATGGCATTATTTACGAAACCAGGGTATTATATATTTTCCCACCACGTAGTACTGTACAATTATATTCGGAGAGTGAATTTTGTTTTCTTCTTCCCTACAGTTTCTTTACTGAACGGCAGTGGGTCTACACACAGTTTTAATTCTTCCTCTACAAATATATTAAATGTGTCTTCTAGTGATGCTCCCGATGAATAGTGATATACTATTTCGTTTCTAAATTGCTGTCGTTTGAACAACAACTTTAGATTATTTTTAAACTAAAATTATTGTTTTTAACGACAATAAATTAAAAATGAAAGGAGTAGTATATTCTTACTAGTTACTGTACAAGAGTAAATTGAAGAAAAACACTGTTCCTCATCGATCACAATCAAAATGAGGCATATATGGACAGAAGCTGTCCGGGAAGCATGCAGAGGAGTTGTTCTGTCAGGATCGGTTACGACTCCGACAGATCCATGCAAGGGAAGGCATGGGTTCTCCTCACTCGACATGGAGATACTAGTATATGTACATTTAGCCTGTACTACACTTAGAAAATTGCTGATCGATGTGATAAGATATTACTGCTACATGTATACTTACTCCGTACTACGGTAGTTTTTCATGTGCAAAGCTAATTAAGGCTTCCAAAATATGTTTGTCCATGCGCGTACGTGGCCAGTAGCATTAATGCTGTATTGCTGTTCACCAGGCGTCCATGCTATACGCATGTGACGAAACATAGAGACGTAGGGCATAACATGCCACTCCTATATGCCAAGGTTAATTATTATATTTTATTCATGGCACAAAGCAAAACATTATTGTCATTAGGATAACAATCCAAATTTCAAATGAACTAAAGTTTCATAATTAAAGATAATAATTTAAGAGTGGAGAGGGTATACTATCGCGCCTTTTGCAGTTTTATTTGTGAGAGGTATTTTACTACAATTTTTATTGTACGCCCATTATTTTCTCTTCTGAGTCTTCTTTTAATATATATATATATATATATAAAATAGTTGACATATTTTCCATACAAAATGGTGCGTTTCCTCGATCTTAATTATCTACAGCATAATTCTCTCTCTCTCTCTACTAACACATTACTATCGGTTATTATGTATATACTTCACTAAATGTATTAAATATGGTTGGTGTATGTTGATTATGAAACATAGTACAAATATACACACTCATTACATGTATATATAATAAGTACTTCCTCCTAGCTATGTATATATAATACTCTTCTTGTGAACTATTGAAAACATAATTAACAAAAATGCTTGTGCTACGTCTAGCTAGACGAAGGGATTATACGACGAGATGACGAGAGCGAGGATTTATTTATTTTTTAATAACCGGATGATGCATGCTATGTCCTGAAGCGTTCGCCTGTCTCTCCCGACACTCGAAAATGGAACTCCCTGAAGTCCCAAAGACACCGATTTCAGAGAGCAAACAAAAAATAAACGGAAGCAGGATGAGGATGCAAATTTCTAACGCGCTATTTGGAAGCATATGCCTACGCATGCATGCCTAACATATGTCATGAACCTGATAACATATATATGCATGCATGACACGCGATACGTGAATTCCTGTAACCTCCATGATCCCATCCATACTGAATTAAGTAGTGGTCGACGCACTAGCATTAACTACACAGTTTAACTGACTCATATTTAAGTAATAAAAAGTGATCGATTACGTGTGCTTTATGTGTGGGACTGCGGTGGCGTAACGACATGACCAAAAAAGGATGTTCCTGGCTTAGGAACTGACGAGGACGTCGGTCTCTTAATGGGGTGAGTGCGTAACACCGATCAGAGATTAATAGAAATAATAATATACTCATAACAACATGTGAGAACTTTTCCAGTAATCCAACTTCAAAAAATTCTGAGGTTAAATATGTTTGGCCTGAAACGATGGATGACCGATCAAAAAGTTATTCTTGTATGCGCACAAGTGAGGACAAATGTGTGCAGAAAAGAGTTATGTTAGTCTGTGAGAACAACCAATGTCCTAAAAAGTTGCCTTATGTAAGTGGGCCAACCTGGAAGAGGCTGGATGTTACCAAATGGTATTTATAGCGCGAATTCACATCTATAACCTAGTAGTATCATTTGTCTTAGTTAATAAATAAAATAAATAATAAAAACTATGTATCACATATAAATTATGCGGTATATTCATTAAATAACACTACTTAAAAAAGACTCATATATACCCCTTCATCGATGCCGCAATGTTCCAAAACGGTATAAATACATTTTCAATACCGATTCCAAAGGTCTTGCCGCAAATCAATCATTGAGCCTGTAGAACCAGCACTGAAAAGTGCCGGTTCACAACAATAACCGGCACTGAAAGTGCGAAAAAGTATCTATACCGGTTCTGACACTAGCCGATACAGATAGTCCATTTTCAATACCGGTTTCTGTTCTGAACTGGTATAGATAAATGTACAGTATATATAAACAATGCTTCTTCCTCCTCCAAACCGACGAGGACATTCCTGGTCGGGGACAGGAACTAGCTCCATTGTTGCGGGTGGATAATTCAAAATTCGGAAGAAATCAACCTATCTAAAACTGTCTACGGTTAGTGAAGCACTCTTCCTTCTCATTTCGATGACTTTTGCTCTCTAAGGTTAGCACCCGGTTATAAAATCTACGGTTAGTGGATCGAGCTTTCTATACTTAGTGCTTGCTCTGTACTCTCTAAGATCACTTACATCGGTAGATTGATCTATATTGCTCTCTAAGATTACTCACAAATTGAAGATTGCTTTATCTCGATATTGCTCAAGTTGACTGAACGGGTACTCCTCCATTTTTTTTAATATATGTCTGTCGTAGGCCAATACCAGAGGTGATCAACATCAACGGCCCACGGACCTAACAGTACGCAAGAGATGAAACGATCTCCGCCTCTCCCGACGCTTGTGGCGTAGACATACACGACGGGTCGGGCTTGCGTACGGTTCCGCCTCGTCCGACCTCCCCGGATGGAGGTCGGATTTCTCACAACTCGACTGATGCGCCCGACCCCACCACGTCGGGGTCGAAAGATCGCACAAGAGTCCGCCTCGCCCGATCCCAGGGTCGGGCGAATCGACCCAGGGTCGGACGAACCGCCCGCCACCACGAGGATGAGTAGGCCACGGACAGTTGGGCATTAAATAACTGTGACTCCCACGTCCACAGACAGATGAGGATAACAACTGTTCGAGCGAGTGGGCAGCAAATACGCACGATGCGCACTGGCCAAAGGACTGTTACTGTTCTGAGAACTCCTGTTAGGGCCCACTCTCCTACTAGGATGGGACACCCCTGAGGCGACGGCTTGACGAGTGCAGGGGTGATGACGACGACGCTACTCCGCCGACTCCTGTCGAAAGCCATCCCTCCATACGGGTGGGAGCCTCATCGTTGCCACACCGGAGGGCAGCTTAGCGCCAATCGACTCACCGACTCCGCCAATCGCCGCTTCCGATTCCCGTTGCGCGTCGTCCGCATCGGCGGACGGAGAAGCGCAACTGCTCGGCAAAGGATCATGCTCCCCGAAGCCCTCCCGCAAGGGCCCACACGCAACCCTTTCGCCTGGCCAGCCCAGCGCCGGCGAAGACGTGACGTCCCGCGTGTCATCACGGAAAGGCCTGTGCACTGCGGACATCGAGTTCGTAGGGATGGCAGGATATGCGTCAGAATCTTTCTTTGACCTTCTCGATGAGGCAAACAGAGATTCTGGTGCAGAACATAGCAAGGGGAGTTATAATCCTTCTCGTGAATGCCTCATGGAGCATTTGGAGGACCTCCCTAACCCAGAGAACGACCGCCCTGTGAGCCCCATGGTCGCGGGAAGCAGAACTCCGTCCCGCAACGTACTGCCTGAGCAGTTACAAGCACGAAGGAAGGAGCTCCGGGACGCTAAACGCTAATTAGAGCAAGAGCAAGCGGAGATTGACCGCGAGCTCGCTCGATGCAGGGCCGGAGGACGTGCTCGCTCCACGGCACGCGACGTGCTCCAGCGGATCGCCGAGGAAGGCAACGGGCACCCGCGCTTTGCGCGGGCCATTCAAAACCTCACCGCGATGGCAGCATTGCTCCGGAGGCTCCCTGAGCCCGCCACGCCTGAGGCTCGATGCACTCAACGCGAAGTTGAGGCACTGCTAGAGCGCGCGACGGCGCAGCAGGTGGAGAGATCACAGTCATGGCTTTGCGAACCGCGTGCCCAGAACGTGTCTGTCCAGTAGACACCCCCTAGGATGGATGGGGCATCAAGGGCTTTCATTCGCAATCGCCTGGGGGCAAACCGTGATGCCCGCACCAGCCTGGAGGCGCGACGGCGCCAACCGGAGTATGGTTCCGGGGCGGGTCGATCCCACCACCCACGCCGAGGGGGGCGCCACGATGAGGATGAGGAAAGCAGCTCGAGCTCGGACGCCCCGAGACCGCAGATCTTCAGTTCTCACATCCAGGGCACGGCGCTTCCGACCCCCAACCAACGTGCCAAAGTATGCGGGGGAAACCAACCCGAGTCTCTGGCTCGAGGACTACTGCCTCGCCTGCCGAGCCGGGGGTGCGGACGATGATTACTTCATGATCTGCAACTTGCCTCTCTACCTGGCCGATTCGGCTAGGAGATGGATCGAATACCTTCTTGCAGATCGGATCGCGAGCTGGTTCGACTTGAGGGAGGTCTTTGTGGGAAACTTCCAGGGGACCTACGCGCGCCCAGGCAATCCCTGGGACCTCAAGAACTGTCGGCAGAAGTCAGGAGAGACGCTCTGGGAGTATGTTCGGCGTTTCTCCCGGCAGTGCAACGAGCTGCCGAACGTAGTCGACGCCGATGTCATCGGAGCATTCTTGTCCGGGACTACTTGCCGCATCCTGCTTCAAAACTGGGACGCAAGAGCCCGCATACAGCCAAGGAGCTCGTTCAACCGCCCCCAGGAGACCAAATGCAAGCGGGATGAGGCCGCCGGCGAGGGCCCCTCTGACCGTCCTAACAAGAAGAAGAAGTATTGACAGCGCTCATCTGGTGAACGGATGGTTGCGGCTGCCGACCGCAAGGGTGCTAAGGCACCAGCAGCGGACACGCCGGATCGCTTCGAAAAGAAGTGGAACGGGCCGTGCCCTAACCACGAATATCCCGTGAAGCACCTCTACAAGGACTGCTCGCTCATAAAGCGGTTCCTAACCCAGGAAGCCAAGAAAGGTAAGCCAAGGCAAGCCCCGAAAGGCACCGACAACGACGATGACGCCGACGACGGCAACGACGGTTTCCCGGAAACCGACGGTGTGTCTCATGATCTTCACCGGGTCGGATGCACGCGGCAGCAAGCGCTGCACGAAGCTCGAACGCCGCGATGTGTTCGCGGCCGAGCCCGCGACGCCAACATTCGTTCGGTGGTCGGAGGCACCGATCACATTGGATCAGTCCGACCACCCCAGGCATGTCCTACGACCGGGTCGATACCCGCTGGTGGTAGACCCCATCATTGACAAGAAGCGGCTCACTAAGGTGCTCATGAATGGAGGCAGCGGCCTCAACATCCTTTACATGGAGACACTCAACGCCATGAGCATCGACCGGTCGCTCATCCGACCCACCGGAGCACCCTTCCATGGCGTCGTTCCTGGGAAACAAGCTATTCCCCTCGGGCAAATTGATTTGCCCGTCATGTTCGGTACTCTGGCCAACTTCCGAACGGAACCCTCACGTTCGAAGTAATTGGTTTTCACGGGTCCTACCACGCCATCCTGGGGCGACCGTGCTATGCGAAGTTCTTGGCCGTCCCCAACTACACCTACCTGAAGCTCAAGATGCCGGAGCCGAAGGGGGTGATCACCGTCGGCACTTCTTTCCAGCCCGCCTACCAGTGCAAAACAGAGAGCGGCGAACTCGCCTCCACGACCGTCGCGTCGGCAGAGGAGCTTGCCGCCATCCGACAGCAAGTTAGCGAGGAGGCGCCCCACTCCAATCGTTGCTCTAGGTCTTTCGAACCCGTCGAGAGAATCAGGAGATCCAACTCATCCCCGAAACACCAAGAAAAAGGTGGCGAAGACCGGGACCTCTCTCTCCCCCAAATAGGAAAGCGCGTTCATCGACTTACTTCACGCGAACATTGACATCTTCGCGTGGAAACCCTTAGACATGCCTGGCATCCTGAGGGAAGTCGCCGAGCACTCCTTGCATATCAAACCCGGGTCCCGACCGGTGAAGCAACAATTGCGCCGCTTCGATGAAGAAAAGCGCGGGGCAATTGGAGAGGAGATTGCCAAACTGCTGGCGGTCGGTTTTCATCAAGGAGGTGTATCACCCCGAGTGGTTAGCCAATCCCGTTCTTGTAGAAAAAAGAGTGGGAAATGGAGAATATGGATTATACTAGTCTGAACAAAGCGTGTCCAAAGGATCTGTTTCCTTTGCCGTGCATAGACCAGAGCGTCGACTCAACCTCGGGGTGCGAAACCCTCTCTTTCCTTGATGCGTATTTCGGATACCATCAAATCCCCATGAAGGAGTCCGACCAACCTGCGACAGCCTTCATCACGCCATTCGGCTCGTATTGCTATGTCACGATGCCGTTCGGACTTAAAAATGCAAGCGCAACATATCAGCGATGCATGATCAGGTGTTTCGACGAGCTCATTGGAGACATCGTTGAAGCGTATGTGGACGACATCGTAGTCAAGTCCAAGAAGACCGACCGGCTCATGGCCGACTTGGAACGGATCTTCGCTAAGCTTCGAGCAAGTGGCATCAAGCTCAACCCTGAGAAATGCGTTTTCGGGGTCCCGAGGGGAATGCTGCTCGGATTCGACGTCTCGGGGCGCGGCATCAAAGCCAACTCAGAGAAAATCGCGGCCATCAACCGGATGGGCCTGATTCAGCTTGAAGGAAGTACAACGCGTGACTGCGTGCCTAGCGGCATTGAGCCGTTTCATTTCGTGCCTTGGAGAGCGTGTTCACCCTCTCCACCAGCTACTGAAGAAATTCGAGCGATTTCAGTGGACGCCCGAGGCACAGGACGCCCTCGACAGGATAAAGGCTGTCCTAACAAAGCCACCGATCCTGGTGCCTCCAACCCCTAAAGAGCCGCTCATTCTTTACATCACCGCGATGACCTAGGTCGTTAGTGCCGCCTTGGTTGTAGAGCAGAGGGAGGAAGGTCACGCCCTTAGGGTCCAGCGCCAGTCTATTATATGAGCGAAGTCTTGCCTGACACGAAGACCCGATATCTTTAGATACTGAAGATCCTTTATGGCGTCATCATCGTCAAAAAGAAGTTGCGACACTATTTTGAGTCACACCCGGTAACCATGGTCAGCTCCTTCCCCCTGCACGAGGTTGTGGAGAACCGCGATGCAAAGGGAAAGGCTGTGAAGTGGGCGCTCGAGTTGATGGGCGAAGGGATTACATACGCCCCCGGAGCGGCAATCAAGTCCCAAATGTTGACCGACTTTATGGCAGAGTGCACCGAAGCTGAGCTACCCACGGCTCCTGTTGACCAAGAATACTGGGTGGTATACTTCGATGGCTCGCTGATGCGCAAGGGGGCAGGGATCAGGCTGATCCTCGTCTCCCCCTTGGGGGTGCGCATGAAGTACGCAGTCCGCCAGTTATTTTCTGCTTCCAACAATATGGCCGAGTACGAGACGCTCATCAATGGGCTCAAAATCGCCGACAAGATAGGAATTCAATGACTGAAGATTCGGGGCGATTCTCAACTCGTCATTGGCCAGGTCATGAAGGAATCCAGCTACCACAACGACACCATGGACGCGTAATGCCAGGAAGTCTGTAAACTGGAGCACAAGTTTCATGGTCTCGAGCTCAAGCGTATCCCAAGACGGCTGAACGAAGGGGCTGACTCCTTAGCGAAGATGGCGGCCGGACGGGAGCAGGTCCCTCCTAGAGCCTTCGCCCACGAGCAGAGTCAACCATCGGTATGTCTCAAAGACCCACGAGGGGTCGGCACCGAGTCGCTCCGGGGGAGGGGGTCGGACCGACCTCGAACCCTCCAGACCCCAACATTATGGAGATTGACGAGACGCCCGCGCAAGGAACCAACCCTCCGACCGGTTGGAGAACACTGTACCTTGACTGCCTCCTCAAAGGAAACTCTTCACGGACAAGACGGAGGCCCGGCCCATTGCCCGCCGTGCCAAATTCTTCGTCATCATCGACGGGGAACTCTATAAGAAAAGTCTCACCAAGATCTTGCAACGCTGCATCCCTATCGAACAGGAAAAACGGCTGTTGCAGGACATCTATGGTGGGGTCTGTGGTCATCATGCCATGCACAAGACCCTTGTCGGAAACGCGTTCCGGCAGGGATTCTACTGGCCAACGACCGTCAACGACGCCGCGTGGATCATGCGCACCTGCGAAAGCTGCCAGTTCTATGCCCGGCAGACCCACTTGCCGGCGCAAGCGCTACAAACCATCCCCGTCACATGGCCGTTCGCAGTTTGGGGACTTGACCTGGTCGGACGTCTCAAGAAAGCACCCGGGGGTTAGACCCACCTGTTGGTGGCGGTCGATAAGTTCACTAAGTGGGTGGAGGCCCAGCCGGTTGCGAGGATCCGACCAGAGGAAGCAGTCGAATTCTTCCTCGATATCATTCACCGCTTCGGAGTATCCAACTCCATCATCACGGACAATGGTACACAGTTCACAGGGAAACAGTTCCTCAAGTTCTGCGATGACTACCACATCTGGGTCGATTGGGCAGCCGTGGCGCACCCTCGCACGAACGGGCAGGTCGAACGCGCAAACGGCATGATCCTACAAGGGTTGAAGCCCCAGATCCACGATCGACTGAAACAATTGAGCGGGCGATGGGTGCCGAGCTCCCCGCGGTGCTCTGGAGCCTGCGAACGACCCCTAGCCGGGCAACAGGGTTCACTTCTTCATGGTATATGGCACCGAGGCTGTCCTGCCCATGGACCTCGACTACGGCGCGCCGAGGGTCAAGGCGTACGACGATGAAGGGAACCGGACGTCCCTAGAGGATGCGTTGGATCGACTCGACGAGGCACGAGATGTAGAGCTTCTTCAACCGGCAAAGTACCAGCAGACGCTACTTCGGTACCACAGCAGGAACATACGGGAAAGAGCGTTCGACATTGGCGACCTTGTCCTTCACCGTGCCAGAACAAGCAAGGACCGGCACAAGCTGCCGCTGTCGTGGGAAGGCCCCTACATCGTCTCGAGGATCCTCCAACCCGACACTTACAAACTGCAGACTATGGACGGACAACAGGTCACCAACGCCTGAAACATCGAACAGCTACATCGTTTCTTCCCCTGAACTCGTAGTTAATCTACCGTTCGCACCCCCCAAAACAAGCAACGCTCGACCCCCACTGCACGGGAGTCGGACCTCGCTCGGGGGCTACACCTGTAGGGTGCGCGCACCATGTGCGCGCCCTCACACCTGTTTATTTTGCTGTTTATTTTTAAAATCCATGTGAAATAATAAGTGAAAGATAGGAAAAGCATGAGGTCGAACCGGTCGGACCCGAAACGCTTATAGCCCTCGGAGGCTACGGCTACGACGCTCACCGGCGAGACGAAGTGCTGATCCTATCTGCAGCTTATCCTTGCCAAGGCTTCGACCCCCCATCCAGCGTTTAGAACTCAGAAAGAAAGAGTCATAGATCACAGAAGCGCGAAGTTAAACTGGTCAGACTACAAAATACCTACAACCCCCGAGGGTTACGGTAACGACGCTCACCAAAAAGGCCAAACGCCAATCTTGTCCGTGGCTTGTGATTTTGGGCTTCAAAAACGAAGGAGAAAGGGGATGAACGCTTTTGTTAATTCGTGAAAAAAATTTTACGAACACGCCTTGATGGTCAAAACCTTTAAACGTTCTTTTGACTTACAAAAACCCGGGCGCTTCGGCCTCGGGCGCCCTAAATACAAACTAATGTAACTACTAATCCTTCTACTGGGGCGGGGGGCTATCCTCCTCCTCAATCCTTGCAGCCAGGGCTTGCGCCAGGAAGCCACCTGCTCTTCAATTTCGTCCAGCTCGGCGTCGAAGTAGCCGGGCGCGAACCCCTCGCTCATCACAACGCGATGTTGGAGTAGTGCGAGCGCGTGATGGTGAAGACCCGATGCACGCCGTGGCACAACGCGTCCGCCGCCATCCCCCGCGACCGAGCGACGATGCGGGGGACCTGAGGTGCGAGGGAGCTCGACCCCACCACTAGTGCGATCCCGAGGTTGGAGAGCACCACCCCGACGGCGACACGCAGCGTGTCGTGCTCCTTGGCTTCCCGCTTGAAGTCACTCCGAAGATCCGACAGCTCCTTTGCGCCCATCGCCAGCTTCTCGGTGAGCGCTACACAAAATTGCACAATGATTATTCAGTGATAAGTCGGATCATCTTGCGCTACCAAGGAAGAAGAAAGCAGAAACAAAGAGCGCAGCGTACCTGTCACCTCCCCTTGGAGCTTCTCGACCGCTGCGCGGCTGCGGGTCAGCTCTGCCGCCAGGTCAGCAGTCACCTCCGGCGTCGTCCCTGGCCTTCGTCTCCTTCTGGAGAGCTGACTTAAGTTGGCCGAGGGTCGCCCTCGCCGCCTCCACTTGCTTGGTCCTCTCCACCGCCAGTACCGTGATGGCGTTGCAGACCCGACGCGCGCGACTCCTCAAGCGCGAAGAGGAGCTGACCCTTCGCCTCCTGAAGACGGCCCAGTGCGGCCTGTTCCCAGGCGAGGGCGTCCACCGCCACGCCACGAGCAGCGGCGAGCGGCTCCTTGAGCCGACCATGTGCTCGGTAACCCGCCGCAAGGTGGTCCCGCAACGAGCCCATGGCGGATGCCAATGTGGACACCATAGACAAGACCTCCTCCTGGACCTGCTCCATGGCTTCCGGCTCCGGGGTGCTCTCGGGCGCCGCGCACTCGGCCAGGAGGACCGTCGATGTCACCGCACCCATCGGATCCCCGTCGTCTTTGCCCCCCGACATCACGGGGACCGCATCCTTGACGCCTCCGTTGGGGCGACCGCCGCCATGTCCTCTCGCGTCGGAGGCCCAAAAACAAGCGGCTCCGGCATTGTCGCCGAAGTCTCTTCCCCCGACCTTGCACAAAGACAAACAGTGAGAGAAACCAGGGAAGGCGAAAGAGAAGGGACACCACGCGCTTACCCTCTGGCCGTGGGGCAGCGTCGCTTCGAAGTCGGCCCCATCTTCTCCTCCGCAGGGCGCGGTCGCTTTTCGCCGGCCCTTGAGGCCGCGTGCTCGCCCAGGGCAGGCCTTGGCGCCTCCCTCTGACTCAAGGGCTCGGAAGCCGGCACCCTCGACGGCACCAGCGGCTCCTCTTCCGGGGT
Organism: Oropetium thomaeum; assembly: GCA_001182835.1. Lineage (NCBI taxonomy): Eukaryota > Viridiplantae > Streptophyta > Magnoliopsida > Poales > Poaceae > Oropetium > Oropetium thomaeum. Next base: position 1,696,928 of record LFJQ01000006.1, on the reverse strand, counting down.
CGACCGCACGGCGGGGTCGGACAGGGAGGAGCTCAACACCGCCTCCGACCTCTGAGGCTCCAGCACCGACTCCGGCATGCGCGGGCGCGGCCCGCTCGACCCCTGTCCTACTTGACTCGGGTGGGGGATCTCCACCACCTCGTCATCCTCCTCCTCCTCCTCCTCCTCCTCGTCGTCGTCGTCGTCCTCCTCCTCGTCAGATCCCTAACGGCGTCGACCCTGGTCCAGCCGCTCTCGGAGCCTCTTCGCTTTCTTCTCCGCCAGGGCATCCTTCTTCCTCTTTTACTCCTCGGCCGCGAGGCGGTTTGCCGTCCTGACAGCCACGTCCTCCGGGACGAGGGCGAAGGAACGGCGGAGGAGAAGATTCGGCTGCCAAATCTAAAAAAAGTAATCTGAATCAGCGACGAGGCCGGAAAAGAAAAAATTGCAGGAGAAGGATGCGGTGACTCTCCACATGGATGCTCCCGGCTCCGGGGCACATCACAGGATGCTCATCAAGTGGGCGTCCTCGGGCGCGAGGGTGTCCCTCAAGCGCTACCTCAACTCCGAGTCGGAGAGGGGCTCGAGGGATTTGGTCGACCTGGAAAGGTCCGCGTCGGGCCCCATCTGGCATTGCCAGAGCGGGCGTGCCATGAATGCCAGCACCCGTCGGGCGTGGTACGTTGCGACGACTCCAGCTCCGCGCACCTCCCAGGTCCTCAGGGTCCCGACCGCGCCCAGGAGGTCGACCAGCCTCCTCCTCTCCTTCTCCATAGGCCCCCACTTCCAGACCTCGGGCGCCACTTCGAAGACACGCCCAATGAACTGCGGCAGAGGGCCAGCGGCGTCATTCTTCAAGTAGAACTATTGCCCGTGCCAGCCCCTGTTGGAGGCCTTTAGCCGCAGCGGGATGTACGCATGGGCGCGCTTGCCGCGGAGGTGGATGCTGGCGCATCTGATGGACGCTGGACCCCCGTCCTTCTTCTGGAGGGAGACGGCGAAGAAGTATTTCCATAGCTCGTAGTGGGGGTCGATCCCCAGGAATCCCTCGCACAACGCCACGAAGACGGCGATATGTTGGATCCTGTTGGGGTTTAGGTGCTGCAGCTCCAGACTGTAGTAGCGGAGCAGCCCCCGAAAGAAGCAATGCGCGGGGACGCCAAGTCCGCGCTCATGGAAATGCATGAACGAGATGACATAACCATCCGCCGGTGCCGGGACCGTCTCCTCACTAGGGAGCATCCACTCTCCCGCCTCCGTCCGCGCACGGAGAAGACCCCGCTTCACTAGGCCCTCCAAGCGAGCACCTCGCACATCGGATTTCCACCAGCTCGCCATTTCAGGAGATGGAGGACGTACGAGTACGAGAACCCGCGGAATGGTGGATGAGCAAAGGAGGGCTTGGGGGCAGAAAGCATAAGGAGTGCGAGCAAGAAGGCGAAGGGTGCAAGAAGGCGAAGCGGACGCGACCGCGCTCACGCGGCCCGACCTACGCTGCTGCATGTCCCATCACAGCAGGCACCTCTGCCCTGAATTAATGCAGGTAGGTAAGGGCATGGGCTGAAATACACCCCGTCGACCCAAAGAGCTCCAAGGCTGGCACAGCGAACGGGTTCGACGGCACTCAGGGCAAAAACAGAGTGAGGGGCGAAAAATAGATGGGCCCACTAGCGGCCAGCACCCTGGCGCTCGACCGTCGAGGGCATCACGATTGATCCGCGTTCAAGTCTCGGTTCGTACCGATCTATGGGTATTTCACCGCAGAAAGGCAAGGAGCCCTCAGAGCCTATCAAACGGCCTCCGGGTACCATATGGAACGGCAACCGAAGAGGTTGGAGTCGACCACCAGCTAGTCCGTCGAAGCCTCCTCAAAGGGGCTCCGGGGCTTCACTTGAACTCACCCGCTATCAGCTCGACGAGCGCAACGCTTCAGCCCCGAGGTAAAGCGTAGTACGGCTCAACCTCCTCGCCCGGCGAATGGGTGCGCAGGATGGACGATACAAGTTGAACCGTGCCCCTCAACGGACCATCGCTAATTGCGGAGGGCTTGAGGGACGGAATCGCGGAAAGAGATCCAGTACGGGATCACAGGACATGACGGCTCAACGAATCGTAAAGCGAGCCTACACTCGGGAAATAGACTTTCCCCTCCCGATTTAAGCAACGCCTAACCCCCCTTTTGCACAGGAGTCAGACCTCACTCGGGGGCTACTGTCATGGGCAAATACTAGAGGTGATCAACATTAACGGCCGATGGACCTAACAGCACGCAAGAGATGAAACGATCTCCGCCTCGCCCAACCCCTGTGGCATAGAGATACATGGCGGGTCGGGCCTGCGGACGGTTCTGCCTCGCCCGACCTCCCCGGATGGAGGTTGGATTTCCCGCAACTCGATTGATGCGCTCGACCCGACCACGTCGGGGTCAGAAGACCGCACGAGAGTCCGCCTCGCCCGACCCCAGGGTCAGATGAACCGCCCGCCACCACGAGAATGGGTAGGCCACGGACAGTTGGGCATTAAATACCTATGACTCCCACGTCCACAGACAGATGAGGATAACAACTGCTCGAGCGAGTGGGCAGTAAAGACGCACGATGCGCACCGGCCAAAGGACTGTCACTGTTCCGATAGCTCCTGTCAGAGCCCACTCTCCTACTAGGATGGGACACCCCTAAGCGACAGCTCGACGAGTGCAGAGGCGATGACAACGGCGCCACTCCGTCGACCCCTGCCAAAAGCCATCCCTCCATACGGGTGGAACACTTCTGATTGACGGGCACTCCCAGCACCGCCAGATCGGAAGGACGCCGCCATGCCGATGACGCCATCCACAACAAGAAGCCCAAACTTGGAGCGTGAGACCGCGACCACCACTCCGCCGTCTCTCCCTCTCTATCTCCCTTTTCCTTGACCACCGTGCAATCCAAGTCTCACCCCTCGCGGTATAAAAAGGGAGACCAGGGGACCTCAATGGGGAAAGGACAGACAACCGAAACCGACGATAGAAGAATAAACACTCAACCACGCACCTTCATCCACCCAGAGACTTGGGACGCCGTCCCTCTCTCGCCCGTTTGTAATCCCCTACTACAAACAACGCAAGGAATGTGAGCAGCTCGAGACTAGACGTAGGGCGTAATTGCCTGAACCAGTATATCCTTGTGTCCTCTTGCGAATCATCCGATCCCTAAAAACGCACATCCCACGATAATCACTAGCCGGTGGTAACAAACACCGACAATGTCGTTCATGCACATTTTTATTGTTCAACTTTTAGCTCTTCCCACTATGGCCCACATCGAATAAGGCTACAAAGGCTATAGCTGCACAAAATACTGTACAAGTAGTCAATAAATAAATAATAGTCTGATTATAACAATAATAATAATAATAATAATAATAATAATAATAATAATAATAAATGAATAATAGGCTGCTAATTACAGTCTTTGTAGGCTGATTCGAATATTTTGTGTTAAACAACATGTATTGAAAAAGGGAGAACTACAAATTTTGATTATATATAATTTTGGTTTAAAAGCTTGAATTATTATATGGTTGTTAAGTTGTTACTACTAAATTATTAGTAATTATTGTACGATTGTTACTTGTAGAATTGAAAATTAGATGTAATTTTGTTAGTAATTATTGTATCTTTGCGAATTTTGTTTTGAAAGCATTAAGTTTGATTGAGATTATGTGATCGTATTTTTTTAGGAGTTGATGCAATCGCCTAGTAGTTGAAAGAGGCAACGAGAACCATTACAAGGTGAGTCCCATCAGTCAGGCCCACCCCCATATCAAGCTCGACAATCAAACATGGAGGAACAAAGAACTTATGTAATTTTCACGATCTATATATATACATATATATATATATATATATATATATATAATTGATTTTTTTTATGATGCTAATAATTCTAATGTACCAGATGGATCGATCGTGGATGTATGATGGCAGCACTCTTACTAAACGCTTCCTCGTTGGATTGAAAACTTTGTTGAAAGCCGCTACAACATATAAGAAGCCAAAAAACAAGTTTGACATTCATTATATATGTTGTCCGTGTCGTGTTTGTAAAAACTTGAAGAAGTTTTCAGATATAGAAGAGATCCGTACACACTTGATGACAAGGGGTTTTATGTATGGATATTTATATTGGACTAAACATGGTGAAGTTGAGGAGAATATGCAAGCGAATAATCCTACTATATTGGTCAGAAATGAATAGCGAGCACGTAACAAGTAGAGAGGGACAATTATGTTGATGACCTAGATGAGATGTTGCACAATGATGTTGATGACCTTGATGACATATTGCGTAATGTGGAGGATGATTTCTCTAGTGAAAGCGAATTTCAAAAGCTCTTTTTATATAAGAAGACTATGAGACACCTATGTGCTTGGGTTGCAAGAAAAAATATAACAAGTTGCATGTTGTTCTTACATTGCTGCAAATGAAGCTAAGCAACTGTTGGTCTGATAAAAGTTTTACTGTATTATTCTAATTTTTAAAGAATTTCCTTCCTACCAATGTTATGCCTCAAAACACATACGATTGTTTGTCCATTAGGACTAGAAATAAAAAAAAATACATGCATGTCGGAATGACTGCATGTTATTTCGTAAAGATGATACAAATTTGAAGGAATGTCGTGTTTGTGGTTCATCACGGTACAAGTCCAACATTGAACATATTGATAGAGATGATATGAATGAGAACAATAAGACTACAAGAACACCTGCTAAGGTTGCTTGGTATTTTTCAATAATACCTCGTCTAAAGCGGTTATTTGCTAACAAAGCAAATGCTGAGTTGATGCAATGGCACGAGAAAGGGCGCAAGAAAGATGGAACTTCGACACCCGGCTGATGGAATTCATTGGAGTAACTTTGACAACAAATACAAGAAGTTTAAAGCTTAATTAAGAAATATAAGATTGGGGTTGAGTACAGATGGGATGAATCCATTTAGAGACATAGGACACACATATAATACTTGGCCTGTGATACTATGTATCTACAATCTTCCATTCTGGCTGTGTATAAAGCACAAGTTTCTTATGATGCCTTTGCTGATAAGCGGACCGACTCAAGTCGGTAATGACATTGATGTATATCTAAAACCATTGCTTGATGATCTTCTTGTACTATGGAACGATTGTGTACGAGTATGGGATGAGTACAAAAAAGAGATTTTTACTCTACATGCTATACTTTTTGTAACGATCCAATATTTGCCGGCTCTTGGTAGCATATCAGGACATCTCACAAAAGGATATGATGGATGTACATGGTGTATGGATGAAACTGGTAGCATCTGTTTAAAGAACTGTAAGAAAGTGGCATACATGGGTCTTCGTAGGTTTCTATGTGCAGATCACCCATACAGAAGAAATAGAACAGTTTTTAATGGCACAGTCGAGAAGCGTCAAGCTCCTAAGGTTCATGATGGGAAACAAGTATTTAAGATGATACAGAATCTGAAGGTTGTCCTTGGAAAGAGAAAAGGAAGTACAAAGGCTCCACCTGATAGTTTGTTCAAAAAGAGATCAATATTTTGGGACCTTCTGTATTGGAAAGACTTAAAGGTCCTTCATGCAATTGATGTCATGTACGTGGAGAAGAACGTATGTGAGTCAGTGGTTGGTACCTTGCTTAACATACCTAGCAAAACAAAGGACACACTCAAAGCACGTTTAGACCTAGAGGATATGAAAGTCAGAAAGGATCTCCATCATACAGTCAAAGCACGTTTAGACCTAGAGGTTATGAAAGTCGGAAAGGATCTCCATCATACAGTCCTAGAAAATGGGTCAAAGAAACTTCCAACAGCTTGCTACACCCTTAGTAAACAAGAAAAGATGAGCCTATGCAGTTGCTTGCAGTCCTTATAACAAAGACGAGCGCCATATCTTTCTACAAGGAAAAAGAAATATTGTTGGTGTTGAGGATGTTATCGATGAGGAAGACTACAATCAATTCGATGGCCTACCTCCATTCGGAGAGGATATCATCCTCCCCCTTATTGACGACAACGAGGAACCTACTTATACGTCGTGATCATGATGAAGCTATCATTATTAGATAAAAGAAATAAGTTTTCATGTAACAGTTAACTAAGTACTACTTGTATCCAAAATTAATACAAGACAAGTATGACACTCCCCTGCTTTTATCTTTAAAAAATTACTACTCATATCATGCATGGTAGTGTCGTAACATTTTTCATGTAATGGTTATTTCAAAAAGTTATTCAAATTTTAGAAGGATTTTATTAAGTAATTAATTAGTTACTACCTTTCATTTAGGATATAGTGATTTAGAAAAAATTAAAGACAGGAGAGCTTCTTTCCATTATAGAACCAGTATTGATATTGAAGTATCAATGCCGGTCCTTCAGTATCAATGTCGGTTCTTTGTGCTAACGGGCATTGATAATATAGGATTTACACCGGTTGGTTTGTGAACCGGCATTGATGCTCTGTTTTCCCCAAAAGTAACCCCCGCCCGCACCCGTTCCTCACTCTCCCCAAAACATTTCACTTCGCGCCTCTTCCTGCTCAGTCTCCCGCCGCCGACGCTCCCGCCCGCGGCCGCAGCCTCTGTCGCCCCCGCCGTCGCGTTTGCCGCCCGCGCAGTCGCCGCCCCTGCCGCCTCTGCCGCTTGCGCCCGCCGCCCCTGCTGCGCACCCTCGCCCGCCGGGGCTCTCACCCGCCGCCGCCGACGCTTCCGCTCGCGGCCGCGGCCTCTGCCGCCCAGCCGCCTTCTCTGCCGTGTAGTGCTCTCCTACATACTATAGTCTATACCTTGCTGTCCTTCCTTCTGCCGCTTCTGGCTCCCGCTCCCGCCTCTGGTCGCCTCTGAACTGGCGGCGACGGCGCCAAGGTCGGGCTCCCGGTGCTCGACCTCTCCCTCGCTTTCCCTTAGGCGACACCGGCCTCCATCTTCCCACCTTCTGGTGAGAATTCATTTTTTACCTTCCACTGATTTTGTTGGGATAAGGAGGTCGCGCTCGTTGGCAGTGAAGTTTTGAGGCTGGTATGCATAGTGCAATGAATCGGTTGCCGTTTCTAGAAAAAAAAACTAGAGGTGGTTTGCCTACTGAATTTTGGATCAATGTTTTCTGGAATTCTTGAGTTTGGTACTACTATTTTTGTCCATCCAAATTATTCAAATTAACCAGATTATTGGCGCCTTTAGGAACTACTAGTAGTACTAGTTATGCATCTTCCTTTCGTATTACAGTTTTATTGAATTACAGTAAGCCAACTCATATGCTGCAGTTGCAGTCCTACTACAATCTTGAAGGTACTGTTTTGGGTACGACCATACTTGGATTGGCCGCCTCACTAGTTAGTCAATCAACATAGAGTCATTTTTTTCAAGTAATTTGCATGCCAAACTAGTGAGTTTGCCGTTATCGTTTGAGATGTTCTGTAGGTGACTGAGTGTAGGGTTAGGGTTACCCGAAAGGAGTTTCTGGGTTTTAATATTTCGTGTGTTGTAGGAATGCCACGTAAAAGACGAGTACCCCAACCCATCGAGGGCCCAGATTGTGAGCTAGATGAAGCCACTAAGGATGCTCAGAATCAGATGGGTAGGCCAAGTCACTGCCCCTTACTACATGTCCAAGCGCCAGACGGAGAGTATAGTGACGAGGATGTATATGGAAGCCCAAGTGTTTACCTCAACTTTGACCAAGGTGCCAATGCAAATGAAAATGGTGATGGAGAGGATCATGAGGAGAATGGACATGATGATGATGAAGAGGGTCATCATAATGATGAAGAGGACAATGAGAGCCACTCCACACAAATCAAGCGTGGCCATGGTCCGAGCAAACTCCCTGATGGGCATTTTACCATCACACATGTCCACGAAAACGGGGATCCCCTTGAACCTTAGCGTGCGGCAACTATATGGAAGACAACAATTGAAAAGCTCGTAAGAGACCATGTGGCCATCACTTATCGATTCTGGAGAAAAGATGCAAGTGTCGATAAGTATGCAGTTCCCAATAGTGTTAAAGAGTTTCTATAGCAACAGCTAATAGATAAGTTTGAGTTCCCTACTGGATGTGACATGAAGGTAGTGAAGCAGAGGGCCCTTTTCTCATGTGCCCTTTCTTTCAAGACATTTAAGGGTACATTATATAGAAAATTTCACTTGTAAGGTCTCGCACCAGACTGGAATCAATATCCAACAGTGAAACCTTTTTGGAATGCATTCACAAAGTATAAGGATTCGGCTGAAGCAAAAGCCCTAAGTGAGAAAAACAAGACAAATTCAACAAAAAAATACTTGTATCCCCGTCGAACAGGCTCATGGAGTTACGCAAGCAAAGAAAGCCAATTTGAAAAGATGGAAGAAGAGGTAATCCGCTTGGGTGGTACTCCAGTGACGCTTAATTGGAACCCTCGATGTAAGAGATTTTTGTGGGCTAGAGGAGTTACTTTATCGCCAGAGGGAGAATTAATCTTCAAGAATGAACGAGATAAACATCTAGCTGACCTTTTAACAAAAGCCAACTCTGAATCTTCCAATGGTACTTTCAAGCCACATAGGGATTACAATGAGCTAACCTATGAATTGGGAAATAAGGAGCATCCTGGCCGCACAAGAGACTTTGGTAATAAGTGTTGAAAGATTGCAATGAAATCAAACGCTGATAGTTCTAGGAGAAGAAGGAACACAGATGATGATATCAAGGTCATATTAGAAAATGAGAGGCGAAAGACAGCTGAGATGATACAATAAGAACTGGGAAAGCCAATCAAATGCTACAAGTCAAATTGGTAATAGTAGTAGTTGTAGATCCACACCACTTCAAGAAGAGGATAATGATCATTATGTCATTGATGACCTTAAAGAGATGCACCATGCAAGTTGGTTTCGTCTCTATTGGTTGACCCGATTATGGTGGGTTCTGGGTTGGCTGAGCCTACGGATGAAGGGACTATCTTCAATGATCACCCGATACCAAAGGGGTATGCAATGGTACATTTGGACAGCGTAACACCGGCTGGCCGTAAATTCAAATTGAAATTCTTGGGACAAACGGATGAAGTTATGCTTAGAAAGAATGTCGGCTCATACGTATTGTGGCGCAAGCGTGACATCGTGTTTGGTGACTTGGACTCTGATAGTAATTCAAGCTCGACATATTTGCCGAACATACGAGGTCAAGATGAAATGCTACAACAACCGTCACCCAAGAGCCTAGACGACACCGAGCAGGTAGATTCATCACATCAGCAGCCGTCACCCAAGAGGCTAGAGGTAATCGATGTGGCAACCTCATCACAACCGTCTCCTAAGAGGTTAGTGGTGACAAAAGCAGCAACATAATTACAACACCAACCGTCACCCAAGATGTTAGCCGTACCCAAACGACCAACTCCCCAAATGCAGCAAGTACGACCCAAAAAGTCCACTATGTCACCACAGAAAGGCAAGAAACCAAATTCATCACGACCTAAGAAACCACAACCTAAGATATCTTATGAGAAGACTGATGAGGAATTTAATGAATCAATGCGTGCTGATGTGACAAAGTTTTTTGAGAAGCCAAAAATTCTCGAGAGGACAGAAGCCGATCGACAGAATGACTTAGCTTTCTACAAACGTTGAGCAAGCCTCCTCGAGGTACACCAATTAACTTTGCACGCATAATATATAAAAAGTCCTGTAGGGAACGGTCAAATGAGATTATAGAGCAGAGAAGGCAAGGGCAAATTCTTGATGAATTTCTTGTCAGTGCTGGAATAACAAAAGATCAATATATGAATGAAACGAGGATGGAAGTTGCAAAGCCTCCCGTAAAGTTTGGTTGTTGGTCAACCAATGGTTGATGAATTTTTGTTTGATGAAAGCACGCAAACACGAAAATTCCATAGCTGGTACATGGAACAAGCAAAAGATGGTAGAGGGATGTTTGCATTTCGATACAGACACAAAGATTTTTTATATGGTGATGGTGAGTAATATGTCTTTTGGGATGAAATGTATCAACTATTGCAAGGAGATGCTCTGGAGCTCAACTCATCTGTTTGTAGGCATTGTAAGTCACGTGTTTGTATAGTTCTTAGTATATTTTGATGCACCCTATCTACCTAATCTTATTTTTGGCTTTTTGTAGAATGATTTGAAAAACGTGTGAGGACAAGAAAATCGAAGATACCGCTATAATGGACCCATTGCGTCAACCAAACCATGCTATCTTCTCGGCAGAAAGAGATAAAGGATTACATATTCGGCTTTCTCTTGATATCACAAAACAAAAAACAAAATTTTACAATCTTACAATTTTGGGTATATGTTCATCACTTATGAATAACTGTTATATACACTTCACTTTGTTTATTACTTATGAATAACCATTTGCTATGGTTCTTTTTTTTTGTAGTTTTCATTGGGCCTTTTTTTCGATTGACACAGAGAATAGCAAGGTTATTGTCAGTGACTCCAAAAAGAGACCAGAAATAGATTGGAAGAGTCTCAAAGATGTCTTACAAAGATAAATTCATTGTTTTGTTTTTATTTGTTATATTATGAACACTAATTATAACTTGTAAGAATATATGTATAGGGTGTATCACAGATATGTTAAGACTAACGGGAGGTGCCTTCCATTCACAGAAGATCTCAGTTTCGAAATTAGCTTGAATTGTAGGAGATAACCTGATGGAAACAATCAGTGTGGCTTCTATGTATGTCTCAATATGATTGAACCCGTTAAAGAAGGTGTGTATTCATCCGTCCATCCGAAGGACTATGTAAACTTCATAATTGACGTAAGACAAACATCATGTTAAAAACTACTTTTAATTTGCATATGTGAAAAGTGATTGACTTTGATTACTGAAATTGCAGGTAAATGATCAAACCGAAGGAATCTCACCACAAAGAATACTAGCAGTTCAGGAACAACTTCTAGGATTTATCAATCAACATGTCATTTCAGATTTCGGTATGTTTCATGTGTCCACAGATGGCCAGCAACAATCGAAATCTATGGCGCAGTCTTCTAAAAGATCTATGTCACAATCTTCAAAATACAAGAAGCGTAGTTAAGTTTCATCAATTAGTTACAAAAAAGCTTGAGGCCTATGTTGTTTGAGAGTTCTTGTTGCTCCTTGTGTTTGTAATTGTAAGACTTTGTATATAGTACTTATGTTGATCAAATAATGTTTCTGAGATTTCTAGCTGGTACTCATTTCTGTGACTACTATCTATGTTTATGATATGATGATGATACTTTCAGATGTTAATGATGATGCTACTGTTAATTTAGTTTTTTTTAATCCTGAAACCAAGTATCAATACCAGTTCTTAACAAGAACAGGCACTGATAAACTAACTATCAATACCGGTTCTAGTTGTGAACCGGTACTGATAATTAACTATCAATACCGGTTTCAATTTTAAACCGGTATTGATAATGAATTATCAACACCAGTTCCAGTTGTGAACCGGTACTGTAATTAACTATCAATACAGGTTTCAGTTTTGAACCGGTGTTTATACTAAGAGTTTTGAGTACGGGTTCCTCTGTTGAACCGATATTGATGATCTACTTATCAGTACCGGCTCCTGTGTTGAACCGATATTGATGATCTACTTATCAGTATCGGTTCTAAACCGGCATAGATAAGTTAATATTATCAGTATCGACATATTGCTGCCGACGCAAAAACCGATATTGATGATAGTTATGAATCGGTACTGATGAGTCTTTTTATAGTAGTGTAATAATAATATAATTGGTCATTGTTGCATAAATGTTTTATAAGACGAAATTTTAAAGTTGAGACCCGACAATCTTAAACATCAAGTATTTTGAAATTGAGGAAGTAAAATTTCAAAAATAACATGTGTAAAAATATATTTGAGTGTTTTTAATTATGCACTTCTATCTCAAAAGCTGATGCAGCGCAAGGGCATGCTGTTCCACCTTGAGAGTATTGGACTGGGCGTGGCGGAAAGGCGAAATTCTTATATGGTATTTATACATGCAAGGCACAAGGCTTATCACAGTCCTTGATTAAAAAAATCAACTGTCATAGAGAGCATTGCTACGAGAGGTGTTGATATATACTTACAAATGTCAAAGCACTTTCTATTCAAAATATACGGACTAGATAGCTCTTATGTGCACATATTCATGTGATTTTTTTTCGAAAGACTTTTCATGTAAAATTTTTATGTGCAGGTATTTATGTGAAGTTGGTTTACTGTGACGTGAACGCCTTCTCCAGTGAGAGCGAGCACATCGCCCACCCGTACGTCCGTTCCCTCACCGGAGCATGTGGACGCCATGCGTGACTTGGCATTTTCACCTGATTTGTCTTCTATGCCCTTCATCAACTGCATCCATGCCATAAAATAGTTTATTTTTGACAATAACAAGATCTTAGAACATAATTTCGACTTCTAATTTCTACAAAAATATTTATTGAAAAGTGATGCGTGTATATTACTTTTTTAAAATATATTTTTCAAGAAAATCTATTCATAAGATTTTCTTAGTTTTAAACTTAATAAATTAGTTTGATCAAAACCTTGTCAAGGCGAAATATATTTTGAAATGGAGAGTATTTGTAATGATATTAGATTAGTTAATAATGGGCGCCTTTTGAGTCGAGACATGCATCCATTTTTTAGATATTCCATATATATATATATATATATATATATATATAAGCTCTATATAACACCCTGGGTACTGAATAAGCTATTCAGTACCCAGGTCCAAACTGTAGATAATTAGCACGATCGTAAAATATCAATATTTTCATCACGATATTGTCTCTTTTTTACCCTCCTTCAATTTGGTATTATATTCATTTGCTAGTTGAGATATTTTATGAGTATGTAAAAAATATAGTTTCAAATCATAAAAATTGTATTAAATTATTTAATTATCTTATAAAACTGTAAATATTATTTACTACGACCATAAAGTGTTTACATTTTCATTATGCTATGTTGTCTCTGTTTCTTTAGCCTACTTCGGTTCGGTATTATATGCATTTGCTAGTTGAGACATTTAATGAATAAGTAAAAAATATAGTTTTATCATAAAAAATATAGTTGATTATTTCATTAGCTTATAAAACTGTAAATACTATTAATATAACCATAAATTATTTTCTATCAATATAAAAATAGTTTAACGAAATATAAATTTTTATTGCTAAACGGTTTTTTTTTAGAAAATAATTTGTTTTGCCATGACACCAAAATAGTTTTTTCATCACAAAAACATATTTTTGGAACCATAAAATTATACAAACTTTTATCATGCTCATCAATTTTCTTGTTATTGTAAATACTTTTTATTCTTTAGTATAAAACGGTGTGAAAAACTAATATTATTATATGTTCACATGCAAACATATTTAAAGAACCAATTAATTTATGATAGAAACTAATTATAGTTCCACAAGTGTAATGATAACTATCAAACAAGTATGCGAAAATAAGTAATCCACGTGTGATGCATATAAAATTCGATTAAAACCAATTTTTACGGGTGCATGAACGTTTTACATAATGAAGATAAATTTAAAATTAAACCACAGATCTTTAAGACTATGAGTGCAAAAACACACCTATTGCAGTACGCTTTTACACTTTTGACTTTGATAGAAACGAATCAAACAAAGATTTTTACATGTTGAACTGCAGCCAAGTGTGTCCAATTATAAAAGCAGTTTGAATTCAATTTTTTAGACGCGTATTGAATCCTTTGGAATTACGGTCAAGTTTTTATGAGTATAGCTAACAGGTCTTATAAGTTTGAACTATAAAAACTATTACGAATGACAGTTCTTTATAAACTACTTTGCCGCAAGCCTATTATTTATAATTTGTAAGTCCTTTTATATTTATAGAAAAAATTACTTTACCATAGCATCAAATCCTTACCAACAAAAGGTTGATATGCCAGGTGACGTAAACTTATTATAACTTTATATGGGAGGGTTTAGAGACCTCTTTAAATTAAAACTTTTACTGTTCATATATCTTTTTATATTTAAAATACAACTTCTTTAGATTGAATGTTTTTACGCAATAGAAGTACAACCACGCTTTTTCGAGGCTGAATACAAAAATATACCTATTGCAACTTTCTCAATTCAAGTATAGGTTTTTACGAGTGTAAGGAACATGTTTTTACACTTCCGGCTTTGGTAAAAGCAAATTAAACAAAGATTTTTATATGTCAAATTGTAGTCAAATGTGTATGATTATAAAAATAATTTTGAATTGACTTTTTTTTATGCTTATTGAATTCTTTGACATAACGGTCAAGTTTTTACGATCATAGCTAATGGCTTTTACAAGTTCAAAATGTAAAAAATGAGCAAAAATACCTGGTAAGCAAACTAGTAAGAAATAAAAAGAGTAAAGACTCACCCATCCCATCTCCTATGTGCGTTTCAAATGTGCTTTCGGATAGAATGAATTAGGCGTCTGGTCAATCAAGGCTTACTTGGTGGCACCATCTATTTTTGTGATGAAAATATAAATATTTTATGATCATGATAATTATTTACAGTTTACACCTGGATACTGAAAAAGCTATTTAATACCCAGGGTGCCAAATAGCCCTGTCCTATATATATATATATATATATATATATATATATATATATATATATATATATATATATATATATAGCACAAGATATTTCCTATATACTAGATAGAAGGGGTGCTGAGAAAGTGAGAAGCAATTCTCAGCGTAAGACAAATAGCTAGAGGCATTTAGCCCGGCCGGTACTAAATAGCTAGGCTGGCTCGTGGCCTAGTTATTTTTAGCTCGGCAGGCCTGGAGTGCTTAGGCCTAGGCACGTAAGCAGAATGCCACCCGGCATGAAAGAGAACATGGCCCGTTAACTGCCCAAATACGCTTCAAGTAAAAACACTAGCCACGTGTGTCCACATGCCGCTCCGCCGCCTCCTTTTTTTTTTTTTTTCTTTCCTCGCGGCGAGTACTCGACGCCGCGTCCGCTCCGCTCTCCCTTTGTCTTGCCTCCTCGGGGACTTGCCCGAGGACCTCCTTCCTTCCCCTCATATCATCAGCCACCATGCAAACGTGCCTCTAAGCCTTTCGGGCCGTGTCACGACACGACGACACCGTTGTCTTCGATGCCCATGGACAGGCAAAGTGGCAAAGTGACACGGACTCAGTTTCTGCTTAGTTCCCAAACTCTAACCTGTGTTTTCTTGCAGCTTGTAATCATTAGCTATAGCTACTTATTTTGTTATAAACAGACTGGTTTGTATTTTTTCGCTATTGATTTTTGACATTATATTTGTTCATCCTTATTATTTGGAAAACAATAATATATTTTATTTAATTTGCATACTGATTCAAAAATTCATTCATGCAATTGAATTAATTTATTATATAAGACGAACAGTAAAAACTAATAGTAAAATAGGATTGAAAAAAATTAAAATTGTTCTCGCAAAAAAAAATGGTTAAAATTCTAAGCGCACACAAAAAAAAAATATGCCTCCGCTGCGTCGTCATCAACCCCATCCACACTGGTCTCTGTAAAATTTTGCGCGTCTAAGAGCGCGAGAGATTAGATGAACACAGACGGAGCACCGATCTATGACGATGGTATATATACGCGTGCCGGCGTCGATCGACCGACCACGGATGCGTAGAGGAGGTCGTATATGTCGTATATTCGTATAGTATGTTAATACGCAGGGCAGGGAGTTCTGAATCCTTCCAGAACGCCAGCGGTAGAAGAAGCTTCGTCTTCCTTCTTCACCTTCCCTCCCCGCTCGCGCAAATGCTGCACCACCTGGACCGGATATGCCGCGGCACCAGCCGAATATTCCTCTCGCCCGAGAATCATATTCTCTCTCTGTCTCTCCCCTCCTTGCGAAATTAACCAGCACACGCGTTTAGCCCCTGCCTTTCCAACTCGTGTCGCCGTCCACCACCTCATCTTCCTCGTTTACCCCGCGGCGCCCGCGCACGCTTTTCCAGGCCCAGGCGACGGCGATTCGCGACGCCGCCACGCCCACGCGCGCCCTATATCTATATATACGGCGCCCGTCCCGTCCCGTCGAACGACCTATCGATCTGTCTGTATCCACAAATTAGCTCAGCCAGCAAAGCTTATTACTAATTAGCTTTACTTAGACGAGCTCTCGTAGTATACGGAGTATATATCTTGCCATTGCGCCGCATCGACTTAATTGATCAACCAACGCCATCCTCTGCCTCGAGCTCGATACTTTTTACGGCCTGGCCGCGGGTTATCAAGTTATTCTCTCTCGTCGCCGCGATCAGCGAGCAGCTGGGAGTGACCGGCCGACGACACGCGCGACATGGCGCAGCTTAAAGCCGCGCGCGCCGCCGCCGCACCGGACATCGTCGGCAGCGGCGCCAAGCTCATCGGCCTCGCATCCGTAGCCAGCATGAACGGGATATCGGTGTCGTCGGTCCCGGCGCACGGAAGGCCTCGGCGGCCGCCGCTGGTGGTGATGGGGCACCGCGGCAAGGGGATGAACGCGCTGGCGTCGCCGGACGCGCGCCTGCGCGGGGACGTCAGGGAGAACACCATCCGCTCCTTCAACGACGCCGCGCGGTGCCACCCCGGCGTCCACTACGTCGAGTTCGACGTCCAGGTGCTTATCCAGTACTAGTATACTTTTTTTTTTTTTTGGAAGGGTGCGTATGTATCCATATCCATCCGTTAATTTCCCGCGCTGACCAGCACCAGCAGCGGTACGCCCGGTGCCACGTGCACGTACGTGCTGCGCCGAGCGTGAGCCCGGTGCTCGTGGGCCCTCTGGCCGCCCCGGTGGGTTCAAGTAGGGAAACGGTTGTCGGTGAACCGGGCTATGAAATGACTGGTTGACACGTGGACTATCTTTCCACGAAATGGGCCTGGTTGACAGGCAGGGTTGAGAAAGGGATGATGGGGGCCCTGTCTGTTTGGCTACCCGTCCAGAACCAGGACGATGAAGGAAAGGAACCATGGAAATTTCCAGAGTTTCCGAAAGTCAACAGGAGCTTTTGTGTGTGTGTGCAGGTGACCAAGGACGGGTGCCCGGTCATCTTCCACGACATCTTCATCTACACCGAAGAACAAGACGTAAGTGCGAGTTAGTATACCATTCCACACTATTAGTAGTAGGTAATACAAACATCATCATTCCTCAACTCAAAATCCTTAATATGCTCAAATTTCAGGGCGAGGTCTCAGGGAAGCGCGTCACCGACCTTCATCTCGACGAGTTCCTCTCGTACGGGCCCCAGAAGGGCCATGGCAACAAGGTACTGCGAGATTTTCCCTCTCTTTTTTTATCAAAAGGTACTGCGAGAGCGAGATTGCTGACGAAAAATGACAGGCCGCCGGCAGCAGTCCAGAATTAAGATGAGAGATTTGGTAAGCTTAATTATTGCCCAACTCTCTTCAAATTCAGGCCGGGAAGAAGCCGCTGCTCCGGAAGCTCAAGGAAGACGGCCGGGTCGTCCGGTGGGACGCGATGCCGTCCGACGACGCGCTCTGCACGCTGCGCGAGGCGTTCGAGCGCGTCGACCGCCGCGTCGGGTTCAACATCGAGCTCAAGTTCGACGACGACGCGGCGTACGCGGAGGAGGAGCTCGCCGGGACCCTGCAGGCCGTGCTCCAGGTGGTCTTCGAGCACGCCGACGACGGCCGGCCGGTCATCTTCTCCACGTTCCAGCCCGACGCCGCGGTGCTCGTGCGGAGGCTGCAACACGCATACCCTGTCTACTTCCTGACGAAAGGAGGGACGGAGGTCTTCGCCGACGCGCGGCGCAACTCGCTGGACGCGGCCGTCCGGCTGTGCCTCGCCGCCGGCCTGCAGGGGATCGTGTCGGAGGTCCGGGCGGTACTCCAGCAGCCATCCGCGGTGGCCCAGATCAAGGAAGAGGCGCGACTCTCCCTGCTAACCTACGGCCAACTCAAGTAAGTAATAATAATTATCCGTATTCAAATATTGGCGTGGTTAACTATCGCAGCAGCTCAGTTATTCTCCAGCGTTTAATTTCTTGTATCCTTCACTTCATCGCTTTCAAAAAAGAAACTCGTTGTAATTTCGTTACTTAAGGTAAAGAAATTTCAGAGCTTCTGCTCTGTTGTGGGGGAGAAAAAAAAAACTAGCGCAGCAAGCTCATTAAGCTCCATATATGATGAATAATTCGTTTTTTTTTCCTTTGCAGCAACGTGCCGGAGGTGGTGTACGCGCAGCACCTGATGGGTGTGGACGGGGTCATCGTCGACCTGGTGCAGGAGATCGCCGAGGCCGTCGCCGCCTTCACGGTCACGGAGGCGGCGCCGCGGCAGTTGGGGTCATCAGAAGAGCACGCAAGGACGATGATGACGAGAGCAACAAGCTGGAGAAGAACAAGACGGCGCCGGTGCCGGGAGCGCCGACCTTCACCCAGCGGGACGTCTCCTTTCTGCTGAACCGCATCCCCGAGCTCGTACAGTAGCGTCTGTGTGGATTATATTGCTGCGGAAATTGCCATTTAGTGGGTGTTTGGCATTTTAGCCCCGAGGCTAAAGTTTTAGCCGCTAAAACTTTAGCCTAGGGGTATTTGGGGGAGGATAAAAGTTTTGTTTTGTAACGTGAAATGATCAAATTACCCTTGTTTACACTAGTACAATGCCCGTGCTAACGCCACGGTTAAAAAGAAAAAAAATGTATGACAAACCAGAATTCATATTAAAAAAAAATAACAAATACATTGCTTTAGTAGACATGTCCTTTGATAATCCTTAATCTTACAAAATAGAGAAATAACACATTTTACACTTCAAGAAAAGATTTATGTCTTTTTAGACGATTAACAAATTCCTGTATAAATGTAGGAAATTTATCCTTGCATTGGTTGTCCTTGTAATGAAGCAGCTCCAAAAGCAACATAGTCCTCATCGTGTTTCCATCCTGCGGAAGTTATTTTAAAAGTTAGGTTATAACTAAATTTATCTTTATGTAGGATATATAGGATATATATAATATACCACATCTGAAAAACAATTAGATGCCAGTACTCACAGTGCAAAATGGATTTAGATTTGCAGAACCAGAAATGTGTCGCATGAAGTTGAGAACCAAATAGCCAGACGTGCACCTGTTCATGATAATGAAAAATTGTACATAATAAAATTAAAACATGTATAGAGGGAAAAATATTATATTATAGATGATGATGCGAGGGAGGTACCAGTCGTCTGTCTTTGAGACACACGGTGGTTATCTTTGGAGCCAAGAAAGAATATCTTCTGTCCAATTTGGATTGATAGTTGGCATTACCAGACGCACTCCCTTTGAAAATTGGTGTAACATTTTATTGTAGTAATTGATCTTGTTAAGTTCATGCCAAGAAGATGGAATATTCTCTGGGTCGAATATATTGATACATCTAGCTTACAGGTCAATTAGGAACAACTTGAAGTGCCCGTAATGAGCATATGGCACCATGAACTATAATAGATATGTTCGTAGTGTTAGAAAATGTAATAGTTGGTGATTTATATATAATAGAAAGTACAAGTTATCAAAGATCTTACAGTGGAACATTCTGCTATGTCGTACGACAAACAAGTCCAGGATGTATATAATTGTGCAAGACGTGTCCCGTCATCCTGATCGGGTCCAGAAAGTAATTCCTATTTTTTTTTTTGTTTACATATAACACGTGATATTGCATATGTGTTCTCTGTTTAAATTAATTTAAAGCTATATATGCTTGAGTTATTATACTTGCCCTGGCCTTCCTTGTCCGTTCCTCTATTCTACTATATGTTTTAATAATATATACTACCGTGGTGTGATTCTCTCTTGATCACTGTCCTCATTCTTTGTTGATAACTAATAAATATATATATACATGATGATAATACTGAGATATTTTGTCCAGTTAAGCACTATGATGGTGTAGTATTATGTTGGAACAATTGTTGTATTATTATTTGTTTCTTGATTGACAAAATATTAGTAGGATAATTTGGGGAATCTCAGCTCCTGACTGGTATTGTGTTCCCGATTGATAAAATATTTTATTGGAAAGGAATATTTTCATACCAGATGGTTGTATCACAGATGTAGTCACAGCCTTATTTCTTGCACGGTATTCACGTTGATACTTATTCCTTTTTTGTCTAAGAGTATCTTGGTCAGCATTTTGGTCATCTGACAAAGCAAGAATTGTAGTATCACAATTGTAGTATCAATGTCTTATAATTTTTTATGGTAACTTCAGATCAAGGTGAGCGATTGGGACAAAAAAATTTGCCTGGTTGTGCCTTCCGTTTCTTCGTAGTAGGAGGATTGAAACCTGCATTTGCTTCAGCTCTCTTCCTTGCACGGTATTCACGTTGTTTTGCATTCCGTTTTTCTTTTTTTTGTCGGTCATCATCTTTTTTTTAGCAGCATGAAAAATTGCAACAATTTAGTTTAAAGTGTGTGCTACATAGATTATTTTATGAAACAAATATTATTTTATATATTAATTGAACAACATGTAAGATAACACATATGATCACCATACATAAAGCAATAAAATATTTTAGTTTTGATAATAGGTCAATTACATAAAAGAATACTATTCGTGCATAGCAAAGAACAAATCAGCCTTACAATCTTCGAAATAAAGCGTGTGCTAATTCATCACGGAATCTATCCGTACTTTGATCTTCCTCCCTTCCTGCATTTATCGATGTAGGAGGTTCAATTGTTGAAGTTTCTGGAGGAACATAAGTCTCATCACGCTCAAATAGCTCGAAGTCCCTGTCTTTAATTTTACTGTCTCGAATAAAATTATGCAATGCCACGCATGCTACTATTATTTCACTTTGCTTTCTCATTGGATAACTTGGTACTTTCAATAAAATCCTCCATTTCATCTTTAAAACTTCAAATGCCCTCTCCACAAAATTTCTTAGTGACGAATGAGCAAAATTAAAGATCTCTTTTATACCTTTAGGCATCGACCCGCGCTGAAACTCTGGTACATGATACTTCGTTCCCTTGTATGGTGCAAGATAACCCCGCCGATTCGGGTAACCAGAGTCCACAAGATAAAACTTTCCTGTACAAGTCAAATGTTTTATTACAGTCAGTACGTATGCCATTAGTGCACGTTAAACAATAAACTAAAAAATATATATATCATGTTACCTGGTGGAGGATGCGGAAATTTGTCTTTGTATTTGTGGATAGCATCATTGAACACTCTCATATCATGTACTGAATCCGGCCAGCCGGCAAGAACAAATGTGAACCTCATGTCGAAGTCAGAAACACCTAGCACATTTTGCGTAGTGAAACCCTTACGACACATATGTTGAACCATCTTGTCCTTTGGCACCACAACTTGTACGTGAGTGCTGTCTAAAGCTCCTATACAATTGTTGAAGTATGGAAAGAACCTACGATTCTGTAACCTACGATGTAATGTTCCAAATTCAGGGTCTAGTGGCCTAATTATGTCAGCAGCAAGCTTAAGAACACATTTCAATACTTTGTCAAAGTTGCGATGAACTGTCTCTAGAGACCTCTCCATGCGATTCATAGCTTGCCTGACTGATTGAGGTGTGCCAACCATCCAAAGAAACATTCCTAATGACTCCATTGAAGAACTATTTTTTGTGGATTGTAGTCCATATGAGTGCACCAATAGCTCATGAAGCCGATCAAATAATGGTCTACTCATCCTAAACATGTTATAGCATTCTGTACCATCTTCTAGATTTCTCATAACCCAATCATGACCACTTAAAATGACATTTCTCCTCTTCGATTTTTGAAAGTAAGTTTCATAGTACATACCAAACATGAACATATCTTCCATGACCTCACTTTGTTGTCTCTCCTCTTCCTCCAGTACAAGCTTGATAAGTTCATCGTCACTGGAATCAGTCTGGCCAGACATATCCTGCAACACCAGTACGAACAACCTCATGAGACGATAGCTCAAAACTCCTAAATTTAAAACTTGTGAGTAATATAAAAATCAGTTACCACATCACACATTGACCTCTCAAGTCACACATATAGATAATGAGCTCACATCTCCAAGTCACAGTAGGTTCACATCGAACTTACTAACAGTCAGTTCATAACACACATGAATAAAGTAGGTTCACATCGAACTTACTAACAGTCAGCTCATAACACACATGAATAAAGTAGGTTCACATCAAACTTACTAACAGTCAGTTCATAACACACATGAATAAAATAGGTTCACATCAAACTTACTAACAGTCAGTTCATAACACACATGAATAAAGTAGGTTCACATCACAGACACGCATAATACGTATACAGAAGACATAGGCGAAATGTGTTCATAGACCCACTACAGATGATAGAGTAGTGTCATAAGCGAATCTAATTAAGGTTGTGCTGCTTGCAGTATCTTTGTAAGAAGGCCAGCCTTCCTTCTGGACTAGGTATGTTAATGAAAAAGTGTCTAGTGCAGTCATCTTTGCAAATCTGTGAAACTGCATAGAACTCTGCACTTGTTTCTGTCACCCCACACTCTAAAGCCAACTGCTGACATTGCCTAATTGAAGAATGCAACTCCGACGTCCTCTCTCTTTTGTTAGTACAAGCAGCCTTCAAGTACTCGTTCCTTTCAGCTGACATCTTGGTAGACGCAGTCAAATAATCCTTCATCATCTTAACCATTGGGATTTTCGATTTCTTTCTAGGACTTTCAGCTGTGCTGCTAGTACTACTTGCTCTCTTGCGGCTACTTGAACTCAGTGGACTAGGCTGCAAGTCTTCGAAACCGTCGTCATCGTCCTCATATTCCAGATGTTCTGTTTCTGCATGAAAACTACCTTGTCCAGGAACATAGGAAGAGGAACCATCCACAGTAACTCCCTCAAAGATTTCCTCAAGCTCTGGTAAGAACTCCGGAGGTTCTGATTTCAGCTTTTTCCATTCTTTATGTTTCTGCATACGTCAATAAAAAAAAGTTAGATATAGGTCGATGAATCTCAGTGCACTTATTATTACACGTTCAGCTAAATGTACTACCTGTGTTGCATCTTCCCACCATTCAGGATCTGCGGTGGGCCATCCATTTTCATCGCGGCCTAGTCCAGAATTGGTCCGGAGATCTTTTATGAACTGGTACATCTGCTTCAATTGCCTGATTCGGTTCCTGATTTGGTTCCTATCGTGCCTCAAATTTGTTGCACGGTGAAACTTATGTATGATCTGCTTGTACCCTCTAGCCGTCATAACTCCCTTGTTGTAGTTACCCAAAGCAATTTGTTCAAGCAGCAACTTACACAACACTTTATTATGTTTGTCCGTCCAATTTGCCTTATCAGTTTTATTCTAGTCAAAAGATCAAATCAAATTAAACATGTACTAAGATAAAATCACATGGTCCTATTTTTGAATGTAATACTTCGATGTTGGAATATACCTGAGGGCAGCGAACAATTTCGTCATCACCGTTGTCGTCATCAAAGTCGTCATCATCACTGCCCCGTCCACCAGCAAGACCACCGCCTTGAGGTACCACTCGGGGAGGTTGGGAGGGCATGCCGCGTCCGCTATACGACGGTGGGTACGGACGGCGATGGGCAGGACCACATGCACCTGCCTCTGCGCGCCCTGTTCCCCGCCCACCTAACACGCCGCCGCTGCCGCTGGTGCGACACTCGCGTAACGCGAGAGATCGATTGGCAGGGAGGGGTCGACGGGGAGGGAACGGCAGGGTCTCCCCATTGCCTCCATCCTCAATTCCCGACTGTAGGTAATCCCGATACACCCCCAAATGTGGCCAACTCTCCGCTTGCGAGTTGAGGTCCAATGCCTCGAAGCCAATCCAGGCACCACGGACGGAGGTTGAGCTTGATTGAAACCCAACGTTATTGGAGAAGATGTTCAAACCGTCCGCCGGAGGGGGAGAGTACGATGGGGGCTGCGAGAACAAATCATTGGAGTCGTCACCGCCTAGTTCGGCCATGTGTGCCTGGTGGGCTCGACGGACGCGAAGCAGGGACCGAAGCTCAGCAAACCTAATGTCATGGAAGATGTGAAAAAAGAAGTCAGTAAAATGGACAATTACAATGCACAAGTTCACAATTGTTTACAAAAGAGAAAAATCATCTCACCTTCTCGGTCTGTAATAATGCAGATAAGCTCTACTAGTACTACGCTGCAGGTGTTGGCTCGGAGAAGAATGGCAGTCTGAAGACAGTAGACTTTTGCTTTCCTGATCAACAGGCAATGGCGTCACTGAAAATGGAACATATTGTTAAGGTTAAGCACCTTCTTACGACCAGTGCAGTGAAACAGAGCAAATGTTTCACTGTCCTGTTAGCCTCCTTCAGCAAACTAATGCAGCTAGTGATGAAAGCCGGTTCTAGCACAACGGTCATGTTGGAAGATTGGTTATGTAATAAATTCACTAGCTAATCTCGTAGGTTTTTCCTTTTGGGCCTAGGGCCTTGTAAATGTACATTATTTTTAAATTATAATAGAAAACAAGTAGGGCACTCCCCTGCTTGTTTACTTCCAAAAAAAAAAAAACTCAGGCAGCAGGAAACATTCCTGCCGTACCGGTGCGCCTCTCTTGACCTTTTTCAAGTGTCTTACTACAGGTCAGTAGGTTCAGTTCGAACTGGCAGTGGCCATGGAAGCCTACAGTACTTCAGAACATGACCGTGGATGACATCACAAGATTCACAAACCAGGTAGACTCAGGGTTCAGAGAAAAGCATACGAATTTCACCATCAGAGTGCAGTCCTAGTAACCATTGTCAAGCGGCTCATGCATCGATCAAGACAGACAATGGGATAAGAGAAACCAAAATCACTAGAAATAAAAGACAAAGATGTTATGGACATAATCTGAAGACGCCAGATCTAATACACTCAGTCAGCATATATTTACTAGTAGCAGAAATGAGAAGATCCAACAGCAGCATCACATGAGCACCTTCTTGCTGTTGGAGCACTCGTCGTTTTGGCGGCCACGACTAAAGATAAACGATTTGCTATGAGGATTTGACTAGTACCTTCTTGCTTGAACTGAATGCATGTCAACAACTAAACAAGGACTGTAGTCGTATGACAGGCAACTAATACTATACAAGGACTGTTGTCGGGTAATAGACATAGTATACTATGGTTACAGTAAGAATTCTAAGCACAAGCGAGTCAAAGAATTCTCATGCTTCACTTTGCAAATCGAGACATTGTGAAAGTACATTCGGCAGACATGATTCTCCATTTCAGTAAGACCTAAATCAAGTTTATCAGCGATGCTCCATTTGATGAAAGAGGAGTCCTGGTCAACCTTTTTACGGATAGCTCAGCTCTAGAAAAGGCATTGAACCAAACTTCGATTCTAGGGAGACTCATACCAACTTTAAAATTATGTCATGTTCTTCACTAGGCCAGTTTAGTCCATACAAACTGTGACGCCACAATGAAGAAAATAAAAGGCCTCATGCCCTGACCATTTTATTACAGTTCAGATCAAATCCACACAATGCCATAAAGCACAAAAGCATCCTCTAGATCAAACACACACACACGGCTGCAAGAAAATGTTCCAATATTGTTACGAACGTCTGTTGCATACCTCCAGATTTTGCAGCGACTAATTCTTCTTGCTGACTACTCTGAATCTGATTCAAGTTTAACACCGTAGTGAATCAATCTGCAGAACGAAAACAATAAAAGAGTAAGAATACGGTGAAGATTGAACAGTAGGATCCATCCCAGCAAGAGGCGCGCCCGGCGCTCGGGGGTGGGGGGGCGCTCGGGACCTAGCGCCGTGGGCCGGCAGCCGATGGGCGCCCCGGGATCGGCCTCGCCCGCGGGCGGGGTTGGTCTGGGTGGTGTTGGCGGGGGCCGTCGGGATCTCGCGCCTGTGCCGCCGGCCGAGGGGCGGTCGTTCGCCGCGGGGGGGGGGGGGTGGGTGGGTTCGGGGCCTCCAGATCTGGCGCTCGGACGCCTTCCGGACGCCCCTCGGGGACCCCCTCGGGGGGGGGGGGGTGGGGAACTCGCCGGCGCTCGGAAGGCCCGCGTGGTGGGGAGGCTGGCTGTCGCCGGCGCTCGGACGCCCCTCGGGGTTGGGGGGGGGGGAGGGCTCGAGCTGTCGCCGGCGACCGGACGCCCCTCGGGGGGGGGGGGAGGGGGGGCGGGCGGGCTCGAGATCTCCCCGGGGGCGGGGGGGGGGGGGGGGGGGGGGGGGGGGCGGCGGCGGCGGCGGTCGATCTCGCCGGCGCTCGGAACCCCGGGGTCGGGAGGGGGGGGGTACCTCGCCGTGGGCCTGGGGACGGGTGCTGGGCGCTTCTTCGCAGGCGGTGGGTATTTTCGTCCATCGGCCGTCCGCGAGCGTTGGCAAGTGCTAAAATTTTTGCTCACTTCACCTCCCCGTTTGGCGCATTTGCTTCATGTGCGTTAAAACTTTTGCACATTTACCCAGTTTTACGGGCCATCCAAACACCCACTTAATTACTCCGTCCATCCATGAGCTGGGCAACCCTGTTGTGACCTCTCTACTGACAAGATCCTTACCATTTAGACAAGTATATATATATATAGAGAGAGAGAATTGTAAAATTATATTTGTCGGTTAATTTGGGGTTAAATTTTGACCTCGACGAACTTACTTGCTATAGTATGACTAATGCGGCTGTTGATTGTGTGTTCAAGCCAGTTATGCTAAACTTTTGTAGTACTTGCCAACAAGGGCCAAAATAACATAATGGAACCGGCCTGATAAATGGCGTTTCAGATGAGTTGGAGAGACCCCAAGGACGACAGTTGAGCGACTCGGATGGCTGGCTGCTTGGGCGACAGCTGATGATGGTTGAGGGGAGGAGGTGATATTTGACCGATGAAAATGGCTACTCGCCCAACTAGGAATTTTCTTTGCTGAGATGGAGTACTACAGTCGCTTCAAGTCTCTCGCTCCTTGAGGCAATCGCTAGAAACAACTCAAAAGACCCAACAGTCGCTGTCACAGAACAATTCATCAGACCAAACAGACGGTAGAAAAGTCATATTCTAGTATGTTTCTGTAACTACCTACTGTACCAGTTTCCAACATTGTCATAATTATGGAGGCACCTATAGTTTCAGGGTACGGTACCGTCGAGGGTCGATACCAGAGGCAATCAACATTAACGATCCGCGGTCTTAACAGTATCAAAGAGGCGTAACAATCTCCGTCTCGCTCGACCCCTATGCCGTATAGACACTTGAAGGATCGGACCTACGGACGATCTCCGCCTCGCCCGACTCCCTCGAATAGGGGTCGGATTCCCCACAGCTCGACCTCACCGTGTCGGGGTCGGGAAGTCGCACAAGGCTCCGCCTCGCCCGACCCCGGGGTCGGACAAACCGCCTACTGCATGAATAGGCAGGCCGGTGATGGTTGGGCAGTAAATATGTAACGTCCCGCCTCCTCGAGGCCAGGTCCGCTTACATCAGTAGCTTTTTATAGGACGTAGGCTGGCCTCACAGACCAACACAAGTCTTTTCTGCGCACATTTGTCCTCACTCGTGCGCACCTATGAATAACTTTCCGGTCGGTCACCCACCCTGAAATTGCTCCAGGCCAAGCAAGCTTAACCTCAGAGTTTTTCGGAGCTAGGCTACCGAAAAAGAAGTTGCAACTTATTGATATGAGTATCCTATTAATTCTATTAAGCCTTGGATCGAGGTGTCACAAAATATTTATGACTCCCACGTTCATGGACAGATGAGGATAACGACTACTCAAGCAAGTGGGGGAGTAAATACACACGACATGCACCGGCCAAAGGACTGTAACTGCTCCGACAGCTCCTGTCAGAGCCCACTCTCCTACCTAGACGAGACACTTCTGAGCGACGGCTCAACGAGAACAGGAGCAAGGACGACCGCGCCACTCCGCTGATCCTTGCAAAAAGCCATCCCTCCATACGGACGGGACGCCACCGATTGACGGGCACTCCCCACGTCGCCAGATCAGAAGAACGCCGCCATACCGATGACGACGTTCACAGCAACGACTCCGAAGCCCAGGGAGCGCCGACAAGACTGACTGAGGGCGTACGGCCACGACCACCGCTCTACAGTCTCCCCCCTCTCTCTCTCTTGCAATCACCACGTGTCCCACGTCTCACCCCTTGCGGTATAAAAGGGGAAGACTGGGATTTCGCAGGGGCAGGACCGAACAGACAGACAACGAACACTTCACCATGCATCCTCTTTCATCCAGAGACTTAGGAAGCCGTTCCTCTCTCACCCATTTGTAATCCCCTACTATAAACAACGTAAATAACACGAGCAGCTCGAGACTGGACATAGGGCATGATTGTCTGAACTAGTATAATCCCTGTGTCCTCTTGCGAACCATCCGAGCCCCAAAACCCGTATCCCATGATAATTATTAGCCAGTGATAACGAGCACCGACAGGTACTACATTGAGCCTGCTTTTTTTTCCCCTCTTTCCAACATAGTGTTTTTTTTGTAAATTTCCAACATAAAGCTAGTTTCAGTTCGTACTGGACACACAAGATGACATCCATCCAACCCGGAAGTACTCTTTTTTAAAGTCTGTAATATGAAACATTTATATGTATTTCAATGTAGAGGCTAAAATATTGAAGTATATCCAGAAGTATTATGTTAGATATCTGTAATATGAACATTTATATGTATTGGTCAAAGTATATCCAGAAATATTGAAGTCTGTAATATGAACATTTATATGTATTGGTCAAAGTATATCCAGAAATATTGAAGTATATCCAGAAATATTATGTTAGATATCTGAGATAAGGAAGCCTTTTCTCTATATGAGTTAATATAAAATTTTATTGCAATACTATATAAACATATGTAGGATATTATACGAAATAAATTCTCATCATTTAAAGCTTCATTTCACGCCTTCATAGATTAATATATCACTTAAACATTACATCTAAGTGATGGATGAAAACTGATAAAATTTATGGAGGTGAAACAAATTCTCCGATGAGTCTAAAGCAGTACTTAAATCTAATACTAGAAACCAATAAAGCTCGATACACCTGTCAAATGTAACAAAAGTACGTGTACGAAAAATATAACGTCCAGGTGGCGTAGAAAGAGATGGATTTTTTTTAGAAATGAAAATAAAAAAAACAGGGCGACTGTATTGGGTCCCACTGGGCGGTGGGGCGAAGACCGGGGCGGAGAAGCGCCCAGATGCTTTTCCTCATTCCCATTCCCAGATCTCATTATTGAGCAAGCTTTCCTCGTCCCCATTTCCGCACGGCAGAAAGATCGAAGAGAGAGAGAGAGAGAGAGAGAGACCAAATCAAATCTGTACCCGACGCGGCCTTCTTCCTCAGCACGCCGCCGCCGCCGACGTGACTCCGGCGAATGGCGTCCCGCGTCGCCTCGGGCCTCCTCCGCCGTCGCGCCGGCGCGGTAATGCCTCCTCGTTCCTCTCCCTCCCGTGCGTGCGGTTCACCCAGCTTTGGGGAAGCTACCGGATTAGGGTTGGCGAGGCCTTTCGATGAGACGGCCCTGGGGCACGGGCGGTCCTAGATTCCTCCTCCATCGTGCACGCGGGGTCTGCGATTCGTTTTGCAGCTCGGGTTAAATGTGGATGGGGGTCCGTGATTAGGACACGGCCGATGATGGGCGGGGAACGCGGCGAGCGTGCGTGCGTCCGTGCGTGTGGATGGTGATGATTGAGAGTTCGTTAGCTTGTGCTTTATACGCTCTCGCCTGTCCTCCGATTCGATTTAGTATTGTTTGGTGGGTTGGCTGATGATGGTTTGGGGGGCTGTAACACGGATGTAAACGTGCTGCTATGCTATTTCGTTCCAGTTTATGTTTTTGAAACTGTTCAGTGTAGCTCAGAAACTGTTTAGTGGCCAGGGAATATGATTTGGGAATTCAGAAACGAACGTAGAGTCTGTTTGTATTCGCCCAATGTATGTTTTTGCATGGACCTTCCGATGAGTTGACTGGGCTGATTTACTCTTATGTTTTCTGTCTAATACTTTTTTTTATTATCAAGGCTTATCTGATTTTGTGGCCCCTCTGAGAATCTGAGAGCAAAAATTTAGGCCTTAATAATTCCCCTTTGTTGAATTAGGCTGTAGATTAGCCTCTGGTTACCCTTGCATGTAAAATCTTGTAATAAGACAGTAGTGCTTTAGTTGTTGCAGATTGCATGTATGAAAATTTGATCAGTACTCAGATAATAGTCTACTGAGAGCAGGCCCTAAGGTATACATTAGTAAAAACATGAAAAAATAATGCAACTGAAATGCTCCAGCTCCACCCCACCCCACCTACCCTATGTAAGTTGCTGTCAACGGTTTCATATCCTCCAGAAGTAGTGCATGAACTGATTTTGGTTATGGATTGATACTAATCTTTTATCGTCATTTTTGATTTTTCACATTTCTAGCAGTATACATGGTGTTACCATATTATACTTTGTTCTTACAGATTACAAATATCAACCATCTGATATTCTGATTACTGTGTTACAGTATTTTCTTATCCTAGCCATTTTGATTTGTATGTAGACATTAGGCCTGCTAAGGAGTTACTCACACGTCAGAAACTACAGCAGTCAACTTTCAGGTGACTAGCTATGTGTAGGCCTCTTTTGACTTATGAGTATTGGATGCATCTACAACTACTTAACTTCCTTTGTATTTTAGCTTTGATTCCAGTAGGTTCACAATGCTCGATGCTGACAAGGTAACTACTATATAATCATATTGATCTCTTCATTCTCATCAGTTCAGATGCTTCTACATTTTTTATGTTATATACATGCATTCAATTTCTTCTTATTGAATATTGTAGAAGGCGTTATTACATGCCGAATGCCTCTCCTTACCAACTCTGGAGTAGATCATTTGCATCAGACAATGGTAAGCCACATCAGCCATTGGGTTGGATAGTGTCCTATAATTTTTCTTTTTTCATGCGCTTATGAAGTCTTATCACTTGTTTTCTATAGGAGACAAGGTCGAGGCTGTTGTGCCTTTCATGGGTGAATCTGTAACCGATGGAACTCTTGCTACGTTCTTAAAGAGTATGCTTTCTCTCACACCCTCACAAACACTCACACATGTGCATACTTGGCTTATTCTCCCTGTCTCTAATATTTCCTCAATTCAGAACCGGGTGACAGGGTTGAGGCTGATGAGCCCATCGCACAGATAGAAACTGATAAGGTGCCTTACTTCAACATTTTGAATTTTTTTTTTTAATATATCCAAGTTTTTTTTGGCAAATCCTCAATTGATCATATAAACATGTCTTTTCATTTCTGTATTTTAGGTTACTATAGATGTTGCAAGTCCTGATTCTGGGGTTATTGAAAAGGTAAATATTTTTGCCAATACTTGTACCTTCAAGTTTGCTTTTCTATTCTTCCTTGTCCTATATCGTATCCGTGGAACTGTTGCTATTTTTTTCTGACTGCTGATGTTTCTGCAGTTCATTGCTAGTGAAGGTGATACAGTTACTCCAGGCACCAAAGTTGCAGTCATATCAAAGTCTGCTCAGCCTGCTGAAACACATGTTGCTCCATCCGAGGAAGCAACCCCAAAGGAATCCTCTTCCCCTCCACCAAAAGTTGAGGTACCAAAAACTGAGAAGGCACCAAAAGCAGAACCTCCAAAGAAGGAAACACCTAAGCCAACTACAGCACCACCAAAAACATCTCCTTCAGAACCACAGCTCCCTCCAAAAGAACGAGAACGGCGGGTAAGGATAATATTATCCAGTGATATAGATTGCATCATGCACTTTTGATGTTATTTGTTAAGGGGTTGTGTTTGGCTGCATTATCACAGGTGCCAATGCCTAGGCTCAGGAAGCGCATTGCAAACCGTTTGAAGGATTCTCAGAACACCTTTGCAATGCTGACCACATTTAATGAAGTTGACATGTAAGTGTCCTATGTAGTTATTAATCATGATTGTTACATGATTGTTATTAATCATTTTATTATCTCCATGCTTTTCATTGTCGTGGCTTACTGTTTATGAATGATGAAATTTGTTTTCATATTTACTACCACCAACTTTTAATTATTGGCGTCCATTAGTGTAAATTTGAATTAATGGACGGTGATATTTTTTAAGAAACGGAGATAGTGTCATATTCTGAGAATCCTTTTGATGCACTCAATATCTATCATAGTAACCAAGGTGTTTAGTCTTTAAATTTGGCCAATATATATCGTATCATGATGTACAAAGAATTGTCTGTAAGGCTATATGGCAATTTTTACAATTTGTTGTCTGTTTCGTAACCAAGGAGCACACTAGCTTCCCTGGTAGTTAAGAAGTTACTCCCTTCAGTCATAAACTACCTACGTTTTGGACAAGACACGGTCTACAACACATTTTTCTATTATCTCTACTAACTTAAAAAAGTGAGTTGGTGATGGTGATGGTCCGTCACCACCTCACCTTACAATTCATATGTTGTGTTGTTTATGAAGCGAAAGATTTGATATGTGTTATGAATATATATTTTTTTTAAAAAAAATCGATTGATACGCGTTGATTTCCTGTTACACAATGGATGGAAGAGTTTCATCTCTTATAGAAATTTGTTCGTCCGTGGCAGCGCACGGGCATGAAACTAGTTATAGTATATTACCATATGCATGAAGGCTCTTGAAATTAATTTCTTCTAGGACATAATAATTGCCACTACCGGTTGTTGGAGATTGGATAGCTGTACTGTTCATTTCTTGATTGTTATGCTGTTTGTGATGTAGGACCAATTTGATGAAGCTGCGTTCCGACTATAAAGATGAATTTGTCTCAAAGCATGGTGTCAAATTGGGTCTGATGTCTTGCTTTGTCAAGGTACCAGCCAGTATTATGTGTTGCCACCCTATTGCTGGGTGTTTGGTATTATGTGTTGCCAACCTATTGCTGGGTGTTTGGTATTTCCAAGGTACCAGCCAGTATTATGCTAATACCATCTATTTTGGCAGGCTGCTGTTTCTGCACTTCAAAACCAGCCAATTGTCAATGCTGTCATCGATGGTGATGACATCATATACAGAGACTACATTGATGTCAGCGTTGCTGTTGGCACTTCCAAGGTTATTAGCGATGACATCATATATAGACACTTGTCTGACCATATTTGACCTTGTTTTTTTGTCTTGCAATGTATATCTCAATAGAACAAATCTTTACTTTCAGGGTCTTGTGGTTCCTGTTATCCGAGATGCTGATAACATGAATTTTGCTGACATTGAGAAAGGGATAAACAACCTTGCAAAGAAGGCGACTGAGGGGGCACTGTCAATTGATGACATGGCAGGAGGAACATTCACCATCTCAAACGGTGGTGTCTATGGAAGCCTTATCAGCACACCTATCATCAACCCGCCACAGGTAACTATTTCACAAATTGTGATTCTTGGACAAATTTTATTGCAGGTAGATATTCATTCATCTCAAACTATTATCTGAATGAAATGCAGTCCGCAATTCTCGGGATGCATTCCATTGTGCAACGACCTGTGGTTGTGAATGGTGACATCCTTGCAAGGCCGATGATGTACCTTGCTTTGACATACGACCACAGGCTGATTGATGGCAGAGAAGCTGTCTTCTTCCTCCGGCGCATCAAGGATGTGGTTGAAGACCCTAGGAGGTTGCTGCTTGACGTATAAGTTCACAGAGCTGGGGCCTGCCTTTATCAGTTATTTTTGTGCTTACTGGAATAATTCCGCGCAAATTTTTGACAATACTTCCTTAAGAAAACTGAAATTTGAGTTCGAGGATGTCATGGAGCCTCGGATAATTTTAGTACAGTGCTTCAAACTCATTTGAGATCGTATTTATACCATTTTGATAAGAGCTCTGTTCTGGGACCTTCCCTGAGTACTCTTTCCCATGCAAGAGCAACAGAGCACGCATCCTTTTATATTTTTTTTGCCTTCTGCAGCTCCGTTGTACTAGTATCTACGTTTAGTAGATTTGATCCAAGTTTATTTATTGTCGAGCATTGTTAGAATTATGCCAAGGAAAAGAAAGGATGCACTCTAGCATTTTTTTGATGGTACTTCCGTACCTGGAGATGGCACAAGGGAAATTGACATTACTAATTTGATCCTTACGGTGAGTTAAGGGCATGCATTCATAGTTGACAAGTATTTACATTTTTTTAGTCTTATTTATTAGGAAAGTTTACTCCTTTATTATTTTTGCAGTGTCCTACATTTTCACTTTAATGTCCGGTATCCAATTTCATGTATTTATAGTATCCAACAGTAAATAGCACATTCAATTTGCTAGACACTATTCGAATGTGGAACTTGCTGTTGATACTAAATTGAAAAATCTTTGCTATGGAACATTCTCTAGTTCATTTGCAATGTCCGGAAGAAAAGGTTTTTCACTTTAATTTCCAACAGCACATTTCGTCGTATTGCAGAGTTTAGCATTAATTTTTCTCTATTTAAAAATAGTATAAATGTGAAAATTATAATTTTGTCTTAAATATATCATAATTTTTTAAATGATTAAAAGTGACATAAAAAATCAACAAAATCAAATATTCAGAACGGAGTAGTGCTGTGAATATACCAAAATATGAATTATTGACTAATGGATGTTCCATTACATTGTGTCCAATGTCTTCAATTGCTATTCTCGATGGAAAGAATAATCCCCCACCCCCCCCCCCCCCCCCCTACTATTTCATTCTTTTGGTAATATGGAGGAATAAGCATAGAACAGATACATGACAATTAAATAAACTCACAAGACATAATCCCAATCTGCCAACAAATTCGCATAGAATGGGTCAATTCAGTATGCCCTACTAGTTCCATATGCACAACAGAAGTTTTGGACAAGGAACCTAAGACCTAGATGGAGTTGCGAGCCTGGTGTTCAGTGAGCTCATAACAGAATCCACATGGAGCCGCTTTCTTGTTTTTCGGCTGGAGCTGTAAAATAGTACCAATTGCTTCCGGCATGATGTTACCCCAAAACTAGTGAACAAACGATCAAACACAAGCATAGTACATCCACATGGAGAAAGAGAATATCAGAGTGATTTACAGGATTCAGCATATGGCCAAGCAGGCTAGTATACTTTTAAACTCCTTTCCTTGACAACAATTTGTACTTCTATGGATATTCCAATTACTTGAAATGTGAAAAGGATCTTGGCTAGGTTCATGCTAATGTAATACCCAAGCCACCAAAACTCCATGCTTCAGAACACCAACTCTTCTGAATATCACCACCCTGTGAAAATAAGCAAATTAGCAGACAGTTTGTTACAAATGTAACTTGATGTGGCTGAAGTCAAGTTGTATTCTATCCATCCAATATATTTTATACAAGCAAATAACTGAAATCAGAGAAAAACAAGGAAGTGGTTGGGGTTTGTCAGGATGGGTTCATGTGAAATATCATATAGATACCAGCAAATACTCCTTTCATTCTGAAATATTTGACACCATTGGCACTTTGGTTTATCTTCGACCGTTTGTCTTATTCAAAAAGTATGGTAAATATCATATTTTTTGTTACGATATACTCTATCTGTTCTTTTTTACTTGTCGCTATTAACTTTGCCCGAGAACTTTGACCGCTCGTTATATTCAAAAAAATAGTTTAAATGTGTGAAATTAAAAATTAGGATCCAAAGACCTTCAGTAATAAATCAAATCCTAACAAAACATTTGGTATTTCTCATACTTTTTTGAATAAGACGAATGGTCAAAGTTATGGATCAAAGTCAACAGCGACACACAAAAAAGAACGGAGGGAGTATTTATTACTAAACAATTGAATACAAGTTTATAATTTCACACATTTGAACTGGAGTAATTTTTTAAATAAGATGAATGGTCAAAGTTGATAATAAGCAATGGCATCAAATATTTCAGAATAGAGGGAGTATATCCTATCGCCAAACAGTGATGTAAGATCTTCCAGCACACTAGCAAGAAAAGGAAGACTAATAATTGCGAGAATATAACACATTTTTTTAGTAGAAATGAATATAAATAATCAAATCCCCTGCAACAACTATTATAAGAAGATGCATATACCAAACACACTGTGATTATCGTACAACTCATTATGTAACATATCCCAATAAATATTTCAGAATTCAAAATTTTCAGGAATAGGTTATTTTATATCCAGTAGAACATACCTCATTGTGGAAGGTCAGAATCAGAGATACCATTCCTTGTTGCACCATGTTCACGAGGACATTCAACATTTGATGATATAGGGGGAGTAGAATGTGAGGCTTTGGAAATTCCAACTTCAGTCTTTGCACTTTCAGTTGAAATGGTTTTAATATGAAGATTGGCTGCAACACCAGAAGCTTTCACAAGAGGGCTTGAGGAATCAGATGAAATACTTTGTGAATGAGTTTTCTGAGGTTTTGAATGATTATTCGAGCCAGGAGAGGCTGTCAACCACATGAACCGTAGTGTATGCCCTTTACAA
Organism: Oropetium thomaeum; assembly: GCA_001182835.1. Lineage (NCBI taxonomy): Eukaryota > Viridiplantae > Streptophyta > Magnoliopsida > Poales > Poaceae > Oropetium > Oropetium thomaeum. The sequence continues at coordinate 1,660,435 of LFJQ01000006.1, read as the reverse complement.
GATCTACCACCAATAAATGCTTTCTCGGCAGATTGTCGCGTTGTGTAAGTCACACATGCAGAGCAACTAAGAGAAGGTTTTAATGTTTCATCATGGTTACGGGCTTCAGTATCTTCCAGAACAACAGATGAAATCTCTCCAAATGATGAGAAATGATCTGCCAGGGTGGATTCCTGTTAACAAAAGTAGAGAGCATCAGAAATAAAACAAATGTGCAGCAGTGCAAGTAAAAAATAAAGTTAGCTTGCACAAGAAAAGAACATTTCACTTAAACATTAAAAAGGATAAAATACACCAGGGTCTTTAAACTTGCTCCGCAGGGTTATCTAGGTCCATGAACTTGCAAATTGCACAAGCACACCCCTGAACTTGTCTCACTGTCCTTTGGACTTGGATGACATCACAGGCTAAGTTAAGGACACGCTTCTTTAACTTACAAGGTCATGAACCTGGATGAAACCATGGGGCAAGTTCAGAGATGTGCTTGTGCAATTTGCAAGGTCATAGACCTATGACACCGTAGACAAGTTTAAGGACCACCAGTGTATTTTACTGAGTGTCATGTTACCATCAGCCGCACAAATGCGATACTGAGTGTTATCAGCTCCTTTTGCCACTAAAGCTAAAACACAAAGACTTTAACTTTTCTGCTCATGATACAGGTAGTACAGTATGCTAGTATTGGAAAAGCCTGCCTATTCTACATAGCAAGAGCTGCAAACAGTTTAGCAGACACGTGGAAATCCTATAACTTATGAATAAGGACTAATAAGAGAATGATATGTACTCTCTCTAATCTCAGGTTGGTCTTAAGTCAACCATGAAAAGCTATGTTACTACATTCATCGTGGAAAATATTCACACTATATAACTCTTCCTATTTGAAATAATGCGCTTTTGAAGATACTACTAATGAAAGTGGCATATTGGAGCATGTTCGTGCCCTAATGGACTTACATTTTGAATCAAACGGAGGATTACATATAAATATACGCAGGAGATAGACCACCTATATTACATAGTTGCACCTAACCATGCCAAGTGTGACGTTCTAACAGCAAGGGGTATAAAATATAAACGCTTTAGTTTTTCGGCATATTTTAAAATTTGGCAAGGAAACCCTTGAATTTCACTTATATAATATAAGTATCCATAGTATCATCTTTTGTGGGTTCATTATGTATAGGAACTGCAGGAGTGAGCAACAGACTTACATTTGCAATTTCAGGTGGTAAAGGTGGAAGAATTCTGAATGATGTGGTCCGATTGTCAAGCTTAAACCTATTCTGTGGAGGTGCTAACAGAGAAGTCTGCTTCACAGCTACACTCAGTTTGTGTGTGGATGCTGTACCCGATTGTTGGGAGCACGGAACCAACTCTCCCGAACATCTCTTTTCCAAAGTACCAGCAGCCTCCTGCGACCCTTCAGGCTTAGTGTTGATGGAAGTCGCATCTGTTTCTTTCAACACATCACTAGAAGCAACTTCTTTTCCACCAGCCTCCACGTATTTAAATGAATTTGTTGAACCTTTCTGCAACATAATTGTTCCACACTAGAAATCAGTAACATAAGCAGCTCAAAATGCAATTATAATAGGTGAAGTTTAGCATCAACAATAAGCCTGTACATTTACTAATGAAAAAACAGCTCAGATAACCCCCAAAAAATCATACAGTTAAGGATAATGAACTCAAGATACTATAGGGAAAACAGTCAGTACTTGTTTAGCAAGTTTCTCTAACTGTCGACGGAACTCATCACGCTTCTGAGCCAGGATCTCCTGTTTTTTGCGAAGCTCTTCCAACAATTCTAGACTTTCTTGCCTTCTTGGAGTAGGGGTTACTGGTTTTACAGTAGTTGCTGGAATTTTTGAACCCAATGTTTCAGAAGAAGATCCAGAACTGGCCTTACGAGCTATGGATTGAACACTTTCCTTGACTCTGTTAGAATAAGATGGCTGAGGGGCAGAACTTGTCGGGGCAGCAGACAAATGCGAAAACTTAGGAGCATTTCTGCCCTCTCCTTCATCAGGAATCCTATCTCTGTTGGCCCACCAAAGCTTAATAAAACGGTTTCCCATCACAGCATCTGGAGCTTTTAGGGCAGCTTCAGCTTCTTCTCTTTTAGAGAACTGGACAAAAGCTTTTTCACTGTTAGATGGAATATAGATATCTATAACCTGACCAAACCTCTGAAAGTGTGATAGAAGGGCCTCCCAGCTATTGCTTTCTTGAGGAATTCCATGCACATAAAGTGTACGGGATGCTTTGTGAGAAGATCGACTACTTTGGCGGCCCACATCTCCATATGTTTTTGGATAGGACTGACCATTAGTACTCTTAGCAGTCGCAGACTTTACTTGAGCTGTGCTTGTCGCCACCTCATCATAATTATTTCTTTGGTTTCCTGTGATACTTGTTGAAGTAGTTTTAGCTGTGGTACCAACAGGGCCTGATTTTCTCTTTGATGCTATTCTCCCCCAAACAGAAGATTTTGAACTCTGCAAACCATCAGCTTCAAAGACCTGGTTTGATTGCTCACGCTCTATTTCATACCCTGAGGATTCAACATTCCAGATTCCGGGATCAGCATGTGCAAAACTAGCACATGGTGCTTCATGGTGTTCATTGTTCCACAAAGGCTGATCAGGATCATACACATCAGCATCAGCAACAATTAATGGAGTGTTTCCATTTGGTTTTGATGCATCACTTGCCACACCAGATTTGGCATCTTTTGGAGGAATACCTTTACTGCTTCCCAGGCTTGACAAGTTAACAGAAGCTGTTCCTCCATCACTTTGCATTCCTGGTGCTTGAACATTTGGACCTGATACTGGAAGATTGAATTGTGATAGACTCTGCAAAGTGTTAAAGAAATAGTTCTATGAAACTCAATGCTTTGACCTAAGAACATTAGGCTATCTAAACATAAGTATAGCACAGCAAGTTACTCTATGAAAAAGGACTATAGCTCAAGACAAATCACAGCCAGAAAGTAAGTAATTTGACCCAAGGAAAAAAAATCAAGGCATGCTAGAGATAAATGCAGAGGGAGTCCAAAATCAACTAGAGGTTGCCATTAATATTTGAATTTTCAGATAGGGTGTTTAATTACAACAATTAGTGATAATAACATTGTGGAGACACCTAGCAAGGTTATTGTTACGTTGGCATGGCATAGCCATGGCACTCCGACGCAAGACAAAACAATCGCATGTATAACTAGTCAAAAGTAATGAAAAAAAACATATTAGATAAAAAAAGTATGAAGGATTGACTGAAGAAGATTATGAAGACCAGGAAATTGACAGACCTGCATATCATCAACAACAATTCTATGTATTCCATGCTCCATGGGGCACATATCCCCCCTCAAGCAAAATCCACGCTCTTCAAAGTCTCTACAGCGTTGACGAGGCATGCCAAGATCAATTAAAGGAGAGACTGCAGGTTGAATAGGACCTTGCAGTCCAAGAGGGTGAATTGGATCCAAAATCCCATGCGGCATTCCAGGCATAAATCCATAAGGACCCCAAGAACCACTTTGTGTATTACCACCACTTGGCAATGCAGCACCCATAAATAAGCCAGGATGCGTGGGTGGCCCCTGTGAGGCCATCTGTGATGCAAAATCAATCATATCAAGGGTTGGGTTAAATCTTGGATCATGCTGAGTCCAGGGTGCAGCGCTCCGTCCTCTTCCCCGTGTCATAGGTGGCCGAGCACCACCAGCAGCTGATGAATCAGACCGGAAGGGCTGGTTCATTCTAGGTGCTCGACCAAGAGCTCCTGCTCCAGGACGTCTCTTGAACTTTGGCACAAAATCCTTCTGTGCTTCCCCTTGTGAACTAGTTCCGCCAAAAGACCCTCCGTTACCAGAAACTCTGCTCCTTTTGATAGACGTCCCTGGATGTTGCTCCTTTGTATTCTCGTCGGACTGAGGTCTAGCCTCCCGTCTTCGGTGCTTGTGGTTACGGTCATCGTCATCATCATCACTAACTTCAAAATCTTCAGCATCTGTACCAGCTTCAGAATTTGAGGAATTATTCTCTTCCTTTGGGGAAGGAACTTCTACTCTGTCAGCTTCAAGTGCTGGAGGTGATGACTCTTTGAGCATCTTTAAGATTACCAATCCAGCATAAATCCTGCACCTATATTGCATTCATCATATTGATCACCTTCAACCTTCAAGAAGCACTTACAGAAGATTCAGACCTATCATTAACAGATGACACCATGAGTTAGGACTGAGTAAATAATAAGTTACAGAACAATCGATCATAGGACAGCAACAACAACAACAACAAATAATCGATCATATCACTAAGAGAAAAAAAAAATTAATGAACTAAAGACTGGGCCTGAGGCCAAACCACGTCACCGCAATACATATCTTTTTGTCTTAAAAAATAGCAACAATTATTCATGAAAAAATAGCAACAATCTTACTACTAAACAATGTCAGCTTAACTAGTGATCAAAACCATATTTGAACAATCAGCACAACTATGCCAAAGAAAAATCGCAAACCATCCTTACGGGTCATGGTGAAATATGTATATAAGTACATTCTCGATATTAATTGGTCTTCTCATATTGCATCTTGCAGCTCAAAAAAAAAAAATCGTAATAGCGGGATGCATGCTCCAACTCTCAGAAATTTGATCAATATAGTGTGTTGCAAAATTTAGATTGGCACTATGAAGAAGGTGAGCAGATTCTGAGTCCAGCAATTATATCATTTAGATATCTTAGAAACCTTACAGTTTATGGCAAATAAAAACAGTTGTAAAGGTCACACCAGTGTCTAACGAAGGGGTCACCTAGGCACTAGTTAGAGCTCCACCGCTTCACTTTCAGTTAATCTTTTAATTAAGTGTTTCCAATATTTTCCCAATAATTATGGGATCGCAATGATTTCATATTTTGTATATTTTTTTATGCTTCTCCTTAAGTACACATGCATAGGCCACCTAGGCACAAGGTGATGCCCAACAGCTTGCTTATTTGCCCCACTTTTTTTTTCCTTAAAAAAGAACTCAACCGGTGGGGGAGGGACCAACCACACGACATTATATTAAGAAGAGAACACCACCACCCCCTTCAATATGTGCTAAAGCACCATGTTAACAAAATAACAACAGATGGTTTACATGGGCAGAATCACCTATATGTACTGCTATTGCTACAGAATTGCCAACATTACTTTGAGCTCTCGCATAGATTAACTTAGACCCAAGTCCCAATTAATCCCTATAGGTAAGAATGAATGACTGGCGTATAATAAGCAGCCATCAGCATTAAACTGGTATCCATTTGGACACGGCTACATCTGCACTGCAGCACGAACGCATGATCTCTCTCTACACATTCCACAAAATGACAAGAACCGAACGTTGGTAACGCTAACGGTAACACTAACATGAATTCAGCATGTTTAAATCAATGAGTAACCGCCTGCAGCTGAATACAATGTTTCCAATTCCATATTATGCAGAAAACGGTTCACAAAGAAGTAGATATGGGGCCTCAAAAGGAAACTCTTTCTTCACTATGGAAGAAATTAAATCTAATAGAAATTAAATCCAATCCACCATCTAACCTAATAGCAGTCCGACCAATAAGGTCGAGGTAGGGCGGCTGACGCCATCAGAAGCCTGCCGCTTGAGCTCCGGTCCCCCAGTTCGTCTGCCCCGCATTGGTGGCGTCGCTCCCTGCCGCTTGAGCTGTTTACCGTCCCAGGAAGAAGTAAGAGATGAAAATTTCCTATCCCCATCCCCGATTGGGACGAAATTTCCCCACCTCTGTCCCCGCCAACGCCCATGGGCGAAAATTTCTTCTGCTCCCGCCAAGGGGATCAACCCACCCCCGGCACATCCAGCCTAAATGTCAACTACGAAAAGGAGGATTAGGCGATTGGGGGAGAGAGAGCTCAGTTGTCACCTGCGGTCGAAGCTGGACGATGAGGGCTAACCCAACCAAAAACCGAGGAGGCAGGCTTGTGCCCCGGTTGTTGCCGCCGTTGCGTTGGCCGGACGAGACAGAGCCGCTGCTAGCCCTAGCCGTGCTTGCTGCGCCGGCGTTCCGCTGTTGTGCTCTCTGCCTGTGTGGCGACGGGCGAGAGGAGAGAATGGTGCTAGCGTGTGCTCCCAGACAATGGTAGACGTTGGATGGAGGATGAATGCACATGATCACGGCGAAGGGTAGATAGGAAGAAAGCCAGGGACTTCTTTTTAAATAATATTTTTATTCAGCAATAAGAGTAAGGAAAAGTCGCCAAAACCACCTACAATAGAGGGGCTTCATATACTGGTCTGCGAATACTTTTATTGTAATTAAACACCTGCAAGTATGACCTAATTTTCATGTAGCCCCATCGACAATTTTAATCGACCAACCTAGCTCGTGGTAAATCCCTGATGCAACTATAAATGGTCTATCATAACTAGATACCTTGTGATGTTGTGTTAATCATAAATATATCACAATTTTTTCTTGCTACATGGATCATAACATTGTGGTTAGGTATTCGCTTTTTATTGATAATAATGTGAATTAGGTGATGCAATATGTGTCTAAATGATAATTAAACTGCAATGAATTAGGTGATCTTTAAACGTCATTGTTTTTATAATGACTTTCCAAATTGAAGAATATTTATTTATTTATTTGATCAAATTCACAAACAATTAAATTTTTTCTATAAAAAAGCACATAGATAAATAATATAGTTATGAATCTTTATGCAAATTTTCAAATCATTATGTATTTCAAGTTACAATGTATTTTACATGTTGACATAAAAAAGGTTAATAATAGCCACTTTTCCTTCTATAATGTTTCACAAACAAAAGCTAAAAGTTCTTAGTATCGAGGATGTGAAAAAAAACGTTGTTGTGTCCGACAGACAAAAAACCACAGTTTAATAGCATCCCTCACACCAAAAGCCCATACCCATACTTCAAGGATATCAGATGCACAAGCCCAAGGGAGATCAAATGTGTACTCCTCCATTCTGAAATTCATATCGTTTAGGACATCTATTTTGTATTAGCTGAAGTTTATTTTTTGTTGACCGGACGTCAACATTTAAAGAATGGAGGAGTTAGTTAGGGTCTAAAATAGCATAACCGGCACAATTGTTACTTATAAAAGTATATTTATGCAAATATCATTTTTATATATTTTCCTGTCTAGGAACAACCCTTAACTCAAGTAAGATTTTTTTTTTTCAAAATCAGCATAATCTTTACTAGTAGCATCTGCTTGGCAGCATCGCTGCTTTAGCATCTCTCTTATTTTCTGATCATCTTGTGCCCATGCTCATGATCTCCACATCTTAAGGGTAAGTAGCTAGCTTGAGAGCACAACAGCAGGGTTCTCTGGTGTATATGGTTTCGTTTCCAGGAGCATGGAGCTCATTTTGGGTCGCTGGTCGTAGAGATTAGGATTCCAATGTTTCCTCATTGAATCGAATGTAGCATCACAAATCCGTTTGTTGTTCTCTGATGTCAGCAGGTTCTGCATACGGATAGCCGAGGAGCGAGGAATGAACAAGCGCCTTACCCTCCAGATTTCTGTAAGCCATATCGAAGGCCCCGTAAACCCTGACCCTTTTCTACGACAACACAGCAAAAGTTGGTAAGTGGAAATATATATTCTTTGGCACAGCTCTTTCCATGTGTTTCAAAATAAGGCAAGAAGTGTGAAAAATACAAATATATCATATTATTCGTTGTTACTTCAAAAAGAAAACTTGGCCAAAGGGAACATGAGTGGGATTAACATGGTTTATGGTGGAAAATGAACTAATTTCTCCCCCAGTCCACTCCAAACCAACTCAATACATATGGATTAGGGTGTAGCCTAACAAAGCCTTAATGAAATCTATTTAATTTTCCTCTGCTCACTACTCAGTAGTGACTCATTTTTAACTGCCTCCTTTGTTAACTTGTACCAGACTCATTTTTGGATGTATTTGTCTGGTCGAAACCCAAAACTGCCGTCATGTGAAATCTGACGCTTTATCCTAGAATTAAGCTCTAAAAGAGTAAATTTTCAGGTTGTACAACTGGCTCCATGCATTGACATATGGCCATAGAGTGCATAGAAGAAATGCGCTAATCATCCATCTTGCTAACAGAACCTAGCAAATATTCGATATCAGGGGTGACAACAGCACGCTTGCTAACCTCTCCTAAGGTACAGCAATGCTTTTCTCTGGTGTTCACTGCTGCAGCCTCCTGGACAAACATGCAGTTTGAGCCAGCCGAAACCTGCACAAATAATTTTATTTTTTAGAACTGCATCAAAGACCTAATTAGAAAATCTACTGCTTGGAGTTTTCAAGTTGTTTTATACTAACATTATAAAGGGCATCTCCAATCTTCATCTTCACTTTACCACTCTTATATACAAGTATCTTTCCCACCAAACCTTCAGGAAGATCTTTGAGTTTTGTGCCATGGACTGAAGAGGACATCGTGCCCTGCCGTCTCTCATTGGTGCTTGCACTAGCAGGTTCAGCATTCTCCTCAGGGCCTTTATTTGGATCTGCAACTGATTGTGGTTGCTGTGGTAAAGGGAGAGAGGAAGGCATCTGAAAGAAGAAGAACTGTGGTGTCTCCATATAACCCTGTCAACAAAGGCAATATAAGGGACTAGCTATGGTCCTCACAGCTCTAGGAAGTTTGAGCAATATAAGTTGATAGCTTGAACTTTTATTAGGAAATGATTCGACATACAAGTGATTTTGCTTTAATGCAGCATGACCAGAACTGAAAAGGTGTTGTAACCATGTTACCATGCATACCATTAATCCAAGCTCTTCTGCCGCGTTTAATTCAGCATCTTGAGCTCTATTGGCAGAAGATTCACCAAATTCTTCCTCATCAAGGATTTCTGTTTCAGGCATGTAGAAGGGGTGTAAGGGTCATCGACAAAAAACCTCTTAACAGCTTCAATTAGAAAGGCCAACAACATACCTGGATCCCCAGAGTAGGGCCTCCTCAGGGGAAGAGTAACAGGATAATCATCATCATAGTCCTGTAATGAAACGGAATCAATGGATGTCATCTGAAAAGAAATCGATCCACTATAGCAGTTTGATATATTCACTCACCCAGGGCTCAGCGTATGTTTCTTGTTTCACATCTGATTCATCTGAATATGAAATGTTACTAGATGTATTATTAAACATATAGTAAATACTACATATCTGCTATTTCCTTTTAAAAGTAGACAAAAAGCAAACCAGCCAACTATAATCCAATCTTTGGAAATACAATCATTACTGGATGGTTCAGTTTTTCCTAGCTAAACAATACCTGATTTAGAAATTCTCGGTGTGGAAAAAGATTTTGCATGCGAAGAGCTTCCTTGTCCAAATGCAACCTGTGTATGAATGTTTGCTATGCCAACAAAGTAATACATTATTAACTAGCTGTGGTACACAAATATTAGAAATTTTGTATATCTGCAACACAAATATGATACCTATCTAATAATAGTGCTAGTCATTTAAAAATCTAATCCACCAACTCTTTGCTAGTCATGAAGCTACTGGAATGGCACAGATACATTTTTAGAATTACTGGTAGAGTAAGTAGCAGTTTTATTTGCTTTTTTTTTGTTGGCTGAGTGATAAGAAACTGGCCACTCACTTCAACTTCAAAGTCTATTAAGATTCGTACTTGAAAATATATTAGGCTGCAAATAGAAAGCATTTCAAGAATTGCATATTTGGCATCGGAAGAAGTTGAAGCCATCCTTGAGCATACTCAATGATTAGTATGTAAGTATATACTATGTACCAATGAGGTTTATACAAGCAACAAAGCATGGCGTGAATGCAAATCAGATTCTTACACTTGTCCTCAGCCTTAGCCTTTTTTCTTGCAGAGGGATCCATGTTCTGCAAAATGAAAAAATGAATTCTATATATCAAACACCATCAATGCTAACAAACGGCCCCAGCATCGAGGAAAAAATTAGTACCATGGCTGCCTTAAGTTTCATCGATATTTTATCAGCAAGTTCATCTTTGACGTCCTCAGGTTCCCTGTCAAGTTACAGTAATTCTCATTCCATATCACCGAAATCATCAATTCAGAAAATCTCAAATGGAACGCATCTAGATAATGGGAATAATGGGGTCGAATCACATACGTTTTTGGGACAACCTTTACTGCTTTCTTTGAAGGCACTTTGGGTTCAAATGTGAGTTTGCCCTTATACTTTGTGAAAAAGAAACCATAGAAAAGTAAGCATTAAATTCAGATAAGCCAATACTGAGAACAAGCGTGTAAATGCCAACCTTGCGAGGCGGGAGCACAAGGGAGCCATCAATTTCTTTCTTGACTTTACCCTTGTCGTCCATAATATTGAAAAAAAAAAGGAACCTACGAAAGTGAACACGCAAAGTGATGAGGCTTATTGCCAGCGATTTCAGAGTCGAACTTGTCACTGGTTCGCGTTTGCACAAACAAAAAGAAAGGCGGACCAAGCAATAGGGCGAGGTATGTAGGGCAGCCGCCCTACCTGATTAACGCAGACCCAAGTCCCAGTTAATCCCTATAGGTAAGAATGAATGACTGGCGTATAATAAGCAGCCATCAGCATTAAACTGGTATCCATTTGGACATGGCTACATCTGCACTGCAGCACGAACGCATGATCTCTCTCTACACATTCCACAAAATGACAAGAACCAAACGTTGGTAATTCTAACGGTAACGCTAACGTGAATTCAGCATGTTTAAATCAATGAGTAACTGCCTGCAGCTGGATACAACGTTTCCAATTCCATATTACACTGAAAACGGTTCACAAAGAAGTAGATATGGGGCCTCAAAAGGAAACTCTTTTTCTTCACTATGGAAGAAATTAAATCCACCATCTAACCTAATAGCAGTCCGACCAATAAGGTCGAGGTAGGGCGGCTGACGCCAGCAGAAGCCTGCCGCTTGAGCTGCGGTCCCCCAGTTCGTCTGCCCGACATTGGTGGCGTCGCTCCCTGCCGCTTGAGCTGTTTACCGTCCCAGGAAGAAGTAAGAGATGAAAATTTCCTATCCCAATCCCCGATTGGGACGAAATTTCCCCACCTCTGTCCCCGCCCACGCCCATGGGCGAAAATTTCTTCTGCTCCCGCCAAGGGGGTAAACCCACCCCCGGCACATCCAGCCTAAATGTCAACTACGAAAAGGAGGATTAGGCGATTGGGGGAGAGAGAGCTCAGTTGTCACCTTCGATCGAAGCTGGACGATGAGGGCCAACCCAACCAAAAACCGAGGAGGCAGACTTGTGCCCCGGACTGAGCAATAGGGCGAGGTATGTAGCGCAGCCGCCCTACCTGATTCTCTAGAAGATTAGGAAGGAAAGCTCGGCTTCTACCTGGAGGAGGAGACACTGCCCTCACGAGATGAAATCGCTGTCGGGTGCCTGCATTCGCCGCCTTTGCTGCACTAGAGAGATCAGAGGGAGGGAGGGTAGAGGCGGAGAGCGACGGCGCAGAGTAGTTTGAGAGGTTGGCCGGAGGGATATATAATGGGCTGAAGGCCGTTCGGGCCGGATTGACCACTTATTCGGGCCGTGCCGGTTGCCACCACGATCCACGAGGGAGTGATACTTCGATGGCAGGACTCGCTCACCCGAGGACGATGAGTGTTGATCAACTGAATGATACAGCCCTAAAGGAATTTGCTAGCCGTCAGTTAACTGAAAATTCATGTTGTTCTCAGTTATCTAAATTAAAACTAGAGTTTAGGAAGATTTAGAGATTCAGATTTATATCATATCAACAGTTTTTAAAAAAGCTCCAATGGTAACGGTCGATGAGGTTGATCTGACGACGACCAGAAAGTTTAGTGCGGGAGACGCGTCATGGAGGGTGGAGGCCCGGTGGTGGGTGGGGTGTGGGTCTCTCTGGAGTGGGCTCGGGTCGGGTGGTGCAAAGAGGAAGAATGGGAAAGAGGCATACAAATTTTAAAATGAGGGATGATAGTTGGATTTGGTCCAACGACCAACAAAAAGTGACTGATAAACCCCTAATCTAGAGATGATGATTGTATTTGATCAAACGACGAACAAAAGTGACTAACAAATCCCTAATCTGAGTCACCTGTCGTCGTAACTGACCTGACTAAAACCTAACGCTACCGCCTACTAGCAACAAGGCTAGCCACCGCTTGCCCCCCTTCCCCCGTCTCCGCCGGGATAGGAGGGAGTGGGGACCCCTTCTTTCTAATACTTTTTTCTAGATCAAAACTTAGGTTTAATATGAGCCCTCTCTATATCAAGTTTTTTGTTATTAGAGATTTGTTTTCTTTTATTCCTCTCCGACAATGGTGAGAAGGTAGGGTGAATTTGGTCTCTCTATGGTGGATCAAATAAAGATGGCGACGGCGATAACAATGGCTACATCAACAACTTATTTGGTATGACAACATATATAAAAACATGGTGACTTATATTTCTGGACGACGACATTGAGGCGGGGACGATGTTGTCGCCATGGAATAAATTTCTCGGATCACTTCTCCGTCTTGTCATGATTAGATCCAGTTACAACAAAGAACTTGTGAGAGTAATCTTGCTCTTCAAGCCGATCTCAATCGGTATTGTATTAGGCAGATTGGGTCAGTTTTTTTTCTTCTCTGGTGGCAGAAGAAAGACGAAAGAAGACACAAAAAGGAAGAGTTCTCTGCTCAATTTTGCCTACAGAGATGTTGGTCACCATTACAGGGCACTTATTCTCAATCTGTTTGCTGATTATTTGCCTGTACAGTTTTTCGATCGAATCTTCAAACAAGTTTGGAATTGAGAATTGGAGCTGCAAATTGTGTGAGTACAGTGAAGTTGGAAATCAATATCTAGATGTATTTTTCTATATATAATTTCTTTGCTTTTCTAGAGTGCTTTTAAAATGAAGATGTACTCATCTATAAGATAAATATAATTCCTTCACCTAAAAAGAAAGAAAAAAGAGAACCATGAGTGCTTTGGTGCTGGCTGAGGGGAGCTTGCCTGCTGGCCTGCTTGTGCTTGCCGAGGATGATCTGACGAGGAATGCTTGCTGAGGATGAGCGGCGACGGAGAGAGATAGAGTCACGGAGGCGAGCGACTGAGTATGAGGGGTGACCGGCTAGCAAGGTTTTGGCAACCATTGCAAACTCGTTCAGAAAGCCACGGTTTTCTATAAAATCGTTGCTATCCGGTTTTAAAGGACGACCTGTTTATCGATATTGAATTTTATTTGTTTTAAAAAAATTAAAAAATTATAAAGTTACAAATTAAACCGCTAAAACCGTGCGATGAATTTGAAAAAGGCAAAAACCGTTTTAAAAACCATAAAATTCAATATAGATGATGAAAACCATAAAATGTGACAATAATTTGTGTAAACCTTAGAAATCATTTAATTTTCATTTCAATTTCGCTCAAATTTATATTTTTCCATTTAAATGATTTTATAGCAATTTTACGATTTATCATAAAATCGCTCTAATTATTTTTAGGGTTCAAACGGTTTTATATACCTTCACCGACGAGTCGGTCGCCAGGTGTGTGTGCCCCAGTGGTTATAGAGTGGTGTTGATGATCAAGTCCAGTCTAACAACAGTTTGGCAACATAATAATTTTCTAGCAAAATGAAAGTTGTATGTGACCTCAACTAGCACGATCAGTTTTGGCATTGACCATTGACCCATGCACGATCGATCATTGACTGAGCCACTACAAGCTTCTGATTAGAAATCCATGGCCGTGGATATATTTATCTGGTAGTGGCTGCCACGTCCGCCGTATAGTTGCGAGATCAAGATGACGTACTGTACGTGGTTGTCGATTAGGGATCGCCTGCTTGGTAAAAGAAGGCGCAGGCTCAGCGCAGCAGCGTGAATGCTTTTGTTGTCGAAGTTACCGAGAGAAACTGTGTGTGTAGTGGTCTCTGGTCATCGTGGCGTTTGGAAAGTAAGGTGAAAGCTTGATCATGATCAACAAAGGCACCCGTTGCAGAGGACTTTTATCCTATGGGGCGTATAATTAAAGAAGTTACCAGTCAAAGAAGTGAAAAGATTACGAAGAATCGTAAGCATTATATACACTTACTTATCGTCGGTTAAAATTCTCATCGATAAGCACACATCTCTCTCCTGTACATACTGTCATTCTTAAACACTTATCCCTTTTGTGTGTTCAGTTTTGTAACTATATAAACAAAATATGGCTTACCATCATTTTCAGCTATAACATCAATAGTAATATGACAAAGCAAAATGAAAAAAATGTATAGAGCTTCCTTTTATACTCCCTCCGTTTTTTAAATATAGTCACATTTGACTTTGACTAATAATTTTGACCATTCGTCCTATTAAAAAATTTGTTCAAATATATCAAATAAATGATCATGTTTCAAAAATATTTAGTGATAAATCAAAACATATAATATTTTTTATATTTTTTCAATAAGACGGATGATCAAAATTTATGATCAAATCAACTATGATTATATTTAAAAAATAGAGGAAGTATATATATATATATTTATATAAATGTTATTACATAAATAATACTAATACATACAGTTTATTAGTTCCTAAGTTCTACCAGCATTTAGCACAGGATTTATTAGTGTCATTTATTATATATACATCTCAAATGGCATGTATTTAACTTGTTAAGCAGGGTCAGTTGTTGCCGCCGCCTTACCTGCATCCACCATCGATGGTCCTGCCTTCCTTCCCATCGTAATATCGAAGGAGTGGGGATCCATCATATTTATAATTTTTTAATAAATCGAGTCGTCCAGGTTAGGGTCTTTCTAATATCAAGTTTTTTATACTGAGTATTTATCTAGTTATTCTCCTCCTCGACTACGGTTAGGGTGATTTTCTAGACATGGAGATTTGATTTTCTGGACAGCGATATTAAGGTGGAGATGATGTAGTCACTATGGAATAATTTTTTTCAGTCTCTTCTCTACTTTTGATGTGATTAAATATGACCACAATGAAGGACTAGGTAGAATAATTGTTAGAGCAAACTTTTTTTTTCTTTCAGAAAGAATAGAATGAAGACCGTTGTTTGTTGTACATCTATTCTCGTACTTTTGTCTAGTGTTTGTCTGTATTTGGAGTTGAGATTTTGAACTATACAAAGTACGAATACTCAGCTATGTTTGTAACGTGATGTATTCTCAGTATGATCTAATATAATTCTTGTTTTGTCTAAAAAAGCATGGTTAGCTGTTTCTTTATACTGTAGTGCATCTAAAATGTAAAATTATCATTTTTGTATCTATTGAGTTTGAGATGGTTTTTTGTGCGCCACTGTTATATTAGTGCATCTTTGAAAAATTTTACAGACCTCTAAATATGGTTTTGAATGAAAACTTCACATTTTCAATTGTCAGCTATTTTCGCCGGATATACACCCGTCCTTATATGTCAGTAACACAGGGCAATTATATAGATAAAAATACATCTAGATTTATTGCAGAGAAGCAATTATTCCATTTGTTTCAAATATTTTATTTCATTAATTTCTCTGTTCAAAATCCCTCCCCCTTTCTAGGGTCACGCTTGTTTCGTTTGGTCAAACATGGACCGAAACTATTGAATCACTCCGACCGAAACCACGCCATAAGGGCCTTCCTCATTTCGTACGACTCACTATTCTTCTATCGCCATTTTTTTTTCGTTTCTCAAAAATTCCAAAGACCAAGAACAGCAAGGGAGGAAGCCGGCCCTTCTCCTCGCCTCTTCTAATCATCACCGGCAACCGATTTTCAGTTAGATTTCTTCCCGTTTAGGGATTGGGAGGAAAGAAGAAGAAGATGAAGTCGCCGCTTCGCAAGTTCCGGGGATTCAGCCTCCCCCACCACCATAAGGAGAGGAAGGACCGCCGCCCGCCGCCCGCCAAGCTCGACGAGCTCGTCTACGCCGCCCAGGTTCTTTCCCTTCGCCCGAATTCTCTGACGTTCCTAGATTTTGGCGCGGTGCCGACGCGCCAAAATTGGGTCGCGCGAGGCAGTCACGGTTCGGCCGCTTGATTATTTCTGTATATATACATTTTTTTTTTTGCAAATTTTTGGTTTGAGTTGGTTTGCGGAGAGTTACTCTTGTCACAGTGATCGAAGGAACAATTTTTGGTACTGTATTACAGGTCGAGAGAACATGTAGATGACACAATTTTTTCCCTTGTTTCTTGATTTTTTAGTTTGCCGTACTCTTTTCCTTTTGATTGGAAGATTTTATCTTCTTATATTACTTGTAAAACTGCTGAAACCTTGTCCTTGTGAGTATATAATCGATCGATAGGTTAATAAGCAAGATCAACGAAATGCGTGCATTTCTGTTTTTATGTGTTATATATTGTGATCATTAAAATTTAGAAGCATATCGGTGTTCTGTTTTTGCTCGTTTATTTCTGGTCAAAGTCCACGGCTGGAAGCCTGGTATGTGGAAAGTTGGTAATAAGTTGGAAATGGTCTCACAGTCAGCAATTCAAAGTCGTTGTGAGGGAGGAATAAATTGCTTGTTTAAGGTTGCATTGGCCACTGGCCGATGGCCGTTCTTATATTCAACATCTGTGTCAGCATCTGGTTCTGGAATGCAGGAGAGCTCAGTCTTTGTTTCATCTCATACTACAATGGGCATTTGCTTTGCCTTGCCTTGCTAAGGACACATGTTTCTCAGTGAACAGGTTATGGCCAAAGCCCTTTGGATAGCGATCTTAGGACGATTGGGAGTGATTTCATGGTTTTCTGATCATATATCAAAACAGCCTGAAACATTACTGGTGGATAGAAATTTGAATGAGTTACAAGCTGATAGTTTGGTTCATGGCCAGATTTTATAAACAAATCTGCTGCTTTGGGGCGCAATGTTCTAATATAAGTATAAGAAGTATTTAATGTTTTGCCTGAGGAATCGCAAGTTTGTCATTTATTTCTGTACATGGCTGGTAATAATAGAGACTTATTAGTAATGGGAATCCATTTTTTGATCCAATTCTCATTGCTAGAGCCACCTTCTTATTTTCTTTTATTTTTTGTAACCCACATTTTATCATGGCCATACTTGTAATTGAACATGAAAAAAAAAATCTTAATTTGCAGGAAATGGAAGAAATGAGGAACTGTTATGATAGCCTGCTTTCGGCTGCAGCAGCTACAACAAATAGTGTATATGGTAATCAATGTTTGAACTCTCTAACTGATCAACACTGTCCCAAATACTACAGCCAGGTATTTTTGTTCACATAATATTTTGTTAATTACATTAAATACATATACGCAGAGTTTTCAGAAGCTATGGAAGGAATGGGAACTTGCTTACTTGAAAAAACTGCACTGAATTACGATGATGATGAAAGTGGTGAGTTAGTTGCTAAATCTATAAACACTATTGATATAAGAACTCGACCAGCCACTATTCATAGGTGTGCCTTGTAATAACAAACTAAAATTTAGTATGGTAAAGCCATCTAATGTTCTTGTACATACAAATTGCCAATTCTTGGTAAACTCTTAATATTTGTTACTACTTTTCTTCTGGAATCTCGTCTCAAATTGGGTACTTCATTTTGTTGAATATTATGGGATACTTTTTTATTTTGTTGAATTTGGTCTTCTTTGGAGAGGTACTTCTTCATTTCAAGAAGAATTTGGTCTTCTTCACTTTATTCTATTTGTTTTTATCTCCAGGAAGAGTGCTGATGATGCTAGGGAAGGCCCAGTTTGAACTGCAGAAGTTTGTGGATAGCTATGTTAGTTCCTGTGGCACCATTACATTGTAGCAGAACCTGAGTTTATGATACATAATAGTTGTTCTATGTATTGTATATTTTTTAGACTCAGATGAAACTAGCTTTCTGACTATTATTTTTCTCTCTTTTTTACAGCGAACAAATATCATAAATACAATCACAAACCCATCAGAATCACTTCTGAAGGAGCTACAAGTAGTAGAGGTTTGATCTTCTGCCTCTCTGACCTGCATGTTTCTGAGGATTCTCCATTCAAAATATTGGGATCATGTTGCTATCTAATGTTTATAGTGCATTTATCCTCATTTCCTAAGCAATAATAAATTTGATTCCATCTAGGTGTACTCTGTTTCTCTTCTCTCTTAAATATAAGGATCCGCAATCTCCTGCGTTTTTCGAGAAAAAAAAAATTGATTCCATACACTTGATTTATGAGATCATATGCCATTCTGTTCTTTATATTTCTCTCCTATACTTGTGCAGGAAATGAAAGAACAATGTGATCAGAAAAGGTACGAAATTTTCTTGATTGTTATCTTATATGATAGTCTACCCTTTTAATAACTTGCACTGTTTTTTTCCATCAGGATGGAATATGAGGCCATGCGGGCAGCCTATTGCGAGAAAGGGCGATCAAGACACTCCAAAATTGAATCATTCTCCACAGAACAACTGCAATCTTCCTTTCTTGAATACCAAGAGGATGCTGCGTTATTCATATTTCGGTTGAAATCATTGAAACAAGGTCAATTTTTAAGTATTTTGACCCAGGCTGCTCGCCATCATGCTGCCCAGGTGATTTGTTTTGACAGAACTACTGTTACCATTTGCTTGCATACAATTGTGAATACTACAACCATGTTCTCATTGTTTGAACTTTCAGTTGAGTTTTTTCAGGAGAGGACTGAAGTATCTAGAGGCTATAGAGCCATATGTGAAAGCGGTTGCTGAGAAGCAGCGCATTGACTATCACTTCAGCGGGCTGGATGATGAGAGTGATATTGATGATTACAGCTCTTATCAGGATAATCATAGTGATGGCAGTGAGCTAAGTTTTGATTACGAGATAAATGACAGGGTTAAGGACCTTTCTGCTTCCAGAAGTCCAATGGATGTAAGATATTCGTTTCCAACTGATTAGTCATTTGATGTTATGGCATCAGTAACTTACTAGAGTCTGTGGTCGTCATTATTCATAGTGCTAGACAATTACGTTGTCAATTCTTTGTGATACCATGGTCTAGTTAGGTAGCTTTATGCAGTCCGAAGAATAACTTTCTCATTTCTTCCATCATGGGGAAACAACTGACACTTAACTGCAGCATAATAGGAAGATGATGCTAATAATTGCATCAAATGTTGCTCAAGAAGCATCTTTAAGAAAAATCATGTCAGCTAGATTAGTGTCACCTAGGTTTTCAGATTATAGTTTGTCCAATCTAAGAGCCGCTAATTGTGAACAGGCCTCAAACTGTGTTGGTTAGGTGGCTCTAGTAGCACTTCTTAGGTCATGAGTTCGATTTCTGGTGGGAACGAATTTCAGGCTGACGTTAAAAAAATTCCCCTCATCTGTCCCATGCCAAAGCACAGGTCTAAAATTCAGCCCATGTCGTGGTCATTCTCACTTTTACTTCCCTCTTGTTGGGGTTTTGTGGGTCTCATCTCTAACCTATCCTAACATTCTAATTTTTGGAGGATGTAGCCTACTTCAATTTGCTTGGGACTAAAGGCTTTGTTCTTGTTCCTGTTTTGGTCAAGCATAATTACTCTGGCCTACTCGGTTTCAGAATGACATATATGAAATAAATGATTTCAAATTAACCAAGTTATATGTTATGATAGTTTTCACGATGAATCTAGTAATCTTATTTTTTGGTTATCATTTTATGAAAATGTTACTATTGGCAGCGAAAGTTTAAAAAGTTACTTGAGAAAACGACAAAGCCTTATATTTGTGAACAGATGGAGTACTTTTTACATTTCCTGGTGATATTCTGAAAGCATTTTTTTTCTGCGTTGTCAGTTTCATGACTTGTTGCTTACTTAGATTTTGAATGCAGAGTTTAATTAAATCTTTTAAATGTACCTTCTGTATTGCCACCTTTTCCTATTATATAAAAACTTGTGACCATTTTTTTTTTTGTTTCTATCTATATAGTTGGACCAAGCTCATCTAACGAGTTCTCCAAAACCTCTGAAGGATCATGAACAGGTAAGTCATCTGCTGTACGTTCTCCTGATATATCGAGTTTGTTTTCATTCATGATGGCCTGCATTCTCTATTGGGAACGAATTGAAAGAATGAATGCAAATTAGCATTTATTTACTCTCTGATACATATTGTCCTTGAACTGACATATGCTTATACAGGATAATATCGAACAAATAAAGGTGAACTTGGAGGGTACTTATTTGAAGCCTGACATTTGTACCCAATCAGCACCAATTTTTGCTGACAATGTACTTGATCCATCAATTAAGTTTCGGAAAATGAATCAGTCAAGGAGAATTGTTCATTCTTACAAACTCCCAACACCTGCTGACAGCAAGAACGTCGCTTCAGTTGTCACAAATACATCGCCTCATTCAGATAAACCTGAAATTAAGTCTCAGGTGGCTGTAAATTTGTGGCATTCCTCTCCACTGGTGAAAGATTTTAAGCCAAGCTCCATGCATATTGGACCTGTGAAGACGCTGTCAAGTAATGAAAGGATATCAGCTCCATTAGCTTATTCTTATTCCACTTCGGATTTTAAGAAAATGAAGAGGGAAGCCTTCTCTGGTCCAATTCCAAGCAAAGCAGGATCGAACAAGCCGTTATCAGCTCCATTAGCTCGTATGATGTCAACAAAACCACATGGTCCAGGTTGGCAGTCATCTTTGCCTCCGAAAGTTACACCTAGGATCACTTCACTCCCCTCAACGTCCCCCAGAATAAGTGAGCTTCATGAGCTTCCTAGGCCTCCGGCGAATGTAGGTGCTCAACGTCCTGGATTGGTTGGATATTCTGGTCCTCTAGTATCAAGGCGACAAATGTCTAATGTACCAACCCGCATCTCACCGCCATCACATAAAGCATCACCACTTCCACGGCCACCTGCTGCCATGACTCGTAGTTATTCGATACCTTCAAACAGTCAACGGACTCCTATTATTACTGTGAACAAGCTTTTGGAGTCTAGGCATAGCAGAGAGAGCAGCGAAGTTTCATCGCCCCCACTTACACCTATATCACTGGCAGATGTTTCCCATAAATCAACAGCAGAGGCTTCTGTAGATAACAAAGGATAAAGCGTAAGTGTTACTATGGGTTTCATTACATTTTAATTACAAACATTGTTAAGTGAGAATCTTTCCATTTTGATTTAAGTTCCTGGAATGCGTGGAATAATGATGGCCTTCAAGTTTTCTTGGCCAATAAATCGATCGCAAAAAAAAAAAAAACCGATGCATGTACTGCTTGTATACTTCTGGGAACAGTTGATGAAATCCATGCCTTGCAATGGCTTAATGCAATTATAATTTTTAATCACAACATTTTAGCAGCACTTGAATAAAATCAATTCTACCCTATATTAGAACATTCTCGCAATATACATGCATAATATTCAACCTCTTTAAAGAGCATTTCTGATTATATATGTGACTATTTTCTCCCCTTTTTTTGCAGAAACCTTGTCATGGTCCGAACAGTTGAATGTGTAAATGATCTTAGGAAATTTTGTTGTCATTAGTTTTCTAGGGTCCTCTCTGTAGTCTTTCTTGCTTACTGCTGAGAAAAAATGTAAATAATCCCTCGCATAAAAAAAGAAAAATGTAAATAAAGCTAAGTGTTATTTATCTTCTATGCTATTTGTATTTTTTTTATGTTGTGTACTAGCCTACAATCAATTTCGATTTATTGGTTTTCTTGCCTGGCTATTTATATTCAATTCTAACTACCATTTCAACGTTTGGACATATATTTGTTTATGGGCTGTATTCTTTAGACGTGATTTCTTAGATTAATTCAGACCAGTACAACTGGTTATTCTCATTGATGTAAGACACAGAATCAAGAACTCAATTGATAAGTCAGTATTTATTCTGGATATATACTTGTAGTGTGACTGTTGTTGGGTAGGAACGCACAATGTGTACCAGGATTCTTGTTGGAATTGAGTTCTTTGAAAAAAGCAGTTCTTGGCCTGAAAGAAACTGTCGATTTCTTTGTTTGTAAAGCTCTGCGATTCAATAGATGTTATAAATAGAATTGTAGGAGTATATTAGTATATATCTTAGTAAGTTACAGGGTTAGTTCAGTTTTCTTTTTCCAGTTGAAAAGCTTCGTAACTTTGAAGCAGTTTGATTTTCTGAGGACACACCTCTGCGGCAATATAACATTACTGGTATCTATTCTTCTCAAACCTTACATGGTATTGTCAATTTCAGAGTTAGTACACCTGTTTTCACCCCTGCTGTGTGGAGTCTGTTTATCCCTCCCAGATTTCAAAATTTTCTATGGCTGCTGTCTAAAAATAGATTATTCACTAGAGGCAACTTGAGTGTAAGGAAGCATTTAGAGGATACCGCCTGCTTATTTTGCTGTGAACATGAAAGCATACATCATCTGTTTTTTAACTGTGTGGTGATCAAAAGAGCCTAGACAGAGCTAGTAGAGGTGTTTCAGGTCAAAAACATTGATAACTGAGTCACTAGGTGGATTTTGGTTGTGTAAAACAAAACATGCTATTCTAAATATGTTCACAGCAGTATGTTGGGGTGTGTGGAAACTAAGAAATAATATGTGCTTTCAGAATACTGCTTGAAGCGGCATGAAGGAGCTCTGGAAACACATCTTGGACATGTTGAAGAGCTGGACATTACTCTGGTAAAACACCTGGAGGCTTTTACAAGTATGCTGGAGATGATGAGAAGGAAAACTCTGCAACTGGAGTTGCTGCCTGAAGCATGGATCGACTCTTACTGATAAGACATTGCGCATGAATGTTTGCTAGCTACTATGGAGAGTTTAAGCGTGTGTGGGTGCCTTTGGTTGCGATTTCAGGTTTGAATATGTGCTGTAATAACGATACAAAAGACAAATGATGGTCTTGATATGCTTTGCTCTCTAGAACTCTAAAAAAAAGTTTGATTTTCAGAAGAAACAGGATAGCACCCCCCTCCACATTTAAATTGTTGTCACTGTTAAATTCTAACATGAACTTTGGTCATTGCATCTTATACAAAATGTGAAATATAATATTTTCTATAGTTTTTGTGCATGAACATAAAGTATTAAATTTGGGACCGCACCCCCCTACTAAAAGTATATTCCGTTGCTGGGACAACAAATCTAATATTGCAAGAAAAAGACATTCCCATTCTGGATTGACACATAAAAAGTTGGGAGTTGAGGAAAAGGTATTAGAAAGTCAACTACTCCTTACTTGATGAGACCAAAGATGCTCCTATGAAAGGAGGAAAATGATTTCAGATAAGTGAGAGCTGTGAACACCTGTGTGGTCACAAATAATTAACCTTCAGAGTCAGGGCAACCAGATGCCAAAAACACACGTGTTTTTTTTTTGTGAGGAACAGTACAAGGTAATTATAAAATATTTAATGACATGTTGCACTATGAGCCTCTTGTATTACCCAAATTTATGCTGTTGTGCTCTTCTTTATCAAAGTGCGTGGCTTTACCATGAGATTTTTGGTTCTTTGTATTCCTACATACCTGCCATTTTACCACCGTCTGAAGAAAAACCTAACTCTTCTGTATTAACAAATGCAGGGTCAAACCCAAATTGGAGCGAACAAATTAAATTAACTTTAAAAAGTGGTGCATGCATGACAGTGACTCCTCACAAAAGAGAATATAAAGATTTCCTGCGGATTTAGCGAATCGCTGCATATTATGCATATGGAGCCATGGTGGCTGTACCAGAAGAACCTTTTTGCAATATTTGCATATCTGAAACGGTAATGAGTCAGCTAGGCCCCTATGTATTGGTGTGTTGTTCTCTCGTACAACTGATTGAACTTTCACATCAACCACTGAAAAACTGAAAATGGGAGGTTCCTGAAGCCGCAACCTCTTACCGAGCTAGCTGATTTTACTGAATATATTCCGGAACCGTATAAATCTCCGTGTCAACGATCTGAATTCGGTATCCTGGAAAGCTAGCGGCGATGAACCGATCGAGTGGGCATCCATGGCGCTGTCCGGTTCGTCCTGAGAACTCATCGATCCCTTTCCTGCTATAAATACCGCGGTGTCTAAGCTGGTAATGGCTCATCGATGGATCACAGACTCGTAGGAGGGAGGAAGAAGAGGGGGCCTTGCATGAGGGCCAGAGCCTTCCTTTGGTAGCCAAGGATGACTTGCCTACACGTCCTAGCGAGTTCGCATTGCATGATCGCCCGGTTCAGCTTTAGAGTGTGCGGGCGAGTCTCCTTGGCTAGCTGAGTGGCTCTTGCCTGTCACGAAAGGCCTCTTCTTCTGTGTTGTTACTGTAATTATATATGACAAATTTTATGGTAGACCTAAGTAACTATGGACCGTTCATTTGTGCAGATCTCGAGACACATGACGAAGTCTTACACATAGGGTGTAATAGTTAATTACTTATTATTGCTATTATATATACTATCTTTCAGGCATATGGAAGGACGCAATTCACAGGTGAATTCAGAATTTTTTTTTTGGTGACTTGATTATGTTTCGTCAGGGTTCAGGGTTAGGTTCTTTGTTTGTTTGTGCATTCTGCAAAAACATGCATGTGTTAGACACTTGCATTGGCCCTACAGCTACGATCTCTCCCAGTACTGTTCCTGTAGTGTTCCTGTTGTCTCATGATGTTCTCGGTTCTGAAGGTTTCCAAACTACTACTGTCTACTAGCAGGAAATATGAATGGTCAACACTTTTGTTTCAGGCAAGACGACGTGTACAGGCATCAAATGCTGAATTATGTTCTCGTTTTCGGAATATATCTATGTCAAATGGAGCGGCTGCTTGGTCCTTGACATAACAGCGCTCCACACATGCATCAACCATTATTATAATAATATATATCAAAATAGTATATAATTCCCTCATTTTCCTCTCAAATTGTAGCAGAGGTAGACAACAACCTGCATAAGGCGGACTATGATCCGCAATGCATGCGTGTATATAATACAACGACGTACTACTAGCGCGAGTGAATGAGCACTCGGAGAGAAAAAGGCAGCAGTGCCGACATGCAAGGAGACCCATATCCAATTGCGTTTTGTGGTGTCCTACAGACCACTCTACTCTTTTTAAGTGTTCTTTAGACAAAAAAAACTCTATTAAAATAGAGCACTTTTATAATGCATAATATCACCATTGTAGATTGATGGTACAATTGTAGGATATTTTAGTTATTAGTAGTAAATATGTATATTTATCAAATTATATGATTTATCCTTCTGCTGGCGCCCACATTTCCACACCGTCCTTAAACTTATACGTCTCCGATCCATTCTCCTTTTTTTTTTCCTGATGTTTAGGACAAAAAAAGAAAATAACACTCGCGGAGACGACCATGCCCTCCAAGGGAGACGAAGAAGAACCGCCGAAGGGGTTCGCTCAGTACGGCAAGAGAAAACGACTTCTCCGGCTTCACCTGCCGCAAAGTCACGCGAGCCCCAGATTTGCCGTTCATCGCGGCCGATCTGATGCTTCAAATATGGCTCGAAGCGCGCTCATCAGTTTTGCTGGTTGCTGGTCAGTTCATCAGTTTATGCTATGTGCAGAGTCGCTCGTACGCCTCAGCCGATCCAGAACACCTGAGGCGACCACTGCCGCGGCAGAACGGCAAGAACCCTCGAAGCTTCTTCCAGCCGCCCTCACTCGCGGAGCCGCCGTACGCCGCCGCCATCTCTTTCCTGAGCCAATCTCGCGCCTTGGCGTCATCGGCGAAGGCGTCGAGGGCGCTCTCGAGCACGGCACGCGCGCGGTTGGGGCACCCCAGCCGCACCTCCGCCCTGGCGTACCTGGCGTACACGGTCGGGTCGCGCGGGCACGCCGCAATCGCGCGCTCCGCGACGGCCCGCACGCGCGCCGCGGCGGCGCCTCCTCCTCCGCCGCCGTGGCGCAGCTCGAACGCGATGTAGTGGCACCAGAAGCCGCCTTCGTCCTCGACCCCCTCAGGGCCTCCGCCTCCGCCTCCGCCCCGCAGCGTGGCGGCGTACCAGGCGCGCCACCGCTCGAAGAGCTCTCGCACCCCCGCGACGGCGTCGGCGTCCCCGGTGGCCGCCCGCTCCTCCTCCATGGCGATCCACGCGCGGTATATGGTGGGAGGGTGCGCGCCGCAGCGGAGCGCGTCACGGAGGAGCGAGCGCGCCTGGTCCATGTCGCCGGTCCTCCTGAAGTCGAGCGCGAACTCGCACCACCGCACGGCGCGGCCGCGGGTGGGGTCTACGGCGTCCAGCATCGCGTAGGAGCGCCTCCGCCGCTCGGCCGCGTGGTTCACACGGCCCGTGGCGGGTTTGGTCGTAGTCGCCTCCATCTCGAGGCAGGTGAGGCGGAGGGCTTGACGCTGACGGCGGAACGGGGAGTGAGGGTATGCAGATGCGCGGCCGGTCGATTTATACGAATTCGATTTCAGATTCGGAAAACGCGCGCGGTTTTTTTCTTCTTTTTTGGAGGGAAAAAAAAACGCGCGCGGTTTGTGCTGAATGTGTCGGTTCTCATCTACCGCGCGTGCAGTTGGTTGGAATTTGGCTACTAATGGGCCGGAAACAAATAAAGAAACCAGCCCACCAGGCTGTGCAGTCGGGCTCTCGGCTCGGGCAAGCCAGAAGCGGCCGGGTGGGGATCGCTGGGCTGAATCTCAGGTGGGCCGCTGCCGAGCCTGTCCACCTTTAGCTCCGCCAATCCTATCTCCAACCTGTGCCTGTGAAGCTCCAGTCAGAACCTCGACAATGTCGCCGACGACCCTCCTAGTCCCGGCGCCCCCCTTCATCGTCTCCGATGTGCGCCGCCCCCAGTTCTTCCCAAGCCGCCGCGGACGACCTCGTCTCAGTTCGGCCTACTTCGGGTGGGAACCCGCCCGGACCAGGATGATATCATCTTCTTTCATCGGTATGTGGGGGGTTGCTCCTGGGTATCTTCTTCTTGGGAGTTGGGAG
The DNA here is from genome assembly GCA_001182835.1 of Oropetium thomaeum. NCBI lineage: Eukaryota > Viridiplantae > Streptophyta > Magnoliopsida > Poales > Poaceae > Oropetium > Oropetium thomaeum. Next base: position 1,633,527 of record LFJQ01000006.1, on the reverse strand, counting down.
GATTTTTACTACGTTATTGATTGAAATTCCCAATCAAACATTTGGTAGCTCTTTGAAGTTCTTCCATCAAATTTTCTGCTAATTTGGTTGCGACTTGGCAGCGCAAAACGTGCTAACCTTATGTGGCCGTACATGGAGAGTGACAGAGTGTTCTGTGCTCGTAAAATTGAGGACTGGACTTGGTTTTACTATTTATTTGGCTTCTTGAAAGCATGTTTGTGCTCGTAAAATTGAGGACTGGACTTGATTTTTACTATTTATTTGGCTCTCGAAAGCAGGAATCAGAAGAACTAACCGCAGAAATGTAATCTGCGCTTCTTTGTTTGGAGTTGGAGCTCCCGAAGCATTGGTCATTGGAGTGGTCGCCTTGCTAGTGTTTGGCCCCAAGGGTCTGGCAGAGGTAATTATGCCTTCGTCCACATTCCACAAGCCTCACCTTCGTTTTGTTTCCTCTCTTTATTGACACTGCTTGAGATGTGAGGTACGAGTAATAATCCAGTAAGAAATATTATCCGGTGGTGATCAATAAGATTGACTGTCCGAATTGGTAGGAAATTAATGTGATAAGCTAGTGTAGTGAAAAGTGACTGCCTTAACTAATTTTTAGGCCTGCTGCCATTCAAAATCGTCTAGGTTCACATTCATCCGGAAGCTTCGCTGTTCATCTTTTTCTTACTTTATCTGTCCACAGCTGTGATTACTTGTAATTCTTTTCATATTGGCAACATCAATAAATCAATCACACAAGAAATGGGACATACTTTCTGAAAGTAATGACCAATGAGCATGCCAAATATTGAGTTGCTATAAATTTTTGCATGGTATCTGTAACTTTGAACTATTTTTTTCTTCCATCTGCTAGACCAGCTACATGGTTTCCTTAAAGAAGAGCTCAGTCGGAGCTTTGCCAAGAAACGTCACGAAAGCAGATCACTCTGCTACGATCTTTATCCATGCTTTGAGCCCACCCTAGCCCATACACGATGATCCACCACCCACAATTCAGTCCATCTTGTGTGCACATGACTGGGAACCAGCAAGTGATCTTTTTCTTTTTTCACCGTAGCCTGAAAATGTGCACCCATGGTGAATCAAACCCAGAACCTTGGGGTAGCAGTGTCCACTAGATCAACCAAAAAGAATTTCATCACCCTGCTCTTGTTGGGTTTATGAATTTGCTCTTTCACCCTGCTTTTGTTGGGTATATAAATTTGCTCTTTAGCCTTCTTGTTGAAGTAAGAGGATTGCCCACCTTTCCTCATCAAACTTAGGCTTTTGGATGAACTGGTAAAGGAAATTTTTTGCAAAGCCACAGATTTGATGTGGTATCAAAGCCTCAGGTCTCGAATCAGTCTGGTAGAGGGCAATTTTTCACAATTTAAATCCTCCGTCCCAAAATTCTACGTTTACGCTCTACGGGGGGCTGCATGTGAGGGGGAGTGTTGAAGTGGATTGCCCACTTTTCCTCATCAGCTTAAGCTTTTGAATGAACTGGTTGGTGCATGAAACTCAATACTTCTGTCCAAGTTTTATATTCGTACTTGGTCCCTCCCTGATTGGTACTAGATTCAATTATCATACGCTGTTATTTGTTACAACTAATTATTTCTTTTATAATAACTTCCAATCACCTAGTCACATCTGTTTTTGTGGTTGACATACTTCTCAGTATTTTTTTTTACTAACTCTCAGATCTATCATCGTCGCTTTAGTTCCTTTGATTGCTTAACCTATTGTATGTACTGCCTAAGCCAGAATAGGTTTTCTCCAAAAAAAAAAACATAGTGGCACAGGTGTGTATAAATGTTACTGTGAGACCCTAAATACATTCTAAAAAAAAACTCGGCCCTCAGGCTAAGACTATCCTGGGGCTTTCTTTTAAAGAGAAGCACTTGCAAAGCAGGGCCGAGAAAATTCACAAACAGCGCTTCGGGCTATAACTTGTGCTTTGGGTTTCATAGCATACACGAGGAACCACTCGCCACAGGTTGGATCAGACCGAGTAAATGGACCGCAGCAAGTGGAGTTTTTTTGTTCCACAAATTGTGTACACTAGGGCTTCAACCGTGGCGGGTCCTCATACTTGGAGGCACTAACCACCTGAGCTGCTGTCACTTCTGTTCTCTCATCTCTTATTCCTGATGAACCAAACATAACTCACCAAACAAATGGATGTGCAAAAATACCCTGAATTCACCTGTGAATTTCCGTCCATGCCTGAAAGAACAAATGAGTACCAGATAATATATGTAATTAGAGTACATACTAATAGAGAAGAAGAGGCCTTCCATGACGGGCAAGAGCCACTCAGGCTAGCCAAGGAGACTCGCCCACACACTCTCAGCTGAACCGGCCATGCAACCAAAACTCACTAGGACGTGTAGGCAAGTCATCCTTGGCTACCAAAGGAAGGCTCTGGCCCTCATGCAAGGCCCCTCTTCTTCCTTCCTTCCTGCTACAAGTACTATGATCCATCGATGAGGCATTACACACTTCGACATCGCGGTATTTATAGCAGGAAAGAGAGTTCTCAGGACGAACCGGACTGCTCCACGGACGCCCACTCGGTTCATCCACTGCTTTCCAGATACCGAATACATATTGTTGACACAGATTATACAATTCCAGAATATATGCAGCTAATACGCTCATTTAGAAATTGTGCCTTCAGGAGCCTCCCATTTTCAGTTGATGTGGGAGTCCAGTCAGTTGTAGAGAACAACACCAATAGGCTTACCGTTTCTGATATGCAATGCAAAAGGTTCTTCTGGTACAGCCGCCTTCCATGGCTCCATGCATATGTGCAGCGATTCGCGAAATCCACGGGAAATCTTTATATTCTCTTTTGCAGGGAGTCAGTATCATGCACCGCTTTTTAAAGTTATTTGTTCCCTCCAATTTGGATTTGACCTGCGTTTGTTAATGCTGAAGATTTAGGTTTTTCAGATGGTGGGAAATGGCAGGTATGTTGGAATACAAGAATCACGTCTCACGATAAAGCCTCTTTGATAAAGTCATAAAGACGAGCATAAATTTGGGTAATACAAGAAGCTCATACTGCAACATGTCATTAAATATTTTATAATTACCTTGTAGTGTTCTTCAACGAAAAAAAAAAGAGAAACACTTGTGTTTCTGGCATCTGGTCTAACTCTGAAGATTTGTGACCATACAGTTGTTCACAATTGTCACTTATCTGAAATCATTTTCCTCTTTTTATAAGAGCATCTTTGGCCTTTATCAAGTAAGGAGCAGTTGACTTTCTAATAACTTTTTGCTCAATTCCCAACTTTTTTATGTGTCAATCCAGAATGGGAATGTCTTTTTCTTGCAATAATAGATTTGTTGTCCCAACAAAAACGGTATACTTAAGAGGGGGTTCCTCAGAATTTAATTCTTTGTCGTCATGCACAGAAACTATGGAACACATTAGAGCAACTCCAAGAGGTTAGGTAAATTGCTTTTCAAATTTTCTCATGATAGCTTCTCTCTAAAATAAATGCTTAATAAAAAATGGAGTAATCCGACATACTGTTCAGAAAGTATAGATCTCTCGACAACAACATCAAGAACCAAGCCTTTTAGTCCCAAATAATTTGGGGTAGCCTAGAGATGAAACACATGGGATCGAACACAAATAAGAGACAAGTGAAGACAACTGATGAAAGACAAGAAACTAAAATTATCAATCTCCATACTCTAAAAAGATGACCAGTGAGGTCTCCCACTGAGGCCATGACCGGCATACAATGCAACCAGTCACGCCCTACATTGATGCCATATCACTGAGTCGCCGACGTGGGGGGTGAGGATCCCATCTCAATCACGCTAGGCAATGTGTGTGCGCACCAGGAAGGATCTATTGGCAAGGACGGGCCTGCGGCGGCATCTGATAGCTCGGATACGCTGACATGTCGTCTTGGGATTGACTGAGGGGCTTGGTACGGCTGAGGGAGCTGCTAGCCCTTCCACTTTAAACATATAGATATAAGCCCCATTCGTCCTTCCTTTATCCTTTTCCTTATTGTTCATCAAGCTTATATCATCCAAACAAACCTGTTTGATCTTCAAATTTTATATAGCTATATAATGTCGTAACCTGCACATAAGTTTCTTAGTGTCTCATGGATGGAAACAAGCTCCATATAAGTCAATGTAACTAGCACAACCATTAGTGTCTTAGTGTCTCATCTTGCACATATTACAGAGCATAAAAACCTTGTTAATTTCATAACTATATAAATTAACCCAGAGAGCATATCTGTCGTGAGCAAGCAAATTTGTTATCTTGTTTATAGTAAAAAGGGATGGTGAATACGTCTGTTTATTCAGGAAACCAAACTGCCTCAAGGCTTGAACCTTTTCTTTCAACTGAAAAGGAAAAAACAAATGAAACCTGAACTGATCCTGTAACTTACCAAGATGTTCCTACAATTCTATTATACCATCTATTGATTGAGATTAGTTCTCATTTGGCTAACTTGTTTCCAGGTAGCTAGGAATTTAGGGAAGACTCTACGTGCTTTTCAGCCAACCATTCGAGAGTTACAGGTTGGTTCTTGAATACTGAATTTTTGTTTGCAGTTTGCAATATGTTTGAAGATCTTGTTACATATTGTAATATGATTTTCTGCACTTAGGATGTATCAAGGGAGTTCAGGAGCACTCTTGAACGAGAAATCGGGATCGATGAGGTTCCCCCATCGACTAATTATAGGCCTACAACCAACAGCCAACCCCCTACTGTCGATCCAAGTTAGTTGGTTTTCTGAAGTTGCAGTCAACAGAATAGTAGTCACTTTAATTTTAAGAATTAATCTTAAAGTCCACGTAAGATAATCATGCATTCCAGTCAGAGGCCATAGATATCCCTTGATGCACATGCACTGTTCTGATTTCTAGCGACTGTTGCTGCATCTCAATTTACCTGTACATTAGTTGCCTCATTTGTAATTCTGCCTCATTTATTGTTTTAAATACTATACAATAACTAGATTTTTCTTATGTATTAAGAACAACCAGAAGCCACTGAAAATTGATTCTGCTAACTAGTTCCACTGTCTAGAAATTCTTTTAATGTTTGTTGGGTCCTGGGTGCGAATTCGTGATTGATCTTAAGCTCATGGCTTGTTATGGTATTTAGAAAAGAAAGCAAATGCATGTAGCCTCTTTTCTATAAATTTTGTGACAAAAAATTATCCTACTAAAACTGGCTAAAAATTGATGATCCTTTGTTCTTGTTCTAGCCATCACTCTCTGCTGAAAATGGACATGCAACAGTCGTTGGATTCTAAATTGCAACAGCACATGCTCATTGCTGTCGATCCTTCATTCAGATGTGAAGCCTGAACCTACACCTTACACTAGCGAGGAACTCATGAATGTAACTGAAGAGCAATTGTCTGCATCAGCTGCTGCTGCTTGGAATCCTCAATCCGCGGCCCCATCACAACAGCAAGGTCTGACTGACATTTTGTCTTTCAAATTTTTGAATAATTTACATGACTGCAGAATGCTTAGAGTATTCTCCACTTTAATAGGCTTGCATTACATTGTTTGACATGTTAGTATGAGATGGAAAACCTTTCCATGTTATTAACTGGGGTGCACAATTGTGAATTTCAGAAGCTACGTCCACTTCTCAAAGTAATGACGCAGCTCCATCAGGAGGGAGTGATGATGGTCTTGATGCTCCCACTACAACCGGGCGAGATTTAAGCCAAGCAAATCAGTCCGGGAAGACAAGAGATGAAGCTGCTCAATAGTTTGATTGTGTGAGCTGGGGGTATAGTTGTAAGAGCGTTTTGAAAGCTTCGGCATATTCTGTTTATGTCGTCCCATTGTAGCATTGCCAGATAGACGCGAAAGGCTTGGTATAGTTCTGGAATCTTATGTTGCCACGTTTGTGACTTACTGTCATTCTTTTCTGTAATTGCATTCTGAACGTCTTGAGAGTGGAGAGGCGATTTAGCTGTCTTAATCAATGAAGCTTGTTCTGAGGTTCAATTGCATATATTCTGGAAAAGTAGCTTGTTTTATTGTTTCCTAGGGCCTCCAGAGTCCAGACAGATTCTGTTGATGTTAGCACATCGCTGGAGTTTTGTCTACGGCCGGAATTATTGCAAGTCTTTATCTGTTCTTGTGTTAGTATAATTCCATTGTGCTGATGTTAAGTCGATCGTGTGCTTCGCGTCACAAAAGTCAGGCAACATTACGGAAAAATTAGATAGAACGGCACGTTTGTTATACGTAATGCAGATGCAGAATGCTAATGGTTATTTAACTAATTATAGGCCCATATATATCTGAAAACGCCCGTCGCCTGGTTTGGAAGCGACGGGAGGGTTGATTACTCCATTGTTAGAGTGATACCACAAAAAGAAACGGAGGCGATTTCAAAACCTTCCAGTGCATCGCGATTTCAGAATCAACCATATCGCGATTTCATATCCATCATGCGTACAAATACATAGGAAACCATAATTTGATTTCAGCGATCAATTTCAAACGCAGACCCCAAGCTCGGAGCACTCCGGCACTTCAGTGCGGCAGACGAGGCTGCTCGGGGGATCCCGTGCCAGCATTCCCAAGCTCCTCTCACAAGCCGAGTACCGTGAATTAAAATACTCCTCCGTTCTTTTAATTCCATTGGTTGACGGGTGGGTGGGATCCGCCGGTGCGGGTGAGAGGCCTGGAACAGCTCAAACTTTGGGGCCTGATCGATTCAGCTGTTATAAGCTGTTTTGGCTGTGCTGCAAGAAAACTAGGAAGAAGTAAAGAAGAAACAAACAGCCTCAGCAGCAGCAGCAGTCCTTCTTGACTGATTCGATCAGTCCCTTTATATGCCGGATGATGGGCCCGTCAATCTGTCGCTACTGGCTGCCGTCAGACTGGCTGGACTGAAAATTTTGGGCAGGACAAATCGAAAATATTGGTTCAGTTACTAGTTCGGTTATATGGAAGCAAGAAACTTCGTACCGAAATATTCCCCCACCCGACCCTTGTGGGCCCCATAGCCACCATCTTTATCCGACGACCTCCGAGACCCTTATCAACCAAGGTAACCGACCCTGCAGTCCGCGTGTGTAAAACAATGCAGCAAAATAAGATCAACAAAAATCAAGTTTATTTCTAGTATTATGATGTCAAGTGAAACTTCTTTTGTACAGTTCACATTTTTGTTCAGTTAAACAAATTTTAACGTGAAAAAATTGCATTGAGCTTGTAAAACAGCTCCATAGATATCATAACTACATTCAACCGATCAATTTGAACACGGCTTTGTGATAATAAAACAAACCAACAACAAAAAGTATTAACCATGCAAAAATTAATGCACCGCTTTCGATATAATAGAGTTTTAACTCACTAGCTCCATACATATCATAACTACATCCAATGCATGATGTAAATTTATATTGAGAAAAAGCGATGATCTATTCAACAAAGAAGATTACACGAAACAAACATCTAATCCTTATCCTAGATATCCATGGTGGATTTACCTTACCGCCTTGTTCGTTCACTTCTCTCTCTCACCACCTTTTGAGCCACATCCTTTTGAGCCACATGCTTGTTGAACCTTCCATAAAATCTCCAAACAGCGGTTAGTATTCTTCATCTGCTTACTCTCTTCAAATTTGATTGAGTCATGGAGGAAAAGAGCATGTCGAAGAAGGCAATGGACAATGATGTATCGAAGAAGGCAAGGATATCATGTATTCTTTGTTGCTTGAGTAACAGAACTTTTTGAAATGGCCGTGCACAAAGGCGTTACTCCTTTTGTCAAACAAATATCATAATGGAAATTTTGGACAATGGTGACGTGATTTAACAACAGTGACAACCACAACGAGGCAAAGGCAACTCGCCTCGACAGAGGCCTTCGCGTCCACGTCCACGGCCACAGTTGGGAAAACAAGGGAAACATATAAATCATGGATGCATAGACCCCGAAGGCTCATAGTTTCATATTAGGGACAATAAAATCTTGAAGAAGGGACAATATAAAATCTTGAAGAAATATACAAAACATGTAAAAACGACCATATTAGATTATATTCAAGTAGTAATAATGAGAAATTTGCTAATCAAAGAACGTCATTTAAACAAGACTTGTAATGCAACAATGGTGCTGATGCTAATTAATTAAGGTTGGCAATAGATGATGTAAGAGCAATTTTCACCAATGATACTCTCTCAATATAGAACTATTGGTGCTCACTGAAACAATTTTTTTGACTACACGGGAGAGGATCTTTAATAGTTCACCAATCACGGATCATATGTGACTTCAGTGACATATATAATCCTCAGGATGAATATAATCATTAGCGACGTTATTTGAAAAGGTGTCACTACTGAGTTACTGGTGAAAACGCATCACTAGTAAACACGTCACTAATGGGGTAGCACCACAACCTGGAGGTACTAATATTTTTCATAATAGTGACATTGGATATGACACCCGTCACTAAAGTTTGATGTCACTACAATTTATTAGTGACGGTGTTATTTTTCTCGTCACTTAGAAACTGGGATGGGTGCACAAACTCGTCAGGCCGTCACTATAGTTTCATGTAATGATTCTTTCCAACACTAAAGAAAGTGATAATATATTATATTAATAAAATAATAAAACAAAAACGTGTGGTTCCTGAGATTTAAACTCAGGACCTTTCAGCTACAACAAATCACCTTACCTGTCATGCTATTGGATCGTTAGTTATCTTTTATATATCCGAAAGCTATATTACTTCTGGGTAACTATATCTTCTTCTTCCTCAAACAGCACGGTCTCTCCAAGCCATTCCAAGGTAGCAGCAGCAGAACTTGCCTCTTGCTGTCCGGCCTCGCCTAGATTTTTCCTCGCCATCCTTCCTCGTCCCTTGCTGTGAGGAGCCTTCCAAATTATATGCATAATGACCAAATACGTCGGATAATCTCAGGATGAGTCTCAGCACGCGTCGAACATTCGACACACCTTGCGCCAAAACTCATTCCTGTTGAAAAATTGCAAATTATTCTATCAATAATTCTAGCAGCAGATAGATCACTAAAAATAAGAACACAGAGAGAGTTTCATCCTTACAGTGGGGTTATCGGTACTATTCAAATTAACGTAAATAGTAGTCGATGGTACTATTCAAATTAACGTAAATAGTAGTCGAAATAGACCGTCGATGTAGAATTTGACGACGATCGGCAACGAACAAGGGGTTGCGAAATTACGCTGGCCACGCCAAGGAAGAAAGCCGGCGAGATCAAAGCAGCTGCAAGTGGTTCAACTAAAGAACTCTCTTTTCTTTGCTCATATTATTCAACCAAAGAAAATAGTCCTTTTATTTAAGTTAGTATGCACCACTGAACTAGCAACGTGGGGCTAAACTTCTCAGCCACAATTGCGTCCGGCGTGCGGTACAGGACAAGGGCGCCCAACGTGAGGTGGTCGTCGGACACGGCGAGCATGAGGAACCACGGGTCTCGGCGAGAAGGTAGGCGACGCGGACGCGGCACGCCACTGGCGGCAGACGGCGTGGAGGCGAAAGAAGGTCGTTGGCGGCAGGACGCGCTCCAACAGTGAACCACCGGAGAAAGAGACTACCGACGAAGAGAGACGGGGAAGATCTGCGAACAAAACAAAACACTAGGGGCCGCCCGCAAAAATACACGTCCGAGCTGACTCCACGTCCGGTTAAGTAGAGCGTCAGATACGTTTTAGAACCAGACATTTTCACTAGGTCGGTGACCTCACGAACCTCCTCGATCTGTCACCGGTACAACCTCACGAACCATCTGTTGATCTATTGCCGGTACTAGTGTACGATGAGATTTTAGCATGTTATATATGATTGCACGGTATATTGGAAATATACTATAGTTTCTAAAATTTATATTATGATTATTATCATTATTAAAGCATTCATGTGCACATGAGTTTTGGGCCATCATCTCGCAAAGATCATTGCATTGTTTATTATTGGTATGGTTTAATGGTTGGACATTTGGCCGGTACGTACGAATTCTTGTATAATTGGATAAATACTTGATGAACCGATGAAAATACTATATCTGAGAGGGCTTTCATTTTTATATGCCCTGCTGCAGTAAGCGTAACGGGCCAAAAATGTGAACAAGAGCCCATGAGCTAATTAATTAGCTCTCACATGAACGTGCAGAATGTACTGTCTTATACTTACACGTATACGCGGCCATAAAAATACAGAAAAGCTTCGTGATGTTATACCCAGGACTTGATTCAAACGATGACCGCGTCTTTCGCTTGAATACAAGCTGCCGAATGGTTGAGTTGAGTCTGGATGATGGAGTCCGTTGGGATAAGCACACGTACAGTTTAAATGGCGTGATAATCTCCCCAGCCAACAACTCAACAGCGGCCCTGACCACTTTGGGTGGGGGGGGGGGGGGGGGGGGGGGGGGGGGGGGGGGGGGGGTGCCACGTGAAAGAGATGAGATGACGGGCAAGGTCCTGCTGCCCGTCGAATTGTTGTTGTGCTGTTGTGTTCTGATATGATGCCATCGTCGAGAAGGAAAGGTTGAGGCCAAGTGTCGTGCTGTTGTTCTGATGTGTCTTGCCATTGGAGAAGATGGCCTTGCCGTTGTAGTTTATCTGTTGCTTAAGAAAAGGATCGGGAAGAGTTCAGTTCGCTGGTCATGCAGCCTACTCTAGAGATCCTTACATGTTTAGACATAAACTTCAATCTACATGGGTTGAAAGGAACACTCGAATCCACATGGTTTGAGAGTAATTGAAGTGATTTATGATGAAAATTGATTTAATTTCTCCCTCAGATGATCTAATATTTTGACTGTACCCACAACACCACACGCCAACATGTAGCAGAACACATCCAACTATTATTTTAACTCATTATATGCACAATGGTTTTAAGTCCAAGGCCCAATCATCACATAAATCCAACTATGATATCACCACATGCTCAAAAACGAAAATTCACATTCATCAAGAAAAGCCAACATTGAAGACTGGATAGAAAACTAAGCCCAGCCGGTACAAATGATTTTAAATTAAAACTTCTAAACCATCCAAAAGGCAAAGCAGGAGTCACTTAAGTAAACCATCACACTGCAGTATTATTACAACTTTAAGATGACTTATAAAACCCGGAATCCTCCATTAGCATGGCACAGGTTGCAAGGCTCCAGCACGGTCAACTTAACTGTAGAGGGTACTTTTTGTTCAATATATGTTCTGATAGCCCTGACTGCTCTAGGGGCTTCGTTGAGAATACCCTCACTCATGGGATCACATTCTTTGAGAACAGAACTTTCTAGATAACACCGATTAGTACCACAAAGGGTATCCAGTGTAAGACACTCAAGTGACCCAGCATTCTTGACAATATAAGATGTTAGCTCAATCAAGCCCTTTGCAGAACTGAACCCTGTGATCTTAACAGTCTTGAGGCAATCATGGTGACGGTCAGGCATCAGCCTCAATTGGTATGAATCCTCAAAAACTGATTCATGTTTCATGTGGTGCTGCGTTACCTGAGACAAAAAAATTGGAATATTATTAAATAAAATAGCAATCCAGCAGACTGACCAGATGTGGATGAATGAACAGCACCAGCCTTACATCCAAGATCAAAGTCTCCAATAAAGGAGACGCATCGATAAACGAAGCCAAAGAAAAATAATCATAGGATGGACAAAAGCTCAAGTCAGCATCCAAAAAAATATTCAGGTACTTCAGGAACATAAATTTGGTTGGCAGCATTGGTGTATCAACCCTCTGCATTAAAAAAAAAAAAGAACTCATATTAATACACAAGGTATGACAACAATGTTGCATATATCACTAATCTACAACTTAAGGTTAAGAGAAGTATACCTCATAATCGGAACTAATAATAAGAGCCTCCAGATTCGGCATACGGCCTGGAAATTCAGTACGAGCATAACAGACAAGCTCTGAACGGCCCATGCTAAAACTCTTCATTTGCAATGTTTCTCCAAGCGAGACACTTTCAACCGAGCCTCCAGTAAGGGAAAATTTCGACAGATTTTGGGCTTCACTCTCTATCACACGCAATTTAGAGCAACAAACAACAACCAGGCAGCTAAGCTGCTGCATCATGCAAGGTATCCTCAGGTAAACTATTTCATTGCAGTGACTCAGGTTCAACTGTTTCAGAGCAAGAGAGTTAGAAATAAAACTCTCTAACTCCTCCCCTGAAATGCTTACCAAATATAGGGACAGATGTGTTAGGTTTGTCAGGGGACCAAGTTCAGCTGTGGGATGAAACGAACAAAAGGCAAGTCGAAGATACTGAATGGAGTTTCGAACCCCATCAGATAAAATTGAGCATGGGATGCTGTACTTTATCTTGCATCTGCCACATAGCTCAAGTGTGAGTTCTTCAATCCCTGGTTTAACAGCTATCTGAAGCCATTTATTGAGATAAGGACAGGCATCGTCGATGATACCAAATAGTCGAAGGTTGAATATCTTAATGCCAATGCCTGAGTGGTTACTCAGAATGCGATCAATTAAGAAGATGAAATTCTTTGGACGTCCATTTGTTTCTGAGCCAAGAATAATCCGATTCAAGGTGAGAACAGGATGGCATCTCCAGGATCGTAGAAAGGAACGAGACTGGCAAGCAAAACGTGCAGCATCACGCATTGGCAATAGGGAATGTATATGGCGCCAGATGTCCTGCATGCACAAGCAAAGGGTAAAGGTTGTGCTTGGATTGTAAAGTCAAATGGTGGTGGCAGGAGAAACTTTTCCATTAAAATGCCACATGAATAGGTACTATGAGTATTGGCATAGAGAAGGTTTTCCATCAAATGTTATTATTTCATTCTTAGCTGCGGAGTGATGCTTGATGATGCTCTATTGTACAATAGCTTGCTATATAAATAGGTCAAGATAGAAAATAATAGTAACTATATATTTATGTGTGCATAGCGCACAAAGATTACACCGGAATCGCAAGTTAAAGAAAAAAAGGGCAGCCTGGTCAGGGGAAGGGTCCGACCACTTTGCGTCTATTGTACGTAGCCTTTCCTTACATTTCTGTAAGAGGCTGTTTCGATATAAGAAATATTGCTTGAAAGAGATCATATACACATACCAAGAAATTGCTCGTTTGACCCTGTTTTAAAGCCCAATTGCTCGTTTGACCCTATTTTTTCAACTTTGTCAATTTGACCCTATTGGGGTCACTTTTTCACCAAAGTGTTTCAAAACAGGTTCAAATTGACAAAGTTGAAAAATTGAGGTCAAATGAGCAATGTGCCTTAAAAACAGGGTCAAAGCATGCGGTTATTTAGCTGCAAGTAAATATGTAAATTATATGCATAGCGTACAAAGAGTACACCTGGAGTGGAAGACAATAAAACTAGAATATAACCATTTAACAGGTGACTCTGCAATACAAGACCTCGGCCCGTTAGATGTAACAGATCAAAAAAGATCATACACACACAAAACGCATCGAGAATGACATGCAATTCTATCAGTTATGTGCCTCCATTAACATGTCAATGCAGCATGAATCAGGAACCTAGTGGAAAGATTCATTCAATTGTTCAAATCTTCCCCCAAAATGAATATGAAAATCAACGCTCATAGGAGCTTGGTTAAAGCTGCACAGGAATACACCATTCTACTTATGTTAAGTAATCAAGATTAACCTTTCTTTTTTCATGTTCTTCTCGAATGAAGATGTATACTTGACATGGCTAGGAATAAATCATATTTCTATCCTGATCATACATGCTTGGAACTACTTCTGATTGCTTCTGTTGTAGATGACAAGTTATAGTTGTTCAATTCATGGAAAATGTTGCTTAACAATGCCTGCCATGTTTCCCTCAAAAAACAATGCCTGCCATGCCTTATGGCCACTAGGGAACCTAAAATGTAACCATCACAACACATCTTACATTCCCAGGAAGCTAGAGATAGTCTCAAAATGTGCGGCAAGCTTATCAATAGAGGCCTGGTTGAGTAATTTGACAAACTTAGCATTAAATACATGATTCATATGTATGCATTGGGGGAACATGATTGCAATGTCAATATGCTTAGCAATAAGGGCTTAGTTAGCAGCAATGGCTACTTCTAATCTGGAGGACTAAAGGTTCTGGTGGAACTGTTACTGTGATCACCAAAGGGTGGTAATAGTCACATAAATACAGAATAGGCACTATGGACAGCTCAAGGTGATCATGTTTTATCAGTTTATTAAGTGTAAATATATCGTGAATCAAACATGTCTTAATGCCATATTAGAGTGAATGCATCTGCAGTACACGCCTAAGACTATGAACTTTGAAGTCTAAATGACGATTAACGTCCTTAGGCAAGTTTCATTGAGATCCAGATTGTCTCACAAACCCCTTCAATTCCCCAGATTTGGCAGTCTATGGCGCTTGCATGCAGGAGGAAGAAAGGCTGAGTTGATGTTTTTTTATGAAATAGAGTTTGACAGCTACCATTTTGGATCCAAAATGATTCCTCCCTTTATCAAAAAGATGCAGCAATTTTTCCAGACTCCCAACATCATGGTGGCCATCTTTTGTTATAGGCACACCTCAAGATTCTGCTTCGAAGGTGATCTGAATTTTCACTAATTTGATTAAATTTAAAATTTCTCTGATTTTTTTAGGGCATTAATTGACTTATAAAATCCTGTAAAATTCTATTTTATGTTCTATTTAATTATGATAAAAAAATATTGACATTGATTTGTAACAAAAAGATGAGTTCATTGTTCTAACAACAACTTTTCCAAAAAGCCACAGCCATTCAACCAAACAGCTTTGAGCTTTCTCACAGCCCACAACCCGTAGCAGCTTTTCAACAGCCCACAGCTCACAACAACTTTTTCAGAAGCCACAACTCAATCAAACACACTCATAATCCTTTTGGTGGATATATATTGTGGTTTCGGATACTGGGAAGAGCGGTGAAAGGTGACTTAATGAAGAATTGAAAAGCATCTGTAATGGATGAAGAGCAAGAGTCAACAAATTTATGGAGTGTAGAAAGGATCTCTTGTCACATATGTTCAGTTTGTATTTATAGCAACAATATCCCCAAGAATCAGTGTAATTGTTAGAGCAGTCATGTAGGTATTCTGCTTGTAGTCTATGCTTATATTAATTGAAATTTTGTGGAGTGGTACCTCTGGAAGGTCTGAATTGGAAGATCGAATTATTTTGGCAGCATGAGAATCAGCATAACCACCCATCTGGCAGGGCAATCTCTTTCTTTCATCCACTGCAAAAATTGATTCATCTGTAACACAACAATGATGTTTATGATAACCCATCCCAGGTATGAATAAATATCTGAATGAACTCAACGCAAAAGCAGAAAAGGCAATCAACCTCTTGAGATCTCCTGAAGATGCGACCCATCCGATTTGGCCGAATGAGGATCAGCATGACCATCCGTCTTGCAGGGCAAGCCCTTTCTTTCATCCACTGACGGAATGGATTCATCTGTAACACGAAACAATCATGATTATAAGAGATATATGAATATATCAGAGTGAACTCAAGCAGAAGCAGAAAAGGCAATCAACCCTTTGAGGTCACAAACAAAATTCGATATTCTTTTTGGAATTAATAACTAAAGGTGCAACACCCCTGACGTAAAACCTGAATTTAGCACTAAACTAGAATCAAACCCAAAAACATGTGGCAGAACGCTCATACCAGCAGATAGAAATAAAATATGCTTTGTTTAACGAATTGAAGTAAACGAATATCAAGTCACGTTGCAAAGTTGAGTCCTAACAAAGTGCTGCTATTTCAGGCAATAAAACCTCATTTTTAATAAAATAGTCATCGGTTAAAAAAATGTTTTTTTTTTCACGAATGCAGAACAGCAACCAAATCACTAAAATTGCATTAGGGTGATCCGCTGTCCCACTACCTTTTCCTAATGGTTCCTGATGTCTTACAAGCTCTCCTCAAGAAACAAGAGCAGATTGACCGGCAAATCATCAGCAGTGGCGCAGATCCGCGCACCGTGCTGATTATTTTTAACAGTATGCTGCTAGTATTTGTTAGGCATCTGAAAACATGAATTTTCTATTCCCTCACTGTATGCTTGTATCTCAAACCTTCTGATTTTTGTCTCCAATGCCGATACCCCCACCCCCGCGCATCTACTATTCTCCACCCAAATCAGACCCGCAAGTATAACAGAACAGAGAACTAGGGTCAAGAGAGCAGAAAAGGAAGCTTATTCTGCACACGGATTTGCCGGTGACGCCGCTGTCGGTTGCGCTGGAGGGACATAAGTCGCTGGAGCGCCAGCAGACCCATGGTACGATTAGACGCCGATGCCTAGCCCCCGAGGGATCTCGCCTAGAAACCACCTCAATTCCTGTTCCCCTCCCACAGATATCGCTCCCTATCTCCGTTTCTGTTAGAGATTAGAGAAGAGCCGAGGATCTATATGTTATATATAGGGGTAGGGGTATATGCACTTATCTATCCACCGTATCCCTCTCTCACTTATTGTCTTTCACCTTCAGATCGTAAAATTTAAATTATAGAATTTGATTAAAAAATTTAAAAGTTAAAATATTATATAAATTGTTTGTTTATTTATATTTCACAATCTGACTTTTATCATGTAAAAAGGTGTCTGAATGATAAAGTTGTAGATATCTTATGCCATAATCTAGTGAAAATTACTATTTCTTTTCAGTTTGTTTACATTGTAAAATTCAGTCTTTATAATCTACGTGAGAAATTTAGATTTTATAATTCAGATTCCGTAATCCAAGGATAAACAAACAAGCGGCCTTATTTCGCTCTACCGCATGTGGGGCTACAAATGAATTGAGGTACCTTTTAATTTTCTTATGGACTAAAAAAATTATAAAAAAGGAGTAATGCCGCCATCAAACGGTCCAATTATTTTCTGAAAACGGTCCTCTTTTCTAAATTTTGTAAAATTTCGCCATCAAAATTCTTTTATGTTCTGTTAGACCTGGCTAATTTTAATATATATATATATCTCTACTACTATATAATTTTGTAGCGGTCGTCCGTGCACAACGAGGCGCAGAATAAGACCCGCCGTAACCGCGTCAAACTCGTCTACCTCCTCGAATCGCCCCGCTCCCTCCTTCCTCAAGTACCCGCGCCGATGACGAGCCCCCACGACCCGAGGAGCCGTACGTCGCCGAGCGTCCACATCGTCGTCGGAGCCACGCTGCCGCCGAGATCCCGGACGCCACCATCCGCAAAGGGGCGGCCGAGGACTCGTGAGTTGCGCCGCAGCCAAGGGGCCGCCGTCGCGCCACCGGCACCCGTTCTTCCGTCGCGAAGCTTCTCTGTCCGCGCCGAGGGGCCGCCGTCGTCGATCCGCTCTTCTCTCGCCTCGCCGCCTCACCTCCACGACGCGGGTCGCCGTGGAAGCCCAGGCCCCCGAAGACGGCCAGGCTGCGGCGCAGTCGCAGCAGCAGCCGCTGGCGGTTCGAGCAGGTCTTCGGCGAGCGCGCTGCCGGCGAGGACGTGCAGGAAGGTGCGTCGATGACCTTGAAATCCGCTCGATTCGTGGGGCTCTCTGGGGCCGGGGCGTGCTAGCGGGCTGTGCGGCGGCGATGCAGATCGGGAGGGATGGGTAGCGAGGCGGTGGCGACGATTGGATTGGAGCCGTTCGGGTCTCGAATGGCGGTTGGAATGCACGGGCTGGGTGCGTGGGGGCTTGATAGGCGTAGGGATGGTGTTGCACCGCATAATCCTGCCTTCTCAATAGGTAGCTTTGGATTGGGTAGCAGTATGATCCTCGCGGGTATGTTGGATAAATTTAGATGCTTAGTTTGCTGCTCTGTTAGTTTTGCATTACCCCGTGTCGTATGTTGAAGCTACCACAATTTTGCAGAATGCCCGTATTGTTATTTGTGGTCAATCAATTGTGGTAGCACCAATTGTGCTATTACATGGTCAATCTATTGCTATTACATTCTGCTATTACATCCCAATTTTGCAGAGCAGTACCAGCTTATGGCCCTTCCATTTGCATTACCCCGTATCGTATGCATTTTGATTTCGACCATGTAATAGCAGAATGCAGAGTACTGCTCCGTTCTGTCGGTTGCTGTATTGATCCTTTTACTCCTTGTCCTTATTGTTATTTGTTGTACAGCTCCGCAGATTGGAAGTTTGGAGCTGAACAATTTGAGAAGTTGCTCTCTGACAAAGTTGTGGTTCATTGTAAGCTCTCTTCAGTCTTTGCTATCAGCTACTAATTTTGTATCGGTACTTCGCCACAAATCTATTATATTGTTCTTCCTCTACGGATGGTTTGGCATTTTATAGCATGGTATAAATGCCAACTCACAGAATTCGGTGGTGTACAACTGCTACAACTGAGGTTTTCAGTTGAAGCCACAATGGTAGTGCTATGGAGCCAAACGACATTCTAGAAAACAGTCATGGTCCTTTTGGAGATGTAACAAACATCATGGAAAGAAATGGTAATTATAGTATTGACAAATCACGGATTGCACCATTTATGCATGTTGATTATTCACTATATACCAATATATATTACAGCTCCGAAGCAAGGTTTAACGGAACAACAAAGGGAGGCCAAACGTGCAAGAGACAGAGCTAGATATGCTAAAATGAATCCAATTCAAAAGAGGGCCAGACGTGACTGCTTGCCAGTGGCAAAAAATACAGACGTCATGTTAGCAGGTGAATGTGGAACATTATTTGTGGTCCATTATTTTATTATGCATTATGTTTAGCACAATGTGCATCATAGCTCCATCATTTTATATATTATGTAATGTGCAGCAACACCGGCCAATGTTGATGAGCAAATAATTTCCATCACTGCAAATCTGCAATTGCCAGGTTTATATTTGTTTCAGTGCAACAAACCTATTCTGTTATATTTATTTCAATTCAACAAAGAACTTCTATTATGTGCACGATCCAGAGAAATCCTATAATAATTATTTCTAACACATTGCAGCATCATGAACTCATGAGACCGAGGAAATCATGAAGTTAGTTGAGCCTTCGCATCTGCAAACTCTAGGTTGGTGTGTTCATCTTTCTTTTAGATGGTCAAATAATTTAGGTGTGCAGCATAATCTATAATGTTTTCAACTGTGTGCAGCATCGAAGAGTCGTGGGGATAAAGTAATAATTTCTTTGACTGAGCCTTCACATCTTCAGTGTCCAGGTTTGGACAAAACCATTGGGACATATATAAATTCCCTTCTTGTTCATGTTTAGGAATTCATTTGTATTTTCTTTGTTAGGAATTCATGATACGGAAATGTTTGATTTAACTACTACCGATGAAATGCCATGTCCAGGTTCACCCTCCCTAACAATTGTGCACTGTAGCTTTGTCTTCTTTTTGTAAGTATACCGATGATGACATTTCGATGTGATTTGCAGCAACACCAATACAAGACTTTGTTAATATGGACAGCAATAAACCTAGCCAGGTTGGACGTAACCGTCCCAAACGGCTGTTTACTGAATCCCAAAGGGAGGTTTCACGTAAGCGAGATCGAGAGCGTTATGCTAGAATGACTCCAGAGCAATGGCAAGCCAGGAGGTTGTCTCAGACGACATTTGGCAATAGGAATTCAAAAAGGTCACGTTGGCACAAGAGGAATGAGCTGTGTTTTGATTCCATTGCTATGGAAAATCCACATTTTGTCCCTTAGATTGTGTTCGAGGATGGGTCTGTTGAGCTTCCAGATGGTTCAAGACATCGTGTCCAATCAACACGATCACAAATGTTGGACATGTCTAATCTGGAGCCCACATGGAGACCTATTCATATCCCACATGCTGAAGAACAGTCTGTTGAAGACGGAGACATAGATATCAACTACATGCAGTCTGTATCACCTCGTAAGCACGTGACACATGGTGAGCGTCATGCATTGCAGTTGCGAAGAAACAACTATTTCCAGCAAAGAATTATACAGAAGTCAGGTGCTGTGTCACAAGATGACAACCTTGAAGATGATGCCTGGAAAGGTAACTGGAGCGATAACACGTCAATTTTTTTTATGTTAATATTCCTATTTAACAGGTTGAGATTGAACCAATCTCAACTTAATGTGCAGGCAAGTCAATTGCAGATCCAATGGGGATCAACATTGCCACATCCAGTGACATTGCTGGTACCTACAATCCCTCTCTTACGAAAAAATATAACATCCTTAGCATAAGGCATCTCTTCTAATAAACTTAATCTGTAAGAGACCCATCTCCTCAATCTTTGGACCTCACCATGCAACTATGCACTACAGTTATGCAAGTACCAACGGGAGATAACGGTATTGATAAAATCGCTTTGCTTTTACTATTCATTCAATCATCTACTTATCTCTTCTATTTGATTATTCACTTAATCATTAAGTAACATATTTGAATAAATGGTTCGTGTATGCCTTCCGTAGGTGATGATGAGGGAGTTGTGTACGAAGAGGACACAGAGTATGAGGACGACTACAATTTTACTGCCCAAGGTAAATTTATATGATTTTCAATTATTCGTCTTCTAAATAATGTTACAAATATTAACTATTCATACACAACACATTAACTTTTGATCCTAATAATATTGTAGAAGAGAACAATGACACGGTTACAGAGCCTAACCCACAAGTTTCCATTGTCGAGACGAGCGTTGGCGAGCCTGATCCATACGACATAGTCTATTCTAACCTACCCAAAGATGTACACATATTAAAGCCTGTTGATGATTGTGTAAAGTGCGGTGCCAAAAGGTTTCAGTATGAACCTAAGGGCTTTTGCTGTCGTGATGGTAAGGTGGAGGTAGCCAGTCAAGATACGCCGTCTGAGCTGATGAAGTTGTGAACTTTTTCAGATACTAACGCTCGACATTTTCGTGATCACGTCAGATGGTTCAATAGCCACTTCTCGTTCACCTCCCTGTATTGCAGTCTCGATGAGGAAACCACAAACTTGAAGAAGCACCCGATCTACACATTTCGAGCCCATGGTCAAATGTACCATAATATCCGGTCATTTGGTAAAGAGAGTGGACTGGAACCGAGACATTTAGAGCTTTACTTCTATGACGACGATCCTGCACTGGAATATCGCTATCGATGCTGTCGTAAAGACCTGGAGAAGAAGGATAAAGAGGTTATCACAATGTTGGTTGATATCCTTAAAGGAAATCCATATTCTAACAGCCTTAGACCATGGGTCAGGTTAATGATATAAATGACTATCGTATAACACTCAACCTTGACCATCAGCTTGACCAGAGAACTTACAACCGACCAACATCTTCAGAGGTTGCAGCTGTTTGGGTTGAGGGGAGAGATCGACTACGCCATTTTGATCGAGGCGTCTGTCCACAAGGAAAGAATTAAGAGATCTACAACATCCGCTCTTATCAATCAGCCTATGATGCTTTATCATATCCTCTATTCTTTCCTTGGGGGGAACCTGGATGCCACACTAATATACCTAAGGTTGGCTTCACGTATGATGAGGTGCTAGCAGAATCTGCTCGACGTAGAGCCAATGGCGGTGACAATGATGATGATGGAGGTTAGTTTTGTTAATTTTATTACCAGCACATTTTAAGATTAAACGCTTGTCAAGTTATAAGTATAAAATATATAATAACGTACAACAATAAATATGCTAACTCCATGTTCAGGAGGTTCCAAGATGACTATTACCATCCGTGATTACTATTGTTATAAGTTTCAAATACGCCGAGGCATATTCAACCCAATCTTGCATGGAAAGCGCCTATTTCAACAGTTTGCCGTGGATACATACATAAAGATCGAAAGCAATAGATTGGATTACATACGGAGCCATCAGATGGAATTACGAGCTGACCTATATCAAGGTTTGTGGGACAGTTTCAATGCTGGAGAAGTTAGGGCGGTAGCTGTTGGGAAACGAACCGTTCTGTCCACTTCATTTATCGGAGGTCCTAGGGACAAGCGAAAGCGTTTTATGGATGCTATGGCACTAGTACAAAAATACGGGAAACCAGATATCTTTCTTACAATGACGTGCAACCCAAATTGGACAGAAGTCACCGAAAACCTCTACGAAGGCCAAACCCCTCAAGATCGTCCTGATCTCATTGTGCGTGTATTCAGAGCAAAGCTAGAAGAATTGAAGGACAAGCTATTCAAAAAAACACATACTTGGTAGGGTGAGGGCATATGTGTATGTTGTGGAGTTCCAGAAGAGGGGCTTACCTCATGCCCATTTCCTCCTGATCATGGAAGGGAAATATAAGCTAACATGTCCAGAGCAATATGATCGTCTGATCTGTGCTGAGCTTCCAGACAAGACGCAGTACCCGCTTCTTTATAGTATGGTCACCAAACATATGATGCATGGCCCATGCGGTGACCTCAACCGTGACTGTCCATGCAGAAAGGGTCTTCCGACATGCAGAAATCATTATCCAAGACCTTATAACAAAGCAACTGTACAAGGCAAGGACTCCTACCCATTGTATCGAAGACGTCAGAATGGATGTAAGGAGATGGTTAGGAAGCATTTGTTGGACAATAGGTGGGTAGTGCCATATAATCCTCATCTCACCCAATACTTCAACTGTCACATTAACGTTGAAGCATGTGGGAGCATTAAGGCAGTGAAGTATCTATTCAAATATATATACAAAGGGCATGATCGTGCATCAATTAACATGGGTGAGGCAGACTACTCCAATAACAATGTAGATGTTGATGAAATTAAGCTGTATAGGGATGCACGGTGGGTGACCCCTCCTGAAGCATTGTGGAGGATTTATGGTTTTGATCTCAGCCAGAATAGTCCGCCTGTGATGCAACTACAGCTTCATCTACCTGGAATGCACATGGTGTCCTTCCATAATAGTCAAGGCATAGAGAGAGTGTTGAAGCGTCAGGGTGCTGATAAATCAATGCTCACCGAGTACTTTGAGGCAAACAGGAAATATGAATGGTGTCACAATATATTGTACAAAGACTTCCCAGAGCATTTAACTTGGCAAACTGGTAAAGGACAAAAACTATGGCAAAAGAGGGTGCGCGAGGGCCGTAGTCAAATCGGTTGGATAGTCCAGGCTCATCCATCCGAGGGGGAACGCTATTATCTTCGTGTCCTCCTAAATCATGTAGCTGGAGCAACTTCGTACGAACATCTGAGGACCTATGATGGAGAAACATGGCCAACTTTCCGTGAGGCTGCAGAAAAACGGGGTCTTATTGATGGAGATGATTCCTGGCACGATGCTCTGACCGAAGCCACGAATTATGCAATGCCTTATGCATTGAGAAGGTTATTTGCGACCATACTGGTGTTTGGTGAACCCAACGACGTGCGTGGGCTTTGGGATAAACACTTCGAGGCAATGTCAGAAGACTACCAACGTCATAATCCCAGCAAAACAATGGTTGAACAATTGGTTCTCATTGACATCAGGGACATGTTGCAATCAATGGGAAAGGACATACGAGCGTTCCCTCTACCCGCTATTGATGATTCTCAAGTCGCGGCAAAAGATCTTCCTCAAGAGATCTATGAGGAGTTAACGGTTGAGCTCAATGATGATGATAGAGCTTTGGCAGATGCTCTAAACGCCGAGCAACGAGCAGCATACAACCAGATTTTATCTGCCATCGATAACGGAAATGGCAGTCTATTTTTTATTGACGGTCCTGGTGGAACTGGAAAAACTTTTCTGTACAGGGCACTACTCGCAACGGTACGTGCCCAAGGTAAAATTGCTATTGCGATGGCAACGTCTGGAGTTGCAGCTTCCATAATGCCTGGTGGAAGAACCGCACACTCACGATTTAAGATAGCACTAAATATTGACGATGGTGGTTTCTGTAGTTTCACCAAGTAGAGCGGTACTGCCAAACTATTACGTGATGCTTCCCTTATCCTTTGGGATGAGGCATCTATGACTAAGAGGCAGGCAATGGAGGCACTAGACAATAGCTTGCGTGATACAATGGAGCAACCAGATGTGCCATTTGGAGGGAAGACAATTGTTTTTGGCGGGGACTTCCGGCAAACTCTACCTGTCATCCGAAAGGGATCTAGGGCTCAGATCGTGGATGTGTCGTTGTGCAGGTCACATCTTTGGGAATCCATGCAACAGCTAAAGCTTGTTCGCAACATGAGGGCACGGAAGAATCTGTGGTTTGCTGATTACTTGCTACGTATCGGTGGTGGTATAGAGCAGACAAATAGTGATGGTGAGGTAGAGCTTCCTGAAGACATATGTGTGCCTTGCACTGGAGTGGACGCAGACCTAGATAAATTGATAGAACATGTTTTTCCAATGCTCGAAGTGAATACGCATGACCCCAACTACATCACATCGAGGGCAATCTTATCTACGTGGAATGATTGTGTGGAAAGGATTAATATGAAGATGATCAATATTTTCCAAGGGGAGGAGAGAATATATCACAGCTTTGACACCGCAGTTGATGACCCTCATAATTACTATCCAACTGATTTCCTAAACACTCTTATGCCTAGTGGTCTACCTCCACACGTTCTGAAATTGAAGAGGAACTGTCCGGTCATTCTATTGAGGAACATTGACCCAGCGAATGGACTGTGCAATGGAACAAGGCTGGTGGTCCGTGATTTTCAGAAGAATGTAATTGACGCTGAAATTGTGCTAGGGCAACATGCGGGAAAGCGGGTGTTCCTACCAAGGATACCTCTATGTCCCTCGGATGACGAGATGTTCCCTTTTCAGTTCAAAAGGAAACAGTTCCCTATTAGGCTAAGTTTTGCCATGACAGTTAACAAAGCGCAGGGACAAACTATCCCAAACGTGGGTATCTATCTACCAGAGCCGGTATTCTCCCATGGTCAGTTGTACGTTGCTCTATCTAGGGCCACAGCAAGACAGAATGTGAAAATTCGTGCCTTCCCTCCCGATGGCCGCACCAAAAATGTCAAGAAGGATAAGGCCTCCAGAAGCTTGAAAACCAAGAAAAGCGATGAAAATGGTGATGATAGAGAAACCGGGATGCATATTAAGGGTGCCACGTATACAAAGAATATTATATATCATGAAGTCCTAACGTCATAGTGTGGATTTTCTTATTTTACAAAAGTGATTACTGCTATGTTCACAAAATTTCTTGACTTGTGTAGTGTGATTACAAAAAAAGTCTGACACGCCTAATTGGTGTTTGTACATAATACACTCTACGTTTGGGATCTGCCTGAACCTAACTCATCACTTTTCGTAGTACAAAATTGAAGTCATTTAGTATGTGTATCGATGATTTCTTGACTCAATGACAGTACAATGTATGGTCTAAACTTTTCATTTCTACTTAGAATTCAAGTTCATGCTTGCAGACTTTGGCTTTTTCTATTTATGTTCTATTATTAGGGTTATTAGGAAATGTTCAACTATGGTAGAAATAATGTGAATATAGTAAATCTGTATTTCCACTTAAATGCCATGATCATTATTTTAGCACACGTTGTGATATTCCTGTGGAATACTGACAGTTCTCATGATACTATAGCATTCACATTCACAACAAGAACAACCACCTGGAGAGGCGTGGAAGTCTGAGACACCTCCATCGCAGAAGAGATCTGAGGCTATTACTTCCTCCCTGAACTATATTGGCGGCACAATAAAAAGTGCACTTGAAGTATGCTCAGGCTTTTCTTTTTTATTTACGAAAAATAAAAAATATAGACTGAATGTAAATTCTTCTTTTTAATTACCATGTTGATCTATTTCCTTCAACTACAATAGCCATGCAAAGTTTTTTTTGTCATTGTTAGATGAATAGGCTTCTGGTTGATTCATCTGTTGGGCATGTCAGGTTACTTTGTTGGCTCATTCTATCTTTGATATTGCTTTCAGGAAGGTCGTACCATTGTAGAGACTAAAACTGCCGATATTATTCAGGAGACACGTAAATTGAACATAAGAAGAAAAGGATCTGGTCCAAATACACAAGGAGAAGCTACTCACAAACCTACTCAAAGATACTTTCCTCATAATCCACTTGATCATGAAACTCAGTTGAAGGCATCTCGCGACGTAAGGTGGCAAATATGTGTTACTAGATATATTGCTTCCATGCCCCATTTTGTAATCTGGAATCTACCATACAGAATAATGTCAAATTTATTTTCACTGACTTGGCAATTTATTTTTACTGAATGGGCTAAGGAGCACCTTTTCATTCTATTTACAACAGTTACACTTTCGTTCTCTATCTGCCATTTTTAAGTTGTCACTGAATTAATGTCTATCCTTCACCCATACAGGTTGCAGATGCGATGGCTGCTAAAGCAAAGCTGCTACTGCGTGAGTTGAAGACCGTGAAGGCAGATTTGGCATTTGCAAAGGAACGTTGTGCTCATAATATGCTTGCCCGTGCATGTTAACTTGTTACTTCTGGTTATTCATTACTCATAGTGCTCATTTGGTTTCCAGCAACTGCTCGCATCAACCCTCTCTTTATTGACGGGCTGGATATTTTCGATGAGGAACGTAAAAAAGTTGCTGCAATTTCGCAAGTTTCTTCATCCAGAGAGCTTGAACTCATCCAACCGGACAATGTCGAAGCAGAGAATATTGTGATAGACTTTCGAGGTCGCTGGCAGGTAGACAGTTGAACAAGCACTTACTGACTCTGATATATATTATGATTGGTCTTTTGGCCATCCTGTTCCTCTATTCCAAAGCGACCACGTTCATTAAGAAGTGAGTTGATAGCATGTTTTTTTTTCCTAAACAATTTGTCTTTTGACACAGCATCCAACATATTCACCTCGTGCTCATTTTACAGGAGTCCACCGGACTTTCCAGTAGTGGAGGTCCCTGAAGATCTTGTTTTGAGTATCGCACATGCATTGCGCACCAACCTCAATAGAATGCTTCACATGCTGCGAGAGATTGCAATGGGGCATGACCTGAAGAAGTTTCTTGGTGTATGTTCCTGACCCTCTTTAAGTGGCATTTTGCTTCATGCTGATTGTGATCTAAAGATCGTTTGACTGTTTTCCTGTGTTCCTCAGGTGCTCGTGGGGCTCTGGATCCTCTCTTCAATTGGAAGCTGCTTTGACTTCCTCACCTTGGTCTATCTTGGTAAGGCCTGTCTTTGATCACGCTCAATTCTTTTTTCAACCATTGAGTTTGTGGAATCTGGTTAACTAATGAGTTGGAAATTTTGAATAGCCGTCCTTATGCTCCACACGGTGCCATTGTTGTATGACAAGTACCAGGACAAGGTGGACCACTTCGCCGGGAGGGCACACGTGGAGGCCCGCAAGCAGTATGAGGTGCTGGACGCCAAGGTCCTGAGCAAGATCCCCAGGGGTCCGGCGAAGAAACAGAACTAGGTTCCGTAACCCCGAAGGCTGCTGGCTGGCCTCGTGGGGTTTGTGGTTTCCTGTATTAATTCCACGATAGTATTATGCGTCTCCTGGCCACATTTTGCAGCTGGGATCCTTCTTTTTCCACTGCATGGGCTTGCTATGCAGGTGGTGTCGCTGCTGGGTGTGTTTGGTGTCAGTTTATTGTGTCAACTAAAATAGTATGTATGTAATGTCTAAACGAGATTCAGAAAAATGCTGGAATGCTGTGTTTCTGCTGCCATAGCGGCTTTGTGGATATGGATGGTAAATAAGCGCTCGTGTTACTAACAGCAGTGTGTGCCCTTATTGATCACAGAGTATGAATTCTGTGAACAGTGCGTCGGTTGTGTGTTGTGGTGTGCATCCTGGTTAGTGCTGCCACTCCACGTTCCGTTGCTGGCAGCTGGACTAAGTACAAATGGGCAGTGATATTTCTTTTTCAATTGCATAATTATGCCCATAACATCTTTAGTTATTTTGACAGGGTACTATATCATGTTTTACAAGGCTATACGAGAGGCCTATCATGAAATTCAAATTATTTCAAACTGTAATGGCTTAATTGAGCAACTTAACCATCCTGCAGATTTATATGATTACCACGTAAAGTATTTACTTTTTAGTTTTTCTCATTTCTATTGGTCTAGATAACTCCCTGTTTGTCTTTGTCAGATAACCAAACTTTTGCATTATCCTTTCTTTTAGAAAACATTAGACTGACAGGTCAGAAAATAAATAACTAATATAAAATTACTAAAAATATGCAAATCTCGTGGTAAAGAAAAAAAAATAAAGGCATTATTAGGTTGACAGGTCAGAAAACTTAAAATTCAACATAGTGTAAGCACAATCTACTAACAAGCTCCAAAACAATGTGACTCACTAATCGTACGGTGCTCAAAGGTATATCGACCCATCCGATGATGTAGGTTAATTTGGACTATTTATCGAGGAATGTGAAGATGGACGGCCAGGATCGTCGCGGTCAGAATACAATCCTAACGCTTGCGATCAAACCTCAGTATGTGTCTGCACTTCAACACTTCCTCTCTTCCTCTCTCTGTCTCCATTGCTATCATGACAGCGGCAATGCGTGAGCGAGCACGAGGTCGTGACGGCGGTGGCTAAGATGGATCGGAATGGCAATTTAATCCGCGAATCTGATACCGAACGAGTTTTGCACTCGACGGGTGTAGGTGCGCGTGAAATTTTTCATCGGTGGATGGCAGCCACACGCCACCACACAGTCACCGTACGGATGTGAGTTTCACTTTTCACCCATGGTTGCCCGACGGGCCCTCGAAACAGCCCAATATGAGTTTTACAGCCCAATCGGCCGTCCACTTACCCATACCAACCCATTAAACCTACTGATCTCTGCTTAAAAAGAATTAAACCTACTGATCTTTATTAGTAGATAGAAGAGGCAAGATGTGCTAAAAAAAAGATAAAAGAAACAAGACCTCTCGTGACTTCCCGGCAACTGAGAAAGCAGCCACGCACCCGTGACTTCCTCTCTCTCTCTCTCTGCAAGCAATCACTCCCTCTCTCTCTCGCCAAGCACCAAGCAGCGCCGCCCCTCCATGCTCCCTGCTCCAATGGCAACGCGCCTCCCTTTCCCCCTCTCTCTTCCGCTTCTCTCAGATCTGTGGAGGAAGCGGTGTGACCCGTGGCTTCGATTGATGTTGGATGAGCAAGTCACGACTTGGCTAGAGGAGGGGACATATCGATCAGCTCACTCAGGTGGGTCACATGTTCTCGACGTCCTGCCCATAGCAGCTGTGTCTCCATCTCCTTCCCCGCTGCGTTGTCCGAGCGCCGCCGGTTCGTTTTTGGGACAGCCGACAAGTCAAGAGTCTAGAAGGTGAGGTCGGTGGTACGGGGTAAAAATCAAGAAGGGTGGCAGCTTATCCCACTTGCAGCCGTGCGTTGAGCAGGAGAGATCTGAATCTTAAGAACCCCCGCATGATAAACCTGGGTCCACTTCATCCTGTTCTTTCTTGTGATTTGCTCGTATCCTCTCTTGATCTTCGTATCGATTAGGTGCAAGTTCTATTTATTTGATCTTGTGAAGATGTGGAAGGGATTAGATGGCAACCAAAATCCTCTAGCAGTACTTTCCTCTGTGATGATGGACTCTATAGAATCTGCTCTGCTTTTGATTTGGAGCTGCCTTTTGCCTTTTTTTTTCTCCAGATATGGACTCTTGTCGGTCTCCGCGTTGCTTTTGTATGCAATATGGACTATGCCTGGTGTAGGGACTTTTGACTGGCAGGAGAAACGCGCTCGGATGTGGAAGCGAAATAAGCTTTGCAGGGACCACGGTTACGAAATTATTTAGTAAGTAGAGAAAACATCTTTATCTAGAGTTCTAAAATTATGTCCTCTGATTTGAACAGGACTCGGATGCACCAGCCCTATAAATATATCCAGCAACCTCTGTTTGATCCATCAAACTCCCATCAAGTCCTCGACGTGCTCGACGCCCAAGTTTTTTTTTCTTGCCATGGAGGTTGCTTGTTTGGTTCAGGCTGGTGGGCTTGTCTCGTCGCTCCCAGAAGACGAGACTATGACTAAGATTGAGCGGCACCATGACGAACATGCAGGTATCTGCTATTTAGTTTCCTCATCTCAATGCATGCACCAAATAAAAAGTTGAGGACTTAGGATCATGTCTACAATACACTACTTTTTCTATAAATAGTTGGTCCCGATCATGCCTTGTAGATGTCTTGAGGTTGTATATTTTAGAACTTGGAAGTTGGGATCACTTTTTGCTTAAACATTCCATCAATTGTGCAATATGCATGTGTACTTTGCTAATTCAGTTGGCTGTGTATCATGAGTTATTCAAATTGTTTGTTTTAAAGTGTTTGCTTTAATTACTTCACATGATATTGAGCTATTTATTATTAATAGTGATTTAGTGATTTATATTACAACTTCAATTCCATGATTCTGGTGTTTTAACCGTAACATGTTGCAACAGTCGAAAAGGATCTGATGCAACCTACTATACATAATAAACCTAAGAAGTCTGCATCAATATGCATCGTGCGTGAAGGTAATTTTTGTCTTTTATGCAACTTTACCTATGAATAAAGTATTTTAATGGAATATAGAGGCTTTATATCTATGGTGATATGATTTCCTATACAGATTATATCTGTACCAAACATGATCGTGAGATAATTGATGTGGTACGAAAGACACGGGCTTCTGGAGAAGAGGTGCTTGTGGAGATTGGCAATGACAATGATATCGTAGAACGAAGATTTCTAGATTGCTTATTTCAAAAAGAAGGAAAACTAGCATATTTGAACGATGAGGTAAGAAATTTCATCAAAGTATTAATATTTACTTCAACATTTCAATCGCTAATACTAAATTCCAATTACAGGTCCTAATTGCTTACACAAACTTGATGAAAGCTGAGGATAATCTGAAAAATAGGAAGGATGGTACGGTGGTCATGGAGAAAACTTTTATTTCCGCCATGCTGAAACGGGACGGTGCCGAACAGATTCAAATTGATGATAGCGACGAGGTAGAAACCAGCACTATGAAACGGAGGATCTCACTCTACACGGATCACGACATGGTGAGTATAACTTTTCAAATATTTGTTGAGAAAAATATTTGCATCCACTAACAAAACACAAATGCTATAAATAACTATTTTATTTAGGTGTTTCTTCCGATAAATATCGTCAACAAACACTGGTACCTTGCTGTGATTAACGCAAAGAGGAAAGAGATACAAATACTTGATTCCACAGGTCCGAAATACCGCACAGAATTGAAAACTACTGTAAGTTACGCCGTTTTATTACCTATATCTTAATAATAATCATAGACCTCCTTATTTTAATTAATTAATTAATTCTTTTTATATATCCAACTAGCTGAATGGACTCCAAAAACATATTGACATACTATCAAAGCAGAAAGAGCTCCCAAATAAAAAATGGCCAGACCTTCAAGTTGCCTCGTGGCCATACACAGAGATATTCGATGAATCGATGCAGACAGATGAGTATGAACCATGAACTATCTATATACTTACTGAAATTTATTAAACATGTCTGATATTCATTTTAATATTGCAGTTGTTCATGTGGTCTTTCATGTTGAATTATATGGAATATTGGGATGGCGATGCGTTGACCGACAACTTCAACCAAGTAAGTCATATTTAGAAGCAAACATATGATGCATGTGAAAATTCTAAGTTATTTGTTTTAACATTTACATTATCAATATAAATATTATACAGGACGACATGACGCACTTCAGGATAAAGTTAGCTGCAATCTTACTAACATCAGATTTGAATAAGCTCAACAGACGCCCACGTTATATTGAAAGCAGAGACCACGAGATTGGAAGTGAATCCGATGTCATTGAATTAGTAAATGATAACAATAAAAAGAGAAAAAGATATGAGTCAGAAAGGGTTGTGGATTATAATGTTGAAAAGGATCAAAACATATTGATAGACAATCTAACCCCAGATGAGGTTATGCGATTACTGGATGCTGATGAAGATCTGGTGGACATTCCAATGAGCAAAGAAGATCTGATAGACATCGTTTGCGACATGATCATAGTCATCAGTGATGTCGCCTTATTGGAGTAAGCTTCTTTCCAGATCATCCATATATTAGCAACCTATAATTTATTTAGTTAGCAGTGGAGATGTTTTATATCGAGTTATTACTAAAAATATAATATATTTGCCGCTGCTGCAGGACAAAGTGGGTGCGAAGCTACAGCCCCTATCCAATATCAATAAGTTTGAAACAGATCCAAGATTTCTTACGTTTGGATCGGCAGATGTCCAACGATCTATTCAACATGAGAGTTCGGATTCTAGCACACAAAGATCACCAAAGTTTGAGAAGAGCTAACAAGAAGGTCACAAATCATTACATGGACTTTCAGTTCAGTGTGAGTAAAAGACCATATTAATTTATGGTAAATACATATTATATTATTGTAGATCTAATAGTTTGTTTTTATTCAATCTATGCATAACGAATAGTAACATCAATATGAATTACTATACCTAAAAAATAAAATCTTTATTATTCTTTTTCGTTTCTATATAGGCAAGATCTGAATTTGGGCGTGACCCACGGTTTCGTAAAGAGCTTAACATTGAAGAACTATCCAAAACATTAAAAAGCTGGCCTTCCCTATACTATGATATATCATATTGCAGATATGTAAGTCTCTTGAACGCTATTATCGTTATACACTCTAAATTAACAAATTTATAATGTATAATACCTATTAACGTGTGCAGATATTTTTGCCATATGGGGTATTAGGACCATCAGTGCTCTTTGTACTAAACATGCAAGAAGAAACATTGTGGATGTTTGATCCAACCCCAGTTCAGGTTTGGTACCAAGATATACCATACAAAAGGTTTGTACAAAAGATTATGAATTTTAACAAAAACTTTAAACGCGCAATGTCACATCTGCGTCTGAGATGGGGGAACCCGAATTTATTTATGTGGAAGCATAAGCCTATAGAAGATACTTCAATACTAGACACACTCGAGTAAATAATTCTATTATCATCGCTAATTCAATTTTGTTTATTAATTTCCTAAGTCTAACATGACTCAACATTCACTCTAATCAGGTGCTTATCTGGTAACATAATTCTACAAATCATGTCCGGCTTTGATGATACACAGAAACCAAAAACAATTTGTACGGTAAGTACAATTATTCATATATATAAGCGTATAAAAGTTGTTGCATAAACTCAGCATGTATAATACATTTAAACACTTATGTAGGATGGGAGGATACTACGAAGAAGGTTTTTGACCGATCTAATAATATATGATGGAAATTTAACTAAATCGATAATACCTGCCAACATACGAGATTATTTTAACCGGATCAAAGGAAACAATGATAGATAGATAGATAGATAGATAGATAGATAGATAGCATATATGTGTTTAGCATATCATCACTGTCTGAATGTGCTCTATGTTGAGATGTAGTAATATGTCCGATAATTTTGTTTAAATCATCTAATATAATAGGATCATTTATTTTAATATATGTTTTAAGCTAAAAATATTGCTTTGTCATAAACCCATAGCAACGTACGGTCATCAACTATTAATCTTATACCTATTGTCCGTACGCCCTTTATTCCGCCATCGACCGAGCGTGTCCGAGTCGTCCTCTCAAAAAGGAACAAATGAGACAAATCGTCTTCGACCTAGACTCTGCATCATCGCCGCTTCCTCCATGGCCGCAGCCATCAAGTCGTCTCCACGGCCGCTGCCGATTTCCTTTGCGTAGCAGCCGTCTCCACGGCCGCCATCGATTTCCTCCGCGTCGCCGTCGTCTCCAAGGCGGCAGCCATTTTCTTATGTCCAGAGCTGATCTAACGCGATGTGGCCGCTCGACGCAAGGAAGTGGACGGGCTCTGCTCCGATCTGCCTGTGGTCCTCAAGCGGTGCATCCATCTCTTCCGTTGCTCTTGGAGACGTCGCTAGCAGTGCAGCACCAATCCCGGTTGCTCCCTAAGTCTGACGCAACGTAGGTCCTCATCGTTCCCCAATCCGACATGGCACAATTATGTATCTCTTTCAATCCGACACGACGCATCTCTTCATTTAGAAGTGTTATTTTGTCATGAATCCGTAGCAACGCATGGGCATTCAAGTAGTTACTCATTAATTTTCTAACTATTATTCCGCGCATCCTGCCGTGTTGCCGCTCACTTACCGTCAGCTCCCTCAAATGAAAAAAAAAAGACCTGTCTCGGCACGCGACCACCCTAAAGAAAAGGAGACAGAGTAGGACTGCCCCAATGGAGGCCTGAGTCTTGCTCTCATGCCCACTCGTCCTCGGTCCCGTCACGGACGCCGCGGCCAACTGCGACCTCCTACCCTGAGATGGGACAGCGGTGGTGGAGGCGGCGATCTCATTCCATGGGAGCCCCTTGGTGTTGCCCCATCCTCCTTTCTTCGGCCGCTGGCATCTACGTCACAAAGACAAGAACTCCGCTCCAAAGGACGCCACCACCCCGAAGCTTGCGACCTCTGATGCCGATGATTCCTGTCCCAGTGGTTCGGCTAGGAGAATACCTCTACGGTGGATAGGACTTCCAAATTTATCCTCAAGCTTGCGCAACCTCACCTCGATGAGCAGCTGCTATGTCTTCAAGGATTTCTGCCCCAGGCACAGTTAGGTTTCACAACCTGCAACGAGGAGGGGTCCTCTAGATGTGATTGTTGAAGATTTTCTTTGCATCTACCGCAGCTCTGTTCCCAGTTCATGGTTTGATATGAATTTTGTCCTCTCACTTGAGATCCGATCTGATTGAGGCCCAATTTATGTGTCTCTCTTTTTGGCCTTTGATTTTAATTTGGACAGTCTAAATTTTGCAGTCTTCAGTTGGAGCTCCGATGTAGATGTTGTTGTTCCAACCGTATGCTCAAAA
Organism: Oropetium thomaeum; assembly: GCA_001182835.1. Taxonomy (NCBI): domain Eukaryota; kingdom Viridiplantae; phylum Streptophyta; class Magnoliopsida; order Poales; family Poaceae; genus Oropetium; species Oropetium thomaeum. Next base: position 1,598,640 of record LFJQ01000006.1, on the reverse strand, counting down.
CTGAGTAGATTTATTTGAATCGAAGATTAGATGTTGCCTTATCTCAGAATGGATGTGTTACTTCAACAAACTGAACCTTTCCCATTTGCTTTTTATAAGATTTTTTGTTTTTGGAATTATCTAAAATGATAACTTGAATTTGTTGGTAGATCTGAATATGCTTCAAATTGAGTGTTCATATAAAACTTATTTGAGTTCAAGCAATAATTTGATTATTAATTCAAACACTTTTGTTATAAGCTCGTTATGACTGAGATGCATTTTTGGTAAGCAAATATCCTATATAATTATTTCTTGCTTACTCAAACAGCAACATACAAGATAAAAAATACCCAAACAGCAACTTACAAGATAGAAAAAAAAAAGTACTCTGTATTACAGGGGTAAGCTTGTGCACAAGAATTTTCAAGTGAAATACAATCTCAGGTGATTAGATTTACTCGACTTTCAAATACGCTCTAAAAGGTGCTTCAGTTCTACTTGACTGGTGTAAAATATACAAACACGTGGACCCACTCACTAATCTCTAACAGCATTTTTTTCATTTTCTTTTGTTTGGTATGTGATAGGTTGTAAAGATAAAGACAACGGTTGTAGCATAAGAAGATAAAACATTTTTTTTGTTCTATTATTTTTTATCGATTTTCCTATTTTTCAGTAGACGGAGCTCTAATGATGGTAATGGTGGGTTATTAAGGTCCGTCGAACATAAAAAAAAAAGGCTTGAGGGTGGTATGTTGATTTAGTGGTGGTGGCGGAAAAGACGGCGGAGACGAAGACGTCACCTCGCAAGCGCGGGAGATCGCGATTGGGCCAGACCAGGCTGGGATAGCTCGGCGACGATAAGTTCGCACTACGTCGGAATAACTGTAGACCCTGACAGCGAGGATGGCTGAAGGAGGGGAGGAGGGGGGATGCGAGTAAGGAGTTTATGATGAGAGAGAGAGGGTCGAAAGGTAGAATATAATTTTTTTTCACCGTCTAATAAAAATCTAAAGGCTCCTAAAACGATTGAAAGAGTGATCTTTTTCTAAATAATTAATAAATGCATTATGCGTTATAATAGGATCAATAATTTATAATAATATATAAATTTATTATGGTAAAAAAGATGGAAACAACTATTCGTAGGAGTAACTACACCCTGCGGTTGTCGCATCATCTATTAATCTATGGGCATTTCCTCGACACTGAATGATTAAAAACATCAAGCGTCAAATCTCTGTTTTCATCCGGAATGACACTATCTCCTATATTGGTATTAAACGAATAGTTATTTTTGACACCGTTTAGTAGTTACAGATAGATCAAACATTGATGCCGGGGCAGTGAGACCACGTATATCAAGATTAGAAATTAGTCACAAGAAAACTATTTGATAGTGCTATAAAAGGATAAATTAAACCAGGAGATTGCATTTATAGTGGCTGTCACACCCTAATTTTTTTTCAAATGCTTAAGTTCAGATTCAGGTTTACCTCACCCAAAGATAAGTAAATTTTAAAATGTACAAATCTTTTTTTTTTTGCAATAGAATGGACAAAACAGACACAACGCAAGGACTCAAATTTTGCAATAGCACAATACCAATGTTTTTACATAAAACTTATTTAAAAATAGAATTTTTGAGATTTTATCAATCTGATTTTATGAAGTCATTAATGCCCTTAAAAATGCCAACAAATTTTAAGTTAGTAAAAAAGTAACTTTTTATCAAAACGGAATCTCAACTTTTGCCAAATACAAAACTTGTTGGATATAATTTATGGAAGTTACGCAAAAAAAATCATAATTTTTGGATTGTGGGAGGTCCAGTTTTGGAATGAAACAATTTCGAATCTCTTAATCCAAAAAGAAATTGGAAAAGCTGCCCACCCCAACCGTCACACACCACATGTTCGCCTTTTTCTGCCATGGACGCCTTTTGCCGGAGGACGCCGCAGGAGCATGACTCGACTTTTGGCCGCTTCCCCGCGACGTTCCACTCGTTTCCTCGTGTAAAACGTGCTGTGGAAGATGTCTCCCCTCGTCGCATCGTCGGAGCTGCGCCGAGGCACTGCTGCGCCACTTGCTCTCCTTGCCTCCTCCTCGGTATTCACCACACACCAGAGGACAACACCGGCAGATCCTTTTTCCTGCGAGTGCCCCTTCTTTTCTCTCTACCCCCTGCTTCCGCCGCTACCTGCCATGGCCGCCCCTCTGCTCTTCACATGGGCAGGCCACCACAGTGCGCTCCGAGCCACGAAACCTTGCCAAATTGGTCCGCCACGACCCCGTTAAGCTCTTGGCCTCGGCCAAAGCAATTTCATTATCTCAAGCTCAATCTCTGAAATCGCGGTCGCCTTCAACCTAAGAGCAGGTGTCTTTGATATGATGTCCAATTTTTTGCAAAAAAAAAAGCATAAATCTCTACCGTCCGTCAACATTCTGTCTGGTAAAGACTCGATTTGATTTTAAGTCAGTGCTAGAGATTTCTGCTCACCTTGAATGTGAAGTTGTGAAGCCGATGGTTGACGCCGTTGGGGTCCGTGGGATGCTGCCGGAGTTGATCGGGCGTCACGGCGTTGAATCTTCTGGAGCCCAAATGATAAGACATGTAGCTTAACGCGAAACTCGAGCTTCCCGAGCCCAGACAAAATTCTTCAGCTGCTACTCCGGTTGGTACTGCTGGGAGGCCGGACGGCGAGAGGAAACGCTCCCTCGCTGCCATAGAAACTCTGCTGCTTGGCCTCTGGGCACAGGCGCACAGCTCGGAGGGGACCTTACCACTGCTTTCTTCTCGGACGACAGCTGCGTTAATTACGTGCGACGTAATGCCTGCGGCGGTGACGTCGGCGTCATGAACGGGGGTCTGGTAGCGGCGGTGGGACGAGATCACCTTCGATCGCCTCCACAAGGTATCATCTCGCGACTCGCAGCCTGAGGTGTTTGCTTTTATATTGGCAACAACTGAGGAGTTTGTGGAGTTTTTCATGAACGTTTTTGTGCTTTAATTTACTGCTATCGTTTTTGCTTGGTGTCTACCTTGTTCAGTTCTGGCACGATTGCACTCCACAAGCACGGCAGGATCTCCTGAATTTAGATAAGCAGGCTCTCATCGAGCATGCGCGCAACAACTCCAACTGTTCAAGGTGTAACGGGTTGCTCCTCGACTGTTTAGCGCTAATTGCCATGTACGGAAAGTCGATGCGTCATGATGTCCAGCTTTCGATGGAAACTGATGAGTCAAGTGCCGCTACTAGGCAAGAAGACCGTCGTCAGTTCATCCTTGGGGAGGCCTTTGAACTAAGACGAAGGATGACACACTTACACTTCTTGACTGCTTTGTAAAAGCCAAGTCACTGACAGTGCCTTAGAATGTAAGTTTCTGCCCGTGCTCGATCTGTGTCTAGCATGCAGCATTTCTCTAAACTGTAGTGTTGAACTCTGATCTCAAAGGGAGCCGATCTAGCCACTACCGTGACCGGATCGGACTCCCTCTCCACGCACTGATCAGGGACGTCCAGCCCAACTGGCTAGTGGACCCTCGTCACACTGCACCAAATAAAAAGAAAGAGGTGGAGAGCCGGGGCAGGACGACGAAGTTCGCTATCGCCACTGTCTCCACCCACAAACCCTAGATCCGATACGAAGGGGCGCAACAAGTGACGGGAAGCGCTACCGCCGCGCCACATCTCACCGTCTTCACCGACCTCGAAGACAAGCATCATGGCCGGGTCCGACGGCGCCGGAACGTCTTATGCCGCCACCGTCACCGGAACTGGTAATCACCGTCCATCGATCCACTTCTCTCCTCTTTAGATACGTGACTAGCATAGATTAGTTACGACATGTAGTACTAGTGCTTTGTCTTAATTTGTCTCAAGTAATAATATTTAGATCATCCTTTCTACTAGCTGACGTGATGCATTATTCTAAATTTAATCAGGTATTCGACAATGCACGAGAGAGGGAAAGAGAATGGAAAACACGTTATCCTGACGCCTGCGGTGTAGGTAATACTGGCCGGCGCTTCCGGACGAGAGAAGTGTGTGCTTTGCACACCGTCCGCCCTTCACGTGATGCGCTGGAGGGTTTCTGGTCACTGCTGGACCAAGAAACTAGATCCTCTCTTCTCCGGATGAAGGAGGAAGATTTCATCGAACAACTTACACGCAGGTGAATAAAAGCACAATGCACTTGAAATTTATGGTCAGTTGGTGTTTCCGATAAAAAAACAATTATGTTCAGTTCATGATACGCTAAGTTGTGAAGAGGTTTAACAGGATGAAATTTTGTCGAGATTGCCGAAAGAATGTTATCCGTGAGTTCAAAGAGCTTAAGGAAGAACCGAAGCGCATGTCAAGGGAACGTCGTCGTTGCAATTGTTGGTTCTGTGTTGATAATGATTTTCACCCGCAAGAAATTGCCATGTGACTGTTTCGTATAGTATTTCTTTATAACACTTCCTGTTAGTTAATTCTTCTAAAATTCCAGGTGTTTGAGGATGGTATAATAATTGACTGGAGTCAATGCTTATCAGAGGCAGATGGATCTTTTCATCACTTTGAATGGGCTATTGGAACGCATAAAGGAGGATCCGATATCTTTGGCTTTGAAGATGTTGGAATGCATGCCCGAGTCCACAAGGCTGGAATCAATCTTGTTCAGTTCCAGAATTACTTCATAACTCTGAGAGCTTGGAGGTCTGATGAACGCTGCACCGAGTATTACGTAAAAGCACATGTCTTGAAGGGTAAATCATGCGTCCACCTCCAGCACACGCTGGCGGTGAGTCATGACTTTGTGACAGTTACAGACCGTGAAAGCATGAAAAGTTTCATTGAGCGTGCTGAGAAGGCCGACGAAGAACGTATGTCAATTGCCATTTTTGGTGGTTTTATGTCTAATTAATTACATAGGCATAGGCATAGGCATAGGCATAATTAGGTCTCTTTCTCTCTTGGCATTGAAATTTGTTATTCTAAAAAAAAGTGAAACAGGAGGGTACGAGCAGCGAGGGAAATGATCTTGATGCTGATGGCTCACATACGCAGAAGCATGCCAAGACCCCTGAACTGGCAAGAGAATTCCTTCCTTTTGGACTCTTCTTCGCTCATATTCAAAGAGCAGGTATTGATCAAATAAATCACAGAACACATTCTTTTTGGTACAAAGTTCCTCTTTTCCCTATTCATTAGTAGAAAGTTTTCATTGCTTGGTTTAATTTCGGTCATTGTTTCATCCTTCACAAGGATTTACCGTTATTGTACCCAACGGGGTTATGGACATGTTCTTATTTTGTGTGAATGTAATAATAGTAATTTCTGTAATCATTGGTGATATATTAGAACTTCAAGATTTTAAACATTGGTTTCTTGCAGGTTGTGAAGGCCTTCAGACACGATAGGGCACGACAAAATGCGGAAAGTGTTTTTGTCTCTCTGGCACTTCAACTTCTGGAAGAGCGAGTTCATGTAGCGCGCAAAGAAGCTATTATACTGGAAAAGCAGGTAGCTGTGATATCCCTACAGAAGTACAGTAGTACCTTTTAGAGGGGCTTCACTACATGTTCCTGTTTCTGAACACCAGTCATTTGTGCCTCTTCTTGCAGAACAAGCTTCTCGAAGAAGAGGCGTCGAGGGTCAATACCAGGGGTAATTAATCTTAATGACCCGCATCCTTGACAACGCAATTAAGGCAGGAACGATCTCCGCCTCGACCGACCCTCATTTCATGCGAACATTCGACGGGCCGGGTCGACAGGCAATCTCCACCTCGCCCAACCCCCCCAGGGAGGGGTCGGATCCTCCATAGCACGGTCGGCGCGCTCGACCCTATCCATCTTAGGGTCGGGAGACCGCACCTCCGCCTCGCCTGACCCCAGGATCGGACGAACCGCCTACCACACCGCGAGTAGACAGGACGGTAGCGGTTGGATAATAAATGCCTGCCACTCCCACGTCCGCTGACAAAAGGAGCCATCGATTACTCGAGCAAGTGGGCGATAAATACACACGACGTGCACCGGTCAAAGGACGGGCGCTGCTGCTACAGCTTCTGTCAGAAGCCCACTTCTCCACTATGACAGGACGTCTTCGAGCGACGGCCACGACGACAGCGCCATTCCATCGACGCCCAACGAAAGCCGTTCCTCCGCACGGACGGGACGGCCACGATTGACGACACTCACCACGTCACCAAACCAGAAGGACACCACCCTGCTGATGGCGTCACCTACAGCGACGAAGCCCAACTTGGGCGCACGGTCACGACCACCGGCACGACGTGAACTCGGGACTCCCTTTTCATGATATAAAAGGAGGAAGAACCGGGCACGAAGGGGGGGATCTGAATTCCGAACACAGGCTATCCTTTTGGTGAAGAACAACAACACTTCTCCACGCACACATTTTTTCATCCAGAGACTTGGGAAGCCTTCACTCTCTCGTCCGTTTGTAACCCTCTACTACAAACAAATTGCGAGTAACACGAGCAGCTCGAAACTAGATGCAGGTCCTCATTGTCTGAACCAGTATAATTTTTTGTGTCCTCTCACGAACCATCGGAACCCCAAAACGCGCATCTCACGATAAAATTAGTAGTCGGTGGTAACGAACGCCGACAAGAGGAGAAAGAAATGCGCGCAGAACAAGAGGGCAGAATGAAGAAGTGAACGAAGAAGGACAGGGAGAAGAAACAGAGGCAAAAACAAAAGCTGAAGGCAAAGCTAGTTGAGTCAAAGTCACCACCAGACGATGATATGTCGTCTCCACCAGCTCTGAACAACTCGTCAAGAACATCTACTAATCATGAATCAACCGCTACTCCCTGTTCGAGAGATTCAGCTAATACCAAACAGGTTGTGGCTCCGTGCTCTGTTGGCAGAGTCATTGAATCATCAGAGCAGCCAGACTCCCAAGACCACCAACCTGGAGGAATTGGTGATTCACAGTGGCAGTCAATAGCAACAAGGACGAAACGACGTAGTAGTGCTTAAGAGTTTGCAGCTCTATGATGATTGTTCGTGTTCCAAAAGAAGGAGGCCACATTGGGTGCGCAGAGAAAAACACAATCCATCATGTGATAAACAAAAATCAAGACTGTTACTTGGCACATGAAGGTTATTCTTGGCATGGAGCAGTTGGGCCAGACATGAATCTAAAACGATATCCTTCTTGTTCTAATAAGTTGAAGCCGTTGGGCCAGAAGGCAGATGTTCGTCCAGAAGATAATGGCAACACACAGGAACAAAACGACATGCGCAATCGGGACACCCCAGCCGCACCTCCGCCCTGGCGTACCTGGCGTGCACGGCCGGGTCGCGCGGGCACGCCGCAATCGCTCGCTCCGCGACGGCCCGCACGCGCGCCGTGGGGGCGCCTCCTCCTCGGCCGCTGTGGCGCAGCTCGAACGCGATGTAGTGGCACCAGAATCCGTCTTCGTCCTCGACCCCCTCAGGGCCTCCGCCTCCGCCTCCGCCCGGCAGCGTGGCGGCGTACCAGGCACGCCACCGCTCAAAGAGCTCTCGCACCCCGGCGACAGCGTAGGCGTCCGCGGCGGCCGCCCGCTCCTCCTCCATGGCGATCCACGCGCGGTATATGGTGGGAGGGTGCGCGCCGCAGCGCAGCGCGTCTCGGAGAAGCGAGCGCACCTGGTCCACATCGCCGGTCCTGCGTAAGTCGAGCGCGAACTCGCACCACCGCACGGCGCGGCCGCGGGCGGGGTCTGCGGCGTCCAGCATCGCGTAGGAGCGCCGCCGCCGCTCGGCCGCGTGGTTCACACGGCCCGTGGCGGGTTTGGTCGTAGTCGCCACCATCTCGAGGCAGGTCAGGCGGAGGGCTTGGCGCTGACGGCGGAACGGGGAGTGAGGGGATGCAGATGCGCGGCCGGTCGATTTATACGGATTCGATTTCAGGTTGGGAAAACGCGCGCGGTTTTTTTCTTCTTTCTTTGGAGGGGAAAAAAACGCGCGCGGTTTGTGCTAAACGTGTTGGTTCTCATCTACCGCGCGTGCAGTTGGGCCGAAAGTCGGATACTAATGGGCCAGAAACAAATAGACAAACCAGCCCACCAGTTGCTGGACTCGATTGATCGTCGGTCGGGTTCTCGGCTGGGGCAAGCCAGAAGCGGCCGGGTGGGGATCGCTGGGCTGAATCTCAGGTGGGCCGCTGCCGAGCCTGTCCACCTTTAGCTCCGCCGATCCTATCAACCTGTGCCTGTGAAGCTCCACTCAGAACCTCATCAATGTCGCCGACGACCCTCCTAGTCCCGGCGCCCCCCTTCATCGTCTCCGATGTGCGCCGCCCCCAGTTCTTCCCAAGCCGCCGCGGACGACCTCGTCTCAGCTCGGCCTACTTCCGGTGGGAACCCGTCCGGACCAGGATGATATCATCTTCTTTCATCGGTATGTGGGGGGTTGCTCCTGGGTGTCTTCTTCCTGGGAGTTGGGAGGATTTTTATTACGTTATTGGTTGAAATTCCCAATCAAAACATTTGGTAGCTCTTTGAAGTTCTTCCATCAAACTAGCTGCTAATTTGGTTGCGACTTGCCAGCGCAAAAATGTGCTAACCTTATGCGGCCGTACATGGACAGTGACAGAGTGTTCTTTGCTCGTTAAATTGAAGACTGGACTTGGTTTACTATTTATTTGGCTTCTTGAAAGCATGTTTTGTGCTCACAAAATTGAGGACTGGACTTGATTTTTACTATTAATTTGGCTTGTTGAAAGCAGGAATCAGAAGAACTAACGCAGAAATGTAATCTGCGCTTCTTTGTTTGGAGTTGGAGCTCCCGAGGCATTGGTTATTGGAGTGGTCGTCTTGCTAGTATTTGGCCCCAAAGGGTCTGGCAGAGGTAAGCCTCCGTTAACATTCCACAAGCCTCACCTTCGTTTTGTTTCCTCTGTCTTTATTGACACTGTGATTGATATGTGAGGTACTAGTAGTATGAGTAATAATCCAGTAAGAAACATTATCTGGCGGTTATCAATAATAAGATTGACTGTTTGAATTGGTAGAAATTTAATTTCAGTAAGGTAGTGTAATGAAAAGTGACTGTCTTAACTTAACTTTTAGGTCTGCTGCCATTCAAAACCGTCTAGGTTCATATTCATCCGGAAGATTTGCTGTTCAGCTTATTCTTACTTTATCTCTCCACATTGTGATTACTTAGAATTCTTTTCAGCTCTTGGTAACATCAATAAATCAATCAAACCAGAAATGCAACATATTTTCTGAAAGCAATGACCAATGAGCATGCCAAGTATTTGAGTTTCTATTAATTTGAGCATGGCATCTGTACCTTCTATTTTCTCTTCCATCTGCTAGACCACCACATGGTTTTCCATTAAACTAGAGCTCAGCCGGAGCCTGGCCAAGAAAGGTCACGACAGCATATCACCCTACAACGATCTTTATCCGTGCTTTGAGCCCACCCTAGCCCCTACAATAGGGGAACCAGCAAGTGACCTTTCTTTACCGTAGCCCCTACAACAGCCTGAAAATGCGCTCCCGCGGTGAATCAAACCAAGAACCTTGGGGTACCAGTGTGTGTGTTTTTTCTTTCATTCCTCTCATCAAGTCATCATGTAAACAGCCCCTCACGGACCGGCCAGGAATGGATATCTCTTTGATGATGAATCCCTTAAGGAGTAACAATTCTCCCATGACCAGAAGAGATATTCCTTAATTCAGCATTCGATGCCTGTACGTCTTGCCTGAAACAAAATGTTGGCCACTCATATTTCCTGTTAGTAGACAGGAATAGTATGAAACCTTTAGGACCGAACATCACTGAGATTAGTCATTAGACAACAAAAACACTGCCGAGACAGATCGTAGCTGTAGGGTCAAGTGTCCAACACATGTTTCTGCAGAATGCAAACGAACAAAACAGCGAACCCTAAACCCTGATGAACTGAACATAAGTCACCAAACAAATGGATGCACAAACAATTTCTGAATGCACCTGTGAATTTCTCCATGCTTGAAAGAACAAATGAAGCACCAGATAATAAATATAATTAGAGCACGTACTAACAGAGAAGAAGTAGCCTTCCATGACGAGCAAGAGCCACTCAGGCTAGCCAAGGAGACTCGCCCACACACTCAGCTGAACCAGCCATGCAACCGAAACTTACTAGGACGTGTAGGCAAGTCATCCTTGGCTACCAAAGGAAGGCTCTGGCCCTCATGCAAGGCCCCTCTTCTTCCTGATCCATCGATGAGGCATTACCCACTTCGACGTCGCGGTATTTATAGCAGGAGAGGGTGTTCTCAGGACGAACCGGACTGCGCCACGGATGCACACTCGGTTCATCTACCACTTTCCAGGAAACCGAATACAGTTCGTTCACATAGATTATACAGTTCTGGAATATATGCAGCTAATACGTTCGGTAAGAAATTTGTGGCTTCAGGAACCTCCTCTTTTTAGTCGATGTGGAAGTCAAGTCAGTTGTAGAGTACAACACCAAATAGGCCTACTGTTTCTGATATGCAATGCAAAAGGTTCTTCTTGTACAGTCACCTTCCATGGCTCCATGCATATACGCAGCGATTCGTGAAATCCGTGGGAAATCTTTATATTCTCTTTTGCGGGGAGTCAATATCATGCATCACTTTTTAAAGTTATTTGTTCCCTCCAATTGGTTTTGACTTGCATTTGTTAATACTGAAGAGTTTTTTTTCAGACAGTGGTAAATGGCAGGTATGTTGGAATACAAGAATAACATCTCATGATAAAGTCATAAAGCCGAACACAACAGCATAAATTTAGGTAATACAAGAAGCTCATGCTGCAACATGTCATTAAACATTTTATAGTCACCTTGTAGTGTTCGTCACAAAAAAGGAAGTGTTTTTGGCATCTGGTCTGACTCTGAAGATTTGTGACCATACAGGTGTTCGCAGTTCTCACTTATCTGAAAAAATTTTCCTCCTTTCATAAGAGCATCTTTGTTCTTTATCAAGGAGTAGCTGACTTTCTAATAATTTTTTGCTCACTTCCCAACTTTCTTATGTGCCAATCCAGAATGGAAATGTCTTTTTCTTGCACTAATAGATTATCCCAACAACGGTATACTTAGGAGGGGATTCTCCAGAATTTAATACTTTGTCGTCCTGCACAGAAACTATGGAACACATTAGAGCAATGTATCTGTGGAGAGCAAGCAAATTTGTTATCTTCTTTACAACAAATATTGATGGCGAATACGTCTGTTTATTCAGAAAATGAAACTGCCTCAAGGCTACAACCTTTTCTTTCAACTGGAAAGGAAAAAAAACTGCACTAATCTTGTAACTTACCAAGATGCTCCTACAATTCTATATATCATCTATTGACTGAGAGTAGTTCTCATTTTGCTAACTTGTTTACCGGTAGCTAGGAATTTAGGGAAGACTCTACGTGCTTTTCAGCCAACCATTTGAGAGTTACAGGTTGGTTCTTGAATATTGAGGATCTTGTTGCATATTTAATATGATTTTCTGCACTTAGGATGTATCAAGGGAGTTCAGGAGCACTCTTGAACGAGAAATCGGAATCGATGAGGTCCCCCATCGACGAATTATAGGCCTACAACCAACAGCCAACCCGCTCCTCTTGATCCAAGTTAGTTGGTTTTCTGAAGTTGCATTCAACAGAACAATAGCCACTTTATAAGAATTAATATTATAAGTCCACATTAGAGAATCATGCATTCCAGTCATAGGCCATAGATATCCCTCGATACACATGCACTGTTCTGATTTCTAGCAGCTGTTGGCGCATCTCAGTTTACCTGTACATTAGTTGCCTCATTTGTAGTTCTGCCTCATTTCTCGTTTTTAAATGCTAAACAATGCCTCAGTTTACCTGTACATCTCTCTTATGTAGTAAGAATAACCAGAGCCAAGTTAATATCTGCTAACTAGTTCCACTGTCTAGAAATTCACCTGATGTTGGCTGGGTCCTGGGTGCGAACTGCGAATTCATGACTTGGTCTTAAGCTTATGGTTTGTTGTGGTATTTGGAAATGAAGCAAATGGATGTAGGCTCTTTTCAGTGAATTTTGTGACAAAAAAAATTATCCTACAAAAACTGGCTAAAAATTGATCCTTTATTCTAGCCATCACTCTCAGCTGAAAAATGGACATGCAGCAAACGTTGGATTCGAAATTGCAACAGCACATGCTCATTGCTATCTATCCTTCATTCAGATGTGAAGCCTGAACCTACACCTTACACTAGCAAGGAACTCATGAAAGTAACTGAAGAGCAATTGTCTGCATCAGCTGCTGCTGCTTGGAATCCGCAATCCACGGCCGCGTCACAACAGCAAGGTCTGACTGACATTTTTAGTCTTTCAAATTATTGAACAATTTACGTTTTGCAGTGACTGCAGAATGCTCAGAGTATTCTCCACTTTAATAGACTTGCATTACATTGTTTGACATGTTAGTATGAGATGGAAAATCTTTCCATGTTAATTTGGGGTGCACAATTGTGAATTTTCAGAAGCTACTTCCAATTCTCTCCGTCAGGAGGGAATGATGATGGTCCTGATGCTGCCAATACAACGGGGCCAGATTCAAGCCAAGCAAATCAGGCCGGGAAGGCGAGAGATGAAGCTGCTCAATAGCTTGATACTGGATTGAGAAGACAAATAAATCAGGACGAATAGTTTTGTTTTTGATTCTGTGAGCTGGGGAGAGTTGTAAGAGCGTTTTGAAAGCTTCGGCTTAGTCTGTTTATGTCGTCTCATTGTAGCAGACATATGGGTGCGAAAGACAGATTCTGTTGCTACGTTTCTTATAAAGAAATGTAAATTAACTTGGTGTTTCTTATACGTAATACAAAATCCTAATGTATGCTCACCTAGTCCAGGCCCTTATGTCTGCAAACGCCGTCGCCTGATTTTTAGAAGTGAAGCGGTGGTCGAGTACTCAATTGTTAATAAAGTGATTCCACAAAAAGAACTTGCCATTTGGCACTTTTGCTGTTTCAGCTATCGGCAGGCTAAATATTTACGAATTTGACGATCGAGAGTGCAGCATTGGCAAACTTATCACAATTAAAATCACTGGTCAAACATGGCAAACTTATCACAATTACAATCACAGCATTGGCAACAGGTTGCTTGATGCCGCGAGAGTAGGCTTAGGGTGTCTCGGGTTAGAGGTAGTCGCTCTGCTCTGAGGCCAAATATTTGTAAGACTATCTGGGGCTGGAAAAAAGTGACATGCAAAATGTACGGTCTTTGACATGTTTCGTCTTAATACAAAATACAAAGGTACGCAATTCTTCTGTGTATATAAAAAAAGCAACAGTTTACTTAAAATGTACTTACAATCACTTAGCTTAAAGATGCAAACAATTAATATAGTCCTGGAACTTTACGCACAGGTTTGTCTGCTTGCTGGAATAATATGATGCTAGCTCTGATAAATGCTCCTTTCGGATGTTCATCGTGGACGTTCTTTAGTGTAATTTTGCACTGACCGACGTAATAAGCAATTAAAATCCGATACAACAGCAAGAAGCTGGGCGATCAGCTAGTACCAACGTAATGCAGAAGGCGACCATCGATGCTGGTCATCGTGATCGTATCAGAACTCTGAAAGATTGTTTTTTTTTTCTCAAATACAGAACTCTGAAAGATTGTTGTTGTTCATTGTTCAGAGCTGCAACTGCAACCGTGGTGTTTGTGTGGTGAGTGAGCTGTGGCGAGCTGTGGCTAATCATGTGCGAGAGAGAGAGAGAGAGAGAGAGAGAGAGAGAGAGAGAGAGAGAGAGAGAGAGAGCCTGTCGTACGTGTGGTGTGGCTAATGAAACAATGTCCTCATCAATCCCTGGGGGTATCGCCTCTGTCGCCACTATGACGACATGATGTGTATGTGTTCTCTGCTGCTCCCATCATCCGCTAATAACAAAAACTTACAACACCTTCACGTTTGCAGATTTTTATTTGGGAGTTGCTAATTTTCAGTCACCTAAAAATAGAGTTACTTTTTTTTTCAGTCAGTGAAAGTACCCCTTATTTTCAGGAGACTAGAAATTAGAATTCATGTTTTTTTATATGCTACATTTAGGTGCCACACAAAGATTACAAGTTCATTATAATCGCATAGGGATAAACCATTTGGAGAATTCATGTTATTATCTGCTTGATCACTAGAGGTATTTGAAACACAACTTTACATGTTTGAACTAATTGTTTTGAATAAAAAGCCTGATAATGATCAAAGTTCCCGCAAATTCGAACATCAATATGTTTTTTTTTTGTTTAAAAAACGAGGAAGTTTATGATAATGAAACTAAAACTGTGTACTACTGAAATTAATAATATTCATTCAGAAAAAAATTTTGATAAATTAGCCCGATATCGTCAAGTCTGCACAAGATCCCTGTTAAAATAATACTGAGAGAAGAGAAAAGGCATCAGCGACGGTTAAAGAAAAGAAAAGGTCCAGTTGCCCATTGATGAGTCCATCATCTTCATCGGTCCCTCCCTCGCTGCCATTGAAACTCTGCTGCTCGGCCTGGGGGGCACAGCTTGGACCTGACCACGGCTTCTCCGACAGCTGCGTGCGACGTAATGCCTGCGGCGGTGGCATCGGCGTCGGGAACGGGGGTCTGGTCGCGGCGGCGGGACGAGATCACCTTCGATCGCCTCCAGAAGGTATCATCATCATCATCTCGCGACTCGCAGCCTGAGCGGTGTTTTTCATGAAACAATATGCTTTTGCTTTAATTAATTAATTCACTGCTATCGTTTAATTTTGTGTCTGCGTTGTTCAGTTCTGGCACGATTTGACTCCACGAGCACGGCAGGATCTCCTGAATTTGGATAAGCAGACTCTCATCGAGCACGTGCGAAACAACTCCTGTTGTTCAAGGTGTAACGGGTTGCTCCTCGACTGTTTCGCGCAAATTGCCATGTACGGAAAGTCGCTGCGGCAAGATGTCCATCTTTCGAGGGACGACACTGATGAGTCAAGGCAAGTGGAGGAACAAGACTCCTCGTCGTCAGTTCATTCTCCTTGGGGAGGCCTTTCAACAACGAAGGGCGATTACACACTTACACTTCTTGGCTGCTTCATAAAAGCCAAGTCACTGAAGGTGCTTCAGAATGTAAGTCTCTCTATCTGTCCGTGCTCTGTGTAGCACCTCTTTAAACACTGTAGTAATGGTAGTGTTTCGTCTTAATTTGTCTGAAGTCGTAATTTCTTGGATCATCCGCGGCGGCGTAATGCATTTGAATTTCATTGATCAGGTATTCGACAATGCACGAGAGAGGGAAAGAGAACGGAAATCTCGTTATCCTGATGCCTGCGGTGCAGGTAATACTGGCAGGCGCGCCTACCGGTCGAGAGAAGTGTGTGCTCTGCACACCGTCCGCCCTTCGTGTGATGCGCTGGAGGGTTTCTGGTCACTGCTGGACCAAGAAACTAGATCGTTTCTTCTCCGGATGAGGGAGGAAGACTTCGTCGAAAAGCTTACACGCAGGTGACAAAAAAAAGCACAATTGAATTGAATTGAATTGAAATTGATGTTCAGTAGTTCATGCTAAGCTAAGTTGGTGACTGTAGAAATTCTTATTGAAGTAGGGATTCATCTTACGATTTTACAAAAATTATCAGACTTTAAATCGAAGATGTTTAGAGGATGAAACTCTAGAAGTAGCAATAGGTGCTATGAGTGGCATTGGAGATTGGCAAAGGAGTAATTTTTATGGAGAGTTGCCACTGAACACTTTTATGAAAACTAGTCCTTGTTATTACATCCAATACAGGTAGGGTATTAGAAATATATGATCATTTGACGACTTATCGATTGTTTGTTATACTAATTAGTGAAACTTTTGTGGAAGTCTCCATTATCTGAAACTGGTCCAACTGCTGTTGGAATTTCTCCTGCAACTCCCTGGTAGATCAATACAACATTCCAATGATAGCTGTAGTAATTTGTGAACAGGTTTAACAGGAAGAAATTTTGCCGAGATTGCCGAAAGAATGTTATCCGTGAGTTCAAGGAGCTTAAGGCAGAACCGAAGCGCACGCGAAGGGAACGTCGTTGCAATTGTTGGTTCTGTGTTGATAATGGTTTTCACTGCGAGGTCAGGGTGCCTCCAGCAGCTTAATGCCTACAAGAAATTGCATGCCATGTGACTGTTTCGTGTAACACTACACTTCTTACGTTAGTTAATTCGTCTGAAATTTCAGGTGTTCGAGGATGGTATAATAATTGACTGGAGCCAATGCTTATTAGAGGCAGATCATGGATCTTTTCATCACTTTGAATGGGCTATTGGAACGCATGAAGGAGGATCCGATATCTTTGGCTTTGAAGATGTTGGAATGCATGCCCGGGTCCACAAGGCTGGAATCAATCTTGTTCAGTTTCAGAACTACTTCATAACTCTGAGAGCTTGGAGGTCTGATGAACGCTGCACTGAGTATTGTGTAAAAGCACATGTCTTGAAGGGTAAATCATGCGTCCACCTCCAGCACACGCTGGCGGTGAGTCATGGCTTTGTGACAGTTACACACGGTGAAAGCATAAAAAGTTTCTTTGAGCGTGCTGACAAGGTGGACGAAGAAGACGTACGTCACTTGACGTTTTTGGTGGCTTTATGTCTTTAATTAATTAGATAGGCATAATTAGGTCTCTTCCTCTCTTGGCATTGAAATTTGTGTTTTTTAGGGAAAACATTGAAAATTTGTCATTCTGAAAAAAGATGAAACAGGAGGGAATGAACAGCGAGGGAAATGATCTTGATGCGGATGGCTCACATACGCAGAAGCATGCCAAGAGCCCTGAACTGGCAAGGGAATTCCTTTTGGACTCTGCTTCAGTCATATTCAAAGAGCAGGTATTGATCAAAAAGATCACAGAACACATTCTTTTGGTACAAAATTCCTCTTTTCCCTATTCATTAATGAAAGTTTTCTTTACTTGGTTTAATTTCGGTCATTGTTTCATCCTTCACAAGGATTTACCGTTATTGTACCCAACGGGGTTATGTGCATATACTCTTTTTTTGGTTATTGCAGT
Organism: Oropetium thomaeum; assembly: GCA_001182835.1. Lineage (NCBI taxonomy): Eukaryota > Viridiplantae > Streptophyta > Magnoliopsida > Poales > Poaceae > Oropetium > Oropetium thomaeum. The sequence continues at coordinate 1,581,623 of LFJQ01000006.1, read as the reverse complement.
ACTAGTAATTTCTGTAATCAATGGCGATATAGATAGGACTTCCAAGATTTTAAACATGGGCTCGTTGCAGGTTGTGAAGGCCTTCAGAGACGATAGGGCACAACAAAATGCGAAAAGTGTTTTCATCTCTCTCGCACTTCAGCTTCTGGAAGAGCGAGTTCATGTAGCGTGCAAAGAAGCTATTACACTGGAAAAGCAGGTAACTGTGATACTCCTACAGAAGTACAGTAACTTATAGAGGGGCTTCACCTCTGTTCCTATTTCTGAACGACATGGGTCATTCGATCGTGCCTCCTCTTGTTGCAGAACAAGCTTCTTGAAGAAGAGGAGAAAGAAATGCGCGCAGAACAAGAGGGCAGAATGAAGAAGAGAACGAAGAAGGACAGGGAGAAGAAACAGAGGCAAAAACAAAAGCTGAAGGAAAAGCTAGTTGAGTCAAAGCTACCACCAGACGATGATATGTCGTCGTCTACAGCTCTGAACAACTCGTCAACAACATCTACTAATCATGAATCAACCGCTACTGCTCCCTGTTCAAGAGATTCAGCTAACACCAAAAAGGTTGTGGATCCGTGCTTAGTTGGCAGAGTCATTGAATCATCAGAGCAGCCAGACTCCCAAGACCACCAACCTGGAGGAATTAGTGATTCACAGTGGCAGTCAATAGCAACAAAGACGAAACGACGTAGTAGTGCTACTAGAGGTTGCAGCTCTATAATGATTGTTCGTGTTCCAAAAGGAGGAGGCCAACAGAGCAAAAATCAAGACTGTCGTTACTCGACACATGAAGGTTATTCTTGGCATGGAGCAGTTGGGCGAGACATGAATTTAAAAGGACGATGTCCGTCTTCTAATAATAAGTTGATGAAGCCGTTGCTGGGCCAGAAGGCAGATGTTCGTCCAGAAGATAATGGCAACACACAGGAACAGAACGATGCATCCTTCTCGTTGTTTCAGTTCAGTCTGCTGCAAATAGCTTCTTCGCCGGCCGCCGCGGCATCATCCGAGGACAGCAAGACTACTACGCAGCTTGCTGACAGGACGCCGCCGCTGGCTCAGGTTCGAGCTCAGCTTTGCTCTGCTAGGGAACAGAAACAGACTGATGATGTGAAGGAGTATAAACTGTTCTCCAGGGAAGACAGTGATTTGTTTTCGTTCATGCAGATTAAGTAGCTAGCAGCGACAGATCTGTCTGCTGCGTTTCACGCATCTAACATAGTGATGAGGAAACGTGGATAAACAACTTACAGAGAGCGCCAGACAACACCATCATCTAGCATGGTGAGCAACAAAATGTCAGAGATCCTGTGTATGAGTAAACTATATACTATAGCCGTTTCAGATTCAATTCTCTCGTCGTTGCGGCGCATCAGCGCGCGGTGCGGCGTTTTGAGACAATGCCGCATTGCCGCTCGTCAGTGAAATCACTCTATGTTATCCTTTCAGATCAGATGACTGCATGCGCAATGGCGCGCGGTGCTGGTGGAGGAGGGCTGTCTTGTTTGTTTGTATGTGCCTGCACGTCAGCGTTACCGACCGCTAAGAATTGGACGACATCGGTCTTGTCTTGTTTGCCGAAACACGAATATTTAGCGCCATGGATAGATTCAAGACGAGGGGAAATAAATTGTACTAGTACTACTAGCTGTCACCGAGCTAGAGAACCAGCCCGGCCAGTCCTAGCTAGATTGCTTCGTCTCCTGCAAGACTGTGTCACAATAAACACACAAACTCAGAAACTCTCAGGCGCGCGAGCAGGGAAGGCCAGAGGCTACGGACTACACAGGACACATCACGGCATGGAAGGTGGCTCGAAAGGCTCGTACTCGTCACAAGGCAAGTTAATTTGCGTTCCGTTCCTTAATTTCCTTGTGCCCTGCGACTGCGAGGCTCACTCTGCCCACACACTCGACGATGATCCATGATCAAGGCGTTCTTGCAAAAACTGTTGGATTTTTTTTGTTCTCAGTGCACGACCTGTTCCCGCACGCCCAGCCAACGGTGTATGTGTATCCTCCTCCTCCTGCACCACCACCGCCGAAGAATCCGCAGGGGCAGGGGCAAGGGCAGCAGCAGGGCTACCAGAGCTACTTGGGCGAGGAGGACCCCCTTTCTTACGGCAGCAGCAGCTACTACGGCTGGCCGGAACATCATCCAGCTCCGGCGGCGGCGGCTCGCTCTCATCATCAGGAGGGGCCTTTCCAGCAGCGCGGTTACCTGCAGGAAGAAGACGCCGACTGCATCACCTTCCTCAGAGGATGGTACGTACGTACTCCTACGTTTCTCTGATTTCTCTGTACTGTATTGATTTGCAATTGCAATAATAATGCATTGAGCTACGTACTTATAAAAAAAAATGCATTGACCTACGTACGCCTACGTGATTCTGTTCTCGTGCTTCTTCTGCAAATGGTACCACACGGAAGTTAGCTGAAACCTGTGCTTAAGTTTTTAGCAACCTTCATATGTCACAAATTTATAAACTCGTCGACAACTTGATATATATTTTTTTTCGAAAGACCAACTTGATATATATATACTTGTATATATATGGCAAGAGTATTAGCATAATTAAGCTGGCCGTATACATATAATGTACGTTCCTTTTACCTTGACTGTGACTTGCTGGCAGCTTTGCCGGGCTGTGCTGCTGCTGCCTGCTGGAGCAATGCTGCTGCGTCTGAATCTGATGATGGAAACGGAACGAGTGGAAGTGAGGAGGCTGCCCTGCGGGAGACCTAAGAGCTGCTGTTCATTTCGGATTCAAAGCCGTTCGTTTCGTTGCAATCCACATGCCACTGAAGCAACCCGCATCGCCATCGCTGCTAGAGCTGTTCGTGACTTTGAGTAGTGTGCTACTGTTTGTGTAATACTATTATTACGCTCAAATAAGCAAAAAAAAATAAAAAAGTCGCCATCGTCAGGTCGAGAGAGACAAACAGGCAAAGATGATGTTGATTCTGCGTATTATCAAACACCAGGCCGTGGAAAAAGTGCTGGCATATCAAGATGAGATTTCTCCCCATTCTTTTCGAAAGACGTTTTTTTTTTCTCACACAGAGAGAGAGAGAGAGTGCGGCTGAGATCTCAGCAGGCTGAGAGGTCGACACAGACAGACAGAGCCGGCGTCGTCCGTCTGTGTCGGCGTGGACGGATTGCGACTCGACTCCACGCCGACGCCGCAGCGGGCGCGTGTGCGCGCGCATGCATGCCACGGGCACGGCACCACAACCAGCGCAGCAGCGCCGCGCCGTAGTCAGTGCGCGCGTGGAGAGGAGAGAGACACCAACGCCAAGGGAAGTGGGTGGGTGGGTGGGAAGCACCACGTGTCTGCCTGCTGCGTCAGCTCATCTTGCTTTGTCCTGGCGTCGTGCAGGCCTCGCCCTAGCCCAGTCCCTCTCTGTCCGCCATCATCCAAAGTGTTATATAATTATTAGACCTTATTTATATTACCTTATTTATTCATCGTAATTTTGGCCTATGCGTCTTATATGACGTAGTTCAGTTTGTGTACGTCGGTTACATCCGACATGGATCCGGTGAACCCCAGTGCCTTAACGGCGGCTGCCCCGACAGCTATATAAACTCGCTATATTGATCAATACAATCATCGCGATCGTTTTCGATATCATGGTATCACAGACGGTCGATTCCTCGGCCGCGCTTTCGCATCCCTCGCGCCATCGGCTCTCCCGTACGACGCTTCTTTTTTCTACCTCACCGGCATCTTGCCGCTCCTCTCTCTCTCCGCTGGTTCTGCACCCGCACCCAGCGTCCAATCTGTTCACCATGGCAGATGACGACGAACAGAATTGTGTGCGTGAAGAGCAGCGGCAGAAGCAAGAAGACGAGGAACGCCTTCAGGCAGAAGCGGCCAAGGCTGACGCGCTCGCCCTCGCGCAGTCCACTGCGATCCTGCATCAACAGGCGGTTGCCGTACAAAACATCAAGGTTATGGTGCTCATCGTTCTCGACTTCGGCTCCATCAATTACACCCGATGGCGTGGCCTCTTTCTCACCGTTTTCGCCAAGTGCGCGCTCGATGACCATATCGACCCCGACATCTACTCTGGCGACAATGTCGAGTGGCTGCATATGGATGCCACGGTCAAGCATTGGATCTTCTCCACCCTCACCATCGACCTCCTCGAGTTCGTCATAGGGAACAGCTCCGAATCAGTCATGACGAGTGCGACGTGGCTTAAAATCGAAGATCAATTCGTCGGCAACAAGGAGGCACGCGCAATGATCCTCAACGCCGAGTTTCGTACGTTCGTCCAAGGTGACCTCTCTATCTCTGATTATTGTCGCCGGCTCAAGGGCATGGCCGATGATCTCGGAGAATTGGGGAACCTGTACCAGATCGGGCGCTCGTGCTCGCCTGTCCTCGAGGGCTCAATGAAAAATTTTCCTATATGGCTGCGATTATCAAGCGGACCAAGCCCTTTCCCGACTTCGCCTCGGACCCGCAATGATCTTCGGTTGCAGGAGATTGAGATGAAATCCAAGCCGGGCCCGTCCATTGCTCTCGCCGCCGGCACTACGCCCCCGGCGCGCCCTCCTGCGGCTCCTCCTGCGCGCCAGCCCTCTACTGGTCATGGCGGTCAGGGCCATTACGGCGCTCCTGGTGGCTCCACCAACTCCAATGGCGGCGGCGGCTCCTACAACTCGAACGGTGGTGGTGGCAGGGGCCGGGGCAGCGGTCGTGGCCGCGGTGGCGGTGGCGGTCACGGCGGTGGTGGCCGGACGCCTCCCTGGCCTCCTTCAACAACCCTTGGTCCGGCTCCATTCACATGTGGCCTGGTCCGAGCGGCCTTCTCGACAAACGCCCTGGTGTTCCTTCTTCGCCACGCGTCCCCAACAAACGTTCTTTGCCGGTGCTCCGCAGGCCTGGTTGCCGCCATACCTGTCTGGTGCGGTACCTCAGCAGGCACCCTTCTTCCCGAGCGTACCCTCCACAGCGCCATCTGTGGCCCCGCCTCAGCCCGGTTAGTTCCACCCGCCGCCACTCACCCAGCAGGTGTGGGACTCGCAGGTCCTCGCCAACTCGTTCAACACCAATGATGCTTACGCCGCCTCCATCGTCTGATTGGTATTTTGACTCGGCAGCTTCTTCACACATAACGTCGAATCCCGGTAATTTAACTCATTTATCCGCTCCATCTTATTCTACTCATTCTAGTATTATCGTTGGTAATGGGTCCCTTTTACCTATCACTTCTACCGAAAAAATTACTTTTCCTACTCCTTCTCGTCCTTTATATCTTAATAATATCTTAGTTGTTCCTCATCTTATCAAAAATCTTATTTTCGTTCATCAATTCACAACTGACAACCATTGTTCTGTTGAATTCGACCCGTTTGGTGTTTCTGTGAAGGAACTGCAAACCAAGAACGTGATCATCAGGTGCAATAATTCGGGGCAGCTATATCCTCTCTTTCTAACAGCATCGTCGTCCTCCTTACCACTTGCCCTCGTCACTGGCACTGTCTCCACTTCCCTTTGGCATTATCGCTTAGGTCATCTTGGTCTTGAGTCCCTCACTAAGCTTGTTTCCTCTAATGCTATAGTCTGTAATAAATCTAACAATGTCTCTCTCTGTCATGCATGCCAGTTAGGTCGTCATATGTGTTTGTCTTTTCATAATTCTGTGTCTAAAGCAGTCAAGAATTTTGATTTAATCCATTGTGATCTTTGGACCTCACCTGTTGCCAGTGTTTTCGGTTATAAATATTATCTTGTTATTCTTGACGATTGCTCTCATTATTCTTGGATGTTTCCACTTCGCTTAAGGTCTGACACGTTCTAAACGCTCTCACATGTTTTTGCCTATGTCACTACACAGTTTGGGTGCCCCATCAAGTCTATGCAATGTGACAATGGTCGTGAGTTCGACAATAGCTCCTCCCGTAATTTCTTCCTCTCTCATGGTGTCCAACTCCGCATGTCTTATCCCTATACCTCTTCCCAAAACGGTAAGGCTAAGCATATTATTCGAACTACAAATAATATTATGCGTTCTTTGCTTTTCCAGGCCTCCTTGCCTTCGTCGTACTGGATTGAAGCTCTCCATACCGCCACATATCTCCTCAACCGTCAACCCACCAAGACCCTCGCCGCCTCCGCCATACCATACTTTGCCCTATACGGTACCCCACCAGCTTATTCCCATCTCCGCTTTTTTGGTTGTGCCTACTATCCTAACCTCTCTGCCACTGTACCCCACAAACTCAGCCCGCGATCCACCCTCTGTGTTTTTCTGGGTTATCCTTCCGATCACAAAGGGTATAAATGTCTTGATTTTTCGTCTAACCGTATTATTATTTTCCGCAACGTCGTTTTCGATGAGGCATCTTTTCCTTTTAAAACAGTTACGACACTACCTTCGTTCGACTTTGACTTTCTTATAGCGGATGATTGTGTTACTTTGCTTGTTGGTTCGTGCTTTGTGTGTGCAGATACCTCCAGTGACACGGCAGAATCTGTCCCCACTGCCCCCGCTGGTCTCTCACCGCGGGTTGCTGCCAGTAAGGACTTTGACGTTTCTGCGAGTCCGGTGCCGAGCCTCTTACACCCCAGCCCCCGCGCGTCAGGTTTTGTGCTTACTGCGCCTGACCCTACGTCCAGCCTGACGCATGCGGCATCTTCAGGCGCTGCGTCTGCGCCTAGCTCGTCCTAGGTGCCCTTGGGCGCCTCTCTTGTCGCGGGCACCACCGAGGCGCGCACGCCCGCTGCCCCGACTGGCTCTTCGCCATTGATTGTTGCCAGCGAGCCCTCGCCGCGTCCTTATGTGGTGTCCCAGTCGCGCCCCCCCCCCCCCCTCCTCCCGCCGATGGTAGTTGTCGTTCCGTCGCCTACCAATGACCATGTCATGGTCACTAGGGGGAAGCGTGGCTTCCACCTCCCTGTTCACAGGCTCAATCTTCATGCTGCAGCTCTGTCTCTGATCCCAAAGACATATCGTACTGTTCTTGCTGATCCCAACTAGCGCGACGCTATGATTGAGGAGTTCTCAGCCCTTCAGTAGAATGATACTTGGGAGTTGATTCCTCCTCCCTCGAACGCAAATATTGTTACCGGCAAGTGGGTCTTTCGCCACAAATTTGCAGCTGATAGTTCTCTTGCCAGATATAAGGCACATTGGATTGTTCGGGGTTTCATGCAATGACCCGGTATTGATTATGCTGAGACCTTTAGTCCGGTCATTAAGCTGGCGACTGTCCGCACCGTCCTCAGTGTTGCTCTTTCTCACCAGTAGGCTGTTCATCAGTTGGATGTGAAGAATGCTTTCTTCATGGTACTTTTTAGGAGACAGTATATTGTGCGCGGCCATCCGGTTTTGTTGACTCTTCTCGCCCTGATCATTTGTGCCGTCTCAAGAAGTCGCTCTATGGACTTAAGCAAGCTCCTCGTGCTTGGTACAGCAGGTTTGCCTCCCACATTCAGTCTATGGGTTTTGTTGGTACGCGATCAGATACCTCTTTATTTGTCTATCGTCGCGGTATTGATACAGCATATCTAATTCTTTATGTTGATGATATTGTGCTCACTGCCTCCTTCGAGCCTCTTTTGCGTCGTATTATTGCAGCACTTGCTCAGGAATTTTCTATGAAATATCTTGGTCCGCTTCAGCATTTTCTAGGTATTTCTATCACCCGTTAAGATGGTGGTCTTTTTCTCTCTCAACGGCAATACATGTTAGATATTTTTGAGCGTGCCGGTATGACTGACTGCAAGCCGTGTAATACACCTGTGGATACTTCTTCAAACATATCTGCTGAAGGACCACCGATAACACATGTAACAATTATCATGCACCAGCTGACGTTTTACAGTATCTCACATTCACCAAACCAGATATTGCATATGCTGTTCAGCGGTTTCTCTGTTTATACATGATCCGCGTGCGCCTCATCTTGCACTCATCAAGCGGATTTTATGGTATATTCGAGGCACTCTTGATTTTGATCTTCAGATTCGGCCTTCTTTCATCTCAGATTTAATTGACTATTCTGATGCCGATTGGACCGGGTGTCCTGACACTCGGCACTCTACTTCTGGTTATGCCGTCTTCGTAGGGGACAATTTGGTGTCCTGTTCTTCTAAATGGCAGCTCACGGTCTTATGTTCAGTGTCAAAGCTGAATATCGGGCAGTTGCTAATGCTGTGGCCGAGACTACTTGACTCCGTCAGTTGCTTCTTGAACTTCAGTGTCCCTTACGTCAGGCTACTGTTATCTATTATGATAATGTTAGTGCAGTCTACTTGTCCTCGAATCCAGTTCAACATCAGCGAACCAAGCATATTGAAATTGATCTTCACTTCGTTCGGGACAAGATGGCTGCCGGTACGGTGTGTGTTCTCCATGTGTCTACCACATCACAGTACGCTGATATTTTTACCAAAGACCTCCCACTTTATTGTTCACCGCATTTCGCTTTCAGTCTCAACGTTCGTGGCTAACCGACGTTGTGACTGCGAAGAGTATTAGAGAGTCATTAGACTTTACTTGTATTAGTTTATTTATTCATTGTAATTCCAACTTATGGGTTTTATATGACGCAGTCCAGCTTGTGTACGTCGATTGCATCCGACGTAGGTTCGATGAACCCCAACGTCCTACGACGGCTGCCCTGACAGCAATATATACTCGTCATATTAATCGATACAATCATCGCAATCGCTTTCGCTGTCGCAAAACTTGGACGACACAGCCCAAATCCGCCGCCCCCAGGCTCCTCGATCTCCTCGATGCAGGCAGAGAGGCAGCCCGGGCTCCATCCAGAAACGACTGTCCGGCCGGCTGTTGGCCAAACACATCTTGACCCAGAATAATTTCGCCGTTAGCCTCATGCAAAATGCGCTGGCTGAGCCCTGCATATGGCGGTGCTGAACAAACTCGACGGGCAAAGTTTCGCTCCATACACTTCCAAAAAAGGCGACTCAAGCAGAAACGGAATGAAGAGCACAAGAGACGACTGCTCAAGCCACATGAAGTAAACCGGCACGACAAACACCAAGAGGAATGAACAAGGATCGTTGAACAAAATGTTTACAAATAAAATAAGCCAAAAAGTTATTCCACGCACAGCAGAGCATTCACAGGAGCAACGTCCCCGGAACGTCCGGAATCATCATCAAAAGGTTGTCTTTCAGAAACAAACACTAGTAGTAGAGTACAGCAGCAGCAGCGGCGGCGGCAACACAGTCCGCTCTGTCAATGTCTATTTTTGAAAAAAAGAAAAAAAGGAAAAGGCAAATGGTACACTACGGATTACAGGGTGAGTGGAAGGGTAAAAAAAATAAAACGCAGTCCTCTCGTGTGAGAATGCACGGACAGGCACAGGGCCGTATGCGTGATCAGACGCTACAAGGGTAGGAAGGCAGAGAGTCGGCAGCGGCGATGATGATGGTGATGATGGATCCCGGCCAGTCTTGCTCCAGGATAAGGGCGCACAGCCGTATGGCTTTTCCTGGCCGCCCCTGCAAGCGAGAGGAGAGGAGGAGACACTTCAACAACTTACCGCTGCTGACACCGCGGCCCATGGCCTGCCGGATTCCGCCGACCATCTGTAAAACCAATCGAGTGGGAATGGGGGGAACACTGAGTTAGACACATCAGATACTACTACATGCTGCTCCATACCGGTAATGGAATACGAATGATTTTTTTACAGACTGACCAAAAGCTTGCACTGCTGTGATAGGTCTACAATGGATAAACAAGGACGACGCAGAAAAAAAAAGGAAAGATTCTGGCAGAATAAAGTGTCAAAAACATTACGTTATCCAGAATTCAGTTTTGGCTTTTTGCGTTAATAGTATTACAAAAGTGTTTTCAGTCAGTATATCAGATCTTGATTATAATGTCACCTAATCTTAGTGCACTCTGAACAAACTAGCAAACAGTAAAATGTTCCTTCTGCATAAAACATTCCCATTCAAACAGTGAGTTTCAAGTACTAACGAGAGTAAGTTCCAAATCTATAAGGAAATTAATTCAAGTGAGCTAGCAGGGAAGCAGTCAATTGCAAAGTAAGCAAGGCACTTCTAAATGATGAAGAAACAAGAGGTACAAATAATAGGAAAAAGGAGATAACCTTTGGGTGGGAAGATACCAGGATACTCTTAGCTAGCTCTATAGGATCTTAACAAAATTTGGTGTGTCATCCCTCGCTCCAGCAGTGGTGCGGTAGACATATAACTTCTCCACTCTAGAGGCATCCACAGGGGTTTCCTCCATTTCACTGATTCCATCTAATTCATTCATTATCTCAACATTGAGCAACGGCATCTTCGACGCAAGGATCTCGCACCCCTTCAATGTTACATTGCATGATGACATCCAAAGGGATCGCATTGTTTCGTACTTGGCAACGTTTCCCAGCAGCGCACCGTCACCAAATGGGCAGTCCCTGATCTCTAGCTTCCTTAGATTCTTGCATCCATTCATAACATGCATCATCCCCTCATCACTGTCTCCAGCAAATGCGATAGAAAGCATCTCAAGTTGTTTTGCATACTCTCCGATATACATGAAAACCTTGTCGGTGAGAAGACCTGATATTGACAGTCGCCTTAGCCCCTTGCATTCACGAACTATTGCGCCAAAACCTTCATCTAACGGCTGACGTGTCATGGGATCTGGCTTCTTAGGCTCAAGGATGCAGAGTCTAAACCGTATGAAATTGGGGCAGTTCTTAGCTACCGTAATCAGTGCATCATTAGTCATCTGATGACAGAAATACAGCAAAGAGCTCAGTTTCAGACACCCTGATGATATTGCAACAAGTCCCTCTTCTGTCACCGCAGAATAACCAGCAACATAATCTGAAGGGAATACCCTGAGTTCTTGTAGATCTTTGCAACTGGAGGCCACTACTTGCAAACCCTTATCAGAGATGCAATCCAGTACCTGTGAAGACACCACAAATAAATATTAACTTACTTTCTCGAACAGATAGTAGTACTAAGAAGAGAGAGAGAGAGAGAGAGAGAGAGAGAGAGTCACCCAAAGACGTTGAAGCTTCACACAACGGCTGATCAGCTTGGTCAGATCCGAATAGTCCAATGTGGGAGTATAGCTCAGATTCAAACCAGTCAGTTGATGACAGAGGGGATAGATGAACGGAACACAAACAGGAGAAGCATCCCAAAATCCTGACAAACTCCTCAGCATTTTGCATTTCTCCAGGGCACTGGCCAGCCTGAGGTATGATTCAGTTTGGATCTCATCCGACAGGTTCCCGGTTCCCAAATCTTCCAAATTAGGGGTGCGCATTAGTATCTTTGAGAGGGTATCTACTGAAACAGATCGATTCAACCTCAAACTGCGTAGGTTCGGAGATTTAGCAACAAGTTTCTCGAGTGAAGCAGAATCAACCTCCCCTTTGATGCAAGCGAAATTCAAGGAGACGAGTGAAGTGCAGGAATCAGGGAAGCAGGAGAGCCACCTAGGCCCACGGTCCTCCATGTCATTTTCCTGCAAATCTAATTCCCTCAGGAGCCTAGACAACCAAACAAAACAAGGAAAATGAGGTCAACGACAACCATAAATACCAAATAGCAAAAACAAATATGAGCATTCAGTTAAAATCAAACAAATATGCATCATGCTAAACGAAGCATCAAAGTTTATGGATGATGAGCTGCATTGAAATATTACATTGGAAAGATAACCTCAAGAACATCGCAAGCCATGGACCCCTAAGTGATATGCATCATGCTAAACAAAGCACCAAAGCTCTCCAAAAGACCAAGTCATGATGACAGGAAGAATTTACAAAGTGCATTGCCAAATCAATAAAAAATGACGCACATCAGAAACTGGACGGACTTTCCAACAACTTACTTGCAATGTCTGGCGATATCTGCAAGCCCCTCAGTGCTGAACCCCTCGCAGTTGATTAGGACGAGAGCCTTGAATCTTGGGAATGACCGAGCTAGCAGCTCAAGGCTCTCATCAGACACCACCATGCGCTTCATCCGCAGCTCCTCAAGACCCACGCAGCCCCTAGCTGCTGCCTCGATCCATGGCCCTGCATACCCACCCCAATCAGGTGGCACGAGGTTGAAGTCCGCAAAGTGCGGCTTCCCCTTCACAGTCAAAGCACGCATGCTTGGGAACCTCTGCACCACATGCTCAGGGCGCACAGCGTAGCAGTTCCCCACAAAGACGGACCGGCGGCTCAGCCTCTCAATCTCATACCACACCTTGCACACGAGCGAGACCGTGTTCCGGTCACTGTGCGACGGCAAGAAGCTGAATATGTGCTCCACCACTTCTTCAGGGAAGTAGGTCATGGTGCCTTCCCCCAGCAGCACCTTGTTACTACCAAGGCCACAGGGGAACTGGATCTGATCCGTTCGGGGCTCCAGGTTATATTAAGAAAAGATGATAATATCAGCAACACAGGAATGTGATGCGCTTCCTCCCAGCTCCCGAGTGATTCGAGTGTGACCAAAACACCAGCAACTAATTAAAGCACATCACATCCAGTTAAACTTCTCCTACGACCACTACCCATCGACTACTAGTAATGAAAGTCAAACAGCAGAAAGCACTGTCATTCACTCGGTTGCGCAGACCAGCAAGCGGGTCAACCAAAAAGAGCAACGGGGTGGATTTCAGATCTGCAACCAACTCTCCTTGTGACAATTACCGCGTCTGCCATCCATACCCTATTTGGGCATGAGAGGTCCAAGCTACTCGAAATGAGCTGAAGATGGCGACCTCCCAGCCCCGATCCCTCTACACAGAAACCTGCAGAAAAGGTTAGACGCGGCGTCAACTCTCGCCGACCCCATGAAACTGCATGGAAGAGGAAACAGGACCCCGAAAACGAAATGCAAACACCATACCTCGCTCAGATCCGCGGCGCCGGACCGCCAGATCTAACCCATGAACACGCCGCGGTGCCCCCCGGCTTCCTCCTCACCCCCAAGAAACTTGCAAAAAATTCCTCCTTTAGTGCGCAAAGATCACGCGCCGCCGCAAGAACCGGGCCGCCCCGGTCAAAGGCACTCACCGGAAGGGCAGCCGATGACTAGTAATGATTCCGGAGCCAGCACCCAACAGCCGGCTGGCGGATGAGGGTCGCCCCGGGGCGAGCTGCGGGTTGGAAACGGGCCACCGGCGAGAGCGCAGCCGGAGCTGAAGGAGAGGCAGCGGGGCAGTCGAGAGGAAGGAGAGTGAGAGAGGAGATACTGCTCCGTCTCTCTCTCTCTTCAGGAGTGGAGGGGGACGGGTGGTGAACCGGTTAATAATGAGAGGCTGGCCGGTCGGCGGTCTGGTCGGACCGGGCACGCGGACCGGTCGGGCGCATGTGTCCCTATCCACCGGTTCCGGATAAGATGTGAGGGTGTCAGAAGAGATACTGCAATTGCTATGCGCACAGAAATAAAATCCTTGTTGTGGTGAAGGAATTACATCGAATATCTTATATTTCATTCTAATTTTTTATTAATTTTCATTGATTTGAAAGACTTAGATAATCAGAATGGTCCGAATGTATGAATAGATATACATCCAAGACAACATATGGATCTCCACTAAAGTCAAATTCAAATCCTGCTGGAGGTGTACTGCGTATATCAAAGTGAGCTAGATTCAATTTCTGCTTTATGAGACAATTGATCATTTATTTCTTGGTTCCATTATAATTGTGGCTGTAGCGACGGACGCGGCATATTTAGATTAGATGTATAGAGCAACTAAATATTTATGTATTTTATAAAAATAAATTTATGTCCAATAAAGAATTAAGTACAAGTAGTCATAGAGATTATAGATTAATCATGGAAGTTGATTTGGGTTACTTAAAGTTTAGAGCTCAAATAATTAAATTCAATGTATTTTTAGTATAAAATGTACTAAAATAGAATTATATATTTTGTATTGATGAATTTTCAAGAAAAATTATTTGTGCACGTGCACACCTGTGATCTATACTGGGTCCGTCCTAGTTTTGGTTGTTGTTAATTTTGGTTATAAATATGAATTTTTTGAAATCTATTTAGACTTTTGATTTCTTCAATATTAATTCTATAACAACTTAAAAGAGGAAAATTGGATAATAAAAATCTTGACATGAGATTTTTAACCCAATCTCATTAAGATCAACTGCTCCATGAGATAGGTCAAGTGCTCCATGAGATATATTTAACCAAACATGTTAAATGTAAAAGAAAAAAGAATATTTTCCAAATCTATACTAAATTTATAAATAAAATGTAGTAGTATGTTTGTAACTACAAGCTCAAGGTAGGTTAATAAACTTATTGCTAAGAGGGTCCCACATGACATACCAAGCTCTATGCACTTTTTGACTGCACTTGCTGGTCTGTCTGTGTGCCCCAAGCAATTGGAGGCCACAGTGAAAGCAAAAGCAAATAGTCCTGTCACGTCCTGCTGCCCTGTGCAAGCGTGCTGTGGCGACGTGCAAATACCAGCCCGTAGCCGTACTATACTGTAGTACCCCAATGGTCTACTGTACTGTACGTAGGAGTAGTACTACTACTGGTATTCCGCGAAACACATCCTGTCCGTCCGTCATGATCGTGGTCTCTCCCATTCAGTGATTTCAGTCACTCATTCTCCTCTAGCTATAAGCTAAGCTAGCGTAGCATGCGAGGGCACCGAAATAATAAATCGTTAATGATTAGATGGCGCCTCCGCGACAGGGACAGCCGGACAGGCAGGGCAAATGACCTCAGCACCCCTCCACTTTCTGAAATCCCCCTTTTCCGCCTGCATCAGCGTCCACCACCACCGGGGGTTATCATTTTATTTTATCAACTGTTGGTTGAGCTGTTTTCTCTTTTTTTATAAATATTTTTGATGAAATGCTTACGGCATTGAGCAAGGGCGGGTCTCCGTCGCTATGTACTGTTTCGTTGCTTTCTAGTAAGTCGGTGCTGTAAACGAAGCTCGCAACTTCGTTGGCCAAAGTCCTTTAATTGACTGATTTGAAGAAGATTACTATTGTGTTAAATTTTTATACTATCTAGTAAAAACTTATTTCCTCAATTTTTTAATTATTGCTACTGTTGATTTTAATTATTCCCTCTAGTAAAATCAATTATAGATCTTTTATTCTATTTAAAAGAGAATGATAAAATATTATATATTCTTTTTAGATTGATTTATCATTAAAAATGTTTGAATCATAACTTATACTTTTTATATATTTAAATTTTTTAAAATAAGATAAATAATCAAAATTGATGTAAAAAATCAATCATTACAACAATTTTTAAAAAAAAAGGGAGGGTATGTTATCTAATCTTTTTTTATTTCAGTCCACCGCCATAACAAACATGTAATCTAATAGCAGGATTAACAACCAGTCTATGTAGTACGCCATTTCACTCCAACGAGAGACTAAGTAGTACTAACAATTTAGTTCACTGAATCCAAACAGAGAATAAAAAATTATGTGCCACTTTCACTTTGCAGTATATATCTCTCCTATCTACCTCTTCTCATCCTGTGTTTGTACATCACACTTTTCCAGTTCTTGTTTCACCCGCTAAAGGCAAAATAATAACAGATAATAAGTTGACACAGAGAGAGTATAAGGTACGCCTAGTAGAGACTGTGTGGGTCAAAAGCGTCTCGGTTCTTTATCATGTACTGGTACTACTACTAATTTTTGGATCCATATTTCCAAACCGAGACAAGCTGAGGAAAAAAAAAAGTACGCAACACAACGAGGATAACATTGTGAACGTCCCATCACAATTATGTGTGCTGAAAATACTGATTCATCAACAAACACGTTTCCAAACCATATATAGAGCTGGCACAGTTGTGGTGAGACAAGAAGATATTCTAACAGCAGTATGACTTTGAACTCGATCGATTTTCTGGTTTGTTTGTACCCAAAGTCCTAATAAGGGATACGTGGACGGCATGAAGCCATCATCTAACTCTCTACTAGTTTATTTTTAATCAGACGAATGATTTTCCTAGAAAAAAATTAAAAAATAAAGAAAAAAGTTATTATGTGTAGCCAACTCGATCTGAATGTGTGGGAAGTTTGCAACAGTTAGTTCGTCAACAGAAGAACGGTGATCTCGACAAGTAACTTAATAATCAGGCTGGTTCAGGAACCAATTAAATTAAGCTACAGCTTGTTAATTATCGGATCGTTATATCATACAGTTGCATATACATTCAGCGCATTCAAATCCCAGCTTCTACCCCTTTGCCAAAAAATTAAAAAACAAATCCCAGCTTTGACCCCGATAAAAATCTCTAGCATGCAGTCTGTGTCCAACGGCAGCGTATACTGTCACTCATCTGGGTCCTGCAATACTACAATCAAATCAAAACTGAATGAAGGCACAAGTCAGCACACGGCGCGGGTTACAATACAAGGGGCCAGACGCTGCATGCAGGTGGCCGCTGTTCAGTGTCGTTCTGGCGATGCCACTTCGCTGAGAGAGATAGGGTCTCGGATTCCCGGGTAAAATAGCTAACTCCCTCCGTCTCAAAAAAATAATGTTTTATTTTTTTAATCTCAGCTTTAAATTTTTATCTTATTTAAAAAAATTTATAACTATTAATTATATTATCATGAGTTGGTAGAATATAAAATATATTTATATATGACCTATTTTTTATTATTTGTATAAATTTAAATAAGATAAATAATTTTAGATAATGCACGGAAATTTAAAACATTTTTTTTATGGAGGTAGTATTAATTAGCGCGTTTTATGCTTCCCATCACAGCTAGCTAGCTCATCTCTCAAAAACACAACACAGTACTACTGTACTTCGATCAGCAGTAAGGATTAAACTAGCATATTGGCGGATTAAAATACCAAAAGGAGGGCGTGAGAGCATGTGGTGGCCAGCTCTCTCTCTCTCCTCGTTAGCCGGTAAGGAACGGTCGCGGCCTCTAAGCGCATCCAAAGGTCGTTTCTTTGTTGTCAGCGTTGTTTGTCTCTAGTGTCGCATGCCATCGTACCAACATTTTTGCGGGAGAATTCTTTGATATATATACTTCCTCTATTTCAATTTAAATACAACTTTAAAGTTTGCTATAAAAATTAAGATGAAGTAGAAAATATATAATACACGAAAAACTAAAAAGAAAAAAAAGATAGAAATTGGAAAAAGGAATATGTGTATCAGAAGTGAGTCTGACAGAAAATTATATTCATGTATCGGGTTCGAGCCCTCACGCTAGCACAAGAATGAACCTTTCTCTACGACGAACTTCGATATGGAAGAAAATACCAATGCAATATCATTTTTGACAAACAAAGTAGAAATTCATAGCTGTAGATAAAGAGGTAAATGCTTATGAGCTATTATTAAACTTCACTTCAAAATCTTGTAAATGCCATTTTGGTGTCTGAAGTTGGCTCCACTAAATAAACTATATCACTGGCCCCCCACCATAAATTGTCTGCAGAGGTTATGAGAGTCAACTCATCACATCTCAAAAATACAACGACATTTATGATGCAAGTTGTTTCCTGTCCCTTCTCTCTTTTCCTGTCCTTTTATAGTAATGGTCATCTACATTATTTTGCACCTCTCTAGGTAAAACAATTACTCCCTCCAATTTTATTGTTGATGTAGCAAACATCAACAGCTAATAACCATAGGGGATTAATTGGTTCCATGTATATGAAGTATTCTATGTGGTTGGATTTTCTCTCTTAATAAGCATTGTTGTTCTCTATCTAACCGAAAATACCATCAAGTAAATGGTCCCAAATACGTAAAAACAACGATAGATGATAAATGAAGAAAAAAAATGTGAAGTAGCACAATATTTATTTAAAAAAGGGACTGAAAAAGTGGCATCTTTGTGGAGAACTACCCTAGGCAATAATCTATTGTTCATTTGCAACAATCCTAAGCGAGATCCTAGTATAGATCCACCACAGCAACCTCTCCTCTCCTCTGGGCCTAGCTAGGGCATTTGATGGAGTAGAAAGCAGGCTTTATTTTGCTTCAAGAATTAAGAAAGAGAAAGATTCTGTTTCTGACACACATTAACCAATCAGTTGCAGAGCTCAAGAAAAAAGCTAGTAGTACTACTGTAAGACGGGAGCATAAAAAGGTAGGAGTACGTGGTGCTACTTTCATCAGTACTATTTAGGACACACATGATATTTCAATAAGAGAACGTTTGGTCCTATGCCATCAGCACTAATCACACCCAATCAAGTCAGACTGAAACCAGAACCGTATCGAATATGCTTATAAACAAAATCATACTCCCTCCGTTCTTTTTATATGCTATCGTTGACTTTGATTAATAACTTTAATTATTCATTTTATTTAAAAAAATATTAAATATTTTATTAGAATTTAATTTATTATTAAAGGTTTTTTAATTTTAATTTTTAATTTTATATATTTAAACTAATTTTTTTAAATAAAATAAATGGTCAAAATTTTTAATTAAAATCAACGGAAAAAAAGAAGAATAAAGAGAGTGTTCTAAAAGGAAGCCGCGGATTCGCTGTTGACAATATTGGTTCTATAGCTCTCTGTCACAACAGAAATAGAAGCTACCTTTTGTGGCACTATGTATGGGACACAATATTTCACTCGATTTGTTTTTTTAATTTTTGAAAATAGAATATGAGAGATAGATACTCATTACACGTAGGAGCACTCATCCTGGCCCTATGAATACACACATCTTTTTAATAAGCACTTTTTAACTGCAAGTTCTCGATATCTCTTATGGGACAAACAAAGAGAAATCATATGAATTAGCCAGCTAACAATTAATGACTTAGATCTAACTAAGGCCTAAACTACTATAGGCCGACCTGGATCTAAACATGGTATGACAGGCCAAAAGGTGGTCACATTTGCCTCAAATCTGTGGTAAGCAATTTCACACACGTGGGACGATATCGTCCATGATCCATCACCCCATAGGGCTTGCTTGCAAATTGATACTACGAGTCTATCATATCATCAGTCTTCCAGCTCAACTTTCTTTCAATGCGCATCAAAGCGGATGGCATTTATATCCCGTGTACACACATGTATATCCTCCACTCTTTCCATGCACTGAAAAAAGAAGGATGATCCTTGGAAAAAAAAAAAAAGAAGGATGAGAGGAGGACCAGCTTGAAATGGATCACTGTGGGCTGAAAGGAAGCATGCCATGGGGGAGAACTTATTCTGTAGACCCCGGTTCCAATCATGAGCTGCAAGGACCACTAGAGAGGAAAAAAAAAAAAAAAGAGGCAAAGCTCTGTTCATCTCTGGTCCAAACTTGTTGATGATCAGCGCAGCGCAGCACAGCAGCTAATGAGCAATCAACCAAGAATATACATATGAGGAGGGCAAAAGGGGAATATGCTTTACTAAAGAGTGGCGTATCAAGTAGCAACACATGCATGAGACCCACCACAGAACACAGATAATGCCGCGTTATTGTTTGGGAATGAATGACATATACAGCAGAGGACGTGTTAAAGTTTTGAAATTACGTTCCTTTTTTTTACAAAGAAAACTGCATTTTGTAAGAATTGGAAGACTTGCAAACGACAGGGAATTTATATATCCAAGTTTTTTGTAATCATTTTCCAATGGAAGTCATAAATCTAGTATTTGGGAGTTTTATGAAACTTTCTCTCTGTAATTCTGTATACCTTTTTTGGTTATCTTGATTTAGAACATCTTTATTTGTTGTTTTAAGTTCTACTCCCTCCGGTTTAAAATTATTATTACTGTTAACTTTTAATATTAACTTTGACTATTCGTCTTATATAAAAAAATAATGATAACTATTATATATTTTGTTATAATTTAATTTATTATTAAACTTATTTAAACCATAACTTATAGTTTTATATATTTAATAGAATTTTTGAATAAGACGAAATGTCAAAGTTGATATAATAAGTCAATGACAGATAACAATTAAAAAAAGGGAGATTTGGCTGTAGGACACTGTTCGTTTGCGTATTTTGCTGTTGGACATCCTTCGTTTCGAAATTAACTACAGTATACTGTGAATCGATAATATTTGCTATAGAACACTATATGTGAGAGAAGGATACTTTCCATTTTTATCCCAACGCACAAGGTACATAGCAATTTAACATGTTGCATAAAGATTCAAAGTTACATTATTTATTTACGTGATTTTTACAAAATTAGATTTAATTCTTTGGATAGTTTGATTTAAAAAATTCTTTAAGTTAAAAATTCATACAAGCAATGTGAATTTAAGTCATACAAACATAGATAAAAGATCTAGCTTTGAATTATTATACAAAATTTAAAGTCGTAATATATTTTGTATGTTGAGATAAAAATGTTTAAATAACACTTCTTGCACGTTATAGTGTTCTAGGGCAAGATAACTGATTCTCAGTGTCCTGCGGGTAATTTGAAAACGAAGGATGTCTAACAGCAAATTACACAAATGAGCAGTGTCCTATAGCCAAAATTTCCTTAAAAAATGGATGGAGTAGATCTTTTTTTTTTTAGAACAATGGAGTAGATCTTTATAGTTTTCAAAACATAGAATTGGGCCAGAGCCCATTTACCTGTAATCAATCTAGCACTTCATATCAATCGAATTTGGCCCAGTAGTTAAGAGGACTAGAACGCCGTCAGAGCCGACGCGGGACGCCTCCGCGATGCTGCGAGATTTCGAAAAACATGAGCTTTTACATATATATGTTATAGTTTTATTAAATATTTGTAGCTATCCGACAACGGTTGTAATTATTTGAAAAGCCTATTTATTTTATGTCAATGACGAAAATAATTTGATAAAGAAGAAATTATGAAGCCAATAATCTATATTTATAGATTTACCATCGTGCTTGTGTGTGGTTTAGATAATAAAGTACATGAAAACAATGCATATTGTTCATCCCATGGTATTGAATAGTATTGTGATAATTCAAAGAATTTGTTAGTTCCCAGGATGTTTAGAGCGCACCGGGTGTATGGTTACAGTACATCTCATCGGTGCTCCTTACAGATTTTACATCATGATCATGAAGAGGAAGGATCATACAATTAAGCAAAGGAAAATACAATAATTTCCATGCCAAAAAAAGTGTCACGCACCTGCATAATCACTCCGGGCCCGCATTTTTTATCTACCATTGTATCTTCTACTGACTGAAACTTAAAAACAGAAGATCCAAAAAAATAGATTGTTTTCAGAACTGCAGAATAAACACATTCAAATTAGGCCCTTCAAATTAATGAACTGGAAGAGCGAGCAAATCTCTTTGACAGGAAAGCAGATATTATACTGACGAAGAACATGAAAAGTAAAAGGGTGTTCAACACCGGTACCTCCCACCTTTGAATGACAAATAAGGAAATGCATGAATATATAGCTAAGCGCTGAGTGTGTTTGGGGGCGGCTAGGGAGGATATCCATGCACAATACAATGATTTCATCGCCCCATAAAAAGTTAAAAAAAAAACTAAAAAATATGACTGAAATAAAAAAAGTGGATACATTGGATTTGGGTTTGATGAAAACATTTAAATTGAACTCAAAATAACAATTTGATACACTCCAGTTATTGTCATAGAAAAAGGCGGCTCGATTTCGCTTCAGTGGAAATAATAAGCACGTTTGGAATTATAGATACCTTTTCTTGCAAGGAGGAAGTATGGATACCTGCAAGTAATCCTCATATTGAAAAAGAAATGTCTTCAATCATACCCTCCCTTAATAATATCTTTTTGGGATAGCAAACCAAGAGGAGGCGCTTGATCAATTCTGATTGTTCGCTATTATCTATAAAATGTAAGAATGATTAGGGAATCAATAAATAAGGATGAAGTAGTGCATTCACTACGGTGGAAATTGGCACTATCGTACAAAAGAATCAGGTGCAATATTAAGCAGAAAATTGGAGTCTAGATGAAAGTTAAGAATGTACACTGTCAAAAAAAAAAAGTTAAGAATGTACAGGTGGGAACAGGGATGATAGTAAATTCCTACAAAACAGAGGGAAACAGACATAGCAAGGGTGTTGCAGATCAATCATGACCGCCGCCATCGCCAAGGCGTGGAGCAGTGCGGAGCACCAGAGGAGTTGCTCGGGCTGAAACTCGAGCGGCGCTGAGTGGTGTGAATGGGAAACTCAATCGCCTCCTTGTAGATGGTCTACATGTATGAGAGGGCAGGCAGGTGTAGCAAAAGAAGGGGTCACGTATAATGACTGGAGGAAATATGGTGCTCAAGGTGGGGGTTTGAGTGAAGGTAAATCAATGGCTCCATGAAACTTATGGACCATGATCTAATGGTGAGAAATTAAGTGACGATGTCACAGCATGAGAGTTGAGAGAAATACACTTAGTGAATTATGTCCAGGCCCGTACATGGGCATGTTCCAAGTGTGCATCCGAATAGGACCCTCAAAATCGAGGGGCCCCAAAATTTGTTTTCCTAATTAAGCCCAGTCAAGTAAGCCAAACAATGTTTTCTTTCTGGCGTCGCTGATTGTGTATCCATTTCGGCTCCGTTAATTGTTATATCCGTTTTTGGCACCGTTGATTACCGCACGCACCAAATAAATAGATGGCTTTCTGCGATATCTATCAGAACTGTCTTAGTCGGTTCGCCCCTGAAGAACAACGAACGCGCGCTCTTGGCCGGCCTCTGTGCCCTGGTCCTGCGGTGGTAGGAGTGGCCACATCTTTGTTTCTGAACCAGGTCCGTCCATATCTCTTGCCTAATTAGCTTCGTCTGCTGCCGCATCTGAATTTTGATTGTCTGCTTCCCCTTGTCCATATTTCTCTAATTAGCTTTTTTTTATGTACGTACTACAAAAGGTGTATTTCATTTATCATGAATTCTAGAATAAGAAAATATGATTCTGGTTATGAAAAGCGCATGAAAAAAAAGGAGTCTTGAGGCAGTTGCTGAGAAACAAAAGGGAGCTCTTGATAGGTTTGTTCTTAAAGGTCAAAGCACTGCAGTTGCAGATAATCAAACTCTTGATGCTAATATTGATGTTGATTGAAATAATGGTGATGATGATAACACAAACCATGCCGAAGATGACGATCTCACTTCAGAAATTGATTCAGCACATTCTACTCCTATTGCTAGTCCTAGCAATGCTGACCATCACCCTCGTACTTCAAAAACCGATGAAGTTCAGGAGAACGGCAGTGGTGTTGAAGCTACCACGGATATTTTTGATCTAAGATGTTGGGATTCACTTGATCAAAAACAAGTTGACATTTTGCTTCAAAAAGGTTCCAAAAGAGACTTGGCTTTTCAGAAAGGCCCTAAAGATAAATTATCTCGAAGGTTTACTGCTGCACATTACACTAGAGTTCTACCCAATAAAAAGAAGCGAGATAGAGACTGGTTGGTATATTCCAGAGAGCTCGATAGAGTATTTTGTTTTTGCTGCAAGGTATTGAGGAAAGGACAAACAACAGTTATATTACGACATGAAGGTTTCAATGACCGGTCACATATTAGCACCAGAATTAAACAACATGAAAATAGTGCTGAACATATTACCAATATGGTCACTTGGAAGGAAAGCGTGTCTCAGGTTTGGGAAAAATCAAACCATTGATAATGTTGCTCTGCGAGAACTTCAGAAAGAAAAGGACCATTGGAGGAAAGTTTTGCTAAGAATTATTTTGATGGTAAAATTTCTTACGAAGCATAATTTGGCTTTTCGTGGCAGTAATAGCAAATTGTACCAAGCTAACAATGGGAATTTCATGGGCTTGGTTGAAATGGTTGCTGAATTTGACCCGGTTATCCAAGAGCATGTTCGACGCATTACAAATGATGAGACTCATATACATTATCTTGGTCATGGCACCCAGAATGAAATAATAAATTTGCTCGCTGCTGCAACCAGGTATAAATAATTAAGAAAATAAAGGAATCAAAGTATTTCTCTGTTATACTTGATTGCACTCCAGATGCCAGCCATCAGGAACAAATGTCTCTGATCATAAGATATGTTGACATGTCATCGAATTCAATTTGCATTGAGGAATCCTTCTTAGAATTTTTAAAGGTGAATGATACTGCAGGAAGGATTATTTGACATTTTGCAAAATGAACTAAAGAACCTTGGCCTTGATATAGACGATGTGAGAGGACAAGGATATGATAATGGGTCAAATATGAAAGGAAAAAAAATCAAGGGGTACAGAAGAAACTTTTGGATATCAATCGTCGGGCCTTTTATTCAGCTTGCGGTTGTTATAGTCTTAATCTAACATTATATGATATGGCAAAGAGTTGTGATAAAGCAAAAAAAAAATTTTGGAGTCATTCAACGTATCTATACAATATTTGCTAAGTCCACTAAGAGGTGGCAAATTTTAAAAGATAACATATCAGGACTGACTCTCAAGTCATTATCAGCCACACGTTGGGAGAGCCATGTTGAAAGTGTAAAGGCTATCAGATTTCAAATGGATGATATAAGGGAATCTTTGCTCCAAGTATCTGATACTAACAAGGATGATAAAATTAGAAGTGAAGCTCATTCTTTGGCAACCAATGAATTGGGTGACTTTGAGATTTTAGTATCAGTGGTTATCTGGTATGAAATATTATATGCTTTTAATTTGGTCAGCAAGCCGTTACAAGAAAAGGATATGCTTATTGATATTGCGATTGAGAGAGTGCAACGTCTGATCACCTTCTTCAATGAGTATAGGGAGACTGGGTTTTCAAAACACTAGAATTAGCTAAAGAAATTGCAAAACAGATGGATATTGTGCCATCCTTCCCAATCGTGCGTAAAATCAAAAGGAAAAGACAATTTGATGAAACTCCTGATGATGATGAATCTAGTTCACTTTCTGCAGAGGATTCAATTAGAATCAAGTATTTTTTTGCCTGTTGTTGATGAAGCTATTGGTTCACTTACTAGGAGGTTTCAACGGTATAAGGGATATGAAAGTACTTTTGGATTCTTGTTTACTTACAGAAATTGCGATCCTTAGATGAAAAGAGCTTAATTTCTTCTTGTGAACATCTTGAAGCTGAACTTAAAGGCGACCAACATTAAGATATTGATGGGAAAGAGTTATATATAAAGCTTAAGTTCATGCGAGATCTTATCCTAGAAGAGGAGACGGGCGCGGTTGCAATTCTGACGTTTGTGAAGCAGATGGCATGTTTTTCTAGTGCCCTGATTGCATACAGAATTTGTTAACTATTCCAGTTACTGTTGCATCTGCAGAACGAAGCTTTTCAAAATTGAAGTTATTAAAGTCATACTTGCGCAGTACAATGACACAAGAAAGGCTCGATGGACTAGCAACAATAGCAATCGAAAATGATGTCCTGGACAAGATTAACTGTGAAAGTATAATAGAAGATTTTATTTCCAAGCACACTAGACGAATGACGCTTTTTTATTCAAGAAACTTTGCTACCACATAAGAAAAGTGCATTTAAGATAATTTGTAATGGTAAAAGGAGGGCTTCATTTTGGGGCCTAAAAAACACCGGTACGGCCCTGATTGTGTCTATTATAATATATAGATGTCACTGCCAGCTAACTAATTCACCAATCACTGCCAGCTAACTAATTCACCAATTCACATGCCATTTTAGTGGAAACACTTTAGAACATAGTCGCATGAGCAAAATTAGATGCAAAAGAAAGAAAGGACAGAAAATAGGCATACAGTGCTGCAACAAGGTAGAAGATTCTCTGGTTTGATTGGGACTAGTTGATCTTTTTTTTTTCTTTGCCTAGGCTACTGTGTATAGTTTTGTATAGTAGTACTCATTTTTTTCTTTTTTGTATCCCTCAAATAAAAAAGACAGAAGAGTGTACCCAGACGAGGGAAAGCTTGAGAGGAACAATATCTGTACTATAATGTTAGTAAATCAATAACTGTAGAACCCTCAACTCTGAATGAATAGGAAAAAATAGGAAAAAACTGTGGTGGGTGGTGACAGCATAAATTCGATGCGTGTTGATAGAGCACACCATAAGGCAGTGAAAAACATCATGCCAAATAACACTACTTCCTGCCGTTCCCTAAACATTTAGAGCTTTGGATAAGGTTAAGATCAAATATCGATTATGAATAGCTATTAAGTTATTAAGTTTGGAAACAAAAAACGACATGAATATATTTATCTTTTTGTCAATTATTTTTTTTTGTGCTTACCTATTTTTTACCTTTGATTTGTTGGTGTTTTCTTTTCCTTTTTTTTATTTTCAATCTATTTTTCACTTTTTTTATTCTTCGTGTGTTATGTTTGTGTTGGATCCCATGGGTTTCTTCTCTAACCTACCATAACTTGTTTGAGACTAAAGGTTTTTTTTTTATAGACTTTTATTTGTTGATGCTTTTTTTAGATATTTGTTTTTCAAATCTTTACCACCTTTTTTTCCCCCTTTCTGTCATGTTTGTGTCGGATCCCATTGGTTTCATCTATAGCCTCATCTTGTTTGGGACTTAGATGTAGTAGTACGTTATAGGAAACAGTAAACAGCCACTCGTTACTGAAAGTCTGCAACTGCTGTATACAGAAACAATGTTAACCAACCATGATCACGGCATAACCAGTGACACTTAGTCTTAACTAGAACTATCCTTATGTCCTCTGAACAGTTAAATGGATCCTACTAATGCAGTAAATCATGGTGACAGAACTCTAACGATTGCAGAATACCATTGGGTTCTCCATGCCCAACCCCAAAATAGAACATGTCCATCCAGGTACCAAGGTAGAATGATATCCAGCACCACTCCAGAATCCAGCATACCTTCCTGCGTGCCGAATGAACCCCAAATTAGAAACAACATTTAATGGTTTCATATAAGAAAATAAAGGTTGTAGTGCTTCTTTAACCTTCAGAGTCAAGCCGATGCAGCTAAAGTGAATTGCATCATAACTAGATAAATTCTGATGCTGAATCTTGAATTAATAAAGTAAACTTGTTTAGTGGGAGCAATGGCATGGTTAATGAATGTGTAGTCTGGAAACCCACCTGTTGCACAATTGCAAACTAGGTGGAAATTAGGTGGCTCAGGTCAAATTTTGAAGTCCTGAGATCATTCCATATACTGGAAAAAAAGTTCAGATGTCAATCACAGTATCTAACACCTTGGAGCAACATGAATCTACAGTATAACGATGCTGTTTCACAGAACATTGCCTACAGCTACCATACAACAGGGGCAGGGTAAACAGCTCACACATTGGATGACAAAAAATAGGCCAATAAGAACCATTGCTCAAGCAGACAGCAATGTGAGGAGGGAGATCGAGAAGCTCAACCAAAGATGAGCAAGTGGGAACTGGTCTAGCAATCATGGACACACAAAGAAGCCTTTGCCCATACAAGTTACCTACGAAGAATGAAGATGACAAATCATGAAACTGAAAGAAAAACACTACTACATTACTGCTACTCTGATTAACCAAATGCTCTAATTCAGGTAAACGGCCATCCACTGTGGCAACATAGTGCCTGCCGTGTTGAATGGGCAAATATTTTCACAAATTTCAACAGGACACAACAGAGCACTTTGTATTTCCAAGGGTCACTAGGCAGTAAATAAAAAATGATACTATTTCTCCAATATTTTCCTAAACGTTAAATGGTAAACAGTCAGTTACCTAGTATCGTTTAGCCAATGTTTGGTTTAAACAGCTGTCTAGGCCAAAATGCCTGCATTTACTGTTTAAATGTTTTTAAACAGCCATTTAGAACAGTTTAGGAAAACACTGTTCCTATCTTAAGCTTGGATATCAAAAGATGAATTTGGATAATATCACCCAACAAGCAGTACAATACTAAACAATGTCACCCAACAATGAATTCCTTCCTAAAACAAGATAGAAACAGAAAGCAATCTCTTGATCAGCAAATGACATCAGGTTCGTAGAAAACTGACATGTGAGCTCCATATAATTTAGTCTGAGCAAAGATATAATATAACTGTAAGTAAACAACCGATAGTACTGATACTCATGCTTAAGTACTTCATTACCAGGAGCATTTAAAATACCTGCTGATAAAAAAATTATTGGAGATAACAAATTCAAGTAGCCTTGATTTATGCTTTAGAACATGAATTCTGCACTATGCAACATCATGGGATTGGAGTAGTTTGAAGTAGATATTAGTTCATTTTCTACCACAAACCACTCCAATCTCCCTCAATCCATATAAGATTGATGAGCAGTCAAACAAAGCCCAAAGAAATATAACACAAGAAAGAAGGTTTAGTAGAAAATGCATTGTACATTAACAAGTGCAGGTCTCCTTGCTGCATCAGAACAATAAACAAACCAGATTGCATTAAAAGAAGGCTGGGCAAACATATCAAAGTCCATGATATCCAGATCATAGTATCAACCTTTTCATCTTTCACTCAGATTGGGTGGTTAGGAACAAATTCAAGTCGATGTAAATCTTATCTCAATTCTCTAGGTTTCTGCATTTAGCTAACTAAGCCAATAACGTTTAGGAAAGAAAAATATCCATCAATAAAGAAATTCAAGCATTCTGTCAGCATAAAAGAGTTTGAGATAGCAAGTAGGCCACATGCAAACATTTTAAAAATGACGCATTATAAGACACCAGGGACATTTTGATGTGCCTCATAGTGGATGCCAAACAATTAATTTGGACAATGTCACCCAACAACAAGCAGTACAATGTACATTAATAAACCACCAGAATCAGAGAACAAGTTATGTGCATCAGACCGAGCAGGGTTAAGAATGAATCGACACATTGCATCAGAACCAGCAGCCATACACAACAGACTTAGGTAGTGTTTGGTTCCTTGTATGATCTCGTTCATGTTTACGGTCCTGCATCTGACAAGCTGCTGATGTTTGGTTTACAGATGAAACCATTTGATACAGCACCATCTAATTCAGATTCCTAGAATATTCCTAAATATGCTGTACCATCCCAAACGCAGAAATCGACCGCATCACTCCGTCCAGGATGAGACGGACGTATTTCGTCACCGCACGCCCTTCCCCTCTCTCCCCTTCTATCGCACACCCCCCAACCTCAACGCTAGATCCAGCCGAGTCCCCTTCCCCTCAACGCATGTTGCCTTCCATGGCTGGAGCTCAGCAGCTCACTCCTCCGGCGTGGCCTGTTCCTTCACCTAGCAGAATCCGAGTGCCAGCACTCTTAGGAATTCCTCCTTCCGCCATGGCCAGCGCTTAGCAGGAATTCCTCCATCGGTCAACTCAATTGCGGCAAGAGCAAGCAAGATTCGCTGAATCAATGGCCCCATTCCTCATAGCTAGGCATCCGTCAAGGGCCTGTTCAATCTCCATGAGCGTTCGTTGCGGATAGTTGCAGTTGGTGTTTAGAATGTTTGCTTTTCTTCTTGTGCATCGTCTGTTTTATTTTTTCCTTTGTCAAATCTGAGTTAACTAGTACTGTATATTGTTTCTTCCTCATAACAAATGTTAATATATTTTAGGAAGCCTTTTTTCTACTCCGGGTGTAGTTACTCCCACTTCCATAAACAAGACTTGGGTATGCGCGCATACCCATTTATCATTTTGAATATGTGGACATACTCAATTTAAGATTTTTCAAAATGATAGCCATGAAAAAAATTTGAAGGAACATATATTATTTAATATACACTGAAATATTAAATTATTTGTGTGTATTTATACAGCTGTCACTATATAATTAAAAATATGAGTTTCATTGAAATTTGTTCATGTTTATCACTTTCAAAAATCTTAAATTGGGATGTACACATACTCCAAATGATAAATGGGTATGTGCGCATACCCACAATATGTTATTAAAGGTGGGAGTAATTAAACTTGGGAGTAGATAGGAGTTTTCCTATATAATAATAGGAAAAATGTAACAAATATTCAGAAGCAAATACAGATAGAAGGGGTAAAATCACGGCAATTCATGAGGTTATTCTAGCAAAGTCGTTCATCCAACCAAAGACAATCCTGTATGAGCTTGTACCATTCCATACAACAACTCATGCAATCAACCAAAAACTCTGATTGTATCATTTGATTCAGGACTATTCGATCCAGTGACCACTCCATCCAGTATTAACCAAACACCACCTTAGTAACAAACTAAATGCTGCAGATAAGCAATCATGATAACTAGTGTCTAATGTCACGCGAAATGGAGCGGCAGTGCGGAGAAAGCATCTGAGGGCATCAGGGACACGAGAAGAAAGGAGGACGTTGCGTTACCTACTAGTGAGTCCGTTCCACCGCAAGCCTAATCGCTCTCCTCCCCATCCGCGCCGTTCTCGTCCTCGGGTGCGACGTCGGCGTCCGCGTCGTCGTCGTCGTCGTCGTCGTCCTCCGCGGCCTCCTCCGGCGTGACGAGGTACGCCCCAGGCTGCGGCGGCCCGCAGCGGCGGGTCCTCGAGGGGAGGATGTTGTTGAGGTCGACCTCGGCGAGCGGGTCCTCAGTGAGCTCGTCGTCGTCGCTGCCGTCGACGCCCGCCAACTCATCATCGTCATCGTCGTCGTCGCCGTCATCGCTGTCGTCGTCCTCCTCCTCCATCTCCTCGACCACCATCTTCCCCTTCCCCTTGTCGGCGGCCCGGGCCCTGGCCTTGGCCTCGGCGGCATCCTCCTCGTCGGCGTCAGGGCGCGCGGCTTTGGGCGCCGGCGGGTCGAGGGGGGCGAGGTCGGCCTCGGCATCGGGCTTGCGCTTGGCAGGGGAGGGAACCGCATCGGGCGCGGGGACGGGGGCCGGTTTGGAGGCGACGACTGGCTGGGGCTCGTCGTCGGCGGTGGCCATCGCGGTCGGTCGCGGAGGAGAGGAAGGGGGAGAGCTAGGGTTTTAGCACGGAGCGCAGCGGGGGCGCGGCGCGGGTGCGTCGCGCTCGCGTCGCGTAGCTAGTGAGTGAGTAGGGGAAGAGGAGGAAGCGATGGGCTTAGTGCGGCAGGCTGTTTGGTTGCGGAATGCGGATGGGTGTGGGCCGAATTAATTTTAGGTGCTTGGGGACGCTGTGGGCCTGCGGCTGCTATGGGCCGCATAATTCATGTCATTGGTTCCTTTGTTTTAGGCCTTCATGTCATTAGTTCTTTTTTTTTCATATCACAAAGCAGCAAGTTACCAAATCTCGCTGTTGTTCATTTGAGCACGTTTATACAAGGAAGGACGATGAAGCTGGGTCGCTCTGCAAGTCCAAGTCATTCAACAGCAAGGTTTCAAAAAGCGTTGGAAACCTCATGATTTTTTTGGTTTTTATTCAAATCATTTCAGCTTGATTTCTCAAATCAAATGGTTTTTTCTAAAAACCATCCTTAATTGAGTACTATAGTAAAAATAATTTTTATAATAAATTATTCGAATTTCACACAATCGGTTTTCACGGTTTTAAAACCTTGTTCTAACAGTCGCTAGGACAGAGACGTGAACTGGTTTAGGTTCGCTTTGCGAGGTCAACACACGGTCTTGTTGATTCGGTTCTCACGCGGAAGCTGCATCTCGATTCTCTCCTCGGCCACCGCCGCACCGCAACTTGTCACCGTCAGTTATTATTACGAGCATAACATACAGTAAGCGGCGGAAGCGGAACAGAAGCGGAAGCAGCGCGTTTGTCGTGTGTCCAACGGAGCAGAGCCAGCCCCATACGGGCTCGAGTAAAATTGCAGTAGCAATGTGGCATTGAGATTTGAGAAAATTATTTCAGAACAGAAGGAACAATGTATGTAACCGTAATTATAGTACTCTTATGATTGCAACATTTATTAAACCCGACCAGCATCAACCGACTAAACTGTACCCGTGCAGTAGTCACTGACATGTGAACCCACGCGACACTGACCCCGTATGTCGGCGATCATTGCACGCGTGCGGTAAAATCGGACCCCTATAATTTTTCTTTGTTATGGCAATGACGCCCTGTAGTCTGGGAATACTGTATGCACGAAGACCCGCATGGTTCATTGTCAGTAACTGGGTCGTTATTATTAGGCATTATTAGAGCAGATCGTTTTGTACTTTTGTTGTGGGTTGCTGAACGGTCATCACGCATTCAGACCTGCCGCGGCTAAACTATGCCGACTGGCAATCAAGACGCGGCAAGGAAGTAGTTAAGCTACTACAAGTATAGTATATGTAGCGCCATGTCTCGGACGCTTTCTCTCTGTCTCTCTGTCTCTCTCTCTCTCAACACCGAGACAGACGAACATGTCGTCGTCAACAGCACCGGTAGAGCTGGATTTCCTCGGCCTCCGCAGCACCGCCGCCGCCGCCGACGACAACCGCGGCGTCGCCGCCGCTACCACCACCTCCTCCTCCTCCTCCATCCGAGGTCGATCATCCTCGATCTCTCGCTTACAGTACAGTACACAGCTCATGGAACATTAATTAATTCAGCAATAATTCCTGAAATAACACGTACGCGTGCTGATCATCATCTTCTACACAACCTTACTCATGGACGCAGGCATCAGGACGAGCGCGATCGCCAGCATCGGGACCCAAAAGCTGCGCCGCGTCATCGCCGCCGCTGAGAAGCAGCCGGCGCCGACGACCATGACGCTCTTCTACAACGGGGCCGTCGCGACCTTCGACGGCGTCCCCAACGACAAGGCAATTAGTGTCTCCTCTCTCTCTCTCTCTCTCTCTCTGATCATTTTGGGTGGTTGTTCTCTTCAACATTTCATTTCATTGGCAAATGCATGCTCTTTGCTCTGCTCCCATCATCCTTTTTACGGCCAGGGCCAGGAGACACAAGATTGTAAATTTATTTTTGCATTATTAATTTGTACCGTCGATTTAATATAATTTCGACAGGCGGAGGCTATAATGAGGATTGCAGCAGAGGTTGTCGTTAGAAATCTTGCCAAAGGTAAGGTTTTTTGGTTCAAACAGCTCGACTGCTATATCTTCAGTTCGCATCACAGCGGCTTACAAAGTATCTTTGCAATCGAATCGATCTTACAGATATACCACTGACGAGGACGAGATCGTTGCAGCAGTTCCTGCAGAAGAGAAAAGAGAGGTACTAATTAACATGTTTGGTTTATGCAGCTGTATTTGCTCGGCACTCTTTTACGTATTAATTAGTTGACCACCTTCTCTAGCTATTTATGTTATTATTACTTTCGTTTTTTATTGTTAATTTTTTTAAAATATAAATTTATATTTAAAAAAATGTGAACAATAAAAAGATGGAAGTAGTACTTGATTGATTGAATTCATATTAGTTTGTTGAGTAATTCATGTCAAGCACCTCAATGACAAGAAGATCCAGGAATCATTTTCAATAATACAATTTTTCCCTACTTTTTCTGTTGTAAAATTCTCCATGCCCGGGCTCGATGACTATGTATAGTACGCGTACATAGAAGAAGAAAATAAATTTGGAGAAGCTAGCGAGATGCATGCATGCGGCTGATCAACCATTTAACGTCCTGTTTGGTTGTGATTTTTAGAGCTATAGCTTTTTTAAAAAATCTAAAAACCAATCAAAAGGAGTTCTGTTTCACAACGGCCGTGGCCGAAAGTAGGTGGATAGTTTTTGTCAAATCACAATTAAACTCTTTACTCGTACGACCATCAAATACGAAACATACCGTACTCTCTCGCTATATTCTCTCGAATCTCGACCAAGGTCGACAAATATAGGTGTATTATAGAAATTTTTTTTTCAAAATTACGGTCATAGTTGTTTCAGTTAAACAACCTTTAGCTTTCTCCACAGTTCAGAGTGCACAGCCGTTTCTCTCACAAGCACATTCCACAACTAAAATTTTTAAAGCTACAACTCAAACAAACAGCAACTAAATACCGCACAACTAAATACCGCACGTAAACCGTGTTTCAGTCGTCGGTCGGTCGGTCGGTCGGAACCTCGATCGCAACCATGTTTTAGTCGTGCTGGAAAGCGACAGCACAGGTTCGCATGCAATCGCGGTAACCACCAAATGAATCGCGGTCTGATCTCGTATGTGATCTCGATTCATTTTGGTTGGTGCATGGTGACTTGGCTGGTCAAGTCCACCACAAAGAAAATTGGTTACTTGATTAATTGATTAATTGCTACATCAGTTGATTACATGAGTTGATTACTTTATTAATTGCTTTTGTCTCTTCTGGTTTTAAATCTCAAAACGTGCAGGCTGGCGCGCGCGGGTCCGTATCAGTCGGATGCGGCGCCCAAGTTATTTTGTGTGAAGGAGGAGGAAACAGCTTAGCTGGGGCCTGCTGGCCGGAGATCGATCACTCACTCTGTCGTCTCAGCTACTAATTTGAGAATTCCTTGGTGATTAGTAATAGTAATAATTGTCTCCGCCGTAAATTTCATAGGGATGAATTGGTTTGGTATGTAATGAAAAATTCTATACAAAAATTGCAGGTTCTATATACAATGTTAATTCTGAAATAATTAGTCCATTTTTTCATTACTCCCTTCGATCGCATGGTTTCTATATGCATCAGGCTCGCTCCCTTTTGAAATGTAAGTGGAGTAATCCGCTTCGAACCAAAAAAAAGTTGACGTTTCCACAGAATGCATGGTTAGTCCTGCGTCAAATATACAGAAGTCGGATGCCTATGTTTAGCATCTTATATATGACGGATTATAGAGCTAATTGTGCTGATTGATGGACCGTTAACTTTAAGCTCTTACGCTTCCTACCTATAACACCTCGTTCAGCTTCCATGTTCGAAAACCCATCAGTCCTTTTTTTTTTTTTTTGTCTAGAAGAACTTCATTTTGAACTACACTAGTCCTTGGCACAAGTCCCCTTACAAGTGCCATTTCACCCTCAATGTCCAGATTCAAAAAGCTTGCTGCCTTTATATTCATAATCTGGACTTTTTTTTTGGGGGGGGGGGGGGGGTTGCGCTCATAATCTGGACAATTTATTCACGTAATTGTTGTGTGTTTTTCAATGTAGAAAAATACGGCCTCCCACGAGGCAAAAAGATGTATAAACGTAATACATTTGGCCTGTCATCTTCCCTTGTGGACAGCAAACTTCTTTTACTTCATGGTCTGGTATACCTACCTCTTTATTACTGTACACAACAATCTAAAGGAGTTCTTACCAAACAGAATTCTCCAGTCACCTTTGAGATACGCCGTGAAAAAACACTTGTAGTATGTCCAACCATTCCGCACAAAAAAAAAAAGGTAGTATGTCGAACCAGCACGTCGAATTTTCAATTCCCCACGAGGCCCAAAACATTTCCAGTCATAAGCAACTTCTGACAAATTCTACTTCGACTGGGGCTTCCATTTCTGCAGAAAGCTATCACATTTTCATGTATTAAGATTCCAGTTTACATACTCCCTCCAGTTTTTAATTGTTGATGTTTTATTAATGAAAATTTCTGTAATAAACTTCAACAATTAAAAACCAGGAGTATCAAAATACCCAAATAATAGTTGTCTGAGGTTTGAGCAGTAGCATAAGAGACTATCGAGTACTTGTTCAATTCGGACACCAAAAGAGGAACGTCACTTGAAGTCAGACAATACATTAAAGCAGTCCTGAGTAGGCTAATGATGAAACTCAAAAGAACCAGCAAGCAAAAGAAAACATAAACACACATATCAGATAATGCACTTGCAGATAACGCGTAAGCCTCAATTGTGGCGCACAACTCTGATATTCCAAAACAATGATATGATAAGCAAATATCCTGCAATGTGTTGCTGAAAAGCTTACTCTCCTACACATGCTACTGTGTTTGCTAATTTACAGAGAACCTATTGTCAAACAAGAGTCCAAAAACAAATTAAACATTGTACTTTTTAGATTTTAAAAGAATTTCCAGCAGTTAAAAACAATGCAGACTTCCTAAAATTTTTTTATTATTGACTATCAATTCACGCCCCCCCCCCCCCCCCAAACCTCAATATTTTGCCATGTTGCAATGATGACATGCTATACACTGATGGCCAAATCATAAGATGTGATCGTAGCAGCAACATCAGACCTAACAGCTCATAATCTGCCTCGCTTTAGATGCAGCAGCTGAAATCCTGGCCCTGGTGACCTGTTGATCTGGTAAAGCACCAGATCCCTACTAAGTCCTGAAATACTCATCATTGATCATGCCAAGAAAGAATTATCTTCAAGAACTTCCGTCATGTTGATCTTCCAAGTTTGTGGGGTATAATGTGTCAAAAACAACCAGGGTAAACAGATTTGTTATTTCTGCATTAGTACCATGAGACAGATTATGATAGTTTATCTTCCCATCACTTTTCGGTATGTAGCCTCGCTCTTTTCTTCCATATTGAATACTCTCAATTAATTTGAGAACCTTCAGGTAGGCTTGTAGTGGTATGAAAACCTAGAAGACAGGTGATTGTTGGACCCGAACAAGAGGAACAATGATTAGAAATGGCTACAATGGCAGTTTTAACATGATCGTTCTACCCATAAACCAGAATCATAACAGTAACAGTTAGCAGGACTAATAATCATGTTACCGTTCTACCATTTGTTGTCTATTACAAAGAACGTTAATAGAATACAATTGATAAGTATTACTCACTTTGTTTTTTATTTGTTGTCATTAGCACAAATTTTGAACTATAATTATTGTCCTAACGACAACAATAAAAAAACAGAGTGGTATTTCCTACATTTTTCTTTTTTTATGTTATTACCAGCGATGCACTGTAATTTCATACTTGTCCCCTACTGCACTTTGTCAAAGTTTGTTTAGATTTAGATGTGGGCGTACAAGCACACTAAACACAACAAAAATTATCTAACGTAAGAAGGAATGCATATGTTGGTCATGCTTACAAGATCCGAGGATGGTGCTTGAGGAATTTTTGCCATAGCATTTGAAACATGGTACTCGTCAGTCATCTCGGTCAACACCCGTTTCATCAAGACAGCAAAACCTTGTACCGCGGCTACCAAACACTTATCATTCCAGACTTGGGGTTCTAAGAGCTCACGAAAGCTAGCATCATGTTGGCGGGTGATTGACTTTCCGATATCCACTGCCAACGAAATATCACCTCCCAAGTAGAAGGCTAGTGCAAAAGTAGCCACAACCAAGGGATCATGTGGTTGGCGTGCCAATGCTTCATGAAAGGCTAGAATGCTTATCCTGCAGCAACACAGGGCAAATAGGATGTCACCTAGGAGAAGAACCAGACTAACCATAAAAGTCCAAAAATGGTACAATAAAATAATGCAACATTTTGCCATGGCAGCGAAGTATATATTGCATAATTTAACTCACCATAGACTATTATGGCATGGCCTGTTAGGTGCAAGAAAATTATCCACCTTAGAAAATAAGACCTGCACAACAAGATCGATAATATAGTCAACTTAATGGAAAAATTTACCAGTTACACACAAAAATAGCAAATATTAAAGGATGAAAGCAGCAACCAAAGATTAGTTAAACAACTCTGTTGAGCATATAGTTTAACAACATGCCACCAAAAAAAGGTAAGTACCATGCTATCTACAACGGATATCTCAATCAGAATAGAACAATATTTAATCTTAACTCAGTGAAACTTACAAAAAAGAAACTAATTATATATATACTTTGGTAAACAATAATTCCAAGAGCTAAAAGGTCAAAGGTCAGTCAAAATGATAATCCAGCAAAAAAAATCATAATGAAACAGGAAAAGTTCCACTCTGCAAAGTGGGACACGGAACAAGGAGAGCACAACATATATAAGCTTCAATTAAACATAGCAAATTATAATGTATAGTTCCTTCATGAACTGCTACAATGCCCTCAGCAACACTGAAACTTACGAGTAGCATGTTAGAACCTTTATCCTTCCTCTTAAAACGAATGGAAGAGAAATATGCTGCCTGTAAAGTCCAGTAAAATCATTCAGTCAAAAGAACAAAAACTTAAAGTCATCCAACGAAAACTATAAGTCATACAAACACTTGATTTTCAAGATATGTTAATTCCAGTTGGCCATGTGGTTACCTGGAAGGGCAACAAATGTTCAAGAAGACCAAATCTCCAAAGCAACCTTAATGAAGCTTCAGCTGAACCATAAGCAAGCATATAGTTCATCTCCAAAAGTAATCTTCCCTGTAATACATAATCATCAAGAGGCATAAATATAAGCTACTTCAATGATGGTTTTAAGGTTGTTCATACAATGACAGAATATAGTCCATGTAAGGGGATTCAACCTTGTCCAGTCTTTCCACCGAGGAGGCAAGTGTTCTCACATAATAAGCTGTTTCTTTGGGAAAGCTAAACCCTAAACGAGCTGCAATTCTGATTGCACGTAGAATACGAGCTGTTAATTACATCATTGCATTAATGACAATGATCATACAATAAAAAAAACTATGATAAAAAATATATTAAACTTTAGATACCAACCACAGTCCTCATGGAATGAAGTGTCAG
This sequence comes from Oropetium thomaeum, assembly GCA_001182835.1. Lineage (NCBI taxonomy): Eukaryota > Viridiplantae > Streptophyta > Magnoliopsida > Poales > Poaceae > Oropetium > Oropetium thomaeum. Next base: position 1,543,288 of record LFJQ01000006.1, on the reverse strand, counting down.
CAGGAATTACAGTACGGACCTGGTGAAAGGGATGGACGGTCAAATGATAAGAACATTAAAATTAGATGAATAGATGGTGTTGAACTGATTCAAACTAAGAAAGTGTACGGACCTTAGCTTTCTTAATATCTTCAATGCCTCCCAAATAATCATAGATCTTTTCTGAATACGGGTTGAACATCAACCTGCATGCATCAGAATACTATAAGTCTATAACTCGCTAGATGGCAATCAGTTATCTTAGTGTAATAGAAGCACCGACCCATTTATTGTGAAGTCCCTCCTCTGGCAGTTTTTCCAGCGAACATAATCATTCTTGCTACAATTTTGGCTCCTTGCACTATAAATCTGGCTGCCACTTGACCCTCTCGGGAAGGTGTTAAAACTTGACACCTGCCATTAAGGAGGCATAAGATATATCTGGCTTGTTACACATTCTAACTGAAGAAGAAAATTTAATTGACCACATGCCAGCTACAAAGGGTGCAGTTAAAATAAGTAGCCGAGGTTAGTTGATATACTAACCTCCACAATAGAATTGTTATCATGAACATGACATATGGGGAAACGCCTTCCTACTATAACAGCAGATCCTTGAAAAGTATCTTTCACCTACAGACATCAGAATGATATTATTAGGCCAGCTGTGACAGGACCTTAACCAGCACAAATACACAGTGTAAGCAAAGTTACCACCACAAAACCAAACAAGCCATCACAACAAAGTCAAACCACAGAGGACATAATGTCATTACATTTACCAAAATCATTTGCATTATAATAAAAATAAAAAAGGGCAGCCCGATGCATTTCTGCAAGAGGTTGTTTCCAGGGCTTGAACTCATGATCTCATGGTCACAAGGAAACAGCTTTACCGCTGCGCCAGGGCTCCCCTTCACCAGGAAAATACACATGTCAGCAACAATTAGCAAAGCCAGGTGAGAACAGTGTCAGGGTCAGCAAGTGTCTTCAGCATTCGATTACACTGTGAAACAGTGATATTCTCACAGATTTGCAGTAATCCATCAGGTTTGTCTGACCCCAAAAAAGACCCTGATTCCACCCCTACATGCTGTGTTTGAACAACTATTCAATTGAACTTAACTAGCTTCAGATATCAATGCAATGATCAATTGGCAATGATAAGTTCAAGAAATAAACTTTCAAAAATTGAGGTCGCGAACACTACATCATGATAAGAGGCTTTTAAGTTGAGTTATAACCTGCCTAAGGTCAGCTGTAGTTATTATGTCAAAATCTTTTGGTGTCTTTTTCATTATGAGATCTCGAACACAACCACCAACAAGGTACACATCATATCCTGCAAAATAAACTAAATATATCAACGAAACTGAAAGCAGATAGCACCAGGAGTTGAGATAAAAATTAAAGGGATAGTCCAGCTTATTATAAAATCTTGGCTTATCATTTGAAGAAACATTTCTAACAAATCATATTCTTAAAAAGTCCAAAGTGAATGTAGATAAAAGAAGGGGATGGAAAACACAAATGAATTGAATTTATCAGTGGTATAACATAATATGTGGTAAGGTTGCTTTCAAAGCTTTCTAGGAGCTATTTAGTCACCTGTATGTATCAAATGACATGAGATCCAAGCAAACTATTTGATGTTTCAAGAAGCAACAATGTATCGTAGATGCAACTCATAAGAACTCAAAACAAGCTAGTACTTTGTAAGAGTTATTTAGAAGAAAACCATATTCTTCCAAAATTTTGGCATGAGCATAGCAAGGAAAGAACCATTAAAATTTTGGATTAAAACCATATGTTATTTGATCTTTGACATATCATCTACAACACCATGAAGGTTGCCAAAAAGTGCAATCCTTGCGATGGGATGCCATGGTCCAATTAACCCAATACAAACCAAATCAAATCATGAATTATAACTGGTAGGACAATAGAAGCAAGTTGTACAGCCCAAGAGCAGTAGTTTCAAGTCAAGCACTGAACAAAGAAGAGTGGGTCAGAGGGACCTTTGTCATGAAATATTTTAGGTGCTAATTTGTGATGTAATCCTCGAGTAGTAGAATAAGCTTCCCATAAGTGAGGTCTGATGGCTCGGGTGTTGATACATTGATTTTAACTTTGTCTAACTTTCTAGTGTAGAATGATGAAACAATAGTCCTTGAAGCACTCAGAATGGCATGGAACTAAAATTCTACTCCCTTGTGAATAAAATAGACATTAATGTAGGCACCAAATGACCATATAATTAAGATTGATTTTCGATACCATATAATTAAAATGCTACAATTTGATTATAAATCATAACCCGGTGGCATCTATCCACCTAAATAAAGAATCATGTTCTAACACAATAACACCACAAAACCCAGCAGTTCTGCAATGAATTAATGGAAAAGTAGTTTCCAACAGACTGTACAATGCACATGGACTATCCACATATATATTAGTTGGCTACTTCACACAAATGTAGGTTCCAAATGACTACACACAGTCACACACAAATGTGATTGAATTTTATATGTGATGTGGTTCCCAAAAAATATGGCCTTGTTCAACTCTCTATCATTTCAATTCCAAAATTCGCAACGATAAAGCAATGAAATTGAACATGTTTTGGTCAGCGAGCTTTAGGACGCACCTCTGCTGCGGAGGCGGTGGAGGACGTTCCAGGCCTCGTCGGGGATCATGGTCTCATTGATCCCGAACCGCTTGGCACTGACCGTTTTCCACTGGGGGCCCTCCAGCCCCTCCGCCGCCACGCCGCCTGCAAAGAGCGCGGCCACCCGGTTAAGCAAAGGCAAAACTCTTAGAAAGGTTACCATTTCACCGTCACCACTAAGGGCGCCGACTGGAGGAGCACCGGGGAGATTTACCGTCGGAGGCAGGGGCGACGGACGGGGTGGAGTCGGAGGATGAGGGTGATGGGGACGGGGACGGCGCCCGGCGGCGGCGACGCGGCGAGGCGAGCGCTGCCAGCGAAGAGGGCGCGAGGCGTCCGGGGCGGGTGAGCGCGCCGAGCCAGCGCAGCTCTGGAGAGCGCAGGGCCATCCTGACGTGGTGTGGTGGTGCCGGCGGTGGCGGCGGAGCCGGGTTGAGCCGCGCACGCAAGCGGCGGAGAGGGGTGGATAGGCAGGCGCAGTGATGAAGCGGCGCGGCAGAATATGCGACCCTCGTCAAGGGACCTCCTCGTCTCGTCGGATTCATGGTTCTGTAGGCAGGCCGGTTGACGGCCCATGGGCTGAAATCGAATCTTGTTGGGCTGGATCATCATCTATCAGATTCAGATTTTGTAAGAGAAAAAATGTCTCAACTTTCGTCCATGTTCGATTTACCTCCCTTTATAACAAAACAGTATATATCTCACTCAACTTTAAAAACCGTTTGTTTTTTCTCCCTTAGCAGTTTTGGGTGGAATGGTCATCGATGAAATGCGTTTGTTTTATTACTGTACATTTGTATTTCACACGAGAGAAACATATCTCGAAGCTAGGTATTGGTAGCTCCCATGATAGTTGAACTTGTTTCTGACTTGACTTTATAATCTGGTGGATTATAATCTGAAACAAGAAGCCCTCGGCTCAACTTGATTTCATAATAACAAGTTAAGATTTTTTTGTTTTGCTGGTTTAGTTAACGAGCGAGAGTTTGATCTGCACGCGAGCAAAATGAAAAAGCTTTGTTTCTTATACTTACATGGGCTTCTTCAAAAGTAGGCGCCAATCGTGGCTACAAGAAGAGGCCTTTTTTACAGCCCATGAAGGAATCGGTGCGCCCAAAAATAAAACTATTAACTCGTCATCGGCTATCGCCGGCACGGAGTCCCTTTCGCCTGTCGGTCTTATGGTATGGGCGAGCTGCAAGCAAGAGAATACTGAAAACAAACACATGGGCATGTATCATCTTTTTGAGTCATCCATGCAGGCGATCATGGCCGTGTGGCTCCCTCCCGTACGTACACTGACCGTATATATATAATATATTTTTGATTTATTACCCGGCCTCCAAACAACATTATTATACACAAGTAGTATAATATAATATAGTACGCATGCGTCTGCATGGGCCATGCACGCACAAGAATCTTTTGCCGGGCGATGGATCATCCCTTTTGTTTTGAGTACAACTAGCACTTGGAGCTGCAAAAGCAAGCATCTATAATACTGTATGCATATAGTGAGACGATGACCGACCGGCTGCCTAGGTCGCTGAAAGCGATGCGTCGTCTCTTATGAAAACGAGACTGGTTACTTTCTTTTTCTTGCATGCATGCGTTGCCGTACGTGATGATCAAAATGATGCCCCTCTACAAGGCGTAGTGGGGAACGCGGTGTAGTGTCGTCCCAGCCCCTTGCAATGGATCAACTGCACGCATTTTTTTATCATCTGAATGTGTGTACTTTTAGATATATTTTGGACACTGAAGTTAAGGACAGGCGTAGAGAAAATGAGAAGTTAGTAATTAAATATACAGATATAGGTGTATTTTTACTCTATTTGGGAATAATGGAGCTCTAGCTAGAACGATATAGTAATGTACTTTTATGGAACAAATTTTGAATGCTAAAAAATGACACTTGGTAACTATTTATTGGAACCGAGTGATATATTATTTGCAAGTCGAAAGAGAGAGGGGTGTTACTTCAACTACTTTAATTTGATCTATGTACTACGTCTACACAGTCCGATCCTATGCATGCATTGGCTTTTACTAATGTATACCTCTCCCATTCTTTCCTATAGTACGTAAGTACACTGATCATCTTTTACTCAGCTGCTAGTTTCCCTGGCCCGGCCTTTAACTATATTTCTTCGTCGATTTTTTTCGTTGAACAGAACAGCTTTCAACGAAGCATGCATGCCGCGGTCTTTAGCTCTACGCATGCACGACGATGTGGCCCCGCCAAACAAGAGAATCCCCAACCGGATCTGTCAGCAAGTACAACCTCTGTTTTTTTATTATTATTTTGACATATTTGACTTTTTTGTCGTCTTTAACCGCTCGTCTTATTTAAAAATTATTTCAAACGCATAGAACTTTTAGTTGTGATTCAAATATCTTTAGTTATAAATCAACTTATAACAAAATATCTAATACTTATTTTAAAAATTTGAATAAGATGACTGCTAAAAAATAATATTAAATATCTGAAGTATCACAATAAAAAAAAAAGAGGATGTAGGTAGTTAGTAGCCAGCCATGCGTGTAGGTTTTCTTTCCTGTCTGAGTCCGCCGCACCGTACCCCACAGAAATATGCGGCACGCCCTGATGAAGAACTGTGTAGCTTTACACATCAACATGATCGAACGTTTTAGTTAGTTCCTTTGTAGTTTCATGCGTGTACGATCCTCATCAGAAGGCACCACACATATATATAGTACACAACGTACCATCCCCGGTACGATTCCTTGTGCGCACGTTTTAATTTAACTTTTTTCCGTAATAGCTAGCTTCAACCAATCAAGTGCAAGGTCGGTTTCTTTAGGTTCAGCTAGCTGACAGGACTTGCGCGTATCTCTCTTCCTAAATCTTACAAACCTAGAGTATTAAGCATGCTGTCACATTCTGCTTCTTCCGCACTTTAATATACACTACTATAGTATAGTACGACTACGACCCATATCTTGTCCCAAGATGCTACGGGGTGTACGTAGTAGGGTTATGTTGACAAAAAAAACTACGAAAAATGACAAAACTATTAATTTAAAAAATTACTTTAGATTTATAAAATTATAAATCGTGTTATAAATACTTTTAGTAAGAAAGTAGTAAATCACAACAAAATATAGTATGTAATATCTACCACACTTTTTACAATAAAATGAACGGTTAAATGTGACGATGAAAAGCAACGGGCATGCATGTGGCACTGATTTAGTCATCGCTCGAGCACCAAGGGGCAAAGGGAGCGACATTTGATCTAGTACATTTACTACCTAGCGCTGTGCCGTCAAGCCAGATGACGACACGAAGTATAGCTCGACATGTGAAGGCTGCTGGCAGAGAGAAAGGGAAAACCGATAGACTAATACTGCTAGCTAGTAGTAGGAAACAAAAGGCATTAGAAAGCTCTATTATGTTCATACTCTCGTCGCCCTTCACTATGTGCACAAAAAGGCCCACACATTCCCATGAAAAGCATACTACTGCACCCTGTACTACTGCTACGTTTTACAGTAAATTAAACCCCAACCCTGACGCTCTGCGCTGCAGCCATTTCATACATCCCCCACATACACACCCCAGTGTGGTGGTTCAGCGTGCAGTGTCAGCACTTGTACACAAACCACAGATGACCCTGATGCTGTCAGTTTGCAAATAAATATACTTACAAGACAAGGTGCAGGGACGACGACACAGAATTATAGGCACCACCGCCATACTACTACACCCAGAGATGAGACTGAGAGGCGCATGCATGCAGCACGCCGCTAGCCCCGAAATATTCCCTCCACTCCTTCCTTCCTTCCTCCTCTGCATGCATGCAGATCGACGCGCATCAATGTGTAGTCCGTTTTGATCGAGTACGGTAGGAGGACTAAATTACTTACTTGCATTGCTTGGTTCACAAACAAACCGCTACAAGCTCTAATCATCATGTCTCTGGATCGCTTTGCATATAACTAATTAATCGCGCTTTTAATTTAATCAGGCTTATTGCTTTATGCAAATATATTCCTCCTGTCGCTCGTCTCCATCCAAAAGAGTGGGCAAAGTGCATGAGTGCGGCTTTTTGCTTCTGTTATCAGCTGGACTCGCTCTGGTTATAAATTTATATAATGTGCACTGACTCCCATGCAAAGTTAATCACTAATCTATTGTAGTACTACTCAGTCGTTGCTCTCAGTAAAGACGTTACAGTACTACTAGTAATTCTGGCATGCATGCATGATGCCATGAGAGGGGAGGTAAAAGTGAAACTATTAGTACGTACTATATATACTAGTATACGTAGGTCGTTGGCTTTGAGTGTCCTATAGCTCGAGCTTACTGTCATAGTTTAATTTGCACTTAAATTACTGTAGTAGCTAGCTAAGGCGAGATCAAGATTAAGAAATGATGCACCCCCGGCCCTAGACGTATAGTACTACGTATTAATAATTTACATGCAAAGTAGTATGGACCAACGCAAACATTCTTAATTGCGTGTGTGCGTACGTACTGATGGACCACAAAACACCACTTTAATTACTTCACGTCAGTGTACGTAGTAGCACGTTCCTCCTCTGCGACACGTACGTACGTCCTCATGGAAGCAGGGGCGGTGATGGCCAGAGAGAGAGGGAGAGAGTTTGATTTGCAGGTACGGTATTTGTTGGTATACTACTACTACTTATAGTTAAACAAGAGCAGAACGGCAATAATCCTCTACGTACCGCAAGGTGTTTTCCGTACGAGACGACAGCAGAATGAAGGAGAAAAGGCACTGTCTGTTCTTCAGAAGGCTAGCTAGGTGGCATGCACATACTACTGATGCATTAGCATTATGACAAAAGGAATAATTATAGTAAAGAACGAGACCACAACGTCGGCATGGCCCTCAAGACGCAGAGAGAGAGCACTGCTGACTGCTGACTGGTCCTCCACGCATTGATTCTGCACTGCACATGCATGGACTTTCAAATGAAACCGCTGCATCTGGGACATCTGATCAACGGTCGAGATCCGTAGTACTAGCGAGCAGCACCTGCTCTGCCCCACTGCACTGATGATCTCTGCTCATGACCCAGCTGATCGACGGCAGAAAACTAAAGGGAATACTAGTATTTACTACCAAGTCAGATGCAGGCGAGGCCCACAAACGCAAGCACGGGCTTCCGCGTGTTAGGCTGCTCACACGGGCCCACCACCGAGACGGCTCGCGCGTGCGGACTCTGGCCGTTGATGCATCCACCCGCCCGGCCCACGGTCCCATCTTTAATTAACCAAATTTTCCATGTCCTCTTTTTTTTTTTCATTCATAGGTCATACACATTTCATTTTGTAGTCTAAAATCGTTGAAACTAGAAATTTGCTAGTCGCTCATGTTTCGGGGTCGTATCAATGAATAAGAATACTCATTAAATATTCATATTTATATTTAATGAATTTGACTTGAAAGGATCAATAATTTTTTTAAAAAATGAAGGCAGTATATATTTTCATCTCTTTGAAACAAAGCTCGAGAAGGAAGGCTTTTTGTTGCATACAAAAAGGCTATAATGAGCGAGGGTAGCTAGTGACATGTACACACTCACTACTGTACATGCATATGGACCGGACCAGTGCATAATTTTTGGGCGGCCGGCGCGACCGATCGGCCGCTCTGACCGATCGAAATAAGTAGCCATCAACACTAGTGTTGGTGGGATGAGCTAATATAGCAGCTAGGTTTACCTGTGATGGCTCAATTATATATGGCCCACAAAAAATTCCTTGTGCTCCCTGGAGAATTGGATCCATCGATCACAATATGAGTTGTACTACTACTAACACTACTAATAGGCGGCATGATTGCTCGCTTGATGTTACTTACGTGCTGTGTCCATCCATCGATAGCGGATTGACCAAAAACCTTGGGTGTAATAATAATGTAGTACAATATATGTGCGGTATATATGATACACTTGCTTTTTCCTGTAATATATGTATACACGAGCATATGCTATACTGGATGCTGTATCTATCTCATTTTACCAAATACTTAGTCAACTTGTTGCTACTAAAACTAAACTAATATTACCTCTATTTTTTAATTATTAACACTTTCTAGTATAATTTATACTAAAAACATCAGTAATAGAAAAACAAAGGTAGTATATGTTTTTTTTTTTACTATTTGACACAGGTCGCTTTCACTTATCAAAAAGCTTTGTTCGATCAGAAAAAGGAAACATCATATCCAAGTGCGCGGCGACGAAAACATGGAGCCAAAGGGGGTCTCTCTCGATCGATCGATCAGACGGCCTGGTAGACTCTCTCCACTCGATGAGATCACCTGCACACAAGCAAAGAACCATGCGTGTTGCCCTGATCTGCATGCCTGAGCTAGAATAGATCTAGAGCCACCAGTTGCAGGACAGGAGGCTATACTACTCGTTCGTAGGTGTAGTAGCTACAGTAGCTCCGATTCGGTTCTACGTTAGATCTAGCGCGACCGACCGATGGAGTTTATTAGTCATGCATGCATGCCACGTCCTTTTCACTGTCTCGTAGTAGGCTTTAGCTACTCGATTGATTCATACATGCACGTACCGCACGCGCGCCCACACGCCGTACCGTCCCTGGACTTATCTATCCCAAGACCTGCCGCTAGCTCGATCAGAAATTTGCGTGCAGGCAAAAAGATCGCGGTTCCAGTCATGCTCATGCGTGCAGGCAAGATCACATCGTCCTCGCCAGTCATGCGTGTCAGGCAAGATCACATCCAGTCCACTCATGCGTGCAAATAATATTGCATTGTCTCGCTAAGACTAATAACAACATTTCGAATCATAATTTAATTAGAGCTTTATACATTTGAAGTGATGAGTTCGAATACTGACCAAATAAAGTGTTTTGTGTTTGTGGTGGGACGAGAATATATTACCAAATTGACGCTATAAAAAATCGACGGCGGCGGTATACTACCAGCTGTATTACTACTCTACTACTGTACTACAGCAATGCTGCGGGTGCGGGACACATGCATTCTGTTTGCAGCCTAGGATACAGTACGTAGTCAATTACTGCTGCATGTGTGTGTGTGTTGTATGCATGCGAGCAAGAGACGGCAGAGAGCGCCTGCGTGCAGAGTGCAGAGCAGGGTTTGGCATGAATGAATAATGGAGCTAGTGTAGTGACTAGTGAGAGAGGCTGCAGCACAAATCAAGGGCCGCATATTGCAGCGCCATCATTCTCGTTTGCAGCCCTACTACTGCATGCTGCATGCTTCAATTCCTGCGCATGTAATTGTACCCTCTCCCTCTCTCTCTCTCTCCTCTCTCTTGCTTTTCAAGTGGCACAGCGTAGTAAGTGTACGTACGACTTGACCCAATTATACACTGCAAATGGTCACACTTCCACACGAATGTTATTCAATGGACGTGGGCGCTGATCAGGGGCCGGGATTCGACAGTAGTGGTGGTCCATCGCATCAGTCGCCAGCAGTAATCGTGCATATATTGTGGTCCATGGAGTTTTTTTTCTTTGTTTCCCTTCATACTGACAATGTGCGTTTGAATTCACACAAACTGATTAAACGTTTCTGAAATAATCATGTGAATTACTCCGTCGCGATTCCTTTTTTGTCGATCTCACTTGTTGGTGCGCATGCATGCTGTTGGCTGCTGCGGAATAGTGAAATGCCAGGAATGAGAAAAGCGAGCTCGATCGTGATCGAGGCCATGATGATCATTATTCCCAGTGATGAGGAGAGGAGCCATTTGGGGAAGCTTGCATGATCATGACAATGGAGCACCATCCTCTGCATGCTGGTAGTAGTAGTACTGCAGAGCTAATAGGACGACGAGCGCATTGCATGTACCTGCATGCATGCCTGCTGGCCCACCATATGCTCTCTCTCTCTGTGTCTCTGTCTCTCTCTCTCTCTCCGATGATACCTGAAACCTGATAACAGCTTCAGAGCATCCAATCCGCTGTTGCTCTTTTTTTTTTTTTTCTCCCAGGGAGCTAGGTAGGGCGGGGGCAAGAAATAAGGGAACCGCAATTTTGATCACCTCCCAACAAGGGCCCAGATCTCATCCGCTGGCTCCTGTGTTTCTGCATGGAGTGGATGGTAGACCTGAGCGAAAAAGTATCCCATGCACGCATCATGACTGACTGTATGTGGGGGATATACGATGCCACTTCTCCAGACGCGCGATGACATTGATGATGAGACACTGCCCAACCTTGAACGCGCACTGACACCAATGGACCAATGCAGGACTTTGTTTAACCTGAACTAAGGCAAAGCACGTGTACTAATTAAAAACTTTGAATAGTAGTAACACTTACTACTGTACTAGTAGTACAAAGTTTAGTTTCTACTACCCGAAATATATTTTTGTTTGGCGGCTTTGGACGTGGAAGTTAAACAGAGGTGGAAATGGTGTGTTGCATCGGAAACGAGGAAGAGAGTAGAAATGTTTGTTGAGAAGGGTGATGAACAAATATTAAGGCATAAATATAAAGAGGTCGATGGAAATTTAATTGAGAGGGACTGAGGGAGAAGTGCAAACTTTCTTTTTTGGATTCTATTCAGAATGAAACTTCCAAATAAGATATACATGGAAAAATAGATTAAAAAGAAAACATTGTTCCTGAGGATATAAGCCTGGGCTTCAGTATTCGATTATTATACTTCCATCATCTATATGGACTGCCCATATACTGTACGCATGAATATATGCTCCTCCACCCATGTGCTGCAGGCGCATAATTACATACAGCAGTAGTCGCCATTATGTAGCTATATCTCTGAGCTCTGATGACATATGGAGAATGATCTGTTGGGAAGAAGAGTGTGTTTGGAAGGCCTGCGCGCGGGAATGCAACTGACAAGCGCATACATGGACTTGTCTCTCGCGGCTCAGGACCCTGTTGAGGGACGACGACGAAAGCCAAGGACAAAATAGAAGAAACGGAGCAAAACGCAAAAAGCTACTCCTGTACGGTGACTAGGCATACAGTATGTACAATTGCATCATGTCATCATGTGGTGATCCAGGAGCTAGTACTACCATGAGTAAGCTAGCTAGGTGGTGCACAGAGAGCAATAGTATGCAAAAGCTGGAACATGACTGTTGTGGTCCATTTCCCCATCAGCCCTAGCTAGATGGTGCATAGAGAATACAATACTCTTTTTGAAGCTGGTATGAGAATTAAGCAAAATTGATAGAGTTAAATACATAAAAAATAAGGATGAGAGACATAAAGATAGAGATTTATTATAATAAAAAAGATATATCGAGAAGCGAGAATGTCTAAATATTTTGAGAAAACTTAAAATTACTAACATGGCAAGTATTTTGAAACAAAGGGAGCATGGTATTAATAGTACTACTACTACTAGAGTGAAATGAAATGAAGAAAAAGGAGACGACACCACAAAACAATGTCACTTTAAGACGTCTAGTTGATCGTGTTTTTTCCTTATTGCCTTTAACCAAAAGAATTCAACAAGTTTGATCAATTTAACAATATGACAATGATATTCATCAATTTTGTAAGGAAAATATTTTCATATGATTGCTAAAATTGATCAAAATTATATGGATTTATGATCAAAGTATAGGTGAAACGTGCGGTCAGTTCTTTGTCGACCGAGAAGGGAGTACTATTTTCCATTCGGTTAGGAGCCTAACATGTTTTTTTCTTTATTACTCATGTATTTGGTCTTTTTCTAATTTATTAGCCAACAAATTTTACCATACCAACCAAAATTACCGAGGAGGCATTAGGTATGAAGGAAGGTGCATCAGAAAGCGATTTTAAGAAGAAAGTAGTGGGGGTGGTGGAGAGAAGATTTTGACTAAAACTTGTGGATAGATTTTTACCACAAATTAATTTCTAAAAATATTAAACTAAAGTAAAATTATAAGTGAATTTATATAATTAAGTCTATTCTTAAACATGTCGTCCATAAAAATGTACTACTAGTCCTACTACTAGTACTGTAGAGACGACAAGAGCAATCAGCGCTGGACCAATCGAATCAAGCCACAGCCCAGCTGGGCGCAGTTGTTTACTCGCCGCGCACGCCGGCACCAGCTCGGCTGGTGGTGACCTGAAATTCTGTGCCAGAGAGCGAGGCTAACCCCACTCCGTGTGCAGCAAGCAGTTGACTGGAGGGAGGGAGGCTTACAGGTCGAGGCGAAGGTATAGGCTTTCCTGCATACTAGGAGTACTAGATGCGCACGCGGCCTGCAGCGGGTCTGGACGTGGACACTGGCAGCAGCTTGTTGCAGTGATCGGGCATGGCTCATCATGATCATGTGCACTGGCCGGTAACAAGCCAAGAAGAAGAGGAGAGGCGGAGGTTCATTATTTCTCTCCACCGAATAAAAAAAATTCATTGTTTTTCACGTCTTGTACTTCTACTACTACTCTCCATGCAGTACTAGTAGTACTCCTACTACTACTAGCTGTGGAGATCGATCGAGTGCATGGTTCCATGGACGACGACGGAGCGCCACTCTGCAGGCACAGTCTCGCTCTCCTTCAGGTTTCAGCAGAGGTTTCAGCGAGAAAAAAGATAAGAGAAGGTCGTGTCACATCACCTGGAGAGGAAGACAGAGCTTGAAAGTGAGGGAGAGGGTAGAGTAGAGGAGCGATGATGGAACGGGTGGACTACTAGAGCCGGGAAAGCAAGCAAGCAGCAGTCGATGTTGTTTTCAATTTCAGCCTCACTTGCTAGTCCAGGCCTCGCTCCTTTCGCACTGACTGACGCCCCTGCCATGCCTCCTCTTCCCTCCATCGAGTCAAAACACCACCCCATACGGTTACAAGTGGCACCAGCAGAGTAGACAGAGGAGTATCATGCTTTCTCTGTTTTCTCTCCTCGCGACAAATTGCTTTTACAGCGAGCTCATTTACAAACAGTATATATTTAATTACTACTAGTAATTAAGAACTGAACCGATTTTACTAAAACAGCAGTAGTGGCTCCCAATTCCCCAACTCCTTACAAGTACTACGTGGCAGTATGTTTGTCCTGCGTTCTTGTCGGCTTGCTGTTGGGCTGGATCCACACGATCGAGTCAAGCAGACAGCAGAGGCGACAGCAGTACTTGCGCGCGTGAGCAGTATACTATAGATAGAGAAACCCCTGTTGTCGCCAAGAGAGCACTACTGTTCTGACTCATGATGACGTCGTCGTCCCAGCTCCCTCCCATCCCATGCACAGCGCCAGCAGCCCGAGCAGTGACGGCCGTCGTCGTCCATCCATCCATCCATCCGTCGACATGGACGGAGCGAGTAATAAAATAAATAAGCTTATTCTAGAAAAACTGAGATGAAAGAGTTTCTGCGAAGATTTTTACAAGTCGATCTTTGGTTGTGCCGTTGCATTAATAGGAACACACAACTCTTCGCCTGCGGACGGTGTACTGGTGGAAACATGCAGCAGGGTGAGAAGGAGCACGGTGGTGACATGTGCACTTTGCCCAGCCGCGCGACTAGACGGCGACGGCGACGAGACGCCACGCGGTGCACGTTGTTGTTGCCCGTCGTCGTCGTCCACACGTGTGATCGCGCACGATTGCTGCCCATCACCACCAACCTGCCCCGCCCCACGCGCGCATGCGCTCGATCGATCGGCTGACTTCATTCGTCCAGTGCCCCGTCATCAGCTAGGTAGCAACCTTTCGCGTGGTCTGTTATTTGTTTGGCAATGGAAAGAGTAAATTTCTTACAGATGGTTGGAGAAAATGGAACATGGGTAGGGACCCACTAGACAGACATGTTGGAGCCGTAGACAGCGCTCACAATATTACACAAGAGAAATATGATTTATTCTTGAAAAAGGCACGGCTAGCTCTTTGCTTGCGTTTAGTTGACAAACTTGGAAGGGTGTGTGAGAGTTTTATTGGAATAGTTCATGTGGCAGATACATCTTCTTTATCACTAAAGACAGCAATTCAATCTTTACTTGTTAGTCATCAATTGACACTCACTCAAATCCGAGGGCAAAGATATGATAGTGGGAGCAACATGAAAGGAAAAGTTAGTGGACTGAAAACTTTGATTATGAAGGAGTCTTCTTCTGCTTATTATATCCACTGTTTTGCACATCAACTTCAGATGGTCCTAGTTGCAGTTGCTAAGGGAGATGATGGTTGTGTGTGTTTTTTCTCTCAAGTAACCCGCTTACTGAACATTATTGGTGTTTCTTGCAAGCGACATGACATGCTTCGAGATGTTAGAGCTCAAAAAATTAAGAATGCAATTGAGTTGGGTGAAATAGAAACTAGAAGTGGATTAAATCAAGAGATGGGCTTATCTAGACCTGGTGACACTCGGTGGGGTTTTTACTATAAAACTATCTTGCACATTATTGATATGTATTCCACGATCCGAGAAGTACTCATGACCCTTGGAAAAGATCCAGTTGTTCGAGATGATTGGCCTAACATAAGAGGTATGGTGGATTCCCTTGAGTCATTTGAGTTTGTGTTTAACGCACATTTGATGCTTGTCATCCTTGGATACACAAATGAATTCTCTCAATCTTTACAAAAGAGGGACCAAGATATTGTTACCGCAATGTCGCTCGTTACTTTGGCCAAGGAAAAATGGCAACAACTAAGGTCAGATGGATGGGAAGAGTTTCTTAATGAAAAGGTTACACCATTTTGCGTTAAACATAGTATTGAAGTGCCACCACTTGATGAAAAATATTTTCCACATGGAAGATCATGGAGGTTCTATCCTAAACAAACAATTTATGATCATTACAAAAGGGAAGTGTATATTGGTGTCATTGATAGAATTAGACAGGAGCTTGACAATCGGTTTGATGAGGTCAATATGGAGTTGCTTCTTTGCATGTCAGCACTAAATCCATCCAACTCATTTGCTTCTTTCGATGCGCATAAAGTTCTTAGGCTTGCTGAGTTTTATCCAAAAGACTTTTCAAGTGTCCAGTTGATAAGGCTTCAATTACAACTTGATATTTTTATTGATGATATGCGGAAGGACGATAGATTCAAAGGTCTAAATAATCTTGGTGAGCTCTCTATTAAGCTTGTTGAAACAAATAAGCATGTTCTTTATGATTTGGTGTATACGCTTTTGAAATTAGCATTGATCTACCGGTGGCAACTGCAAGTGTTGAAAGAGTTTTTTTTCTGCATTGACTCTAGTAAAAGATAAGTTGAGAAATAGAATGGGTGATGAGTTATTGAATCATTGTCTGATCACATTTATCGAACGAGATATCTTCTCCAAACTAAGCGAAGAAGACATAATTGAATCTTTCATGGCCATCTGAAAGCGCAAAGTAAACGAACTAGACTAGATTTGATGTTGTACTTCTATTTGTGTAATACTATTTGTTATATTTGACAATTAATATCAAACGATCATTCGACTCCTTTTTTATCTTTTATACTAACTGTATAGAAAAAAAAAAGATTGAGTGCACACCCAGCAAAGAAATGCTGGGTCCGCCAGTGTCTAGCATGGGGAGGTCGCTCAGTCCACCACACAGTCAGCTAGTGCAGCCGTTCGTCACCCTTGCCAGTTGCCACGCGAGAACGGGGGCCAGTAGCTCCTGCCACGTCACTGGATTACCGTGAACGCGGGCCACTACACAGCAATAAGGGTCCCGAGCGCGCGCGCCCGCCCACCCGCCCGCCTGCGTCCCAATAGATCCAGCGAAACGTTGCGGAGAAAAGCCCTGGGCTTAAATCCTCGGCTCGCGCCGTTCATTTTGTCCCCGCGGGGGCCCAAAAGTGAAATCCATGGACTAATTTCTCTCTCTCACTTCCACTCTCCCTAGCGTTTCTCTCTCCTCGGCGTGGAAACTATATTTGGCTGTCCTCCGGTCCCAAGTCTCTCTCCCTTGTCTCTCTCTCGCTCTAATAGTGTCTCCCTCTTCTCCATTGCATATCTGCCCCGTGCCATGCTGCTACTGCTCCCTCTCCTCCGCCTCTAGTTGCTTCCTCTCGTATCTCTTACCTAATACTACTACTGCTCTCTCGCCTCCCTTCTCGTCTTCTGCAGCTCACGCGCGTACGCCCGCCCCGGCAGCAATCAAGCCACCAGGAGCCCAGGAATTAAGCGAGGAGGAGGGAAGTGGTTGGCGCGCTGGACCGGGCCGGCCGGGCGGATGGCATGAGCCGCCGGCGGCCCGGATGGTCCCAGCTCAGAAGCTGCACCTCCTCCGCGACGCGCATGGCGCCACGCCCGTCGGCGTGAGAGTGACCACGGCGCCGCCGTCCATCCACATGGCCCAGGAGCCCCATCTCGACCAGCACCGCGAGTCGTCCAGTAAGCAGCCGCCGCCGCCGCCGCAGGAGGGGCAGGCGGACCCGGAGAGGCGTCGCCACGGGAAGGCCGACGAGCAACCGGCGCTTCTGCTGCCGCCGACGACCGCCGGGGGATTCGTTGTCAGTCAGGAAGCCGCCGCGGCGGGCACCAGCGG
Source organism: Oropetium thomaeum (assembly GCA_001182835.1). Taxonomy (NCBI): domain Eukaryota; kingdom Viridiplantae; phylum Streptophyta; class Magnoliopsida; order Poales; family Poaceae; genus Oropetium; species Oropetium thomaeum. The sequence goes on along the minus strand of LFJQ01000006.1, from coordinate 1,526,191 downwards.
AAGCAGCAGCGGCGGGAGCAGCAGCGGGAACGGCGGCGCCGGGGACTGGCTCCGGCTCGGCCTCTCCCCGGCGTCGTCGTCCCCCGGCGCCGCCCCGGGTTCCCATCCGCACCAGCTCGACCTCTTCGCGGACCGCGCCGCGCGGCCGTTGGCCCAGCGCCCCCCGCCGCTGCGGGGCATGGACGTGGCGTCGTTCCTACGGCCGGCGGTGCCCGGCATTCCGCAGGAGTCCATCGCTCTGTCCGCGCCGCTCGCGGGACCGCCATGGCTGCCGCCGTGGAGCCCGGCGGCAGGGGCGCAGCCACCGCCACCGCCGACGCTTCAGTTCGCGCACCGCACGTCGTTCTACGCGCCCGGCCCCGGCGCGTCGGGCGGCGTGGACACGATCAGGGTCCTCCTTCCGCCGGCGAGCCTTGCCACGCCCGCCGGCGTATGGTTCGTGCTCCAGGCCGCGCCACACCAGTACGTGTGCTCCGGCGAGCATTTCATGTGTTCTCTCTGTGTCTCTCCCACTCACTCCCTTGACGGTTTTTTTCACACGCACTTGGTGCATACTAATCGGATCCAACTAATTCACGCAAAACGTGGTGCACACAGTAACCGCCTTTGTTCTTCGTCTTCTTTCCTGAACCTGAACTGAATCTTCGAATTTTTCCCCCCCCCCCCCCCCCCTTGTGAATTCGTGCGCAGAGGGAGGGAGCCATTCTTGCCTCAGATTCCTAGGAGCTACTTACGGATCAAGTAAGTATACTATTCTTCTACCCATCTTTCCCTCTTCTTTATAAATCCAAATTTGATGCATCAATTTTCATGCCATGCTGTATTATCGTTACTTGGGATTCTTCGATGATTTTCTCCCCCCTTTTTTGAACGCTCTGGATTCTTTCATGTTTTTATTTTTTCCTCAAGCAATGCTCCTTATTTCGGGAGTACACACTCTACCAGAAAAACTTTGACATACAAATTGTATTCGTCATCTTTTGATTTCTCCATACCATTAGCTCCTCTTCCTTTTCTTTTTCTATATCTTTTGATGATATTCTTCGTCCTCCAGGGATGTGAGGGTGACGGTTCGGCTGTTGATCAAGTACCTGGTTCACAAGCTTGGACTGGAAGACGAATCAGAGGTACACACAGTAACTTCTCAGCATACCATCCTGTTTTCCAGTCCTCCCCTTGGATTAAATTTGTTGATTGAAGCTTTAAATTTGCTGTGTGCATGGTTTCTCTACACACATACATCTCTCTCCTTTTGTTGCGGTGCCTTTTTCTCTGGCTCTCTTTTGGACGGAGAGCATTGTATTTTTTTTTCCCTGTCTTAAACTCGCCATCGTGCATGTTTCCGGCCCCTTGCTTTCCCAACATCGGTGATGAAAGGAACTCGAGAGCTAGAAAAGGGACTGCTTGTACCATACAGACGTGGGACTACACAAGCAATAATATATATATATATATCTTTAGATATATATATATACACATATATCATCTTGCTGTGTGCCTGTGTATAATAATGTTAAGTGTGACAACACATGTAAGTTAGTACTTAGTAGTAGTAAGAGAGGAGGGAAGGTGAGGGGTGCATGTCCTGGGATGGGATGGCACATCATCTCCTCCTCCTCCACCTCCACCACCACTTGACAAGAGCGCTACCAAGGCTAGGTAGAGGAGAGGATTAGTAGTGAGGGCGTTAGATAGAGGGTTAGTTATCACTGGCTAGTGATGGATTGATGGGCCTTGTTCCTTCTGCCTCTCTCTATCTCACTCTGTATAGGGTGTAGCTGCCCGGGTGCACACAAACACACAAAAGCTTACAAGGCTAGTGCGTGAGAGCTCTCTATAGGCTGGCTTGTGCATGCAGTAGTAGAGCCGCCCTCTCTAGCGCACCTTTCTGTTCTTTCTTTTCCTATGCAAACCGTAGGCTCTGAAAATGGCTAGCTAGCTGGGGGAGCTCATCATTGCTCGAGCTGAGGCAGCAGGCAGCAGCTAGCCCCCTTCTCTCTCTTCTCTCTCTCTCTCGTCCTTTCGGTTCGTGTCCAGCCTGGCCTCCTCTCTTGCGATGCCGCAAATGGAACAACATGCATGAGTCGTGTAAGGCGCGTGATGTGAGTAGATTTGTACACGTACATATATACTTATATATATATAAGTATATATATAAGTATATATATGTATTGTATAGAGAGTGGCGTGTGTAAAGAAAGTAGTACTAGTATTGCGAGTCTTGAGTGAGATGGATCTAATGTGGACACGATGGTGCCCTAGAAAAAGCTTCCCTTCACCTACCATGCATCACTGAAAGCTATGCACCAGCCTCTACTCACCGTATGGAAGCCATCAAGTAGCCCGGCCTCTTTCTCTCTCTCTCTCCCTCTGTATGTGTGTGTAGAGAGAAAGAGAGAAGAAAGAGCATGCATGTGTGCACACGAACAACTCACACCATTTCTTGCTGCTCCATCGATCTCACTGGGGGATGGATCCTTTTCATAATGACTCGGGGATCTTGCTTCCCTTTTGCACTCGATAGGCCTGTGCCTCGCCGCAAGCCTGCATATGCTCGCAGCAACTGCAATGATAGGCCTCTTTTTGTTCAAGACTGCACACACATTCATACGCATACTAGCTGGGTACTAACTCAGCATTCTGCACCCATGCATGGATTGGCGCCGTAGACCATACTTTTGTTTTTTTGTTATCGTACGTATTATTATTATTATTATTATTTTGTTTCTACGTGCCTACCTGTCTAGTACTAGTACTACTACTACTATTGTTTTCCCAGGCCGTCCCTGCTGCGATATACTTATAAGTACTAAAACTATCAATTCATGCAAACCGACTTGAATAGTCAGGGAATCTTCTGAGTGTGTGTGGCTTAAAACAAAAACACAACTGCTGATGAGAGCGCTTGTTCCACTACTAGCAAGTACCGGTCGATAGCACGCAACACGTATACTGTACACTGGTACCAATTGGAGTAGAGAACTATAGAGATGCCGTCATACCCAATGATGAAAGGGCAGTTAGCTTTTCAGGTGTCAACACTGCGCCTGTCAATTATGCATGTAATGTACTAGTAAATCATACTAGAAGAAAACCCTCATTCCTACTGACTTTATTCCTCCGGCCAAGCGTTTTAGTCATTAGATCCTCTGCTCTAAAAAAACTCCAAATGAGCCTTAACGTGACTTCGCATATGTTGTTCTTCAGTTCGTTTGATGGCAACCGTGTCTTTGCATTTATTTTCAACTAAGAGAGAGAGAGAGAGAGAGAGAAAGAGAGCTTTCATGTGTTCACAGAAGAAAAAAAAACATGTTAAATGCTGTGTTTGGGCCTAAAATTTGAAGAATATTGATCAGTGCTGTGTACGTTAAGGTAGCAGCTAGCCGTCATATACATTAAATGCGTGAGTATGCCATGATAGATTCAACGTCGTACATCACTGATTATTATCATTAATATAAAATAATGTTGCTTTCTCCGTAGGGATACCGAATGAAATAATTATGGCACCTCTTCATCGGTTATATGTAGTGTCAGTCATAACCAAGCTTGGTCTGATAGTTTTAGCGCGGTTCGGATATGGACTGTCTCGCCTTAGAACTTGCAAACCAGGATTTCTGATCGACTTGGTAGGTGGTAGCTCACACATAATGATAAATTGACTAGACAATTCTTAGTTTGCTCTTACTTCTGTATTGAATTTAATAAGAAGAAGAAAAAAACAATGTTTTGAAAGTATTGTGTGCTAATTTTTTTTTATCATCTTAAGTCCTGGTTCTCTAATAAAAATGAATATTTGGTGCGCTTGGAGCTACTTGAACTAATTGCGGTAGTAGTAATTTCCTACGTATGAGATAACACTGAGAATATAATGATTTAAATTTTAAAATATACACAATGCAAGTTGTAATGCTAAATTGGTAATGAATAGAGTAAATTCCGAGGTCCGGAATGATTTCGGAGAGAAGAAATTGACCCTAAGACAAATACAACCTAGCAAAAGAAATAATAATAGCAGCTCTATGAGCTTATAGTCCTTTTTTTTTCCTTTCAACTATGAATTTTGTATTGATATATATGTACCTCCGTTATAGATGTTGCATTTAAATTTAAAAAACTGGAGGTAGTACACAAAGCGCTGTCAACTAGCATATGAACCTTTCAACAAAATTTGCAATTACTATGAGACCTGCTGTTGAATGCATGACCTTTCATATTACCGTACCGCTGCCATGCAGAGCAGGTTTTTTTTTTATTCCCTTTATACATAAAGTTGCCATGCAAATTAAATAAACATATCTGTAGTCAACTTTGTCTCTACCAACCAATTCTATATTATCTAAACTTTCTATATCAACAATAATTGAGTAGGTTCTTTTGCCAGAGAGAGAGATTACTAGGTTGAAACGTGTGTCAATCTCTAGTAGTAGCAGTAAAAGAGTAGGGATGCGCATGTGGATTTGACAATCTGTAGAATATGGAATGTGGCCAAGCTTTTCATAAGATATTAATGAGGGCTTAGTGGCAGGTCCTAGCTAATCAAAAAGATTCCATCTGTTTATGCTTACACGTCACCGGAACGCCTTCTCCACCACTTTCTATATGAATATTACTGTACTTTCTTCATTGTCTGCATAGTATATTGATGCTCTATGTTTTTCCTTGGTTGCCATATCTCGATCCCTCTAGCCGTTGTTCGTTCATGCATGTTGATTCTTTTGTCATGCTATCGTTGAGCTTACCTCAGTCATCAGAGTACTTCTTTTTTTTTTTCGGAATCACTCATCAGAGAACTGTGAACCACTTGCAAGCCAAAACATGTGATGCATGAACTACACTACATAGATTCTTTTTCTCACATCATTTAAAGAGCAAAAGCTAATAACTTGAGATAGATTAGATTTAAACTTCAGTACTAGCAGGAGCAGTATAGGGTTTGTATGTGTGGCTAGATGACAAATAGAAGGAAGTTTATTTAGTAGTGCTGTGCACTTTGTTGGAATATTAGCACATACTACGTGTGTCCCCATCTCTTGGCCATGGATCCAATGAAATAGATCCACAAGAGCACTAATTTTATGCCCATATGATTGGCGTCGATCGGAAGGTAAAAGGGAGGGAGAAAAGAGCAATGCGTGTGTGCATGGTAGTAGGGACGTGCAAACGAATGCATTGTGTGTAGAGAGAGAAAGCGAAGGGGGAGAGAGTGAGAGGGAATAATATGCCAAGTTGCATATAGAGAGGGCATCACAATATAGTGGAGAAAAGAAGGGAATAGATGGACGAACAAGAAAGCCAAAGAGGACCACACTAACTTGTAGGAACACACACTACACAAGCAAGGGTAGGGCGCGCGCGCGTGCATGCATGCACGGTACGTGCCATTAAACTAACTGGCCTGTCGTCGTTGTTAGCTCTTAGTTTGTGCTATCTGTTCGCCGGATGATGATTAAAAGGCGGCAATGTTTCTTTTTTTTTTTGCGACGAGAAAAAGGAGGCAATGTTGCAGGCTGCAGCACTGAGAGCTTTAGAGCTAGCCCTTGAAACAAGGAGTTCTGAACAAAGAGGGCACAGTGTGGATTATTGGTAGCTTTATTAGTCCCATCTTAGTGCACCTACTACCAATATTGGTAACGATAAGTTCGGAATCAAGAAGGAAATATATTCAAAATCTCACTGTGATCACTATGCAGTGTTCCCTTCATTACACACGCCTCACAACAGAACGTAGCCTGTATTATTAGCGGGCTAATCAATGTGCAGAAAAAAGGCTGTGATTAGAGAAAATGTAAGAGAAGAGAGTCGGTGGATGGAGTGTTAGTTGGAAGGTACTTGTTGGTGGCGTGGCCAGGAAATATTCCCTGGGGCAGAGGATGCTTGCATTGCATTTGTCCATGCATATGCTTTGCATGTATCCAAAACCAAGTCTAGCCAAACCAACGTGAACCAGCTCTGCACGCTGCCTCTAGCTTTCCTCATGCATGTTATAACCTCATCTCATACATCATCATGCATTCCGGTTGGTGGACTCGCCACATCAATCCAATTTCCTTGCATTGCATGGGCATACGACTTCTTTATTTGCACACTAGTGGCCGGCCTTCTAATCTACAACCTAAATGTTTAGGTACGTTCACATTATTATCTTATAAAGCATTTGCTTTGAAATTGTAACAACAAATACTACTAAATATCTAATCCTTATATATAATAATTTATAGACATATAGGAGTATATAGCAAAACACTAGTACTTTATTAGTATTACTCCCTCTGTATATGTTGGCTAGTAGCAGCGGCTCATGAGTCACATTGATACTGCTTGGTTCCTTCGGGGAACAGGACGGTTTTGGACAGGCTCACTCGAGCCCGGGCTAAATCTCAGTCATCCGATGATGGTCCGAGGGCCGATACTAGACCACGTCACTGGCTGCGTCGCTACATCCTAAGTATTGTTGGGATATAAATGCAACATCTTGCATATAATTGACACTACATGTCAGCTACCTTAAGAAATCTTATGATGGCAATTTTATACATATACCAGCCGGTGGTCTTTATATAATTTTGCATCTATGCGGTCGATTAGCAAAGTGTCAAGCATGATTAAGGTGTCGTGTCATATAGGCACGATTGATGGGACTAAAGATTCATGTATTCCCAATAGTATTTTAGTATTGTTTTATATAATATGGATGCTCCTTTTCGTTTTGTTTTGTTGTTGATGTGGTACATGATTGCAGTTTTATAACTCCTACTCTCTTGTCCTTGTTTGATTAGTTGAGGGTGTTGTATTCTATGTAGGAAATTCCATCTATACACATGGTCTTGTTAGACCTAGCACACTAGGGCTTGGTGTTTATTCTTGTCTTATTGCTATCTTACAAATTATTTTTTTGGTCATATCGTGCTGATGTGCACAGAATTGTCCAGTTATAGTAGGTATACAGCACATATCGTACAGATATGCACAGATCAGAAGTAAGGCGATAGCGATGGAGTACTTCATCATAGATTCAATTAATTCCGTAATAGTACATCGTATACTTAAAGTTGTTCTGTAGCATTTAGAGTGTGTACTTAATTAAATGAGGTGTAGTACTTCCTCATTGTGCGTGTGACACGTACAATTTACCATACTAACAATGACATGTAGATGGTTAAGTAACAATGAATCATTTTTGTTGACTTCTGAAATTATATATTTGCATCCCTCGTCACACACACTTGTGTCCCAAATGCCATGCCTCAAGGAATAATTTAAAAACATCTTGTTGAAATGAATTTTAGAAATCTTGCATCTGCTTTATATGTATTATTTGGGTACACTTTCCATATATCTATAAGCATTTTAAAGGTGGGGATCCTGATACGGAAGGGGGGAGGTAACCATGTAATTATCAAATTGAATATCCTCGTTCCCTCGGAGTAAAGCAACTGAGCACTTGAATCGCCGTCGTCGGTGGATGGGGGAGGTTGAGGGGTTGGACTTCATCAATCTGAAAACATACCACCAGAAAAGCCCCACTCGTATGCAGCTCAGAATCATATTGAAGAACTGCTCTTCTAACTGAAAGAAATTTGCCATAACCTTGGAACCAATGATCCTTCTCAGTTTGAGTTTTATTTATTGTAGGTTCGGATCAAGAACCATTTATTTTATTTAGTACTATGCATCACGAGGTCAATTTTCGGTTGCGCGGCGTGAGCGTGATCTGCTGTCACGTCCGTGATGTCGGTGGCCCGAATAGAGAAAAAGAAAACAAGGTAGGGCCATGGCATGTTTGGTAGGCAAGCATCGTCACTGCATCACTGGGGATGGCGAGAAGAAACAACGCTGTCACGGGTGTGGGCTTTTTGTTTTTGCATGATCCCTTGAGAGTTTCGGGAATTGGGAATGGAGTAATCAGAGCCTAACCAATTAGCATTCAGTTTTGTACTTGGAGCTTATTGCTTAGTAGTAGGTTTTGAATTTGTTTATGGCAGGAGTCTATTAGTCTTGGCTGTTAGGCTCTTTTGTTTATAAGGCAGCCATTGACTTGAGCTCAGGGTTAAAAAAGAAAAAAATGGTAAGAAGTACGCGTGGATAGTTAAATATTTAAAAACGGAGGGACAAAGAGTTCGTACAGTTTAGCATCTCAGATCTGTGATTTGGAGTTGGAGTAGTATAGGTTTTGTTTTACTTGCTCTGAGATCTGTGCTTCGTGCTCTCAGATTAATTAGCCTAACTGCATGCATGATGTTGGGTCGGTTTTGGAACTTGGGGGCAGGGCACATGAGGGGGGGGGGGGGGGGGGGGGCGTAGGGGGGAGAGAAGGTAATATGCAAATGCCATCAGCGCACAAATTAAACAGGGGAATCGAACATCGCCATCAGGAACCACTTCATCTGTCTCCGTGCATCTTTTGTGTGTGTCGTCGCTTTGTCGAAAGCGTCATCAGCCATGGGCATTTCGCAACTTTGCAACGCCTGCTGCTTCCTTCATCACCTCACAATGATTACTACTAGTACCCTACTACATTTCTGTTGCTTGGCTTAATTGGCTGGCTTGTATTTCAAATGTCACGCGTGTGCTTATTTGGTCGTAGTTTGGGGCTCATTGGTGGTTTGGAGCCATATGCAAATCGTTTCAGAAAAGTGGTTGGAGTGGTCGATGCTCTCTGAAGAAGTTTCAGTAGTTCGCTTTAGTGTTATGAATACAATACTGAACTGAACTGAAACTGAAACTGACTGACAAAACATGCGTGTAATTATACAGGTGGAGATCACTTGCCGAGGGCGACCGGTCCCCCCGTTCTTGACCCTGCAGCACGTCCGGGACAGCATGTGGTGCCAGGGGGACGACGCCGTCTCGCCGTCGGTGGCGCCGGACATGCCGGCCGCCGCTAACCACCACCTGATGGTTTTGCAGTATGGCAGAAGACCGTAGTAGGCAGACAGACAGACAAGACGCAACAAACCCTCCCTTCCTTCTCTGATGACAGAAATGTACGTAAGTAGATCCTGCTCCATCTTCACCGACAAACAATTGGCGGCATGACGGACGACACAACCTCCCGACCGCCTGCATGCGCTCTTGAGGCGCTGCTACTGTTGATGATCTGCTGAAGAACAAACAAACAAACAGAAGGAAACGTGTCAAGTTTTTTTGCCCCTCCCTGACGACCGTTCTTCATCGGCACCCCGGATGAGAGGGGCTGTTTCTTGGCCTCCCCGTCCTCCTCCCCAATTGTTTTCTCCCCACTCAATTATTGTGGGAGAAAACAGCTTGCTGGAAATCGCCTGCCTGACTGGGTTTAATTTTAGATGGTGAGTCTGTGGTAACAAGAACAAGGAGGGAAGAACCTTTCACTGAAACAGTCAGTAGTGTGACTTCCCGAGAACGAAGCCATATATTTTTGGGCGGCCTTTTGACTCCACCTGATGATCCACACTAATTTCAGCTGTGTGACACGTTTCGTTCTCTGTTTCCTGCTTGCTTGCTTCCGTTGTTTGTGCTGGAAGCAGCGAAAGTGCTGCTGTTGTTGTTGTTGTTGTTGTTGTTCCCGTAGTAGTAGTAGTAGTAGTAGTAGTAGTACTAATGATTAAAAAGACATCTCGATCGGCAGCAGAGAGCAATCCCACTGAGAATTTCATTTGTTCTTGACTTCACCCTGAGAAAGCTCCAACAGTACTACCTCACCTCGCCTTTTTTTTTTCTTTTTCTTTTTTGGTTCAGTGCTTTCCACATCTTGTAGCATATATAACATCAGGTTTCAGTTGGGATATATATGTGTGCGCGCCAACAATCGCCCTCCTTTTAACCCTTTTGCTTGACTGACTGACTGAACAGACTTTAAGCAGTTGGAGTGTAGACAGTAGAGACTTGTGACGAAAGTTGCTTGTCGTACTAGTTTTGAGTGCATCATGTATGCATTGTATGTTTTTTTAAATTTTCTTCGATGGTACATATAGCGCGTACGTATATTTACCGACTTTAATTATACGTAATGGAGATACTGACTGATATACAGAAGCACCAAAACACCGGTGAACGGAGCACATCCCCGACGTGAATGTGTCACCGACCGATCGAGTACCTTTCGTCCCAACAGCGGGCGCTTTCGTGCGCCAGTAGCAGGTCTCCATCGCCGCCAGTCGAGAGAGCACGAGAGAGACAAGTAGTGATAGGGCTGGCTGGCTGTGCTCAAGTCAAGTGAGGTCAGGAACGGGGAAGAACAGTACACATATTACAGGAGGAAGAAGAGACGCGAGAGCGCCGTCGTCGTCGACGATGACGACGACGGAGCGAGGACAATGCTGCCACTGAGAAGGACAAAGGAAAGGAAGATGTATCTGTGCTCAGCAGGTAGGTTCGACGATCTTGTTAATTTGAACTTCTTCTTCCCAGATGGCACGGCACGGCATGGCAGCATCAGCAAAGCATTGACGTTAGATGGGAGTTAAAGTTCTATAATATGTTATCTGGGCTGCACTGCACTGCACTGCACTGCAATGACGATGACAGAAGCACCTCAACAACCGTTAGTGTCTGTGCGTGTGCGTGTGCGTGTGTGTGTCTGAAGAAGCTCCGATCGATCGCCTGGGGGAAAGCAAAAATTCTGCTCTGACTGAAGAGAGGGCAATTCACCTGGTAATTAATCTGTCGTATGGGCTGCAAAAAGGAAGGGAAAGAAAGAAAGGAGCGGTGGCGATGGTGTCATCGAGAGGAGGTCAGAGAGAGAGAGAGAGAGAGAGAGCGGGAGAGAGAGAGAGAGAGAGAGAGAGAGAGAGAGAGAGAGAATCGCCTGAAAACGAAGTATACCTGTAAAATTCATTCAGGCGTTCTCTTTTCCTTTCCTTGGTGGTCTCGATGGATGCCGTTTCTGAACCTTCGGGCGCGGGCAGCAACAAGAAGCGCTGTCCGTCTGTCTGTCTGTCTGTCTGTCGCCTTCGTTCGTCCGGCCGTTCCGCTCCTTCGTCGTCATGGTTGGATTATGGTGGCGTCAGCACACCTAAGAATGACATCAGCAGCAGCATCATACGGTTTTCCTTGGCTTGCTGCGCTGCGCTGCAACAGGACACGTGATGAAATGTGCGCGCGGAAACTGGAATGGAACGCTGATCCAATCCCCTGCTGAATTAACGAATCGGCCGCCCCGCCGTTCCATCCAAACGTACGGGTGAGCGCGGCTCCATGACAATAATAGTAATCAAAGCTTCTTCTATAATTTTGAATGAGAAGGACTCAGACGGTGGGTGGTGATGATGGGCCGTAACTTTTTGGTGTCCGTGGGCCGTGGCTCACACGTCCAAATCGATCGGATCCGACGCGCTAGCTAGCTGTTCGAAGAAGGCGACGCTTCGAACCGATGCAATTGTCACCCGTGTGCATGTTGCAGGTCGTCTTCTTGTGCGAGTAGTAGTATTTCATTCATCAGCGGCATCGATCGTCATCATTGCTCCCAAGGCTGGAGGAGAGTCCAAGCGCGCGCGCGCGCACACACACACCTGACCTGACCTGACCTGACCTGACCGGACCTGACGCGTCGTCGATCGTCGTGAGCAGCGCATTATTATTCCGCCGTCTCTGGAAATATAAATGGACTCGACACCCTCCTTTCGCTTTATGCCCAATAACTTTTCTGAATGTGGTTTCATCCAAAAAAAATAATAATAAAAATTCTGAATTTGGTTGCGTACTCGTGTCAACGAGCTCGATATCCGGCACGTCTTCCCGCTCCCGATAGCACTGTGCAAAAACAAACGTATTACCGGGCATGTTGCCAAATGCAGCAAAGCTGAAAATGTGTGTTCCTGGGACGTACATGGAAACACTCCTGGGCTACGCGGTCGAAAAACAAAAAGACTACTGGGCCGAATGCAGCCGACAGGCCCAACACATGCATATGCTATGCTATGCATGCATGTAGTACGACGTTTCTCTCTGCGCCTGGCCGCACCCACACTCATGCAACGACCTCGACCACCCCCCCCCCACACACACACACACACACAGCAACCACGGCGGTGTCCGTCCATTTCAGAATGACTGAATGAGCAATACCTGCACCTACTACGTACTAGTATTTTTGCGACACGAAAGCAAAGGATATAGTATATAATATAGGGGGTAATTAATATTATTATTGCGAATATAGCATTATAATATATGTTACATGGATCTCAAAGACACACCAAGTTCCAGAGAGACCCACACGACGAGAGAGACAGTCCTACATAGCTGTCATTATTACAGCAGTATTATTATGCAACACAAATAATGTGCTGATCTGACACGGGGGGGGGAAGACCACCATTATAGGGTCACAACTCACAACTCACAACTAAACGAGAGAAATAATTAAGCGACTCGATCGATATAAGCATATAGGTAGGAGCCGCTCCATCATCTTAACTTTATTTGCCTCCGGCCGGCCGGCTACGATCACATATCCCCATCATATCAAAGGAGGAAGCTCACAAGGAGAGCCACATGAATAAACCTCATAGGCTTATAGATGTACCCATTTGCCCCGCCCTCCAAGCACCTGCGTCAAAAAAGAAAACAGTTTTATTATTATAATCTGTATATATATATTACTATAACCAATACACATCTCTAACTCTGTTAATGATCTATAATTTATATCTTTTACTCACATCTCGACCACTTCATCACCTTCATCAATGAAAACAAGCACCACAGGAATATCATTCAGTCTAGGTGAGTACTAAACAGGAAAACAAATGTGTGACTGATTAGTGATCATATAACATAGAAATGCTTAATCATGACATGAACAGATTAGATGACACTAATGGAAGTTAAAAGACAGAAGTTCCTTTCTCTTTTTCTTTTCCATACAAATTTATACCTTCACTTCCAGTAAGAGTTCGTAGCCAGACATTCCATCAAACATGTCATAATTAGTCAAAATCAAGTCCACGTCATTTTCCTACATTCAGAATCGATTAAGATAAGCGTATCAGATAGAACCAAATATATAACCATAATACTACAAAAAATGCATTATCTAAGCTAATAGTTGCATCCAATAGATAATAAAACCATAAAATTGATATACCCCATCCAGAAAGTACAAAGCCTCCTCAGCACTAGCTACAGTAGTCACTGCAAAAAAAGGAAATATGTTAATCATGAAGAACATATATAGCTCTGAAATATAGATGATTGGTTGCAAAACAGATATGAAAATTCGCTCGTAGCAGTCATCGTACCTTGGATGTTGAAATAATTTAACATTCTTGCCGCGATGATGCGGCCAAGGCAGTTATCGTCCACTACAAGCACGTGTGGTGAGGTTGCCATTTTCAAATCACACAAGCTGCAACCTTGGATATGATATTTTCTTCGTGTATTGGAATTTTTGTTGAGAAAGAAAGTGTGGCAAAGGCTCTATTTATAGAGTAATTTGGTGGTGAAGTTCATATCTTCCAAGATTTCAAAATCAATTTTTATTACAACACGTAGCCAGAGCAGCCCAACGTATATTATTTTTTATTTAAAACACAACAAGCGAACCGTAGCTAGAGCAGCCTGTCGTATCAAGTTTTACATAATGGACAGACAAAGTGTAGCCAGAGCAGTCCATCATATATTAACTTTTCACAACAAGACAAGCGAACCATAGCCAGATCAGTCCATCATACGTTAACTTTTTTACAACAGACAAGCGAAGCCAAAGCAGTCTCTTATATCATCATAATATGTGCGCAAAGATATCTTGGATATATTAAAAATATATAGATATGCATAGTTGATAGATCATATGTTGTTTTTGTTTATAAAATAATTATAGTAGACGTGTGACATTTACGGTTAGCTTTTTTGTTTTGATGAGCTTGGTTGTTTCCGGAACAATCTCCAGCCGTGATCTAATAATTTACATCTAGGCCTGCTTCAGATTACAGGGATTTTTTTTTGAATCATTCGTTTAATTTTCTAATAAAATGTAACTAATGCCTATGAAAATTGCTGTGAGAAAATCATATGTTTCGAAGAAGCCTTTATATCCTTTTATCTAGCATATATGGTGTGATGGCAAAGTGCCTCTAGCAAAAGTCCTGTGATAAACTATTTGAACAACGATTTTTTACATTTCGCATAAACTATTTGAACATTTATAGTATAGAGTTTCAACAATTTTGTTCAACACCTAGCCTGTGATAATCTGATTCAATATTTTAAATACATTATTTTCAACATTTATAATGTATTATTTTAATTTTTATAATCGATAATGGATGATGATGGATGAAGCGAAGGGCTGAAGGCTGAAAGAATAATACGGGCGCTGCAGTCCGCAGCGGGACGAGCGCCAGTTAGTTAATTGACACTTGAATGTTAGATAGAGAGTCCTGTTAAATTTCGTGTGAGGCAACGGCATACACACGTGGCTTCAATTTTCGACTCAATTTTCCTATTCATTTCCTTATCCCCAAGCCTAAAACCTACGCGCGGTGCGACCTTCTCTTTCACGCTCTCTTTTTTTATTCCTGGAGCTGCATTGCATTGCATGATGCGGTGCGAAGAATTTTGCAGCCATTCAAAAGCATATGGGGTCAGCTCAGCTATGGAGGGACGACAGAAGGAAATAAAGAGGCGTGGGAAGGGTTTGCAGAAGCAGAACCCGCTGCAAGTGATGCCATGCCACCCATGGCATGCCTCGATCGAGCGCCTTTTAATTTTGTCAGCCCGTGACCATCTCCATCTCCGTCTTCCCTTTATTAGCAGCCAGCCTGCGGCGCCCATCCTTCAGCCTTCAGCCCTTCACTTCATCCGTCGTCATGCAGCCAGAGCCCAGAGCCAGGTCCTCCTCCCGCCTGTTGTGCTGAGTGCCCCTGGCTCCGTGCGCCTTCAGGTTTACCACCACCTTTGAGAAGCTGAGAAAACTTCCGTCATAAAAAAGAAAAGAAGCTGAGAAATGGTGAGAACCGGGCCGCCCGATGGATGCCTGTGCCCCCGGGGAGGCGGGGATGAACAGTACGTACTACATAAACATAATTAGTACCGCCAGTACCAATCAGCTTCACAAGAAAAAGCACATACATACTGTAGTACAAAAAGATCCACGCTTTTTAACCTTGGGATTATCCTCTGACTCTGACAGTGCAAGTAATAAGAAGCTTGTGCGACAACAGACCGTAAAAATTAGCATCAATTAACTGTGACCGCGCGCGTTCGAGTGCCGGCGTCGTCTGGCCCTGACAGTGAAGCCTCTACTTTTCTTTTTCACTGTCAAAAAAAATGAGGACGCGTCGTCGTGGGGGCCTTCCTTCCTCTCGGGCTCATCGTCGTACGTCTTACACAAACATGGATGGAACGACCAGATCCAATCATATTAACTTTGTACTACGTAGTAATAATGTACGTACTGCTAATTATACGTTCACGTACCGTTTATTTTGGCCTCGCAGGCATTGACAATATTGGACCGACGACAGCCACTACTTGTGCTAGGGCTACACAAATTAAATTAACCATATCGACCGTATACTATAACTGTATAGGTAATCACCTCGGATCGAGAAGGTCCCCTCCGGCTGGGCATGCACGGTCGTACGAGGATAGTACCTGAAAAACACACCTGCTCCGCCGTTTCCTTTTTCTGAAATCAGTCTGCAATGGTGTGGTTCAATTATCTTGCATAGGTCCGCATTTGTAATTGTACAGTGACCATAGCCAAGTACTCCCTCCATTCTTCTAATATTATCACCGGTTAATTTCAATTTAAGCTCATCAGTGGTAACATTAAAAAAAAAGTAAAGTATAATAGAGGTCCCTAAACTATTTTTCATTGTGTCACTTAGATCTATAAACTCTTAAAATGACCATCTGAGTTCCTAAACTATTCACGTTATATTATTTAGGTCCATAAATTTTTAAAGTGAGTATTTAAATCTGATCTATTTTTTCTATGTCAAGTTAGGTCTAAATACTTATCTGAAGTGCAAAAATATGTAACGTGAGCGTTCCAACATGGATTAGTACTTAGCGCCTGAAGCCAGAGTTAACCTTTTTATTTTTATCACAAAAACCAAAATTAGAAAAGATCGACAAAAAGCTATTTTTTGTCATAGTATATAAGTTTATTTTTAGTAATTGACCTGGACAATTTGCTGAAGATTGTAAAAAACTAATCGGTTTTCATTGGTTTTAAAAGTTCTGGTCATATTTTGTGGTGCATGTGCAATACACGTACGTGATAATCCACTGTAGAGTGTCCACATCATATTTTCTAGTCTCCATTTATTTTGATTGGGATCTAAATTGACACATCTAAAATAGTTTAAAGATCTAGATGACCATTTTAAAAGTTTATAGACCTAAGTGACACAACGTAAATAGTTTAAGAACTTCTAGTGTACTTTACTCTTAAAAAAAAGATGAAGGTATTAGTCAACATTTCGTCAATTTGGACTGAAATATGGGCAAAACATTTCGTCAATTTGGATTGAAATATGGGCAAAACAACTCATCAGTGTTATGTCATTGACAAAAGTCTGGCTCTATGAGGGTCCGGACTTCATTGCGACTGCGTTAGCAGTTGATTGTGACCCTGTTATGCATTAATAAAGATAATCTCCCTTGCAAAAAAACAAACAGTCTTAAACGGTCGGTTCATTTCTCTTGATTTTTGCATCCATAGCAGTCTTAGAAAACCAGGTGAAGTAGTGTAACGACAGAAGTACTTTCATTTCCCGAAATATAATACTTTGTACTGATTTATATGGGGCTCTAAGACGAACGAACAAGTAAAATTTCTCATCTGTTACTGTTCATTAGAAATCTCATCTGTACGTGTTGCTACAAAGTTTTTTTTTTTGATCGGTTGATAAAACACGTGTTGCTACAAAGTTGGAGGAGCTGAGAGGTTGCACGTGACAGTTGAGACAAATGTTTGCACCCTAAAGTTCTGATCTATAGTAACGAGACGGTTCATTATTCGCACCTCTCAAAAGTTTCAAACTCCTCTCTCATGAAACAAGCGGTCACTGAAAATCCCAGCGTCATTTCTCGTGAATCAATTGTCTGTTCAGATAAGTTAATTGCTGTATGGTATTATTCGTAACCTTGATATGTAAGACCTCTGTTTTTTTATTATTAATACTTTTTATATAAATTTATATTAAAAAATTAATAATAATAAAACAGAAATAATACTAGTTATACTACAAGTAATTAGTATGTAAAATATTTTAAATCTATAATCAAAGTAATTGGTAAATTGTTTCTTCATTCATAAATATAAACATTTAAAGATATTTATTAAATTTATTAAACATTTTATAAATCTAAATAATATTATGTCTAAATATCTAATAAATTTAGATATTAAAAAATTTAATATTTATATTTATGGATAAAGGAATTAGTATAAAATCATTTAAATTCGTGGAACGGATGATTAATTTTTTCAGACCAACCCATACAGTACATGTCAGATCTATTTATTGCCACCCATCGGATTCTCACCTCACCAGTCACCAGTCACCACCACCCTGCCGCCCGCATTCACTCACACTCAAACGCACTCCCCCTCCCCTGCTCTTCTCCTCTGCTCTGCTCTGCTCTCTGCCAGTCTGCCTCTCTCTCGCCAGTAACATGCAGAGCCGCAGCAGGGGCACCGCCATTGCAGCAGCAGCGGCGGTGTTCGTGCTGCTGCTGGGCGAAGGCTTGGCCGCCGGAGAGACGGCAGCAGCGGCGGAGGACAAGATCGGCGTGCTGCCGGGCCAGCCGCCGGTGGGCTTCGCGCAGTACTCCGGCTACGTGACGGTGAACGCCGCGAGGAAGCGGTCCCTCTTCTACTACTTCGCGGAGGCGGAGGCGGATCCGCCGTCCAAGCCGCTGGTGCTCTGGCTCAACGGAGGTGAGAAACTGAAAGCTCGCTCGCTCGCTTTGCTTGTCAGTGCAGTTCGTCGCAGTCTCCGTCAGTGTAGCTCCATTATTGGGGAGGTCCATTTCTCAGTGCAAATGTACCTGTGCAAGCTGTGCTCGGTACAGTAATTTATAATAAATGAAGTAATTATAGTTGGTCTCCTGGAGATAGAAATTTTACACCTACTACTGAAAAGAAAAATAATAAGAAGTGATAATGTGACTTGGGATTCTTATTACAACTTACATGCATCACAGTACTACCTACTCGCCCCTGCTCTCTTTGGAGTTTTGCGTTCTGAAACCAATGCGATAATGCTGTATCTTCTCTTGGAGTTGGGGAGAGGTTTTAATTGATACCCATGCATGTGAACGTGTAGGACCTGGCTGCTCATCAGTGGGAGTGGGGGCGTTCTCGGAGAACGGGCCATTCAGGCCTAGTGGCAATGCGCTCGTCAGGAATGAGTATAGCTGGAACAAAGGTGAGCATTGTCCTCCTGCTGCAACTATTTCAACGTTGCAAAGCGAACCTTTTGCTCTCGTGCCAAAACTACGGTGTGCCTGGTGCCTTTGTTGCCTTTCTGCTGGTCCGTCCGGCCTTTTATGTGTGTGCGCGCACCGATTCCCTTTTTGGTACTAGTATCTTTCATTTATATTCTCAGGTAGATAGAGACCCCTGTTTTGTTTGTTTTCAGAGGCCAATATGCTGTATCTGGAGAGCCCTGCCGGAGTTGGCTTCTCCTACTCCACGGATCCTTCCTTCTATGGAGGTGTCGGTGACAGCATGACAGGTGATCTTCTTTCTTTCTCCTATTAGTAGTAGTATTTCTCTTTCAGGTTCGATCGACTTGCGAGCTGATTTGCTTTGTGTTGTGGACTTTGATGAATCTCTGAAGCCAGAGACAACCTGAAGTTCCTGCAAGGCTGGTTCGACAAGTTCCCGCAGTATAAAGGCAGAGACCTGTATATTACCGGCGAGAGCTATGCTGGTAATAAAGCCAATCAGTTCTCCGCCATTGTTGTCGTTGCTTCATCAGTTACTACGAAGCTGTCACTTGGTCATATTTTGTAACTAATTAATAACCAGCATGGCGGTGTTCGTTTCAGGGCACTATGGTCCGCAGCTCGCACAGCGCATGGTTGAGTTCAACAAGAAGGAGAAGCTGTTCAATTTGAAAGGCATTGCTGTAAGCAATCACTGAGCACATTGCGTATTACTCACTGAATTTGTGTGGAACCTCACTGAATTCGGTGCCTTTTTAATTTGGTTTGTCTCTCTCCCTTCATGGGTCCAATCAACATAATACTGTTGTAGCTCGGTAACCCGGTGCTCGAGTTCTCGACGGACTTCAACTCGAGGGCGGAGTTCTTCTGGTCGCACGGGCTCATCTCCGACTCCACCTACGACGTCTTCACGAGGGTGTGCAACTACTCGCGGTACGTGAGCGAGTACTACCACGGCTCGCTGAGCACGGCCTGCGACAGGGTGATGAGCCAGGTGACCAGGGAGACAAGCAGGTTCGTCGATAAGTACGACGTCACGCTGGACGTCTGCACCTCTTCGGTCTTTATGCAGTCCGCGGTCCTCGCCCCGCAGGTAGTGTAGTAGTATGAATCAGATCAGGGTTGGGTGGTTGCATTCAGTGTTTATGTTTTCAAGAACGAGCTGTGAATGTGAGACTGGTTGTTGTTCTCGCCATTGTTGGGTGGGGGGCAGGCGTCGAGCAGGGAGCTGGACGTGTGCCTGGAGGACGAGACGATGGGCTACCTCAACCGCAAGGACGTGCAGGCGGCGATGCACGCGCGGCTCAACGGCGGCGTGCAGAGGTGGACGGTCTGCAGCAGCGTGCTCGAGTACAAGCAGCTGGACCTCCAGATCCCCACCATCAACATCGTCGGTGGGCTCGTGAAGTCCGGCGTCCCTGTGCTGGTTTACAGGTCAGCTTCTTCTTCCTCTTCTTCTTGGTCTTATGACATGGCAACAAATTCATCTGCTGTCCTACTGTATTATGCAGCGGCGACCAGGACTCGGTGATCCCGCTGACGGGCAGCCGGACGCTGGTGCGCCGGCTCGCCGACAGGCTCCGGCTGAACACGACGGCGCCGTACCGGGCCTGGTTCCAGGGGAAGCAGGTCGGCGGGTGGACGCAGGTGTTCGGCGCCGGCGCGCTGTCCTTCGCCACCGTGCGCGGCGCCTCGCACGAGGTGCCCTTCTCGCAGCCGGAGCGCTCGCTCGGCCTCTTCAGGGCGTTCCTCGCCGGCCAGCCGCTGCCGGACTCGTTCCAGTGATGGCCATTCTTTCCCTGTTTCGTGCTGGTGTGGAGGCCTCGCATGTGCTGGCAACGCGACCAGAGGTCTAATCAGATTTTCTTACGGCGGTGGTGGAAATTGTGGTGTCAGATGGAGATGCTATGTACTGCTAAATCTTGATCGTATTCAGCAGATGATTCCGTGATCGTATTAACTTACACGTGACACAATGTGTACGTTAGTATTTGGAACGAGATACTTATCGTTTTCACAATCTCACTACACATCACAACCTACGACACAAAACAAAAATAACAATTAAATTCATTCAAAAAAAGTGCCAACTTATGTGATGATAGATCGCATTGTGATATACAACTTTCATCGTTGATGAAAGTGATTCTAGATTTATAGCTAAAAAATATAGTGTTTTATTGATTGTGATCTCTCCTAAAGGAATGTCACAACTTTTTTATTTCATCTTTTAATCTTAATGTAGTATACAAGCATTTCTAGGTTTAGTTTAGCTTTGACTATTACTTTATAGTGGTTTGTTCGATGATGAATCTAATAACAGAATCTATATAATGTCAATCTTTATTAAATATATGTTATTAATAGTTAAAGTCAAAAAGAAAGTACATAATTTCCGTAGTGGCTGCAAGCACGCCCTAAAATATAATTTACTGCAGTAAACAGAACGTTCCAACTTTGTTTTCAGAAACGAGGCAACTAAAATATGCGTTTTCTGAGTCTACACAGTTTCACATCATTTCTACTACTCAAACAAAATCGTACAAGAAAAAGAGAAACCACCTAACAGAAGGCAATTATCTATCTAGTTTATCATCATGGTGTCATGAGGAAGAACATCCAGATCCCAGGCTTTCGTCTCATCTAGATGCTGAGTGCAGGTTCCAGTGGCTCAGCAACACCGCTCCCACCATTCAAGACTATTACCTTGCCTTCTGAATCCACATCCACAATAGCAGAGTCACCTTCTTTTACTTCTCCAGCCAGCATCTTCTCTGCCAGGCTATCTTCCAAGAGTCTCATAATAGCACGACGCAGAGGCCTGGCACCATAGCTTGGGTTGTAGCCTTCATCGACTACCCTGTCACGGAACCTCTCAGTAACCTGAAGGTCAATGTCCTTTGCCTTGAGCCTGTCGAACACTTCTTTCAGCATAATATCGGCAATCTCCTTCACCTCCAACTTCGTCAGCTGCCGGAACACAATCATCTCATCTAACCTGTTCAAGAACTCTGGCCGGAAGTACTGCTTCAACTCCTCAGTCACCAGGCTCTTGATCCTGTTATAGCTGGTGTCTTTCTCATCGTAGTCAAGGTCAAACCCAATCTTGCGGCCTCCCTTCTCAATGACACTGCTTCCCACATTTGAAGTCATGATCAGCAGTGTGTTCTTGAAATCAACTGTTCGGCCCTTACTGTCAGTTAGCCTACCATCTTCTAAGATCTGAAGCATCATGTTGAAAACATCTGGATGTGCCTTTTCGATCTCATCAAAGAGAACAACTGTGTAGGGACGTCGACGAACAGCTTCAGTCAGTTGGCCTCCCTCAGTGTAGCCCACATAACCTGGTGGAGATCCAATGAGCTTGGAGACAGTATGTCTCTCCATGAACTCACTCATGTCAAGCCTGATCATGGCTTCCTCTGAGCCAAAGTAGTATGATGCCAGAGCCTTGGCTAATTCTGATTTGCCAACACCAGTTGGTCCAGAGAATATGAAGCTAGCAATTGGTCGATTTGGATTCTTAAGACCCACACGAGCCCGGCGGATAGCACGGCTAATAGCTTTGACAGCCTCATCCTGGCCAATGATACGTGTATGTAGTGTCTCCTCCATCTTAAGCAGTCGGTCAGACTCATCAGATGACACTTTTTCCACAGGTATTCCAGTCCACGAGGAGACAATATGCTGAATGTCAGCCTCATTGACAAGAGGACCAACTTCACCCGATTCAG
This sequence comes from Oropetium thomaeum, assembly GCA_001182835.1. NCBI lineage: Eukaryota > Viridiplantae > Streptophyta > Magnoliopsida > Poales > Poaceae > Oropetium > Oropetium thomaeum. The sequence continues at coordinate 1,504,073 of LFJQ01000006.1, read as the reverse complement.
TCTCTGCTTTAACCATTTCCTTGCTCTTGTCAAGGATGGCTGTAATTTGGGCTTTCAGCTCCATTTCTCGGTCTCTTAGTTCCCCCGCCTATCAAGAAAAATATTGATAAGACACAATTCAGAGTCAATACAGTTGGTTGAGTATCCATGAACAGTAAAATCTCATTATTCTTTTTTCAATGAAAAATTGAAAAAGAAGATACCAAACTCTAGAACTAAGAGTTCAAAAATACCTTCTCAAAATCTTGGCCACGCACAGCTTCATTCTTCTGCTTTGTTATCTGTCTGAGCTCTTTGTCAAGCTCTTTGGCTTCATCAGGAAGCTGAAACATAAGCAGGATACAGATAAGAATGATGCAGGTAATCTTTTTAGGGATCCGACGAATTCACCAGTAGTACCTGTGCATGCCTCAGCCTAACACGTGATCCAGCTTCATCAATCAAGTCAATAGCCTTGTCAGGCAGGAAACGATCACTGCATAATAATAACAGTAACACAAGATCATTAACATTAAACATACAGCCATGTAATTGACTTGTATGCCAACAAAATATGCATAACTTTTCCATGAAATAAAAACGATATTTTCCAACAAAACAAGCTATAATCAGATAGCTTTGCCAAGCCTAAAAATTTGAAGCAGAACAATGAGGTTGTAGAGAGAAATTAGGCAAATCTTGGAATAGATAACTAGACCTCACAAAAAAAATAGTAAGTGTAGCCAACTGTTAAGATTTATGAATAATTACTAACCACAGTGCGTGCCAAATTCTACGGACATGATGTAACAAAAAAATCATAAAGATCAAACAAGTTAATTAAAAGCATGATGCAATACAAACCTGATGTACTGATACGATAGCTGTGCCGCAGCAATTAAAGCATCATCCGTGTACCGCAGCTTATGATGGAGTTCATATCTCTCACGAAGTCCTCTTAAGATCTGTATTGTTTCATCCACAGTTGGCTCTGGAACTTTAACTGGTTGAAATCTTCGCTCTAATGCAGGATCCTTCTCGATGTGCTTCCTATACTCATCTAGTGTGGTGGCACCAATGCACTGAAAGAGAGAACAGCATCAGAAATGTGGCAAGTTATGGGTAAATGTGCAATGTTAACAAGTAAAGTCAGGATCAGCAATGAAGCACTAGATTCTGACAACAGTTAATCGCTTTGAGACCTCCATACTGAAAACATAAATAAGCTTATTAAGACAAGCATAGTTCAATTAAGCACTCATACCTGCAGTTCACCTCTCGCAAGAGCTGGTTTCAGAATGTTAGCCGCATCAATAGCGCCTTCAGCTGCACCTGCTCCAATCAATGTGTGAACTTCATCAATAAAGAGGATGATATCTTCATTTTGCTTAATTTCCTCCATAAGCTTCTTCAGCCTTTCTTCAAATTCTCCACGGTACTTGGTACCAGCCACAAGGAGCCCCATGTCAAGAGTAATAACCTATCCCAGAGAAATGGTTATCAGTTTCGCCAAACAACATGAAAACAATTATAAGGAAAACATGTTTTGCTCCCAATTAAAATTTGCAAACATATTTTCCTTTCACCTATATCTGGCAAAAAAAAAGTAACCAATACTCATCCTACAGCTCAAACTAATGTAGGAAAAAATCGTAATGCACATGTGAAAGATCAGCCTAAACTAACCTTCTTTCCTTCAATTGTTTCTGGAACATCACCATTGGCAATTCGCTGCGCAAGCCCCTCCGCAATAGCAGTCTTACCAACACCAGGCTCTCCAATTAGGCAAGGGTTGTTTTTGGTTCGTCTGCCCAAAATCTGAGTTACACGCTCAATCTGAGCCTGTCTGCCAACAACTGGATCTAATTTACCCTGCAGAAAAAGGTGGTAATACGTTATTTATTTGTCTTTACTAGTTCAATTATGTGATCAAGTGAAGCATTAAGAGAAGTTATGATGTACCTCTTCTGCCAGTTTTGTCAAATTAGTACCATATTCTTCAAGTGTGGGCATCTTCTGGCCACTGCTTCCCCCACCAACTCCAGCACCGACAGCTTCTGTGCTTTCACCAACCATTCTTATGACCTGCAGATCCACGTCGAGAATCATTTCCTGCTCTAGTTTGACAAAGAGATGAGAAATAAAGCCAAGTTTAGAAGAGAATTGCCTGGGTACGGATGTTGTTTGGATCAGCACCAAGGCTTTCAAGCACACGGGCTGCAACACCTTCACCCTCACGAAGTAGCCCCAGAAGTAAATGCTCAGATCCTATATAATTGTGCCCTGAATAGCCAAAGTAGAATTAACAACAGTACAATGAAATGAAGAAAAATAATGAGTTAGCCAAATAGCAAGTCATAATTTTGATTCTAGGTAATAAACTCTATTTTTCTACTAATCTATAAATACAAAACTTCAGCAGCATCTTCATGTACCATGCAATATCCATCAATTTCATGTTTTTACAACTTTATAGTGAATGGACACAAACAGACACGAGCGTTCCACAAGTTTAATATGGATAAGAAAGTCAGGTCAGGATTGTTGCTTAAAATAACTACTAAAATGCTGATCAGACTGAAATTTAGAGTTCTGTCAACGAAGTTCAGAGAAAATACCAAGCCCCCATAAAATCAAAATAGCTAGAATAAGAGAATGACCAAAGCAAGCTGAATGTGCAGGCAAATGAAGTTAGTACCTAGCTGGCGAGCTTCTTCAAGTGAAAGTTCCAATACACGCTTTGCACGAGGCGTGAATGGGATTTCCACAGCCACAAACCCACTACCTCGTCCAATAATCTTCTCCACCTCAACCCGGGCATCCTTAAGATTGATTCCCATAGACTTGAGCACCTTGGCAGCAATTCCAGTGCCCTCACCAATAAGGCCGAGTAAAATCTGCTCCGTCCCAACAAAGTTGTGGCCCAGACGTCTGGCCTCCTCCTGTGCAAGCATAATCACTTTGATTGCCTTCTCAGTGAAGCGTTCGAACATGGCCCGAACCACAGCTCTTGAGCCTCTCCCTCGTGGCCGTGCAACCTGACTTGCCACAATAGACCCAAAGTCACGCTTGATCACGGACCTCGTGTCCAGAAAATTTGTATGCCTCAGCCCTTGGAAGCCACCAAGAGTAAGGGTCTGTGTTGGCGTGCTGCGCAGCATCGTCACCCTCGCCCGAACACGGGACCGGCCGGAGCTGGCCCTGTATATCGTCGGAACAATTGCAGACTGAACTAGAGTTCCCTCCATATTGAACTATCCAATGTATCCCGAGCGAACTACCTATGAAGCCTGCAAAAAGCATGAGACTTTATCAAAGAATGCTACGACATGATGCATCTATGCCGATTACCAATGAATGCCACAAGTTTGACACGATATACTAGAATCTTGACAATGATACAAAAAAGCAGCATATATCACGGGAATTGAGCAACCAAACCAGATACTCCGGCATCTAAAACACAAATGGGCCTTCACATCCTGTACCTGTCTCCCACACGCTACCTACTTCAACGACAAATACAGAACACGTTGGCTGCGCAAATTGATAGCTTTTAGCGCAACTCAATTCAACCAAGCAGAATCCACAGACATGTTTGCCTGCTGAGCCGATAAGGCGCAAATCCCAAATCTTATCCATAGAGCAGCCCGCCCATCAAGCGGCGGCAAAAGCTAGCCTACGGGACACGCAACAAAAGGCACCCACAGGAGAGTTACCAGCGGTCGAACCTCTGGATACGCGCCGTACAGCAATCCGCCGCCGACGCACCACCGGAGCCAATCAAAGAGACCCCTCTCCACTCTCCCACCAACCCACCCGAAAAAGGGACCGCAAGACAAACATGATTGCTACGAAGGGGGGAAACCGAGAACCAGAGCGGTTACCGTGGACGCACGCCAAGCGGCGAGCGGCAGGCTCGGAGAAATCTCGCCGGCGCGGGACCGAGCCCTAGGTGACGAAGCGCAGGACGAGACGAGGCTAGCTCTGTCGAGGTCCGGGGGGAAGAGGCGGGGGGTCAGAAGATAAGGAGAGGAGAGAAGAGGAGCCGGCTCCGAAACAGAGACTACAGACGAAGAGAGAGTCCGCGTCGCGTGTACACGTATACGCCATCTATCGACAACACTACGGGCTTTCCTTATTTTTGTTATTGGGCCGGTACCTGAGACCATAACTGGCCCGTTGCGTTACCGACTCTAAATGCAAGCCCGACCCGCATCAGAAAACCGACCTGGCGACCCCATTTCTCCCTCCTCATCTTCGTCGAGTATAGCAAACAAAAAGCGCCTCCGCCATCGCACAAAGCACCATTCCCAAACCCTCCGACCGCAGACCGCAACCGCAGGGCAGCGCGAGCCGGTGCATTCGAGAAGCTTTCGAAAGGCCTTCCATGGCGGCCGAGGGCGGTGGTAGCCAGGAGACGTTCGAGGCGCGGGTGAAGCGCCTCTTCGGGTCGGGGTCGGGCCTGCTCGACGCCGTCCCGGGCTCGTCCTTCCCCGCCGCCACATGGTCCGTCGCCTCAGGGGACGTCGAGCGCCACCGCTGGGCGCGCCCCTCCGAGATGCGCGACGCGGAGGAGGAGGAGGCGGCGGTGGCGAACCGCGGCGACACGCCCTGCGCCTCCGCGTTCTACGACGCCAACGGGTGCCTCCGCGGCCGGAGGCGCCGGCCCAGGCAGGACTTCGAGGATGACCTCGGCGATCTGGGGGAGGACGACGACGACGAAGAGGACGAAGAGGAGGAGAGGAGGAGGAAGACGGCAGAGGAGGACGAGGAGGAAGGGGTTAGGGTTTCCATCGGCCTCGACCCGACTCTGGATCGGGAGGTGAGGAAAAATCATTTCGCCTTTCATTTGATTAGTTTACTGAACTTTTAAGTGTTAATCACTCTTGTAATCTTGTTACATCATATGGTTACCGCTGCTGGGCTGCATCAATTTATTAAAGCGAATTATTATAGGATAAAATCAACTCTTATCATTCGATTCATTTCACATAAAGGGTCCGTTTGGATGTTGGAATTGAATTCATCATAGTTTAGGCACATATTTGAGCTAGCTATATATTTGAAATGGAATGGAATGGAGTTGGAGAGTGCATACAGAGCATAGTGATATATAGAACCTATTTCCCACCCCCAACCCTATGAATTTGATATAGGCTTAAAATAAACTTTGGAAAGTGGTGGAACTTTAAATTCTAAGCCAAATAGGCTAGTTTATTATAGAGATTCCAATTCCACCAAAATGAAGGGAGCCAAACGGGTCCTAAGACATTTCCACTTTGGATGTCTTCTCTGTTATCTGTGTAGTGCGGTAGCCCCTCCTATTGTCATCTCGGATGCATATGCAGGACTCGGAGCACTGATCAAACATCTTGTTACATCTCCAAAACTTACTGATGAAAAAAAAAAACAGATAATTGGATGTTTTCATTAATTGGTATTCATGATTTGTTTCAGTGGTCTGTCGTTATGAATTATCATCTCTGTGTATTTGTGGTGAGTTGTTATGTAACAAGAGTTGCATTTTTCAGGAAGAGGAAGACAAGTATGACAGAGAGGCATTTGGTAGAGAGGATGCTGCAGACCGTGTGTACATGAAGGATGTAATGGATGATGGCATAAACATGAGCATCAACAGTATAGTCCCTGACCTTCTTGATGATTCTGTTGAAGAGGTGTACCGCTTCTCAAAGGATCCTCGGGCAGATGTCAAAGCAGCATCAGCAAGACTCAGAGACGAAAAGAATTCTGTTAAAGATGGTGGTCGCGCTATTGGGATGGAGGCAAAGAAAGCTGAGGAGGATATAAATGTAAAGCCTATACTAAAGAGGAAGGAGGAGCAAATTGATTCAAAACCAAGGAAACGTGTCAGGTTTGATGCTAGTGTTAAGGATCCAGAGCCAGAGATTTTTGGGCATGATGGAGATTCTCCAATGGTTCCCCAATCAATGGATGTAGTCACAGAAAAGGAAAATACGTCCACTCCATCTGACTCACCTGGGCCACCTGGGCCTCCTGATTATCTCAAGAACCCTTCAAAGTACACCCGTTACACCCTGGATACATCGGACTGCAGTGATGAATCTAACAGGAGAGCTCTTGCAGACCTGCATGATCTGATAGGGAGATCAGACCCCAACAAGACGCTTCACGAGACACCTGTTGAGATCCCAAGTTCAGTCACATTCATTCCTCGCAAGAAGTCAGTTGATGCCATGGTGGTAGATGAGGGTCCAAAAACTAGTGACTCAAATTCATCTGCAATTGGCACAATGGCAGGAGGCTCTGATGAAACTGATCAATGTGAGATGGATGAAGATGATATTAAAGCATCAGCACCACCACCAGTTCATGCAAAGGCAAACTCACGTCGTTATAGGGCAAGTAGAATTGATGATGATGAGTGAGAGTGTTGTTGTCAGGGTCCCCATAGTTGACATTTGTTTAAGAAGTTTCAGATTTTCCTATGTAAATCAGAAAATATGTATGTGACCCTGCTTGGGTCTTATGATCTGAGCTAACCAGCTTTTTTTGCTTTAAGCATGGTGTTATACCTAGCCACTATGTTCTATGATTGTTTATACTGGTAGCAACGAAGGATGTCAGTGAACCTCTCTTATCTACTGGTACAGATTTGCTGAAACTGTTTGTTTCTTCATTCATGTCAAAAGTGGGTGTGCCAGCTTAGCATGAGTACTTCTGTCGATTCATTTGCTAGCAGAAATCAATTTAGGGAAAAACAATTAGGAGTCAATCAGGTTTGTACTTTCATTCCATATGTATGCTGAATGCATGATGTTCAGAAGAAACAGAATTTTTCAGCAATGGGATATGCAGATGCATATATATATGTCCGTGGGAACTAAATTGCATCCCCATTTCAGGTTTCTGACCAAATTTCAGAACCTATATCAATTGTGTACGTTTTTGTATACTTTCCATCCTATAACCTTTTTTAGCAGCAATTATTTACTGTACTCAAGATCCATACAGTGGCTCTGCTACAGCTTATCAGCAATTCTGTACAGGGCATCAGCCATCTTGCCAAGCACACCAAGCAAGCTGCCTGCTTGGTCCTTCCTCTGCTCCCTGTCCAGTTGGCTGTTGATGTTCTGCGTCTCCAGCTGCGCCGCCACCATCCGGCCGCTCCGGTCTAGGATCTGGATCAACTGGTCCTGCAGGTGGTCGGTGGTGGCGCTTCCTGAGCCCTCGTCGCCACTGCGTTGCCTCTTTTGTCTGCCCTGAATTGGTGAGTTCTCAGCAAGTTCATCCACCTCCGTGCGTCTCGACGTGCCTGCTGTGAAGAAACATTGCTGGTTAGGCATGAGCATGTTTATTCTTATTATTTAGCCTATTGATTTCTTTCTGGGTTGCATGTTCGAAAGTGAAACGCTTTTCAGAACCTAGGTCAAACTCTTGTTTTAACATCTCAAGTTAAGTATATGCTGATGCCCATGTACGTTTTGCTACAATTTCGGAACCAACAACGGACTGAAGTTATCATCAAACCAATGGAACAGTAAACGATAGTGCAGGTTTTCATGATTCCTTCTACAGAGAGCCTAAATAAATCTCTCGATTTACCTACCTTGCTGGGAACTCTGTTGCCTGGGTATCTCGGTGCTCCTCTCTGTAACCAAAACCACAAGAACCGAAGCTATGTCAGCGGAGGCCGAGTGATAAGCCAAAGAGAGCAAAGTCCCAGTAACAAAAGCGGAACCAAACAAAAGCTAGGAAATCTATATGCACGATTAACTTAGCGATCACAAGCAGGATCAAAAACTTGCATAGTAATGAACAAAGAAACCAGGAACCAAAACGCCGAGTTCCGTAAGACAGTATGAGCAGCTAAAACACAAACAAGTTCCTCCAAAGAAGCAGCTGTTCAAACTCGTGTCCGTGACACGAAGGAAAGCTCAAAGAGACCGCAACTCAACTCAACTGTTTAATGCAGCAAGGCTCCAAACTCTCTCTAGGGGGCCTGCTAATCTTCGGAGCAGAAACAGTTTAATATGCATCCCGACTCACCTGAGACGGGCACGGAAACAGGCGCTGGAGCCAGTGCCGGCGCCACCGGCACAGGACGATGTGGCCTGGCGGCTTCGTCGTTGTCGTCATCATCCTCGTCGGACGACGACGACGAGAACAGCGCACTGGCGCCGACGACTAGCACCGGCTTCTCCCTTTCCCTGCCCTCCACGTCCTCCTCCAAGTCGAGCCGGCAAACCGCCGCTGCCGCGGTCGCCGCATTACTCCCGCCACCGACGGTGCCGCCGCCACGGCCCTCGAGTATGTCGTACACCTCCCTGTCGAAGAACCCCGGCAACCTCCTCTCCTTGCGCGCGTCGTTGCGCATGGCCCAGAACGACGGCTCCGCCGCCGCCTCGCCGCAGCCGCGCTCCCACTCCCTGATCTTCTTGTAGTCGCCGGCGAGGTTGCTCCAGCGCTTGCGGCACTGCACGGGCCCGCGGTCCACGCCGTGGCGCCGGCAGTACTCCGCGACCGCCGCCCACTTGGTGGGCTCCGCCGCCGCCGTCGTGTCACCACCACCTCCTCCAAGTCCAAGCCTGGCTCGCCCGCGCCCGCGCCCGCGCCCGCGCCCGGTCCGCTCCACCACCCGCTTCCCCTCGATGAGCACCAGGATCTCCTGCCGCGTCCACCGCGGCAACCGCTGCGCGCGCCCTCTCCGCCCGCCGCCCGCGTCGCCGCCGCCGTCGGACATGCCCGCACCGCACACGGCGTCGACGTACGGCGACTCAACCTCTTATAGCCTTGCCTTCCCGTCCCCCAAGAGAATTCGACTTTATCACGGCACAGTCACAGTGATATGCAAACTCGCAACAGCGATGCACGACGAAAGGAGGAGGAGGAGGAGGACGAAGATGAAGAAGCGTGTGACCAGGGAGGGAAGGGAACCTCTTAAGCTGAGGATTAGAAGGGAGTGGACATGGTCAGGGAGCGGTCTAATCAAGGTTACGGGATTCGATTAAAGATTAATAGTGGTGGATTAGCCAGCACCAGGAACGTTGATTGTGGCTTCTTCTTCTCCTCCCCTCCCAATCTCCCGTGGAGACGGAAAGGAAAAGGGAGAGAGAGAGAGAGTGGTTGCTGCTGCTGCTGCTGCTTGCAAGGGTTTGTGGCGGGATAGTGAGGAAAAGCTAATGTGCGTGTATGATTAGGAGAGGACTTGTTGGTTAGGGGAAGCGATCCTAACAAGTGGGGGCTCCAAGGGTGTAGGTGCTACGCTATCCTATTGGCTCGGTGTTTTCGGATGTAGGGTGGGGCAACGGTGAGTGATGGGCGCACTGTTGTGATACCGAAGAATTTTCTAAGGTGATATATGGTGGAAGGGCGTTCCATCGTTTTCCAACAAAAGAAATAATTTTAGATCATATGATCAAAATCTAAGGTTACATGTGCGTCTTCTACCTCTGGTTAAGATGGCCAGACGGAGACCTAGGTAACCAGCCGTCCTCACCTTCTACCACGAATCCCGTCGGAGCGTGTGGAGCTCTGACAGGACCCTAGCCTCCTGAGCCACCTCCAACCTACCCATGCACCCGCCGCCTTCCTCCACCACCATTGTAGTGCTCGTCCCTACGTGGACCCCGTCCAACCGTCATCCACCCTCACTCTGGTCGGCGGCGCCCCCGCCGCCTCACCACCAACTCATGAACCGTCGGTGTTGCCAAACATGCCTTTCTCCGTTTTCTATGTCCGGTGAGCTCTCCCAAACCCTAAATCCTAAGCCCTCTAAGCCATCGGATACCTCGTCGAAGTCAGAGAAGAGAGTTCAGAATGTGAGAAGAAAAAATTCGAGTGTTGGACGGAGAGAAACACTCAGTGTGTAGAATCCGTATATGATCATTTGCGTTGAATATCTTGAATCTTTACGGTGAATAAATAGTTCATAGTTCATTGACGACAACATAGAAAGTGTGCTGTTTGTGCATTCCCACTCCTTAAGACGGCTGGAATTGTCCTAGCCGATAACATCTTTCTTGTTGAAGTTTAATTTAATAATGACTTTCTTATTTACTTGGGTAACTTCTACGGACAATTATTAAGTCCTCAGATCATGTCAGGTCCGTGAGCGGAAGCAGCTTTCAACCATTGAAGGCTACACACACAGATTTTGTTTGGCGCGTGCTTAATTAGTGTAGTGGTACACGCTCCATCAGCTGGCTAAGCTGATGCCCACTCTCTTGACATTGTTCCGTACACGTAATGACCACAGGATGTTTGCACGCTGCCGTCGATCGCTCTGTTGACGACGAGCCATGAATGATTGGGCGCTGATGAGCTTTCCTTTCCAAGTTTTTTTTTTTTTCCAGGCAGCCTGGTCCCCGTTTTATTTGCAGGTGGGTTTGCCCTAAAGGACGATATTTCTCAGTCGTGCAGGATTTTATAGGGACCAGTAAGTGGGTCGAGCAGTGATCCATCCAGAAAATGGAATAGAAGGCTCACTTTTGCCCCATTAAGGAGAGGGGTTGTTTAATTTGATGCCACGGGCACTGATAAGAATTGTGGTGAATTTTTGGTAAGAAAAAACATTGGAATCAAACTGTTGAACTCTCTTCTTAAAACATTGGAATCAAATGTAAGAGTGAGTGTAAGGTCAATTAAAAAGAACAAATTGATGTTGGAACTCTGCAATGGGGCAGCTCTGGACATTTGAATACTCATGCGTGGGACGTGTGAGTTAGAGGAACCTCTCGTTTGTTATTTTCTTAATTTGGGTGTGTAGCTTTCACAAGTCGACCTCCTCCATGGGGAGGGAGTTGGGGGACCCTAACTCCTCCTTTTTGTGTGTCTAAAGGGGCCACTAGCTACTAGAACTGAAAGAGATTGCAACAACTATGGTATGGACAGATGTGCTCTAATTTACTTGCCCCATAACTAGGACAAAACCATGACCGGATAGATGCCTTCGTCGTGGCTCGCTCCGATTATCCACCGATGAAATGACCAACAACAAGCAGGTGATGATGAGGGTCGAAAATATAAATTCCTCTCCTAAATGTTCGGATAATTAAGCAAAATATTTTACTGATCCACAAACCTGAAACTGGATTTGGACGAAAGATTAAGAAGCTATATGATTCGATCCGTTGCATGCGCACGAGGATTTTATTCCTGCTGTTGCTCACATTGGTTAAGACAAAATCATTATTGTGCCAGCGCACCACGCAGTGCGCACAAATTAAAGGGGCAGGTGGATCAGCGTTTAAGTGATCCATATTTAACACCAAAGGCGGTCTAGCAGTATGTAGTACTATCAAATTCAGAGCCTTTCGGTACTAGTACTTGTTTGAGAGGTTCAGACTGGAGTGGGTCTATCCGGTATACTGCTATAATAGTTTGCAGATTATTTACACAAGAAGATTCCACAATCATTAGACAAAGACATTTTTAAAGCAATATATTTGCTTTGTTCTAGAGACAAACCCAATTAACCTTTTGTTATCTGAAAAGGAGGGTTCTCTTTCGCGCTATACTTTGACCTAGCTAGCTAGGATTTCAATCCACATTTCTCCATGTTTTTCGAAATATGATGCATAAACATTTGCAAGTAATTAACTCCTACCCAAAACTCAATTCTAAATCGCACGGTAACTACTATTCGATCAGGAATAATGGAGAGAAACTAATAAATTATTAGAGAAAAAAATATGCAATTATTCGTTCTTCATTTCTTTCTCTCCCCGTCCGTCCATCGATAGTCACCTCCCTTTCAGCCCAGGAGGACGAACAAAGCTCTCTAGAAGCTATCCTTTTGCGTTCGATCGTGTACTTATAAATTAAGATCGATGGGCACTACATATCTCCATGAACACGCACCACGCCACCAACACTATTGTGGCTTTGTGGGGGTCACCTACGCCATATGAAAACTTCTACGCTCTGGACGACAAGTCGACGATGACGATTGCGCTGTTCTTGTCTAAGCATGATGTCTTGCTGATGATAACCTGAAATTTATAATTAACTATATATAGTATAGTCATAATAGGCTGTTAGATGGTCACTTCATTTGCGTGTGAAAACCGCACGGGCGGCTCAGCTATTCTATTCTTTTTTTGAGCTGTTGGCCAACCCTCAACTGAATAATGGCGAGCCCACTCTCGAGCTCTTCTACAAATTTTGCTTCTTTGGAACAGATGACGATGTGTCAAGTTCCTCACGACGATGATAGGAACGCCTGAGGCCTACGGTTAAAGGGGCTTCAAAGAAAGAAGAGTTTTTATATAGCGGCCATGCTTCTTTTTTCTTGCACGATTCTTCGGGGTAGTGAACGTTGGATTCCTTTGCACCAGTGAAGATTATAAAAACGGATTTTGTAAGACAGAAGAAGGAGGACGATATTTTTTATGCTGGGAAGAAAGGTAAAGTGCTTCCCGCCTAGCAAGAAAATGTCCAAATTTTCCTGAATTGAGTGTACTATTTTTGCATCGGAAGCCTTCTTTTCTCCTTTCTTGAGGCTTCCACTTAATTAATAAAGGGGCCTCCTTCCTACGGTGCCACATAGCTAACTGACACTTGGCCATCAAGCTATGATGAATATGTTTTGTTGTCAAGGCTATTGGATCATAAATACTAAAATGGTATAATACTAATGTTAAAATCCGAAGTGAAAAAGAGTAATTAACAAATTAAAGAGGCTATGGAGAAATTATAAAAAATATATTACTGCTAGAAATGATCCTGATAAAGGACTATAACAGGTAGGTGATTACACCTCTCATGCATATATGCATCAATGCAAATTATTATTTTGCAGTAGCGGTGTCTCGCACCCTCCTGCTTTCTGACTTGTGCCAACCTGTGTAGTCTGCCCTCCCATGTAGTAACAGAACTTTATGCTGCGGCCGAGGCCTACGCTCCCCAATCGCCTCCTGTTGCCTTGCCTGCTTCACTTCCTCGCTTCTTTCACCTGCGGCACTGTGGCCATAGCCTCTACAAAAACAAATGTCTGAATGCTCCATGTAAAGAAATGTAAACTTTTACAACAACTCATCCAAAGTAAAATGATTACAAAGATAGTGCTCACCTTTTGGTAAATGGTAAATGAAAACTAATGACAACATTCATAACTCACAAGAGATTGTTTAGGTCGTATTCCTCTGTTCTTGCTCTCTTTAATACTTCCCTCTACAAAGTTAGCAAGTTAGAGGAAACTGTCACTGAACTGAAATACTGACTACACATAATACAAAAATAGGTGGTAAAAAACATAATGTTCTCATATAGCCTACATATTCTCATGTTATTCATTAAAGTAATTCACTAGTAATTGGATGTAAAAGGCTCGACTTGCCATCACACAGGCTTCATTCAACCAGCTATAGTTCTAGAAATTCTAAGACAACTGACCTGTATCTGTGTGGTAATGCTTCCAGCACCCTAATTTCAATTTTGACAATGTTACAAACAGACTATAATATCAATTAAAAAAAACGAAGTGATATGAAGACATATTTATAGCATACATGAAATTGTTTCACTGCCCATGATATGTCTCTCCAGGTTTTTGACTGTATGTCCTCCCACAACAAAGGTACTTGAACTGACTCCACATGCTGGATAAGTCTTAAGCTACCTGTTATGGAGCATATGATGCATCAAAACAGCAAATCAGCATAGTTATTTATCCAACAGAGCCTATTCTTACTTGTAACAAAGGCCTCTTGCCATAATTCATGCTTGGACCAAGATGGAGACACCTCTCGTACAAGGATCCCAATGTCATGGCATACCCTATTCAAATAATTAAATTTCCAATTACAAAACTTCAGAATTTAGTAAGTATTATTTCTTTACTTATAGTAGCTCAGTTAAGATTCCAGCGTCTGTTGCTTCTATCTATGCAATATCTTTACTATGCACAACAAAGACGTCAAGTATATGTTTGCTGGACCTAGTGCACTAACTACAGCATGCAAAATTGCGAGGTGAAAGAACTAATCTCAAGCTGTAGATGATGTTCTAGCTAAATTTATCAATGTCCTGACTCCTAAATTTGGCACAGTGTCTGTTCACTCATCCATAAGTTAAAACCAAAGCACATATAAAGATTATTTACTCTATCACTATCTGACGTATGATTCCAGGAAGAACGCCATCACTTATTGGAGCCGTTTGCACTTCAAATTTCTGAGCCAATGTCTGAACAGAGAAAGGTTCGTCCCTTTGATGTTCATCCTATAGAAACATAAAACTGGTGACACATTTGTAAAATCCGAGAGGAAACGACTAATTGGAACATCCCAAAACTAATACAAAGAAGACTCATCAAACGTTGCGTCCAGAATCCCGGAACTCCAATCTATGCATTTATATCATGGCAAAGAAATGCACATATCCAAGCACAATTAGATCTACTCGCTTGAGCTTTGCAACTAAACAGATTTCTTCATTCTATGTTCTGATGAACATTAACATGAGACCATTAATAAAATTATTAAATTGTTGGAGCACCTACAAGTCTAGAACTTCAAATCATTTTTTTATCCTCGCAAACTAATAATTTGTAAAGCTCCAACCAATTTGTCATAAATCCGAAGAGATGTGGCATTGGGATTAACCTTTAGGCAGACAACGAAGAAGTTTGTGACAGTGCCTTCAAGAATATGATCACCATCGTTAGACAACAAGAGCTCTGTGACCCCGGGAGGCCTCATCCTTTCCATACTCTTCCTCATCCTGAATCATAGATGAAACAAGATAAGCGACAGAAAATTGCGCGGGAAAGAGAGAGGTCGTCAACACAGACCTGGCCCAGGGTGCGTACTTGGCGGCAGCCGCGTCCCTCCCCCTTCCGGCGACCGCAACTCTAGCCCCGTTCTCTCCAAACACCGGCGGCGCATAAGCTCCAGCGTGCACAAAGACGTCCAGGCCTTTCCAGGAAGCGCCTCCTCTGACCAGCGCCGTGACGGCCAAATCATCATTGCCATTGGCGGGCACCGGCATTCTGCTCCGCATCTCGCTAACGGCAACCCGCACGGAGGGATTGACAAGAGAACGAATGGATAAGTCCAGCTGGCTGGGCTGAGGCAGGCCGAGAAGGTGAGGGTGGGAGCTGGCGAGGAGACGCGCGGAGTCGGCGAGGCGGAGGAGGTGGCGGGGCCACCAGAGGAGACCGCGGGCCGTAGTGTATGCGCCAGAGGTGGACTCGAGGAAGGAAGCGGCGGATGAGGGAACCACTGGTGAGACAACGCCATTGCTGACCAGCACAGCAGGCTGCGGCGGCGGCGGCGGCGACATCATGGCCGGAGCGAGGAACTTTACGCGCCCGCGGTGGCTTATTAATAGGTCGGGCGGGGCTGAGAAACATGGGACTCCTAATCGTCGGTATTTAGTTGGCCCAGGTTGTGTGGTGCTCGGACCTTGGGCCTTCAAAACATGGACATGTCGCTCGATTGCTCTTTTCGTTGGAGGGCGGCCCACCGCATTTCCGCCTGCCATGGACACGGACATGGAGAACCTCGCCCACGACGCGGCCGGCCTCGCTGGCGACGGCAGCGACGCCGAGCGGTACGAAGCCGAGGAGGCTGAGGCCGACCTCCTCCGCGACCGCCTCCGCCTCGCCGTCATCAAAATCGCAACCGCCGAAGGTAGGGAATCTTTGCTCTGGGGTCGGGATTTTGAGTTTTGGAAATTGGAATGACGGTTTGGCTGACGCGGAGCAGGCAGGAAGGTTGGGAGGGAGGTCGCCGAGCCCGTCGTCGCGTGCGTCGCCGATTTAGCGTTCAAGAGCGCAGGTCTGCCTGCAAAAACTCAACCTTCTCCTCTCGTATATGTTACTCCAAACTGTGTGAACCCGTTACTGTTTAGCCTTCAGTGAATGTCTGAACCGATTCAGTGGTGTTGCGAAGTTGGCCGCTCCAACAAGTCTTTTTGTGTAGAGAATGCAATGCTAAATGGTTAAACATGGTTGAAATTATGGAACTTGTTCAGGGAAAGGCTGAATGGAGGTAATGCGATGAAATCAGCACGTATCAAAATGCCTGGAGCATTAGATCTCCACTAAAACTTGTTCTGAAATGGGAAATATTTGTTTTGATTTTTATTTGTTCCATTTGAAAGTTCTAGTAATTATGACCAACTATAAAATTTCTCTCCCTCTGTTCTGACATGGGAGGTCATAAACCATAATACTGAAGAAACCCATTGATCAGAGAGCTCCCACCACACTGAGAGGTTATTACCTATTTCTGTCCACAATCTAATAGTTGGCACAAGTCTTATTGTCTGTTTATTGTTTGTCGAGAAATGAATTAGTAATACCAGTGTTTACATTTAGTGCAAAATGTGGACCTTATGTTTGAGATACTGTCCCTTGTCAAATAACTTGCTTGGACGATTATTCTCATACTGCTACCTCCAGGACGATCAGTACTTCTCAGCTTTCAGGTTCATGGTTTCTCACAAAATTTGTGCCAGAACTGCCAAATTAGTTGAATTAAGCTATCTTCCTCAGTCCTCACATATTTTTTTTGCATGCCCTTTTATGAACATTCAGAGTACCTGAACCAGTTTGCTAATCTCTACGTGAAATGGTAAAAAACAGCTTTTAATCTGTTAACTCAGCTGATTTGCACACACTTTGCAATATACAGTTTACACAGCAAAAAGCTCTGCTTGTTGGAAACAGTGACTGCATAACTGTTTTGGTGGGAAAATGGATTTTAAAGAAACACACAAAGTATTGTCTCACTTACTAACTACTGTGTATTGGGTTGATTTCTCCTTTTTTAGGGTATAATTGGACTCTCTAGAATGTCAGCTCAGAAATGTATGGGGTCATTTTTGTTAATATTTTTTCCATTCCATGCATTGTGCAGAGCAGCTGGCAAAGGATGTGGAGCTATTTGCACAGCATGCTGGTCGTAAGTCCATTAAGATGCAAGATGTTATACTCACAGGTAGCTGGGAATATCATGTGTTAAATTCTGTTGAAGATGTAACTTCTCATAAGTAGTATATCTTACTTGAACTACATAACATGTCCAGTAGTTGGTTGTGTTTGAAATATTTTCTGACTGTGACATCTACCACGAAACTTCAGCACACAGAAATGAGCATCTTATGGGCCTGCTGCGGACGTTCTCTCAAGAACTGAAGGGAAAGGAGCCTACCAGTGAGAGGAAGAGAAAGAAATCTTCCAAGAAGGATGAAAGGGTTATAGACATAGAGGATGATACAATGTAGGAGGGTGCAAGTGCAAGGCTCAAAGTACCAACCAGTTCTTTGCTTGGTTGTGAAGCCAGCATGTGCCAAACTATCGTCATCCATATCGTATCCAGATTTGTGTTCTCGACAAAGTCATGCATTTTCATCCTAGAGAATATCAGGACTTGTTGTCTTCTCAACCGAACTGTTTATGTTGATATTGGAGAAAATTTATGTTCCTTTTTAATCTTGAATTACTCTGGTTGTTGTTAGCATTTTGGGGGTTTGGATCAGCCAGGGCGGGCGTACAGTTTTCAGTAGTGACGCCACAGGCGTTTTGGAGCCACAAAATCTGGCATGCTTTTGGGTGTGCAGCTCCAATACCCGAACTACACTGACTTTTTAGTAATATACTAATATATAAATGGCGAAACTATTGAACGGTGATTAAGTTATCGTTTCGGGATGAGACAGACATCAGCCATTGTGCAGGCTAATCTGAACGATAAACTTACTGAACTTTGACCGCTAATAAATTACGTGACCAAATCAATATCGACCACTTGGAAATTGTGCGTTCCTTCCAGGTAAAAGATTTCATAAACTTTGACTTAAATTTGATCTTTAAATTTTTTAAAAATTAGATTTTTCACTAGATTTTGGAATGTAGCAGTGGCATAATTATTGGGTTGGATTGGGCCGCTAAAGGCGAGGCGCCCAAGGACGTGCCGGGCTATAGTTGGATTTGGAATCCCGCGCTGCCCGTTCCCCTTAGAAAAAAACAAATGGGTTCGGCCCAACCCTAAATCCCTCGCCGCCAAGCCAGCAGCACACGACCAGCCGACCAGGCAGCACCCACCAGCACTGCAGCAGCGGCAACCCGCCGCCGCCGTCTTGCTGAGCCTAGGAGTTGGAGTTCTCGGAGTAGAGGGAAAGTAAGGTTTCTCTCGGTTCGCCACTGTCCCCGTTCCATTGTTTCGTGCAGTCTTCCTCTAAACCTCACCTGATCCGGAACACCCGTCGGCTGCCGCTGCGGAGATGATCAAGAGGCGCTTCTTCAGGCAGGACCACGGCGATAACAGCTCCTCCTCGTCGTCTTCGTCCTCTTCGGACTCGGATTCGGACCGCAACTCGGAGGAAGAAGAGGTCACTGATGAGGAAGTAGCGCAGCAGCTGGAAGACGAAGAGGAACAGGAAGCCAGCGAGGACGAGTCTGGAGGAGAAGATGAATTAGAAACGCAGGCTCAACAAAAAAGTGAGTTCTTGTTTACATTACCTGATCATTACTAGTTTCAAGCAAATTTCAACCAAACGGATGAGATTAAGTTTATACATTGACCGTGAGTGTGACTCGGATGGTTTATCAAATGCCTAATACTTGTGAAAATGGTCAAGATGGAGGTATTTAAATTCAGTTGCAATTTACCCTCATTTGCTAATCTCTTATGGAATTTTTGTTTTGTTTGTTGGGAATCTAAATGTTTATCACAGCAATATGTGCCTTCTAGATTAATTTCTTATTTTTTCCAGTGAAATTTTGAAAAAAATGAAGAAAAACTTCCCTTGCGCAAGTGATAGTAGATGTAGATTCTTTGCATATGTATGCTGTGAGATAAAATATTTCTTATGTCGTTCATGTCTTTCAGGTTCAGGATACCAAAGTGAGGACAGCTCTAGCCATGAAGTTGATGAGCCTTCTGTAGGTAAGATAAGACTTGTTCTTCCTGACAAGTCTTTATTATATGAATCTGGATTTTGACCTGTTTTGCTTTCAATCAGGGAGAACTATGACAAATTATGGATTTGATCGGCTGCTTGTTTCATTGTGCTGCATTGGCTGTACTGGCTGCAACACTAAGTTAAAATTTACTGTAGCTCAGTTTACTACGGCCCAAAGACGGCAGCCGATCAGGCCATATATATTTCTCCTGTCTGTTCGTACAAAAACAGAAATAATCTGGGGTTTTCATTCCATCGTTGTTTGCTTAGTTTGGGTTGGTTAATGTTTGAATTGAAGTTTCTTTTCTTTTTCTGCCATGTTATAAGAACATCTCCAACAGATGCTTTAAAAGTGAATACCTAAAGTCTTACTATTTAGGTAGTTGGTAATTTAGTATTGGTAGTAAAACAACGCCCCTCTCCAACAGTTCCCAATATTTAGTATCTAAATAACCACATTCTCATGTTTCGTGGTCCTTGTAGCGAATATTTTCCTGCTCCTGTGTTCTTGTTGGTCATGGGAGAGCTCCAAGATCTCGAATTGGCATGGGGATAGAGGGAGAGGATGGCCCAGGAGTTGGGGAATCGGATTCTCTACAATTCTCGCATCCGTTTGAGGTGGAAAATTAGAAGGTGGTCATGGAGGCCAGAAGTAGCTTCAGAGAGGGGGTGGACATGGGGATAGAGGTATTGCACGTGGGGGACCAAACATGGGGGCAAGGGTCGCCAAGGTAGGGGAGCTGGTCGCCCAGCTAGTCCCAGGCCATGTCCACAGGCCTGTCCTGCCTTGTGGCCATCGCCGCGACGCTGCCCACCAGTTCTGACTTCCGAGATGGAATGCTTCCACACTATCCTGGCGATTGTGCCTGTGTGGAAACTCTATTTTGTTAGATTGGCATCCCCTACAGACCTACATTTGAGTACCTTAAAGTCCGGTATTTGTGAAAGCTAAATTTGGGTCCACCTTTTACATATCAGTTGGAGGCTGTTTATTCTAATCTCTACCTAAATTAAGGTTAGAGGAGAGTGTTTAGCTAACTGTTGAAGATGCTCTTAGTGTTGAAGGAAGCTGAGCATTAGATTACATCTGGGTTCTGCTACAACATCATTTGTTTGTTGTCGAGATGGAATTCAAACTCAAATCAATTACTGCTGGTGATACCTATGATTGCCTTTCAATTGATTTGAACAACCTATGACCTCTGTAGTCTTCTATTTAGATTTCACAATTGTATTCTTATGACATCCCTGCACTAGACTCCTATGGTGCCTTCATTATGTTCTTTGTGAGGGCCTATGCATTATGATGTGCCATTTTATGGTATGATGAGGTTTCTTATAGGCTTTCTGTCACAACTCCATTTTGATGTACCAAATGTCCAAAACATAATGAGTGGTACCTATTGTGTCCTGATGGCTAATTTTAGTTTCACACAAATCATTTGTTGGTGAATATTTTGTTTTGTATGAACATCAGCTAAGCTTATCCATGGATAGACATATCTGTTTCATTCAATATTCTTGGATGTAATTTGCATCCATTGAAAATGAAGTTACAGCTTTTGTACTGTCTCTTGAATATCTCTTAACGTATTGTACAAAGCAATTTTTTTCTTTACTAAGAATAGCTCTGCATTCAGATGATGATGATGGTGATGAAGATGATAAGCACATCATCCCAAGTATTAAAGAAAATACTGGAATAAGCTTGCCTGCCAAGAAAGCTGCATATGGTGATGACTCTACCAAAGATGATGCTGTTGAGGATGATTTTGCTAAATACATTCTGAAAATCAAATCTGTGTACAAGTGCAAAGTCTGCCCTAAGGTCATCTGCTTAAATGAGGATAGCGTCAGGATACATCTCAAATCAAAGGTAACTAATCTGACGAATGAGAGTGTTTCTCATTGTGCAAATGGGTTGCCAACGGGGTGGTAGCCAAGTGGCTAAGCATCCTGAGTGGCATCCTAGGGACCCGGGTTTGACTCCTTATGCCAGTAGGGTGGGGGATGAATTTTCGGGCTGAGAAAATAAAATTCCCTTGCCTACCCCATTTAAAGCACAGGTCTAAGGCTTCTCCGACTCTCAGTAAGGATGGGGCAGGGGTTCGGTGGATTTTCTAGACTTGCGAGAGAAGTCTCCTTTGCAAAAAATGCCTGGGGACCGTCATATCCCCTGCAGGTTTAGTTTTCTTTATTGTGCAAATGGAGGAGGTATTTGGAGAAAAATTGATTAGAAATGTCTGTGCAGAAGCAAATATTGTTGCATGCCTTCATTTTGCTTTGTCTGTTGTAGAGGCATGCTCGATCCAAGAAACAATTAGGCCAAGGGAGGCTTAAACTAATGCTCAACAGTGATGGTGAGCTGGAGGAGCTGGAGGAAGAGCTGGAGACACATGCTGAACGACATGCTCGGACTATGGCTCTCGCTCAGGTATTTGTCATGTTAAAGATATTGTCGCATGATAAAGGAGTTTTCTTAAACTGAAATGTTACTTGGTATGAAATTACTTATCTTGTGTCCTTTTGAATATTTCAGCAAGTCCAAGACAAAAAGAAGGATTCCGGTAGACAGCGGCAAAGTCGTCGAAGGAAGAAGGTATTTATTTACATACTTATGCATTTTAAATTTTTTTTTTTGTCTTTGAAGCACACGTGGAGGTTTTTAGGCATCACATGGAAAGGTGAATGTATCTTTATTTTGTAAAGCACATATCATGATCAGAGGCTTGTAGGCAACATTTAGAAAAGCCTGTTTAACTCAAAGCTTGTGCAATATTATATTAACTTTGCATGAATAATCTTGAGGGGCACATTACCAAGTCATATACGATATTGAAGCACATGTCGAAGTCTGTTTAGGTGTCATTAAGGGTGTACTGCGCTCAAAGCTTGTGGAATATATAAACTTGTCACCATATCCACATTCAATCATCTCAAGCTAGATGCCATATTGGGAAGGCTGAAACACTTGACAACTATTTGAATATGTATTTATATCATTATATGGTAGTATTGCACTATTGCATCATAGCCCGTCAAAGTGCTCCCCAGCCCATTTTTTTCTGATATTCCTGCACTGTTATTTCTTACAGAGGGCGGCACGGAAGCAGCTTGAGAAGAAAGAAGAAACTCAAAAAACTGAGAAAACTAAGAAGGCACCAAAGCAGCTTGAAAAGAAAGAAGAAATGCAAAAAACTGAGAAAAATAAGAGGGCACGAAAGCAGCTTGAAAAGAAAGAAGAAACGCAAAAATCTGAGAAGAAACGACGCAAAATTGAAGGATAGGTGGATGCCTCATTTGTTGTATTTGCAAATCTTACTTCCTCGTCGCAATCTTGCGCATTTATATATGTTCAGAAACTCAAATTGTGAGATACTCAAAATATGTTTCTACTTCTGGATCAATCAATCTTGCTTTACTGCTTGCTGAAATTATTGGAAGGGAAAGAAAATGATGTGTTGGCTGCCACATCGTTGCTATTTATCTGAATATTTTGTTTTTTTGGTTTCTCGTTGTCACTTGGTCACCCTTAACATGGATTTTGTTTCGGTTGAAAAAGAACATGGATTGTGTGATCATACGCGGACTGTGGTGATGATGTGGGTTTGTGGGGCGCCGGGTGTTGCTTCTTCGCAATCGGAACGTGTGCGTGCTGTCAGCAGGCTGATTGCGGCTCAAGTTCAGTTCAGTCAAGCTAGGGTCCTGAATTTTACGTGCGGTCGAATGGAATTCCTGATGGTTTTTGCAACGAAAGGAAGAATCGCCGCGTCCATCCAATCCAACCGCTTTCAGCGGCGCGGCCAACAAGAGGGTCGGTCTCGATCTCAGCCAAGCCATCACCGCTGCCAACCGCTGGCGTGACATCATCGTTGCGGGAGGAATGACTCGATCCCGAACAGCATGGAGGAGGACAGGTTGTTCTGTGTGCAGTGTACAGAAGATAACACATGTTGCGAGCAGATTTTCTTCTTCTGCACACACGATAAAACCGTGAAGCATCATTTGTGTACATGATCGAGCACCTGAGACAACGGCCACGTCACACACACTCGGCATCTGAGAGGCACTGAGCTGAGCTTACCCCTTTTGCCATATAGATCCTCTTTATTCATGCATTAGCATTAATAGAGACAGACATGTGAGCCTCGTATTATAGAGGCCTACCTGTCAGGGACTTATAATGCACATGCAGGAACTCTCATCTTCCATTCTGGCTGGCCGGGGGGGGATAGACTTGAACCATTCTTTATGATCCGGCTCACAGTATGCTTTTGGAGTCTGACACCACGCAATTATTGGCTGCCTAATTAAGGAAAGAGTTAAAAAAAAAATCCATGGAAATGGAAAAGGAGGTAGGAGTGCAAGGTTGGCTTAATTGGCAGCTTCTATCGGTCAGTCGCTGCTGCTGCCACCCACACGCACCCGTCCATCATGCGTCCTGAAAAGATGAGCTTGAAAAGATGAGCTATAATCTTGTCTGCACACCTCATTCTTTAATTCGCCTTAATTAATCCACGGATGCTAATCATCAGCTCCCATCACCATCAGGGCAGTGGTTTGCTAATATTTAGTAGATATACTCTGGTAGTTGAGATAGAGTCCGAATGTTGTACAAAGTAATTAAAATCCTATCTAACGTGTATATCGGTAACCTGTACTTTGTAATATATAAATAGATCAGCATCCTTCTAGGGAAGCACTGCCTTCCATACCTTTGTTTTACCTTTATGGTATACTCAGAACTGGGCGAGCATATACTTTGTGCATCAGTTTTGCGTGCGTTTTGGCTCAAAACTGGGTGGAGAAATTAAAAAGCGATTACGGACACAAATAAAAGACGTGACATGTAATGTGTCATGGATATCTCAAAAACCTAAGCATACGGATATAGATAGATTGAGGGAGAAGGAAAGAGACAGAAGTGCTGGAATAGTTGTCGTTGGCGGATAAGTGTACTGGAGGCGGGCGAGCTGATGCCGTTCTATCCATCCTTCTACCACTTCGATCCGTCCGAACACCGCGACCTGATTGATATACACTCCAACCGCGCCCATGTCGAACTTATCCGTCCGGCCCACACAACAAGGGAGCCCCCTGCAAACAATATGCGCGGCTATCAATCATCATGGTAAAAAAAGAAAAAAAAAACCCTGCGTGTATATAATTGGCTGTCGCTAATCCAAGATCGTGCGTAGTATCTTATGTTAATCAATACTAATCCTTTTTTTTGCTTTGTATTGTTATTGTTATAACAATAAGAATTCTAGTTTGGAAATCAAATTATACGCTAGTGACGGCAGTGAGAACAAATTGAGAAGTGTAACATCGTCAGCTCTAAATCCAAATGGAGGTTGGATTAACAAGATTCTTGTAGGATCGATCTGAGATTCTCAAGGTACCAGTACCACTGTGTGCTTTGTCACTTGAATGAATATGTGGATGTGCATCTTGCTTTCGCGCTCTCCAGCCACACACACCTAGTGATCATCATGTTCTTTTTAATAAATCCTGTAGTACCGGTTTTTTCATTTTCGTTTAGAAACCGGTTTCTATAAAATTAGAGGCATTCAAACAGGGCAATAGAGTATTTTTGTATAAGTGCCAGACAAGCTGGCAACAATAAATATTCTGGTCGTCATGCTACAGCAACATCTTGTTTAGCTGTAGCAAGGAGTGGGATTATTAATTTTTGTAACCAAGATCTTTGGTTCATGGATGATCGGACTTAGACAGAAGCCAACTCCCCCGACCAGACACGGTAACCATTGGCCGGTAGGTACCCCCCGCCCCACATGAGTATGATAACGATGCACTTCACTGGCTGTTCAACGTCCATATATATTGATAAGAGCGGGGATTTTGCACGGTGCGAACGACAAAAAAACTCGTAGTACACTCGTTTTTGTTCCATTTCCCTGTTGAAACCTCCGACGCGCCCTTCCAGTTTAACCGATAAAAATCGAAAAAGGTTTTTTTTTTAAAAAAAAATAAAAAACAGGGCCGACATAGGCGAGGCGAGAGCGCGCGCATGCGTCGTCCTGCATCGTCGTGCCGTGCGGTCCTGCTCCTGACTGGCTGCGCGGGAAAGGCACCTCACAACACGGCTCCTCTTGGCCGTCACCGTTATAGTAGTAGGAGTAACAACTGAAGCGCTGGACCTGCGCGCGGTTGTCGTCATGGCGACGAGACGAGAGAGAGTGCGCGCGGTCGTCTCGTCGGCACTCTCTCTCTCTCTCTCTCTCACACACCCACGGTCCCACTCGCCATCAGCAGCGATGCACTGCAACAGTTTTAGGCGGGGCCCCACGGCACAGTAGCACTACTCGCAAGTCAGCATCATCATCCGGCACGTGGTCCCCCGCCCTCTCTCTCTCCGCTCGGTTGGACCCAAACCCAACCCAATCAATGCCCCCACCCGTGCGTGGGTCGGCCTCTCGATTCGACTCGCCGCGCCCGTACCCGTCTCTGTCCATCCACGCAGCCCAGGATACGGCGGCTCGCTGACAACGTCCCCCGGGCCCTCGATCGCACTCGCACGGGACGGGACAGAACCGAGGTGGGACCGACGTTAACCCGACGTGGGATCCACCACCGGCTCCCCCGTCGGATCGCCATCCACTCGCAAGCATGAGCGGTAAAGTACAGTACGGTGCTATTTTTCATTTTCTTGTTTGCCGTTTCGTGAGGGGCCCGGCCTCAAACGGGCGTTTGTGTTTTCTTTTTTTAATCCTGCTATGCATAGTACAAGTACAACTACTAGTAAGTAGTACGGCGGTGAGGAAGAGGCTTGACGTCTTTTTCGTCAAGATACTGTTAAAAAAATGAGATAAGTAGAAGAAACAGCAGGACGTGCGGGCATCTGCCACTTCGATGTTCGATCCCACGGAGAATGGAATCTTCGGAGCCAAGCTCCCCGTTCCGGCCCCGTGAGCCGCCGTGACCGCCTCGGCGCCCTCCCGTTCGAGTTCGACGCGACGCGATGGGGGCCTCCGGCGCGCGAACAGCGACCTGCTGCTGCGCTGCTTCTTCTCTGCACGGAAATGCTTGCCCCCTCCTGCGGTTTGGTTGCATTTCGAACTTCCTGGGCGCGGGAGGGGCGGTCGCCTTTGCCCATGACGCACTGCTGCAGTAAACGCTCAAGCTCGATCGTCTACAGTAATTGGGGGCACTAGAGTAGGCAGCCTGCTGATTCTGTTATTACCAGCCTCCTCTATAGCACCACTTTTTTTTTGTTTTACCATATCAATTTTCCTGATAAAAGTAAGGCGATTTTGTGGAAAAATGACAAAAATTTAGTGCAATAACAGAAAAAAAGGGAGGGGTATTCTGTCTTTCTAGTGAATAGTATTGCATTTTTTTTTTCAACATTTGCCATGGTACCAAGTCCGACCGACTACCTTCCGACTCTAATGAGTCAACGGCAGGCAGCCGGATGCTTAATTTTTCTACTAGTGCTTTTGTGCTTGGTTCCTACGATGCTCAGAGTTGAACAAGAGTAGGACGTCCGGGTCGTATGGCAGAGTTCATCCAAAAATAGCAAGACATCACAATTAAGTGCCAAAAGATAGTACCCTCATAAAAAAAAAGTGACAAAAGATGAAATGTATCAGAACATGTAGTACTTCACGAACTCTAATCACGTCCGCAGATTATAACTACCCGTGTATGATACCTCTTTCTCACAAATCTACAATCTATAGTTCTTTTGATGAAATATTTTTATAGGGTTTTTTTGACTGTGAGACATCATTCAAATATTGTAGGACACAAAACTGAAATTTTTTAGCTAGGACACAAAAAACCTACAGCTTGATGTCGTGTCCTACGGCTAAAGAATTTCATTTTCATGTTCTATAACAAATGTCACATTTGAATTATGTCCTGTAACAAAATCTCTTCTTGATAAGTAGATGGGGTGAGGGTATATACCGAATCTTGTAATTCTAATGTTGTTTTTAATTGCAAACTTGTATTAGTACTCCTATTTTAGTGCAAAGGAACCAGTGGATCCAAGATTTTTTGACTCGGATATTCTGGTCTACTATAAATGAAGAATTCTCTTTTTGCAGCGAAACATAGAGAAATAATCTGTTGGGCTGTGGACTATGAGCAATCTGGTATGTTGTGGTGGTGAAAACGGATAAAAATGAGATTATTGTGACCTAAATCTAGTCTGAGACGAACTAATCACACATACTATACACATGATGATGTATACTCATGTTTATGAAAAAAAAAAAGAAAAAAACTAGGAGGTATTCCTAGAAATAAACAACCATCCTCATGTAGCAGGTCTGCCACTCGAAGTACTAATACTGCTGGCAAATCTCACCTTCAAAGATCGATGTTTACTCCGTTTTTAGCTCGTTTTGATGAAACATTTGGTACTAGTAGCCTGGAAATAGAACAGCCTACGTCATGTACTACTACGTATACTCTGCTACTACTACTAGACGAACGCAGTAATTTCCATTCACCATGGACCTATTTCCATTCACCATGGACCGACGGATTCCTTTGTAAACACGTCAGAGCCACCATGGAAATCACCCAACCCATGCAGGCGGCCCAGGACCAGGATCAATCTCCTCGATACTCTGGAGGAGAGGAGGCCACCAAGTCATGGAATCGTTATCCTCTCGCAAATCGACGAAACCCACACGTCACCGCAAGTCAGCTCACTCGCTCGCTGCCCCAACCCAACCCCACAAATAACTCCGTGCCCGTTCCCGTTCCCGTTCCCGTCCACCTGCCGCTTGCGGGCCTCCTCCTCTACCACAGAGCCCGATGGATGCCATGTGAGCCCCACCCGTATATCCCGTATCCACACTCACCAAAATGTGCGACCCGTTTTAATGGACCGACCTGTCAGTATAGTGGAGTGCTAACAGGCGGTGGCGGTATCCGGCGTTTGCGCGAGCGGTGTGGTTCTCCGCTAGTGAGGCTACCCCCCGTGGGCCCACCGAACCGGTGACGATAGTGGATATAAAACCCTGGCCCCTTCCTGTTCCGCGTTTTCATTTCGGAAAAACAGTAGAGTGGTCATATAATACTCCGCGGTTTTTAAATAATAATATTTCCAGGCTTCCTCGCTCTTCGCCTCGCCACCGCCAGTCCCCCCATCACCACCACCGCGAGCTCACCGGCGACGGGTCCTAGCGCAGTAGTGCGGTGAGCTCTTAGACATTGGAAGGGGAGTGCGTGCTCGGTGCTCAAATGGGGGAGGGCGGAGGGGGGCGGCCCTCAAGTCTCTAGGATTTGGCAATTGCATGCTCGCCGGGCTGGGTTGGAGTTGGAGCTCGCGGTCGCTCCCTCGAAGCCTGTGCGCGGCGTCACCGTGCGGGCATTCGAAGCGCCGTCGGTGATCCCACCGGTTTCCGTTCAGCAGCGAGGGTGCTGCTGTCGCGGCATGGAGCCGTCTTCCTCGCGCGCGGCCTCCGCTTGCGGGTTCGCGGCGAGCTTCGTGCTGTGACGCCGAGGAAGAGGGGATCTGTCTCAGGCGCCGACCACCTGGTGAGGCCACTGTTTCCTTCCCCTCTACGGTTTCTGTTCCTGCGGAACGAAATTTTCTTTTTTTTTGGGGGAGGGGGATGTTTCAGCTGTGTGCAGTGTGCGGTTTTCAATTTTGGGGACGGTTTCTGGATTTCCCGACGGAAATGGTGCTCGGATTGCGGGGAGTCTCGCCTGATTTCGGGTTGCTTCGCGTGATCTGAGCTTACACTGCTGCCCAACGGAAGATGCTTTGATGCGTTTCCGGTTTTTTTTTTTGTCTGTTTCCGCTTTACTTATTTTTTTCATCACAGCCTGCTCGTGTGCCTTTCGAGCTCGTAGTCGTAGAGGACGAGGTGCATTAATTAATGTAATTTCCCCCCATCTTTGTCTGCGCGGGTTTACGGCTGATTCTAGTAGTATTCCGGAGCTCAAAGTCTTTCACGAAAATTTTTGCACAATCTGTTGGGGGTGAAATCGGGCGGTTGTGGTCCGGAGCTTCGTGCCGCGCCCCGGTGCTGTAGATTGTTGCCGCGTGTTCCTTGGCCCCGAATTTCTTCGCTGCTCACGTTTCGGTGCAAACTTTCTGCGTTTATGCTTTGAAATTTTTGATCCGTTTGAACCGAGCTCCCGGGAGCGTTGAAACTCCGTTGTCTGTGCGTTTTTAAGGTCCGTGGAGCGGGGCAGCGCCCGCAGGATGCCGACCGAGCAGAGGCGTCACGTGGCCCCGTTCCACCTTCCTCCGGAATCTGAATCATCCTTCTTCACTGATGAATGTCGCCTGCGCACCGAGGTAACCCGAGTCCGCTCTATTGGTTTTCACTAGTTGAAGTGATGGCTACGCGTTCTGAGTGCCTGCATGGC
Organism: Oropetium thomaeum; assembly: GCA_001182835.1. NCBI lineage: Eukaryota > Viridiplantae > Streptophyta > Magnoliopsida > Poales > Poaceae > Oropetium > Oropetium thomaeum. Next base: position 1,474,844 of record LFJQ01000006.1, on the reverse strand, counting down.
CTAGTTTTTGCTAGTATGATGCTAAACATGAACTAGGCTAATTCTTTTCATCATATGAAATTATTTTGTAGAGGCAACTTGGAGTTTTGAAGCAGGGTTGCTTTCCTGAAAATGTTGGTGAGTACCCGAGTTTGTTGACAATATGGTTCAATAAGTTTTTGCACAGTACCTTTTCTCTTGCCGTTATAAAATTGTGCCAGGTAGATAACTAAGTTGTTTATTACTTCCTCTGGTGCAAAAATAGTTGTCGTTCTAGAATGTGTATAATCAAACTTTCTGGGGACAGTATTATACATACATTTATAGGAATCTGGCTGCCTTAGCAGATCCATGAACTTGCCCGCTTGTGTGGACCTAGAAATACAAAATAAAACTTCTTGAACCTGTGGATGACATAGGCACACAAGTTCATAGTCACGGGTCTGTGTGTATTTATTCCTTTGTTTTTTCTTTTATGTTTAGAAAGAGAGATGAACTAAGGCATGGGTGATCTTGTCCAATGCCTAGAGACAAGTAAATTCGGTTGGATGCAGTAATTGTGAAATGTGGGGGATTTGTGTTTTCTCAGTCATGACAACTAATTTAGCAGGTAGCATAAAGTAACAGTACTGCCATATAGTGCTCGTTGCTGTATTTGCCTTCACAACCCTTCTATTACACATTTCCAATTTTATTTCATTGTATTTATCTTTCCTTACTCCTAAAACAGGCAATTTTTCATTAGCTTTTGGAAACAAGTCTGCAATGTCTTCACCACTTGAAAACCTCAAGCCTATTGAAGCGAAGGTAGTGGATAAGCTAGATAATGTGCAGCTGAACAAGCTAATTGACCGCAAAGCATCATTTGTTGAGGACAAACTGTTGGATGCAACAAGGCATTTTGATCTGTCAGCGTCTTCCTGGAGTGATGATCATGATCCAGCACTCCATGATTCAATTACCAAGGCATTGGCTTTACCTTTGGAAGGGAGCTGGGGAAAATTAAATGTGGCTCAAAACGAGAAAGAATTATTTTCGAGCTCCCTTCCAGACATTTTTAACAACAAAAGTGAGCCATCATACTCTCTTCGTTTTCTTTTGGTACATCCCTTGAATACTGGATCACATTGAACAATGATTGTTTTTTTCATAGACATGTAATGGTACAATTTTTCTTGGTTGACCATCAGTGAAACACATCCAGGATCTAATTCTTTGTTTCCCTTCATGTCTTTTTTTTTAAAACTTTCTATGTTTACCCTACTTTTTGAAAATTGTGTGGCACATGTGCCCCTGTTTTTGTCTGAAAAAAAAAGAACTAGGACAAAATGTTCCTATATAGGGACAAACGTGCCATAGTTTTTGAAAAGCAGTGACAATGGTACAAACTGAAATATTGCAAGGGCAAACACACCATTAGGAACCAAAGCAGGAGCACTGGCACATTTGATTCTACTTTGTTCATTGTGCACATTCTCTTCCAATATCAGAAGAATCTGCTCTCTTAGTGATTTAGATTTTCACGCCACATACTGAAGCAACAGTCTGCTTTTTTCTTTCAATACTCGTTGTGAACTAGTTTTCTGATTTTGTTGTGCAGTAAGATTAACTCCTGACAGTGGCATTAGTGGTCAGCTTTCTGAAAAAGTTACTCTCAGCCATGTTGATAATGAGCCTTTTGAGTTGACAAAGGAAATTGAGGCGCAAATAATTGGCAACCTTCTCCCTGATGATGATGATGATGAGTTGTTGTCAGGTGTTGTTGATGATGTTGGACATACTGCCCAGACTAATAATCAGTATGACATAGATGATGATATATTCTGTACTGGAGGTGGAATGGAATTGGAGGGTGATGACAATAGCAAATTATCAGTAGTTAATGTTGGAGTCAATAATAGTCAAACTATGTTAAATGACCATTTGAGTGGTGAAGACACCTATGGGGGACCACCCTTGAGAACTCTTTTTGTTAGAAATGTAGATTGCACTGTCGAGGACTATGAACTGAAACTCATATTTGAGGTAAGTCTTCCTTTTTCCGTGGGTCTCACCCTAATAATAATGAAGATTTAAAATCTATTCATATCTCATTTCTTTTTTTTCTTGTAGCAATATGGAGAGATCTGTGCACTTCATACTGATGGCAAACATCATGGCTTTGTGATGATATCTTACTATGACGTACGATCAGCTCAAAATGCTCTAAAGGGCCTTCAGGGCAAGCCCCTCGGGCGTAGAAAACTTGACATATGTTACTCCGATCCAAAGGTATTCACATGCCCTTTTTGTTACAACATTTGCTACAACATGCTTTGATCATGTCTTTTTTGATGTATCGAAATGTGTATTTTGGCATTATTATATGTTGTCATAGTGCTTGTTTCCTTTTCTTCTTGTTATATCAGTGAATCTATTGAATTTTGGAATTTCACATATTTCATCAGCTAGCTATGGAAGGATGTGCATATTTGCAAGTTTCGATACCAGCTGCATAGTCTAATGCCAGCTCCATTTTGTTAGGGCTATATTTTGGAAAAGGATACTAACCTGAGCACGCTTGTGCTGTTTAACCTTGACCCCTCTGTGGCTAACGATGATCTTCATCAACTTTTTGCTAGCTATGGTGAAATAAAGGAGGTATGGTCTTACATTAAATACCCCTTACTTTAAGTGGAACACTACTAAAGATCTCTCTCTCTTTTACACTCGGCAGATTGCTGGAAAGGATCATCACAAATTCATTGTATTCTATGATGTCAGAGCTGCTGAAGCTGCACGCCAGGCCTTAAATAGGAGGGATATTTCAGAAAGGAGAACTGAAATGGAGTGCAGCCTTTTGGATGGCAATGACCAGTATATTATTTGCCCATGTTTTGCTTATCTGTTTAATTTGTACTCCCTCCAATCCCTTTTAATTGGCATTCTAGCATCCGTCATTTGTTCCCAAATATTTGGTGTTCCCACTTCCCTATATAACTTTCTCTCTTCCCAATACATCTCTATTTCTATCTCTCTCCTTGTTTTCTGTGCACCTACCTTATTCTCCTTTCTTAGTCTTCGTGCCCGAAGCTAAAACGTCATATTAATGGGGATGGAGGAGTACTGTTTTAATGCACTTCTACATTTCTAACAGCTGTATCATGTTTTCAATTATAACAAGCTTGTGTTAATTGGAAAACTACACCTCAGCAAATTGTTCGGTATCGCATGTGTATACACAGTTCTCATGATCTTAAGTTTTTACGTAGTAATTTAGTGTTCTATCGCAGTGTGATACAGCAGCTGCCTCATGAGTTGGAACAGAAACAATTCGGTTTATGCAGGCTGGCAAGTCCAAGTAATCGTCCGTCAACATGCTTTGGTATGAAAGTTTATTTATAGTTTTAAAACACTGTATATGTCTTTTGTTGTTGTTTTTACTGACTTCAAATGGTATAATGCAAGGTCCCATCAATATGGCACCGATCATGTCCTCTGGCCTTGAGAATATATCTGTTCGGAATATAAGTTCTAGAGTTCAGGCACCAATGAACCAATTCAAAGAGGGAAGATTTCTGGATCTCCCCTCTGCTTCCATAAAAACTGTTTCATCTCCTGTTGGAATCACATCTGCTGGAACACAAATCAACCGCTCTACTCATGCTGAGCTCAGCCATTCACTTGGACCGATGAATGAACATATTAACCGGCACATGAATTATGGTTTCCAAGAGATTAGTACCTTTCCTCATTCTCTTCCTGAATCGCAGAATAGACTAAATAGTGATATCCCGTACAACTTAAGCACCATAACACACACCGGAACTGGTGAAGCAATGGTTAACAGACACATCTACAGAGGTGTTTCTGGAAATCTCAGCACTTGTTCTTCTGGTCATACTGATGGTATCAACTATTAACTCTTTGCCTTCTTATCCTGATATACACATTTATTGCCTAAGAATACATTTTTGTTTGCCATCGCATTTCTTTCTACCTACCTCTTATTTTTTTTCAAAATGCCATCTAAAAACGAGCATGGATGATTTGCTATAAGATTATACAAAATCTTTATGGTCTTATGGTATCTGGAATATTTTCAGTTATCACTAACATAGGTTTATTTTTTTGTACTACAGCCCTTGGTTTCTCAAGAGTTGGAAGTTGCTCCCTCCAGAGTCAGCAGTTAGCAAGGAATTATTCATATGACTTACATCGTCAGCCATCTTCTCCCATGCTATGGCCTAGAACAAGCCCATTCATCAATAATGTACCATCTCGTCCTCTGGCACAAGTACATGCAATTTCAGCACCATCCCGTGTGCCAGAAAATATTCGACCTATGGCAATGAATCATCACGTGGGATCTGCACCAGTTGTCCATACACCAAATTGGGACAGGCGGCTTGGGTATCCAGGGGAGATGATTGAAGCACCAGGATTCCATCCTGGGAGCACTGGAAGCATGGGCTTCCCTGGGAGTCCACGTCTGCATGAATTGGAGCTCAACAGCATGTTTTCTGAGACTGTAGCAAATTCCATGAAGTCCATATCGCTTGCACACATGGGTACTCCGTCTCCAAGGCAGAGGGGGCATATGTGTCATGGAAGGCGTCGTCTGACTCCCCATCCTTCCTCATTTGATTCACCTGGTGAGCGGATGCGGAGCCGGCGAAATGAGTCAAATGCTAATCAATCCGACGATAAGAGGCAATTCGAGCTTGATATTCAGCGTATAGCCCGTGGTGAAGACACCCGGACAACACTAATGATAAAGAATATCCCAAACAAGTACTTACATCTGACTTATGGCCTGTTTTTTGTGCAAGAATTTCTATATTGTAAGTCATGTCAAGTTTTTATGTTTCCATTTCCTGATTCAGGTACACCTCAAAGATGCTTTTGGCTGCTATTGATGAAACTCATTGGGGAACTTATGATTTTATCTACTTGCCAATTGATTTCAAGGCGAGTGGAGCTGTGTTAACCGTGTTAACTCTATTTGGTTTTATTATGTTGGTGCTTATTTGTTTGACTAGTTGTTACTAATCTCCATTTCAGAATAAGTGCAACGTTGGCTATGCGTTCATCAACATTATCAGCCCTGAGCAAATTATTTCTTTCTATAAGGTCAGATTTTACAGCATAGCTCTTTAAGTTCTTCATTTCTCACTTCAGAATTCCAGATTGCATTTAATTTTGTGACCTTTCAATGGTATGTGAGACATGAACTGCCTATTTGTTCCTTTCAGACATTTAATGGGAAAAGGTGGGAGAAATTCAATAGTGAGAAAGTGGCATCACTTGCCTATGCTAGAATACAAGGGAAATCAGCCCTAATTGGTCATTTCCAGAACTCAAGTTTGATGAATGAGGATCAACGTTGCCGCCCTATACTCTTCCATTCAGATGGTCCAAATGCAGGAGATCAAGTATGTTCTCTTAATCCATCTATCTTTGTTTGCTGTTTCATGGTATGTACTGCGCTTGAGTGAAAACCATTATCTATATTGTTGAGGCCAGCAAATGATATGGTGTGTGGTAAATGCTGATGGCAGCTTGCAATTAACTTTGTGCTGTGCAACTGGTTTACCCATTAATGCCTTACATGGTCACATGAGTTTTGATCTTCTACAAAGTCATATACCTTTTGATTCTTGACTGGTGAGTGGTGACACATTGCATTCAGATGCAAAATACAGAACTTAAAGAACTCCTGTAGAGTGAAATTTAGATAAGCAACCATGGCCCTGTATTCTAAGCCCCACATGAAAACATGTAATGCTTTTCTCAAGAGAAAAGTCCTGGTGCAACTCTTAATATTTTGTGAACACTAACCTGCAAAGCTTTAACAATATGTTTTTTGGCTTAATAATTTGGTACAAGTTTTTCTAGACATTCGGTACTACCACCATTGTTCCACCATCCTCTATGGTGTGGATATTTAAGTCACTCTTGAGTGTTCTTTCTTTTCCTACTATCATATCCCTCAATCGCTCTATCTCCCTTGTATTACAAAAAAATAAAATTTCCTGATTTCTCCTTTGTATTACTTTGTACTATACCCGTTGTGCAGTAATGACATGCCTAGTCCTAGAGTAGCTCCTCTCATATTCGTTGCAAAGTAAATAGATTGTGGTGACTCTTCATGGTGCTTTGACTGCTGTGCTTACTGATGCCATGTGGGCCTAAACGCATTGACAAACCATGTAAGCAAGATTAACGAGGACTCAGTTACTCAAACTACATGTGATTATGATGACTGTTTCTTTTCTTGTTCACGGTGTTGAAGTCTAATATTAAGGAGGTTGAAGGATGGAGGGGGTATTATATTTCTGCAATAACTGAAACAACAAATCAAGCCTTTTGGTCCCAAACAAGTTGGGCTAGGCGTAGGCTAGAGACGAAAACTTTGAGAACCAACACAAACAAGACCCAAAGGAAAACAGTGGACAAATGATGCAAGACAAACAAACCCAACAAACCAAAAACAGATGATGAAAAAGGAAATGGGAAAAGCACCCAAATATACAAAACTAACTAAAACAAAACGATGGAAGATAGCAATGAAAAAAGGTTAAGAAGCAAATGAAAAAATGATGGAAGATAGCACTGGAAAAAAGGTTAAAAGGCAAATGAAGGTTCTCGCACATGTATCGCTAGCTTCCACAAATTTCTATCTATGACTAACTCCTCAATATTCCAATCCTTCATGTCTCTCTCTGTACGACCTCCTCCCATGTCAAGTTTAGACTAACTCTATCTCTCTTCATTTTGTTGGGGAAACTTATTACCCTGTGACGTACTGGTGCCTCTTATGACCTTTGTTGGATATGTTCAAACCATCTCAAACGATGTTGGTGCCACTCCTAATCTTATGTCGTCATTCCTGAGTCAATCTCTTCTGCAATACCCTATTATTTTATTATTTGTTTTTCTACTGTTTATTTGTATATCTTTCATTTACATATTTGTATGTATGTATGTATGTATATATATATATTCTAGAGTAGAAAATTTTGTCTATGTTTAATCAACGAGTTTGAAGTGATCTCAAACATGTATTTACTTCCATTGCTCTATTCCTTTCCTCAGGAACCGTTCCCTGTGGGAACTAACATCCGTACCAGGCCTCGGAGAGCCAGGATCTTGAGTTCGGAGGAAAATGGGACTCTTCCAAAAAGAGGCGGTGAGACTCCAGGCAACATTGCACGGGATACCGAGCCAACTGCAGTCGCTTGAAGCAGTAACCACAACTCACAACGCTTTTGACGAGTGCAGTATAGTTTTCACATTTGCACCCTCGTTGACCGTTGTGTTTGGGTATGTATCTACTTATCTTTTGGCATTGGAGGGCCCCTAAACGGCTATTAATTTTGTCGCTGACGAGAAACTGTGAGCGGTTGTGCTCACAGCTTCTTCTGACGGAAGCTATATGGTTCACTGTTGACTGAAAGCTGCTCTGGAAAGCGAAAGGCGCAGGGGGGTGCTTCGAGATTTTGGTAGCAAGGTGTAACCCAGTGTTGTACTGATGTTTCCATAAGAATGTCGTGGTTAGTTTGGGGACATGCCAGTTCTGTTGTATGAAAAGCAGGCGGCTCCTGCATCTTTTGAAGTCTTATTGCGAATGCAACCTTATCAGATTTGTTGACCTCGAATCATTTTTTTTTTTTTGGCGGGTAGATTATTTTGAGTGATGGGTTGCATTTATCTTGAACTAGTGTAGTCTGCAATTGCTTTTCATTATAATTTTAAAATACAGGAGAACGTACGGAGTGGCAAAATATGTGGACGGCAGGCAGATGACGGCAAGCAACTTTGTTACTCCCTAAGAAAAATTGATTCAAATCGGAACTTTTAAAGTTGATGGTAGATGACGGCTGGATGATAGATGGGAGTCAAACAAGATTTTGGAACGACGGTAGGATAATAGATCGCGAAGGTCCTGTTGGGTGCAGAGTATGACATTGTTTTTTGTGCATCTTTTTGACAAAGGCTCGTCAAAACGGAAGATTTTATGGACTCTGACCGGATTAGTAGTATACTAATTTCTTTTTCCCGATGAGTACTACTTGTTGGCTTCATGTGTCTTAACAGAGGAGAGCCTCTCTACTGTACGTATAGGAAAGCTGTCAGATTCCTGTTGCTTTCCCTAGTTTCATTGTCAGAAAGGCAAGCTTCCAACCAATCACCAATAGCGCGAGCTCTACATCGACAAGCAAGCGGGTGCTCGTACGGCCGACACGTATAGATACGCCCATTGGGATCGATCCTCGGCCCGCTCGGTTGGAGAGACCAGTATAAAGGGACAAAGATGCTGATCAGATCGGTCGCAGCGGAAGTCCTAAAGCGGAGGAGGGAAAAGCCACCACCAGGCTGCTCTGCAAATTAAACACGCAACAGCAGCGAAAGCAAAGAGGAACGGTCGCGTCTGTTCTTTGGTTACGAAGCCCGACACAAAAGTACCCTTGCGGATAAGGACCGACGTCCAAAGACGCATGGATAGGGACGAAGAACTACACTTATATACACGTCATCCATGTGTGGCCCACCCACGTGGACTGCGGTGCAAGCAAGAAAGGAAGACCAGACCCGGCAGGCTTCAGGAATCACAATATTGCGAGCTTGCTTGCTTGATCCATATATAGGTGGTGTTTGTTTTGTGGAGCGGCAACAACAATGGTAATGTAATCGTATCACAGTGTGAGCAACGGCTAGAATGTTGTTTTCTTGTTTTATTTGTTTTCAATGACCAGAACTTGTCACAGCGTGATCAACGGATATTTTTTTTAGCGTGGCCGTCCGCTGGGTACTCCGTGCTTCAGAAGATGAGTGAGAACGATAGGGTGGACGCCGCCGCCGTGCTGATGCCTCCGTGATGGGATCCATTCACTCAGCATTTCGAGCGGTATCCACCTTCTATAGACTCGGATCAGGTCACAGCGTGATTTGATTATAACCTACTCTAAACAAACAAAAAGTAACGCTATCAGCTAACGCTGTGAACAGGTCACGGAGTAAAACAACCAAACCAAACACCTCCATAGATTCTTCATATGGAGGTAATATATATCTAGTCTCTGTGGTTGCAAAATATAAAGCGCTTTTGGGTTTGAACGAGCAAAACATTTTGAATGAAATTTTATAGCAAAAAGCTAAAATTTACCAATAACTAAGAAATGCAGGTAGTGGTTTATTTATGTGAGTTATGTCTCTCCAGTTAGATGTGCATTTCTAAATTCTTATTTTGTATCTCCTTTTGAAATAATCCTACTTCTCCACATTCTTATTGAATCTAGTCCATCACAGTATTGCAAGTCTAGAGACTTGACAAATCACTGAAACATTCTTAATGACATTTTTGTTTTTTATGCAGTGTCAGTAATTTACTGACTATTCCCTTCAATACCCACGCGAATGCGCTACATCCTCCCACACCACTTTGATATACTTCAATAAAGAAGTATTGAATATTGTGTATTAGTCTCACTACGATCATATTTAATGCATTGGTCAAATAGGTATAGTAACTACTTGGTGTTCAAACTTGTGTAGCTCGATCACAATTAATGCATTGGTCAAATAGGTAATAACTGTTCAAATTTGTGTAGCTCAATTATAGTTCGAGTTTACTGAGTGTTACATTTATTTGATAAATAATTATTTAAGTTTAAGGTGATTACATATTTGAATATATACTACCTTTCCTCAATCTAGTCAAAATCTGTGGATTTTGTCTTTCACAAACATTCACAGAGATATAAGGATGTGTACACGTCTGGAATCAACGGGTGGGTTTTCTGCGGGCGCACAAAAGCTTTGTACATAAAACAATAGGAGACACAACCAATAATTGCGCTCTGGAAACAGTCGTACCGTTGAATGACTATACTACAAAAGTTTGCTAGCCTGAACCCTGAAGCAACGATTTTCCTTTCCCAAACTACTACTCCTATACTACTGTAAGCTGACTGTTTTGTCGTTTCGTCGGCTGAAAGCTTACAGTCCTCACTAGGTTCTCTAACGTCAGCAGCTTCTCTTGCTGCAGATTACCACAAAAAATTAGTATGGATTCCTTTTATTATTCTTGTCGCTCCAATTAATCCGCTGTGCAACTTAATTTGAAGCAACAACTTCATTCAGTTCAACACAAATATGGTTGTTTATTAAAGCAAACAGATCCACAGATGCAGGAACTGTACTTCGTTAGAAATCTCTAAGTTCTCTTATCTTGTGGAGTGGCAACATAAAATTTTCCGAATGTTTTCGAACTTCAAAGGCTGTGTACTACGTACGTACTGGCTGGCGGATGAGAAAATCAGATCAAAATATAAAACAAGTCTTTATCGCAAGGAGGAAAAAAAAAGTCAAGATGCTGCAACTACAAGTTCTCGATCGATCCGTTATAGTCTTAGCTTTGACTAATTAGTTTTTTCCTTTCGATGAACCTGCTTTGTCAAAGAGAAAAACTTAATTTATTGCATTCAATCAGCACCAAAAACAGTTTCTTCTATTTCCATGTTGTCAAGGAGACGCGGCATATAACAAATTTTCAAATACGACTTTTAAGCGTGAAAATGTCTCAGTGTTACTTCGCTTTGAGATTTTTGTTGCTAACGCAAAGCATTTTGACTTGGCTGATTATTAATTGGATGGGGTGGTCGAAGTTACGGAGACACGGAAGAAATTCGTGATATGGCTGGCTAGCTGGGTCGTCCTCTCCCCTGTTGCGTAGTACGTACGTCGTGCATTGGCCGCCTCCCCGTCCCGTCGATCCTTCTCGCTCCCTTTGACCGCCGGCCATCAGCTCACTCCCACCGATTCTTCCAGCGAGCCGCCGGCAGTTCGTCGCCGTCGTCGTGTCGGTTCTGGACGAAGACCGTTGAAAACCCAGCCGCACCTCTCTCTCCCTCTCTCCCTCTCTCCTAGTCCTAGACTAGATCACTAGAGCCTTACTGTAATTTATTTTTGTGGTGGACAGAGAAGAGAAGGAGCGGTAGTAGCAGTAGACGGGCGTGTCTGCTGCCACACGTGTTGTCAACACGGCGGACCTGAGCTCCGGCGACGCCGACTTTTTCGGCAGCCGGACCGTTGAATCTGAAAAGAGAGGTCGGCCTCGCGACGGGGAACTGGACCCGCCGGGGTTTGACCTGCTGTTCCGGTGCGGACAGCGACGTGCCTCCATGCATGCATGTGAGGAGAGGCCCATACATATCTCTATCTATCTATCTGCGGGCCGTAGTTTGACCCAGTCCATCGAGGATCACTCTTGTACTAGTACCAGAAGAGGCCGAAAATAGGCGACGATGGATGGACTTTCGGTGCCCGTGGACATGTGCAACCCTTCCATACGAAACACCTACGAATTATTTAGTTGTTATGTAATCAACTGGATAGATAGATAGATAAATCCAAGTGAAGTGTTCAATTTGACTGGGAGACCTACTAGTACTTTTTTTTTTTGGGGTGGGGGGGGGGAGGGGGGGGGGGGGTGGGGGATAGAAAAACGTCGCTGTGTATCTACATAACCACAAAACAAGGACGGCGGGGGTGGGAGATCGACCTTGCGATGAATCTGGAGTATTACAATAATACAGTATCAACACAAGCACCAGCACTTCTTGTTAGTGTGTAAACTTGCTATACCTACAGAGCAGGGAGCGAGCTACACACAAACACTAACGCAAACACCCATTATTTTTAATTTAAACAACGCGCTAAAAGTCAACAGTGATGTAAATATAATATATTTTTCGGCAAAGGTGTGGAGGAGGTAACTTTGATTACTTTTCAACTCATTTTTGGACATGTAAATATATAGTTGGAACTTTGATTACTTTTTAATCTCTGCAGCTGCAGATATGTATGGGAACACAAATGCACCCTTGCGTGCGTGCGTTGCGAGCTGCCTGCCGTCACTCTCCACGCACGCACACATATCTCTGCCGCCTGTAGTAGTGCACAATTTAAATTGTTCGATCCCCGCCGAATTACCATTATCCTTTCCACACTTCTGGCTGCATATATAAAAGCGCTGAATATGACACACACAGAAATATAATACCACGTGTCACAAAACCATGCACCGCGCGCGTGAGAAACCTGTGCCACACTCTTAAGCCGATCCATCCAGATGTATACTAACTAGCTAGGTTGCGCGCTCCGCCGCGTCCGTAGAACTATAATAAATTTTATATAAAATTATTTAATATTTAAAATAAAAATAAAGTATATTTGTTTATTTTGTTACAAAACACTATAACGACCAAGAGAAGGCGGCACTGTTAAATTTGAGAAATGGCATATATTATGAATAAATATAAAATCTATCTGATTAGAGATAAATTGATTGTGTGATTTAAAAAATAGCAAAGTTTAAACAAATTTGACTAAAGTACATATGATAACAAGACTTTTTTCAATCTGTGTGTAAAAAAAAAAGAAATATATGGTTCTTCTAGTAAAATTGTCACTGTGGTTGCCCCATTATACATTATTGTTAGAATAATTAGAATAATTGATTATCACTTATGAAACAATTTATTTTCAGTACTGGAATAAATAAGCTTCACAGTTCAAATAAATTGTAAAAATAAGGCACACTGAGCTTATTTCAGATGGTTAGATTTTTTGTGGTGGAACCAAACCACCCAGATTCAAGAGATAGATGTTGTATTTACGGTTAATTATTCTTTGCGAGGTCTCGCTTGACATGGAGGCGACTGTGGTGATTTCATGAATCTCAAAAACAATCGGCTAAGTCAATCCTTGACGCAAATAGAAATAGAGTGTGCGTGTATGTGTTTATAGAGATAAGTACACACGCTTATATGTGGGTGTATGTGTGGGTACTGTGCTTAAAAAAACAAATTTTAAAATTTAAGAATAAATACAATCAAAACTATTAAAATAATTGAGATTAATACGCGTGCTTATATGTGACTGTCTGCGTCAGTGCTGTGTTTCATATAAAAAATAAATTTAAAAATTTAAAAATAAATACTTAAAAACTATTAAAATAATTGAAACTATTGATTTTTAGAATCTGAACATTTGAATCATTATGATAAAACTTTTAAAAATTTAAAATTTAAAAAATAATTTCATTTTTAAAATTTTTTAAAAATATATCTTATGAGATCTTATTTTGTTGCATTAATTATAATAAACATGATAGTTTAAATGGATTCAAAAATAGAATTGCGGTTGAGTAGAAAAATCAGATTGAAAATCGAATACAAATTAAATTCACCCGCAAGTTAAATGGTGACATATGGCAGCTGCTGAAAACAACCACAACAAAAGGTGACATGTAGCTTTCCCAGGCCATCCACGCCAGCCAAAAAAAGGTAGAGGCGGGTAGGCTATGCTCATTAAGCTCTTTGATATAAGAATTTATTTGATAGGAATTATTGAGCTAATTGTGCAAATAGATTATAGTCTATAAGTGATTATAACTATTAAATATTTAAAATCTATATAATTTAAAAATAGCTTATGGATAATTATGATCATAATCATGTCTTGTTTATTTTAGATTATAATCCACTAGATTATATAATCTATAGATTATAATCTAGCAGGTTAACAAACAAACTGCTTATTTTCTCAGCTTATATAATCTAGGTAGTACCCTAGATTATATAATTAAATAATCAATATAAGAGAAGCTTATTCAACTTATTTGATACAAAAGTTTTAGTACTCATACAACTTTAAAAGAACTTATAATCTTGATTATAATCTAGATTATATAATCTGCTAAGTAAACAAACAGACCCTTCACTCATGAGTTTTAGATGTTTGGACATACAAGAATATTTATAAAATATAATCGTTTGCATAATCAGTTTTATAATCTCTACTAATACACATCGTAAGCCAGGAAATATCATGTACTACTACGTTAGCATCAGTTCTCTAATTTCATATTTTTGTTATCCTTTGCTGAGTTGAGTTTCTAAATTGGTTAGATTTCTCGATCGGGTGGTAACACCTAAGGGGGTGTTTGGTTCAACTTTTTAACCTGCTGTAGCTTTTGCAAAAGTAGCATACCAACTAAAGACCAAAACTTTTGAGGGCAGCTGTGTGCCAAAGCACCTTCCACCGAGTAAAAAATCTACAGCAGCCTCGGACCTACTTTTGCCTGCTGCGGAAGCTATAAGTTGAAGAAAATTAACCGCTATCACTGATTACACAAATGTATCCCTTCTTTTTTATTCTCTTCAACGCGTCTCGCATAACAGCTTTTCTACAGCCACAGCTCACAACAGTTTTTTAAGCAGCTACAGCTGAACCAAACACACGCTAAGCCTTGTGAGATTGAAATATCTCACATATAGCATGAGTCGGAAGTAATCTTGATGATGAAGTGCTTCTTCGTATTTTAATACAATCATTTTGATTTGAAAAAAAATTATTGGTTGCGTTGTTTCTTTACTTTTCTTTTTTTTTAAAAAATTGTGTTGTTTCCTTATATATTGATGAGATTATCTTCCCTGTCGTAATATGGTTTCGCATCCTCTACTTCACACTTACGTTCCACACAAGTCTTACACTTGCATTCTAAGAGATAAAATTAATTGTTTAAGTGTGTTTTGTTCCGAAAGTCACTGACATTAATTTTAGGGAAACTAGTTCACCACCGGCAAGCTAGGTAAATCTTGTTTAGACCGGGGATGAAGCCAACTTTCTTGTCTTTTACGACGTGCTAATAAAGTGATGCTCCTAGAGGAAGCCCCAAGTTACAAGACAACCCTTGTCATCCTTTTCCTCAAAGGAACTCTCAGTTCATTCACATAATAGGCCAAGTAGGCCAAGTGCAAGCTGCAGCAGGCTGTGCTGTGCTGTGCACCAAGGTAAGACTCTTCTCTCTCTCTCTCTCATGACATAAAGATAAGAGGAGACATTCTGCTCTTTCTCTCTCCGCGTTGCGTTCTTATCAGCACGTTGTTCTGCCGAACCGAGCAAGCCTCCAAAGTCCAAAACTTTTAGCTCACCCCTTGCCGCCGACGCGCGACGCATGCCCGGCCGCCGGATCGACCTATCCAGCAGCTCCAGCGACGACGGGAGGCGGCGAGATCGGTAGTAGCGGATTAAGGTGGATCCCCGGAAGCATGGGAAGAGACCTCTACCCGCCGACGAGGTGGAAGAAGAGCAGCAGCAGCCGGCGGCGGCCGCAGCCAAGCACGAGCCGGTGGAAGAGTCGTATGCCGTCGTCTCTCATCACGGCGGAGGGTCGTCGTCGTCCGTTGTTGCGCCGCACTTCGTCGCCGGCGGCCCGCCGCCGCCGCCGGAGGCGTACGCGCAGTACTACTACTCGGCGCGCGCCGACCAGGACGCCTCCGCCGTGGCCTCGGCGCTAGCGCACGTCATCCGCACCTCCCCGGACCAGCTCGCGCCGCAGGGCGGTTTCTACCAGGCCGCCGCCGCCGGTCCCGCCTTGTCGCAGCCGGCAGCAGGGCAGCAGCACCACACCGGCCACGCCGCCGTCGCCGGCGGCGAGGAGGAGCAAGGTACGTCACCATCCAACCATCCGCCGATGATGCATCTTTACCTTTTCTTTGTCCCGTGAGCGCACGCACGCGCGAGGCTACCTAGCTAGCTAGCTCGATTGCGAAAGCGTGCCACGCGCGCGCGGGCGGGCGGCGTCTCTGCTCGATCGATCGATTGCGCCGCTTGGAAGCTTCGCACCGGTCAAATTAGCAACACACTCACCACCCGGCTCCAGTTAATCACTGCACTGCCGCTTATTGCCAGCCAGCTTCTCCATAACAATCAATCCGTCGATCTCGGGAAACTACAAGAAACTCTCGCCAGTATCATGCACGAAGATACGCTAATAACTATGCTGAATTTGTCGTGTCGAATATTTTATGCGAGTACGTACGCGCGTACGAGAAGACGACGTTAGCCCTGACGAAACGAAGCCAAAGCTGCTACGACGCCTGATTGGTTAGGCAAACACATGACAGGATTAAGAAATTAAACCACGGACTTGTGTGAGTCCCGAATGGTGGATGATTATCTAATAATTCTTAGTATTTGTGTAAGTGTCTGATTAATAAGCTGCTTTGTGTGTTCTGGTGCGCGCAGGGAGGCGGCGGCACTACAGAGGCGTGCGGCAGCGGCCATGGGGGAAGTGGGCGGCCGAGATCCGGGACCCCAAGAAGGCGGCGCGGGTGTGGCTCGGCACCTTCGACACGGCGGAGGACGCCGCCATCGCCTACGACGAGGCCGCGCTCCGGTTCAAGGGCACCAAGGCCAAGCTCAACTTTCCGGAGCGCGTCCAGGGCCGGACCGACCTCGGCTTCCTCGTCACGCCCGGCATCCCCAACCGCCGACCAGCCGCCGGCGGCGGCGGGGTCACGCTGGCAATGCCGCCGCCGCCGCATCAGCAGCATTACCAGCAGACCTCCGTCGTGCCGTACCCGGACCTCATGCAGTACGCGCAGCTGCTGCAGGGTGGCGGCCGTGCCCAGCAGCAGCAGCAGCAGCAGCAGCAGCAGGCGCAAGAGCAGTTCATGATGATGAGCGGCGCCCACGGCGGCGGCTTCAACCTTCCGTTCGGCGGCGCTGCCGTGTCGCCCTCGTCGTCGTCGTCGCCGCAGATACTCGACTTCTCAACGCAGCAGCTCATCCGCCCCCGCGGCCCGCCGTCGCCGCCCGCGCCGGCAACAATGTCGTCCTCGACGGGCGCCGCGCCATCCACGCCGTCGTCCTCGACTGGCAGTGCATGGCCGTACGGCGGGGAGCAGAAGAATTAAAGATGCATGAGTAGTTGGCGAGCGAGCGAGGATATGCATGCATTGTGCAAGTTGCAAACTAACGATGTGCGCGGATCGGAAATCAAGTGGGCGTAAACAGGAATACGCATGCAATATGGGGGGTAAGTGGTAACACGGTGATTCTTGCTGAGAACATAAGCATTTTTCATCTTTGCCTTTTTTGTTGCCAAAATGATCTTCTTTTGTTCATTTCTAGTAGTTAATTTTTCTTGGAGGAACTTTTACAAAGCTTGCCAGCTACTAGAGCTTGCAGAGCCTTGTAGTACTTGTTAGTGGTCTGTTACAATTTGTTCCATCAGGATGTCACCTAATTTGTTTGTGCAAACTAATTAATCCAAATTAAAGCAAAAGAAGAGAGGAAGAATCTGCTTACTGATTAAATAGGACACCCTTGTCTTCCTTTCAAATGATTGATTGATTCCTTCTATTCATATATATTGTTGCACTAAAGAAGGAGGAGAGATTTTGTAAGTGTCGTTTCTTTTTGTTTATAAGCCACTTTGTTTGGAAAATTGTTTTCAGACATGGTATGTATCAATCAAAATTAGCGTCTTTATGGAAAAGAGAATATTCCCAATTATCAGTTACTTCTTATTAAAGATTTTGACTTTCTTCAAGCTCAAATCATTCTTTTTATGTCCTGAGTGCATCGAGCATTTGTTCTGTGTCGATTTTCAGTTAGTTCACCCTAGGCATGCACATATGCCCTTCCTTCCGAAGTATGTTCTTCTTCAGGTCCTTGTCAATGTCAGCTCTCTAATTTAAGCATGTGTGTCATAGTGGCCATGTCTCTCTTCCATAGTGGTGTTGTACGAAGCATCTTCCATCTAATATAAACTCCAACCAACAACGTACTTTTAGGAAAAGTTAATACAGAAGTGGAAGGACCTTATGAAGAATCTAGAGATAAAACTAGCTTGCATTGATAGATGTTTGGTGAATGACGAAGTAAGGCATTCCTTTTATGAGATGCCTCCAGGATTATTTTCTGAGCACTGAACTCATCTACTATCTGTTTACCAAATCAGTTTTGATGCATATATTCCCAGCTGCAGCAATGCACAGTGCTTGCTTTGTTGATTATTTTCTTATTAGTGCACCATGAACACGCATTTGCCACGTATACATTTTTCTCTACTCACTGTTTAATTATTTATTCATAATAAGTTTCTCTAGTTGTTAGATATGTAGTAATTAAAATATGAGTATGTTCTGATTTGGTGGCATGTGCCGGGATTTTGCTAAACCTGCTGCCGACATGTGATGCATGATACCAATGAATGAAGACACATCCTCCTCATGCCATGCTTCTAGAAGCGTATGGCCATGTATATCGATTGAATGTCAAATAATGCTTACAACTGTATTTTCATGGGTACATCCATCAGTACAACTGTCCATCCGTGCATCCAGCTTTTTCAATGTATGCAAATAAAGAAATTCCGTGTGTCTTGATCTACCAAGAAACATTTTTTTTTTTGTGATGACAAGGAACTTAAATATCGGTATCCTACACAGAGATAACCAGTTCAATTAGGATTCTTGTTTGTCAATCCATGATTGTCTCATTAAACCTTTTTTTTTATCTTTCTATACGTCTATATTTCCCATTAATTTATCTATCTTGGCTATGCTTCTCTCTATCTCTCTGTCGTTGCGGCGGTCAATCATCTTTTCCTCTCTGAGTAGCTTTGCTTTCATGATAGGTGCAAGTATCAAAATTTGACACGCACATTTCTTCTGGCCCTCACCTTCTTTTTTTTTTTTTTTTTGTTTTGCCCTTTGGGCCGGGTCGAGCAGATGATCGATCGGATCAAGCTAAGCTTATTATTATTAATTACTTAATTAGCTTTCCTGTTAGGCATGACTCACGTCGTCTTTGATTTCAACTCATCATTTATCGAGCCGGACGGAGATCAAGTACTAGCTTTTTAGGCGCACTATGTTGAGACAGTAGTGCCACACGTGTGTGCAGGAGTCGTACACACTTGCCCAACACTACTGGCACCTTGTTTGTTGTCGTCTCTGGTCACATATCCTTTCGCTGGGAGGATATATGTGAGACAAGATTTAGTGCCATTCTGGCGTCTCAGCTGCCTAACTAAAATGTAAAGGGTCCAGGGCTGGGCATGCGCCTAACATATGTACCTTGATATTTCCTTTTGTTTAGGAGTATTAATTGTAGGTTTTGCCTTCAAATAAGCAAACTGTCGTTGCTCATCATTCTTTTCATCAAAAGCTTTATAGTTGGTGTCAAAATGCTTTTTGAGTGGTTTACATTGCTTTCAAGGCATGCATGCAATGTCAATTTAATAGACATTTTGATATAAAGGCACTGTCAAAGTATAGACTGTATCACACGTTCATAGGTAGGTGCATGATCATAAAGCATATGTAGAGCCACAATATTGAAATCATTTTGGCACGATAAATGAATTATAAACCATTTCACAAAAATAAATAATTTTGGCAATTTTTTCTTATGACGCCTTGTTAGATGATTTTTCTGTGGCATTTTTATAATGCACGTTTAGGAAAACATGAATTCGGTGAATATCCTCCATCCTTTAGAGAGAAACAATATATGTCAAATATTTCTTTTTCCCCCTCAAAGTTGGTTAAAGAAATAGGTAGCGGAAGGTTTGCCTCTGTCCTCTCCGTATGCGCTTCTTTTTTGAGATGTCATATTTTTCTTGCGCATTTAAACCAGTCACAGTCTTTTACTTCTTTTCATTTTATTTATGTAATAGTTATGCATGTGCTGTAACAGGAATCTTGTTCTGACGACCCTGCGGCGGCCGAATCAAAAATATTTTCTTATGTGCACACCTTTATATATTACCTGTTTTTATGGTTCTTTATTGTATTAACCGTGTCATCATCATATTATATCTATACATCCCTCGGAAAAAAATATTATATGTATATATAGTCTGATTAGTAGCCGTGAGAGTGGGACCGCCGTGACCACGCTAGCCTGCTGACCATACAGTTCCTGACCGGTTTTGTACTGTAGCTTTTGAGGCTGTCTGGGTCCACAACTGGGCGTGCCGCGTGCACACATGGAACGGTTCTTCTCCCGCAGCCAAAAAAGAAAAAAAACAAAAACACGAAAAAAGCGACATCTACCTTTGGAAGAGTAGTACTACGTAACCAGTTACTAGTGGCCTATACGACTCTGCAAACGCGTGCATTTTTTGTACGTCTCTCTCTTTGTCTTCGTCTTCACGTCGTACCACGCAGTCGTAGGTTGGGGGTGCACGACACCGTAGAGGCGTACAAGTACCATCAATAATGCGTCGACACGGCGAGGAGACTGTGCAATGAACCTAGCCTACTCGTGCTGATGCGTGCGTACAGTACCTGCATGGGCCTACTGTAGCAGAGATAGCATACACGCTGGCGTGGGCCCAGACGGGCCAGCAGGAAGAGGGCCCCTTCTGTACGGGCCCAGTCACGCGTGACGTCCTCGTGGCCTTCTTCACGCGTCCGTTGGCCGGTCGGACATAAAGTGGAAGCTAAGAGGGTCCCGTCCAGTTGTCCATCCTCTCCCCATTTGTCAACTCATAAAAACAGTTCTTAGCACTGCACATCATTAAAAATGCAATACACCGCTCGATTTAAGAGGACGCAACGACTCTCACAAACTCGCTCTTTGATCTTTGTCGGGTAAGACAATTTGATCTATAAGTCCATTACTTAGTTGTGACGTCTGCATGCAGATAATATTAAGTATCTTTTTTTTTTCTCACGACGCGGATGTTTGTTGGACGGAGGAAGATAAGTTATAATTGGTTTTTTTTTCTTTTGTCTATTGGACATATATACTTCAAATCATATATGTATTTCCTATATACGGCACATGGCTCAATTCATCAAATTTGTCTCATGAACACTTGCGATATTTGTACGTGCAAAACACTTGTTCAAAAAAGAAAAATTTAACTATTTTGAAAAATACATATCTCATCTCAACATACAAAATACGTTACATCAAGATACATAAAACATTGTATTTTCTGTTTATGTTTTTTCTTTTGGGATTTTTTATGGGATTGTTTGCGTAGGGCTGACGAGTTATACAGTTGGGAGACATTTTTCCCGTGGTAGGTTACATTAGAGGCATCATTCGGTGGAGAGATTCACGGGGGAGATACACGTGCATGCATGGATCAAACCGATCGAAGAGGCCGGATCTCACCTATTCCCTTATTCCGTGCGCCGGCGGCCGCTTTCATGAATTTCGGCTGCATGCGGCCGGGCGGAACATGCCTAGTAGTACTAGCGCTTTGTGCGGCGGCCGCCGGAAGACACGAACGACGAGGAACGATCGCCGATGCCTTGTTCTTGTGCTGAAGCAATCAAAAAGGTATTGTGCCGTGTAGCTTTCTTTGGTGCCGGCGGTCCGTGGTGCGTCGTCCATAAAATTTTTCCGGCCAGCCGGTTGGATTAACAACATGATGAGTCCTTTTTTTCTTTTTTGGCTACGCTTTAATCCATCTATGCGTGGATTGAGAGAAATTCATTTTTCCACCGTAAGACTGTGGGAGCAGCAGCAAGCATCGGACGTGCCCCACCCCAGCACGCAGCACTACTGCGTGTTGTGGTCTTGCTTGTGTCTCGTATTGATTTCACAGATTGGACGGGTGGTGCGGACCGACCAAAATGGTTGGTGACCAAGCTATACTCCATGGATGGTCACGACATGCATGCATTGCATTATATTGAGCGGCCGGTACGCATGCATATACAACATAGCTTGTGCCGCCGCGCGTGGTCCAGCAGCACTCTTGTTGGCCGGCATGCATGATATGGGCTTCAAAGCTTTCGGCTGCAACCAGCAATGCAATCCATGGGCATGGGACGGGACAGATCCTAGCTAGGCTTATTAGGATCGGAGCTATGGTAAGCCTGATGAAGTACTAGTAGTCCAGCTTTTAGCGCCGGCCGGTAGCTAGACGCATGCAATGGTTCAAAGCTTCCGGCTTTCTTCACCGCCTCTCCGGGCGCCTTTTCAACGTTTGCGGCGGCGCTCGTGGTCCGAGGTTTCATACTTTGATTTGGACTTTCTTCTTTCTTCCTTCTTCCTCTGCCGGGCAGGCACTGGTACCAGTAGCGTAGCCGTAGGTGGCGTGCACGCCGGGGACACCCGCGCCTGCGACGTATGGTACGTCCATGCTGCTCACCATGCATGCTCCGGTTCTGGTACACAGTGACAGTGGTGGCGCGAGCAGTAGAGCATGTATCTGAGATTTTGGTTCAATTTCATTTGCTCAGATATCTGCCGAAGCTAGAATTTGTAGTGTAACAACCACACATTCTTTCTAATGGTTCCTCCAATATACACATACCGCTTCAAGAATATATATATATATATTATATAATAATAATGATAATAATAATGATGATGATAATATTGCCGCTTTCACTTTGCCAAACATAAGCAGCCAATAGTGTAGAGAAAGAACTGCACAAAAGAATATGTTTCCCACTCCATGTTAACACCTTTTTATAACTGGGAATACTACCGAACCTCTCAACGTTCTAGCTCCGCTACTGTTCCCCACTTGGTTCCTCTCACACGCATCAACCTTTTCAACAACTAAATGAGTTTCCTTTTTGGGATTATTCTTGTCCCATTTGTTCAGCTAGCTCCTTGGCGGAGTTTAATGTAATTCATGTCTTATTAGCTTTTTCCATTTTTGTTAATGGGAATTTATATATGTCACTATCTTGTCGGAACATCTTGTTAAGTCACTGTTAATATTACTTATATATGTAAGTGCTTCTTTTAATGAAAGGAAACTACTCCGTTTTATCTAGAACCAAGTGCTCGTGGGTATAAGAGGATGGTTGGGAGTACTTTCAAGCTAGTACTGGTTATTCTTACTTTTAAGTATTCATGGAGGTACATGATCCATGCTAATAGAGGGATAGTTAATCTGGTTAAGTACTTGGTGACTATCTATCTAATATACCTACCAGTGAACATTTTTAATCAAAGAAATTGTTGATGCTCCAAGATTGTTACTCCTCTTGTAACATAATCTATAAATAATGTGTAAAATTGATTTAACATTGGCCAGCATAATGAAGTCCACTTTATGTTTTCTTTTGTCATTATTAATCGTAATCGCGGATTTCAGTGAAACCACGATCTATGTCTATAGTGCTATATATTTTTATTTAAAAAAAATAACTAGTGATAATATAAAAAAAGTGGAGGTAGTATATTGGAATTCTCATTTTAATGCATGCTTCATTTTGCTAATCTCTTACAAACTCTCAGGCATGTTTCTTTCATAGTTCAGATTGTGGATTGTGTTTCACAATATGCATCGTGCAAATAAATGGATTGTTTGCAGAATCTATCGATTCCATAACTCGTATCTGGATTAATATTATATGCCACAATACACAAATAATCCCTGCTTCTAGCAACTTTTGCTGGATTGTGAGTGAACTAAGACAAGATTTATTACCATCTCATAATCTAAAATCTAGATTGTGCACAATCCAGAATCAAACAAACATATGCCTTCTGAGACGTCTCCCCCAATCATGGTGGTGGCAAGCTCTGAGGAGAGTTTGGGACACTTGGACGAAACCCATGAGAATTGCTAAAGCAATAGGGCCAATTGAAAAGGGAAAGAAAGCTCTCTCTCCTAGCCGACAAGAACAAGAACCTTTGGCTTCTTTTGCATGAACTTTATTAGGTAGGCGCCGATTGATGCAGAACTCATTTTAATTAAAAAAACTAATAAAAGCGTCATGAAAGCCTACTAACACAGGCCCTATAGTTCACTACTACAAAAATAGTCATCAGTACCGGTTGATAACCCACGTCAATACCGGTTTTTAGTTTGGTATTTATATGTCGATACTGATAATATATGATATCTATACCGGTTTAGAACGGGTATAGATAACCAATATCAATACCGGTTCATATCAAGAACCGGTACTGATATTGTATTATCTATACCGGTTCTACTCTAAAACCGGTATTGATAATGGAGCATCAGTACCGGTTCTGCTTTAGAACCGGCATTGATAATCACTTTCAGGTACAAAAAAAACCTTAAATCATAGTCAATTTATTAATACAAATATTACTGTTATTCAACTATTACATACCAGTACCAGAATTGACTCATATTCTCATACAACATCATTCAGGTTTTCTCATACAAACATACCTTCAAACTGTATGGATTATCATACAAATTACATGTGTTTTCACATACTAAGACTTATCTAATCTTCTAGTCTATTGAGAAGTTATGAAGCTGCTGAAGGGGATCAAACTCTGCTTGAAAAGAGCGAGAAAGATTCAATGCACCTTCATTGTTGTTGCAGCAGGATTGTGCCCTTCAAATCTAAGCCTTCATTTCTCCATCCATTTCAAGACCATACATGTATACATAAAAGAACCATAAGAGAATGTATCAAGATTCTAGAGGCATAGAGAAATACTATGACAAAGTCCATCAAGAGTGATATATCTAAATGCATCAGCGAGAGAGCTTCAGTGAAAAATAAAAAAAACTTCAAAAATATATCAACAGTTGGTAGTAGATACATACCTTCGATCAGAAATAAAATTCATAACCTATCTAAGTCACAAAATTATTGAACTATGGATTACAAAAACTAAA
Organism: Oropetium thomaeum; assembly: GCA_001182835.1. Lineage (NCBI taxonomy): Eukaryota > Viridiplantae > Streptophyta > Magnoliopsida > Poales > Poaceae > Oropetium > Oropetium thomaeum. The sequence goes on along the minus strand of LFJQ01000006.1, from coordinate 1,450,438 downwards.
TGACAAGAAATAAGGAATGAGTCATGCATGGTTTGTCAAAAGGTAAAGCCACACATAATGTCTAGAAATTAACAAATCGACTCACATTGGTTGGCAACATGACATTACATATGCACCAACAACAAATATGCTTAGTTTTTTCATATTGTAAGGTCTTCAATTCAAGAGCTAATTCGTTGATAGTAGAGGCATACATTTGGGTGACTTTCCAACACAAACAATAACAATCGAGTTGCCACAGGATCTAGTTTACCAGCATTTCCAACCTACCATTTGTAGAATAACAGTACATTAGCTAGAGGGGAAAATTACAGGAAAAAATAAATTCACCTGCTGAGGTATTGTATCTTTGACAGATTAGTCTCATGTTGTTCATTCTCCTCACACTTCCCTTGGTATTATTCCTTTGACAATAGGACATCAGGAAACTATTAACAAAAACATTTAATAGGACAAAAGTTTTTGTTTGTTTGCACCACTGGATGACATTGTTGCCAATTGGAAAAAATTTGCACAGAAATTTCAGTCCTCGTATAAGCAACCACTAAATTCACAAATCTATATTTTCAATCCTGATAGAAGATTACCACATATTTACTGCAAAATTTTCCATAACGATCTACTCTAATTAGGCCTCAAAGGACCCCAAAACTGAGTGCTAACAGAGCAAACTGAAACTGAGTGATGACTAAAACTGAAACTGCAACTTATTCTGGAAGCAACTTTCAGATCGTTATATCTTCCAAAACACAAAAGCTATGAGGGTAATCTTAGTGTCAAAAGAAAGGTATTGAAATACTCTACAACTTTGTCCATAGCTGAAAAAATTATTTAGGTCATTAAGGCATCCAAAAAACCTAAATTTCAGAGACTGTTGTAACTGTTGAAACTGTAACCCGACAGTTTCGACTGTAAGATTCAGACTACTATATCTCCTTCGATTCTTAATGAAAAAATACGAGTTAGTACTCTCTGGAAAGGTTTCGATGCGCTCTATAACTTTCGATGAGCACCCACCGGTAGACAACAGTGTCAAACACATGCAAAATTTATAGTTAATTTCACATCCAAAATTGCAGTACGTACCTAGGATCCATCTTTAGTAAGTTTATGTCAAATCCAATCACAATATCCAATTACACATTTTATACACTGAAGGACAAAAAAGATTGAAAGAATAAGCACTCGTACCTATGACTAAATGGACTGCCGCTCGCCGGTTGCCTGCTAGGACCGGACATGTGCTGTAATGCAGGCGTGCAATAGCATCAAGATTGGACAGCCTCACACAGCTTGTTGGCAGCGTCACCTGGTCACATCCACCCGTTCGAACTTGGTAGTGAAACCAACGATGCAGAGAAAGGTAGGGGCAGCGTGAGCTCGCACATGCCGAAGAGGAGGGAGGCGACAGCTAGATCTCGTCGGAGAAGAGCTGGAGAGTGGAGGAGGAGGTCGTGCACGCAAAGGCCCTGTCCTATGAGCGCCGGATCTCAGGGGAGGCGTCGAGCATCGAGGGGGCACGCGGCGAAGGTGGCACATGAGGCAGAGGGGGAGGAGGCGGACGCAAAGGCAAAGGACAGTAGAGGTGGAGGGGCGGCCAAAGAGGCAGAGGCAGTGGCGCGGCGGGAGAGGCAGAGGCAGACTGATTCGAGATTTGGGGGAAATAATGCGGCGCGCGCGGCCTCAGATTTTTTTAAGTGAAATCACTATCAATACCGGTTTGTTTCATGAACCGGTATTGATAGTCTTACTATCAGTACCGGTTCGGTTTTAGAACCGGTATTGATAAGTGTTGACTATCAATACCGGTTCATGACATGAACCGGCATTGAAAATAAATTTTTAATACCGGTTCATTTAAGAACCGGTATAGATACTTTATGCCACTTTCAGTACCGGTTCGGTCCTAGAACCGGTATTGATAAGTGGTTTTCAATACCGGTTCTTTAGAAACCACGGTTAGGATCTTAGAAACCGGTATAGAAAAGTTATTTGTGCCGGTTTTAAATGAAGCGGTATTGATGAGGGGGTATATTTGATGATTTTTGTAGTAGTGGTTTGTCGTATTAGTTGACATCATATCACACATGCATGGCAGATGGTACCAAGTTTCAGTAAGTTGCACACATGGATATCATTAGTGTGCATAGAATCTATTTAACTTTGGCGCCGGATTGGCCGGCATATATGCATGAGTGAATCTATTCTCCAAAGTAAGCAAAAAATAACAGCTGTGTCAATCTCTCTCCATCTCTTTCGTCAATCTGCTGATAAAGGTCGTTAAGTACATGCATGCACCTATTTAACATGCAATGATCAATATTCTTGTTCATGCACGACGTGAAAGCATTGTATACAGAATGAATAACTGGCAACCATGTCCCACCCAAAGCTACCGTCTGCATAACTTTGGGACCAAGATTGGGAACTTGGCCACATGCTTGAACTTGGGGAGTGTCGTTCCCTCTTGCCATTCTTTAGCATCACAACAGTTTTTTGTTTAAAGTGGCAATAGTTTCAAGAATTTATATTATAGAAATGTAGAGGCATGCAAATGTAGAAAAAGGGTTTAAGATCACATTTGGTTTCGTATTGGATTTACCCTGTCGGCCTACTTTTGTTTGAGGGTATTCAGCCCAGTTTATTTAGGAGCCCATTCCATTTAACTTACGTTGTGTGCTAATCCGTAACGCGGGCCTCACTGCAACTGCTTTGTAGCCGGTCTGCTGATCTACTTCGGAGGTATATGTGCTGATGTAATTTGTTCGACCATCAAAGTGTAAATGTACGTAAACTCAGTATAAGTGATCAGATTGGATCTGCTTGTCTGAAACACTTGATATTTACCCAAAATGTAATTTTTTTTATATTTATTACTTTAGAGGAGAAATGGTTGACAATAACTGCGCCCTATTGATGGAGCAATAAGACTTCATTGTTACTCCTCCGTTTTTTTATTCTTGACGCTTTTTAGGAAAACTTGAGATGACTAAAGTGTTAAATATTTTGGGACGAAGTGATAGTAGAAACCTATGTTCTCAATTCTTGTCAGCGCTTTTAATTAGTATTAAACACACCAATGTGTACTACTTCCTGTTTGGAAATATTTGAGATTTTTAACGCCGTCTTTGAAAATTCCTATTATAAACGAATAAAAAAATTAAGATAGTAGTAACAAATAGGCTACCTACAATTACTATTGGATCAAATTTGTACGTTATTTATTTGGGCTGAAGCTACACGTCCAGTGGGCCAACAAACTTGAGAAGAGCTTACGCGTGGGTTTTGGTGGAAAGGCGGCCTGCTTGGACGTGTGACTTGGGTTTCAGGCGGAGGGCGGCCTGCTGCCGCGTACAGTACACGGGAGCGAAGGTCGTCGTGCACCAAAATATCTTCGGACACGTGGCGCGGAAAGCTTTACGCCACCGACCAGTGGGTCCCTTACGTCAGTGTACCACCGCTCGCCTGATGCTCCTGCTCCGCCGCGGCCTCCTCTCATCGGCGCCACCACCATCCCCTCGCGCGCTGCTCGCGAACCAGGCTCATCGTCTCGTCCGCCCCCGCCCGCCCGAAACCCTATTATCTCCGGCAACGCGTCGGCTCGCGGACATGGCGTCGGCGGCGCCGTCGATGACGCGGGAGGCGTTCCGCGCGGCGGTGAACAACACGCTGGAGCGGCGGCTCTTCTTCGTGCCATCCTTCAAGATCTACGGCGGCGTCGCGGGGCTCTACGACTACGGGCCACCCGGATGTGCCGTTAAGGCCAACATCCTCGCCTTCTGGCGCCAGGTATTGCACTTCGACTTCTTTGTAAGAGCTCTTTTGTTGCCAAGGTGGGCACCAGGTGGCACATTTTTTCTTGCCAATTCGGTTGAGTCAATGCGAATGAGGCGGTGTGTGGAGTCTCTGGGAATGGAATTTTTGCCCTACTTGTTCTGATCTCACAAAGGGAAAGGTTGCCCTGCAAATATGAGGCTTGTAGATAGGTCTGGTTAAGTGCCGTGTTGGATTTGCACGTGGGCACGTGGTGTGCTCTCTGCTATGCGTGGTGATAGCTGATTGTGTTTTTAGAAGGAAAGGTGCCTACTGGGTTTTCTGACCCAGTCTATGCTTGTTCGCAGTCATTCTGCAGTGGAATGGATTAGATTATGTGCCTCATCGGATATGCAGTATACATTATCCCTAGTATTACTGTTTACTAGTATTTGGTTCTTGCCTTACTCTGTGAGAGTAGAAAATAACTCAGTGGTGTCGGTGCAGCTTTGTATGCTTCATTTCTTCCTACAGTTGTTTGATCGGACTATCTGGAGTTCCCTTTGTCCTAAGGTCAAGATTTAGCATCCAGAGGGAGTGACTTGAATCCTTTTCGGCATTATATAAATAATTTGAAACGGCAATAGAAGTAATGTAATGTACTTTACGAATGTTGCTGGGATGGTTGGCGCTTCGTAGTGAGTGTTGAGAAATGTGTTTCTCGTTGTTGGCAGGCTGCATGCTATCTATAATGAAGGTTTTTTTTTTATGAGGTTCACTGTTACACTCTATCATGGGATCACAGCCTTCCCATTAATGAATGGATAGTCTGAATTCTCTGGCACTCCTGTACTTAGGGGCCATTTTATATTAATATAATCATTGGCATGAAATGTTTTTGTTATTATTGTTTCGTGTTACAAGGAACAATGGGTTAGTAATAGGAAATTATCTCTATGCTGTAAATGTTGACATGTATAAATCTGTTCTTCTAATTACTCTTCAATCGAATATAAAACAGTTGTATTCTATGTTACCTTAGTACTTTACTGGAGTATAGTATTTTTGCAAACAGTCAACTGATGCACTATCTTTTTTCTTAGCATTTTTTATTGGAGGAGGGGATGCTTGAAGTGGACTGTCCATGTGTGACGCCAGAAGTTGTATTGAGAGCCTCTGGTCATGTGGACAAATTCACAGACTTAATGGTTAAAGATGAAAAGACAGGCAACTGCTACCGTGCCGATCACTTGCTCAAGGACTTCTGTAAGGAGAAACTCGAGAAGGATAATACATTGCCCCAAGAGAAAGTAGAAGAATTCAACAAAGTTCTTGCTATCTTGGATGATCTTTCTGCAGAACAGTTGGGCGCTAAGATCAAGGAGTATGGTATTGTTGCTCCTGACACCAAGAACTCATTATCAGATCCATATCCTTTCAATCTCATGTTTCAAACTTCCATTGGACCGTCAGGTTTGAGCCCAGGGTAAGACAATGGCAGCTCAGAATATTCCAGTTTATTCAATCTAGTTTGACCATGAGGTCACGGGTTCGAGTCCTGTAAACAGCCTCTTGCAGAAATGCAAAGGCTATGTACGTGCACTGGGCTGCCCTTTTTATTGAATCTACCTTTTTTGTATTTTGCAGGTTTATGAGGCCTGAGACAGCACAAGGTATTTTTGTGAACTTTGACAGTTTGTATCGCTACAATGGAGAGAAACTTCCCTTTGCTGCAGCCCAAATTGGCCAGGCCTTCAGAAACGAGGCATGATGTTTTTAAGCTTCTGTTCGGCTTCAATATGCATTAATATCTTTTCTACAATTTATACCCACTACTTATTAATATCTTTGTATAGCAACATATGAATTTTGTTATACAAAATGTACGTTTCATTCTCATAACTGTTGATATAAATATCCTTGGGGAAATATCAGGTGCAGAAAGTGTATTTGTTGAACATGTGCACAAACTTCCTGAGAGCCCATGGGTTAGACCGTTAAGAGTTTCCATTGTCGAAAGGAATATTTTTGGAAACATCCTCTAGATCTATAATTGTTAATAAAATCGTGGGTCAGAGTTCCAAAAATTCTGATATCTTAGTACATAGAAATCAGATCTTACAGCCACCAATAAATTGTGCACGTGTCCGCCAAATAAATCATGAGCACCTGGTATTTCCCGATAATCTTAAGTAGTATAGCTAATGATTGTCGAATCATCCGTAAGTAAATAATATCTTGATGTGGGTCTTACTTCTTTCATTAGATATCTCCCCGGCAAGGCCTTCTGAGAGTTCGTGAGTTTACTTTAGCGGAAATTGAGCACTTTGTGGACCCAGAGGATAAATCTCATCCAAAGTTTGGTGATGTTTCTAACCTAGAGTTCTTGATGTTTCCAAGAGAAGAACAATTGACAGGAAAGTCAGCTACAAAAATTAAACTAGGAGAGGCTGTATCTAAGGTAACATACTTCGAAACTTCTCCTGCAAGATATGATTCAAAAATTAGTTTATTTAAGCTTTCTCTTCTACCCTTGGTATAATTTCCTTAAGCAGTATAGATCTGTCTCTAAATAACTTTCACAACAATTGGTAGGGAACTGTGAACAATGAGACACTCGGGTACTTTATTGGAAGAGTCTACCTTTTCTTGACACAGCTTGGGATTGACAAAGATCGCCTACGATTCAGACAGCATCTGCCAAATGAAATGGCTCACTATGCTGCTGATTGTTGGGATGCAGAGATTGAATGCTCCTATGGGTGGATTGAGTGTGTTGGAATTGCTGATAGGTCTGCATATGACTTGCGAGCTCACTCGGTATGTAATATCATTGAATGCTTGCGCTCACTTGAAATTGCTTATTAGTTGTTTCTTTCACTGATATGTACATACTTGGTATCATACAACTATGAAAGCTATGCAACTATTAAACGCAGGAACAAAGTTTCCATTGTAGGAAAGTATTTTTTTCTGGAATTGCCACTGGCTATGGCCTGTGGGTTCTAATATACAATTATTATTCAGCTGCTCCTACCAGTTGTCTCAAAATTAATTGAGTTTATTTAAAAGGCTATAACCCACAAGGGACTAGTATCACTATAACATTCCTGTTATAGGTGTTCTATTGAATACAAAATCATCATAACCTATTTGTTTAAGTATTAAACAGGATAAAAGTGGTGCTCCACTTCAAGCGCATGAAAAGTTCGCAGAACCAAGAGAAGTGGAGGTGAGGTTTTAGTCTTGGTAACGTATCCTGATTTACACCATATTATTTTGATCATCCTCTTAACTTTTATGATTCGCTAATAAATTATATTGATTTGGCATATTCAGAAGCTAATTATAACCCCATCAAAGAAAGAGATTGGTCTTGCATTCAAAGGGAACCAGAAGATGGTTGTTCAAGCACTGGAAGTAAGTTCTATTTCTACATTGAGACATCAATTAGCCACACCATGTTTCTGTTGTTTTGATCTTTTTGGTTGCTTTCTCTTCTGACAGGCCATGAGTAAGACTGAAGCTTTGGATATGAAAGCGGCATTGGAGTCCAAAGGGGAGGTTGAGTTTAAGGTCTGCACCCTTGGGAAGGATGTTACCATTAAGAAAACCATGGTTTCAATTAGCTTGGAGAAGAAAAAAGAACATGGAAGGAAATTTACTCCTTCAGTCATTGAACCATCTTTTGGGATAGGTCGCATTATATATTGCCTTTTTGAGCACTGCTACTATCAAAGGCCTGGCAAGGCAGAAGATGAGCAGTTAAACGTATTTGGTTTTCCTCCACTTGTGGCTCCAATAAAGTGCACTGTCTTTCCACTTGTCAAGATAGAGAAATTTGATGTTGTTGCCAAGAAAATTTCAAAGGCATTGACAGCAGCAGGGATTTCACATATTATTGATATCACAGGTACGTAAGACTTCAGTTTGTTTAGCTTAATTTTTGTTCAATCATGTGAAACAAATCAATTTAGGATGATGGATTTGGACATTAGGCATTTATATCGATGCCTTTTTTTTTCAACTTGCTAAACTTTTGAAGCATGTATAGATGACTTGCTTTTTATGTGTTGTTTGTTGATTGAATTTTCCATTAAATACTGTAATCTATAGGTCCAAATTGCAACCTGGTATGCTTAGCCAAGATAGCAGACTTGTAGTTCAAACGTAATTACTTAAACCAGGCAAACAAAGCTGTTAGTAACCAAAGCCTTGTTCTAGTGGTAACTGGTACGGATGTCGAGTGTGGAGAGGGTGTTTTTGTGAGCTTAACAAACTTCACATCTATAATTATGGTTGATTTCATACTCTCATTATACTCACATACTTTTTGGCTGTCTTATACCTGCTTGCACTTCGTCATCCCATTTGTACCTTGTCCGGTTATTGCAGGTACCTCAATTGGTAAGCGCTACGCAAGGACCGATGAAATCGGAGTTCCCCTGGCAATCACGGTGGACTCCACTACAAGTGTAACCGTGCGCGAACGAGACAGCAAAGACCAAGTCCGCGTAGAGGTCGATGAGGTGGCATCGGTGGTGAAAGAAGTGATGGACGGGCAGAGCACCTGGGCGGACATCATGTGGAGGTACCCAGCACATACCGCCACGCCCACGGATGAGGAACTGGCATAGCCCTGAAGAGTCACAAGATAATGTCCAAGTCCAACGACCGTTAGTCTCTGATACAGCTCCCCTTAACAGAAACTGAACACGTGGTCAAGAATGTTGGCGTAGCCTGATTCCTGCAGAGTTCCGTGGACAGTCTAATGTAAACCTTAGTGCTTTGTTTGATCGTTTCCTCGACCGTATGTTTCTCCTCATGTGACTAGAGATTAAACCTTAGTTTCTCGCTCGCACAGTTATATGTTAGGGCTGTGAGATTAAAAGATGACATTTTGTTTTTTCTGATACTATTCCATGTTCATCAGTACAAGGTGCGTTTATTTCTATTTGATTTTGTGGCATTTGAGCTGCTCCGAAAGCCTTGTGTATGCTGTACGTTCACCTTTGTTTTTGTTCTGAAATGGTATGCTCTTCTATTTTTCAGAAAAGAAAAAGCAAAAGCGAAATGACAGAGGGGCAGCTACCTAATTTCCATTGGGTCTAACAATCCCCAAGCCCACTACAATTACTAGGCCAGTGAAGTCGGGCTCACTTAGCCCACTTCTCGCAATATTTTTCTCCACCTCTCGTTCCCAGCCTTCTTCCTCTCTAGTTTCTCTCTCTTCCCCCGCGAGGCGAGGCAACCCGGGCGAGCGAACCCTAGCGGAGATTCGATTAGCGGAGGAGTCGGAGGAGGACTACGACGACCATGCTTAGGGTTGCGGGGAGGAGGCTCTCGTCTTCCCTCTCCTGGCGCCCCGCCGCCACCGCTGCGGCCAGGGGCCCCCTTGCCGGCCCCGGCGGGGACAACGACGACTCGGCCCGCGTCCGCAGCCAGCCGCGGTTCTCCATCGAGTCCCCGTTCTTCGCCGCTGCCAGGAGTAAGCGTGCCGATCCCTCCTGTCTCTCGCTAAACCGTGCCACGGCTCTTCTGTAGATTCGGCTCGGGTGGGATCGGGATCCTCGGCTTCCGGAGGATCCCTTGATCTGTGATTAGGGAATGACCGCGGGATTGGTGATGTTAGCGGGTGCTGATATTTTTCATGGAAGTCGTCTTGTTTAAATTGTTGTTTTTTGTGCCGCAGTGATCATTATGAACGTGGATCGGTCCTGTTAATTCGGTAGATTGTTGCCTTCTGTGCAACTTAGTATTGTCTGGACTGCATTTTTTCCTTGTATAGTAATAACTGCACCATTTCGATATTGGCATTCTGCTGTTTGCAAACTATAGGAGCTTAACTATGTTTAGCAGGTCGTTGTTTTGCTGTTCGCTGACTAGTAGTTAGCAGATGGGTACACTGGTTGGCGCCCATTTGGTTATATGTACTACTAGTAGTAGTTTAACTATGGTTCTATATGAGCACTGATCAACTATTTTGTAATAGATTTTACCTGTGGAAGGATTGGGTTACTAACAATGTTCTATGGTTGATTGGATTATACAAGTAGAATGAATGGGTAGTTGCTACACTGACATACTTCTCTTGCGCCCAATCTCCTTGCCAGGAAAAAAAAATAATTAAGTTGTAAGATCTAATCTTGCATGTGCAGCCTATTTTTACGGTTAAGATCACTAGAAGCATGTCATTGTAGACGTCTAAACTTTGCTCTGTAACGTACCTATGTTGGTGGAGATGTAGGAGTGCAACATAGATTGTAAAACTCTACCTGGTATCAAAGATCTTAGCCATGGGCATTGTTATCTCTTAAGGAGGAAAACCATCAATGCCATTAAATTACTCCCTGTTCCATTATCTGCCACTGAATAAGTTCATGTCATGTTCTTGCCATTGGTTTTCCATGGCATCCTCCATCCTGTTATCTATCTGCCATCAAGGGGAACATCCAGTGTCCTTTTGATCTAATATACATTCTACTGTCTTCAATCTGCTTACCTTGACTGATTTCATTAAGATTATTGTTAATTTAAATAGAAGGATCACTGAATTGCTACTTGTTCTGTGCTATTTCACTTTTCCATTAAGTAAGATACCATGTTATTATCATTGCCAACTCGTCGTAGTCTCATGGACACGACGTTATGAATAGCAGTTGTATTCTTTTATATGGGTTACAGGGGTACAATATGAAATAGGAAAAGGACTCAATAAGGCTCACCCTTGGCATTTTGTTTATCATTTGTCCTGCTGATTGAATTGGTCTATTATTTTTGTTGGTGTTATAATTTCAGTGTCAGTGCTCACAAATGGTAGTATTATTCGTTGATCTAAAATTGCCTGTGTTTTCGTCAAAACAAAATGACTTTATGTAATAATTACCACTTTATCATGCAGGTTTCTCTTCAACTGAAACACTCATCCCAAGGAACCAAGATGCTGGCTTGGCTGACCTTCCAGCAACCGTGGCTGCTGTGAAGAACCCTACCCCAAATGTGGTTTATGATGAGTACAACCATGAAAGATATCCTCCTGGTGACCCCAGCAAGCGAGCCTTTGCATACTTTGTTCTGAGTGGTGGGAGATTCATATACGCATCACTGCTGCGCCTGCTCATACTGAAGTTTGTCCTGAGTATGTCTGCAAGTAAGGATGTGCTTGCCCTTGCTTCTCTTGAGGTGGACCTCTCAAGTATTGAACCAGGCACCACTGTGACCGTGAAGTGGCGTGGAAAGCCAGTCTTCATTAGGCGCCGCACTGAGGATGACATCAAGCTAGCCAACAGTGTGGATGTTGCATCCCTGCGTCACCCAGAGCAGGATGCGGAGCGGGTGAAGAACCCTGAGTGGCTGGTTGTCATTGGCGTCTGCACTCATCTTGGTTGCATCCCACTCCCGAACGCCGGCGACTTTGGTGGCTGGTTCTGCCCATGCCATGGTTCCCACTACGACATCTCTGGGAGGATCCGCAAGGGCCCTGCACCGTTCAACCTCGAGGTTCCAACCTACAGTTTCCTGGAAGACAACAAGCTGCTCATAGGTTAAGATCTTGGGATATTATCCACATATTTATCTACCTTTGCAGAGGGAGTCTCTGCCATGCTGTTATATTGTTTTTTTTTTTTTGTTTTCTAAAATTTTGTTTCCTGAGGGTAATTGCCATGATGCGATGGTGGAATGTCATCTGCTAAAATGCATTTTGGAGTACAAAATAATTTGCAACTGAAATTTAAGCTGTAATTCATTCGGAACTTCATTTTCTGGAATGCAGTAGGAAGGATTCTCGATTGTCTTTTTCAGATGTGTTTTTTCGTGTGATGAATAAACACCCAAGGTTCAGTATGATCTATGTGATATGAAATTATTCATTGATGTGGTTATGCGTTGGTTCTTGGATCAAGACCAACAATGTTTTCTACTGTGGATTTGAGATCGAACACCATGAGCACCGCTTGTTTGTTTCGTTGCGATGCAAATGATTGTCTGCTGCTGTATTTGGTGGTCCATTTGGCAGCGCTGATGCTGCGCTCCCAGACCCTAGCTGCCAAAGAACTGCACGGAACAGGTGCCCACCCTTTCTTATTGCTTTCTTGATTTGTGTTCATGGGCACGGTAGCATATGACCACGAGAAAACGACTAGGTACAGGTACAGCCAATGGACAACAGCTAGGGATGGATCCGAGCACTTGTGGCAGGCGTCACGCGGTGTACTCGAATTCTTTAGTTTTCATCCAGTTTTGAAGAAATGGTTATATTTTCATTTTCTCACCAATTTTCAGCACGTAGTGTTTCTCATATAGCACGTAACTTGTAACGAGCATTTTAGCAACGTGTTTTTCACACAGTTTGCTCCAGCTCTTATACGCCAGTAAAGAAACCTCCTACTACTAGTTTGCAGAAAAAGGACTACGCTTTCCGTACAAAAGCTCAATTCCTGTCCCAGGTACAAAGAATTTTGTAGGAGCTTCAAAGCTTTGACCTCGGTAAGCTTCCGGTTGGGTTCAATGTACTTTGCTTTTTAGTTATCATCATTAATTTGGTATTTAAGTTAAACTATTCTGTTAGTACGTATCATACCTATTTGTATGAAAAACATTTTTTTAGCACTATGAATTTTTTTCCTGGTAAAATCATATGAAAATTTAGCGTAGGAGACAAAACCGCTATCGTGGTAACAAAGAAAACACGGCTACTCAAGCTTGCACATGCCAAGGAACTCGTCAAGTGTCGGCCAGAGGTCCGGTTTGACGGTCCTAGGTAGAAGGCGTCAACAACAGCGCAATGGGTGAGCGTCTCCCGGGCTCCAAAACCTGGTAAACACGGTGACCAGCAGCCACAGATTGATGAAAATTCAAGATAGTTTGGGAATGAATATGTAGTTGATACTTCATACTGCCAATTTTTTCCTTCTTCTTTTTTAATATATTTTTTTCTTTCTAACTGCAAATTAACCTCCTTTTTGGACCTCGAGCAAGCTTGATTTTAGATAGGTCAGGCCTATCCAAGTTTTCTAAATTTTTGTCAAAATAGACTTTCATTTACTCAAAGTTAAACTGAAAATCCAGTATAACTTAGGGCTACTTATTTGTGCTTAGATGCACATATTTTACTTACAATGATATACTAATCAGTATTACCTTTCTTTTCTCTCTCCATTTAATCCAAACTGCTACTACCTCCGGTCTTTTAAATATTACTACTATATGACTTTGACCAATCATATTATTAAAAAAATATGACAGATACTACATATTTTGTCACAATACCTTTTATTCTAAACATATTTAAATTACAACTTATAATTATATATATTTACACTAAATATTTTAAATAAAATAAATAAATAAAAATTGATGCTTAAAATCAATGATGATAATATTTAAAAAACCGAGGGAGTATTACTTTTACTTCCACAGGAAAGGAAAAGAGACGGTACTACTCAGTAGGATACAGTTCGTTAAATATGTAGTACCAGTAACTGAACACCAAAATGATATCCAACCTCTCTTCTTAATTAAGTTCGGACCCATTCTCTCTGTCCATTTTTTTTTTTTTGTTGTGCTAGTAGGAGTAGCCAAATCTCCTTTGCTTCGCCTCCCAATCTCCACCTTCCTCTTTATCGAATTCCCAAGTCCAATCTCCTCGTTAAGCTCTCTCCCTGCCGGCTCCCGTGGCGTGGAGCCCGGAAGGCGTCCACGATGGGATCACGAGCGGGATGGCTCCCCGTGGCCCTGCTGCTAGTGGCCGCCTCCGTTTTTTCGCCTCAGGCCGCCGCAGGCGAGGCTACCTCTAGCGAAGCCGAACACGCCGTTCAGCAGCACAGCGAGCGCATCTCAGGTATTCATCCCCTTTCATATCTAAACAAGTTGATGCCTTTGACTCTATTAGCTGTTAGGGGGAATCAACCTCTGCGAGCTGCTGCTAGTCCCCCTCTTCGTAGTCGGAAGCATGTGGGGCTCTTCATCGTGGTTGATTTCTCCGTTGGGTGCTCTACTGTTCGCTCTTCGAGCTATGGTGTCGGATATTGAATCGTCTGATTTGATTCACTCTTGGGCGTCAGTAAATGCGTATCTGGAATGCCGGATTTGTGAAGATTGTTATTACGTGTTTAATTCGACGCTTTTGTATTGTCCCCTTTTGTGTTGGATTTTCATCTGATGTTGTCACTGATTTTATGGTTCAAGTTCTTCATTTTTGGCACTATAGCATCTTGCTTTTATCAGTTAATGCTGCTTTTAGGTGATTTTAATCATTGATAAGATTATGGGACAACTGGTGTGTTGTCCGTCATTGTGGCGCCGGTCTTGTGACTTACCTACCTCAAGGATAATATGTAGTTTGGTAGCTAAAAGAGGAAATGTTTTTTAATGCAGCAGTATATACTTATGAATGTATAGTACTTTGATTCAGCTGATTTATTTTGAATCAAAGAGGATTCCAACTCAATAACATGAATGTCTCAAGAGAAAAGGCTTTGCAGTTTTAACTCAAGTGGAATATATTTGACATGATATTGAGTCAATGAGTCGGCTCATGATTTTTGGTAGAGATCTGCATGCTTGCTTTGCTGTTCACCTTATGTACATTATATATTCGTTCACATGAGTTGATGTGTGTTTGCACTGAAACAACAACTGTTATACTGCAGGGAGTGCTGGTGATGTTTTGGAAGATAACCCTGTGGGGAGGTTGAAGGTCTTCATCTATGACTTGCCGAGAAAGTACAATAAGAAGATGGTCACCAAGGATCCGCGGTGCCTCAATCACATGTTTGCTGCAGAAATTTTCATGCATCGTTTCTTGCTCTCAAGTGCTGTGCGGACACTGAATCCCAAGGAGGCCGACTGGTTCTATACGCCAGTTTATACTACTTGTGATCTAACTCCTGCTGGACTTCCGTTGCCGTTCAAGTCGCCACGGGTGATGAGGAGTGCAATTCAGTATATTTCAAACAAATGGCCCTTTTGGAATAGAACTGATGGAGCGGATCACTTTTTTGTTGTTCCACATGATTTTGCAGCATGCTTTCACTATCAGGTGAGCCAACCTCCCTCCACATCCTGTTTTGACCCTGGTCTTCAATGTGCATAATTTTTCCATTGGATTCATAGATAGATTCTGTGGTTACGACCATTTGGCCCAGAGGTTTCTATGTATAACAATTGTATCAATGATTACAGGAAGAAAAGGCAATCGAGCGTGGAATTCTTCCATTATTGCGACGCGCGACATTGGTCCAAACTTTTGGCCAGGAAAATCATGTCTGTCTGAAGGAGGGTTCTATCATTATACCACCCTATGCTCCTCCGCAGAAAATGCAAGCTCACTTGATTTCCCCCGACACTCCACGCTCAATCTTCGTTTACTTCAGAGGACTTTTCTATGACACTGGGAATGACCCAGAGGGCGGTTACTATGCAAGGTAGCAATCTCGTTAATGTTTTAATTCTGTAGATTTAGTTTGATCCTGTTATTCACTTTTGTAATACTGTTGTACAGGGGTGCGCGAGCTTCGCTATGGGAGAACTTCAAGAGCAACCCTCTCTTTGACATTTCCACAGATCACCCTGCCACTTACTACGAAGACATGCAGCGTGCCGTCTTCTGCCTGTGCCCATTGGGCTGGGCACCATGGAGCCCTAGGTTGGTTGAGGCTGTGGTCTTTGGCTGCATTCCAGTCATCATAGCTGATGACATCGTGCTGCCATTCGCGGATGCGATCCCATGGGAAGAAATTGGTGTCTTTGTGGAGGAGAAGGACGTTCCAAAACTGGACACCATCCTCACATCGATGCCCATCGACGATATTTTAAGAAAGCAAAGGCTACTTGCAAATCCGTCGATGAAGCAGGCCATGCTGTTCCCGCAGCCAGCCCAACCACGGGACGCGTTCCACCAAATCTTGAACGGCCTCGCTCGCAAGCTCCCGCACCCAGAGGGCACGTATTTGGAACCTGGCGACAAGCGTCTCAACTGGACCGCTGGACCCGTGGGGGATCTGAAACCTTGGTAGTGAAGAGCCCCTCTTCCTCTTGGATGATCTTTGCCATGTAAAACTCTATAGGTTTAGTCTCCGTATACTTTATGACATGTGGTGTAATCAAAATGCTGTGCTGTAGGTGGAAAGTACACCTTGGCCTCGTCGTCTAGTTCTTATATGAGCATCCTGTAACTTGTTATTAACTTTTGATAGAAATGAAATTATATTTATGTTGCTACCAGAGCCAGTAGTTAAGATTGGTTTCGTTGACTAAGTTTTCTTTTTCTCCAGTATGCCGGTTTATGCTGCAGCTGCTGTATGTTAAGAGACAGAATGGGCACGGCACGAGGTACAACTCAGTCAGAACTGAAATCTGGTGAGTCACAAGGTTGTAGTTGTAGGTAAGGTAACGCTAGACAGACAGCAAAATTACGGAGGTTTTTTCATGTTTCATGTTCTTGCTCTGTATCTTGCTGACACATCATGCACGCAACCCAGTTAGTAACTGATTTACAGTCTGTGCAGCCTGTCAGTGGTGACGTGGAGACGATGATCGTCGTCGCCCTTAATACTCTCTTCTCTTACTGGTCGTCGTCGGCCAGGTCCAGCTGCTTGAGCACGGCGGTGCAGACGGGCAGCGGCGCGTCCTTGAGGTATCCGAGCGGGTTGGCGAGGCGCAGGGCGTCGCAGATGCCGCCGTCCGTGGTGAGCACGACGCGGGCGCGGTCCCTGTGCTGCTCGACCTCGGCGCAGTCCGCGCGGGGGCTCTGCACGAGGGTCACCTCGCAGATGTCCTCCACGTGGTTGCCCTCGAGCTCGATCCTGTACGTGCCGGTCTCGTCGGTCACGCCGTCGACGGCGCGCTCGACGGCTCCGGTGCCAAAATGCCTGCACTCCAGCCTCACCTTGGCACCTGCATGCGCGCGGGCAAGAAGATAGATAGGTGATGAGCCATGCATTCTGTGCATATTTTTCAGAGTCTGGATGTGCAACATGTGTAAAACTTGACTGCTATTTTTGTTGCAGTTGTCCATGGATATGGATCCAGACCTGCAGCATTAAGAAAATTACTACGTACCCTTCATGTACTCGGTGACATTGGTCTCGAACCCGGCACGGCAGGTGTCGCAGTAGACACGGCCCTGGACGACGTAGTCGGGAGCGTCGGTGGCGACGACGGCGGTGTCGGCCACGACGTAGAAGAGGATGTAGAAGAGAATGGAGATCATCGCCGGAAGAACGCGGAGCAAGGCCATGGTCGGAGCGATGTTTGTTTTCCCCTCCTCCTCCCCCTGTGAATGATGTGGCCTCTCGGCGAGGCTGATTGATGTCTTGGGGAAGGTCGACCCTTATTCGGTGATGATGGGAGGAGGGTATTGAAACTGGCCCTGGCTTTTGCGACCGGGCAGTGCTGTCGTTAAATACCTGGGGCCAGGATGAATTCGTATGGATGTCCATGGAAGCAGGAGGGCGATGAGACAACTGTTTTGAACGTGTTTGGGAGGTGACGGTTCGAGTTGCTGTGCGGTCCAGAAAAACTGTGCCTACTTTTATGCAGTTCCGTAGAAACACGCACAAATCGACCACGCGAGCTAGACAGACTACCGTGTCTCAGGAGCCAACATGCTATTACGTTTTATAAGAAAATACCTGCTTGAGATTGCATTTTAGTCAGCCTTTTGGATTGCTGTTCCCGGAGCTCGTATTTGGTGTTACATCAGAACGATAGTTAGATGCATTGCAACGATTTAGATATCATGAGGAAAAGGGTGCAGATTCATTATTCTTAAGGACCATAAAAATTGGCACAAATCTTTCTTTCAGATCTCGAGCTACCTGAGCAAGGTTGGTGTATATGCTTCGTTCCGCATCAGGACACTGGCAAATCTAAAGTGTATATACACACAACCAATGCTTAACATCAATGAGGTCATAAGCCTTGGGGGCACTTTGTAGTCTGCACTCCTACATTACAGTAAAGCTTTGGGGAACATACATTGACTAGTTGCACACTTGCATTGTATTATTATCTGACATCCTTTTGTAATTTGCACTGCAAAGTTTTTTGTATCCTGCTATCTGCATTGTATCATGCCTCTTTTTTTGTGTATCTATATGTTTTGCACTACATACAGAAAGGGAAATTCAGAAGAAAAGCCTTGGAAAACATTGTTTGAAAGAAGGAGAAAGGGAAAAGGAACAAAATATGAGCTAATAATTTAAAACCCTATTCTGATTTCACTAAACATACAACAGAAGATTCATGATTGGAGGATTGCAAGGGTGGACGAAGGCAAACACGACTCGACTACATCCCGTGAGATATCCATGTACTTGCAGAAGGACATCAGCCAAAATACTGCTCTTGGCGCCTGCAACAGATGCAAGGAGAATGCCATAGTGGTTGAATACTAAAAAAGAAGACAGACATAATAAAGGAGACTAGGATCTATTTGGCTTAATGAAGTACAATAAGTTAAATTAATTGCATGGCTCTGGAGAACATTACACATTAGCGTCTAGAAAACACTAAGTGTTGCCATTTTACATTCACTGGAACTGAAAATTTATGTGCAGGTTGAGTTGTTACAAAGAAAACACATAAGAGTTGACAAAAGAAAACCACGGAATATGCATTCATTCAAAATGATAGAAATATTGGAACATCATTGCAAAAAAAAAAGAACATGTTTTTACCTCAGTAACATGTGTAGCTCCCTTGTGTGTATCAGATGTAGCATCGAATGCTGCTTCTGCCGTTCGAATGTACTGAACCATGAACTGAAACCAACACATATCAGTTTTCTTGTCCTGACTCCTGAGTGTATGTCTTAGAAGGATCAAACATTCATGATACAAGAATAGGAATACCTGAATATACTGGGTCATACATAAAGAATCAAACTGCCGCAGGAGCGTACCAAGGCCTACAATCTAGGAGAGGAAAAACAAAATTATTTAGCAACAAAACACAATGCATTATTCAGATACAATGGACTTGAGTTTCATACCACAGCAGAAAAATCAGCTATTGATCCCTTTAATGGACTAGTCAAATTGCCTAAGTGAACATCAAGAACGTATCTTGGCAACTGCACTCAGCCAAATAAAGATATTACGTTTATGGGTTTATTAGAAATATGATTTCAGTTGACAACATTTCATTTGTTCATGAAGAAACCTGTGATATGGAAATGAGGGATAGCAGTCTGGTCAAGAACATTGGAGGATCTTCTGAGATATAGATAGTTTCAAGAGGTGGAAGTAGACCGCAAAAATTTTGCTGCTCCTTTATATTGTGATGATAGAAGGATTGAGCAGTTTGATCCTTGGCTCCTCTCTGCAAGCGTGACCATGTGAATCACACCTATGTTACCAAATCAACAGTTTCTAGAACGATCTCGGCATACTGAGTGTAGCTGAAACTGACCTCACACTTTCGTTTCTCCGTATGAAGTGAATAAACCAGAACCTCGACAGCCGAGGGTATCGTCTTTGCTTTGATCTGCTTGAGGCATAACAGGAATGAATTTTAAGGATATGTGCAGAACATGTTATATCAACAAATCAAAGTCGTGGATGTGATTGCCTCTGCACACAAAAAGAGTAAATCCTAATTCAGAGCTGGGGTTAATAACTCTAGTCGGTCAGGAGAAGTCCTGGCCCCAGCGTGGTTGCAGGTCCACTGACCAATGTATTGGCCCATGATGATTGTTTACACACTTACAATTTACAAAGAAAATTAGATTACACTCTATAATAAAAAAAAATTAGATTAATTACTCATAATAAACGAAAGGGCAAGTTTGAAATTCAAAAACGTAGGATAGTTAATGTTCCACTGGTCCATAATTAAATTACCAAACTAATACATCTTCACAATTGTCACAAAAGGCAAAAGAATAGTTTGCTCTGTGCGCACCATGCAAGCAAACGGGGTGGTAGCCGAGTGGCTAAGCATCCCAAGCCGCCAAGCGGCACCTCACGGACCCGGGCTTGACTACTCATGCCAGTAGGGTGGGGGGTGGGGTTTTTTTTGGGCTGGAAAAAAAAACCTCATTGTCCCGTGCCAGTAGGGTGGGGCAGGGGTTCGGTGGGTTTTCTAGACCAAGAGGTCTTCTTCTTACAAAAAATGTCCGGGGTAGTCATACCCCCTCAGGTCTAGTTTTTTTTAACAACTGTCACAAATAACAAATAAGTAAACTTGAATTTGACACCTTCCCTAAATAATAATATTTGGAAAAACAAAAGCCTCAATTCCTTACCTTGCATGCAGATCTCATTTTGAAGGATACGAGATTCCGAACCAACTGCAGTTGTCCAATTGTTGCCAATTTCTCAACCAGCGGTCCCCATGATGAGTGGAACATCTTCACCTATGCAAAGGGTAGAACTGATTAGATTCGATCAGTTATAGAGGCATTTAATTTACAATCAAACCAGTGTGGTCTATATTACTGCACTTTCCACTTTGCACTACGATCAGCTAAAGATGTGTCATTGTGCCTGACAGCTTCCGGGACACATAAGTAGCATTACTATGACAAAAGGCATAGGGTTTCTAAAGCAGAAGTTGTGCTTATACCATTTGCTTATATGATGACAAACCCATCAAAGGAATCGACATAGGAGGACCCAGAAGATCATCCATTTTGTTCAGTTCAACCTGGCTTTTAGCATCAACCTGAAGTCAAATGTAGCAATCTGGTAAAAAACCAAAAATAAAGAATGAAAATAAAAAGGGATCATATAATCAATAGTGTATACAAGAAGTTCACAACAACAAGCATACCAAAATTTGTAAATCTTTCACAGTATTTTCCATGCTCTGTTTTATGAGTTCGTGTATTAAGGAGTCTAAGCATGCTAATCCAACCTGTCCCACGCTGAAAAATAAGCAGGCACACTTGCATATTAGATGTCCTGAAATATAAAAAGAAAGAAAAAGCCCACTTTACTCCCCCCGTACTATGCCTAAAGTCCAGATAACCCCTCAACTATCATTTGATTTGTTTTGGCCCCACATGTTCTTATACTGGTTTATTTTATACCTAAAATCGGTTTGTTAACCCCGCTTTGCTGACATGGATCGGGATTAGGAGGGATTGCCCCCTCAGCTCACATGTCATCAATCACATGTGTCAGCTGAGAGAGCAATCCCACCCTAATCCCCATCCATGTTGCAAATGGGGTTTAACAATCCGATCAAAGGTGTAAAATAAACTGGGATAAGAAAATGTGAGCGTAAAACAAACCAAAGGATAGCTGAGGGGCTTATTCAGACTAATATAATACGAGGAAGTAAAGTGGAATTCTTCCTAAAAAGAATCAAATAGAATAAATATAGTAAAACTGGAGCGAGCAAAAGATGATTTCAAACACAACTTAAGACATGTTGGGAACTAGGACAGACAGGAACTAAACCCAGTCCACCGATACTGGCAAAGAAATAATTTCATCTCCCCTAGATTGAACCTAAAAACCTATCCATCTAAACCAGCCATGTATGCATTCATGGGCACAAACACAATTGTGATGTCATCCAACAACAAGGGCAGAGATGAGAAGTTACCATAATTCCAGAAGATTAAAAAAGTGCAGACCAAGTAGTTCATGTCCTGCTGCATCAAACCTGGAGCCAAAAAATAAAAATAAAAAATTCAAAACTTCACAAAAACACATAAAAGGAGCAAGATTGAAAGTTGTACTTCCATAATGCCTCGCAGCCATCTAACAGAATTAGATACTAAGCATGCCTAGTTCCAGTGCAATCACAACAAAGAAAAGGCATTGCAGCAGCACAGCATTTTAGCATGTTACGCGCAGGCCTTACAGCCTTGGTACTGTAGCAGTGTGGTTTCTGTAGCATCACCCTTACTTAGCCCTCAGGTTATGTTAATTAGGGATAAGATTAGTTGGTAAGAGAGGCATGTCAGTCATTAGGAGGCAATCAATCAATGAAATAATATATCCTCCCCAAATATCTTTCAAGCTCTAGGCAAAGCATAAGTCCTTATTATCCTTCTCCATAAAAATTAATAGTGTATATATTCCAGAATTATTGATGTACTGGAAAAAGGTTATGTTATACTTGTAGTACACGAATGTGCAACACAAATAAACCAACACTTACCAACCGACCATGGCTTCTATAAACATCGAGTGTGATGGATTCGTCAACTGAACTATATGTTGCAGCAAATTGCCTGCGGATGGTGACATTTACTAAGGATTAACAAACAAACTTTTAAGTCTTGCTATTTTAAACCATGCAATAGGGGGACATTTTTTATGTGAAGTTGAAAAGGTTTGGTAGCATCTTGAAATTTCAATTTATGACTTCAAGAACAACATTACATGAAAGAGTTTATTGCCTTGGATCCTTGATTTACAGCATATGAAGAGTTTACAGGAAAAGTAGGGTTTTTACAAGGAAAAGTTGATGGAGTTAGGTGGTGCCAAAACAGGGAGAAAATGATGATTTTCAGAATTCCTCATAGATGCTAGGAAAAAGCATAACTAGTGAAACCTACAGCGAATATTCCACTCTAAGTCTAATAGGGACAGATCTGGTATATTACCAAAAAATGTAGTTGGGGTGGACACTCTATTCAACTGTTTTACAACATTGTCTGACCTTTGCATGCATGCCATAAGCTCCAGAAGCTCCTAATATAGACTCCAAAGGAAAACAAATGAAGAAAGTTAGTACATACAGGCCAGAGCAAACAAGTTAGAGAGTGACTAGCATTTGGGCTGACCCTGGCATACCTTTTCAGCACATTGTTCCAACACAGTAGTCAACGTCTCTTGCCAGATTGAGCTCCCAGCAATATGCAATATATCCTGTAGTAATGCATCAAACAAAAGGAGAATCATCTTTGGCAGTTCATGAACAGTGATCTATAAATTTCTAAAGAAACTAAAATGATTGAAACAACCACCTGAAGGAACTCCACCCTCTGCATCTGAGAGAGCATATAATTTGATAAAGAGTTAAGGTTGCTGTCTATATCACCTGCCAGTGGTAAAGATTAGTAACGGCTAATGCAGGTAGCCAAAATAAAACTACAAACAACAAATCAACCTCTAGTTCCTAAGAAAAAGACGTATAACTGTATTATCTGCTAACGCATAGCCAGAATATCTACCACTAAGGGTTGACACTAGCACACCTTCAGTAGCAGGCTTGCAACAACATAAGAGTAGGGAGCAATATTTTGCACTAGTGGAGTTTGGTCATTTTTGCTGGATGTGGAGATGTAACTGCTAATAGGTCAACACGTATTCACAAGCATTAAATAGTAAGTCAGTGTTGGTGTTGGTAAATTTCATACCATAAGTAGGTGAGGACAAGCATTTCAGTTTTCCTTCTAGCTGAACTGCCAGTTCTCTTTCTATCATCTGCTTGAGCCATCCACCTAAATTCTTCATACGAGATAGGATGTATAAAGGCACCAGCAGTGAAAGTACACGGAAAAGAAAAAGCGAGAGGCAAGCCACAAAGATGGATCATATCATGTTTATGTCTCACAAGATAAATGCTAAATCCAAATAAGCTTTCTCCCTCTGCAACTAAAACTAATACATTAACAGCTGGCTAATGGCTATGTTTCAGCTTCAGCATAACCAATAAAGGACAGCCTTTCTGTTGCGCAGGGTCAGGGAAGGGTACTCAGCCTATCCCTGTATTTTTTTTCCAATAGGCTGTTTCCAGGACTCGAACCGGTGTCCTCCTGGTCACAAGGCAACAGCTTGACTGCTGGGCCAGGACTATCCTTCTTTCAGCATAACCAATCAGCTCAATATTGCCTAAGTAGACGTACACTGAATATCTGTTAACATTCTACAACTTTCTAAAAATGAGAAATCCACATACTTCCTGCGGCAGCAATGGAAAGATCCGATATCATAAAGATCATTTCCCAAGCACAACAAATATTCTAGTACAATAAAATGTTAAAACAACAGCAGTTTTAGATTAACCGTACCAATGATAGCCATCCCCACTGTCACTTATATGTGTATAAAATTCAACACTATAATGATCGGCCATCAAGATAATATGAGGAATGAGATGCACAACCAAATCGATATGAAATCAAATGATGAAAAAGAAAGGCACACCAGGTTAATAAGGCCATCAAAGTTCTTTGACATGTTGCAAAGGCCCTGCAATAGTGATAAGAAATCCCACTAGCATGTCAGAAAGAGAAAAAGGCAAAAATCATAGAATATATCATGTTTCACTGTTAACAGATTTATACCTCCTAAATCATAAGTGCCTACTGTATATAAAGTAAAGAGAAAAGAGTCATGGGATGGTTCCGTTACTATACTATTCTGCTTGCAAGAAAATGTTTCTTTACATAAAAGTTGATTAAAGATCCTAGGGTGGTAAATAACAGAGATATTAGCAAGTACCTCTGAAATACTGCATAATTTGGCGGTCTCTCGTGTTTCAAAATATTGCCGATCCAACTGCAGAAAAAATAAAATGAAAAAACATTATAAAGCCATCAAAAGGGTCAAAAACGAAATTTATTTTGCTGTTTGAAATATATACAGCAAGGGAAACCCCTGCTGCTTTAGTTATTTAATTAAAGAAAAGGAAATCACAACCTAGTTGCACATCCAGGTGGAGCCTGAAAGGTCAACGTCACCATGGGGCTTGTCAAGATCAAGAAAGAAGGAAAAAAAAAAGGAACTATCTGTACACATTGATTGAGTTCATGAAGCTTTCTGTTTTATCTGACTGCATTCTAGTGGCTTGAAGAGTGGCTTCATGGATACAGGTTGTATTTTTAGAAAAAGAAACCATGATGCATTATTGCACCAAGTATATTCTCACCTTGGATACAAAACAGATTTTAGAATTGTTTTAGCTGGTGAATTATGGTTTGCAAATACTTTTTAAGATTGTCCTTCCCAGGCAACTTCGTCCATCAAATGCCCCTCGCATTTGCAAGTTCGTAGATGTGTGATACACTGACACAAACCAGATGTAGTTTCATCAGAAACTATTTCAGCCTGTGTCATTTGATTTTTTTAAACATTTTGAGTCCATAAATGTCATATCTGCATGCATATTCAGCATTGTGATTTATCCTGGTAAAGAGAGACTTGACAGATTGGAATATTGTTAAGGAGCTAACCATAGATAGGAGAGCATGGAAATTAGCAATACATGTGACAGATCCTTGATTTTTGTGTTCACCCTTTCTACCTTATCTTTTTCATTTATTGTTTTTTCCTCCCCTCTTTTCTCTCCTTTTCTTCTCCATTGTACTTTACTTCTATTTGTTTTTTGTCTTTTGTGTTGATGTGTAGAATCCCTGGCCATCAAAGATACAATAGAGGCTACAGATGTGGATGACAAACAAATGTATGTAGGAGAACAACAGATGATATTTGAGTATAGGTTTGAAGAGTAGGTATTAACAACAAACAGGTGATGCATCCTTTCTCTTGTGCACTAATTAACTTACAACCTTGATAATACCCAACAAGCCAGCTAAGTACAACAATGTAGAAGGAAAATAATAAGTCTACCTGCATGAGCTCTTCCAGTGCTTCCTTATTGATGCGATTGGCTAGATGGGTAGACTGCTCTGCATTGATATAATCCACAGCAGTTGAAGTTTTCAGCAATATAACCTGCAAATTTTGGAGGACAATTTGTGTAAGTACCTGATATCTAAGATTTAAGTCATTCAGTAGGCTAGTAGAGTGCTGGCCATGAACTGTTCAAAGAAGTCCAACTTATCTAGCAGCATTCATAAGGAACTTACCGGGATAACATCGAAAACTGCAAATATCTTAGCTGCATATTTTGAAGAGTAGTATGTTGAGACACAGTGAAGATCAGGGCTGTCAAGTTTTGAGATTCAGAAAGTAAGAATTACATGTTCCAACCATATGAGTTCAAGAGAATATTCAAGAGAATACCATTAATCAAGGTATGAAATAGAATAGGCCAAAGGGGCTCATAGCGCAGGGGCAAAGGCCACTGGCCGGAATGCTCCCACCCAGGGTTCAAATCCTGGGTGGTGGGTGCCACACCTTACATTCTAGGGGCCTCCCTTGGGGTATTTAAAAAAAAAAAAATCAAGGTATGCAATAACTAAAGGAGAATACATACATATGCACACTGAAGCGGAATTTTCTCATAGAGCAACTACAATACCAAGTTCAATATATAATGAAAAGGAAAATCTGAACATGACAGTGTAAGATAAGAAGACAAACCTTTCACACTGCTTGATTCGTTGGAGCGGTGCACTCAGCCAAGATTGAAATTTAAGAAACATTGCATGCACTAATAAAGTTTCTGACGGATTCTGACTGACTTTCTTCTTAAGACGTGCCTCAAACAGTGTAAGATAAACCCATGCATACTTCGTATCAGTAATCTGAGGAAAAGGCAGAGGGAAAGGGAGAAAAACTTGGTTACAACTGACAAACACTACGTTTCAAACATACTAGAAATATAGGATTTCTACGATGTTGTTGTGGATCGAGGCCGGGGGCCTCGCCCACGGCACCGAAGAGGAGGACCTAAATCTCTTCTTTTTTGCCTACCTCTATCTTAAACACCTGCCCTGTTTATATAGTGTAACACCCTAATTTCCAGATTTCGAATTGTTATTAAAAATGGCTTAGACATAGTGGTGTGTCCCATTTTATATTATTGCAAAAGATTATTTTCTAAATAATTTCAATTGCTATAGAATAATAAGGTGATTGTGCATACATGCTGAGTAGATTTGCATTAGGAGTTTATTTATTTGCTGATTGCAGTTTGGTTGTTAATTGAGTGTTTAGCTAAAATAATCTAGGTTTATTAGAAAATAAAAAGAGAAACCCTTTTCCTTCTCCTCCTGGGCCAGCCAGCCAGCCAGCAGCCCAGCTAGCCGGCCCAGTTTCGCCCCCCCCCCCCCAGCGCGCGCGGCTTCCGGCCCACCTCATGCTGCGCTGCTCGGCCCAACCCAGCGCACGCGCCGCGCCGCGTCGGCCCACCTTCCCCCGCCCTCCGTTCGCACGCGAACCGTCGCCACGCCGACTGTCGCGCCCTGTCACGTAACCGTCGCCGCTGTCCATCATTGAAAGGCGTGCCAATAACCCCCCCCCCCCCCTCCCCACACACACACACACACACACCCCTTAAACGGGATCGCTGCTCCTCCCTCTCTCTTTTTCCCCTCAGCAGCGCCGCCTCACGAGCACCGTATCGATCGAGCGCCGCCGCCGTAGCTTCGCCGAAGCCCGGGTCGTCGCCGGCCGCCGACGGGCCCCACCGGCGCCCATTGACCACGAGCCGGTCTTCCTGCCACCGAGCCGCCCCCGTCGGACTTCGGACCGACGCGAGTCACGCCCGGAATCGTCCCCG
Source organism: Oropetium thomaeum (assembly GCA_001182835.1). Classification (NCBI taxonomy): domain Eukaryota; kingdom Viridiplantae; phylum Streptophyta; class Magnoliopsida; order Poales; family Poaceae; genus Oropetium; species Oropetium thomaeum. Next base: position 1,423,312 of record LFJQ01000006.1, on the reverse strand, counting down.
AGCCCCCGCCGAACTCTCACCGCCGCTCGTAGCCGTCGCCCGCCGCCACGGTCGCCCGATCGCCGCCGTTAACCCCTCGGTGAGGACCCCCGTACCCCGCTCTTGCTTTTGGTGCAACCGGCGTCGAGAATCGTGAACCGTAGCCATAGATCGACGCGCGCCACCCCTCGCCGGCCATGGCGCCGCTGCTCGACGGCGGAACGCCGCCGCCCCGCCGCTTGTCGCGCCGCTTTGACCACCGCGCGCCGTCGGATCCAGATCCGACGGCAGGGGATTAATTCCCCTGTGCTGTGCTGTGAACCGGGTCCACGGGCCCGTAGACCGTACTACTACTGTAGTGTAGACCCGGCCCATGAAGTTTGCAATATAAAAATAATTCAATAAAATCAGAAAATTATCCAGCCGTGTAGATTTTTACAGTTAGGCCCCTCTAGTTAACGGTATTTACGTATTAGTCCATCTGTACTGTTTTGAGGTTTTAGATTTATTTTTCTGTAATTGCGAATAGGTCCCTGGTAGCTCTATTTTTGGCAGATTAACCCTAGTAACTTTAGAAGGTCATAACTTTTGATTCCTAGCTCTGTTTTTAGCGGTTCTCGCAGCCACATTCTCACCATTTCGAGTAGAATCTATTAGAATTGTTTGTTTGCTATTCTGTACCTGTTTGATGTACTGTTTTCTTAATTATTGACTGTGGCCTTGTTTGATGTTGTGTTCCGGCGGTAGAAGGACAGTCCGACTAGCAGAACTTCCAAGACCAGGAGTTTGGGCTGTACATTCAGCAGCCGCCACCTCCGCAGGTCTACTTCCTGCAGCCGCTGTTTGACCACCAGCAGTATTTCCCTCCGCCACCTTTTCCACCGCAGTACTATTACCAGACCTGCGAGACAGACAAGTGTCCTTGACCATAATGCGCCTATTCTTTCTATCTGTCACTCTTATGCATGCAAGTTAATATTAATCCTATGGTCATGTCCTTCCTGATTTACCTTGTCGCCTGTGGTTGGGTATTAATATTGGATAGTTTATGCTTAGTATTGCTATAAATTGGGATGATTAAACAATAAATTTTATTGTTAATCTTGATTAATGCTCAACTTCAACTAAGAATCACCATGGGATGGGAATCGTTAGCAACATGGCATAGGAGGTCCCGGCAGGTGGTTGTGGATGATGAGGTGGGTTTACACAGGTGTTCTGTGTAGTATCCAGTGGGGGATTGTGGTTGGTTCCTGTTCGGGATCATTTTTACCGCTTTATGGAATGCGTAACCGTGGCAACAGCACAAATCACAAGCTGAATATGGAAAACTTGATTACGTAGTTTGTTGATTCCTTTGTACCACTGCGATCAAGGGAAGGGTTCGGACAAGTAGTCCAGACCTAGGGGATGTGTATGCGGGTAACCTACACTACCCATGGCGCAAGAGGGGGTTGCCGTGGAAACAAGAAGCTTCCACGCCAGCGAAACCTTAGCGGGATTGCAGGCGGCCTAGGAATCACTTTCGAAAGATCATGCGGTGGTCTCTTGGCTTCACACCTTAGGAAATGTGGGGTAACACGGAGACATAGTCACTGACGGGTGACGAAATCACCGACTTGTGGGTACAGTTGTGCACCTCTGCAGAGTTATAAACTGTCTAGATAGCCGCGCTTGCGGTCATGAGCGGCATGGACACTTCCATAATAGATAGCATGGTTTGGTTGGGATCTGGTGGGGTACACAGGTCCGGGATAGTACTGGTGGGTATATAGCACTAGGGTGCAGGCGGGTAGCCTGTGACTTGGTTTGAGGCAGGGTAGCCTCACGGTTGACAAGTGGGTAACTTGTCATTGTGCATCGGTGTGCACATGGATATATTCACCTAGTAATAGGTTGCTAAAATCTGAACTAGACATAGGTTGCTTCTTACTTAAACCTATGTAAGCCTTCCTTTTTGTTGAGTCACTCATGTCATATTTTACTACACTTGCGGAGTACAATTTATGCAAATAAACTGTACTCACCCTTGCCATACACCAATTTTTGCTGTTCAGAGGATGCACCCGAGGCAGGCTTCTTCGGTGGAGACTGTTCTTCCTAGGCAGGCGTTCCCCCGTTCGACTGCTGTGGCGTTGTGGGGCCTTCGTCCGCTAGCTCCGTCCACTGTCGCATTTAGCCCTTGTGTGGCATTTTGTACTTTAGACTCGAACTATGTAATAAAGACGGTGGAATACTTTGTACTGCTTATTTCTGTCTCTCGTGTGATAAAATTCCTGGGCACACTTGAGTTCGGTTTATTTTCATGAAACCGGGTGTGACATATAGACTAGAGAACCTAACCCTAGAAGGCGCTGAGGGTGCTACAGTGCCACGCCAGCCCCTCTAGCAGCCCATAACAGATGTCCATGATGTACCATTTCAACGAGTAGTCCATGATGAAAACTTATATAAGCAACTGGCAAATGCTTTCAGGCAAATCCAGGGATCAGATACAAAAGGACAAGAGCTCTTAGCCTCTTACCACTGAGAAAATTCTTGTTGCCTCTTGGTTCAAATTAAGGACTTTTATCACATCAAGAAGATGGCTCTGTATTTTGTAAAAAGCTTCCTTTATCTGCACACTCTCTTTGACCTGCATCATTTAATCAAGAAAGTTACTACCACTGATTAAAAAATACTATCATGTTTTGGGTAAGACACTACAACGGGCAATTTCAACCTTCAGCCCCATCACAAAATGTAAGTAAGAATTACAAAAATTATAGTTCAAATATTTTTTAGTAATAAATCTCACGGTAATATTTTCATTTTCTTTATCAAATGAATTTGCAGTATTAATTCCACATAAGCAATTACATTGTTTCCTCTTAAATTAATGGCCAAAGCTGATAACTCAAATTCTAAATATTGCTATTTCCTAACAGATAGAATAACAGATATGGATATCCAAAAGAGTAAACTTTTTAAAGAACCTAGAATTCAATTGTGTTTCAAACACAACTAAAAAGGCATGACATCTTGTTAGTAATTTTTAATGATGGTATCCCTCATGTAAGAAAGATTCTATATTGTCTTATCTGTTTTTTTTTTCTTTATTTGTGACCCACAAAAACACTGAATCTTCCCACCGTAGTTGAAGTCTGAAGCGGAATTGCAGAGACATATGAAACTCCTTATGCTTATCGTTCTCTTGTGGAAACAGTAAAAATGGTGCGGTGTCATTACTGCTTTTGTGCAAGCAATTAGAGAAAGCAAGGAAAATATGAATACTATTGAACTATTCCGTCAAAATTTTTGAATTAATGTTAAAAAGGTTAGTGATACTCTACTTGGTGGAGCATCTCAATATCTTTTAATGTAGATAGCACTCGATGGATTGTCCTGCCAGAGCTTCCAACTGCAGTACAATTCAGGGAGATAACCTGTCAGAGAAATTAGTCAGCAATACTGAACAAAGTTCATTCACTACATAACCTACCAATCCTCAAAAACAAAATAAAAATAAAATAAAATTGCAAACGCCCTTCATTAAGTTCATGAAAGGGAAATGAACAATATTTCACCTCAGATAACAGGTCATCCAAGCAGTCTTTCAGGGTCTTATTCTTGAATTTCCATGATGCAGCCTATTTGAAAGGAGAAAAACCACCATGCTTAAAGTATTCGTTAAATTTTAAACTCCATAAGATGATATCCAAGGTTAGCATAGGGAATACACCCGATAAGAGAGGTACAGACCCCTTAGAAAATAAAGATAGAAGTATAATAGTATTTGAGAATGGAGAGTCTACTGACTGAGATTGACCAAGTTTATATTGAATATTGAACATACCCATACTCCAAAAGAGTTACAAGACAAGTCCTTTATACATCCCAAAGCATCATTCCTCTTTTCATGCCACATACTTTCTCGGGTTCTCAATAATTCAGCATACAGTTGCTTCACTTCAAACTCAAGCTAGATTACATGGAACAAAAGCAATGAACATAGGAATCCAACTGAATAATCCAATGCTAACATTCAATTCCTCAGAAACAAGTATTCACCTTAGATGCCCTCAATAAAAGTTGTAATAGGCTTCCTTCATTTACTTGATGTGATAATCCTACAGAGACCACCAGATCCCTTGCCCTTTTATCACTGGTCTATGAAGCAATATGTTAGAAACTTAGAATGTAAAATAACAGAAAGATAAGATTAGCTCAATTTTGGGGCCTTAATATATTATGATTTCAACTCTATGATGCTTAACAATAAAATGTAGAAAAAATGATGAACTAAATAGGGGTTTACCAGGTGATGAAGCAAAAGCCAACGTAGTGTGAAATTGCATTCTCTGATGACAGAAAGAAGACTTGGAGAATTATCAAGCACATACTTCTTGTTTAAAGCTCGTATATGAATATCAAAGTCAGCCAAAAGATGAGGAACCTAAAAAAAGACATTGTGCAGAAATCAAAACAATAGTCTGGAAAAAGATGGGCAGACAAAAATAAGAAATACAATCATAAATAGAGCAGAGCAAAGTCTCAGCTTGAACTATTTGCTGCGGTTAACAACTACTGAAGCACATCACATCAACAATGCCAACAAATATAATGGTTCTTCTGTACTGACCTTCGTATAATGATGGAGGCTAATATCACGTATTGAAGCAGGAGAAAGGCAGGAAATTAATGATAGCTTTGCCTCTTCGTATGCATCCCATGAGACAAGCAAATCAGCAGAGAAATGCAAAAATATGGGAACCACCCAGTTATCTTTAAAGAATCGATCAACAATCTCCCGCATTACCAAACCCTTGTGCAGATAGTCACAAGAATAAAATAGCAGCACATAAAGACGCCCGCCTTGCAAGGACAGAGCAGCTGTCCGGTGCTGTGGGTCAGGATAGAAGCGGATGTTATCGTACACATCGCCATTTCTCAAACATGCTATTACAGCATCCACGACAGGGTCCGGAAATGGAAACCTCCCAAGCAAGTCCTCAGGCTTCTGTACAGAAATAACTTCTGAGACAAACAGTGAGGATCCAGAACTAGAAGAAGAACCAGGTGTAGGCACATGCCGGCGACACAGCTCACATATCTGTTCCAGATTAGGATGGTTAAAACAGCGCTCATACCGCAGATGCGCTACCAGGAGCCTCTCCCGCAGCAACCCACCAATTTTGTGTTCCATTAACAGAATCATGCATCCAAACAAAGCCATCGACTCCACGAGCAACTGGCATGCAAAGTTATTCTCCAAGACACCATCCAACGTGTAGTGCACATACATCCCTTCCTGCACAAGGAAAGAGCACTCATTAAGCGTCACTAAACTCAGGACTGAGGCCACTGGGCCTTTTCATCTAAAACACTTAGCGTAACGAGTACTATTAACTAGTATCAACTAACGAGTTGCGAAAGCACTGAGTAAAGGGTCACAAAAGGCAAAGTAGCCTTACCTGCAGGTCATTCAAGTAACTGCAGAGCTCCTCGTGATAAGTGACGGCGCCATCAAGCAATGCGAAGAACCTCTGCATGTACGGGCCGCAGGACTCGCGAAGTTCATCTTCCAGCGCTTCCATCTCGATCCTGCCGTCGATCCTGGACTCGAAATTACCAGGGGAATCGAAGTATCTGTGCCGCGAGTGAAGTGAAATGCCAGTTAAAAACGGTGGTTGCTACTCGAGATTTTGGGATTCCGTCGCAATTGCAGTGTCTAATTGCACTAGGGATGAAGTTTTGCTCGGAGATGCTTAGAGAATGATAGCGAGGTCACCGTAAGTCAAAGAGGACGGGGTCGAAACGGTGGTCGGCGAACTGCGGAGGGGCGCGGTCGGAGAGGAGGAGCAGCTCGGCGATGAGGGCCTCTGCGCGGGCGCAGAAGCCAAGGAGCTCCGGGAAGTCGCCGGCCGAGGCGGAGGCGTCTGGACGCCTCGGGCCAGGCTCCGCCATGTCTAGGTTGCTTGGAGCGGTCGGATCGATCGGTCGGGAAGTGAACCGCTGCCGCTGGTGGTTACGTATGGTCAGTGCTCGAAGGCGTAAAGCCGTGGGTGACCAACCAGATGAAACCAACGGGCAACGGCTAGGGAGAGGCGCGATGTTCAATCCCAATTCCTTCCACAACCAAATTTCCGATGGAGGATGCCAACAGGAACAAGATGACCTCCTCCACGAGCATCGCGGCCCTCCCCACCGACCTCCTCGAAGAGATCTTCCTCGGCCTCCCGTCCCTCGCCTCCCTGATCCGTGCGTCCTGCGCCTGCCAGCACTGGCGCTCCGTGGCCTCAACCCCGGACTTCCTCGGCCGCTTCCGCGATGCCCACCTGCCTTTCACCTGTTTCGTCGCGGGCGACTTCAGTTTCTACCCGGTGGCGGGTGCAAGCGACGCCGACGGTCGGGACTTCGTCGCCGCCCTCCGCCGCTCCTACATCTCGTACTGGCGCGTCTGGGATTGCCGCCGGGGCCTTCTGCTCACCTTCCAGACCGGGCGCCGGCGGCCCGAGAGGATGATGATGGTGTACGATCCCATCGCGGCCCGCTGCTTCACCGTCAACCGCCCGCCGGTCGCACAGCCCGGCAGGTACTTCACGGACTGCCTCCTGCCGCCCGCGGCCGCCGGAGGTGAAGGTTCAGGCAACCGGGCGTCGTTCCGCATCGTATCCCTTCGGTACCACGGACAGCAGATTCGCGCTACCGTGTACAACAGCGATACCAAGCAGTGGACGCCCCATCCCTCGGACATCGGGCTGCTGGCAGGTCCGCGGCCATGGCCAGCTGGTATCACCTACTACGACTCGCCGATGCACGCCGCAGGGTGCGTCTACTGGAAGTATCCATGCAAGGACGACACGCTGCTGTCGCTGGACACCTTGACGACCGAGTTCTCCGTCGTCCCTCTCCCTCCCGGCGTCACAGACATGACGCCCTACGCTGTCGGGGAGACGAGGGACGCCAAGTGCTGCCTTGTTTCTTTCGTAGATGGTCCGAGCTACTGGCAGATGATGCAAGTGTGGCTTCGTAGGGAAGGCAATGCCGAGACGCAGTTTTGGGAGAAGAAGTGCCAAAGCCAATTCCCAGCGACAGCGAGCGACCTTCAAGTGCTCCATGTCCACGCAGTGGCCGCCGGCATCGTTCTGGTGTGCGTTACAAAGGATATAGCAGGTACGATTCCGCTGGAGCGTGTCGCCATCTGCGTGGAGAGCTTCGAGGTGAAGGCGCGGTTCAAGTCCACCGAATCGATTATAGTTCCTTACCAAATGGCATGGCCTCCTCTCTAAGTAACAGTAACAAGCAAGCTAAGTGAAATAAATTCCGTTCTTCTTCACCTGCGTTGAGCAGTTAGCTATACATACTGTGTTTTGGAAGGATGAACTGATCTTTTTTTTTTTCCTTTTTGGCGAATGAAATGAACTGATCTATACAGAATTAGTTCCTTGATGATTTGGATCATGTTGGTCTTTTGACGCGATTTTGTTGGCCGAGGAGCCTGTCGCTCCGTGAGGGATTGCATCATAATATGATCCCAGTAAGCAATCAATAGGCAACATTAGTTGTTATTTTAGTTTCTGATTACTGACTCGACATGATTTTTTTTTTGAAACATGATGTTATCACTGTGCAGTGAATCATTCTTTTCAATACGAACAATTTTTCGGCCTTTAAATGATCAAGCATGCCAGCATCAAGACAAACTATTTTCTATCCAATCTAGTCGTTCATGCATCATATGATGTAATTAAGGCGGTCGTCTCATTATTCATCGCTATGACCTGCTAAAGTGACCAAAATATCAACAATGCCAACACATACATGGTCCACATACATGACAGCTGTACGTGATACTAATTGCAGCTGTATTCAACTGAAGGCATTTTTTGGATTATTGAGCAGATTTGTCGCAAATGATGACATATAAGCAGATTTGTTTACAAGATAATAATGATGACATTTAACAATTAGATTTCATTATCTCTACTCCTATAATGCACCATCTCTGTCGTTTCTCACCCAACCCCCTGAAAAAATTCTACCATCCTAATAATATCCTCATAATTATAATAATAATGTTACTTTAACTCAAATCCAACAACTCGCGTGTGTTCCCTCTACTAAAAAGATTACATTTAATCAAATATAATGGCTGCTAATTTCTGAATCTTCCATTACACAATTTTACAACCGCGTATCTATGCCCTAATGTTGTCTTCCGCAATTGTTATTATTGTGATTTATAAACCTAATGTTGTCTTCCGCAACCATAGGTCTCGCCGCCTTCCTCCGCTCGCCGTCGTCCCGTCCTCGCAACCACGAGATCGCCGCTAGCCCCTCCTCCGCAACCACGAGGTCCCTGCCGCCTGACCCGTCCTCTACCCGTCAACGTTGCGAGGCCACTGCCCCGTCCTCTCCTATAACGACGCGCGACAGCAAGCGGAGGAGCAGATCCGACTGATGGTGGTGTCTGCGCTCGTCCATCACCTCCACACGATTAAGATCTGAAACCACCACCTCCACACGGCAAAGACCTGAAACAACATGCGCACTTGTCGTTGTGCTCCTTATAGGTGTAATTCAGGCCGGCCCGACACGGCACGGCCCAGGCCCGGTCATGCCCGTTCCTTCACCGGGCCGTGCCTACTTGGCCCACGGCAAGGCCCGGTGAGGCTAAACGAGCCGTTTTGGCCCGATAGCGTGGCTGGCCCACCAACAAGTATGTGTATTTTTTTTAACAAAAGTAGCTGAAAATATGCATCATGGGGGCTTGAACCAGGGATCTCTTACATTATAAAGGCCATACTAACCACTAGATCACATAACCTTTGATGTTTTCTAAGAAATAGCAAACTTTTTTGTACTAATTGTTAAAACGGGCCGTGCCGTGCCGGCACTACAGGCCGCACCCTCAGCCCAGGCATGGCCTGATCGTAGGGTCGTGCCGTGCTCGTGCCGGACCAAAAGTAGCGGGCCTCGTGCCAGCCTATTTGAAACGGCCCGTATGTACAACTATAGTGCTCCTCCAGAGAAAATCACCTCACATTGGCTGATTGGCCCAAACTCCCTCTACACAGTAGACCCCTTATTGACTCTATCACCCTAGACCAGAGGTACTTCCTAAACTGTCTTTGCTCCAATTCATTGGCTAATTTAGAGATTGCCCGATTACTGTAGCTAACAATACTATTTTAGATAGGCAATTTGGAACAGTTATTTAATGTTTCTGTTTTGAACTACAATTATATATTTATATGCCAATTTGGTTGTCATTCTGTTTATGCATCTATGTGGAGCTCAGTACTTTAGATGAGTAGTTTTAGTGTATATTATACTGATAATGAGATCTTGAATTCTTATCTTACCTATATTCTTTGTAACAGTCTGGACTTAATTCTAATGCTTAAAAGTGATGACTGATTGAGGTTTTGCTTTGTTAAATGGTTTAGTTGCATAATGTGTTAGCTTAAAGCTCAGCTAAGTAATGTCATGTGTGCATCATTAGTTAAAATAAAAAGCTTTCATTATTAAAGAATTACTTGCATTGAATTCTTTCTTCTTCTTTTTTATTTGAATTATGGCTAATTTTATTTAGTAACATTGATTAGGTCTAGGTACAATGTGAATTGTTCTTTAAAACATATAGGAAAGTTTAGTAAGCATATCATCTTATATTTGAAAAATAATTTTCTAACTCAATCTAAATATTAAAAAAAAGCTTTGGAGTACTAAAAGGAGAATCGTGACTTCATTTCAATTGTCAGGTATTAAATACTAGGTTGAGTCAAATTGTCTGCTGGGTGGGCTCTTTCAGTCAAGATAGGTTTGATTTGGTTAATGTTGCATAGTTGTTGCTTACCATAAATTTTTGTGCTGTGTTCAAGATTCATTAAAAAAACTTAATGGTTGATCTTATTTGTAATAAAGATGGACTATTAGTACGTATAAAAAAAAATATAGTGTCTTTTGGACATAAAGTTTATGTCTAGGCCATAAATTTTTTTATACGTCGTCATAGGTCAGACGTGATTTCACTTGCTGCTAATCCATTCTGTTAATGCTTAACGTGCAATCTATTCCAGTTTTTGAAGCCTTTTACATAGAACTTTTTAATATTGAGTTATTATATTATTTATTTTTTTAATTATAGCGATAGTATGTACATTATATCTATATAATAAAAAATTTATATGTGTTGGATTATCTTTTTTTTTAACCCCGCCCGTAGCGTTAGCACGGACAAAAGTACTAGTTTACTAAAACAGTTTCGCATTCTTCCATTGTATATTCTACAAGAAGAATAAAGGCATATACGACAACATTGACTAAATACGTTAATTTGGGTCTGCCGAAATTAACTGATATGTGTAAAAGAATTATTTGTTTTTTCTCTAAAACAAGTCTGCCTGTAAAAGGGAGCCATCGATCGACCAACAGTTTCGCCGATTCAGTTGCAGATGTAAAGCAAATCCGTAGATATGCCGAGCGTCGACCTGCCATAAGAGTCGGTTCCTACTACAAGTACAAATATACGGAGGGGGGCGGGCGGCGCGGTAGTGTCGCACTAATCTCTTATCTCCATATATGTCGATGGAGGCGAAAAGGATCAAGAGGAGCATCGCTGTCCTCGCCGACAACGTCCTCGGCGAGATCCTCCTCCGCCTCCCGTCCGTCGCCTGCCTGACCCGCGCGGCCTGCGCGTGCCGGCACTGGCGCGCCGTAGCCTCATCCCCCGACTTCGTCCGCCGCTTCCGCGATGCCCACCTGCCTCTCGTCAGTTTTGTCGCCGGCGACTTCAGCTACCACCCGGTGGGCGCGAACCATGAAGGCGATCGGAACGTCGTCACCGCCCTCCGTCGGTCCTACATCTCGTACTGGCGCGTCTGGGCTCCGAGCGCGGCCTCCTACTCGTCTCGAGCCCGGCCCCCGGCCGGCGATGATGATGACGGTGTACAATCCCTTGTCGGCCCGATGCTTCACCTTCAGCCGCCCGCGCGCACACCAAGACAGCTACTTCTTCACGGACTGCCTCGTGCCTCCCGCCGCCGCCGACGGAGGCGATGGCGAAGGCAACCGCAGCACAGCGGCGGCGTCGTTCCGCGTCGTACCCGTTGAGTACGGGTACGACGAACGGAAGATGCGCGCCGTCGTGTACGACAACGACACCGGGCAGTGGACTACCCACCCGTGGGTCGCAGGCATCGCGCCGCCGCTCGGTCCGCAGGCGTGGAACCGCGGCACCTACATCTCGCGGCCGATGCACGCCGTGCGAGGCGTCTACTGGAAGTACCCAAAGATGGCCAGGCTGCTGGCGCTGGACACCCTGACGATGGAGTTCTCCGTGGTCCCTCTCCCTCCCGGCGTCACGGAGACGACGCGCTACGCCGTCAGGGAGACGAGGGACGCCGAGTGCTGCCTCGTCTCCTTCGGAAGGATCAACAACAAGGCGCAGATGATGCAGGTGTGGCGGCTCCGTAGCGAAGGCAGTAACTATAATAATAATGAGGACGCGACGCCGCAGGTTTGGGAGATGATGCGCCAAGCTTCGACGATGCTGGAGCTTAGCCGCGCAGTCCCGTCAAACCGTCGAGTATGCCGCTTGGTGCACTCTGTCCAAGCGGTGGCCGCAGGCATCGTTCTGGTGCGGTTGGCATATCATAGGGCAACAAATGTGAGTAAGGAGCACGTCGCGTTTTGCGTGGAGAGCTTCAAGGTGGAGGCGTGGTTCATGTCCAGCGAATCGGTTATGCATCCTTACCAAACGCCATGGCCTTCGGTGTTGACTAAGAAGTAGTAGCAGCAGCAGCTGTATTATGTTTTGGAAAAAAGTGTCCTTGATGATACAAAATCTTTTGAGGGTCATATGGTTATTGTATTATGCATGTATGTGGAGGAGGACTGCGTGTTGATCTACGAACCTCAGAGTTTCATTACTATCATCGTCCTGTTTGGATCCTCCAATTTACAAGAAAACTGGTTCCCCTTCTTCTACTTATAAATTATAAATGAATACTCAACAACACTCTCCACTTTAAAATTAAAGCAACTTAACATGCATCACACGAATATATATTTTTTTTTTTTGTAAATCAGTGTATCGACCACTTCGTTTTCCCATGATGATGCCTCAAAGTAAATCAGTGTCCATATAAAGTGGAGTGTTAAAAAGAGGAGGATAGGATAATCGAACAATAATAAGCTATTATATATAGTTGCCTTTCTACTGCAGGGGCAGTGCATCCGCGTCGCGACGATCCGCCTCTTGCAAGCAGCCGCCAGCGTTGTCGCCATGGGCGGTGGGGCTACTACTGGATGCCTCGGCGCAGACGGGCGACTCGGCGCCGATGGCGGCGACACGGACATGCCGCCTCTGCTGCCTGTCTTTGGCGCAGCCCACGACGCACTCCGCCACCTCCATGCCGCACCCCACCATGCAATCCGCGATGCCCCCAAGCCCAAGGCTCGCGGCGTCCGGGTCGGGCTCATCGCCCTTGTTGGCCGCGGCTGCAAGGACCACGAGGACGAGAAAGGCCAGGGCACCGGTAGTGGCCATGTGTCCGTGCGTGTTCTTTTGGACCTGTCACAGGAGACGAACTAGCAGCAGAGAGAGGGGTGGGCGATCGACAGAAGCCGAAGAATATTTGTATACGGATCCGATCACGCAGGGGACGAGACTTTGACATGACTTGTCGGTCTGCTCTTAGTGGCAACGCGTGCATACGAGACGAATGCTTTGCGTCGTGGGCTCGTTTGCGCGGGGGCGCACGAGGAACGTGTGAATCGAGAATACAATACTTCTAAATAGGCTTACGTCAAAAGTTCTCTCAACAGTTGAGATGGCCGAGTTGGTCTAAGGCGCCAGATTAAGGTTCTGGTCCGAAAGGGCGTGGGTTCAAATCCCACTCTCAACATATATCTTTTTTCGTTTTCTTCTGGTCTTTTTCAGCACTATTTTCTTCTCCATTTAGTACGTCCACATGCAATAGCGGTGTTTTTTTTTGTTTTTCTGAAATTGGATAGCGGTGTTTCCGATAAAATGGGGAGCTCTGTTTGTTTTTCATAAATCTGTAAGTCTGGATGGCGATGATTCTGTAGCAGGCTTAAGAACTCTGTAGCAGGCACATTGTAGGCCCATCTGATCTGGGCCTCCAGTACGTGGCTAGCCTAACAACCTGCAACCTTCTCAGATCTTCTACCGTGCGATCCAACGGCGAGTATCACTGCACGACCCCACTATAATCATACGCACCGCAGCCCTAAAACCTCCTTCGTCTGCCTTCCACCGCCGCCGCTCCCGCCGCTTTCTTCTCCGGAGAGTCGTTCCTCCAGAGGCCAGCGAGCCGCGGAGCCGGAGCAAACCCTGCGTTCGCCACCATGGTACGTACGGGACCCGATCCGGTGGATCCGATGCGGGATTCGCTCGTCTCTTTTTTGTATTTGATTGATGTGGTTTTGGTGGTGATGCAGGTGCTTTCAAATGACATCGACCTGCTGAATCCGCCGGCTGAGCTCGAGAAGCTCAAGCACAAGAAGAAGCGCCTCGTCCAGTCCCCCAACTCATTCTTCATGGTACTCTTCTGTACTCTATTTAGGAAAACACTTGCTTCTTGTGTTTATGCGTTGGTGTACCTGAGCATTCTGATTATGTGCTACATTACACCTGCGGTGCCAAATTACGATTATAGAGTAACATTTGTTTTGCAACCAGTCGTTACTTAAGGCAGCAGTAGACACCTGCTGGAATGTAAACGGTTGTAATTTGCATTTGTGACTTGAATGTTTTGAGGCTATTTTCTACTCAAGGCCAGGGCATAGGTTGAACATGTGTGGATGCATTTAGATGCTCCATTACTAGTTGGTTTGCTGCGTGCTTATTATCTTACTGATGTGATTGCTTAGGTCTTTATGTAGTTCTGCCATGCCTTGCCACATTGTATACTAGTTAGGATGAAACTTACTAGATTAGAAACATTTTTTTGTGCAACAGTAGAATTATAAAAGATTTTGATTTACAATCAGCATTGGTCATTTTGTTCGAATGGGCAGTTTAACGGTTTAACTCAATTATTGTCTTCTCAGGGACATCGCTTAGGATTGAGTTCTGTTTGCATTTTTGTTGAAACTACTAAGTTTGTGGCTGTAGTACACTTTTGATTTGGTGCCAGACTTTTTATCTTGCAATTGTTTGTCATGTCTGCATTTCATTCTAGCACCAATGATTTGATTATGCATGCTCAGTGGGATCTAATTGTGGTGCTTTATTTTCCTGCAGGATGTCAAGTGCCAGGGCTGCTTCAGCATGTAATATTTCTTGGCATGTTTTTCTAACCAGTTGTGTGTATATGAATTATCTGTTATCCCTTGCTATGTTCCTTTGATATGATAAGTGATCGTAGTATTGCATAATATTTCTTTTCATTCCGTAGTTGATTATTTACACTGACATCTACTGCACTGTGTTTTGGAATCATTACTGGATCATAATTCCATTTGAGTTGATGATTTCAATAGCAAATAAGAAGTTTTTTTCGTGGTTATGTACCTGTAATTCTTGTCACCTGTACTCGTAACCCTGTGCTGTTATGGTAGTTTGTAAATAACCATCTTTTGAATCAAAGGACTAGTTTTAGTAGTTTAGATTGATCAAAATCTGCCAGCACTACCCCTTAACATGTGTTGGTTTTAGACCAGACATCCGTTTTCTCTACAACATTTTTCTTCAAGTTTGATGTTAATCAGTATGGCCCTACTAATAACAACAATTGATGCATGACACTACTTATCTTGTTGTCTGATCTGTTTTATAACTTAACATCTGCCTACTATATTTATGAGTATTGAGTACTGATCAATGAATTTATGGTGGACACTGAACTGAACATTTTCCTGGCGCTTGCAGCACTACCGTGTTCAGCCACTCCCAGTCAGTCGTAGTCTGCCCGGGCTGCCAGACGGTGCTCTGCCAGCCTACTGGTGGGAAGGCCAGGCTAACCGAGGGGTGCTCCTTCCGTCGCAAGGTCGAGTAAAAATATGAAAATGAAAGCAAGCTGTTTGATAGAACCATTTTTCCATGATGTTACTACAAAAAGAATTTTAGAGCTTGCTGAGTGAACCTCAAGTTTTCATATTTTAGTCCAGACTAATGTAGCCTAGACGTTTGGCTTAATGAATGGATGGATGTTCATGGTGATGTTAGATTGCTAGCATATAATCTGGTCTGTTGTTGAATGGGAGGATTTGGGTAAAAGCTTGAATCACATTCTTTTTGTTCCAATGCTGCCCCGCAGCAATTTAGCCAGGTTAAGAAGGTTTCTACCACTTGATGTGTGCCTTCATCGGCTGGTCAGCATAGCTGATTTTGATATGTACAAACGCCTTTTCTGGAACTGGAAGGGGCTTCCGGGGCTTTGTTTTATAAGCAACTTTGCGCACATTTTCTAGAACCTCTTTTGCGGACTTGGTGCATAGTATGGAGGCAAAAGGTGAGAATTAACAAACAAAATGCGGCACCAAAACTCACAATTGGTTTGCCAAACAATGTGCAGAAAGCCCACAGCTTTGCCATACTATATGGGCACTGGTAGCTGTTGTCCTTTTACTTTGAAGAAAACAGGAGGCAACTGTTCTCCTTGACATGCCTGAGGACGCGAGCACGATGGAGTCATCCGCATGCTTCGTCCTCGTGCCCTTTGCGGCTGTCCGCGACCAACTTGTTTGTGCCCTCGCTTCATGCAGATTGCATGCCCATTTTCTACCGGATACTATTCCCTCTTTTTTAAAATTGTCATCGTCTTATTTAAAAATTTTGCTCAAATGTATAAAATTAAAAAAACTATGTCTGAAGAATATTTAGTGATAAATCAAATAATAACAAAATATTTGATACTGCTTATATTTTTTTTCATAATACGAATGGTCAAAGTTGCGGTAAAAGTTAACGGCGACAATAATTTAAAAAAAGAGGAAGAATATCTTTGGTATGTATGACAATTGACAAGGGTGTGTATGCCGGACCATTCGTTTCTTCTCCTTTTGGTTTTCTTCCAGCCCAGAATCCCAGATAGACACATGTTAGTACGTACTTAGTACAAAATCATCCTCGTTTAGCCAGTCATTCTGAGATCATTTGCATGGATCACCAGTTGATGCTGCTAATTCCCATTTATGCTTGTTACTCTCACGACCAACATTTCATTTTATAAAATCTTACCAAGTCAACTTATTTTTATCTACAATATTGAAGTACGGCGTCCTACTTTTATTATGTACTAGTAATTGTTTAACCATCCATTTTCCTTTCCCTGTTGAAGTTTGGAGATGGAACTAGTACTCTCGATCATTAGCAGGAGAATAGATGCAACACCTCGTAAGCGCTACCTTTGTCATCGCTTTCTCAAGTGGGGGCGGCAACCTGATCAAAGATCTTCGTCAGCGAAGTTTCCTGGAAATTTCGTGAGGAGCCTAGTAGTAGGATGAACACTCTTCAAAGAAGCTAGAGCCGACGTAAGCAAAATGCACCCCTCTTTTGAGGGGGAGAGAGAGAGAGAGAGAGAGAGAGAGAGAGAGAGAGAGAGAGAGAGAGAGAATGCAAGACACTACTGCACATTTCTAACCAAGAATTACTTACATACTATAGGGTACCAAGACTGGAACCTAACAAATAATGACGGTTGATGAGAAAGTAGTTGATACATAAGTACTAGCAGAAAGCTATGGGAATGTTGACAATCATTCCAACTTACTCCGTGCTTCAAATTTAATTGTTATTGTTACAGCAATAATTTTAAGTCAATTTGAACTACCACTTTATATCCTTTACGATATTAATTTAAGATATTCGGAATGAAAAAACTCACTAGATATTGTTTTGCGCCTGACAATGTTATTCTCTAGGATAGAGCTCATCCGATATCCTATGCTACCTGTATTATTTTCTTTGAGATCAGAGTCAGAACATACAGTGCCATATAGTTATCTCATCAGTCCATACCTTATCCAATAATCTTGTCTTGGTCTAATTGGGATAGAGTCAGAAGGTTTCGGTTGGCCGCAATGTCCAAATTTTCAAAATAAAGAAAAAAATGTGAACATGATGATTCCTTATTTTTCATTGTAAATTTTATTTACAGTTACAAGAGATTAGGAACAGATAGTAAATGCAAGTCACATGCAAAGGTTCAATCAAGTGAAAAAAAAATTAATATGAAGTGTAACGATTGTCACGCTAAGACATATGAAAATTGACTTTGTGGGCAGTGGGAGATGAGTAATGTGTTTTATGATTCCTTGATAATGAGGTGTGGCCAGGATTCTTAAAATAAATGCACGGATGACCATCATACTTGTCTGTTTGTTTCAATTTCGTCATTGTACTCATGAAAACTATAAATCATGATCACTCAGCTAGCTTCTTCATACAATCATACATATCACATGACCATTACCTACATACCTCTACGTATTTTAATGATGGGTCATATATATAGTCATATGTCTTTCGAAGTGGATATTCAACATGAGATCCTTTATCACTTAATTTTGCATTTCCGACCACATTTCCATCCTTTCAATAATGTTTTCCACACATTTTGTCATCTTATTTTGGAACGGGCCACCGTGAGACGTTCTTGTGTGGCAAGGCTTTGCAGTTTTATGAGTACATGCCAAACTTAATTAAACAACGAGACAAATATAGTTGTTGTTGGTGTGTCTTGTAATCAAATTTAAACCATAACAAATTGTGCAACATGATTACATGAATGCAACATCACCCCACATTAACCTAACTCCGAACATCGCTTTCGAATCCATCAAAAGATTGTTTGCTGTCATGATGGTAGCAACGAAACGACGAACAATCTCACCTTGATACTATGATATATTGTTTTTGTTGATGTGGACATGCAAAAAATTAACATGTGAACAAATATTTATAGGAATAATTTTCACAATACCATTACGATTTTGCTCAATCTATTTATCATCATGCATATGTCCGATGTGTCAGTGATACATGTGAGCCCCACATGTCAGTGAGATACTAGTACTAAATAAGGAACATATTTAAAAACAGAGATATATATTATTGACATTGATTTTACTGCATCAATTTTGAATCCAGAGTAGAAAAGTTCTTATACTCTAGATGCTGAAGAAAAACTAGTGGAATCAAAGTAATTTGCATCTTGATTTCTTGATATACAAAAGTTATAGTCAGAAAAAAAAATACATACTATATATTGAGAGTATGCACTTGAACTAATGTTTTATTCATTAGTGATGAGAAACATGACGACCTAAATCTATTTCAGTTATTCACATGTAAATATAGTTCGTATGAGAAATTTGATGCTTTCATATGGACATGCTCACATGCATAGTACTGGTATTCTTCATAGGCACTTGAAGCAATCATACACCATGCGTGGAGAGAAGCATGAAGGATCTGTAGTTGAGCCGAATGGTTATGTTGGTTACAACTGACTGTTGTTGTGATTGAGGATTTAATTCCCTTAATCTAAGTTGGTTAGTAATCATTGGTTCATAGTGGGTTAATTATCATTGCATTGCATGATTATGACGTTTAATTGTCAGTGTTGAGAAATCTAGTACAGACAAACTAATAAAACCATTTTTATATGCACATATCTAACGGCAAGATATAGACATTCATTTCGGGTTGCAATGAGTCAAAGAAAATTTTGTCATATAATAATTTGCACTAGATTGTATCGACATTCATTTTCATATAATAAATGGATCATTGTCTTGTCAGGATGGTGCACTGAGAACCTAACACTGTAACACAATTACACAGGCAGGCATTTTGACTGAGTCAGAGAGGTCGATTACCCTGCTCAACTCGGCTTCTCCATCTCCTCCATTTTACAAGCCGAGGCAGAGCACTTTGTGCTTTGCGGCTCTGCCTGCCCCGTGAAGTTCGACAGTGCTTTCTTCCTCAGCTATCCACACGGCTGGCTGGTTCCTTCCTTCTTTTATAAATCCTCCCTCTGTCCATCGCTCCTCCCGAAACGAACCCTATCGCCCACAACAAAGAACAGAGCACGAGCAGAGCAGTGCATGCACCACCCCATTTCATCTCTCCACGATTCCAAATTTCCAATCATACATAGGCCGGCTCGAGGTGTGCCGCCCATTCCAACGTGGCTCCCGCTCCCAAACCTACTAGTATCATTTCGACGCAATTTTTTGTTCTCGTTTCCTGCCCCCGAAGAAGAAGAACAGGACAGAGTGGTTTTGTTCGGTTAGGCGGTGCTGCTGCGGCAGTTAATGGCGGTTGACCTCGTCCGCCGCGTCTTCCTCCTCCTCGCGCTTTAAATCAGGCGGGAAGCGTCGTCCGTGACTCCACACACACACACACACACACACACACAGAGCTCGTCCCGTTTCTCCATCGAGTTCTGTAGTAGCCGTTTCTCTGACGGACTTCTGATCGTTCGTCTCTAATTAAGGTGACTGACTGTTGTTGCTGGTCGATCCTTTCGTCCTTAAGTACTCGTGCACTGCATGTATCAGCTTTCTTTTGTTCATGACTGCTGATGATCTAATAGGTTTAATTTGTCTGTGGTGCAGCACAATGGCGGCCGCATCGTCGCTGGAGACGAACAGGGCGCCTGTCATCGTCGTCGCCGCCGCGAGGAAGGGCAGGCTGAGGCAGCGCTACGACAACGAGTACCGCCTCGTCGCGGGGTGCGTGCCGTACCGCGTGGGCGCGGACGGGCAGGCGGAGGTGCTCATGGTCTCCACGCCCAACAGGGACGACCTCGTCTTCCCCAAGGTAATATACAGATTAGTTCATCTCAGTCGCCGTTTCAGCACGATCATTAGCATGTTACTAGTACTAGCTAGTCGGCTGATCATGGAACCATGGCTTCTTCGTTTCTCCTCTGCCAGGGCGGCTGGGAGGACGACGAGGACGTGTACGAGGCGGCGAGCCGCGAGGCCCTGGAGGAGGCCGGAGTCAAGGGCACCATCGATGTAAGTATTCACCATTCGTCTCTCACCTTCTTCTTCCCAGTCCTTAAGATCGAGTTCTCTAATGCCGGGTGCTCTTGGTTAATACTGGTGCCGAGTACGCTGAGCGTACGTGCGCGTGTCACGTTTTCTCCTGCGCTGAGAAAATAAGATTGTGGCTGGCAGGCACTGTTCATCGTCGACCAGAGGCATATGATTTTGCAGTGTGTTTGTCGTAGTAGTAGCAATCTATCCACTCCGAAAAGGAAGAGAAAAGCGAACCCCTGATCGGGACAGGCGCCTGTCAGCGTCAATCATCCTTAAGTACGTGAGCAATACGGGCTTAGCATGCAAGCAACAACCATAAGTTATGCATCCTTCATCCTCTTTAGCCGCTCTCACCTTCTGGAAATAAGCAAGAGTGTATATTTTTCTCATCTCTAGCCTCTACTAGGTATTAGTAAATACTTAACTACTTACTGGTTAGCTGAAGTGACCCTTGGGCATCTGCAAAGAACTCTGAATACCTGAACAAGCCGACAGAGAGGCTAGGATCGGCGAAAGTGACTGGGAAATTTCTCTGTTTACAAGTTGGGTGCCGTGGATCACACCAACTGGGAGAGGAGACATGGCTGTTGACTTGCCGAATAGATAAGTCTTTTGAATACTAGTACTCCGTATAGAGTAACTCAAGAGAAGCATAGCGAATGAGTGCACAATGCGATGCGGCGGCATTTTCGCAGTTATCTTGTTGTCCAGTTGGGGGAGCCCCTGAGCGTGATATGACTGCTTGGTTTATTCGTCTTCTGGCTGCGGCGTCGTCGCTTCTTTTCTGAGATCTGGGTCATCAGCCATTTTTTCGTTTCAGCGTTTACACGGCCTGTTACTCTGCATGTGGTGTGTCCCCTCCCGGCTCGCTTGGCCAAAACAGAGGATCAAGCTTGACTAATTCGTTGCTACTGAGTAGCAGGCCCACAATCATTATAATTAGCTGAAGAAAAAAATTGTTTAGTCACTGATCGTTTGTACCTGTACGTGTTGTTTCTGTGCAGAGAACCGCGCTGGGGCTGTGGGTGTTCCGCAGCAAAAGCAGCCAGGTGGACAGCGGCAACAGTCCCCGGGGCGCCTGCAAGGGCTACATCTTCGCGCTGGAGGTCACCGAGGAGCTTGACCAGTGGCCGGAGCAGGACACGCATGGCAGGCAGTGGGTGAGTCATTCCTCTCTGTTCTTCCTCAAGTGCTACTATCTTCTGATGAAGCTCAGAGCTAACACTAACGAACAGCTTCTCTTCTTGGGCATGGCAACAGGTCTCCCCGGCGGACGCGTACCGCCTATGCCGGTACGAGTGGATGCGCGAGGCGCTGTCGGCGCTGCTGCACCGCCTGCCAGCGATCCGCCACTGCCAGCAGCCGGCAGCAGAGCCCGCAGCCTCAGAGCTCAACGAGCGCGCTGGCATGTACGTGATGGTCAAAGTGGCGGCGGCAACCGGGGAGCGAGCGGTGGCGCTCTGCTGATCAATGTTACGTTACACACGAGTGTGAGTGTCCGACGTTGCGACTGTGCACGCGAGCTAATCGGTAGTTGAATCGTCTGGTGATGCTTTCGTGCATCCGTTTTTCCTTGCCACCAATGGTTGAACTAAAAGTAATCGTCACAATTAGCTGGTTTGTCGTGGAGGTTTGTAGACTAAGTTTCGTCCGATTATTATAATCCTCTAGATACAAACGGGGCCTAACTGAGTTTTCTGGGTTCATGTCTTTAGCTTTCTCATCCGAGTCCGCCTCAAGAAGTATCTATTCTCCGTGCTTCCCTCCACCTCTAGGTAACGTAATGTAGTTATGTTGGTTAAAACTAAAAATGGTAGCCCAGATGATTGGTAAGTCTACACCGTAGACGGAAGATAAACATTATTTCAAATTCCATAAGAGGCAAAATTAGTCTTGTGGTTGTTTATGATGCTGTTAAGAAAGTTACACTTTCCCCAATGTTGAACCGTGAAAAAGATTCTACTAATACATATCAAATGGTTTTAAAGAAATAACTTTCCTACTGCAGAATACATTTATCTTAAAATTCTTGACATCAGAAAATCATAGAACTCTCTAAAAGTCTATTCACGTAAAAAAGGACGTAAAGTACTACATGTTTACATCAAAAACAATGTTGGGATCTTGTTAAGGGGAGTGATGCAACCACATGTAACCATCAACTCTAGCTTTCATTTGAGGGCAATTAAAAAATATTCCATCAGAAAGGGTGCATATATGGTCTAGGCGTGGTTATTCGACTTATAGTTTTTTTTTTTTTGAGATGATGCTTCAAGAAAATATTTATTGGTTTGCTTTGTGAGTTGTGACTAATGACTTTTATTCTCATTTCATTTGTTTTACTCCACTATGAACGCTCGAATGTGAAAGATCAATGTGTGTTCATCTTTGTTCTAGGTGTATCTCAAATGAGAGGGACAAGATGCCTATGAAAGTTTATATATAGAAAAGTAAACTCAATGATAAGATGACTTATATGTAGGAAAAAAAACTTAAAATATAGAATGACATGTATGTAGGAATAAAATGAAGGTGTTCTTGGTTTTGCCCGCGTATAGTTAACATAACTAATATTGTGAACGACTACTTTCTTTACGACAGAATATCAGTACAGTTCAGAACAATATCTTTGTTTAGAACAGTTTGTAGTAGGCCTAAATATTCGTTCATACTCTTTTTTGTCTTATTCTTGTGAAGGTAGTATTGAAAATTCATTCGTCATTCATTTTGGTCATATTTTGCACGCCTTTTGATTCAAGAAAGAATCAGTGAAGTAATAGAGATGTTTTACAAAAATAAACTACAACCAGATATAATTACTTAATGGGATTGGTTTTAATTGGTTTCTAAGTCATAGATTTTTTTTCAATTTAAATGGTACATATTTAGTCACCATGTTTTATGTTTTATGACTACAACAGAATTTGATGACATCCACATAATGTTGTGAAACTATCCAAACACAATATTTGCTCAACACAAAGGTAAGTGACTATATTAATTTTATCTATGATATATAGAGACATAAACAGTACTCTTTAGAAAAAAATTGAATGTGCAAAATACCTCCCTAAAACATTACCCAATATATATTAATAAGAAGAAACCATAGAGTTTTAAATGCGCAGTTTACAATCCTTATCGGCCAGAATGTTCAGAATATATATCTCAAAACTCATGTCATCAGTAGGAACTTCTCCTGGTCTTTCTGTGATGTTTATTAGCATAAATAATGCTCTAGAAAATCTATAGTACTATATTGCACTCAATCAGGAGACTTGTTAATCCTGTGAGATGCAAAACAGTAAGCATAATACTAGTCTTCTTGTCATGTGACTTCAATGATGAAGACCGGAGGGGAACGATTTGACTGCATCTGTGATTCTTTGTAGATCGGAATTTTGTTGATTAGAATCACAGTTTCAGACACCTTTTTATTTAATTCGTAGCTTTGAGATAATATAACCTTGCTCCTGCCTTTATACAAGGACCAATCCTCCATTAGCCTATTCTTTATCGGAGAAGAAAACAAGTGCGCAGTATTATGCATATTCTACATCCATATTTGAAGTACATATGTTTTCACTATAATTTCTTATACTGTGCAGTGGAATGTATTAAATTCTAAATGTAAAACAAAAACAAAGGTCTCTGATGTCACTTGATGTAGTCAGATAAAAGCAGGATCAATGAACATGAGCATGTAAACTAAAACATTACTCCAGGTTCATTGATCCTAGTTCTTGCCTTGCTGCAACGAGAATAGTAAACTTTGGTCTTAGATCTGGCAAAGATATGACTTGCACCTTGGATCAAGCAAAGATTGCTTGTGTCAGAAGATTTTTTAGAAGATCAGACACTCAATTCAGGCAAAAGAAAACACCTAATCCGTCTGTTACATATCATATTTTTCCATCGAAGATTAACCACTTCTGCTTTCAGAAGAATGCAGTGACTAGTTGCTACCACATAGTTTGGTTACTATTTGATAATTCAGTCATGAGTCTGCCTCACATGCTGCCCATAACTACTTTGGACCCATTTGGTGCCCTCTTGTACGGATCTTACATCAATGCATGTGTAGGAGGGAAGTTAAGCTTCTGCTAATAATCTAACTCCTCTCATGAGTGAGCTTAGATTAAAAGTGCTGCAGTGGGTCCTCAAAGGCGATGGATTATCTTGCAAATGATCCATGATCAGTTTGGCAGAGATTGCAGGCACATGCATAGAGAAGTGGAGATGATAATACCCTTATGTTGTCAAACCAGAAAAATAATAACCTGCATGATTAGTAACATGATGGGATGATCTAAAAGAACCAATAAGATATCCTAATGTAAGTACATAAGGCTTCAATTTTAGTTGGGATTATTGAGTTGCATTAAACTACCATTGCCGGCACACAATTTTCAGTTGGTTGTGAGATGCATTATTTATTCACGTATAATCTTTAAAAGGAAAGGTGAATACGGAATCTTTAATATATATTTAAGTAAGATTGGCAATTGCTAATAAATTATAATAAAAATAAACAGAAGTGGTACAACATCGTATCAGGCTAGCTACCACACATCTGCATCATAGCTGCAATTAGCATGCACCTCCCTTTTGATACGGCTAGTAATGATGCCAAGCAGTTTCATCAAAACAAATGGTGCTAAACTAAATTGGACAGAGATCAAAACCGTGAAATCTTGCGTTGGTTAATGTTAGTGCCGTTTGTACTCTTGATCGATGGAATATCTTTCAGATAAATCCACTATCTAATCAATATAACTCTATTGGCCACTTGCTTTCAGGTAATCTGTTTGGATGTATTGTGTCGGTTCTCGTCACATGGTTTCGGTATTGGTAAATCAATGATTCTGCATGACTAATCTGACTGACGAGCTGCATGTATTCAAACCAATTGCCATAACCACCACTGAATTGATCATTTGAGTAAAATAAGGAGCACTAAGCATCAGTGGTAGAGCATCTAGCTTCTTTCTTTCAAGATCGACTTGGTCATAGATTGTCCCCTTGACTCGTGAAGAATGACTCAGGATGATAAATTTCAGAAGAAAGCTATTCATATAGTTTTTGTTCAGCAGTAACATGGGCCGAAGTGAACTGGCATGTGTGTTTCCATTCGTCAAGCAAAAGTTAGACTGTCTACCGAATGCCACAAAAGTTATTACACCTAATGCTCATCTCTTTTAAATAATATTCTTCCATAAATGCAAAGATCTTATTGTGTCAATTAGAGAACCAGAGAATTTATAATCGCAGAAGATAGAACCTGAGGTGTGTGCCTGAAAGAAGGTACGTACTGATACACATAATATTATAACATGAGCCTTTGGCGGTACAATGAATCAAAAGATTACTTTACTCATGGATTTGAAAAGAAAGGGAGCGAGGAAGGGCATCTAAAGAAAAGGGGGACGGCACATGCTAATCATTTATCCGAGCTCAACTAATCATGTGAGCTCTCACTTGTTGCTTTGGCTCCATCCTTACTTTTTTCCCTTTGTGTATCTCACATCAAACCATCTCTTCCGCTCATCATTAGAAGCTTCATTTGCTTGCATCAGAGGTCAATCATAGGCAGTGACCCTAAAGTGTTCCGCATGCATGATGCGTCCACTCATATGCCTCTGGGGCTTTCGATAAACACGCGCATGCAGAGGCACCCTGAATCGATCGAAGAGCACTAGCCTAGATTTTGCATAAATAAATAGTTCTGAAGAAAAGCTATTGCTAATTAACAATTAGAACCATCTAGTATATGATGTGTAATAACCTCCTTTTTAATTTCACAAGACAGTCAAACATCGAAGATATGGCCTCTGATATGTGATTTAGATGAATCCATCAGTAAAAAACTAACTTCAGTACCTCAAAAAAGCTGAAATAATAAATCATTGTTGCTTGAACGATTTATTTCGACCGCTACTTGGAATGCTGTATTTTCTACAAGGGATCCCTTTCTATAATGCATATTTATAAAGCGATTTAAGAACCGCTAGCTTGGAATTTATTTTACTTCGACACATTTTTTTTATGAAAACATAGAACCAAAAGTATAGTATGTACAAAGGAGAGAAAAAACTAGAGAAAAGAAGCATTGTTGCAAAACGAACCACACCGACCAGCAGGTGCAGGTTTGCTAAGCTCAAGTCCTTCACCTCTAAACAGCATGTACTCGAACATGCAAAATTAAATTACCACACCGGTTATTTTTTTTTGTTGTTGTCACTGTTAACTTTTGGTATCATCGTTGATCGTTCATCTTGCTAAAAGATATATAATAAATTTAAACCACGACCTACAAACCAACTAACCTATAATTTTTTATAATAAGACTAAATACTCAAAGTTTTTTTTTGTGAAGGAACAAAGTACTCAAAGTTGATGTTAAAAAGTCAATGGTAAATGCTTAGGGGAAAATATATAGCTATAGCTTTCGTGAATTGATCTTATTTTTACAGACAAGGTGCATCAAGAGGGGGGGGGGGAGGGGCGAAGGGTAGGTTAGGTAGCTGCCGGGCCCTTTTTCCCTCCTGTTTTGGAGGACGAAATAGTTTTTGAGCAATGCTTGACCTTGACCAAAAGCTAGTAGGTAACTAAAACAGTTTCGTGGCCTGATGTGCAAGTTGCTGGTGAGGCTCGTGAGGTAGTAGTAGTAGGAGGAGAGCGAGCATATGGGGCTGAGAGGACCACAGCTTGGTCGGTTGGGATCTCGTTGTAGGAACGACGTCCCACGTTCCCGTGCTTCCTCCTCTGACGATGATGGTGGCGCATGCAGCATGCCAATGTGCTGCTGCTGCAGCCGGTCAAACAACACCTGCACCCGATTGAAATATGGACGGTGCGGCGGGGTTTTAGGCAGGCATGCAGCACCTAGATATTAAATCAAATAATGGCCGTAATTAAATTTTTATATACTAGAAAATGGATTTGAGATCAGTGTATAGGGTGATTAGGGTCCTGAGACATTTTCCTTTCGTTCTCTGGATTATATTGAGAGGTCTGTGACCGTGGGCGAGACAAGTGGTGTGTGTTTATTAGTGCGTCATCCGTATCGGCGGCGGCCGGTATACAGTTTCGGCAGTTGCATCGTCGTCCCCGGGCGGCCGGTTGGTTGGACTTGGACCCCACCAGACAGACAGACAGACAGACAGAACTTCATGGATCGGTCACTGGAGGCCCCAGTACGTCTGCGCATATAGGCATGCCTCCGAGAGATCTCAGTGCCGGCGGCGGCCGGACACGGCAACATGGCCCGGCATCGCTCGCTGAAGAAGAATGGCAGGCATATGGCCACTGAACAACGGGGAGAGCGGGCGGGCGATCTTTCGTCACGTGCCGGCAGATCGACCAACAACAACGGTCGATGCAACTACCAAGTCCCCGGAAGTAAAGACGACCGTTGCGCGTCTGTGTGTCGCTCATGTGTTCTGTTCCCTCCGGGTGGGTCGCTCGATCGAGCAGAGGGAGAGCATCATGCTGCAGATGCTGCTCGCAGGGCCGCCGCCATGTGAACTTATTGCGGCGGGCGGTTGCCATGCATGGACCCAAAAGCGGACGTCCGGTCATGTCGTCCCAGAGGGAGATCCCTGTCGGTCGGCCGGCAAGGAGGGAGATCGTTCGTTCGTTCGTACGTACGTCGCGCCGGCCCGGCCGCCGTGGCCGTGTCGACCGACGTACGTACGTGGTCGTGCCGGTGGCCGGGCGTACGCGAGCAACCACGTCCTCGTGCACGTCGCCGCGCAAATGCATGCGCGCCGTACGTCGCCGTGGTCGGTGTGGCGCGTGCCGCCCTCCTAGCTAGCTGACGGGTCGGACTACGTCGTCGTGCATATGGTGTGCGCGAAACGGCCGGCCGGGCCACATGCGGCGTCACGACAGGCCATGCGTCCCGGCCGGTCCGAAAATGGTGTTGACCGCCCACACAGCCACACAGGCGCTTGAATCAGATGACCTCCAGTAGGGTGGGCCGCGCCATTGTACCACGCCTGCCTGATGTTTCTTCTTCTGCCTAGTAGCTTCCGCGCCTCAAACCTCTCGTCATCAAGGTTCCTCTATCTCGTGTGATTGTCGGGGAGACAACAGCTACCCTTTGCCAAGTTTGGATTGTTGAAAATTTTTATCTGACGACATATATAATAATATAATCATCTCGAAGCAGTGAT
Organism: Oropetium thomaeum; assembly: GCA_001182835.1. Classification (NCBI taxonomy): domain Eukaryota; kingdom Viridiplantae; phylum Streptophyta; class Magnoliopsida; order Poales; family Poaceae; genus Oropetium; species Oropetium thomaeum. The sequence goes on along the minus strand of LFJQ01000006.1, from coordinate 1,395,152 downwards.
TTTGGAAAGTCTCGGGTGATATTTTTTTTTTGTTATTCAACAAAGCATTTTCTAATAAAATATATTTGAAAATTTTTAGGTTACTGTATCCACGCGCTCAGTGGTTGAAAAAGTGACTAGGATCGGACATTAGTAAAATCACAGTTACCTAAAAAGGAGATTATAACTGTGCATGATTATTGATCCCACATATACAATCATGTCTCTCCTTGCATCCACCACCAGTCCAAATCATTGGGTTGACCACCACTGGTCGTCCCCACACAGAATCAAAACCAAAGCGACCCCTGCTGCCTTCTTCGTTCATCTCCCTCTCTCAATTATATTTCCCCAAAAGAATACTAGTCTATTACAGTACCATATAACGACGGATCACCTTATCAATCCTCTCTTTTTCATGGCCAACCTCCACCCCACTATATACTAGCTCCCCCCTCCCTTTTCGCTTTCCCGCGCTTATATATACGCCCCCATGCAACCGACCCATGCATAGAGAGCACCACCGATCCAACTGCCATCTCAACCACCTCTTCTGACCTCCTCTCTCATTCCTCCTTCCTGAGCTTGTTGTCAACGACCAAACACTTCCAAACTCAGCGCCGTTTCTTCCACTAGCTAGCAGCTCGGACGACGGCAGCATGAATTTCTCGTCCTATTTCTCCTCCTCCTCATCCTCGTCGTCATCCTCGGACAAGAAGGCTGCGTCTTCCAAGCAGCAGCGTCGCCAGCAGCAGCAGCCGGACGCCAACACGACGCGGTACCTCGGCGTGCGTCGCCGGCCGTGGGGCCGGTACGCCGCGGAGATCCGCGACCCGGCGACCAAGGAGCGGCACTGGCTGGGGACCTTCGACACGGCGGAGGAGGCCGCCGTGGCCTACGATCGCGCCGCGCGCTCCCTCCGCGGCGCCCGCGCCCGCACCAACTTCGCCTACCCGGACCTCCCGCCGGGCTCCTCCATCACCCCGTACCTCTCCCCGGACCTCACCTCCGCCGACAACTCCGCGCAGCTCCTCCAGCCGTTCTACGCCGGCGGCGGCGGCGCCGCCCTGCCGAACCACCACCTGGCCGCCACCGCGAACAACGGCGGCGGCGCCGTCAGCTCTGACGAATACGGATACGGCGGCAGCGGCTACAGCGACGCCGACATGTCGTCGCTGATGGACGACATCGCCATACCCGACGACCTGTCCGCCATGGTCGACTGCGGCGACTCCGGCGCCGGCGCCGTGGACATGTACGGCGGCGGTGGCGGAAGCGCCCCCCATGCCGGCGCCGGCGGCGGGTGGTGCGACGCGTCGGAGTTCGGCAGCTACGGCGGCGGCGGCGGGTGGTGCGACGCGTCGGAGTTCGGCAGCTACGGCGGCGGCGGCGCGTCGGCGACCGGCGCGCACGGGGTGTACTTCGAGGAAGGGTACGTGCACAGCCCGCTCTTCTCGCCGATGCCGGCCGTCGACGACGCCTGCGCCGACGGGTTCCAGCTCGGCGGCTCCTCGTCCTACTACTACTGATCGATCGATCGATCGCGCCGTCGTCGTCCGCGACCAACCGCCTCTGCGCCCGCCGGTAGACTCTGGCGTGGTGAGTTGCTGGGTGTGTTTAGCAGTTTAATTACTATACTTCCATAACAGAGTACTGTACCATACTGCGTGCTCTGTTATGGTAATAATGCGTTTACTGTATTTTTTTCCACTTCGTGGGCCGGAATCTCCCCTGATGGAGGAGAATTCACGGGCCTTCTTTATATTGGTTGGCTTCCATTTGTTTTTTAGTTTTTTTTAATTTCTTTGTTTTTGCGGGGCTTGTATTCGTGCAGTGTTATGTGTAAAGATGGTATCAGTCGGCATTTACTCGTGTTCTGCTGGCGCTTCAGTGTAATATTTCACTTATATTATATTAGATGCATACTTTTTCAAACACTTTTGTCCAAGTGTTCTTGCCCCCTTGAGTGTATAGCCTGTACAATACAATATGTGATGATGACTTGCCTGTGTTCGACGTTTTAATCTCATACATCTCTACCATTATTATCTTTACTTTTTTTTTTCTTTTTGAAAAAAGAGTGACACAGCAAGGAGCGGCTCCCACGGTGATAAATCCAGCCTTCGGTGGGAGCAATCTGACTAGTGGCTTGGCCGCTTTGCTGATATCTTTACTCATGCTCTTTATTAGTCCAAATTATTTGGATAGGGTCTAATATCCTCTGTTACGGTTCTTTTTGAGAGAACTACATAATGAGAACTTACCGGTGTTACAGTCATAACAAAACATAGTTGCGAATGGGATACTCTCCGAGATACTGAGTTGGTATTTTCAATTGAGTAAATGCATAAAGGGTCCCTAAACTTGTGTCTCTCATATAGGTCCATGTACTCCTTTCGTATATGTAAGTAATTACTAAACTTGTTTTGTATTCTCATTTTAACAGGTCTATAACGACTCAGCTTCGGATAGATACGAGTCTAAACTTGACCCACTTTTTCTTCTAAATTCATAACTCAGCTTGTAGATATAAGTCTCCTATCTATCTATCTATCTAAATGACACTACAAATTTATTAACAATATTTATAGTAACCTTTCAAATAATTAATGAATACCCAACACCATATAAATTAGTTTCCTAAATTTTTCCATAATCTCTAAAATAAATAAGCTCTATTTAATTTCTTTTAGTTTAAGCCATCAATAGAAGCACTATTTAATAACAAAATATAGTATTTTTATATGGAGATATGTGATGATTTTAAATTTGCTCGGCATTTTTTCAGCTATATTCAATTTATTATGGATTTTCCTATCTTCAGGTCTATGTTATCCATTATCTAACTGAAATGCAATGTTTCTTTAGTATTAAAACTGACGTGTGAGATCTGTATGGATAGAGGACCTATATCTACACAATATGCTATGGACCTAACTGAGAAGGTAGGACAAGTTACCATTGCTACTCAAAATTGAATTGGACCTAGATGAAAATACAGAACAAGTTTAGAAATACAAATTTTCTCAAATCAAAGTTATAGACCTAGATTAAGACACCTAACAAGTTTAGGGATCCACCATGTATTTTACTCTTTGTAATTTTTCCCATATTGGATTCCAATCTAGAAACAGTTTATTCCACCTAACAAGTTTAATCTCATGTATATACTTAATGTGTTTTTTTTTTTTTTTTTGCAAAAGTCATATACTCAATATGCGATGATGTATGCTACGTTTCAATCTTTTTTTTAAGAAAAAAAGCTTTGGATAGATATAAGTCTGTCTCACTTTTTCATTAAATTCATAACAATTTTTTGTGGGGTATTTAAATCCATAACTGAGCTTGTAGATATAAGCCTCCTATCTAAATGACAATAATAAATTATTTAATAATATTTTATGGAAACCTTTAAAATAATTAATGAATATCCAACACAATATAAAAAGATTCTAGATTTTTCCATAATCTCTAAAATAAAATATGGTTTGTTTAAATTGCTTTAATTTAAGCCATGAATAGAAACACTATTTAATAACAAGATATAGTATTTTTATATGGAGATAACAAAACTAATTAAATTTGCTCGGTATGTTTTCAGCTGTATTCAATTTATTATGGATTTTCCTATCTTCCCGCTGTATTGTTGTCCAAGATCTAACTGAAAATGCAATGTTTTTTTTTTGTTTTAAAACTATCGTGTGTGTGTGTGTGTTGTCTGGATGGATAGAGGACCTATATATCTACACACAAGTACGGACATAGAGAAAGTACTACGACAAGTTTAGGTTCCCTTGCGACTCAAAACAAAGTTATGGACGTAGTGAGGATATGGAACAAGTCTAAGAATCAATATCTACTCAAATTAAAATTATGCACCTAGATGGAGAACACCTAACAAAGTTTAGGGTAAACCCACCATGCATTTTACTCTCTGAAATTTTCCCCATATATAGAAGCAGAAACTTAAACATGAAACATGTTTAGCGAATGACGACAATGTGATAAATTTCCTAAAAAAAAAGAAGAAAATGCGATAAATAAAATTCTAATTAAGACTGGAAGGCCACCATACATGATAGCATGCATGGCCGTTTCAGCTTATACTGATCATAGCGGTGGTGACGACGACATTGACGATGCTGGCATTGCCGTCACCGCTAGCACCAGCCTTGTCTTCACTGCCTACAGCAGCGGCGGCGACGACGCTGGCGACAATGTCTTCGTCGCCAGCACCACCATTGCCATCAGTGCCTACAGCGAGACCAGTTGGTTCACCATCGTCGTCGCTGCCGCCGGCATTGCAGTCAACTGTATCGGTGGTAGGAGCAGCAGCAGGAGTCGTCTCCAGGTCGAGGAAACGCTTGACCATCTCCTGGCACGGCTCCCAGACGACGGCCTCCCACATCTTCTCCTTATTGTCGCAAGCAGCAGCAGCAGCACCGCCTTCTTCTTCTTCGGCCATGCACGCGAACACAGGAGTGGCGTCGACGCGGCGCACGTCCCATCCGTCGAGCGTGCAGAGCCGTCGGATCTTCGCCACCTGTGCGCGGGCCAGCGCGAAGGTGTTGTCCTTGATCTCGCGCACGGCGCACGCCAGCAAGTCCGCGAGCTCGGCCTCGGCCTCGCCCTCCCGCTCCGCGAGCAGGTACGCGTGCATCTCCGGCAGACCGATGGCGCGGCGCACGCCGCGGGTGTAGTCGTCCGCGCCGCCGGCATCGCCGAACGCGGCGCGCGCCTCGTCCACCAGCCCGCGCGCCACCATGTTGTCCACGCGCCGCGCCGCGTACCGTTCCATCAGCTCCGGCGCGGCCACGTCCACCCAAAGGAACAGCACGTCGTGCGCGCGGCGGAAGGCGGCGTCGCGGCCCTCCACCAGTGCTTCGATATAGGTGTTCGAGCCGCCCGCCACCACGGGGAGGCGGCCGGCGGACAGCACGCTGGCCACAGCGCCGGCCGCCTCGCGGCGGAAGTCCTCTGCGGTGAACTCGGCGTCGGGGGGGAGCCCGCCGAGGAGGTGGTGGGGCACCCCGGCCCGCTCCTCCTCCGTCACCTTATTGGTGATGATGGGCACGCCGTCGTGCACTTGGATCTTGTCGGCATTAATTACCTCCCCGTCGAAGCGCTTCGCGATGGAGATCGCGAGCTTGGACTTCCCAGTGGCCGTGGCGCCCAGCACAAAAACCACCTTGGGCTTTTTCCCTACGACGTCGGGTGCCTTCTTCTCCTCCATTTCTGATGAGATAATGGAAGGACGATGACTGAAGCAGGAGGATATGGACATATGGTGTTGTTTATAGGCATCAATGGTGGTGAAACTGCACCAAGAAAACATGGAGATATCAGGGAGTCGTATGTTTGGAATAAATTAATGCGCCCAGATCCTTGACATTATTTTTTCACTGCCAATTTAGTTCATATTCATATTTTCTTCAGCATTTCTTTGGCATGCATTGATTACAGGAATTATATATTTATGGTTGGACCAAGGCAGCTGTTAACTAGTTTATTGCTTTGTTAGCTAATTCTATGAAACCAGTATATTCCCAAAACCATAAGAGTTGACAACGGTCATGTTATGAGGGTGCGTTTGAACACTGCCAATGGAGATGCTCACCAGCCAGATATGCGCTAAATAACCCGAGAGATAAGAAAGCTGCAAATGAATAACCAGCCAGATATGCGCTAAGTAATTTACAATAGTGCCCCTTTTCTTTTTAGCTTTTGTAAATTCAAATTTAATTGAACCATAAATCAAGGTTATCCAGAGAGTTGCACTTGAATGTCCAGACTCCAGAGTGCTGTTTTCCTTCGTTTTGCTACCAAAAGGCACGTGACAATTAATATCGCTCATAGCACACATATAGTTTTTAGAAAATAGTATGTGTTCGTTAATAATTTTCCAGCACGATTACAATAAGATTACAATAAATTTGTAATTCACATATATACCGTTACAAAGGACCTTCCTCTATCAAAAATGTCAAACGGTTATCTGTCATCAATGCGTCAAAAAGCCGATGGTGTTATATAGCGTTACAGTTCACGTGCACCACAAAAATGATGAAGTATATACTACCTATATTTTTTATTTTTGATGCTTTATATATATCACCGGTAACGTTTAGACGGTTATCGGTATCAAGGATCATATACATCACAAAGGTGATGAAATATCATGCAGTGTAATGGAAGACATCTTTTCTAAGCAGTGGCGAAACCACGTTCAGACAATAACTTAGGTGCAAACACACGCTCATTGAGATAAAATTTGCACTCATATCGTTATTATGCACTCTTATTGGGCCAAAGAGATGTACGTAGCACTCACATTTTTGCATCATCTTGATCAACGACATCTGACTAAGTTTCAAGAAACCAAAAACTAACTCAATTAAAACTTAGCAAATATATGCATATTATTTTAACACGAAATGATTGTGAAATAAGATATATTGATTGATTGTTTGATACCAGATAAAGATGTTGACATTGATTGCACGTATGCCAATAATGGTTATGATTTGCAATGTCAAGGGAGCAAGGTAGGAAGAATAGCCCAACAAATCTCTGCATGTCTTGATGCCTGGATGGAACTGGAAGGAAGGGGTTGAATACAAGCGCCGCTTCTGCATTGAGCCACTTAACCACTGCCCCTGCTCACACTGGTCACAACATGCTTACTCTTGCTCACTCTCTGGTCCAACAATAGCTGCTTGCCTTTCATGGAGTCCAACTTTTACTGCATGTCTGCACCCTTCTGTTTATTTCAGAAAATGAATAATTGCTGGCAGCACCCTGAACCTGAAGCATGAACACAACGTTTTTTCACATGACCGTCAATCACCATGATTTCTTTCTTTTTTTTTGCGAGGGGAATCACCGTGATTTTCTAATGAAAACTTGTTAAGTAGTAGCATTAATAAACTACCATTAGTTAAATTGGCTCTCACACATTTTGTAGTATAGAACATTGAGCTAAATTAGTTCAGACATTGTTTTGCCTCACAAGCACAAATGGAATGCCAATCAAGGGGAATAGTGAGGCCATAAAAAAGGAAAGCACACGAATGAATGGATTGCTTGATGGATTAGGAACTCATCCCGGCCGAATCTTGCATACTTGATGACCACACGAAGGAAGGGCACTAGATAGCAGCAGGGGACGTAGGGGCAAACATTATTGCACGACGATTTCCAGTTGAGCCACGACGGCAACAGGAAAAACATTTTCCACTTGTACTGCGACCACAAGGAAAAAAAAAAGGAATGAAGTGAGTACTACAGTAAAATATTAAGAGTAAATTACTTAGAAGGCCCTCAAAAAACTTTTTCTTTCCTCCTTAGCCTCCAAACTACAAAACTTCTTTATTAGGCCTCAAAAGATCTCTCTCATGGCCTTCCGTCAGTCACGGAGTTTACGGCGTTAACCAGGAGGTCATAAAAGGAATTTTGTAAATTTTATTTGGTTATCTGAGTAAGTTTGTAATTCGTGAAAATAACATATGTTGCATGAGTTTTTTCAAAAAATAATATTTTTAAAAAATAATACTAAGGTGGATTGTATTTCGGTGAAAAACATTTTTTTGGTGTACATATCCGTTACAAAAAACTTACTCAAACTTACATTTTATTTTTTCTAAATAATGCCAAGATATAATATTTTATACCAAAAAAACATTTTCCGCCGAAATACAGTCCACCTATAGTATTATTGTTCAAAAATATTATTTTTTGAGGAAATTCATACAACATATGTTATTTTCATGAATTACAAACTTACTCAGATAACCAACTAAAATTTACAAAGTTCTTTTTGTGGCCTCCTGATTAACACCGTTAACTTTGTGACTAACAGAAGGCCATGAGAGGAATCCTCAAAATTGTTTAGGACTAATAGAGAAGTTTTGCAGTTCGGAGGCCAAGAAGGGAAGGAAAATTTTTTTGAGGACCTTCCGAGTAATTTACTCAAATATTAACTATCAAGAGTACAAAGAAATTTCACCTGATATAGTATTACCAACAACAAATACATCTGATTGCCAAATTACATCAAAATGCATATAAAAAAGGGAGACAACCCTGGTCACTCCACACGAGTATGCCACTTAATCTGTTATAATTTCTAACTTCTTATGAGAAGAAACACTTCTTTTCAAAGTATTACAAATTCGGCGTGATCCAGGTCTCCGGAGGAGTAGGGCTGTTCCCTCTTTTACGATCAGAAACAGGAAAGACAGGTTCAAACTTTCCTGTTTTCAAGTCGTACGCTCTCACAACACCAATCAAATGATTCAATCATCTAGGGAACTGAGAAATAGATACACTGTGCTCTTAACCTGGGAAAATTCTTGGTAGGTAGACATGCTGACTGATTCAGTCCAAGGAACAAGGCATGATTAATCAAATCGTCTCTTGGCACCTTCTTGCATCCATCCTGACCAACCTTGTGAATTTGAAACCTGATACGGTCTGGGTACCAAAGCTTAAGATCTGCACGAACATGCAAAAGATCACCCCACATCCCAAGATGTAGACAACAGATGCCTAATAAGGATAGGTCCTACAAGTATCCTTGCAGAAACAACCACCTTGCTCGTTGCTCTACTCAAATCATCAATATCCCATCTTTCCAGCATTCCATAGAATGTCACAGTGTAGAACCTTCCATCGTGGTATGTGCAGTCCACATATCTGTCTCTCCCGTTTGCAGGTAAAATCGAAGCCACTTGCCACTTGATCTCTCCTGCCTTAATAAAAGAAAGCCAATCGCTGTCGATGATCATCGCAACATAATCACCACCTTTGGATGGACTGCAAGACAACACGGCCTTCTGGTAAAACCACGTTCCAAGAGAAGCTGTTTCATGGACTTCTCCTGTTTCAAGGTAGTGCTCCAGATTCCCTTCCCTATTGTAGACTGCCTTCACGCACACAAAGTCAGTGATCGGTGGGAGATGGATCATAGCTGTAGTGAAGGGATTGTAAAGCACGAGACTAGAGAGCTCATTCACCAGAACCAGCCACCCATGAGAGGCTCCACAGCACGCAACAAAGCTTCCTTTGGAAAACTGACACCACATGCCTTGTCAACGTCAAGGAGGTGGTACAACTTGCAGGTCACGGTTGAGCTGCTTCTGCCCCGTTGCTCCCTCTCCTTGAGGAGATCAGCCCAAGACATGAGCCATGGTGCGCTGGAACATGGAACTCCAGCGGCAACAGCAGCAGAGCGCCACGCCTTGCAGACTGATGAGAAAACTAGAGCTTGAGGAAGCTCAAGACGATGCAGGATGCAAATGAGGACATCAACCGGGATGTCGGACCAGCTGGGGCCTGAAAAAGATCCCGCCATAACAAATATGAAATGTGTGTGTTATAATCTTATTAAGGCACTACAATCATGTAAGCACGCTACGTTTATACTAGTATTAAAAAACAGCAAACAAAAAAACAGCACGGAAGATGGATCTCAGTTCGTACAACCACCAAACCCATGAAGAAACCCAATATAGATGCTGCAGCCCATGGACTCGCCATTGTGTTTCAATACTATGATCGCGCCCAATACAATTTTTCAAAAGAACCGCATCATAAATGTAAGAACAATAGGAATGACAACTTTTATCATCATGAATGATGAAGTTTGGTTGAAAAAAATTTCGCAAAGGACTTATTGGTAGGGATCCCAACATAGTAATTGCGTGTCAAAGGACAAGCCATAATTTTCATAGGTGCAGGATATTGCATCTTGAGAATGTGCATGCGAGAGACTGGGGAAAAATTGCCAGTTCACATAGGAAGAGGACTGACAAATCCAATCTAACTGTAACTGTAGTACGTTTCTGTAATTCGAAATAAAGGTGAAGGCAAGCTTTACCCATCACTGTAACCTTGGAGAACTCATCACTGATGGAGGAATCGGATCCAGGAGACCAAGGTGAAGGGGTTCCTCCCATGCTGGTTACCTATTTGGGGGGGGGGGGGGGGGGGTTCTGCTTTTTGCTCTCTCCGGCCGACTCAGGCGGCGCACGATTTGTCGCCGTGGCAGGAGTTGGACGACTAAGGGGTGCGGCGGACTCCGACCATCCCGGAGAGAAGACACGGTTTGGCTTATTTTACTATCTGCGGGCGGTTTTCTTCTCTTTTTTCTCTAATTAAAAAAGACGGTGGTTAGCGTTTTCTAGCGGGCCGTAAGCCTGCTTCTCCTCTGCCATTACAATTTATATTCTATCACCTCTATTTTTTTATTATCGATGCCTTTAAATATAAATTTATATTTAAAAATATCAACAATTAAAAAATAAAGATAATACATTCCTTACAGACAGATTTTAGGATGCTGACAATTCGTGTTGAGTTCGTCTATACAGACAACAGTGCATGGAACCGAACCTTTTGAACTTGTGACTTGTTACCCTATTGCTCGTTCTAAATGAAACGAGAGAAAACCTCTCATTCTAAAAAGGAAAATGTTCAATTTACTCCTGTTAAATATAACTGAAGTTTGAATAACTCCTAAACTATTTTTTAGTTCATTTTTTTCATCATTTGGTTTAATTTACCCCTAATATAATTCATCTTTATGTTTCTCTGTACTGAAGTTGAATTTTAATATGAAATTTTATAGAGTTGTAGTGGACACCATAATGTATTTTTGAAAAATAGTATATTTTAATTTTTTAACATTAATTTTTATATAAATTTGTATCATGATGATTATTTTACTATTAAATGTCCTTCTCTATCAAATAATTATAAAAATTTTGTAAAGTATTTTCTAAAATATATTATGATGTCAACAACCTTCACGTAAAATTTTAACTTATGACGTCACTTATGCATGGAGAAGTGAAGCAGACAAATTGTATTAAGGGATAAATTAGACCAAATGATATAAGTTTGGAAGTAAAGTGAACTAAATAATTAGGGGGTTATCTAGACTTTGCTTATATTTAAGGGGAATAAATTGAACTTTCTCCTTCTATTAATAAAATTGACGACAATTTTAGCTGTTGTGGTTTTAGCTATAGGTTATCATCAAAACTCCAATATACTACGAAACCGTGGACAGCTGTTCTTGCGCATGATACAGTTCCTACAACTAACAAAAAAACAATTTTGTTGTTGTATGCTTATCCATCATTTTTTTTTCTTGTTAATACAAAAATATGCGATTCTCCTACGCATTATAGGGAAAAAAAAGGTCTAAGCAGGAAATATTCATGATTTCATATTGTCTTAGAGTTGAAGTCTGAGGCAGGGAATGTTCACCGTTTTCTTCTCTGAGTTCGGGCAGTGAATGTGGAAACATATGCCGCGCCCAAGGTGATACGCCGGCTTACATGTGGTTTGCAACAATTCAAAACAACTCAAAAAGACAATCCTATATAACATTATGATCACATTAGCATTGTATAATGGAACATACTGACAAACAGTCTCACAATCTCCGTTTTGTCCTCACGCATTTTCCCCTCCGGTTTTGCTTTTCTTACCTCACGGATCAGAATCAGAGAGATGTCAAGGCGCGTGCAAAGTGTACCCACTATACTGTATGAACCTTGGTGTACGCGTCTGACGGACTGTTTCCTTGGTTATGTCAAATACGAATGAAAACGGTGCCTTCCTGCTTCACTTGCCACGCTTCAGATCGAAAATAACGCATGCGTCTGCAGCTGTTTTTGCCTGTATTCAGGAGGGCATATAGACATCAAAATTTTGATCTATTTATTAATTATATATCCATTTGACAGAGCTAAAATTTAGAAATGGCAACAACAGTAAGACTTGTCATGGTTACGACTGACTATAAAAAGCATAAGCTAATACTGCATCAGAAGCCTTATTTACTTTCTTTTCTATCTAAATATACCCATGCAATGCCATGATTCTAGCAAAATACATATTTTTGCAAAAGAATTCTAGATAAAAATATGCGGGTGTGCTAATAGCAATAAGCTACAAAAAATTCAAGTGAGAGCACCTGGATGATATTGGTAACTTGTTTCACTCCCCAGCCAACCAGAGTGGAAATAAATATCAAGACAATGAGGGGATTTTGCTTCAAGAGACCTTTACATACCTGTCAAAATGTTCATACACATGAATGACACTAGCTCAGCTATTCGCCTGTCAAGTAGAAAAAGTAACCACACAAATGATGACATCTTACAGTGAGCAAGCTTGTAGACTTCTCATCAGCAAAGAGGAAGAGAGTAATATATAGAACCTATTTAGAGAAAAGAAAAACATTATGGGTGAACACATAAAAATTGGTTGATGTTCTGAGATTTACTTGTTCAACTATATATGAAGCATTTCGCTATCAAGTTCTTTTACATCGCATGCATTGAAGGTGCACATCTGGGTCCCAAAACCTGAGGGTAATGTCAACTACGGACTGACCACATACCTCACAAGACACACAACAGAAGGTCATGAATGGCCTGTATCCATAATACAATTTCAAAAGCCAATTGCCTGTGTGCTTCACATCCTTGTGGCTAGTCTTACCTGATAAGAAAGAGCTAGTACCAAAACATTATGCCATTAGATACTTAGCTCATAATAGAGAAGTGATTCTTTTGGACATGAGGAACTCTTGCACAATGGGCATACAACATTGGCATTCTGAAACCATCGATCATTTTTTGAAAACACAAATAGTATGTTGATTTACTCCATTACATATAATAGCTTTAAAAATAGGACTTGCTTCCTATTGGAGAAGAAAATGAATAAAAAAATGTGAATGTATAGGAATGTATAAAAGAGATAACTAACCTGTACATTTGAAACCAGTGGCTTGCAATATCCAACCCAAGTAGAAACAAGAATACTAAGCCAGGTCTGTTAGAATATTTTGCTACTAAGAATTTTGTACCAAGTATCCAGATATAAGATATATAAATACAGGCATAGTTACTTTCTACCTGTAAAACTGTGAGAGCAGAGCCAACAGACAAGCAGTGCTGACCCTGAATAACAATATGAGCTGTGAAGTTATTTTAGGCTGCAGAATGTATTCATCGTGCATATCCTGAGTTAAAATATTTATTCAAGTAATACCTATCTGTTACCATGTCCAACACAGCCCCAAATGTTGATGCTGATTCATATAATGAGATGTGAGGTTACATCGTATTACATAAAGCTGCATGACTTGAACACATAAGAGACATGAATTGTGAGGTTAATACCTTGATTAAACTTCCGTGCAAACCAACCATCCACACCATCAAGGACAAAGCTGATATTTTGCAACAATGTTAGAATCATATACATGAAGACATGAAGTGTGTGTATACTATAGCAAACACAAGTAGCCTGCAGATAAACATATGACACTCCACCTGAAGATAGCTAAAAAAAAAAAACACTCCACCTGAAGAAGTACAGAATGGCAAAGAGGGACCTATTAGAGTAGCAGCCAGCAAATGCAATGACATTTATGATGATCCTGAAATACCCTGCATCAAACAATTCACAAACAAATTGTCACATAGTTTCCTCTTTTCATCTAACAGGCAAAGCAGTTTGTAAAAATACATATGTACTCCTTGATCGAAGAATACACTATAGTAAGTTATTAGAATCGTTTGTTTTCCAATACTCGGGTGTCATTGCTATCAGGAGCAAAATGACAAAAACACTACAAAGATGGAATGAAACACGTCCAGAATCAATGACAGGAAGTAGGGCGATGTTTTGCAGTTTTATATGCCATCAATGGAATTTTCTAGTCAGGAACCAATGTAGAAATGTTAATAAGCATAAAAATTACAATTATTGTACCTGGTAAATTACGAAACAGCAGTAAAGACGTAAGTATGTAACCATCCAGAGCCTTACCAATCACATTAGGGACGTAAAGATAAACTGACGGCATTTTCCAAGCAGGTGGTTGTGTACTAGTGTCTTCTAGGATCAAGAGTAATTAGGTGCTTGAAGACAGTGGCTCCTCCCTTAAATTAATGCCGGTAGAACACTTTTGGGGTTCCTGTAAGATAAGCATCTATTATTCGACGTATTGATCCAAGATGAGTACCTATGAATGGAACAACTTAAAAACCTAACACTTCTACTTTAACTGTTACAATGTTTACAAATGAAACGTGTTAGTTTCATATCCAGGTAACGTCAATGCCTTCTCACCAGCAGAAAAGGGAGTAGAACATGACAGCATAAATTTAACTTTCACAAGTCGCATTCCAAACAAGTACGATGGGTCCCGGCCACTAGTGTGAGGAATCACAATATACAGATTCCGAACACTGCTCAATTTACTGAGAAATTTGAATCTGGAGAGGTTCAAAGAAGCTGAAATATTATAGCATGACAAGCTTGGGGCTTGGGCTGCCCTAACTTAATCATTGGATATTCAACTAAATTGGGCTCAGCCATTCGCGAAACAAAACGGTGGAACAAACGCATTTGAGAACCATATTCAATTGTACTAAACAAACTATCTGCGTAAAGAAGTAATTTTGCAACCGAACTTTTTAGGAATTCTGCTGAAAGCTAGATATATAGTCTTACTCGCTTGGGGGCACTAGTTGAAATGTAAGAACGCACCTGGAGTCACCCTTGATCCAGCCAGGGACGTGGGCTGCCGTCACCTGGATGCCAGCGGAGGACTAGAGCTGGTCCAGCTGGAGGAGTCCTAGCCTGGAGCCAGCTCCTGAACTGGCGAATTCGTACACCGGGAGGCCAGCGAGCCGGCGGAGGGGACGGGTGGCAGGCAGAGCAGCGAGGCGGAGAGATGCAGCGGTTGCGTAGAAGAGTGAAATAACACTGCCCACTTCAGCGGCGTCGGCGTCGGGGGCCGGAGGGCGGTGGCGGGATGAAGGCGCGGATCAGAGGCGACGGAGGAATTGAAAGAAGCGAGTGGGGCAGGGAGGCGATTGTGAAGGAGACAGAAGTGGGCCCCACTCGTTTGAGCATCTCATTCCGATATTCTTACAGCTCACAAGTCACAACCGTGCCAAGAATGTTTGGAACACTTGATATATAGTAGTATAGTAATGCATGAATGATGGTGGGCACAAAAGGGAAACAAATGAAGATGGTGCTCGACGAGCTAAATGATACTTACTCATCTTGTGCAAATCAAGAATCAGATTCAAAGGCCTAAAAGCACTGCTTTACACGAAGCAAAGATTCAATATCCGTACAAAACAACACCACCTTGTCATCTTGGGTCGGAAACTCTGATATTAGGTGTCGCACAAGTGGTCGATATTGAATCGGGAGGTTTTATTTTTAATGATATCACTTTGTCTTTCAACCTGTAAAAATCTTGATTTCAATCGTCTAAAACATCGGGAGGTTCCAGTCAATGCTGATTTTCGATTGTACGAAACAAGCGAATTTTTATACATGGGCTCGGCGCCTTGCTCCAACCATGTCGCGCACCAGGAGCGAGGGTACCTACACTAAAAATCCTACTCTGTGTCTGCGCAGGCGGCCTCGATATTGACAGGTTATTGATTATATGTCGTAGACGCTAAGGTACGTGAGGAGGGCTTCCGCTGCATGGATACAATCATCAAGGTTCCAAACTCAGATGCCATGGGCAGGGATAGCAAGCCTCACTCGTCGTGTAGATGATGACGTCCGTTTTGGGATTGCAAGGAGATTCGACACGGATGCCACGGTGATTTGACGGTCTAAGACTGTCGCCGAGCATAAGTGAGGGGTAGGG
This sequence comes from Oropetium thomaeum, assembly GCA_001182835.1. NCBI lineage: Eukaryota > Viridiplantae > Streptophyta > Magnoliopsida > Poales > Poaceae > Oropetium > Oropetium thomaeum. The sequence continues at coordinate 1,379,470 of LFJQ01000006.1, read as the reverse complement.
CAGCGCGGAGGTATTTTTTTATGTAACAGGAGGGGAAATCACCTACTAATTATATATATTAAAATAAGAAGCAAAACCAAGCAACAAGTTCAAGAGTAAAAAATAATAAAAAAGTAAGACAAAAGAAAAGCTATCGAAGAGTTTCTATCCATATTTTCATTTCAGCAGCTGTGTCTTGCTTCATTCGATGGATAACCATGGTGAATTCTTTGATGAAGTTTTCTTTGACTCTTTGTACTGTTGGGTCAATATTGTTGAATATCCATTCGTTTCTTACTGTCCAAATACTCCAAGTTAATAAGATGATTATTTCCATGGAGAATTTCACTCGAAGTTGTCTTTTGATTCTTGCAATGGCTGTCGCTGATGAAAGCATTAGTGGGACTTGTATCCCAATTGCCTGCCAACAAGCTCTTGCAAAGTTGCACCTAAGGAATAGATGAGTAATGGTTTCTTCCCTTTGAAGGATACAAAGTTCACAGTTGTAATCTTCCAACTGCATATTTCTTCTTCTTAAAACATTCCTCACATTGACCCTGTCTTTCAAGAACAGCCAAAAGAAGATCTTATGTTTCATCTGACATTTAGAATGCCATAGCCATTGATAGCTTGGGTGCACCTGTACATGCCCTATCATTTGAGTGTATGCTTTTGATGAAGAGTATTGACCTGAGTTCCACTGATATTGCATTGATCAGAGTGGGTTGATAGCTGCACTGCTTGTAAAATGTGTTGAAGTTGCAGGTACTGATCAATGGTATTTCTGATAAAGGTAAATGGAACAAGTTAATTAGCTGGCCCTCTGCTATAACTTGATCCAATTTGATATTTCTATTCTTAGCAAAAGAATGCAATTCTGGGAAAGTATGTATGAGAATGCAGTCCGTCCAGAAATCTTCCCAGAAGATGATGGAGTACCCATTTCCAATTATTGGCTTACTGACGCCTTTAAAGTACAGCATAAGTTTGGTGATATCTCGCCACCAAAATAACCCTTTTTTTCTCTGTCCATGAAGAAGACCAGAACAATAATAGTTTTCCCAGACTAGGTGAACCCATGGTATGTCTGCTTGATTAAAGAATTTATGCAGATTTTTCATCAGTAAGGCATCATTTTGAATACCCAGGTTCTTGACTCCAAGACCTCCTTCTTTTTTTGGTCCAGTTACTAAGTTCCATGCAGCAAGAGATGATTTTTTACTCTCTGGATCAGCTCCTCTCCATAGGCAATGCCTCCTATATGCATCAATTTGCTGCACCACTGTTACTGGGAGTTTGAGTGTACACATATAGTATGTAGGCAACGATGAAAGAACAGTGTTCACCATTTCCAATTTTCCACCTTGTGTGAGAAAAAGGGAGGTACCAAGTAACCTTCTCTCTATTCTCTGGACCAGTGGAAGAAAGTCCTCAACTCTTGGTTTAGTGAGGCCAAGAGGCAAACCCAAGTAAGTGAATGGTAGAGAGCCAATTTTACAACCAACTGTGTTGGCCAATATTTCCATTCTGTCTGCAGATACATTAATTGGGACTATAATTGACTTTGAATAGTTGACTTTGAGGCCAGTGGAACTTGCAAAGGAATTTAAGAGAGCCTTTAGAGCAAATAACTGTCTTGGGCATGCTTCCATTACTAACAGTGTATCATCTGCATATTGAACCACCGGGAAGTTAGCACCAGCCAGCCTTGGGAGTGGCAATTTCAAGACACCTAGGTCCTTGGCCTTGTTTAGGATGCTTTGTAGAAGGTTAGCTGCTAGGACAAACAAGAGAGGTGAAAGTGGGTCTCCTTGTCTAACTCCTCTCTTGCAGTGGAAGACTTTACCAGGGACCCCATTTAACAGGACTGAGGATGTTCCAAAGTTAAGAATACTGGCAATCCATCTTATCCATTTTCGGCTAAAGCCTTTATGCTGCATGATATCTAGGATAACTTGATGTTCAATCTTGTCAAAAGCCTTCTCAAAATCCAGTTTGAAGATAACTAATTCCCTTTTTGATTTATGACAGAGATAAAGATATTCAAAGGCCCATCCTAGACAATCCTGTATAGATCTTGTCCTTAAAAAACCCATATTGGTTTGTATGAATCAATTTCAGGATCACCAATTGCAGCCTATCAGCCAGAAGTTTAGTGATTAACTTGATGCAAGAATTCAGCAGTGAGATAGGTCTATAGTCTGATACTGTCAGAGGGTTATCACATTTTGGGATTAGAGTGATGTAAGAAGAATTAATGCTTCTCACACATATATTTTCATTATAAAAACCTTGACAGAGGCTATGGAATTCTGGTGCTATGACTGACTAGCATCTCTTCATAAAGTTAGTGTTGAAACCATCAGATCCAGGGGACTTATGAGAAGGCATATGGGCCACTATGTTATTTATTTCTTGCTCAGTGAATGGTTCTTCTAAGCAGCTCAGGTTCATCACTGGTGATAATAATTCATTGAGATTGAATTGCATCTCTGTAAAATTTGATATTCCCAGTCTTTCTTTGTAGCTTTCCCAAAGTAGTGTTGCCTTCCCATCATGATCTGTGACAGCATTGCCCTGAGCATCTAATAAAGATGTGATCAAGCTTCTCCTGTGCTTAATAGTGGCATTAGCATGGAAGAAGTCTGTACATTCGTCCCCAAATTTCACCCATTTAAGAGTCCCCCTTTGGTTCCAATAAAAGTGTAGCTGGTTCAGCAGTGTAGTATTGACACGCCTCTATACCAGGTCAGCTAAGGGAACAATCACATATAAATCCAGGTCTATATGTGCAAAGGAGATTAATAAAGCGATCCAAGGTATGAAAATAAACCGGTATAAGAAAATAATGGTAAAAAAAAAATTTGAAAGGCTGAGGGGGTTATTTAGATTCTAAACATGAGAAGTAAAGTGTGGACTTTTTCCTTTCAAAAATGGAGTTTCCCAATTTAAATTCACTTGTCCAAATGAAATTTGGCATTTGCAATTATTCACTGGTCATTGTCAATCCGAGAGCATGCGTGCTGCTCCGATCCGAGGAAACCTATCAAATCGAAGGGTCCATATGTCGAGATCCAACGAAGAAAGATGACAGAAACGTTGGAGCAGTTGGTGACTCGTCAAAATCGATCGCATGGAGCCAAAATAAAGATGAAAACGAATAGGATGATATCTAGGGGAGGGGACCAGCCGGCTTACCGAACAGTAAAGCAACTTTTTTGTTCCAATTTTGTTGTTATTATTGTTTTGCGATAAGGACATCAACTCTTATATGCAATGCAAGTTTGAAACTGCCACAATCTGTTCACCAATAATTCTTGTTATTTTGTTTTGCAATTTCCATTCACTGATAGACACTTGTGTGTTGGTGGATTAGCTGGTCCATAATGAAAACCCTGTTTGTAATAAGCGGAATATTTTTCTGTTACATGAAAATTATCGAAGTGCTTCACCATTAAACTAGTGCTATCCATATTTTTTTCTTCTTTAAAGAAACTCAAGCAGTCTATCGCTGATGCGTCTGTAATTGTAGGTCGGGTTTTTTCAAAAATTATCATGAAAGGAAGAATATTCGAGCTGGAGATGGAGATTTGGACAAAGGATTGGGCTCAAATAAAAATTACGTGAAAACAAAATCCCTTTCCTGCAGAGAAACTCGAAGATGCTATCAAAGTGCCTGTGTTTTTTTCTTTTCTTTTTGAAGCATATTGGTAGGTGCACTGTCTTTTCGTTTTAGGAGGAGAAGAAAGCAGAGTACAAGGTCCCCGGCAGTATGGCAACTGAAGTTGCATCAAGCGTGAGCATTTAGACCTTTATAACGACTTTCAATATTTTTCAAACATGGTATTTAAGAAATGAAGGATGTTAGATTCAGATGTCGAACCAGACACGCTACCCGTTAATTTCCACATGTGATTTGTGATTCATATTCGGAGCTAGAAAGAATTTTCCTCAAAGACGCTAAATTAAGAAAACTGTTTCACGTTGTTCCTAAAGCTATGCTCACAAATATCGACAATTAAAAACCAGATGACAGATAAAATTACATATACAAAAAATTTGGAGTACATATACAACAATGAACAATCCGGTACATCAAGAATTTTGTGGTACACAACACAATCCGGATGATAGAAGAAATGCACGAACCCGGAAGAATTGTTTCACTGTACAGAACACGAATTATATAGCGAACGTTTTATTATTCTTGTTTCCGAGGCTGATTTACCTGAGTCGGTCGTGACCAAGAGTTTCTTTAAAATCACTTTATTACACAGCAGCAGCATGCTAGCAACAGCGACAGAAAGAACGATGAGCAAGTATCCATGGAATCATCACATGATGGAGCACGCGTTCTCCTGGGTAACGACCTCGCACGCGGCCCATGGGGGCGGCGGAGGCCAGACCACCGGCGGCCAGGGTGGTGGCGCGCCGCCGCAACCGCAGCTGCCGTGGCCCGAACAGCCGCATGGCTTTGGCCATGGCGGTGGTGGCGGGCAGCCGTGGCACGATGGCGGTGCGGGCGGTGGTGGTGGCGGCGGCGGCGGTGGCGACTCGCAGCTGTGGCACTGCTGATAAGGTGGGCACTGCCACGGCCAGCTCGGGCACACCATGGGGTACGGCAATGGGTACGGGTACGGCACCAGCTTGTACTGTGGCTTAGGCTTCTCTGGCGGCGGCTTAGGCTTCTCTGCCGGCGGCTTAGGCTTCTCTTCTGGCGGCTTAGGCTTCTCCTCCGGAGGCTTAGGCTTCTCCTCAGGCTTAGGCGGCGGCTTGCAACAAGGCTTGCACTTGCAGCAACAGTCGTGCGGTTTAGGCTTGCAACAACAACATTTGTCAGGTGGCGGCGGCGGTGGCGGCTTGACAGTCGGCTTGTCATCAGGCTTAGCCTTGCAATCCTTGATGGATTTGCCGGCCTTGCACCGGAGCTTGCAGCAGAGCTTCTCGGCGTCGAACTTCCCGTGCACCACCACCGTGTTCTTCTTTATATCGTACTCCACCTTCTCGATGCAATACTCCACTGCATACACATAAAAGCCGTACACGCAAACATGGTTTCACTGCAGAGTAATTACCATATAAACAAGCATACCGTGCACAGTGCTTGTGGGAGCTTTTCAGATTTCGTTTTCGGAAATAAAGAAGCTTTTCAGGTTACCATGTGGAATATCACTAGAATTTTACAAACCTTCTGAATTTTTGGACACTAACCTTCTGAACTAGTTTTGTGTTGCTACCAAGTATTTTCTTTTTCTACTGTGAATTCATCGTTTAAGGAAAACTATGTTGTACAACATACTCCCTCATTCTTAAACTGATGTTTGTAGGATGATAATGTTAGTTTATTTTTCAACTATAACTTGAAACGAAGCACTGTTTATAAAAGTAACTAGAATCGTTATCCTAACGACAACACCTTGAAACAGAGCACTCTTTATAGGCCTCTTTATGATGATTTTTTTTTTGTGTGTAATTTCAAATATTGTGAAGCAAGTGAATACCTGAAATTCAACAAAACCCTGTTTTTTTTTTGTGTGTGTTACGTCTATTATATTCTTTGCATAATGGATTTATACCCAACTCCTAAGATCATTCATCACACGTACAGTGCAATTATTCATGCACACTGAATGTACCTGTGAGGCAGTCCAACACCCTCTCGATCTTTGCTCTGCATTTGCAGCATTGCAGGTCTGCTGTGATAAGCAGTATCGTCATCTGTAAGCAAATACATGGAACAAACAGAGTTACATAGGAGAGGGAACCATTGAGTTCCCATTGAAATTTGAAACGAAACCATTTCGATAACACGTGTGCCGTGAATCTCCTTTGGTCTCCATGTGCTCACCTTCTTCAATCCTGAATAATGCTGTCGATGGGCATGCAGGAGTGAAGATTGCAAGGGAGAAGAAAAGAAGAATGCTGGTGATGGAGCACACGAGCTAGCAGAGTTGATGAACCTCAAGTGTGTTCTTTATATTCAGGACTTGTGTAGTCGAAATCCCAGAGGGATGGCACGGAAAAAGTTGGAAAGCTCTTGATCGAGAGGACAGTTCAGTCCTTCTCAGCAACTTTTTTTCTGAGCAAACTGTGTCCTCCTTCCTCTTGTGTAGCTACTCTCTCGTTTTCTTGCTTTTGGGCGGAATACTTTCCTACGTGCCTCAGAATTTTCTCAGGAAATGGCCAAAACACGCCCATCTGCGCGCGTGGGAGCTACTTGATTCTTTATAGTTGCATGAAAATGAAATGTTTCAATACAAAATCAGCACGCGGCAACCTTGTAGACACCGGCCTCAAGTGTTGCTGTTGTCTGGATGAGGTTTTGCGTGATTTGGAAAATATGTCATGTTTTCTAGTTAGTCTAGTGATAGAATGAATGGTAACAATATATAAGGGAGCAGCTAGTTTTCAGTCAGTTGAAAACCGCAGAGGCCTTCAGTCGAGCATCATGCACTGTATGATTTTAATTGGACGGCATCGGTACTGTCTTCTACCTCCCTGTCTCCTACCTCCCGATGCTCTTGCGTGCTGCTTCTCTCTCTCCAAAAATCCAAGAACGACGCGCTCCCCCACCTCCCGCCCTCCTTCCTCCGTCCCCAGGTCCGCAGCCGCTCCCCTCGCCGCGCTAACTCGTCGGCATCGCGCTCCCCCACCCCGGCCCTGCCCAACCGTCGTCTCCCGCCGCCCGCAAGGCGGCGCCACCGCCGCCTTCGCCTCCGCCGTCTCTCCCGCCACCACCGCCGGGCCGGCCTGCATCCCCCGAACCAATTTCTAAGGCCCGCAACCTGAAATCCTCACTCCGGTGGCAACCCAAGGGACCCTAACCTCCACACCCCCACCATTGCTGCTGCTTCTTGACCATCGTCGACTTTCAGTCAATTGAAAACTAGTAAATCTGATCTGATATTTATTATTATGTTCAAATAAGATGAATGATGAAAAAAAATTTAACGGTACTAATGATCTACTGGATGGGAGGCATTTCAGTCCAAACTTTTTAAATGACAATATATTATTTTCTTTCACGCCAACAGTGCCAGATCTGAATGTTGCTGGCTATGTGGGTCGAGATAAAGTACTCGGGGGCCACAATTGGGCCACTGGGAGCCTAGTGAAGCGTCGGAGAGTTGGATTAATTGAGACTGAAGAGTTGGGCCAGAGGAAGATTCAGCCTATACGATGTTGCTGCTCTGGTGGTACAAGGTTACGTGACGATTAGCATTGTAGTGATAAATTTTTCCATCACCGTTGGTATAATTTACTGACAGATAGATCCAAGCAAAAAATTGTTAGTACGTATTTTAATTACAACCTTTGTTGGTTTGTGACGCTCTGCTGCAGTCCTCTATGAAATACTCTCTCGGCTCTTTTTACGTGTCGTCATTGAGTTTGATTAAAAATTTTGATTACTCATATTTTATTTAAAAAATAGTTTAAATGTGTAAAATTAAAAATTAGGATTAAAAAACTTTTAATAATAAATTAAATTCTAACAAAACATTTAATATTTTTTATATTTTATAAAACAAGATGAATGGTCAATGTTATTAATCAAAGTTAATGACGACGCACAAATAAGAATGGAGGGAGTACTATCACATTAATTGCTTTTAGTGACGATCATTTCAAAAAATGTTACTGATCCGTGGTGAACAATGTAACATATCATGTATCCAAGTAAAATTCTATCACTATAACTCTACACATTTGAATTAACTTTTTGAACAATAAAAATTGTCAAATGTGATGTTAATTAAAGTCAACGGTGTCAAATATTCCTGAACTGACGGCGGAGTATATTGTAAATATAGCGACAATAAAAAATCCTTTTATTCTTAAGTACAACCTCTCTGAAAACTTGGAATTCTATAGCTATGATAATTATACATATCATATACGTCACATTTTCTTGTTTAGGTGCAGAACCAAGCCGGCTCTGCATAGGATGGACGCAAGGCGAGATCATGTTTCACACTTGGCATGCAGTTTACATGATGGCGCATGCGCCGTACGGTGGGTTGTCGTCGCAGACGACCATCGGGTACGGCATGGGCGGCGGGTAGCCGCCGCAGCAGCGGCAGGACGGCCACGTCGGGCACTGACACGCCGGCGGCGCCGGCTTCGGTGGCTCAGGAGCCGGCGGTGCTGGTTCTGGCGCTGGAGGCGGCGGTGGGGCCGGTGGTGCTGGCGGCGCCGGCTCCGGCGGCTTGGCGTGGCAGTGGCAGTAAGGCGGGGGGCAGCTACACGACCACGCGGGTTGTTGCGGCCACGGGTAAGGGTAAGGATACGGGTACGGGATAACGTTGCATGGCGGCACTGGTTCTGCTGGCTTGGGCTTCGGCTCGGGTTTGGGAGGAGGCGGTGCCGGCGGCGGCAGGCAGTAGCAGTACGGCGGGGGGCAGCTGCACAGCCACGGGTACGGGTAGTAAGGTAAGAGCTTGCACGGTGGCTCCGGCTTGGGTTTGGGCTTGGGTTCTTCAGGTTTGGGCTCAGCTGGCTTGGCGGGAGGCGGCGGCGGCTCCTCGATGCTCTTGATGATCTTGCCGGCCCTGCAGCAGAGCTTGGATGCTAGCTTGTCGGCGTCGAAGGGCCCCGACACCACCACCTTGTCCTTCTCGTACACGATCTTGTCGATCACGAACTCCCCGCTCTCTGCATGCGTGAACTCGGATACTATAGTTAAATATGTGAGGAGGCGATCGATCAAACTGTGGTCTAGCAGAACACGAACGACGACGATCGTAGCTCACTTTCGAGGACGAAAGGATTATTGCTGTACATACTATTCATATGTACGACGCGTACCTTGGAGGCGGCAGAGAACCTTCTGAATCTTGCTGCTGCAGCGGCAGCAGTCCGGGTCAATGGTGACGATCAGCGTCGGCATAGCACTGCAAGAAACAGAGGAAGAGCAGAATGCGTATCGTATGAAATCAACAAACGAATACGCGTATATCACCGGTGCATAAATAAGCGCGTGGGATATGAGATCTCTCTCACCTTCTCAAGGTGAGCCTGAGCGCAGGCAGCTGGATCGACAGCAGGCCGGGGTATGTATATGTGTAGGAGGCCGATCGATCAGTGAGGCTGCATGTTGTTGTAACAGAGCGATCAGTCGAGAACTCTCTAGATAGCAACAGGGATTAATTAGCATCGCTCGAGTCACTGTAGAAAAATTATGCAACAATACGTAGCGATGATGGAAAAGACGACTCCTCATTCAGGGAACGAAGCTGCGCACCATGTATGCACAGAAGAGACGGGCAGTAGCTAGCTAGTTAACCGTCAGCATCTGGCGTGGTGATCACGTCCGAGACCCAGAGAAGTTCATCAATGCCGTGTCTGAACAAAAAAAAATTAAACCTGACGCAATGGCGGCCAGGAAATTCAAGGTGTACGCGAGCCCGTACAGATCTGCTGCACCTGCACGACCGCTCTTGTCGTCACCAGATCGAAGGTCTGTGCGATCCGAGGACTGACAATGGCGGCACGGTCGATTCACACGGTGCCCTCTTGCTGCCGGTAGATCGTCGTCGTCGTCAGCTTCATTCCAAAGCAAGTTTTAATTTCAAACGTGTGCTTGGTAGAGGGCGACGATGATCCTGCAGGACGATGTGTATATGCGTGGTGTGTGTGTTCTAACTTCCAAGAGGAGCGAATGATAAGAGATGCAGAGGGGGCTGGTGCGAGTTAGTAGGCAGTGTGTACTTCTCTACCGCTACAGCTCTTGGCCACTGTACGTCCTCAATAAGTTGTTGGATGACTTGCTTGGTTGGTATCTTTATAATGGCCGCCTACTATGACACTGACGGTCTTTTTTAAAAGAAAAATACACGCCGATATACATATACCAGTACTCATTGTCTATATGATTACAAAATCTCCATCTCTATAATCGACTCATATCAACCTGTCGTGTATATGGTATGTTGTCGAACGTGTCACTCCTAAAGAGGGTGAGAGAGAATGTAATACCTCTCAACCTGTTTAGATGGGGTGAGAGTCAACATTTAGAGTGAGCTACACAATACATGTAGGTGCAATTGACGGATCAGTAGCTATATATAAAGAGCCCTGTTACGGTGAATTACACTACTTTAACACATAAAAATATTTGTAATTAATCCTGACCCTTAATTTATAAGAGTAAAATCGTCTTTTACTATATTATCAATATATTTACGATACTTTACCGTTTGGGTATAATCCAAATCGTTCTCATCGACTCTTTGCTATCGCTGTCTTACGTTCTGCCATCGACTCACCAGAGTCGCCTTCATGCCAAATTCATCGTCTTCATGCCTAGATCTGTGACTGTCATACATATATCCGTCACCGCAATACCCAGATTCGTCGCCGCCATATCCAGATTCGCCGCCACCAATGACAGATCCACTATCGCCATGTCCAGATCCTTCACTGTCATGTTAAGATCCATCGTCGTCATGCCAAGATCCAATGCCGTCATGCGGGGCCTATGAGTCCACGGTGTCATGAGGTGCCGCACGACTTCTTGAGGAGGCGACGGCGACGGCCTCGCATTGCATCATAAAGATTGATTCATGTGTGAATAATTATTTTATAATATTATTATTTTTTTAATTCCTAAACTATCCTATAATATTTAATAGTATATTATTATTATACTTAACAATACTTGATGATTATAACTGATATACATCATTAGATCAGAAAAAATAAACGGTCTATATTAATTTCAACCCATCGAAAAGGTACTCATGTATAAAATGAGGTTTCGAATATAGTAATAAACTTGTCATTGTTCGTCTTTAATATCAGTTTTAAAATCTGATTCCACCAATAAATTTCTTATAAATAAATCTATAAAATAAGATCTCACTTGACTAACGAAATGCAAGATGGCGCCACCATGGCCGGCCCCACGGCTCAGCCTCCCACCGCCGTACGACTCCCTCCCCGACCTCTTCCTTCGCTGCCAACGCCTCCCTCTCCGCTGCCTCCTAGCCGCGCACGCGCTCGCCGCCGTCGCCGGCCACCTCTCGCACCCGAACCCGCGCGCCCACACGCTTCTCCTCCTCGCCTACTCCCGCCTCTCGCGCTCTCGCCCCGCCGCGGTCCTCATCCTCTTCCGCTCCTCGCTCCGCCTTTCCGTGGCCCCCACCCGCCACTCCCTCCCGCTCGCCGTCTCCGCCGCTTCCTCGTCCGCCTCACACCTCCGGTTGGCCCTCTCCCTCCACGCCATCGCGGTGGCCCGCAGCCTCCTCCCGTTCCAGCACGTCGCCAACGCTCTCGTCTCGCTCTACGCTAAGAATGCGCTCCCGGACTCCGCGCGCAGGGTGTTCGACGGGATGCTCGACCCGGACGTCGTCTCCTACAACGCGCTTGTGCACGGCTACGTCAAAGCCGGGCGGCTGGTGCTCGCTCTCCGGGTGTTCGAGGGGATGCCCCTGCGGGACGCCGCGTCGTGGGGCACCGTGGTCGCCGGGTGCGCCAAGGCCGGGTGGCTGGAGGAGGCGGTGCGACTATTTGACAAGATGAAGGAGGAGGGTTTGGATCCCGACGACGTCGCACTGGCCGCAGCCCTGTCGTGCTGCGCACAGCTCGGGGCACTGGAGAAAGGGCGGGAAGTGCACGAGTGTATCAAGCAGAGCAGGCCCCGGCCGAACGTGTTCTTGTGCACGGGCCTTGTTCACCTCTACGCCAAGTGTGGGTGCCTGGACGCCGCGAGGGAGGTGTTCGAGGCGTGCCCCGACAGGAATGTGTTCACGTGGAACGCGCTCATTGTCGGGCTGGCTATGCATGGCCATGGCACCGTGGTGCTGGAGTACTTCCATCGGATGCTGGCTGACAGAGTTCGGCCGGACGGGGTCACTTTCTTGGGGGTGCTCATCGGTTGCAGCCACGCCGGCCTCGTGGGCACGGCGAGGGGACTCTTCTGTGAGATGGAATGCGCGCACAACGTGCCCAGGGAATTGAAGCACTACGGGTGCATGGCTGACCTGCTCGGTCGGGCCGGACTCATTGAGGAGGCCATGGACATGGTCGAGAAGATGCCCATGGAAGCGGACTTGTATGTGTGGGGAGGTATACTTGCCGGCTGTAGAATGCATCGGAACGTAGAGGCTGCTGAGGTGGCCGCTCGGCATCTGTTGGAACTGAACCCGGACGACAGTGGTGTGTACTCTGCCATGACTGGAATCTATGCAGATGCTGGCAGATGGGAGGATGTTGCGAGGGTTAGAAAGTTGATGGATGAAAAGATTAGTCAGAGGAATGTTGGCTGCAGTACAATTGCAACAGAACATGAAGATTGCACTGCTATACTGAGCTAATCCTGCCATCATTTATCGACGTGGAATGCATCTAGGAAACCAAGTGCAAATTGGTTTTGGAAGACTCTGGGTATTGCCGTTACAGTACTGCCAACGACCCAAGGTATGTGCTTCGTGGATTTGTTTGACAGTAAAGCTTATCTTTCTATGTTATTGCCGATATTGTTATTGATTGTTGTGGTACTCTGGTTCGTTTCTGCAGGGCCCTACGCCTCGACCACTACTTAACCCTTTGCCAACCTTTCTTGCAATGACAAGAAGCTATCCTATGAGGTGTTGCCTTCGTGCAAGAGATTACAGATCCACGGACTTTTATGCGATGTAGATATATCAACTGCATATACTGGTCCTGACAGAGCGCTAAGCTCTTTGTTCTTGTCATGACGAGCATGTCCATCCCATTGTATTTCACAGAGAATGTAATTTGAAACCAAATAGTTTCATAGAGGATAAACAGCTAGAGATTGTGCATTCATAACTCCTATTAAAGAGAGGGGGGGGGGGGGGGGGGGGTCTTGTTTGGGTTGATATTATGTATGCATTTGAAATGGGCAAGTAAACTTTAATCAGGGATCGGTTATTTCAAAATTATTTCCCCCTTGTCGAATGGACTCCAAGGATATCAACCATTTTAAATTCGTAATACTGCAAAGCAGGTCCTGTCAGTACAATGACTAACTACCCGTCGACTGCTTATATCATCGTGCAGTATTCCCATCGTTGGAGTACTGGATCAAAGCACTGATCCAGATCCAGACATTGTAAATCTGCTGCAGCTTTGCATGTTCTCTCTTCACAATTTTGTTATGCAGAGTTTGTAGCGGTATCAGTACCAGAGATGAAGACAAAGACTATCACATTTGCAACAACCTTTTTTATTTTGTCTGAATCAAGTATACAACAAAGCTTTCATGTACGGAATGGCTACACAGATGCTATCCAAGGAGAAATGTAAATATGTCCCTCAATGAGATGACTCCTTCCACAAATCTGGTAGATGGTTCAATAACCACAAGCCGCCGCACCCCTGATGATAATATAGTGTGCACCAATGATTTATATCAATTTCTCACTAAGGGTTTCTCTAAAACTGAAATGGAATTGCTCCTGATGTGACGATGCGCATGTATCATAACTTATTACCTGGAATAGACAATTGCTCCAAGACTTCAAGCAAGGTACTCGTCTGCAAACAAGTATGGCTCTGTCTTCGGCCATTCACCTGGTACTGCACATCCAAAGCCTGCAAAAGACGAATAAAAGATGATAATGAAAACATTTTCTCAAAGGTGACCAATTCTGGTTTATGTAAAGGCGATGCATGATGAAATACAAAAATATAAGCAACATCCATTGTAAAGTGGACAAAATTTTGCCAGCCAGATCTGCACCAAGACTTTACAATCTTAAAGCTTGACTCTGTTTCTTGGGTACATCTACTGTTTTAACTGCTTTGATTCAAACTTTTTACATGCGGACTAAGTGTGGACCAGCAGTCCATTCCTGGGGGTTCTGCTACCACCATAAGATGAAACCCAACGAATGCTAGAACTTGCATTAACACCACTCAACATGTGCAGTTCTTTAATAGCTAAATTATTTTTCGGTTCATGTGTTTGGTCCTTAAAACTTATGCCATTTATATGATGATTCTGACCCATAACTAAATATAATGAAGTTAACTTCAGCACAACACAGTCAAAACCACCATGTGGTCTGATTTTCCAGTGTGAGCGTGGGAGTTAAATAGCCAGTTTCATAGCTTCGACTTTGGACAAATACTTCTTTCCACTGTCAATTATACATCTGATGAACAAACACTGATGTATATTTCTTGAGTTGAATAATGCTTATCAAAATGAAAAAAGGATAATTGTAGTTTTCGAATAATCTAAGTACACAAATGTATATAATGCCAAATAAAAGAAAACTGGCATAATAAAAATCAAGAGGCAAGAAATTACATTTTGCACGGTGATTTGTTCAAGTTCAATGCGAGCATAAACATCGTTCTTTGCCAGAGCCATGATATCACTGTGAAAACAGGGAAGAATTCAAAAATAATATACTCCAAGTAAACAATAAAAAAGATAAATATCCGTGGCCAACATTTATTTATATAGTGCCTCAAAAGATCATGTCCAATATAATCTTTGATAAAATGAACTTCGAAATCAGAGGCATGTTACATAGAGATCTAACAAAGAACAGGCAAATAAAAGTTCATTTTATCAAAGAACAATCTTGACTACTTTTATTCGAAAACATACCAAGGTTATACCAAATGAACCTATAAGATTCTGATGCGTAAGAAAAACATAACTGATAGCTTTTGATGCAGAAAAAGAACATGAGCATGATATTTAGGGCTGCAGTAAAACAATCTCTAGACGGTCTGTCATGGGTAGCCTATTAGGGGTCTTGGAGAGGCCGCGCTGCTTGGGTTCAGGGCCAATTAATCAAGGTTCATGACACGGTCAAAGCATTTTGATCACAGGATGATCAGAAAATTGGAATCAGTGCTGATTAACTTGGCAAATATAAGTTTACCAGCTTCCCCAATTTTCATAAAAGCTCAGGAAGGCAGTATGGCCGATCACGAGACAAGTATTTTGTGCACCATCTGAAATTTTGAGAAAGGTAAAAAGTACTTCTCTGTTCTTTAAATGTTGTTGTTCAGACAACATCACCTAGTTCTTTTTTAGTTTAAACCTCCTGTCTGAAACGACATCATTTTGTGGACGGAGTATAAATTAGGATTTCAGTGGATTTACAGAAGTATTTCCTAGAATAGAATATCATTAACCTCAAAGTTGAATCCACAAATAATAGCTAATCAATGTAATCAGATCAGAAATTCAGAGCACACAACCTTTCACGATAAGGAGTCCAAGCTGCCTAAAAGCTTTAGTTCTTTTCTTTTATTTTATTTGTTCTCTAGGTAACAATAAAATTCAGCTAAGGACTGAGTTCTAGATAAATAAGCTTTTTTCCATGGGTTGTCGATTCAAAGTCCCAGTGGAACACTTCATCTGACTCAGGCCAATTTATGTCATGGTTAAAAAACAACAGAAAAGGGTAGCAATACAGGTACAGCGAGAGCTGATGTTATAGCATGCAAACCTGAGTGAGTAGACATCACGGAAGGACCCATTATCATCAACTATGGGAATTGAGCTTACTCTATCTGGAGGAAATAAATCAACGTAATAGATCAATTCAATAGATGTTTAGTTAGAAACATGTGAAGTATTATTGACAGCAATATTAAGGTCAGATGAAACACATGCAGTTCAAAAATATTAGGTTTAACAGGAAACATAAACAAATTTAGAAAATGAGTTTCAACTTGTTCAGTACGACATTATTGCGCACATGACAGCTGACAGGCTGACAGCTATGTAACATAAATCTTTCTGAATTCCTACAGCTAACAAATAGCTCAACAAATTCTCAATTCTCTAGAATATTACTTCTTATCGAGCTGCTTTAGCAGCAAATTAATCAGCAAAAGTAAACTGTAGGAAACATCATATGTGCATCATCAATGTATCAATTAAATAAGTGCACTTGCTGGCTGCACAAATTAGCAAGTTCTGCAAAAGAGGCTTGCAGTGCTGCCCAGATTTGAGTAATACATGATTCAGATAGTTGCCTAAGTCAGCCAATTAACTGAACGACCCATGAATTAGTCGCCTAAGTCGCGCATCGACCACCCGGATCGAGCACTGCCAACCGATACATCGATTAATCACCGATAATCGGGTGATTTAAAATATGGGTTTGCAGAAATAGGACAACTAAAAAACTGTTAAATGATTATATTCAAATTAACGAAAAGGTATGAGCAAATGGAAAAAGGGAATATTTCCTGTATCAATTAAAAACAATTACCAGTAATCTAAAGCATTACACGAGGCTTGTGTACGTTCAATGGTACAATTTAGCCCACATCTTCATTGTGGTATTGAGATAGTTATTTCCTTATACAATAAAAAACTAATCACATCCTTAGGATCTTTTTTTCTTGAAAACACAGGAGAATCACATCCATAGGCTCATTATGCTGACAGCAATAGTCATTTATGTTCTTATGAACCAATTGGGAATAATATGACTACTGCATACTAAATGCCAACGTACCTCGAAGCAACAAATCCAGACAGGAATTCAAAGGAGAATTCAGTTGCAAAGTTCTGAGTTGTCTGTTACTTGTCCTGCCTGTGTGTGGAGACCATGTGCCAACAGGAATACTGACAAGCTGACTTCGCAAGAATGAACAACCTTCAGGCTGTTCTTGTAGCTTCGAGCAAAGAACTACAAATATCATCAAGATAAATGTGAGCTGAATTCGACAGACTAGTGAGAATTCAATAATTAATATGCCAGAATAGTCTTATAGACCAATATCATACATTTCAAAATCCCTGGAAGGGATGCAAGATTAAGTACAGGCATCCCTGACGAATCTGGCGATGACTTAAAGATCGGAACCGAAGATATTTCATTTCTGATTATAGTTAGTGCCACGTCCACTAAATTATCTGAATCTTTAACCTGAAGAAAGACATGCACCACTATAAGATTAAATAAAAAAAAGTAGTACTAAAATATTAAACTCCTAATATAGAATATCAAAAAAAAGAACTCATTTTAAGCCTTAGCAGCATCAATAGTCAACTTTAATTCTTCTGATGCAAGAAAGCACTAAGATTAACATTGAAGACGCAAAAAAAAAAAAATCAAAGATTTTACATACATAATGTATTTTCCTATTTCAAAGGTGCTGTTCGTGAAACTGTTTATACAAGAAATCAAACAGAAGAACTCTAGCAAATATATGGAAAATACATGAATTAATGGCCTTCTCGGCATCGCAGCACCATCAGGCCCCACATAGAACTGCAGTTTTGCCTCTTTCCAAGAAGAAATGGGATGCATTTCAAGCTCTTCATGACCGAGAGCTCTAATGTTTCTCTGCAACTGTATATAAAATTATAACAGTAATGTAAAATAGTTTCAAGGAAAAAAGTAAAACACACAATAACTGATACCCACCTTTCTCAAGATTAATACAAAATCTGATGCAGTGAGCATGCCAGTTATGGTTCCCTGATTCTCATCCCAAAGAGGAACCAAAGGGAGGCCCTAAAAAACACAAAAGCCTTAATTGCATGCTACTCCTACGTTATTTAATCAGCAAAAGGGACAAATCAAATGTTGCCTGGAGGTCCACATTCCACACAACATGCAAATATACCAAAAAAATGATGTATGGTTCAGAAGGAAAAAATAACACCTTTATAGGCATAATTATGTGTTTTTCATAGTTATCTCAGTTCTGAGTGGAGAACTTAATCGATGCCTGGTATGTGGGTGCAGATGTAAGAAAAGCCTGCTTCTATTCTAGGACCTCTTGTTGTTCTTTTGACTGCAAAAAACAAACAAGCAAGCAAATTTGTTTGCTGTCCATTTTTCATAGTTAATTCAGCTCTGAGTGCAAGAAAATTATGCTGTTAAGGGTATAAGAGTCTTATTAGGCATTCTTTCCATATTGTACTCACGTAACCTATGAGCCCATATAGTCCCTATGGGGCTATCCTTTAATACAAGTTCTATTCATAACACAGTATCTGGTTAGGCTTCATTCTCCCTCCCCATAATCGATCTCCTGGTGTGGTGCTTCCGTCACCGCTCATCGCCATCGTTTTAAATGAAGGTATAGATGAAAGAAATGTCTGCTTCTAGGAGTTTTTATTGTTCGTTCAATTGCAAAATGTAACAAGAAAAACAAATTCAATTGATCCTTAAATGCATCAAGAAGCTGCAAGCACATTTTTTAAACTGAGCAAATCTCGCAAGCACAATACACATACCTCGTCATGCATTATTTTAAATGCTTGCTTAACAGGAAGCTGAGTGTCCAAAATTGGTAACTGAAATGTTAATATGAAGTAGCATTAGTCACATGATCTGAAGCAAAGATCTTATTCAAGAAAGAATCTAACCTTTTTTTTTTTTTTGAGGTCAAGAATCTAACCTTGCTAGAAACAGGAATAACGTCATATATGGTACTATGTAATAAAATTGCAGAAACCCGATGGCGGAAAACTGCTAAGTGCACGCCTGAGTTTTGAGGTTGTGGTTCTGGGGGCATCTGTTTGTATAACCAGAGCATATAAGAGACCATTAGTTATTATGAATATGCAAAACAGAAAATACAATGTCAAACGTATCAGACATACTGTTGTCAAAATGGTACCCTCATCCATATTAATTCCTCTGACCGAAGAAGGCTCTGGCTGCACAATAGTCTGTGCATTGTTTTCCACAAGCACTTCATTACTGATCAATCCATATTCATCACGTACACAGGGTTTCGTCTCATCACACCTCCAGACACCATCGATCAAAAATCGGTACTGAATTACACCAAAAGACCACATAAATATATGTAACGCACAAAGAAAAGACAAAGGATCATGAAAATTTTCTATGCATATGCCTGGGAAGTGCTATAAAATATTAACAGAGAAACTTAAATGTACACAATATCAACAATGTGGATAACATGCTTAAGTGGTTTGCTAACCAACAAATGGAACAAAACAATCAGACGGCCAACATTTTGAGAGTTATATGATTCCAGAAGATGAACCATAATTGGATCAATAGTTTTTAAATAAATAAATAAATAAAAACAGAAGAAGAACAAGACCATCAATAATCAAAACTATTAGGGCACGCCAAAATAGGACTTAAAAAAGGATCTTGTAGAAATAGTGTAAAATTGTCTTTTGCCAAATATATAAGTAATTTAAAGGAAATGAAAGGGCAGCCCGGTGCATATAGCTCCCGCTTGCACAAGGTCCGGGGAAGGGTCCGACCACTTAAGATTCTTTCGTAATTTGTACGCAGCCTTCCCCTGCATTTCTGCAAGAGGTTGTTTCCAGGACTTGAACCCATGACCTCATAGTCACAAGGCAACAGCTTCACCACTGCACCACGGCTCCCCTTCAGTTAACGAGACGAAATAGCCCAGAGCCCATTATTGTGACTAACAAGTATTAACAGTCTCTGGAGAAATGGAGTAAAATTTCTATTTACAGAAGCTGTTACGTAAACAGCTAAAGCCACTGAGATAGTGAAGAGGAGATTGGTCCCCCCCTATTCCAATGCCAGGTCAGCCCATTCAAATCTTTCTAAAGCTTAATCTCTAGTAATTTTCCAACATAACTTTTACGTCCATGAAAAAAATTATATCTTTTATTGTAATTAATGATAGAGGGTGGGCCTGGCACAGTGGTAGTCTCTAGTTCTCTAAGCTTGTGTCCTGAAGGTCCTAGGTTCAAATCAGCCTCCTTTCAAAATAAGCAAGGGGAAGGCTGCCTGGAAATTCCCATCCCCAGACCCAACAATGTGTCGGAGCTTTCAGCACTGGGTACGCCCTTTTATTGTAATTAATGATGCAACTCCAGACTGAAACACTATGTTCCCAAAGAAGGCAATATGACCGGCATTTTTCATCTGGCAACTGCGTTGTAATACAGACAATGGAAAGGAACAAATAACATGTGTGTGGATCCATATCGTTGAGATAAAAAAATGTGTAACTTGTACAACGTGCATTTCCTATCAGATTACCATTTCAGCATTCAGAGCAATCTGATCTGACGTGTCATGATAAAATCCAGCAGATATATCTGGTATGAACAGAGACAAAAAGGGACGAGAACCGACAAGATTTCCATTACGTGTGCAAGGATCACCAGCCCCCTGGTGCATGTTTATGCCTGATCGCACAATTCCGGTGCCTCAACTTCCATCCATCCTGACTACCAACCAACCGCCGATGGATTGCCACCACCACCCCCCGACATCAGACAGTGCACGAGACATGAAGCAAAATCAAACCTGGGCTCTCACCGAACTCAATTCTAAATGATCATGCCGAATCAAGGACACGCAGACCGAGCTACCAGAGCGTACTGACAAGCGGTAGAATAATAACAGAATCAACAAACCAACAAACCGTCCGAGAAATCCGAGCAGGTACCGACCTGGTAGACCCCTGGGGGCAGATCGAAGACGACCTGGAACTCGGTTCCGACCACCGCCATGGGGCACTCCCTCCACCTGCGACACGACAAAACAAGAGGAACGCCGAAACGATCAGAGACAGCATTACATCCCTCGGACGCCGCGACCCCTGAACGCGGGGCGGGTGGAAGAGAATAGGCCGCCGCCTCTCCGGCGCCGGCAACCCTCAAGACGGGGACCTTTTTTTCGGCGGGACTCACCCTGTGAAGCTGCCGCAGAAGGACGCCCGGCTGCCGCCGTACCGCCACGAGAACTGCTGCAGCACCATGGCCGGCGACGAACCCTAGTGAGGGAGGGGAACGAGCGAACGAGCGGGCGGGTGGGCGGCGCCGGCGCCCCCGACGCCTGGGGAGCCCACCGTACGACCGACCGAACTCTGTAGCTAGCGGAGCTCGCTGGCCGAGGAACCCGAGCCCATCAGTGGAGACCGGCCGACCCGGATTATATGGGGGCGGGGGAGGTGAGGGGGCGCAGGGGAAGAAGGGAAGGGAGAGAGGGAGGGAATTTGGCGTGAACGGGGGCAGAACGGAGCAGAGAGGGAGTGAGGAGAGAGAGAGAGAGGGAGCGCTGGCGTTGGAGCGCGTGTGGGTGTTGCGGGGCGTCCCCCTCGTTTTGTTTGCTTGCGCTTTGTGTTGGTTTTGGTTGTTGGAGGCTGCGGGCGCCGTTGCTTTGCTTTGCTGCGGCTGCTGTTCTTTTCACTCTCTCGCTTCGTGTTCCTCCTGCCTTATTCTTCGTGCACTGAATTCCTGGGGGGTGATTTCTTCTGCTGCTGGTGTGGTTTCTTGGGCCGGCTGGTGATGATTGGCCGTTGCTTTGCCTTTTAGGGGTTGAGCGGGTTTTCTCGCTCCTCCGTGGTATTATATGATTTCTCGAGTCCTTTATTACGTGGTCACGGTACTTTCACCTTCATACACATTCACGTGCTTTATTAAAGAGATATTGAAATATTCTTAAAAAAAACACGGTGCATTTTCGCGGTAAGCATGCTAATACACTACGAGTCGAGATGAAGGGTTACATGATGGTGCTCTCTAGCCAAAAGATGTTTTTACAGATTATCGTAACTCCAATGACGTCAATAAAAATAGCCTTATATGTGACAAATAAAATATCTTTAACGTGAAGTCTCACAAGTACTCAGTATTCTAGGCTGCAATGTTAAACGTACGCACTTTATGTGCTCGGTTTAGCTTACAAGTCATGTAGTTATCAAAGAGATATTGAAATATTCTTAACAAAAACATGCCGTATTTTCGTGACAAACATGCTAATACACTACGTGTCGAGGTGAAGGGTTGCATGATGGTGCTCTCTAGCCGGAAGATGTTTCTACAGATCATCGTTAGCTTCAATGACGTTAATAGAGGAAGCCTTATATGCGTGACGAATAAAATATCATTGACGTGGAGTTTCACAAGCACCCGATATTCTAGACTACAACGCTAAACGTATGTGTTTGATGCGCTCGGTTTAACTTACATGTCACGTCACCGAAAGAAAGAGTTTGTGTGGTATTGAAGCATTTATTAATTTTCGTGTTGATATATTTGATGAAAGAAGTGGAAAATGCATTTAGCTTTTCTAAATACGTTTTTTTATATAGTACTACCATTTTCTAAACACAATTATGTTGAATTGTACTTAGTACTTAATACAAACATGTGGTAATTGTTTTTGGAGTAAATTGAATGGTAGGTACAATAACTTGTAGGCTAGGTGTGTCTAGGTCCAAAGCCAACTAGTACACGATACTCCAATAAACCATTACCAAAACAGTCTGTTTTCCTCGATTTTCTAGATTTGTTTTTAAGGAAGCGTGATAAAGGAAGATGACCACAGTAGGCTCGATGTACAAAGCTCTATGATTATACTGTATACATTCATGTCGAAAAGCGTCTAATAAACACATCTTGATGATCTTGTTGCATAAGATCTAAAATTAGGAAAAAGCATCTACTCTAATTCAATACTTATATTTCCTCTACCTATCGTTATGACGAGGGGAGGAACAATACAACCCTACTAAATTGATGTAGTAAGTGAATCAAATTGGTTTAATCTAGCGTTATATGGTCAATGTATCACATACATATATAAAGTTTGAATCTTATAGACAATTTTGTACACAAAGATAACGGATAACAGACGAGTATATATGACAATAACTTTTATGAGAAATACATTTTATTCGTAAAAATGAATAAAATGTGTTTAAATAACATTATTTTAAATTAGTTAGTTTTTTATCAGATTCCAAATTAGTTAGTTGAGAGAGAGACACAGAGATAGAATGATTTGATACCACTAAAATTTTTTTGGCACTAACATATATGGCAATGTTTTATGTCTATGAACACTTGTGATTGTTCATCTCCTCATCATCTCTCTTTTGCTTTCATCATCCCATCCTCCATTTGAGCTCTAAAATGTGCCAATCGATTATGTGTTCACTCGTGCTAGCTCAAAGTCACCAGTTGAGGTATTGCAAGTGATACGAAGAATAAGAAGTTTTTATTCATATTTTCATAACATTTCAATATAATTGAGATTCTAATATAACTTATCTCAAGGACAAAACATAGATCTGTCCTATTTAATTTTAGAATTTTTAATGAGTTCAACGAAGATTAAAGTTTCTGACAAGTGGGATTAAAGTTTCTGACAAGTGGGTAGGGTTTTTTTATATATTATAGTAAATATGCCCAACTTTTCTAAACTTTACATTTCCTAAGGATGGAAATATATTAACACAAAAAATTGCTGACCAAACAAATCTCACTATAAGTATCTCAATCAATCATTTTTTGTAAAGATTGTTCAGAAAACGTCTAATTGGACTACCACATGATGAACAGCGGACTGGCTCACTTTAAAAAAATTAGATATGCATGAACCATAATCATTCACTGAAAGTCAGTAGCGAAAACTTATATTGATCATAGATTTACCAAGGAGTAATGGCTAATATTTTGGAATTTTCACAGCACACTTCTTGCGGCACCTGGGCTACTTTGTGGGATAACATAAATTACTCTTGGACTCTGCTTGTTTCTTGACGTACAAAAAAGGAGTTGTGCTCGTGTTTTTTCTTCTGAAATGATGGAATCCAGCATAACATATGGGTGCTCTTGTCAATCTCAGGTGAGCAGCCTACATTGAAGAACATTATTATTTCGACGATGGGACGTAATGAATTATTTAAGTTAGTGAGGCATAAGCGCCCACTCTTCATTAGCTTAGGGAGATTGTAAGTTTCTAAAATAGTGCTAAATATACCGGTGACGTACTAGCTAGGTCCAAAACTGGTGGGGTTGAATAAACGCGCACGATAATAGGTCCATTGTAATAAATTTATTACGCTGGAGCAAGATTAGCAAACTTCAAAAAAATGCATGTGTCCCAATCGTAGTATTGAGTAAATGTTTTTTGTTTAGGTTTTTTGTCCCTTCTGTTGATGTCAAAAGTAAACGGTCTTAGATAGACTCGATACACACTCAAATCATATATATACTTGCTCGTGTATATATACTCTCATCATGTTCTTTATTTCCAATTGCCAAATTCGGAGACTAGGCTTCCCACACCATTCTTATATTTCCAAGAAATACGTACGGACCTACAGTAACTACCTAGCTTCGAGCTTCCCCACCCTTACGAGCTAGTAGCTATGTGGACCTTCGAGTAACAACAATTATAGCACAATATAAAATAACAAAAAAGTTGACATGGGTACTAAATTCTAGAAGGAAATTAAAGAAAAAATTGGAGTCTAATATTGCTACTATATATACTTGAAAAAAGTCCATGAACCTTGAAGACATGAATGAATATAATAGCGCTTGCTCAGCAAGTTTATTTCGTAGGGAGGTTTAGCAATGCACCGAGACCTTCTTTCCTAGGGACTTGTGCACCTTTCGTGCACACAGGAGGACTGATAAACAACGACTTCTAACTGATTGATGTACCGCCTCTGTTTTCTTATTGTTGATTTTTTAATATAAATTTATACAAAAAAAAGTTAAAAATAAAAAAAACGAAAGTAGTATCTTTTTGTCTTAACGAGTGGCCTATACCAAGGCGATGAGTCAGCGGTGTCATATATAGATAGCTACACAGTAGTACATAAGTTTGTTCGCTGAAATAAACAAGAGCAGTAATATTTTCAGAAAAGAATAACCAACGAGGCAGAGCAGAAAGCTGCATGCGTTGGGAGAGAGCATTAAGAAGAGACGGCAATAGCAAGAAATCGGAAGTTATCCGGAAGCAGGTTAATTTGTCAGCACAAGAAAATGAAATGTTACAATCAGATAGTAGCTCCAATAGGCGTCGATGATTGCGATGAGACAGTGGATGGTCAACTAGAGACAACGTACTAGTAGCTAGTTTAAACGATTACTCGTAACACCTGAGCGACTAGAACACGAAAACGAAAAGTCAGAGGCTCAGAGCTAGAGAGGGCGGGAGAACCTAGTTTCATGCCCGAAACGGAAACCCGTCCGTAGTAGTAGTACGTAAGTAGGGCCCCTACCACATACAGGAGTACTAGCATGTTGTGGTTGCGTCTGCTGCTGCTGCTGCTGATGACGATGATGTAAAAAATTCCGGTGCAGTTCTCAAAACGATGGATTTGTGAGATCGGAAAAGTCATGATATGGCCATACTAGGGTAAGCAATATAGTATCGTCGTCTTCTCGAAAAGAAGAAATAGTATATCGAAGAAGGATGGGCCAGGAGAGAGGAAAGGGAGAAAGCGACCAGCCCGCTGCGGATACATACTTTGCTGGCTCTTTCCCTCCCTCCTGCGATCCAAGGAACATGGGCCTAATTCCAGACATCTGTTGGGGCGCATATCTGACTCTGATCGAGGCCTATTTTTACGCGGACTGGACCGGATCGGGCCTTGAGGAAAACACAACCCAGCTAACATTGTCTGCGCTGTTAGTATTAGTTCTCTCAGACACACACCGACACTCACAAAGATGAAAAAGGAAAATAAAAGCAGCAGATACAGCACTTTGTCTGCACTCGCACTCCAGATTTAAACACTTTGATTTGTTTTCCCGTATTTCTAGTCTATTATATGCCCATCCTTTGGAAGCAGTGACACTTAATTATAAAATCTTCTGTTTGGACAAGACACAAGAGGAAGTACCAGTCGTATAAACTAATAGTACAATGAACAGTCTCGAGGGTTTGGAGCTGGTAGTCGTTATGTGAGCTCCGATTGTCCAAAACAACAATGACGGACGGGCGACGGGACAGGTCAACAGGTCGACGCTGGAAAGTTGCAATGCAATGCAACCCCGTGTTTTTCTTTTCTTTCTGTACTGTAGTCTGTAGTACATGGTCGAAAGACAAGTTGGAAACTGTGTTTTTCGTTGCTTTCTGTACTTTCTTAGATGTACGCGTGTAGCGGCGGCACACCAAAGCTCCCTCCTTTCTCCACCATCAACAACGACGACCCAATCGGCAATCGATCCATCTCCGCAAACCGATCGATCAAGCAGCGCACTCTTTGTCAGCACCTCTCTCCTTCACCGCCGTCGGCTGGCCCGCACAGTCAAAGCGGCACGTGCGGCACATGAGCTAGTAAAACACACGTCCCGTGCAGCAGCTTCGCACATCAGAGGACGATCGACACTATAGGTATGGGACCATGCTTCAAATTAAGCGGTGAACAATCGCTCAAGAAGATCACAAGAGAGAACGCGCGCGGTGCCATATCGTCTTCCTCGCCTTTTGGATCGTCGTCGAAGAGCGAGCGCGACGGGTCGAGCGACGATGGCGACGCGTCGATATGGATGGATCGATCGATCCATCGGCGGCTAGCTTAGGGCGGCTCGGTCGCCGGTCTTCGATCGATCGGCCACGGCGACGTTGTGGGCGCACACCGTGCGTGCGTGCGTGCGTGCGTGCTGCGGTCAGCAGAACCAGACGTTCTCTTCTCTCGCGCCGGCCGGCTGATATATGTACACAAGTACTACGCTGGTTTTGCATTCTTGAGCTACTCTACTGTCCCTGGATTTACTTTGACGCGAACGAAGCTGGAAATAATATCTGCCTGTGCGCGCGTACGTGGGCCACTGAGGATCGTGCATGATGATGCTCATGCAGGGACAAAAACTGCCCGGCGATCTTGACTAACCCCATCCCGAGCCCGCATGACTACTACTAGTAGACGAGGAGAGGAGGGATGGATTCACGTCACGTGCGGCCCTAGCTCACTGACCACCAACAGTGCTCATCAGCCTCGCTATCCGCCAATCTGCTACTCCTCTGCAGACCGGTACAACTAGTACAGTGCTACGCCAGTCGAACGGGGGGTTGCTTGCTGCTGTGCTGCTGCGGTGCTGCCTCGCTCATGGCTCATGGCTGATGCCATGCCATCCGAAGATGATCCAAATCTTGGCTCGTGAACGCCTGCATTAATTTGGCAGTTAGTAATACTGTAACACAGATCAAAGATTCAAAGACCACGCGTCTCCTTTCTTTCATTTTCCTTGCCTCGTGCACGGAGATTACATACCAGTGTCATAAGTATTATTTCCTCCGTATGTAAGTTTCATCGCAGCTACATCGTTACCTTTGACCATATTCATCTTATTCAAATAATCATTTAATTATATAAAGGTAAATATAACACAATATGTGATATTTATCGCACTTTCTAAACAAGACGAATAATTGAAATCGACGCTACGACAACAAATATTGAAGTACGGAGGTACTATATATTTTCCCGTACGACGATGGTGTCCACACGAATCGGAATAAATTAATAAACGAGCTAGCTTCCAATATACAATGCCTTGAATTTTCTACTACATATTTTTGGATCTCACCCGAGGAAAGCGGTAACCTGAAACGAATAACTCACTGATGATTCGATCATCCACAATTCAATATTCAAGAAAAAAAAAGCAATAATAGAGTAAACAACTTGGTTCAAATAATCCATAAATCGCTTTCGTAGGAGAGAAAAAGGATATGCCGGTATATACTTTGAACCGTGTCATTTCTTCTGCACATGTCCATTCCAACTTAACTTTGCCTTACTGCTTACCTCCGTTTTTTTATATTTTCACTATCGGATCCGCCTCCATTGCCGTGTGCCAGGGGCACTCCGCGAAGCTCAGAAAACACTCGGCAAAGCGTTTGCCGAGCATGGCCGTCGGCAAAGAACACTCAGCAAAGATTTTGCCGGCAAAAGAACCTTTGCCGAGTGTAATCTTTCGGGCACTCGATAAAGGTTTTGTCGAGTGTCCTTTTTGCCCTTTGGCATAGAAAAGTTGTTAGAACGGAGTTGGACGGAAACGGCCGTTTTGCCGAGTGCCAGATACAACACTCGATAAAGACTTGACTGGTTTGCCGAGTGTCGTATTTCAGCACTCGGCAAAGTCCTATATCTTTGCCGAGTGTCCTGGTCAATGCACTCGGCAAAGCCCTATATCTTTGCCGAGTGTTCTGGTTACTGCACTCGGCAAACGTGTGATAGGCCTGAAGATTTTTCCTGTTTTTTACGTTACAACCAATCAAAACTAATCAAATGGGCCAACATATGTATGGTGTAGCCATCATTCCAAAAGGATTAAACCCATCTGTTGCCAATGCAACACGTACATTACGAGCATCTAATGCTTTGTCATGATGAATCCCATCAAAGTAGGTCCATGCTTCACCATCGGATGGATGCACCATCTTGTCAGGATTGTATCATTTACCATTTTTATGTCATGTCATCTGTTTCGCGGAATACTCGGTTATGTATAGCCGTTGGATCCTCAATATGAATGGAAGGTATCGTACGATCTTCACGGGGATCTCGAGCCGCCTCTTTTGACCATTACAAGAGTCAACCTCCAAGAACCTAGAGGATTTACATTTTGAACAGTACTTTGCTTCCGTATATTCTTTCCTATATAGGATGCACCCCTTTGGACATGCATGTATCTGCTCATATGGCATCTTAAATGCGCGAAGGAGTTTCTGTGACTCATGCATGCTCTTTGACAGAATGTGACCATCTGAAAGCAAGCTACCTAAAATTGTCAACAAGGCATCAAAGGCATCTCGACTCAGGCTATACTAAGACTTGAATGCCATTATGCGTCCAATGCTATCCAATTGAGAAGTGTTTGTATGACCGTGAAGTGGTTTCTAAGCAGCTATCAACATTTCTAAGAATGCCTTTGCGGTTGCCTCTGGCTCCTACTCCATACGACTAGTAGCGAAGTCTACTTCTCGATAGTCATTTAACATGTCTTCTACGTCGGCGTCAGAATCATAATCATCGACGCGTTGTCTCACGACTTCCTCTCTGATACGATCGATTTCACCATGATAGATCCATCAGGTGTACTCAGGCGTAAATCCATTCTTACAAAGATGTTTGCCTATAACATCTTTTTTCGTCGACGTCTGTATGCACATTGCTGCAGGGACACCAGGTCGCACTCGATCCTTTAGCATTGGCAAATGCTAGTTCCAAGAAAGCATCTGTCTTCCGAATCCATTCATCTGACTTGTGCGGCCCGTGCACATCCACTCACGGTCACCCATCCTTTCACATTTATATCAACGAATAATGTAATCATATATTGCATCTAAACGTTGTTTCACTATGTAATAGGTGACGATAAGTCCTAATCCCACCCGAAAATGCGTAAATGAAGTGAGTTTCCATGCTCTACTCCTATCCAAGACAGAATTTCGGCAGTACCTCCCCATTGTTCTCCAAATACATGTCCTTATAAGGAGATTGTGTATCTAGAGCACAACAAGAAGATGATGCCGAAACTCTATCTTGGATTGGAGCAAACCATGAAACAAACCCCATCTATGCATTCTCCGGCTGTCCAAAAATTGTGGACAATTCGAATCCGATGCGATTATAGATATGCAAATATTTGCATATTTTCAACCGTATCTTTTTCGAACGGGAGACATCTAACTAGGTTACATTACCTAATAATATGACATGAAATATATGATTTTACCTTAGGTGGCGGTGGAGATAAGTTAATACGACCGACGAAGTGTTGTCTAAAGAAAAAAAGAAAAAATTACTTATTTGGCCTTCAAAAAACTTTTTCTTCCTTTCTTGGCCCTCTCTCAACAAAACTTACTTACTTGGCCTCAAAAAAATTTAAGAATTCCTTCTATGGCCTTTCCGTTAGTTTTGACGCTAACGGTGTTAGTTTTAGACCATATAAGAATTTTATCTAATGTTTAAGGATTATTTTAATTACGTAAAAAATATAATTTGGATTAGAAATATTCTTTACTACATTAAAAGTTTTTTGATGTTTAGTAGACCCATAAAAAATAATTCTTTGTTATATTTTGAATATTTCTTTTATTAGCGTCTGTTATAATATAAAAAATAAAAATTTAAAATATTTTTTCCATTAGTGTAGTAAATAATATTTCTAATCAAAATTATATTTTTACGTAATTAAAAAAATTCTTAAATATTAGACAAAGTTTTTTATATGGTCTCAAACTAACCCGTTAGTGTCAAAACTAATTGAAAGGCTATAGAAGGAATCCTCAAAATTTTAGAGGCCAAATAAGTAAGTTTTGTTGAGAGAGGGCCAAAGAAGGAAGAAGAAGTTTTTTGAAGGCAAAATAAGTAATTTTCTCAAAAAAATACTAGTGTCAATCACACATTTTGGCAGCACCTCCCCAATAAGTTGAGGTTTCAGGAACCTGCAACAACCAAATGGCACGATAGCCGACAACCACATGACAACATATATGCAAACAATAATGATACCTTGGCGGCGGACGGGATGGAAACGAAAATATCAGCTGAGCAGGACGGGGACGGGTCGGCGGAGTTGGGAAGAGGTGGCAACCACCGAGAACGAGGCGGCGCGGCGGGCGGCCGGACGGCAGGGGACTACGCGGTGGGCGAGCGGAGCGGATATATCATTCACAAAGTGACAGACGGCTTCACTTAACTCCGGTGCGCGCTCTTTGCCGTGTGCCAGATCTATTTGCCGAGTGTCATGGATCTGACACTCGGCAAAGAGGTAGATCTATTTGCCGTCAGCCCTTCGCTGAGTGCCATTTGAGAGCACTCGGCAATCTTTGCCGAGTGTAATTCACAATACACTCGGTAAAGTATATATTCCTACACACATTAAAAAAGTTTAAAATTATGTAATGGATTCGATAAATTACCAAATTTTAATGAGAGATAATTTATGTTATATGTTAATTATTAAAAAAACTATGACCTCAAATTTAATTTTTTCAATTAATATAGCACCGAATCTTACTGGATTCTTTTTAAACATATGAATCTTTCAATCGTATGTTTTGTTTTCTGAGCACCGTACGTGGAAATTTGCACAAAACTTTCCAAACTATTTATCACAACTTTTACGTATGATATTATGATATAGTACCAAAATTCAAGATTTTTGGATTTTGTTTGTTTTTTTAAATACTGTATGTTAACAAATCCGCGGTCATGTTTCTTATAAGTGATGTTTGAAATTTCCATTACTCGCTCAGATTTTAACTTTACTCTAATATTAGAAGTATAAATATCATTTTTCTATTATTTTTTCATTGTTAAAATCAATTGTAGTTCAAATTTTGACATATTCAAAACAATCCAATTAAATTAAATTAACAAGTTAAATATAGCAAATAGCGTATAAAATATGTCAAATTTGAAAGTGATTATAATGAATTGTATTTACACTAAAAAAAATGAAAGCATGAAAAAGAAAACAAATTAACTATTTGCCGAGTGCTACGGTAAAACACTCGACACACCAAATACTTTGCCGCGGCAGTCGGTACCGAACGGGGTTTCGCCGAGTGTTTCATAATATACCGAGTGTATTCCGTCCACAGTCGACAAACCATTTATTTTTTACTGAGTGTGTTTACGGAGACACTCGGCAAAGAATAAATGGTTGTCGATTGTTTTTGATGGGGCACTCGGCAAATAGGCTCTGTGCCGAGTGTCCGAAGAATTGCACTCGCGAATACTTTTACACTCCTCAAAGATCCGGTTCCGGGTAATGTTTGTTAGTTTCAAATTGAACTGTAGCAAACGTCATCAAATTAAGAAAACGGAAAGAGTATAGTTGTCTACAAACAAAGAGGCTAGCTAGTATAGCCTAGCCTACGATCGTTTTATTTTTAGTGCACCAATATTTTTGAAGCAATAATGAGCCTTAAGTCAAACCTATATTATTCTCTTTGCATTATTATCGTATAACAACAGCAAATTATTGCACACGGAGATGCGGCTGTACTGTGGGTGTACGACAACTTATGTCCATCTTGTTCTTCAAAATAAATAAATAATAAAGTGTACCCATGTCAGTTGTTGTCTGTACGTAGGAGTACGTAACAAATATAAATGCATATTATCTCAGTTGTCAGAGTATCAGAACGTCGATCAGTGGTGATGTAGTACAAGTTTTGGGCCTGATGAAAACAGGACGAGGGTTCTACAAACTTTAAGGAAATCAAACAATTTAAGAAAGCTAGCGGGAGGTTGAAGACGCAATTCTAACCGTCATTTCACGATCCAACGGCTCAGAAAAAAATATTAACTTTTAGCCGATTAAAACTTAGCAACTCTCATATATAATTCAAAGACCTAGAGAATTTAAGCAGAACGTGATCGCCTTCGGGGCATTGATTTTGCCCGCAAAATCCGCGGGGAAGGGAACCCGTGAACCGACGACCGTTACCTATCACACTCTCGCTTCGGCTTTGGCAAGTGGTACCATCCGTATTACGGCAGATTCTGGGCGGTGCATCGAGAGGACGGATGGGATTCACTGATGACTGATGAAGCAGATTCAGCGGATGGCGCGTCGCGTCAGGGCAGAGTTCGTTGACGCATCCCTCCCTGCCTATTAGCCAGCCCTTTGCATGCAACTTGTGCAGATGGAGAAACCGTTTCCATGTGGGATGGCCGTGCACTTGCTCGCCCCTGTTCACATGCAGAAAGACGTGTGCGCGCACGGTCACCCTACTTCGCTACTGCTGGTAGCTGGTGACAATTAGTTACCGGCCATTATTCCCGTGAATTTCTTTTCTTCTTTTTTTTTTAACACAAACGGTAATGTTAATTGTACTGTTCAACACACACAGGTGGCCCGTGAGTTTATCTTTATCCGGTTTGATTCTTTATTCTTAGGATTGTCGCATCCCCTGTTCTCCCTACACACTTAAATTGTTGATATCGTTGACTATATTTAATGTTTTTATCATCCGTCTTAATTTTTATAATTAAAAATCAATGGTGGTACTCGTAATTGAAAGACTGTCTAAAGTAGAGTAGTACTGTATTATTGAAGGAGAAACGACAGAGTAGAGAAAAAGAATTCCCCAGTAGTATGCAGCATCTCCTCTGCTACCAACTCTAGAACTACTGACACCTGTTGGTGCCAACTGCAGCATCAAAGGGGGAACCAAGATCTATCTATTCAGAAAAAAGAAACCGGCCCGGGGGGTAGCTGAAGCTGGAAATGAGAGACAAGATACCATCAACTGTTGCTGCTAATATAATATCTTCCGGACTTTTTAGCCACCTGTTGCATCAGAACAACAAAACTGCAGGGCGGCCGGGCTCTCGATCAGTTGTTGTTGATAGCGACTACTGGCGATAGAGAGAGAGAGAGAGAGAAAACAAGGGATGTATGTACCGTGCTGTCGTCGTCGTTGGGCTTCCCCCTTTCCTCTGAGCGTTTTCAGCGGTCAGCAATGGCATACTACTTTTGTGCTGATGCACGGGCTGCTTGCTTTACACAACTTAGTACAGTACTATTGTGCTAGAAGCTAACTTTTTCACCGAGTCTTCGTACAAGTGTTAAGGATATGGTTAAGAACAGTTTACTTTGTCTACTTTACTTGCGTGGTTAGAGATCGAAGAGCTAATGATTCAGTTGACATTTATATATGTATAGAAAAAGCTGGCATCATTTGACAGTTGCAGGTTATTACTTAATAATTTGCAAGATAAATTCACTGACATCGGTCTGCTGTGATCTTATTCTTAACTGCAAACTAAAAATAGATACACCAACTACAAACTAAAAATAGGGACTAGTACATTACTTTGCAAACAATAATGTAGCTTCAATATATATATATATATATATATTGGCACATTCAGTACCCAGGTGTAAACTATAAATAAGTACCATAACCGTAAAATATTTATATTTTTTATCGTAAAAATAGATGGTGCCACCAACCAAACCTTGATTGACCAGACACCAAATTCATTCCATCCAAAGCGCACGTAGGAGGTGGGATGGGTGAGTCTTTACTTTTTTTTCTTACTAGTTTGCTTACCAGGTATTTTTGATCATTTTTTACATTTCAAACTTATAAAACTTGTTAGCTATGATCGTAAAAACTTGACCGTTATGTCAAAGAATTCAATAAGCATTGAAAAAAATTAATTCAAAACTGTTTTTTATAATCATACACATTTGGCTACAGTTTGACATATAAAAATCTTTGTTTGATTTGCTTTTAGCAAAGTCAAAAGTGTAAAAACATGTTCCTTACACTCGTAAAACTTATACTTGAATTGAGAAAGTTGCAATAGGTATGTTTTTGTATTCAGTCTCAAAAAAGCATGGTTGTACTTCTATTGCGTTAAAACATTCAATCTAAAGAAGTTGTATTTAAGTGTAAAAAGATATATGAACATTAAAAGTTTTAAATCAAAGAGATCTCTAAACCCTTCGATATAAAGTTGTAATAAGTTTACGTCATGCCATATCAACTTTTTTCGTTGGTAAGAATTTGATGCTATGGTAAAGTAATTTTTTTCTATAAACATAAAAGGACTTATAAATTATAAACATTAGGTTTGCGGCAAAGTAGTTTGTAAAGACCTATCATTATTCGTAATAGTTTTTATAGTTCAAACTTATAAAACCTGTTAGCTACACTCATAAAAACTTGACCGTAATCTAAATGATTCAATACGTGTTTAAAAAATTGAATTCAAAACTGCTTTTTATAATCGGACACATTTGGCTGCAGTTCATCATGTAAAAATCTTTGTTTGATTCATTTCTATCAAAGTCGAAAGTGTAAAAACGTACTGCATTGAGTGTGTTTTTTCACTCATAGTCTCAAAAATGTGTGGTTTAATTTTAAATTTATTTTCATTGTGTAAAACGTTCATGCACCTGCAAAAACTGGTTTTAATCGAATTTTATATGCACCACACATGGGTTATTTGTTTTCGCATACTTGTTTGATAGTTATCATTACACTTGTGGAACTATAATTAGTTTCTATCATAAATTAATTGGTTCTTTAAATATGTTTGCATGTAAACGTATAATAATATTAGTTTTATGATCACACCGCTTTATACTAAAGAATAAAAAGTATTTACAATAACAAGCAAATTGATGAGTATGGTAAAATTTTCTATAATTTTATGGTTCCAAAAGTATGTATTTATGGTGAAAAAACTGTTTTGGTGTCATGGCAAAACAAATTATTTTCTATAAAAAAACCATTTAGCAATAAAAAATTTATATTTCGTTAAATTATTTTTATGTTGATAGAAAATAATTTATGGTTATGTTAATAGTATTTACAGTTTTACAAGCAAACAAAATAATCAACTATACTTTTTATGATTTGAAACTATATTTTTTTACTTATTCATTAAATGTCTCGACTAGCAAATGCATATAATAACAAACCAAAGTAGGGTAAAGAAACAGGGACAACATACCATAATGAATATAAACACTTTACGGTCGTGGTAAATAATATTTACAGTTTTATAAAGTAATTAAATAATTTAATACAATTTTATGATTTAAAACTATATTTTTTACATACTCATAAAATGTCTCAACTAGCAAACGAATATAATATCAAATTGAAGGATGGTAAAAAAGAGAGACAATATCGTGATGAAAATATTGACATTTTATGATCGTGCTAATTATTTATGATCGTGATGAAAATAAGCGATTCAGTATCCAGGGTGTTGTATAGAGCTTACACGCAGACTACATGGTTCTCAATTATGCAGCAGGGGAAGTAGATTGACTTGCAGGCCATGCCGCTCCGGTACTGCCACGATAATAGATTCCCGTTTCTTTAAAAAAAAAAAAGAAAAAAGGTTTCCGCTCGTAAATTGAAAACTCCAACAACTGTCTCTCAGTAAACCATACTACTGACTACAAGCTAGTACTATAGTATAAGATAAAGACGGATATGTTTTTTTATTTCCATGGCCTCCCATTAAATGATTAAAATAGCACCAATCATCAGCTACCATTTTCTAGAAAAATGCATTAGTCAGAGGTTGCAAGATCCATCGCAGATAGCCTCAAAAATAATGCTTCAAGGTCAACACTCAGTACTTTCCGTTGCCATACCCATACGACATGGTGATTGTGTACGTTATCCATGAAGCAACCAGTACGTTGTTACCCCCCATATGGTGCATGGCCTGATAAACATAGCCTATTTCACATGTTGCATTTGAGCAGCAAAAACTTCAAGTCTAGAGAGGCAGGAAAGAAACACCAGCTTGAAATTTGCTTCCATTGAGAATCGAATTGAGGATTCGAGGGAGTGCTTTATATGATTCTTGGTCTATATATATGTGAAAAAAGAAACTTGACATGCGGGGAGTCAGACAGCACCCATGCATTTATTATAAACGCAGGACTCAAAAGAGTGTCGTTGCAACCTTGGTCCATATAAACTGAAGGTAGTCAACAACCATGTGGCAATCAACCCTTTGTCTTACAATGTCACTGTAATGTGTAGTAGAGTCACCAGTGGTACAACGACACTTATGCAACCTGAATGCGATGGGGGACATCGGACGAATCAATAATGAGAATCTTGGAGATTGAAGGATGAATAGGTGGAATACTGGAATGGTGTGAGAACAGAGGCAAATTCAATTTCAATAAGCTGGTGCCAATCCGTCTGTTGTGTCTCGATACTCTTTGAGGCCTTCTACCGTCATAGGACGGCCTCAAAATTATGTTTCAAGGTCAACTGAAAGTAATCGCCTCAAACAAACTTGCTTAAACATAGAGCATTTAAACAGAGCTATATCTGATATGAGAGCATCACATCAGAACAAATTAGGGTCTAGCCTCTCAAGATTTGAAGGAACATGTTAAGGTTAATTAAATGAGTACCTGTAAGGCCTGTCAAATTGTAGTATATACTACCTGTCTGATCTGTTGCCAAAGGACATGGTGATTGTGTCCATGGGCCTCGCATGAACTAATTAGACCTTCGAAGGTTTAAGAGAGCAACATGTATTTGAACTAATAATCCTATAACTATTGCCAGTCTCCAGTCAGCACTTAGCGAGTACTTATGAGATCCGTGTAAATTGTTGAGTGATGGGAAATCAATGAACACATTCATCCTTCAGAGCCACACCATCAATTATTGCACGGATGCAAAAAGAAGTCTTTGGCGGCTGAAGACTAAGGAAACTCCTCTCAGGTCCCTACAAAAAAAAAATGAAATACAAATACCACCACTGCACCCAATAATGTGCTGCCACCTCATTACCATTCACGTTTTTTCTTTATTGTTTCCCACGGAAATCCGGCCGTGCGCTTCCCGTTCGTTTTGTTTGTGGCTCTTTGCATGCCGCTTCTATTTAAGAGACCTCCTGCCTCCGGAGTCGAGACTCCTCCAGCGCCACCATACCACACAGCTATTTTCTCCTCTCTGTCGTCCTGCTTTGTTACTCTCACCCTTTCGTGCCTCTTCAGCTCGACTCGAGCCAAACCGCTCGCCGCCGGCTGAGGCCGGCCGCCGGCAGCAGCTGGCTGAACCTGCTTGTCGTCGCTGCCGCCACGCGCCGGGCGTCGTCGCCTCTTGCCGCCTCAACAACAAGCATTTATCTGGTCTGGTAATTAAGCAGTAAACTACTTCCTTAATTAGCCTTCTCTGCAGTTTCCTTGCTTTGTTTGTATCATAATCTTTCTTTCCCAAGGGGAGCATAGACGCAGTCTTCTCTTCTGCTCGGCTTTAGTCATGTTCTTTCCTCAAGCATCGAGTGTGTTCTTCCAATTTTTTTTCTTCTCCTTTTCAATTTGTCAACCTATCGTCAATCACTAACGAAGGAAAGATTGCCTACGCAGCAGAAGGATTCACTCTGTAAAATCTTTACCAGTCACTACTAGTAGTAAAGAAAGTTGTTTGCGTTAGTCTTCATATCCGGATCGGTGAGGCCCACGCACGTGTAAGCAAGCATGAGTTTCATCTCTAAATTCTAGAGGGCTCAAGCCCACGTGTAAGCTGGTGTTGGAGGAGGGCAGGGGCTTCAGTAGTATAGTCAACGGCACACCCAATCAGCTTCATTTGTTGTTTGATTATTAGGCACTGATTAATTAGATTTTAATTACTCTCATCTTATTGGTGCTCGGAACTGTGGACGGTGTAGTACACAAGCCAAGGGCATCATCTGTGAATAAACTATTCGGAAATTACGTAGTACTAATATCCTACTACCTTGCATCATGTGAGGAGAGTTCAGCTTAGATCAGCCTCGAAGGTAAGGTTTTCACTGAGGAGAGAGTGTGTTGGTAACAAATGGTGGCTTTGATCACGGTGTATACAAGCCAACATCTGTTTGTTAAATTCCTGCGAAAGATACAACATACTTATCGAGTAAAATAGCCATAACGAATTTATGGACTTTGCATATGTAGAAACTGCCAGCACATATGACGTAGTACATCCTATGCGCATGCGCTTGCTTTGCTGTCAATTTTGTGATACCATCATCATCCTTCTCGACGTGTTGTATTGTTCAGTGGCAGTACATACTATAGCAGCAGCATTATTGTGCTCATGAGTCGCTTACAGTTACGCTGATGTACGCCAGTACCTTGTTCTAATTTATTCTCGAGCTCGTTGTTCTAATTTTATTCTATTCATCTGTACTGGTTATGGATGGTTAGCGCCAAATTATACTACATTAGACCGGCTTGTTTCGTAGTTCCTCTGTAAAGCTTCAACCATATATCTCGGTTGATCCGATCCTTCTCGTAACCATAAAACAAAAATAATCAGAACGATGCTTGCCTTTCACAACAACAATATATATCATCATCAGATCATCTGAAGTTCTTGAGATTCGCGAGATGCAGGTGGCATCTGGCGCAGCTTAATCAGAGTTTGATACTCCGTCCTCCCCTGATTCCAGGTCCTCCGACACCTAACTTAACAGGAAGGCCTCCTCCTTCTCCACCTCCATCCAAGGTGCTCGGAGCAAAGCGGCGGAAATGTCGCTGGAGGTGGAGAACCCGTCGAGCACAGAGTCGGGTCCGACCAACCGGCTGAGTCTCAAGCGCCATGACTCGCTCTTCGGAGACGCGGAGAAGGTCTCCGGCGGCAAGTACCATGGCTCCGACGTATGTGTTTCCTGGTCCTCCTCCTGATGCTACTGCAGAGATGTTGCCTGGCGTTGAACTGAATGGGAACCTTGCTTCTTGTTGGTTGGTGGATCGAAACAGGGGAGCTGGGCTCGGACGCTGCACCTTGCTTTCCAGAGCATCGGCATCATCTACGGCGACATCGGAACCTCGCCGCTGTACGTCTACTCCAGCACCTTCCCGGACGGCATCAAGGAAAACGAAGATCTGCTCGGCGTCCTGTCGCTCATCATCTACACTCTCATCGTCATACCCATGCTCAAGTACGTCTTCGTCGTGCTCTACGCCAACGACAATGGAGATGGTAAGGCTCACACTACCTCTCTACTAGAAATTATACCGTGTATATATATATATATATATATATATATATATATATATATATATATGTATAATTTTGTTGATATTTACCATTATTAGTTCATGAATTATTCACTGTATTTATATGTTGCTGTATGTAACAGGTGGCACGTTTGCGCTGTATTCGCTGATATCGCGTTACGCCAAGATACGGATGATCCCAAACCAGCAGGCAGAGGACGCCATGGTGTCAAACTACAGCATAGAGGCTCCCACCTCGCAGATGAGGAGGGCGCAGTGGCTGAAGCAGAAGCTCGAATCCAGCAAGCTGGCCAAGATCATACTCTTCACCCTCACGATCCTTGGCACGTCCATGGTGATGGGCGATGGAACCTTGACACCCGCTATATCTGGTAACTGAAACAGAGAATTGGGAGTCGCTAGTAGCACCAGTAAGATTTGTTGCCGCATACTAACTATGTTCGTGTTCTTGGATGCAGTGCTCTCTGCAGTGAGCGGGATCAGGGAAAAAGCACCAAGTCTGAATCAGAGTAAGTGAAAAAACGGCATGATCAATGAGAATTGTTTGTTACTCTCTCTGCAATAACGCATCTATCATTTTTTTTTTTACATTGTTGTTTCTTTTTTCTTCGTACAGCACAAGTAGTGTGGATCTCCGTGGCAATCCTGTTCATGCTCTTCTCCGTCCAGCGTTTCGGGACCGACAAGGTCGGGTACACCTTCGCCCCGGTCATCTCGGTGTGGTTCCTCCTGATCGCCGGCATCGGACTGTACAACCTCGTCGTCCACGACGTCGGCGTTCTGCGCGCCTTCAACCCCTGGTACATAGTGAAATACTTCAAGAGAAACGGCAAGGAGGGGTGGGTTTCGCTAGGCGGTGTGGTCTTGTGCGTCACAGGTAACCTACCATTCGAAGTATTCTTCTTCTGAACTGACATGAATGCTGCTGCATTCCGTTTCCTGTAAGAATGTAATCTGACATCATCACTGTCAATATGAACATACAACAGGGACTGAAGGAATGTTTGCTGACCTGGGCCATTTCAACATCAGGGCTGTACAGGTAAAATGCATATGAGTTTATCACACTCAATTAGTCAATTAAGTCCGCTAGCTGCTCGTTGTCAAAAAAAAGTAGTAATAATCAGAGCTTCCCCAGATCCATCCTTGAACATCTGTATGTATTTTCTCTCGCAGATCAGCTTCAACGGCATCTTGTTCCCATCAGTGGCATTGTGTTACATTGGGCAGGCGGCATACCTCAGGAAATTTCCAGATAACGTTGCAGACACCTTTTACAAATCCATCCCAGCGCCTCTGTTCTGGCCGACCTTCGTCATCGCGATCCTAGCGGCCATCATCGCGAGCCAGGCGATGCTCTCGGGCGCGTTCGCGATCCTCTCCAAGGCGCTGTCCCTGGGCTGCCTGCCCCGTGTTCAGGTGATCCACACCTCGAAGAAGTACGAGGGGCAGGTGTACATCCCCGAGGTGAACTTCATGATGGGTCTGGCGAGCATCATCGTGACGATCGCGTTCCGGACGACGACGAGCATCGGCAACGCGTACGGGATCTGCGTGGTGTCGACGTTCCTGGTGACCACGCACCTGATGACGGTGGTGATGCTGCTCATCTGGAAGAAGCACCTCGTGTTCATCCTGCTCTTCTACGTGGTGTTCGGGGTCACCGAGATGGTGTACCTGTCCGCCATCCTGTCCAAGTTCGTGCAGGGCGGGTACCTCCCGTTCTGCTTCGCCATGGTGCTCATGACGCTCATGGCGTCCTGGCACTACGTCCACGTGAAGCGGTACTGGTACGAGCTCGACCACGTCGTACCCACCGGCGAGATGACCACGCTGCTGGAGAAGAACGACGTGCGGCGGATCCCCGGTGTCGGGCTCCTGTACACGGAGCTCATCCAGGGGATCCCGCCCGTGTTCCCCAGGCTCATCAAGAAGATCCCCTCCGTGCACTCCATCTTCGTGTTCATGTCCATCAAGCACCTTCCCATCCCGCACGTGGTCTCCGCCGACAGGTTCCTGTTCCGGCAGGTCGGGCCGTGCGAGCAGAGGATGTTCCGGTGCGTCGCGCGGTACGGGTACAGCGACAGGCTGGAGGAGTCCAAGGAGTTCACCGGGTTCCTCGTCGACAGCCTCAAGATGTTCATCCAGGAGGAGAGCGCATTCAGGCTGAACAACAACAACGACTACCACGTCGACAATAATGACGAAGCGGAAGCGGCGGACCAGAACGACGACGACGATACCACCGGCGTCGTTGAAGAAGAAGCCGCTTCCGACGAAGCAGCGCAGACGACGACGGCGAGCCCGCCGCAGCCGGCGATGAGGTCCACCGTCGTGCACAGCGAGGAGGCGATCCTGCAGCCGCGGCGGGTGAGCAGCCACTCGGGGAGGATCCTCGCTGCTCACCGCGCTGATGACCACCAGCAGAGCGTCCAGGACGAGAAGCGGTTCATTGACAGGGAGGTGGAGCGAGGGGTGGTGTATCTGATGGGAGAGGCCAACGTGTCGGCCGCGCCCAACTCCTCCATCTTCAAGAAGGTGGTCGTCAACTACATCTACACGTTCCTCAGGAAGAACCTGCCCGAGGGGCACAAGGCGCTGGCCATTCCCAAAGACCAGCTGCTCAAAGTTGGGATCACGTATGAAATATAGGGGGATTTTGTTCGTCTGTGTCAAATTAACCAAGCCTTTTTCGATCGTGGAGTATATTAACTATTCTGGAAAGGGGAAAAAGTGCCACACTAGCCCAAAAACAATTTCGTGGAAGGCTTTCTTTTTCATTCTGTACAGTTTGGTATGTGCTAACAGAATCCATCAAAAACAATTAATGGTGATACGAGTGAATTGCAGATGTGTTATTCATGTTTTGAAAACACCCCATTTGGTCATGTATGATAATGCGAAACCAGATGACATATATAATTAACGTATCTACTGCCTGTATACTGTACTATTACAAACGTTACCAGCATTCCACAAGAGTCATTCCTTCAAAAAAAGGTACAAGAATCATTAGGAGCCTAGTATTTCATAGTGATTGAAGCATGGAGTACAAGCTTGGGAGTACCATGCTAGTGGGACGTGTCAGCCACGCTAATATATTTTTTATACATATACATGCAGCATAAACTGAGGAGGTAATTAACTAGGCTGTTCTGGTTGAGGTGTTACATGCACCAGACAGGTGTGCCAATCAACGCAGTAGGAAACATTGACCCTGCTCCAAAAGATAAAAGAAGTCTTTCACGAATGGGTACGGATTGCATATTGTACTAATATACTTTTCCACACTTGCAATGATCAAATATTGAAATGAATTAAGTCAAAAGTTTCAGCAGTTAATTCGAAGCTGCAATGTTTGCAATCTCAAGGTGAGTACAGGACAACAAACAGACCTTACGATAATCGATAGAATCAATTTATTAACATCCCAAAAAACGATTAACATCTAAAATATCAACTGAAGGACATGATATTACACTAGCTCTGACTCACAAGCTTCTTACTATCTCAATTCTGTACTTCTATATGTCAATCTTCTATTTAGATGAAAAAGTACGTGGCTACGCCATCCTAAAAGGGTTCCTTTGCCCCCTTCGGCTGCTCAAGCACCAGGAAGTAAAAAATAATTTCAGCAGAGACACACTTTCACTACATAATGCCAACGCACAAACTGAACAAAAAAAATAATTGCATAAATCTTTTGGAATATTGGCTTCATGCTGTTTCTTTTGACAGGTATTAAAAGGTGAAACCGATATGTCCATCTTTCCATGAAAATCACGACTCCTAGTCATAGGAGCCAATAGGATTGTCTGGTGTGTTGCATCACTTTGTGCTGACTTCTCGTTAATGGAGGATGATGAAGTTGGACTATTTATACAGGCTCGAGGCTTCTGCAATCCTGATTATTGTAACTGCAATGATTGAGGCTACAAAATAAGATTGTACACAATACTGATTGCTGTATAAGTACAAGCATCTCTGATGGAGGTTAATTATATTCTAACGACTGGTTTGGCGTTACTCTTTAGGACGGTGTATTGTGTCCACTTGACAAGTTTTAAGAACCTCTACTGGTGAGTGAAAATGAGAATTGAAGATAACTATAGTAGGGTAGTACCAAACAAAATAACCTCAAGGCTTGGTGACCATAAACAAACTTGTTCGGCTTCATCCATCATGGCCCCTTCAGCCATTCCCGAAAACATGCTTGCATTTTATCTCGATTTGCTGCGTTGCCAACACTAACAGTGGGGATTACCTTTTG
This sequence comes from Oropetium thomaeum, assembly GCA_001182835.1. Classification (NCBI taxonomy): domain Eukaryota; kingdom Viridiplantae; phylum Streptophyta; class Magnoliopsida; order Poales; family Poaceae; genus Oropetium; species Oropetium thomaeum. The sequence continues at coordinate 1,336,028 of LFJQ01000006.1, read as the reverse complement.
CGGCTTCAGAAACTATACAACAATTGGTGACTTATAGTTAGAATGAAGCAAAGAGTTCAACAATGTAACATCAAATCTGGATTTACCATCACAAAATCTCTGAGCTCAGTGAAACTTGAATGCTCACTGTAAGGCACACCTATAATGAGAAGAAACTGAATTGGATGAAACCTTATGAGTATGGAGTTGCCATTTTTTATCATGCACATGTGGTACATGTTTGATATGAAGGCTGTCAATATATTTCACGGTTAGTCTCTGAATTTGGAATCACAGATATTCAAAACCAGTTCAGCTGAAAATAACCAGACATATTCGTATTATAGGTTATATGGCTGCACTTCTGACAGTTTCTACTAGGTGTGAAAGATCAGTACATCAGACAAAAAACAAATCAGTATACATGGTAAAGTAAATAGCTTTTATGCTTATTCTCATCGTCCTTAGCAAAAAACGACACATGAAAGCTATAACCAGCTCAAGTTGACATGTTTTACCATATATTGTGATGCTGCCATTAGATTTTGGTTTTATTAGGTCAAGCTCCTTTCCTGTTGCCTCAGAGAAGGTCCAACCTAATAAAACAATAGAGGCAAAAGTAAGGATTATCTGATTTCATTTTCCGAAGTAAATTTATAGACTACACCAACTCTCTTGGGATTAAAATTGTTGCTGTTGATATTTCTAAAGTAAATGTATGCAATATGCCAGTGATGGCACTAACCTGTAGGCCGAAATGCTAGCACAGCTACAAATCTTTGGTTAAGAGTCTCTAAATACTTCTTCAAGTTCTAAAAAACGTTACTTTTTAGTTAGAGAAGTCAGAAGCTAATTCATAGAATTTAACTGAGATAATTCCCCAAACCTCATGATTGACAGATCCAAGGGGCAGCACATGAAGTGGTGAGCTTTCACTGCACGAACATATCCTTTTGGACAAGTCCGACCAGCCAAAAGAGTGAAGAATTCGTCTTCTTGATGCATCGGTGTATATAGGGACCTTTCCATAATAAATTTAAAACGAGTCAGCTCAGTACTAGAAGGTTCGCGCTCCAAAATAAATTTTGATGTCCATCTGTAAAGTACCTCTAAAGCTTGAGAAATTGCTATATATACATTCTCTTTCCCAATGCTATATGCCCCAACAACAATCAAAGTTTTTGGCTGCTTCTGTAGATATCTCTGAGCTGTCCTCACAACAAAATCAATAACATCTTCCTGGGGTGGGAACCTAGAGAGTACCGGGTTCAGCAAAATAATCTTTCAAAAGTGAATGCCTAGACATCAAGAGTCAAGACTGCAGACGCACTTGTATTTGGGATTGCAATATGTTGTGTCCAGGTAAAGCAAGTTCACACGGCCTCTCTGGAGGAGAGGATGCAACTGCATAGATTTCGATGCTCTGAAATCACCAGTATGGAGATAGGTCTTTCCATCACTCAGCCGAAAGTGGATGAGCGCTGCACCAGGGCAATGATTGGCCTCCAACAAGGTAACATTCACTCCCTCTATGATGTGCTCGGTGTCAAGCTCCAAAGGACGAACATAACTGCGAACACCAATCCGGAAACATCATGCTGGTACTAGAAGAACTGAGAGATGACCAAAAAACTATGAAACAGGAAGCCATACTCGGAGTCAACCGACAAGCACATCTTCACCAAGCGAGCAGTGAGCGCAGAACAATAGATGGGACCATGGCACCATTTCTTGGTTAGTCCACCGTAATGATCATGGTGGAAATGGGTGAGGAAATAGGCAGAGCACCCCGCGACTTGTCCATACCGGAACGCATCCACCGTGAACGGCGTGCCTAGGTTCATTCAATTCGCAGGCATATAATGACTAGTACATAAGAGATTGGCTCAAAAAAAATAAGGGGAAAAATGGATGGTAGCACTCAAATAGTGCACAAAGACATATCTCGACAAATAAGTTCCATCAGTAGCACGAACACATATCTAATCATGATGAAAAGGAATGGCCGTTACCGGGAATCTTCTTGTAGAATGGGCAGGCGAGCGGCTTCTTGACCTCCCCTGAGTCCTCGAGGCCTCCTCCTTGGCGCCGCTTCCTCCCCGACCAAGAGCCGGAATGGGAGCGGGAGGCGCCAGAATCCGCAGCACCGACCCCATCCATGCGTGGTCTTTCGATCCCCCACGCCTGGAAGAGGCTCCTCTGCACGAGCGGGGAATCCCCCGCCCCAACCCCCTCCCGCGGCGGCCTCTTGATCCCCCACGCCTGGAAGAGGCTCTTCTGTACGAGCGAGCCTCCTCCCTTCCCCTTCACGCCCGATGCGGCCTCCGGCGGCCGGGAAGGAGGGGCGCGCAGGGAAGACCAGTCGGTTCCGCTGCGGTAAAAGTCGGCGGCGAAGCTTCCTCCGCCGCTTCCGGCAGCGGGAGAGGATGGTAAAGTGGGGAAGCCGTTTTCGTCGAGGTCGTCTGGGAAGGGGACGGACGACCGGGCGTCGCCGTCGGAGGCGGCGGTGGCCATTGGAGGGAGGTGGGTTTGAAATTGCGGCGGGAAGACGGGCGAGGGAGGAGGGAGGGAAAGGCGTCGGGTTCGGTCTCAGGAAGCGTACCGGAGAAGATTGGCGGACGTGGCTCAAGTTTCAGACCGACTTCGAGCTCGAGGAGTCACGAGTGCCCCACAGCTCAGCGTTAGATGGGCTTTTTGTCCTCGAATCGAACGGCAATTGCAGCCTGCTTCACGAAGTTGTCGTCGTAAGTTTTTGAGCTCGCTCCGATAAATAAAAAAGATGTTTTTGAGCTCGCTCTCGAATCAAATTGAGATGAACCCCTCGTCTCGCCGGATATGATCGAGTTGCAGCTCAAGCTACGAGTTAGTGGCCAAATTTCAGGCTTTCGCAACTTTTGTATGGAATTCAGTTTCATCATTTATTTGTCGTTCATGATCTCGCTCGTGCATTTGGAGATGTTCTGGTGTACGTAACATATATTTGAGTAACAGATCTGAGAAAAAATCCCGTTTTGGCTCATCTTCTCGATCCAGAGGCCGGTTCAAAAGTTTTAATTAACACACAGCTTATACCAGATTTTATTTCAACAAGATCTTTTTGCTTGTTACACAACAGGTTGCTTATGCAATCTTCCACGAGAGCACATTTGCAGTGCGGTTCATGGCATCATGCATCCACAAGAGAGCACGTACGGCACAGCACGTACTAATATATCTATAAAACATTCGTGAACAGGAACCGGAGACACACACACTTAGACGATAGATCGACGATGCATGGCATGGCCATGCGAGCTTTATCCATACATAGCGATCATATACGATCAAGCCGGCGGCGGCGTGCAGGTGAAGCCGGCGGGGACGGCGTTCTGGCTGCCGCCGCAGCGGAAGAGCAGGAGCCGAATGGCGAGCGGCGCCAGGTCGAGCCTGACGCGGAGCACGTTCAGCCTGATGGCGGTGCAGAAGCAGGCACCAACGTTGAAGTCGACGAGGCCCCGGATGAGCGGGCAGCACCGCCCGTCGTCCGCGCCGGCCCCCGGGAGGCCGAGGCTCACGTTCAGCAGGCCGTCCAGAACGCCGGCGCACACGGACAGCCTCAGCGGGTTGCAGGCAGAGGCAGCCGGTGGTGGCGGCGGTGAAGGTGAAGGCATTGGCGCTTGGGCTGCAGCGGAGGAGAGCACGGCCGCTAGGAGGCCGCCTAGGAACAACAGGGCGTGCTTGTTGGACGATGGCGCCATTTTGCTGGCTTTGCTAGTAGTACGTAGAGTAGACTGCTTGCGCCGTGTACTATAGCAAGCTCGTGGATGCTTTGTGTGTGTTTGGGATGGTTTTCCTTTTGGGCTGGACGACGGGTGGTATTTATACCCCGATCGTTTGAGCGGCTGGTGTACCATGCATGGGAGTATGTGACGCGTACGTGTGCCACCACCGCCATTTTCAAAATACATTAGCACATGTATGTATGACGAAGGCGGTATACGGTGGGCACTCAATTTGGCGAGAATCGTTTCATGGCTTAATTTTCAAAAATATCGGCAGGCGAGACACGAGAAAGGAGCAACGCGTGCGACCAGCTCCTCTGCCCAGAGTCCGGCGGGATCCCACGAGATCGTGCGCTTATTTTGTATATTACTATTCCCCATGCATAAGATAAGATCACACTAAATTAAAGGTATCAAATATATTTGTGAAAGAAAGTAAGTATGTGCATACAAAATTCAAGGTAGCATGACATCTTAACCTATTTTTTGAATTATACGTGGTATGAGGGATGAGTATGCGTGTACTAACTATATTAATAATTGTCACACTTGCCAGTAAGCGCCCACCAAACAAATAATAATAAATCAAGAATTCGAGATGAAAGAAAACAATGTAGAAAAAACAAATACAGTAGAAGCTTTAATTATTACTAGTTTAACAAAAGCAAACATATACTATGCAGTATGCACTGATCGACTGCTGATCAAATCAGCTACCAAATCGAATACGGCAACAAACAGGATTGCATCATCAGACAAAACCACACTGCACACTAATATATTAAAGCTCAAACACATTATTACATGATAATGTCAGAGGGCACTGAACAAATCCAAGCCAAGAACACACACATATGCTGCAAACAGACTTCCAATTTAAACCAACAAACATATAGATGCAGGTGAGACAGAATGAGCAGGCATTGGCGGTGCGCATGAGGTGAATGGATCAAACTTTTATTTTTAAACCAGGGAAACCGCTACTGTGAATGGAATGGATCAAACATTGTGAACGGTACGGATCACCTTAGGTAGGTCTTGATGACGACCCGGTCGCGCATGGACGCGGCCGCGGGGGGGAGCCTGGGCTCGTAACTGCTGTGATGTGGATGCCACTCATCTTCATCGTCCCAGCGCAGCTTAGCCCACCAGGTCCGCTCCCCGCTCACCTTCACCTTGCTCGATCGTGATCGTCGGCTCTGGCGTGGGAGGCGGCGCAAGCTCCAGCACCCTCGCACATGGAGCTCCTCCCACATAGGCGCCATCAGGGTGGCGTCATCGCTGCGGAGGTGCTCCAGCAAAGGCAGCTCCTGGAGACGAATCCTTCGTAGGCATGGGAGCTCGTACGGAGACGGAGATCGTTCACCGTGGTCATAGAAAAGTTCCCTGACGTTGTAGCAGAAGAGGATGTCGAGTGTCTCCAGACTTGACAGCGTGGATTCACGTGGCATGAGGTACTCCAACCTCGGGCAGTGCTCCAGGCGGAGGTGCCTCAGGGCATCAAAGCGATCAGCAGGACCTGACAATGATCTGTAGAAATGGGTCAGACTTCTGAGGTACGAGACAAATGCGCTCTTCAGAGGGTGCTTCCGTATGAACCGACGGACGTGTACACCTGATGCGCTCTGCAAGCTATATGATTGTGTTTTCTGGAAGACATGCAACATTCGACGGCACTGAAGGAGACTGCAATGCTCCAGCTCATCCAAACAAGTAAAATCGTCGAGGCCAGAGAAGTGATCATCATACATCATGCTGATCGACTTGCTTGTCTGCAGCAGGCTACCTAGACCTTTGGCATACTGGTTCATTGCTGATATCTCCACGTGACGGTCTGTCTCCTGAAATGGAGGTTTCACGTCCCTTGATACCAGAGAAATATAGTGACTGTTTACGTCAACATAGGCTGACCCTTTTATAAGCTGAATTGTTCTCCTTGTGGATACCACTATGTCCTCTTCACTCATCATCATCTTTGCAGTTCTTCTTCTATTGTTCGGTGTAACCCGAACATAAAAAGATTTAAAAACCTCTCGATTAGTTCCCTTCTGTCCAAAGCTATAGAACAATCTGGCATCACTGATGACGCACACCAGAGCAGCTTGTTGATTCCAATTATTGCTACCATCTAGTATGTAGCTGTGCCCCAAGCGAAACACATCTGGTAGTCGCTGCAGCTCATGCCAAGGAAATCTTTTTAGGGAAGGAACATCCATAATAAACAACTGCCTAAGCTTGGGCGAGTTAGGTATGGTAGCTGGGAGCTCTGTGATGGATGTGCCTGACAGATCAAGCTCCTCCAGAGCATCAACCTGCTTAATGTCCACAAACTCTAGCTTTCCACATCTGCGTAAGGATACTCGCCTTATGAGAGGAGCTTCAATTAATGCAAATGATCTCAGGGTAGGATGCCCTTCCAATGTTATCTCTTTTTGCACACTAGATGATTCCGGTCCTTCGATAGGTTGATCCATCAAGAAACAGGCTTTAGATACTAACACGGAGAACGATGATAATTTCTTGTTGTCAATAAGCTTCAATGATTGAAGATTTTTAAGTCCTTCACCATAGAAAGATTCTATCTGTGTCCCTGTGACCTCAAGTGTTGTTAGGCTAGATAACACAGAAATGGAGAATGGCAGCTGAACAAGGTTGGAGCACTTGATAAGAACAAGCTCTTGTAGACTAGGCATGTCATGGAAGAAGTTTCTGTGGAAAGTATTTATATTTGAATACGAGAGATCAAGGTAGAGCAAGTTGATCTTATTGTCAGCTCCACTGTTTTCAGTATTGGGGAAGCTAAATGGATTTTTTAGATTACAGCATCCTCTGAGGGAAAGCAATTGGAGATTTTTGAGAAAATAGATCGAAGAAGGGAGTGATCCTAAAGGAGTGTAGGAGAGATCAAGAACACGAAGGTATGGGAGATCAGCCAGGATCTTATCAAGCTTACTGAACAAAATTGACTCCTGTGAGCTCTGCCTGAGGATGAGTGTCGTTGGGCCAGAATTGGTTCCCTGGCTCAACCAATTTTTACTTACATGCCAGCCTTGGTCACCCTGCTGTGAGATCCACTGCATGTGCTCCAGTCCAGGATTATCACCACAAAATTCATCTATTGTAAGGCGCTCTGCAATCAAACCCTGAGATGCCAGGAAGTGTGCAGCGGTCTTGGTGGCCTCGTCAGCTTTAGTTGCAGAAGAAAAAGGCAACTGAAGCAAAGAACACTCTCTAAAAGCTTCAAGGATAACATCTCCAACTTGATGTATGTCATAGTAACCACTGTGCTTGCTTGGCGAGTCATTGTTCTCCTTAATTTTTTCTTGGACTCTTTGATCAATGACAGTAAGGATGTCTTGGGCGGCCCAGTGACGGATTAGCTCATCTGCAGTAATGGCACCCAGTTTATCAGAACTGCATTGATCCTCATCACCATGGGGAGGTGAACACTCGGTCAAGACAATAAGCATGGCATAATGAAGACACTGCAGGGTGATTTGATGCCAATATTGCTCGTCCTCGTGGCAAATGGTATTGTAGATGTCCTTTGCCGCCTGGTCCACCGAATACAAGATAAGCATCAATATCTCATCTTCAGTAAAGGACACATCTCCTTTACCCGAGGCAGCTGCAATGCGGCCTTGCTGTAAATGCTCTGCCTCTGCCCCACCCGTCTTGTAATTACCATGGTGGATGGTGGGCATGAGCAGCCAGATAGAGCGATTCCATGATGGTGGAGGAAGCCCCACCTGCTCTGTGAAAGCGCTGGACTCAATGGTCTCATGCAGGTTATTAACCACAAGCAAGTATCTCTTTGTAGATAAATTTTGGAATATTTGAGGAAGTACTGATTCTATAAGGTGCTCCATTTTAGCATTGGAATCCTCCCACAAGCCGTAGCAATAGTAATGCCGCTCGTCATTGTCCTCCTTGATCGTTCTGTATTCCGGGCCAAGTAGCCCGAGCTCCTCTGCGATTCCAATTGCCAGCTTATGTGTCACCTTCAGGCTCCGTCGCTTTGGTGCTTGATTCAGGTCCACCTTTATTACGAGATCATATGGACCATGGAACTTAATTGTCCCTTCTTCAAGGATCCTCAATAAAGCCCGTGTGAAGCTTGATGTTGGTCCAACTCCAAATGTCCATTGCACACGACCATGAACTACATTGTATTCCAAGATGCCATATGCTTCTGTTTTGCGAAATCCATTCAGCCTACATATCAGAGGGACTCAATAAGTTCATTCGTTTTTCTATTTATAACTATTGTGTATAAATTAGTTTAAATCTAGACTTAATTGCATAAACCCACACGTATGTCCACCCTAGTTTGATATCCCCCTAGGACAATTAGTTGCAAAAAATCCACCCACCCACAACATTCTAGGCCAAATCTCACCCCGCCCTGACATGGCGCTAATTATAGTAATTTATTCAATTTTTTAATTCTATGAGACAATTAAAAATACTTATTTGAGAAATATTCACATATTCATTAGATTTTAAATATAATTAATATTTACCATTTTAATAAGACCAATGGTCAAATATGGCACTAAAAAGCATCGGTATCAAATAGAATGCTGTGATCGGCTGCCATTTTCTAGCAGGTTGCAGCTACAGTACTTAAGGTAAGCCTGCAGCACACCACAGCTACAAAAAATGCAGCCGAACAGAGTCTGGCCCTGATTGGTTGCTAGGCTCTACCAAGCCTATCCCGTATTCCTCAACCAGGCTGACTGGAGGCTGTTTGTGTAGATGCAAATAATTATGATTGGTTGTCTGTTTGTGTTTGTCCTGGCTCATTTGAGATACTGTTTGGTTAGTTGCGTTGGGGGAGGACGGAGATAGTAGGTTCCATAGATCGAGGATCGAACGTGCCACATGCACATGCGCTTGCATTTGTCTGGCCAGGCTCGCCAGAAACGGAGCTGATTTGCGTATCTGTGGAGCCAGGCTGAGCGTTCTTTTTTTTCATCTGGCGAACCAGGCCGACTGCTGGTCCAGCTAACAATCAATCCGTTGTTGCATTCCATGGGCCAGGTTGAGGCATATGCACTCAACCAAAAAGTGAACAGAAGGGGTATATAAGGTATTGGTTAGCTTTAGAGTTTAGACTATGTTTTTAAAATGGAAAAGTGGATAAACTTTTTAATGTTTTTCTCCTTGCTAAGTTATCTTAGCCGCTCATCTCTTTCTATTCCGTGGGCCACCATGTCAACTACTGCATTCATCATCTATATTGTCCAAGCAAAACAAAAGAAAAAAACTGTTTATTACCACCTTGACAGGTCGTGCATGCTTTTTATTTCCTTTTACGCATTCATATATTAATCATTGATAGAAAGATAGTTTTTTCTTCGTGCAAAAATCATTGAAACGTAACTTAATCAGATGTACTAACTTTTTGATAATGTAATGAACGTAAGATCAGTTTTGTTTCGGAAACTTTTATGAATCAATAGAGTAAATCACTTGTCAAATGCTTACCCTGACATGAAATAAACCTACGAATTTATGAATGAAAAGAATATTTATTTTCTACGTCAAGAAGCCAATTCTAACCATTTCACAATTCTGCATGGGCTTGCGTAAGTTAATGTGAGGATAGATATGAACTACAAAAACTCTATTTTGCTAGGTCGATAATTACTGTTCTCCCCCTACATTATTTTTATTTCTTAAACGGCCAAGGGTGCTGCAGCCTAGCTAGAAATTTCCCAAGCCTTCGGAAAAAAAATATTCCCAAGATTTGTTATCAAAAGGGCCGACAAAATTTTCATTTCAGAATTGTTAGCCATAGATTATTACTATTGGTATTTTAATTTGACCGTTGGAAAACGAAACGTTCAATTTAGACTAGTGAACTCTACGACACTTAGGATGTGTTTGGTTGGAGGGATAGGAGAGGATGAAGAGGGATAGGGATAGACATATCCTTCGTTATAGTATTTGGTTCAGAGGCGAGGGACGGCGTCAAAAGAATATTCTTCATGGATGCGGGATAGCCTCGTCCTACAAAAATGGACAGACAGCCTCGTCCCTCGCTGGCTGGAGAGAGAAGAAGGAGCTACAGCTTGAGAGAGAGAAGGAGCGAGCTCGAAGGAGCTGCAGCTCGGAAGGGGGAGGAGGCCGTCGCCCGCGCACCCACGTCGCCCGTCGCCGTCGCCCGCGCCACGCCATCGTCCCTCTCCGTCGCCCGTGCGCCCATCGTCGTCGTTCTCGCCCGCGTCGCCGTCATCCTCGCCCGCGGGCCCATCACCGTCGTCCTCGCCCGCGGGCCCGTCACCGTCGTCCTCGCCCGTGTCGCCGTCGTCCTCGCCCGCGCGCCCGTCGCCGTTGTCCTTCTTCATCCACCCAACCAAACATTACAGGGGATGAGTCTATCCCTGGCACTCATCCTTCCAACCAAACATTACAAGAGATGACTCTGTCCTTTCTGTCAGGGATAGCTTTGTCCCATTCCTCTTGACTCAGAACCAAAACTTCACGTGATGTACAGAAAAAAGAAAACTTGGCCATTTGTTAAAAAGTTTTAGGGAAGTTTTGGTAACATTCGTCTCCTAGTGAGCACAAATATTAACAAACCTACCACATTGACTGTTCACATGAGAGTACCCACTAAAATGATGTCTAGGTGAGATATCAAATATGTAAGTTAAAAGAAACATACCAGAAGTCCATACGCTGTAGATCATTTGATTTATCAAATGGAGATGATGGAAGCTCTGGCCCTGGAAGCTGCTTTGATAGAGATGCCCCCATGATTTATGTCTTTAGTGATGGAGCCAAGTTTTCATTATACATGTCATCTGACAGAAACAAAATTATGTTACAGTGGATAAATTACTAACAAAAAGCCACGGAGCTTAGAATTAAATATTCAGAAAATTATAACTTCAACTTAATAAAGCGATTGCATTTTAGTCTATATTTGATGGTTTTATGTATCACTGTAGGTAAACTTTATTAAGCACAAATGAATTAGTAATTTGGATAAGATGTATTAGTAAGTGCCAAAACTGAATACTATTTTAGAAGTACCTCATAATTATTATAACTAAAAGGTTCTAAATGTCATGGAAGAGATAGTCAACATTGATGTTTTGGTTTGGATAAAGGTTTATTAGGTGGCAGATAATGGATTAGAGTTTATACCAATGACATAGAACTAATTGTTTTCATGCAAGACAAAGAAGTTAGAAATAATCCTTGTCTGTCATGTTTAGAAGGGTGGACAACAATTCGGTCCTAGCATTGGCCAAGAACCCTGTCTTCCATGAGAGAAGCAAACATATCCGGATCACGTACCACTTCATTCGGAGCTGTTTAGAAGAAGGGGGCATGAAGGCCAACTACATCAACGTCATGGACCAGCACGCTGACATTTTTACTAAGTCACTTGGATGGGTGAGGTTCCAAGATCTGTGAACTCGAATTGGACTAGTCCACATCAAGTTCGAAGGACACAAGGATTAGGAGGAGAAATGTTAGAAATAATCCTTGTCTGTCCAGTTTAATGTTTCCTTAGTGTACAAGTCTAGAGGTAGACCTTGAGTCAAGTCAAGTCAATAAGCCTTGTAGAAGAAGACAGCTAGCAGCTCACTTAGCTTAGTTTAGAAGCAATTGATGTATATAGATAACCCTAGTATAAAAAGAAAGGTAGTTCAGCCCTAACTGATCTCATTCGTGCTCACTTCCACCATTCAATTTTAGCATTTAGTTGTGTTTAGAGTCTAACATTTGGTATCAGAGCATAAGCTGTTACCCAGGTTGTCTACTTCGTCAACACGCCAGAGGGCTGCTACTGCAGCGGCGACGGCCGAGGCTATGGCGCATAAGGCACACATCATTGCGGCCGAGATGACTGCACAGCAGGCAGCTAAGACACCTAAAGCTGCGGTTGCCGCCGCCGTTGCCCTACACACCGAGGACGATGACCGTCGTGATCGGGAGCATCCGAGGAGCCCTCGCATGCATCGTCGTGGTCATCATGACTCGCCGCAGGTCATCCAATGCATCATCAAGGAGTCTGTCGGGGGCACGCCATGGCTTATGCTCACCAAGACGAACTACCACGACTTGAGCTTGCTGATGAAGGTGAAGTTTCATGTACAAGGCTCTGGGATGCCGTCGTGTTTGGCGATGCCGAGTACCATGAGGACCTGCTGGCGCTTAATGCCCTTCTCGCCTCCGTCCCCACGGAGATGGTGTCGACCCTTGCGGACAAGGATATCGTCAAGGCGGTGTCGGACTCCATCGCTGCGAAGAGTGTTGGCGTTGACTGCGCTCGCAAGGCAACCTTACAGAAGCTGCATCAGGAGTGAAATTGTCTTGCGTTCCGTCCCGGGAAGGACAACGATGACTTTTCTCTTTGTCTCTCTAGCTTGGTGCAGCAGATGGTGCGCCATGGCGACGGCGACATCGACGAGCAGAAGGCGGTGGAGAAGTGTCTCCTCGTTGTCCCCAAGAAGTACACCCAAATCACCCTATCGATGGAGACCCTCCTGGATCTCTCAACCCTGTCCATCGAAGAGCTGACAGGCAGGCTCAAGGCGGTGGACGACCATGACGACGCGCCTCCTGTCGACCCCGTCATCATCTGCGGCAAGTTGTTGTTCACGGAGGAATAGTGGCTTGCCCGCTAGAAGGAGAAGAAGGGGGAGCTCAAGCTCAACCAAGGACCGTCGTTGGCACCGCGCAAAAAGGACAAGTCTTGCGGCAGGAACAGCGCCAGGACCGGTGGTGGCAAAGAAGGCAGTGGCGGCGGGGAACTCAAGGCGACCCCGCGACGAGACCTGCGTTAACTGTGGCCGTCGCGGCCACTGGGCTTAGGACTGCAGGCAGCCAAGCGCGGTGGCACGGCCCACATGACCCAAGCTGAAGAGGATGGCGAGTCCGCGCTGTTCTTGGCTCATGCGAGTCTAGTGCTATGGCTCGTAGGACAAGAGCCGATATCCGCTCTCCTCCACATCGACGAGCCACGAGCACGCGTCTTCCTCGGCGACGGCTCTGATGATGAGAAGCTTGAAGGATGGTACGTCGTCAGCGGCGCCACGCACCACATGACCGGATGTGTCGAGCACTTCGTCGACCTGGACCGCAGTATCCAGGGCTCCGTCAAGATCGACGACGCATCCGCGATGGAGATCCATGGTGTCGGGTCCATCATGTTCATGGCCAAGACCAGCAAGCACGGCTCCACGACATCTACTACATCCCTGCACTCCGCAACTCCATCATTAGCCTCGGGCAACTCGATGAGGGCAGTTTGCGGGTGAAGATCGACCGAGGGGTGCTTCGGATCTCGGATCGTCGTGGGCACCTCCTCGCCAAGGTCAGCCGCGGGCGCAATCACCTGTACATGCTCCACATGGAGGTGGCTCAGCCCCTTTGCCTCGCTGCTCATCGCGATGATGAGCCTGGTGCTAGCATGAGCACTTTGGACACCTCCACTTCTAGGCGCTGCAGAAGCTTGCGCACAAGAAGATGGTGCACGGGATGCCCCGGATCGACCGTGTCGAGCAGCTGTGTGAAACCTGTGTGGTGACCAAGCACAAGCAACGACTGTGCCTCGGTCAAGCCATGTATGACGTACCGTGTGCAAACACAGCACGAGCTCGTCCACGCCGACCTTTGCGGCGCCGTCATTACTCAAGGTCTCATAAAATTCTTAATTATGTGTATTTATAAATACTTTTCATATTAAATCCAAACTTGCACAAGTCAGAAACTAATACTAGGCATAAAGAAAATCATACCAGAAGTTGATATCTCACAAATGATCACGCCATTCATCCAATTTCAAGGTTTTAAACTCAAACAGTTCTGCCATGACTTGGTGTAGGGTTGACCCAAATTTTAATTTTCGCACAACCTGTGAATAACAAAGTAATTCGAATTAGTTATTAATACAGAATTGCAGGGCAGCTTTCTCTGAATAAAAACACAATTATAACAATGGTACTTTAATTTGCATGTGTATAATATTAGGAATTTTTTATTCTTTGAGATATTTATACTAATAATTTGAATTCATTTGATGTTTCTTCTTTCTATGCACAAGATCAAGTGCTATATAGTTTTACATAAATTTATTTCTAGACTACATAAAATTGCTATGCATGTATTAATTACTAACATAGTAACATATTATAAAAGGCCCTTAATTTAAACTGGAGAATGCCGAAATTAATACAGAGTCGATTCCGTATATCAGTTGCACATATCATTAATGTGCATATAGTTGTGTGTGCTTTATTACTTGTGTGTTCTATACTAAATGTCATCAGACAAAGCATTCTTCATTAAGAACAGTTTGGAAGGTAGAGAAAATTCCCTAGACTGAACGCACACAAACCTTCATGCAAAATTCACTTCAAATGTGATGATCACAACAACAACAACCAAGTCTTTTAGTCCCAAACAAATTGAGGTAGGCTAAAGATGAAACCTAAGATATGCATATAAATAAGAAACTCAAAGGAGAAAAAAGATGAAAGACCATCAAAACCAACCAATCAAAGATAAATGATGAATGGAAGAAAAAAAAGCAAAAAAGAATAAAGCACCCAAATAACAATTGATAAGAAAAACAATGGCAGATTAATGAAAAGGAGAAAAGTATAAAACAAATCAAGGTTCTCGTATGTGTATTGTCGGTTTTCATAAATTTCTATCCACGGCTAACTCCTTAGCAATATTCAAATCCCTCAAAACCCTCTTGACAGACTCCTCCCATGTCAAGTTTAGTCTTCATCTACCTCTCTTCACGACTTCAAATGTCATAACTGGTTCCTATAAATTAAGACACCAACGGCATGGACCCAAAGATTGCTTAACATAAAATTCCAAAGGCGCAATCATTCATTTTCAATTCGACTTGATCAAAATCATTCACACTTTCATCTAAACATGATATTCATCACAGAAATAAACATGTCACAATTATTTGATTTTCTTTCTGCATGAATTTAGTAATTGCAATCAAATGGTGCTTATTTACTTACCTCTCTTCTTGGGTCTTCAGGTGATCATTCATATTTCAAATAAAAACCACGTGTGATGCAATGTAATTGGTTCATCATCCAGATAGTGATAATAACAACTGAAGGTGTCTAATATCTGCATTCTCTTCGTTCACTCAATAAACACACGCTTTCCATATATCCTGAGAAAATATTAGCAGTGCACAGCCATTACGTTACTCAGCTTTTTGGTTTGAAGAAAACCATCATATATGAAATAAGAAAGATGGATATAATTACCTGGTGGTAAAGTTTTCTGATGCTACATAGAGGAAAAGAGAGAGGACCCCTTCGACTTGTTGGGCTAAAACTTTTGATAGTGGGTGGTCCTATGGTTTTGATTTTTGTTACACAAGTTTATTGGTAAAGTAAGAAATTATATGGAACAAATGAGGAGCAATAAAACCATAAAAAAAATTCTTCTAAGACCCCGATATTGGAAAAACGTGAATATCTAAATACATAAAAGTGCACAACAGGAGCAATAAAATCATAATTCTTCTTCCATCTATCACAACAATATATGTAAGAAATACAATGATTTATAAAAACAATAATAATAGATTAGGAAGCAGCATGATTTTTTTTATAAACCTACTAACAAAAAGGTTTTTATGAGGCAACAATCTAATTTTTTTTTCTTTGGCAGCTAGAGCCTTGTGCTGGTGTGATCAGTAGCATATGGCGGAAATGAATGAACTGTGTAGTTCAGGAATGGGTTCAGTGGTTGCAAAACAAATAATAGCTTGACAGGGATGCCGTTTAGTCACTGCAGTACCCTCTTATAGAGCAATGGGACAATATTCTTATGTTACAATGACAAGCAAAGAATATACCTCTGACAAAAGCTAAAGCCTAATGATACAAATTTCAAGAGTACACATCTCTCAAAAGCTAAAGCCTATGATTACGAGACAAATGAATTTTGTCATGTTCAAGCAGGAAGGAAGGACAACTAAAGTTTATTCCTGCTTTAAAAGCAAATTCCTTAATAGGCACACCTAAAAGGGAAAGAGTAAAATCTAACATTATATGATAACCATTGTCCACTATCTAATTCTCTCGCACCACAACACGCCATGTCATCAACATACGTCAACCGTCCGATTAACATCATCAACACACCACAACCGTTCAATATGCCTAAAGATCTCACAATAAATCCTTTAATTCTTGTTAAATAGTGCAAAAATTATGATAAATGGAGAATTGAACTCATGACCTTTTGGGAATGAATCAAATCACTTACCACTAAGTCATCATCATTTAATTAGTTAGATAAAAACTACATAGTTAAAGGTGTTGCCTCGTGCTCAAAATTAAATAATTGCCCCTTATGTTAGTTTAAAATTATACTTAAAATTCAGCGCCATCGCGCGGGGTTATCGACTAGTTTCATAGAAAAATAGATACTTTGATGACAAAATAAAATCTTCCCTACCGACAATAAAAAAAACTTTGATGATAAAATTATCATGAAACTATAGATTTAAGTAGTAGTATCAAAATACTATATATTCTGTGTATCCTTGAATCAAAATAAAATACATGTTTATTAAGGAGTCAATTTATTAAAAAATGAAAATTTTTAGTTGGATAATAAAATTTTGTGAGCAATGTATAGGAGTAGGGAGAACTACAGTTTCCTGTCGTAGGTATAGCTTCATGATACTCATGCACATTAAATCAAAATTTTGTTATACATTACTCAAGAAATCTCCTCACTTTTGTGATAGGGTTCATTAAATCAGTAGTTTTATGATGCCATAGTATAATAAATCTGTATTTTTTGAGATAGTTCTATAAATCTAATTGTACTTTTGCGATGGTTCTATAAAACTACTTATCATTTTGTGATATTTTATTCAATGAAAAATATGTGCAAATGTGACTATGAAGTGTGATCCAGATGCATCCATGAATTACATCAGTGTTTGATCAAGTTTTGGTGAGGCTATAAACTTCACTTTTGTATGTATGTCAGTTATGTGTAATGAACATGTTCAATTAGCTTATCCAATGTTTTAGTGTTATACTAATTAAACTATTACCGAAGTGGGATTGGAGACTTTTGAACTACCTGAAATTGATGGAGCCTTTTACACAATGTTTTACCTTCAAAGATACACAAGTGCCACGTTGAGCCTGCAATACGAAGAAAAGCAAAGGCAGTCGTGTCATAACTCCCCTTTGCTTTCAGCACAGTGACTCAGCCTCACATACGGATAGGACTATACCTGACCAATGGCCTGACACGGTTCAAAACCAAGCCGTGCTTTTTTACAACCGGGCCGGCATGACAGAGCCCGTTTATGAAATGTCTAGGCCCGGTTCAAAGCGTGCCGGGCCGTGCTCTGTACAGGCCTTTGGCCAGCTATAGATAGGACCGTTGGAGCATCAAAAGTTGCATTTGTAAGAAAGGAATATATTATCTTTAAAGCTAAAGGTGGACCGATTCATGGCGCGGCCGCCACTCTTATTTGTCTCCTCTTGCTTCTCGATGCAGCCAACTTCTTGTTGCTTGCTCCGTTTGCTGCCCGTCGGTTGCCGGTCGCCGTTCGTAACCTCGTATCGACACGCCACCCAGCTGTGCGCCATGGCCTCTGGCCATTCGATTTCGTCCTCAGCGCCGGCGCTGCCATGAACAAGCAAGCTGCAAGCTCATGTTCCTTCACTAGCGGCTGACCAGGATATCGAAGCTATAGCCGGGGCCATGGAATTAGCTTTCTTTTTTTCTTCTCCCACGAACGAATGGGTTCAGGTGGTCACTGGTCGAGGCCAATGCCGGCAAAGCGGCAACGCTGCGCCGGAGGGGGTTGACATCTCAAGGCGATGGAGCGTGAGCTCCTGGAATGAACCTCCAACTGCAAGCGTAAGTGATGTGCTGAAAAAGTATGGGGCGAACCATCGGCTCGAGAAGAGCATCTAACCATACGTGAAATAAAATAAAAAAATGGGTACCCATGGTTCCCCGCTGTTGTTGCGTGGATCCATGGATCAGTGGTGGATCGATCCGTTGTTCAACCACGCCCAAGCTGACGATTACCAGAAAACAATCACCTCTACGTGATATGTGGATTATATAGAAGTCAGATACAGCACACAAATAACCGACAAGACTAACTTCTACATCTCGTGAAGGTTCTTAGTTCTAAGCATGTAAACAAATTTGGGAAGCAGAAGAGGTAACATGAAGGCTCCTATTATACACTCAAAATATAAAGAGGCAGGTTCTCAAGAAGGAAAAAAACGGAGGCACCAAAATGGCCAAAAGACGTCAAAATTAGCCTCAGTCTACCCTTCTGGACCTCCGGCGTGGGGCTGCAGCCTCCTCCTTCTCGTCCTCATTCTCCTCCTTGTCACCGCTGCTTCCAGCATCCGTTGCCTCGGTGGCCTTGGGCTTCTTCGCCTCTGTTGCGGGTTTCACAGGAGCCTGCAACAAAGCATATGCAGATCGTTCACTACAAGTTCTGAATGCGTGTTTCACTGGAGGATGCAACAAAAAGCATACACGGTATTAACAGGTGTTGATGAGAAACTTACTGCTGGCTTCTTGCCACCAAAGAGAATCTTGAAGAGCAAGGTAACAATAACAACAACGATTGAGACCAGGACTCCAATTGTGATGTTGGGCTGCTTCTCTCCCTTCTCAATTACATCCTGTGTGGAACAGAAGGGGCATGTTATTTCCAGACATTCAAAAGGTCACACGATTAAACAGGATGTTCAAATCTTACAATGATCTTCGATTTGTAGGGTGCCAAGAACGGAACATCAGCAACTTTGTACAGAAGATCGAAGATCTTTTTCTGCAATTCATATTTAACAGTTAGTGTGCTATCCAAAAGAAACTAATAGACATAACAGCTTGAGAAAAGGACAAATGGATCACCTGGAAATCAGAAAGACCATCTGCACCTGCAGCAGCTTCCTCCTCAGCCTTCTCCTTCTCCTTCTCAACTTGGTATTTAGGCTTCCAGGTCTTCTCTAGGATAGAGTTGGCAATCTTTTCATCATCACCGATCAGAATGTTGTCAAACAGGATGCCATCCTGCATTGTCCAGATCTCGATTCCAACAGCAGCAATAGGATCAAAGTCAGGCTTGTCAAGCTCAAAGTACTCAGGGTTGGGGATCTCCTGTGGCTTCCAGATGCCCTTGTAGTTAGGGTTGTCGATCAGTGGTGCATGCCATTTGCCCTTGTAAGCAGGGTTTGCCTTCATTGGCTTCTTCCACTCACCACATCCAGGTGCCTCCTCACACTTGGGGTTGTCAATCTTTGGTGCTTCCCACTCACCATCCTCCTCATCATCCCAATCTTCAGGCTTGGAAGCCTCAGGATCATCAATCTCTTCAGGCTCATCATCCAACCATCCTTCTGGCTTAGTGGCATCCTCATCCACAATTTCCATTGGTGCATCCTCATCCCAGTCATCAGGCTTCACTGCATTTGGATCAGGGATTTTAGCTCTCTCATCCCAATCCTCTGGCTTCTTATCATCAGGGTCCGGAATGGTCTTGGATGGGATAAGTGCTGGCTCAAAATCATCAGCTGAAAGGAAGTTGGCCTCCTTCTTCTTCTCTCCATCAATTAAAATGGTTACATCATTGTTTGGCTTCAAGATGGCCGTGTAGACGTGAGAGAGCTTGTCATACGGAACAGAAGGTGGGGACTTGAGATGATGCTCAACATACTTTCCTGTCTTGGGGTTCTTGTGCTTAAGGATGAAATGCACCTTGTTTGTTGACCCACATTTGTCAGGACCAAACATAATGGTGTATGGAGTCTCATTATCAAACTCCTTGGCATCCCATCCAGCTTCCTGGGGGCGTATGTACTTAATATAGGCACCTCCACACTCAAGGCCATTCTGAAGCCTCACTTCAAACTGTAGGACTGTTGTCCCGTCCTTCAAAGTGACTGGCTCGTCAAGCTCTTTGATAATGGCATACTTCCTAGCCTTCTCACTAACAAGGAGACCGTAATCCTCATGTCCGTCACTCTTGGCATGCTTCCATACACCTGCAAAATCAGGGTACAACAATAAATATTTAGTCCATTGTGGCATACTAATACAAAAGGAAAATGTGTGAACATAAAATAGTGACAACTAACAACAATACCACAGATCACCAAACAAAATACAAAAGGTGCCTAATCAAAAGGGTTTGATGGGTTATCTGAAACATCATCATGATCAAAATGACCTTATCAAAAAAAAAAAGGACTAGTAAAGGAAACACCCCTACAATTATGCTATTGCATCCTCAGCATTATGCATACAGATAAAACTATCCAAAATACAGCTAGTCGTCACATGCTATTCCACAAAATTAATCACAGTTCTTACAGTTTCAGAAGCAGCTCAATTATGCAGGCCAAATATCAGGACAACAACTCGAAAGCACAAAATCACAGCCACTTCAATGGTCTCATGTCCCTAACAGTCAAACAGGTGAGATGGATCAAGCCAACAGCTCTGCATCTAAAGATTAGTGCCAGCCACGCCACGCACATCTGATCCACTGATTCGTACTTGCTAACTCGCATGGCAACAGGTGGAGCAACCACAGATCTCACCAGCAACTGGGCAGTTTAATTGTTGCACACAGATAAACTACGATACTGAACTACTTCACTCGAAATGACCACTGAACCCACGGATCTAACACAGATCGAACCAAACAAATACATGGAGATAGATGCGCGCCAGTACCTTGGTAATCACCCTTGCCGGAGACAATCCACCTCCCACTGAAATCCTCGTCGAACGGCTCGTAGAGCAGCTGCAAACCCGCATAAACGATCAGAAATCTTGCGCAACAGATCCGAAAACAAACAACACGCATGCTGAAATCTACAGTGATAGGCTTACCGGGTCCGAGGCGCGGATCTGGACGAACAGCGCCGAAACCAGCAGCACAAGCAGAGAGCGCCCACCCATCATCCTCTCCCGATCTCCTCGAGCCCGGAGATTTCTTGAAAACTTCCTACAACCAGAGCGGAGCGTCCTTGGAAGGGACGAGGATTGGGTATAAGAAGAGGGCTCTGTGGAGTATCAAGCGGTCGAGATGCGCCGGATGGGAGATGGGACGGACGAGATCGTTCGTTTGATCCGGTGGGGCCGAACGGCGCGAGGAAAATGGCGTGCGGTGACTTGTTCCGGCCAATGAGAAGGTGCGGGACGTGGTGATAGCCAATAAGCGAGTGCCACGTATGATGCGTGACGCCTTGGTCGTGTTGGACGCCACGTCGGTCCGATGTGTAAAAACATGTGAGCGAGGGTGGGTCGGGATGAAGTTGGGAAGACGTGCCAGACTGCCACTGAGTTGAGGGGCCTATAAAAGCCAAAGCAGTCGAAATGGATGCTAAACTTTGGGGTTCACAACACTTAGGATATAGTAATTTATAAATTTTATCAATAATCAGTAATCCATACATCATCCAACAAAACTGTTATAGCTTTATTTTACTATGAAAGTTTACTAATATTGTAAGTCCAAGAAATAGGAGGAAATTTTAATTTTAAGAAATTTAATAGGATAGAAATCTAATAGTACTAACATTTAGAATAAACTTGCTGTTAAGCTCCAGTCTCTAATGCTGCTTAAGAAATCAAGATTTAAAGAGGTAGTTTCACACTATTAGGGTAATATAAGCCCTCCGTATTATGTAGGGATGCAGTTTTTTATGTTGTGGGTCACTTGATCGATCTAAAACTTATAAAAATAAATTAGATTTATTTCTTTTCTTCATAAATTAATCACTTAAATAAATTAAAGTGATTGACACACATTATCTAATGAGTACTCATTTGTCTCTCTAATATTACGGTTGCCGATTGGGAATCACAGTACCACACGCACCACTACTTGCGGCTCACGTGGCCGAAGTCTCAGACTTCTACTTGCGCAGTTTTCATGTTTCTTTAGTATGCAGTACTACAAAACAATTCCATCCTCTTGTGCAAAAAAAGTAGTAAATCCATTTATTCTGTTACTCATGTAATGTAATTCTCTAGGGTTGTTCCAAGCCTCTACATATAAAGTATTTGTGGGATCGCTGACGATCGAACGGCAGAATGTTCTGACCGAGCGGAAACACCATCTAAAATTCAGTGTGTGGGCAGACTCACACACGGCAGAAACATGAGCAGCATACTTTTCTGTTAAGAAAAAATCAGCAGCAGCATTACCGCTCTGGAATAAACCTCCCAGGACATGACCCACTCCGGTCGTGAGGCGAAAGAAGTTAATGTGGGCCCCAATAGACGGCGTGTGGTGGTTGGGTAGGCAAGGCCGTACGCGGAAGAAACCGCGGCAGCCCAACAGACGCAAAAGAGGGCGCAAGCGCAACCCAAGCAATCAAAGCTGGCCAGAGCCAGAGGCAGACGCGCCGCCCTCCCAACAATCTGCGGCAAAGCTCCACCGCGGCCGCGCGTGACCGTCGGAGTCGGAGTGCCAGCTCCACGAGCTCGCCGGCGTTCCCCTTCTGCTCCTTCTTCCGCCGGTGCTAGTGGTATGACTATTCTCCTCGATGTATCTTCGTTTCGGGTGGATTTTTGGGCGTGAACGGATCCGCGGCAACGCTGGCGCCTTCCATCCCCGGCTTTGACCTGCTACAGGGCGATTCGGTGGGCCGTTAGCTCACACCGGGGGGCGGGGCTGCAATCGGTTCTGCTTGGTGGCCGGCGGCGCAGCGCAGCCCTCCCTCGTCTCCTCTGGCCGTAACTGGCTCTGTGCGGTGCGTAGGTGGACGCAATTACGATGGGGTCAGAAAAAATGAAAAAAAAAAAGTAAAAAATGTGGCCCAGCGGAAAGTCCCGCTTGAGTTCTGCAGATGCCCCTTCAAAAGCTTAGAAAGGCTTAGCACATAAATCGACATATTTGAAGTTGAGTAGATATTCTCCTGCAAGTCCATTTGTTTTTTAGGGAAATATCGGCAGGGTAGGCCCCTGCTTCAACTGCAATATCAAGGCCTCTACCTCACATAGTCACATGTGGAGTCATATACTCCATATGGATGATTGACCACATCGTGGAGTCACATATGGAGTACATGGGAGGCCTTGGTTAGCCAGCAAATACAGAGTTACTTAACTATCGAAGCTCCACATGGATGATTGACCACATCATCTGTGCTAAATACATGCTTAACCTGTGATTTCTGGCCAAATGCCTACTATTGAGAATGCAGTTGATATGGTCTGGAGTCAGAATGTTTAGGACCTAAAAATACATGCTACTAATATATTTGAAATAAAAGATGTCTGAAATTCTAATAGAGGCATCGGTGCCATTAAAGTACTTGACATGTATGAATGCATGCTGGTTATGAAAAACATTGTTTTACTCTGCCAATTAAAAACAACACAGTAAACATTTTACGACCCAGTACTTATGACATATTGACATGCAATGCCTGAATGCCTCTCATTTTTTTTCCCCTTCAGCTGCTCTTTTTCATCGGTTAATTGTTATATTTTGTTAATTGTTACCATATAGACATGCACCTTGTTGGTTCCCTTTTTCCTTCCTTCAATCCTATTTTTAAACTATGTCCCCAATATATTTACTTCATTCTAGATATTCTAATCTAAGAATTATTTTTCTATGTTATCATTGTTTTTCAGGGCAACGTCTAGGTTGAAGATGACACACAGGTATCCGAATGAAAGTGCTTCATCCAGTTCGACATCTATGAGCAGCCAGAAAAGTGAGACTGATGATGACAGGATGATTGCAATGGTTCTTACAGAAGAGTATGCCAAGTTAGATGGTGCTGTGGCCAAACGTCTAACAAATTTAACTTCAATTCCTGTAAGATGTCTCATGAATTTCTGTTCTTAGTATATCTCTTCATCCTTTCTACCTTATACACGACAGTTAATTGTCTGTTTGCAACCACACTGTCCCGTCCTGTTAAGATTTATTAATTGAACAAAAGTTTGTTTTCTGATACTCATTTTATTTTACTTGTGTAGCATGTTCCCCGGGTCAATACATATTTCCCTACATATAGTGATGCCTCCATGGACCATTATCGCCTTCTTGATAGGTAATTTTTCATGAACTTTAGTTTGGTTCGTCTGCTCAAGCATTTGCAATTATTCATTTATAAGATTATAGTTCAGTATTTTTTGCTTATTCGGCAAAATCATTAACTTTCTGAACATTGAACATTGATATACTGCATCCTTCCATTAGTCCTTTAGCAAACATCAGGAGATGTTGAGAGTTCAGTGTAGAGTCTGCCTTGATCATAAAAATCTGAAGATCTTGTATAAAAGGCTCAGAGGACATTTGAAATCAGTGGTTGCACACTTGCACTTAGGATCTTGGGTATACAATAAAGAGAACTTTGAAACAAACATGCAGCATAGAATGTGAAATTACATCCTTTTCCTTTGCATGGTATATTAGCATTTCCAAACAATATTTATGTCTTCACAGTAAGCACATTATGAAGATGCGAGTTCAGTCTCCGGTAACTACCTTGCTTTTTCACCTGAACAGCAGTATATCTTCATGATGTATAAGAGCTTTTTGTAGGCTTAATGCATATGGCTTGTGTGAGGTGAGGGTATCTGGTGATGGAAATTGTCAGGTTTGCCAACTTCTAATGTTCATTCTATTTACTTGATGATGAAATTAGATAATCTTGTTGCACTCTTAATCACATGCTCGTCAATTTGTTGCAGTTTCGTGCACTCTCAGACCAGCTATATCGGTCTCCTGAATATCACAAGAATGTTCGAAGGGAAATTGTAAAGCAGGTATGTCTAGTCATACAGTAAGCACCCATGTTTTTAGTTATTGGATGAATGGATGCTGAAACACATGCTTGTTACCTTTTTTATGATTCTCGTTATTCTGAGCTTAACTCTATCAGTAGTTCTTAGTGTGTAGTATTAGGATTCATAAGTTTCTTAACTATTGGTCTGATAGCTCCCTTGGATTAAATACCACCTGTGATGTTTTTCTCCTTGTGCAGCTGAAGGAACATAAGTCCTTATACGAAGGTTACGTTCCCATGAAATATAAACATTATTGCAAGAAAATGAAGAAGTACGTTTTTTTTTCTATTATTTGCTTTGATGCTCCATTGACTCAGTATTTTTTATAAATGTTATGTCCTTGAAACTCTTATGTTTTCCAGGTCTGGTGAGTGGGGTGACCATGTCACACTGCAAGCAGCTGCGGACAAGGTTAGCTCTCTCTTTTTCCCTTTTTTTTATGAAAAAAGGAGGGGTGATCCCTACCCTGCTGTGTTTTCATCATTATTTTCTTATCTTAAATTTCGCTCAATGTACTACAATAGTTTTATCCTTTGGCAGTATGTATATTTACTAGAATAAAAATAAAAGATAACCTACGTTGTCTGTGGCATAAGATTAGTATAGAACCACAATGATCTCAACCTGTATTGTTGTAATGTATTTATATTTATAGTTAGTACATTGGCAATTCATACTCATGGTTTCATAGTCTGAAGGCAGCTTGTATGTGTGATTACTGTTGTACAAACATGGGTTCCCTTGAGAGGGAAGATCTCGTAATGCCTTCTATTTTAATTTTTTTTTGCAGTTTGCAGCGAAAATCTGCCTCCTAACATCATTTAGAGATACCTGTTTTGTGGAAATTGTTCCACAGCACCAAGCCCCGCAGAGAGGTAATGGTTTGGTTTGCACCATGACTTTCACGATGCCCTCTTTCATCTGTGTTTTGATTTCTTGCAATACCTCACGCATGTACTTAGTATACCCCGTGCACAATCATACAAACAGATACAAAGCCAAAGTAAATTTTCTGACCCCCCAAAATATCGTGGCTTTTCCAGAGATTTGGCTAAGTTTCTGGTCAGAAGTTCACTATAACTCACTGTATGATGCCCGAGGTGAGATACACAATATACTTCTTATATTTTTGCTTATGTAACGGATCCAATACATGGAGTAACATGGTTGCCTCATGCTGGCCAATGCCCTGTCGTTTAAGAAAAAGTATATTCTTGTTGCCTTGCAGATCTGCCTAACAAATATAAGCCTAGGAAGAAGCACTGGTTGTTTTAACATTCATGAGCAACATTTGCTTCTGTTGTGGAAACTTGGCCTGTCAATGGTTCGGTGGATGTTTTTCCGTGTTCTTCCTGGGGAACTCATCAGCGATTTTCTTCCCTACAGCTCTCCCTTGCTGCTTCCTCATTATGACATCATATACAACATTTAACACAGAGTTCCTATACTGAAATTGAGGTTGCTGCTTGTAAATAGATACACCTTTACCTGACACAAATTGAATTGATTGTATACCCTATTTATTCGTTGTTACATTACATATATAGCTATGTGTATATCTGTATATGTACTCTTGATCGGTTCATTTACTTCATTTATTCAGAATCATTCATTATTGTCATCCTCAGCCGTGTCTATTGCCTTTAGCTGACTTTATGTTTTACTAGTTTACGTACCTGACTGAATATCTTTTGGATATTTTTTAGAAGACAGTTTTCTGAGTTGGTTCTATGGCGTGTCCATGCTTGCATTAATTCGTTGATGACAGTCTTTTTTTTTCCGTACAGTTCTATGATGAAATAATTTTTGTATGGCGTTTGCTGAGCAGGTTCGCCTCTGTTAGGAATTCAAAAAAGGCCTTTTGTCCTGTTGATAACTTGCAGCACAAAAGACCGGAATGAATTGTTGGGGGTCGACATAAGGCTGGTTTGGTTGGGCTATAAACCAAGGCGGCCTTGTAGCGAGAGCCGAGAGTATGTGATTCGAATTAAGCCTAAGTTGCAATCCTATTTTCCTCATCATCTCCCCTTCAACTCCAAGCCTTGTTTACTCCCAAGATTTCTCTCTCGAGTCCTCTTGTCTCTGTTCTCTGCTGTCCTTAGTAATCTGCCTTGAAGGCTTGGGTTGGATGAAGCCGAGTGAGCCAATTCCGTCTCCATTGAGCACACAATCGAGTCCGCGGTCAGCAACTCCGGCTCCTTCCGTTCAACCGCCAATAACTCCCTGTACCTCTTCCCCGGCATTGTACTCGCCACTTTTTCCTTTCATGGTAATCTCTCAATCTGGCCAGTGGCCAATCCGCTGCGTTGGTGACGTAAAAACGAAGAGAGTTTTGAGGGAGTATGATGCTGTGACTGCGACGGGGCTGCGTTGCATTTTTCATTTGGGGTCTGTGAGAACATGACCAAGGAAGGGAACAGATACTGCGAGATCGCAGGGCCAAGCTCAGTCACTTTTACTCGGACGAAAGAAGCATCATACTGTTTGATACAGTAAATATTTTTCTTCTTTAATGAATTTTCTGCTGTTTTTTAGTTATTGCTTTTTCTTAGCTCCCTCTCCAATGAATATTACTTTGCCATGGTCCAAACGAAGGAAAACATGTCAGTATTGTGTCAGACCAACAAGCAAAGCTGTGGTCCAACCAGCAAAGCTGTGGTCTTAAGATCAAACAATCCTTGAGTATACACTTTTTTTAAAAAAAAAAGTCTAGGAGCATCGTATTACACACCCTCTTGTTCTACAACTGGGAAGTACAAACCATTACCTGCAAAAGGCCCAAATAGCTCAGATACGTTAACTCACTCTCCAGAACAACAGAACACAACGGCTTTACACTAGTAGGACCGCATTGATGCAACCATCATTCTCTGGATTGTTTGTAACTTGGGCATATTTACCTGCACCACGGCAAATAATGGTTAAGGAAACCCAAATAAGGTAAGAAAAACAAACAGAACGTCGTAGTGATATCATACCCCAAACAACTTTTCCAGCTGGGGTCACAAGACCAAGTTCACTCACATTAACCTGAAAGTGGAAGACCCTGATTAATTTTTGAAGACGATTCTCTGAAAGGCACTAGAGAAGAAGTATGAAAAATTGAGTGATAAAGTGATGCTTGAAGCAAAACACACATCATACCTCAATGATGGTACCCTTTGTCATGACACCAAGGGATGTGTACATTGGACCGTTTGGATTTTTCTTCACTGATATGATGTCAAGGTTAAATGTGCACTTCAACTCTGGATGCGTCACATGAGCTTTGGTGAAACGCAAACCAGTAGGACGTATGAACCGCTCGTACTTCGGAGGCTTTCTTGTAAATCCAGGTCCAACAAATGTTGCTTTGGTGACCATTCTCTTCCACTGCTTTGCTGCACAAGTTGATACACATCAGGTGTTGTTTATGAATATAACTTTGCCTCATTATTTTGGAGATTTTAATATTGATTCATAGTAAAGGTTCAAAAAAGTGATTTCATGGCTGCACCTCAACAAATGCCAGATAGGGGCGTATCACAAGAAGATATTATTTATTATCATATTATCACTCTGGGTTAAACCGATGATCGTTTGCCATGTTCACCTTAGATATCACACTCAGGTAAAAAGAGATGCATTCTAGTGATGCAATTTTTGCATATACAAAGTTATCCAGCAGAATTTATTCATTGGAGAAATAATTATTTGGAAGGCAAATTTCCACATAAAACGCTTTTTCTGCCAACATTTCAGAGCTCACAAGTCATAAGAAAAATTCTGCCAGTACTTACTTTTCCGTTTGCCGGTTCTTAGGACTTTAAACATCTCTTCTTCTGCCACAGGTCTGACCTGAAGAGACAATAGTTGTGAATGCGTTAGGTCGACAAAGGGCACATTGCTACTGTAACAATTATGATTTACCAATTCTAGTAACATCACACTATGCTTTATTGTTCTAAGATTTGACATAAGTCTATCTTGGTATCCATTGAAGAGTCGGTGGTATTGATAACAAAACTGACCTTTGGCAAAGGAACATCCCATTTTCCAGCCTTTTCCTTTCTCTTTTGCTTTACAGTGTTGCTAAGAACCTGCGTGGCAATGAAACAAAAGTAGTCAGGGATCCAATAACATTCACATTAAGTAAATTGAAAGAATCCTCACTGAAATGTGGATAAAAGACGACACAAAGGATGATTACTTTGGCTCGTTGTGTCTGATCACGATCAAGCAGATAAGGCGGTAGAGCTCCTTCCTGAACATCCTCAACCTTATTCCTCGTAGTTGATTCATCATGCATTTTCAGGCTACAGCAGTAAAGAGCATAAAGATTTAAAAGACAAAAAAAAAACATAAACCTAAATTTATATGTCAAATCTACATACTAATTCAGAATTCAGAAGATCGTGAGCCGAACCCTGAATAATGCAGTTTGAGTTCCAAAACTCAATGTGAAATAATCAACAGCATTAATGCATTGGATCCAGTGATCATATATATTAAAAGCCAAAAAACATAAACCTAAATTTATACGTCAAATCTATGTATTAATTCAGAGATCATGATCCTAACTCTGCATACTGCAGTTTCAGTTCCAAAATCAATGTGAAAGAATCGACAGCATCTGCATTGGATCTAGTAATCAGGAGCACCTATGCAAAACTACAAATTGAAATTGAATGATGTTGGTAGCTTCATGAACACATTGGGTTAAATAAACATTTTGTAAAATAGCTGTACATGGATTCAATGCTCCAATTGGAGCAGTTTATCCCGTCAAATTCTGAAACAATCACAAATGGAAAAAGGATAAGTACTTACGTCTTCTTCATCTGTGCCTTCTCAGCATACCGCTTCTTGGCGAACCTCTTGCCCTTGGCACCAAGCAGCTGCACCGCCACAAAATCGAACAAACACAAACGCAAACACCAATCACACGAGCCATACAAAAAAACACCGCACGAACGACAGAGCAAGGGACACAAAATTTTCCGATTAGGGGTGGCACCCGTCACTCACGTTTCTAGCCTGCTGCGAGCGCTTCTTAACCTCACGCGCTTCGCGCTTCCGCTTCCGCTCCTCATAGTCCGGGCGCCGGCCATGGCGCTTCTGGTGCAGCTCTATGTGGTCTCCCTGCGGCTGTAGCAGCACAATCCCCAGCACGGAGAAATCAGGAGAAACTTCAATACAAACAATAACCAATACTATAATAGAAGAGAAACCCATATGTACTCGGCATTCGGTACGGATCAGCGCATGAATCGGAAGGATTGTAGGCAGAGACGAGGAGCACTTACCATGGCGGCAAAACCCTAGCGACGCCGCGGGTTCAGGAGGGAGAAGGAAGAAAGGGAGACGCAGCCGTTGCGGCGTGGCTATTCATAGGTGCGCGCAATCCGGCGGTGGGATATTGGCACGTGGAGTCGCGTGCACATACCATGGGTTGGGCCTCTTAGTTGCAATGGGCCGATGGCGACGTGGCTCCAGACCATGATGACGAAGTTCTAATTCTAACCAATGGCTCGAGGAAACGAGAGGAACTAGTGCCCACTGACCAGAGGTGGCAAGCAGTCAGGCAGAAAAGAGGAGTGACGGGGGTAGCCGGATGAAACCGAGCAACGCCGCAGAACTCACCATAGCCACCGGCGCACCTCCTGTTCGCGCTGCTGCTTGGATTCGACTTAAGGTCTCGTTCATTTAGCTCTGAAACGGCCCAAAACGAGGCCCATTCTAGATGGAACGTCTGACCTGGTTTGAAATTTGGTCCGGTCTGAAAAGGCTTGATTGGTTAGAGTGGCCCAAAATAAAATATGATCGGTTTGGGCCTCTTGGTCTCGTCTCAGGTCCGAAACAAGACCTAAGCTTTGGAACCACACCAGGTGATGGGCAACGCGAGCGGCGGCGCGACACGCAAGCGGCTCGGCCATGCCGATGGCGCGTGAGCCTCGGAGACGACAGCACGACGTGGCGCCACTCAAGATTCGTAGGAATTGGCCCAGTGCAGCCTGTTACGCGCGACGAGGGGTGTACGGCAAGCGCGCGAATGCTGACACACGCGGAAGGGAATGAAGAATAAGAATTCATCAACTTACGTGAAGAATAGTTGGCTGTGTCTCGTAAGATCGGCTCTATAGTCTGATAACTCACATAATTATATTGGAATTAATTTTAATTATATAACTGATCCGTGTTTGAGACTAATATATTTTATACTCATATAACTCTGATCATGATTAGTGACATGATTAAGAGTAACAGTTTTTTCTAGCCTCCAAATGCATTGTGAGGGATACCACAAATAACATAGAGAAATTGAGGATCAATAGCCATAATCCCTAACAAAGTTGCTGACTGTGGTTGTTTGTGTACCAGCAGCAGTTTGAGCATTTGGGCGCCGAAAATGCTAAAGATCTTTAGCATCGTTACCTCCTTTTTTTTTTTGGGGGAGGGGGGGGGGGGGGGGGGGGGCACCGGCCAGATGAATCCATGCCAAGCCTGTTGCCTGCTGCCAAAATCATG
Source organism: Oropetium thomaeum (assembly GCA_001182835.1). Taxonomy (NCBI): domain Eukaryota; kingdom Viridiplantae; phylum Streptophyta; class Magnoliopsida; order Poales; family Poaceae; genus Oropetium; species Oropetium thomaeum. Next base: position 1,304,958 of record LFJQ01000006.1, on the reverse strand, counting down.
CAGCGAAGATGCCTCATTGTTTGTTCCTCCCATAAACGCTTTTGCCTGTACTCTGTTTGTTGAATTGTTTGTTGAATGGTTACGTACTCCGTTTGTGCCGGCCCTTTAAACTGAGTAATCTCCTTTTCCAGAATGCAGTTCTGATGGTTTTGCGATCTCAGAGTGCTGGCATGACTTGGCTTGCTCTGGACGGGATGACAGATGAAGGCACGCGCACGCGGCAGGCTCAATTAGGTTTCAAGCGAGCACGACGTGGAGCGAGGCGTTCTTGGCGGCCGCGCAGACAGGGCACGCGTGGACGGCAGCCTCGCACGCGCGGCACAGGCAGAGGTGCCGACAGGGGAGGAGCAGCACGCACGCCTCTCCGCCACTGCATGCCTTGCACGACGAGGCCCTGGGCCTCGAGGCGGCGTCGTCCGCGGCCGGTGCCTCGAAGCAACAGGACTGCGCGTCGTCGGCCTCGGCGTCATCGCCCACGGCGGTGGCGGCGGCGCAGGACGACTGGAGGAGAAGCTGCTGGTCGATGGAGGCGCGGAGGCCGGCGGCGACGGCCTCGTGACTCTTGGCGATGCCCGCCCACGCCAGGCACTCGGCGGCCTCCCGCCGGGCCCTGTCCTTTAGCTCCGCGTTGCGGCGCAGCGCGCGGTCCAGCTCGGCCTCCGCCGCGCGCAGGCGGCCTGAGCCCGAGGCGGCGGAGGCGGCGGCGAAGAGCAGCAGCGCCCGGGCGTGCCTCCACCGCACGTCCTGCATCCCCGCGCGCATCCTCTCGATCTGCGGCCGGAGCACGAACCACGAACAAAATCAGACGGCCGTTCCGGCGTTTCATGTCCACCCGATCAACAGATAGACGTGGTCCCACGTACAGTACGTACCTCGAGTCTTACGAGCGCGTCGATCTCCGCGGCCTGCTGGTCGCACAGGCGCGACGACGACGATAGAAGGAGGCCACGCGCGGAACCGCCCGCCCTCCCGCTGGTGGACGCCATCGAGTCGTCGATGCCAGGCGCCGTCGCCGTCCCTTCCTGCATCGCAGTCGCCGCCGCGGCCGGAGGCAGAGAGACGCGTGCCCGCTTCCTGGGCTCGAACCCGTAGTCGCACGACGGGAGGAGGAGGTCGTCGTCACCGCGCGGGAGGGCGTGGAGCAGCGTCGTGTCCCCGATCCCGGGCGCCGGCGGCGCGCACCGGGCAGCGAAGTCGTCCAGGAACAGCACCGATGAGGCGCCCGCCGCGGCGTCGTCGGGGACCCGGAACGCACGGGAGAGGTGCCATGCCTGCACGGCCATGACACAGACAGACAGGCCGCCGCGCGCGGGGAGAAATGCGAGGAAGGAGGAAGTACTGCTGGGTAGTGGTGTTCTGTGAGTGGAATGGATGGGCGGGCAGTTAGGTTAGACGGGCACGGGCCGCCATGGTTATATACGCCTTGGTTATGGTTTAAGGGGAAAAAAAAAATGGCAGCATGACCATGACTCGGTGCCGGGCTCTCTAGGGAACAGATGTGTCCTGGCGCGCGACAAAATCGGGTCGTCGTCCTCGATCTGGGCCTGACCGCCACGCCGCGTGGGGCCGTGAGAGAAAGGGCAACGGGCTCCGTCATGCGCGGCGAGGCGGGCAGGCAAACGGACCTGTCGCTGGATTGCTTTTTGTCGTTGTTGTTGTTGTTGTGGATGAGGTCGCACACATGCCGCCATGGGAGGTATGTGAACGAGATGAAGTGCGAAATGAATTTGGCTGGGTGGGTGGTGTCTGGAATCTGGTTGGATGGATTCCGCTGGAATTTTCTTTGGTGGTGGAAAGTAAAGTTAGATGCCATAGTGGCAGCCGTTTAATGGGGAGGACGGATCTTCCCCCGGCAGCAGGTCGATGAGGAGGAGGAATACGTACACATGAAAGACGTTTCTTACCGGTACCAATAACAATAAGCCGGCCCAGTCAAAGGTCCGAGCTTAGCTGCTGACAATTATTGCCGCCGAACGAACGAACGGATCTTTCAGACTGACGATACGACGATTTCACGAATCTCTTGAAACGCCAAGTGAGCATTCAAATTAAGGATCCAGGGATGCCGCCCATCAGGGTCATCATGCATGCATGTTCAACATCGTCTGGCAGTCACCGGTTTAGCAAGTCCGGGAAAGAGATGAGAATTAGTAGAATTATTAGTCCTACCAGCAAATCTTCCGTGCGTCTGTACACACGTACACCAGGACGGAGAACACGGGTTTTACACACAGAACGGTGTGTGAGGTTCGGAACAGGAGCGCCTGTCTGTCTCCCACATGCACCTCGGTTGTAGTACTACTACTAGTTAGTAGCTCGATCTGATTTGAAAGTCCGGTCAAAACATGGGAAAAAAAAACTTGTGCATCAGAATAATCGTGGTCAAATTGAGCACCCCGGCGCGCGGCAGCATCAGCGCGCGGCCAGCAGGCAAGCCAAAGTCGTCGATCGCTCGTTCTTCCATGCACCAATAATGCTTGCATGCCATCATGCAAGGGTAACGAAACGACGACGACGACGACGACGCAACCAACAGATCGAGCGGACACGTCGTAATACGTCCACCCACGAAACAACCATATCCAGCAGGCATGCGACCGGCCGGGGCGCCGCTCGTTCGTACGTACAACCAGCAGGCGCGACAAGCACACAGCGTCTTGCATCCTATTCTCTTGTTGCTCTCTGGCTGTCACTGGGGTTAGGCTTTCGATGAGCACGATGCATGGTATGGGCGTATGGCGTTACTCAGCGTTCTACGTGGTGTGCAACACAGGCGCCCACACGCATCCATACCTGTGTGCAGTGTAGCGACGACGTACGGCCTCCGCGCCGGGGACCAACAGGCAGGTACAGTACGTACTACGCAAACGCGCTCGCAGGAAAGGCGTGGCAGGCGGGTGTCCAAGGCTTGGGGTCCTGTCCTTGTGCGCGGCCGGGGCACGCGGATGCCTGCTCCTCGAGAGCACAGGCTGGCGACAGGCCGCGGGGCCAGGATATGGCATGCATGAAACGGCAGCAGCATGCATGAACACAGAGGCAAGGCAGGCATGGGCGGTGTCGTCCGGACGCGCTGGCGGCCTCCAGCCGTACCGGTCGAGCTATCGGTACGAGTCCAAATGCGGTATTCTGTGCGTGTGGTTGCGCATCAAAAGTGTGGTGACGACGCACGGAGCCCGCCAGCCAGCTGGTCCTCGGTACCAACTGAGAGTCAGGAAACCATGCAAGCTGGCTTTGGCTTGCATGGTAGTAGTACCAAGTACCAACCCCAGCAGATCTGCCTGCGGTCGTATTCGTAGTAGATGGCTTTTGACACTGCATGCCAATCGATGCAAATAGTCTAGTATACAGTACTGCCAGCCCCACCCGTGCATGCATGCGCGGTGCATGCACATTTCTCTGCCGCACCTGTCGTTTGGTGGAGGCAGCAACACTTGCTCATGCTGTACCAACGCTTCTGCTACTGCTACTACTACCGCTCGTCCTACATGTACTGTACACGCTGACCGTGCCGGCGTGGATAACTTTCACTTTTCTGTGCAGGCGCCTTGCTTTGCTTGCGGCAGCATGCCAGCAGGACGGACCAGGATTATTGTGGGGGAACAGGCAAAGGCAGAAGTCAGAGACGGATGAGATCTATCGACATTGCAATCCATACAGTATACCGTACACCCGCCCGATCGATAAACACAGTGGGTGCTGCTGCTGCGCAACTGTTCAAGTCTGTGCTGACCCCGTAGATACGTCTGTGTATCATTACCTAGTTCATTACGGTACTATTACTGTGTGACTAGCAAGTACTGTGGTAGTATCAACGAAAACAGTGGCACACCCCCTTTCGACGACCCGGACAACGCCGGATGGGCGCCGGGCGTCCCACCATGCCTTCTCGTATTCTCGCCCCCGACGCTAATTAAAACATGCGCTGGTATCGTGGACGGTATTGCACGTAACAATCTTTTGCGATTTTCCTGAAGCCTTCGATTCCAGAGATTTCGATCAAATGCATGTCTCTATCTGCGCTCCTCCTGCTCGGCTGCTTAGTACTAGCAGTACAGAGACACGGGAGAAACAGCACCAAGTACTGGTGCGGACCGCCCGTACCAGGCGGTACAGCTGCTCGCTGTTTGTTGCGTATTGTGGCCTTGTGGGACAACGAAAGGTTCACGCGTGAGCGTGACCACTCTCGGTAAGTTGCAACAACGGGTAACAGCAATACAGCATCCGCTACATATTACGTACAACTTCTTAGTACTAGTAGTAAGGTTTCACTTACCGTTCCTACTATGGATATCACTCCGGATCAATTTAATGAAAACCGTGAAAATTGAGGTAACCGCTTCTAAAACCGTTCAAATTTCAAAATCGAGCGGCAACCACTTTGTCGGCGTTCGTTGTGGCCGACGAGTAATTAGTATCGTGAAGTGCGTGTTTTGGTTCGGATGGTTCGCGAGAGGACACAAGGATTTATACTGGTTCGGGCAACGTGCCCTACGTCCAGTTCGATGAGGCTGCTCGTGTTACTCGCGACAGTTTGTAGTAGGGGGTTACAAACAGACGAGAGAGGGATGAGCTCCCAAGTCTCTGTGAGGTGTTCTACGTGGGGTGAGATATCGTGTGTGTTGCACTAGTCTTCTGGACTCGTATCCCGCGCCTCCCCCTTTTATACTGCAAGGAGGGAGGTGGGCGTACAAAGAGTTGGCGCAAAGGTGTGGGCGGCGGCATGGCCGGGTGTCCTGTAGGCCGCGCTGTTGATGCTTCAAACTCCGTGCCGGTCGCTGTGGATGACGTCGCAGGCATGGCGGTGCTTCTTCGGTCGGTGGCGCCACAGGGATGGCTGTCAACGAGGGACGTCCCCTCGGCATGGTCGTTCGTCCTCCGACGAGGGGTCGGAGGAGAGGAGGACTGGTCACCGTTAGCTCCGTACCCGGTCGAAATGTCGATCGTAGCCGTCCCGTCTTGTCAGAAAGGATGGGCTTTGATGGGGGTCGTTCGCGTAGTGACGGCCTCGCCGTCGCTGTGCGACGTGGGCGGTTAGCGCCCACTTGCGCGGGGGCTTCGGTAGCCACGTGAGTAGTTGAGCTTTTATTACTCAACTACTCAGTACAACCGCCTTCGTCGCGGTAGGTGGCGCTCCCGACCCCTGAGGGTCGGGAGGGAGCGATTCGCCCGACCCCTGGGGTCGGGCGAGGCGGACTCTGGCACGAGCTCCCGACCCCGTCATGGTGAGGTCGGGCGCCTGAGTCGAGCGGCGGGTGATCCGACCCCGGTCGAGGGGGTCGGGCGAGGCGGACCTGTCTGTGGGCCCGAGCCACTGTACGCGCGTCGCGGCATAGAGGTCGGGCGAGACGGAGGTCGCTCACTGCTTTATACGTAAAGCAGTCGGAGAACCGCTAATACCGGTCATCACCGGTATTGGCCCTCAACAGTAGCCCCCGAGTGAGGTCCGACCCCCCACATAAGAGGGGTCGGGCGTCACTCTAATCGGAGGTGGCTGTAGAAGCGTTTCTACCGGTAAGGGGCGCGCGCGAACGCGCACCTTACAGGTGTAGCCCCCGAGCGAGGTCTGATCCCTTCTTGGGATCGGGCGTCGCTTAAGTCGGGAGGAAGAGCGATCGTGGTGATTCCCTTATTTATGCTGTAAGGGGCGCGCGCGAGCGCGCACCTTGCAGGTGTAGCCCCCGAGCGAGGCCTGGCCCCCTCAGGGGCCGGGCGTCGCTCAGGTCGGGAGAAGGAATTTTCGTTCGCGAGAGCGAACTCATCCTTGGGACTTAAGGTTCTGCGACCCCGCGTTGGATCTCTTTTTGCGATTCCGTCCCCGAGTCCTCTGCTCGTCGCAGTGACCGGTCGGGGGTTCGGTTCGTCTTTGTATCGTGCCTCCAGCGCGTCCGTCCGCCGGACGAGGAGGTTGAGCCGAGCCACGCCTTACCTCGATGGCCGAGGCGTGACGCTCATCGAGCTGCTAACGGGTAGTTCAAGTGGGACCTCGGGATCCCTTCGGGGGGATCCCGACGTAGGCCAGCTGGTGGCCGGTCCCAATATTCCCAGTCGCCGACCCATATGGTTCTCGGTTCCATTCGATAGGTTCCGAGGGCTCGTTGCCTCCTTGCGATAGGATACCCATGGGTCGGCGCGAACCATCACTAGGTTCGACGAACCGGGACTCGAACGCGGTTTTACGATGCCCTTGACGCCCGGGCGCCCAGGCGCTAGGGTATTGGCCGCTAGTGGGCCCATCGTAATCCACCCCTCACTCTAGTTACGCCCTGAGCGGCTGTCGAACCCATTCGCTGGGCCAGCCTTCGAACTCTTTGGGCCGTCGGGGCATGTTTCAGCCCATGTGTTTTCCTTACCTGGGCGGGCCTGGCCCGATAAGTCGAACCGTCGCTCGGTATCACGAAGTTACCTGGCCCGGTCCGATAAGTCGAAGCGTCGCTCGGGGGCGTGCGGTGGCGCTCGATCCGGCGGAACCTGCAGGCGAGAGCACTAAAACGTGACGAGACGTTTACCTGCCTCACCTGGCGCGGGCGTGAAAGGGGCGCGCTGCCCTTCGGACCGCCGTCGGGAGCGTCCTGTCGGACCTCTTCGGGATCCCGCCGGAGCTCGGGACGTACGGCGCGCTGGTGCCACAAGTCGCCAACATCTCCTGCGCACGCGTGGGAGATGTCGAGGGAGGCACTCCGCCGAGGTGTGCACCGGGCGTTCGTTATCGCCTACTCTCATTATTCCAGCATCGCGCTGGACTTGATGAGTCAGGGGTTCGCGCCCGGGTACGCTGACGCGGAGTTGGACGAGATCGAAGACGAGGTGGCCCCCTCGGCGCATGCCCTGGCGGCGAGGATAGAGGAGGAGGATCGGCCCCCGACCCCGGAGCGCGAGAAGCCCCCGACCCCGGAGCAGGAGCAGTCCCCCCCCGAGGAGTAGGAGTAGATTAGTTAGTATGTGTCTAGGGTGTCCGAGGCCGAAGCGCCCGGACAGCTTGTAAAAACAAGTTTTTGTATCACAAGTGATTTTGACCTCGGCGGCCCGTTTCCTTATCACTTGCGTGAAAAAGCGCTCGGTCCCTTACTCGTCCGTTTATGTGTCCCCAAAGAATCGTAGGTCGTAGACAGGATCGACACTTAGTTTTTGCCGGTGAGCGACGTTGCCGTAGCCTTTCGCAGGCGGTGGGCGTTTCGCAGTCCGACCGACTCGACTTCGTGTTTCTCCTATCCGCGACCTATCTTCTCTGAGTCTTAAACGTTTAGGTGGGGGGCCGAGGCTCGGTGCGAAACGTAAGTCGCGGATAGGATCGATCGTTAGCTTGACTGGTGAGCGTTGTGGCCATAGCCCCCGTGGGCTCGTCGGCGCTTTCGCGGTTCGACCAGTTCGATCTCAAGTTTTCCTATCTTTGACTTACTTGTTTTTGCACAAGTTTTTTGAAAAACATGCGAGGGTCGGGCCGCGCACGTATTGCACATGGAATACATGCGCGCACCTTACAGGTGTTGAGCCCCCGAGCGTGGTTGGACCCTTGCACGGCAGGGGTCGGACGCTGCTCGGGGGGTGCGGAAAACAGACAAGCTACGAGTTTTAGGGGTAGAAACGACGTAGCTGTTCGATGTTCCAGGCGTTGGTGAACTCTTGTCCGTCCGCAGTCTGCAGCTTGTAGGTGCCGGGTCGGAGAACCTTGGCGACGACGTAAGGTCCTTCCCATGGCGGCGATAACTTGTGTCGACCTTGGCTGCTGGTGACGCGACGGAGAACGAGGTCGCCGACGTCGAACGCTCGCTCGCGTACGTTCCTTCCATGGTACCGGCGTAGTGCTTGCTGGTACTTGGCGGATCGGAGGAGCGCCACGTCTCGAGCCTCGTCGAGCTGATCCATCGCGTCTTCGAGGGACGTCTGGTTCCCTTGATCATCGTACGCCTTCACCCTCGGAGCACCGTAGTCGAGGTCGGTTGGTAGGATAGCTTCGGAGCCGTATACCATGAAGAAGGGGGTAGACCCCGTGGCCCGACTAGGGGTCGTCCGCAGGCTCCAGAGTACGGCGGGGAGCTCGGCTGCCCATTGCTCGCTGAACTGTTTCAGTCGGCGGTAGATACGTGGCTTGAGGCCTCGAAGGATCAGGCCATTGGCGCGCTCAGAGCCCCCTGGTTTACGAGCCGCTTCAGGAGTGAGCAGTCCTTGTAAAGGTGCTTGACGGGGTGCTCGTGGTTGGGACATGGACCGTTCCACTTCTTCTCGAAGTGGTCCGGGGTGTCCTCCGTGGGTGCCTTGGCACCCTTGCGATCCGCGGCAGCGACCATCCGTTCTCCGGACGGACGCGGCCGGTTCTTCTTCTTTTTCTTGCTCGGAGGGTCGGAGGAGCCTCCGCCGGTTGTCTCGACCCGCTTACCTTTGGCGTCTTGGGTGCGATTGAAGATCGCTCCCACCGCCTCTTCGCCAGAGGCGTAGCTGGTTGCGATGTCCAGCAACTCTCTGGCGGTCCGGGGACTCTTGCGCCCTAGTTCGTGGACTAGGGAGCGACAAGTCGTCCCGGACAAGAACGCGCCAATGACATCGGCGTCACCGACGTCCGGCAGCTCATTGCATTGCCGGGAGAAGCGCCGGATGTAATCTCGGAGCGACTCTCCCGGTTTCTGCCGGCAGTTCTTGAGGTCCCAGGGGTTTCCTGGGCGGTTGTAAGTCCCCTGGAAGTTTCCAACGAAAACCTCCTTGAGGTCAGACCAGCAAGTGATCTGGTTGGCGGGGAGATGCTCGAGCCACGTTCTGGCCGAGTCGGCCAGATACAATGGCAGGTTGCGGATGATGAAGTCGTCATCCTCCGCGCCCCCAGCCCGGCACGCGAGGCGATAGTCCTCGAGCCACAGGCCGGGGTTGGTTTCCCCCGCGTACTTCGGTACGTTGGTCGGGGGTCGGAAACGCCGTGGGAATGCTGCGTTCCGAATGTGAGGACTGAAGACCCTCGGTCCCGGGGCGTCCGGGCTAGGGCTTCTATTCTCGTCGTCGTCGTAGCGTCCTCCTCGACGCGGATGACGCGATCGGGAGGTGCCATCGTCGAACTCCAGGCGGCGCCGCCGCGCATTCAGGGTGGCGCGGGCGTCCCTGTTCGTCCCCAGATGACCGCGGACGGAGGCTTTCGCCGTGCCATCCGCTGCTGGGGGAGTCTGGTGGACAGACGTGTTCTGGGCACGTTGTCCACGCAGACGCGACAGCGAGCTCTCAGCTTGCTGCACCGCCGCGTGCTCAAGTAGCGCCTCAACCTCGCGCTGGGCGCGTCGGGCCTCCGGCGTGACAGGCTCAGGGAGGCCCCTGAGCAATGCCGCCGCCGCGGCCAAGTTCTGGCTCGCCCGTGGGAAGCGCGGGCAGCCATCGTCACGACTTGCGACTCGTAAGTCGCGAACGTCAGTGCGGGTGTGTTTACTGGACTCGCTCTGAGCGAGCTCGTGATCAATCGCCGCACGCTGCTGATCCAGCTGACGCTGGACCTCCAGGAGTTCCTCCCTTCGTGCGCGCAGTCGTTCTGACTGCGCGTCACGGGGTGGGGTCCCGTCCTGCGGGCCAGACGATTCCGAAGGGCGTTCGCCCTCCGCAGCGGGAAGATGCTCCGCACTTATCATAAGGCACTCGCGTGAGGGATGATGACTTTCCTCACTGCACTCTGCATCGGAATCTTCGTTTGACGCTCCATCTAGGAGGTCTGTTGAGGGTCAATACCGGCGATGACCGGTATTAATGATCCTCCGACTGCTTTACGTATAAAGCACCAAGGGAGGTTACTCCGTCTCGCCCGACCCCGACGTCCGGACGGGAAGTGCCCGACCCCTGAGGTCGGACAAAAGTTCCGCATCGCCCGACCTCCGGGGTCGGACAAAAGTTCCGCCTCGCCCGACCCCGACCTCGAGGGGTCGGACGAGGGTCCCGCCTCGCCCGACCTCCGGGGACGGGCAAGACTGGGCGATCCAACCACCCCGGACGGGACGGATGTCCGGGGTCAGTCAAGCCATTAATAAGCTCAAACTCCAGATGGGACGGTGGCGATGACCGCTCCCGGAAGAGTAAATGCGCACAACGAGCATCGTCCACGGGGTGGGCGTCGCCCCAACAGTCCCCTGTCAGAGACTCACCGTCTCGTACGATAGGACGCCCCGGAGCGACGTCCATCACCACGGCGTCATCAAGCCGGCTCCTACAGTGGCGCTTCTCCATACGGATGGGACTCCATCGAGCGACAGCTCGGACCACTCCGTCGACAAGAAGCAACACGGCCACTCCGAAGACGTCATCCACAGCGACCGGCACGGAGTTCGAAGCATCAACAGCGCGGCCTACAGGACATACGGCCATGCCGCCGCCGCCCACTCCCCAGCGCCAACCCTCTGTACGCCCGCCTCCCTCCTTGCAGTATAAAAGGGGGAGGCGGGAGGACGACGGGGGGAAGAAGACTAGTGCAACACACACGATATCTCACCCCACGCCGAACACCTCACAGAGACTTGGGAGCTCATCCCTCTCTCGCCTGCTTGTAACCCCCTACTACAAACTGTCGCGAGTAACACGAGCAGCCTCATCGAACTGGACGTAGGGCACGTTGCCCGAACCAGTATAAATCCTTGTGTCCTCTCGCGAACCATCCGAACCAAAACACGCACTCCACGATACTAATTACTCGTCGGCCACAACGAACGCCGACAGTTGGCGCGCCAGGTAGGGGTTCTTTGTGCGTGTTTTCGTCAAACCCCTCTCTTTGTTCGGATGGCTAGCCGCGCAAACACCTGGGTTCCCGGTGCACACGTGCGTTTCGGGAGCCTCGACTTCGTCGCCATCTCAGATGGCGCTCTGGCACTGGCCGGTGCAGCGGCACCACCGGTTGCCCCGCTTGACCCCGGGCGTGTATCGCCTCTCGCTGGGACATTGTCTCGGGCGTCGACGCTCCCAGCTCCACGCGCCATGAACAACGAGTTCGTGGCCATGATGGGCTGCGCATCCGAGTCTCTCTTCGACCTCCTAGATGGAGCGTCAAACGAGGATTCCGATGCAGAGTGCAGTGAGGGAAGTCATCATCCCTCACGCGAGTGCCTTATGATACGTGCGGAGCATCTTCCCGCTGCGGAGGGCGAACGCCCTGCGGAATCGTCTGGCCCGCAGGACGGGACCCCACCCCGTGACGCGCAGTCAGAACGACTGCGCGCACGAAGGGAGGAACTCCTGGAGGTCCAGCGTCAGCTGGATCAGCAGCGTGCGGTGATTGATCACGAGCTCGCTCAGAGCGAGTCCAGTGAACACACCCGCACTGACGTTCGCGACTTACGAATCACAAGTCGTGACGATGGCTGCCCGCGCTTCCCACGGGCGAGCCAGAACTTGGCCGCGGCGGCGGCATTGCTCAGGGGCCTCCCTGAGCCTGTCACGCCGGAGGCCCGACGCGCCCAGCGCGAGGTTGAGGCGCTACTTGAGCACGCGGCAGTGCAGCAAGCTGAGAGCTCGCTGTCGCGTCTGCGTGGACAACGTGCCCAGAACACGTCTGTCCACCAGACTCCCCCAGCAGCGGATGGCACGGCGAAAGCCTCCGTCCGCGGTCGTCTGGGGACGAACAGGGACGCCCGCGCCACCCTGGATGCGCGGCGGCGCCGCCTGGAGTTCGACGATGGCACCTCCCGATCGCGTCATCCGCGTCGAGGAGGACGCTACGACGACGACGAGGATAGAAGCCCTAGCCCGGACGCCCCGGGACCGAGGGTCTTCAGTCCTCACGTTCGGAACGCAGCATTCCCGCGGCGTTTCCGACCCCCGACCAACGTACCGAAGTACGCGGGGGAAACCAACCCCGGCCTGTGGCTCGAGGACTATCGCCTCGCGTGCCGGGCTGGGGGCGCGGACGATGACGACTTCATCATCCGCAACCTGCCATTGTATCTGGCCGACTCGGCCAGAACGTGGCTCGAGCATCTCCCCGCCAATCAGATCACCTGCTGGTCTGACCTTAAGGAGGTTTTCGTTGGAAACTTCCAGGGGACTTACAACCGCCCAGGTAACCCCTGGGACCTCAAGAACTGCCGGCAGAAACCTGGAGAGTCGCTCCGGGATTACATCCGGCGCTTCTCCCGGCAGTGCAACGAACTGCCGCACGTCGGTGACGCCGATGTCATCGGCGCATTCTTGTCCGGGACGACCTGTCGCTCCCTAGTTCACGAACTAGGGCGCAAGAGTCCCCGGACCGCCAGAGAGTTGCTGGACATCGCGACCAGCTTCGCCTCTGGCGAGGAGGCGGTGGGTGCGATCTTCGATCGCGCCCAAGACGCCAAAGGTAAGCGGGTCGAGACAGCCGGCGGAGGCTCCTCCGACCCTCCGAGCAAGAAGAAGAAGAAGAACCGGCCGCGTCCGTCCGGAGAACGGATGGTCGCTGCCGCGGATCGCAAGGGTGCCAAGGCACCCACGGAGGACATCCCGGACCACTTCGAAAAGAAGTGGAACGGGCCGTGCCCCAACCACGCCTTCCCAGTGAAACACTTATACAAAGAGTGTTCGCTGATGAAGAAGTTCCTGGCCGAGGAGGCCAAGAAGGGCAAGCCGAAAGGCAAATCCAGACAGGCTCCCGATGACGCCAGCAACGACGTCGACGCCGCCGACGGCGACGACAACTTCCCGGAGACGGACGGCTGCCTTATGATCGTCTCTGGGCCGGCGCCACACGGTGGCCGACGTCGGGCCAAGCTGGAGCGCCGTGAGGTGTTCGCAGTTGAGCCCGCCGTCCCGTCGTTCCTCAAGTGGTCGGAGTCTCCGATCACGTTCGACCGGTCAGACCACCCCAGCCACGTACCGCAACCAGGCAAGTACCCGTTGGTGGTAGACCCGATCGTCGGCACTAAGCGCCTCTCCAAGGTGCTTATGGATGGAGGCAGCGGCCTCAACATCCTCTACGTCGAGACCCTCGACGCCATGGGCATCGACCGGGCGCGCATTCGCCCGACCGGCGCACCCTTCCACGGCGTCATTCCTGGGAAACAAGCTGTTCCCCTCGGGCAAATCGATTTGCCCGTCACCTTCGGGACTCCGTCCAATTTCAGGACGGAGACTCTCACCTTCGAGGTGGTAGGATTCCACGGATCCTACCACGCCATATTGGGACGGCCATGCTACGCCAAGTTCATGGCCGTGCCCAATTACACCTACCTAAAGCTCAAAATACCTGGGCCGAAGGGGGTGATCACCGTCGGGACGTCCTTCCAGCACGCCTACCAATGCGAGGCGGAGACTGGCGAGCTCGCCTCCGCAACCGTGGCGACGGAGGAACTCGCTGTCATCCGCCAGCAAGTCACCGAGGACGCGCCCGACTCCAACCGCAGCACTGGATCCTTCGAACCCGCGGAGGGCGTCAAAGAGATCCGGCTCTACCCCGACACCGCCGACGGCAAGACGGCGAAGATCGGGACTGCTCTCTCCCCCAAATAGGAAAGCGTGCTCGTCGACTTCCTCCGCGCGAACATCGACATCTTCGCGTGGAAACCCTCGGACATGCCAGGCATTCCGAGAGAAGTCGCCGAGCACGCCCTGCACATCAAGCCGGGCTCTCGCCCGGTCAAGCAACGTCTGCGCCGCTTCGACGAGGAGAAGCGCAGAGCGATCGGGGAAGAGATCGCCAAACTCCTGGTAGCCGGTTTCATCAAGGAAGTGTATCACCCCGACTGGTTAGCCAACCCCGTCCTTGTACGAAAAAAGAGCGGGAAATGGAGAATGTGCGTTGACTATACCAGTCTCAACAAAGCGTGTCCAAAGGATCCGTTTCCTTTGCCACGAATCGATCAGATAGTCGACTCAACCGCGGGGTGCGAAACCCTATGCTTCCTTGATGCGTACTCCGGGTACCATCAAATCCCGATGAAGGAGTCCGACCAGCTCGCGACGTCCTTCATCACTCCGTTCGGCTCGTACTGCTACGTCACGATGCCGTTCGGACTGAAGAATGCAGGCGCTACATATCAGCGCTGCATGATCAGAACCTTCGACGAACTCATCGGAGACATTGTCGAGGCCTACGTGGACGACATCGTAGTCAAGTCCAAGAAGACCGACCAGCTCGTCGACGACCTGGAGCGAATCTTCACCAAGCTCCGAGCAAACGGCATCAAGCTAAACCCCGAAAAATGTGTTTTCGGGGTCCCGAGGGGGATGCTGCTCGGATTCATCGTCTCCGAGCGTGGCATCGAAGCCAACCCGGAGAAGATCGAAGCCATCAACCGGATGGGTCCGATCCAGAGCTTGAAGGGAGTGCAACGCGTGACCGGGTGCTTGGCGGCGCTAAGCCGCTTTATCTCACGCCTCGGAGAGCGCGTTCACCCGCTTTACCAGCTCCTGAAGAAATCCGACCGATTTCAATGGACTCCCGAGGCACAGGAGGCTCTCGATAGGATAAAAGTTATCCTATCCAAGCCACCGGTCCTGGTGCCTCCGACCCCGAAGGAGCCACTCCTACTCTACCTCGCCGCGACGACTCAGGTCGTCAGCGCTGCTTTGGTCGTAGAACGAAGGGAGGAGGGCCACGCCCTCAAGGTTCAACGCCCCGTCTACTTTGTGAGCGAAGTCTTGTCCGACACGAAGACTCGGTATCTCCAGATACTGAAAATTCTTTATGGCGTCGTCCTCGCCAAGAGAAAACTCAGACACTACTTCGAGTCGCACCCGGTAACGGTGGTCACCTCTTCCCCCTTGCGTGAGGTCGTCGAAAACCGCGACGCAACGGGGAAGGCCGCGAAATGGGCTCTCGAGCTCATGGGCGAGGGAATCACGTACGCCCCTCGTACAGCGATCAAGTCCCAGGCCTTGGCCGACTTCGTGGCGGAGTGGACCGAAATCCAGCTCCCCACTGCCCCCGTCGACCAAGAGTACTGGGTCCTCTACTTCGACGGCTCGTTGATGCGCGCAGGAGCAGGGATCGGACTCGTCTTCGTCTCCCCCATGGGAGTACGCATGAGGTACGCAATCCGACTCCAGTTTCCCGCCTCCAACAACATGGCGGAATACGAAGCGCTCATCAACGGGCTCAAGATCGCCGACGAGTTGGGGATCCGACGTCTCGAGGTCCGAGGCGATTCCCAACTCGTCGTCGACCAAGTCATGAAGGAGTCAAGCTGCCACAGCGATGTCATGGACGCGTACTGCCAAGAGGTACGCAAGCTCGAACACAAGTTTTTCGGTCTTGAGCTCAAGCATGTCCCGAGGCGACAGAACGAAGAAGCCGACTCCCTCGCGAAGATGGCGGCGGGACGGGACCAGATCCCACCAGGGGTCTTCTCCCACGACCTAAGCCAGCCGTCGATCCGACCCAAAGACCCAAAAGGGGCCGACAACGAGTCGACCCCAGGGGAAGGGGTCGGGTCGACTCCCGCGCCTCCAGGACCCGACGTCATGGAAGTCGATGAAGCATCCACGTCGGGGTCGGGCCCTCCAAACGATTGGAGGACCCCATACCTCGACTGCCTCATCCGAGGGGAACTCCCCACGGACAAGGCGGAAGCCCGACGCATCGCGCGTCGGGTCAAGGCCTTTGTCCTTATCGATGGGGAACTCTACAAAAGAAGCCTCACCAAGATTTTGCAGCGCTGCATCCCAACCGAGCAGGGAAAGCTGCTGCTGCAAGACATCCACGGTGGCATCTGCGGACACCACGCGGCGCACAAGACCTTGGTCGGGAACGCCTTCCGACAAGGATTCTACTGGCCAACAGCTGTCAACGACGCTGCGCATATCGTGCGCACTTGCGAAGGCTGCCAGTTCTACGCCCGGCAGACCCATCTGCCGGCGCAAGCGCTGCAGAACATCCCCGTCACATGGCCGTTCGCGGTCTGGGGACTCGACCTGGTCGGACCGCTCAAAAAAGCACCCGGGGGCTACACCCATCTCTTGGTGGCCGTCGACAAGTTCACCAAATGGATCGAAGCCCGACCGGTGGCAAGGATCCGACCGGAAGAAGCGGTGGAATTCTTCCTCGACATCATTCACCGCTTTGGAGTGCCCAACTCCATCATCACGGATAACGGTACGCAGTTCACAGGAAAGCGATTCCTTAAATTCTGCGACGACTACCATATCCGCGTCGACTGGGCAGCCGTAGCGCACCCCCGGACGAACGGGCAGGTCGAACGCGCAAACGGCATGATCTTGCAGGGATTGAAGCCTCGGATCCACAACCGCCTGAAGCAGTTCAGCGGTCGGTGGGCAGCCGAACTCCCTGCCGTGCTCTGGAGCCTGCGGACGACCCCTAGTCGGGCCACGGGGTTTACCCCCTTCTTCATGGTATACGGCTCCGAAGCTGTCCTACCAACCGACCTCGACTACGGTGCTCCGAGGGTGAAGGCGTACGATGATCAAGGGAACCAGACGTCCCTCGAAGACGCGATGGATCAGCTCGACGAGGCTCGAGACGTGGCGCTCCTCCGATCCGCCAAGTACCAGCAAGCACTACGCCGGTACCATGGAAGGAACGTGCGGGAGCGAGCGTTCAACGTCGGCGACCTCGTTCTTCGTCGCGTCACCAGCAGCCAAGGTCGACACAAGCTGTCGCCACCATGGGAGGGGCCTTACATCGTCGCCAAGGTTCTCCGACCCGGCACCTACAAGCTACAGACCGCGGACGGACAAGAGTTCACCAACGCCTGGAACATCGAACAGCTACGTCGTTTCTATCCCTAAAACTCGTAGCTTGTCTATTTTCCGCACCCCCCGAGCAGCGTCCGACCCCTGCTACACAGGGGTCCAACCACGCTCGGGGGCTCAACACCTGTAAGGTGTGCGCACGTATTCCATGTGCAATACGTGCGCGGTCCGACCCTCGCATGTTTTCAAAAAACTCACGCAAAAACATGTAAGTCAAAGATAGGAAAGCTTGAGATCGAACTGGTCGGACCGCGAAAGTGCTAACGAGCCCACGGGGGCTATAGCCACAACACTCACCAGTCAAGCTAACGATCGATCCTATCCGCGACTTACGTTTTGCACCGAGCCTCGGCCCCCCACCTAACGTTTAAGACTCAGAGAAGATAGGTCGTGGATAGGAGAAACACGAAGTCGAGTCGGTCGGACTACGAAACGCCTACCGCCTGCGAAAGGCTACGGCAACGTCGCTCACCGGCAAAAACTAAGTGTCGATCCGGTCTACAACCTACGATTCTTTGGGGACACATAAACGGACGAGTGAGGGACAGAGCGCTTTTTCACGCAAGTGATAAGGAAACAGGCCGTCGAGGTCAAAATCACTTGTAATACAAAAACTTGTTTTTACAAGTTGTCCGGGCGCTTCGGCCTCGGACACCCTAAATACATACTAACATCTACTCCTACTCTTCGGGGGCGGGGGTCCGCTCCTGCTCTGGAGCCGGGGGCCTCTCATGCTCCGGGGTCGGGGGGCGATCCTCCTCCTCTATCCTCGCCGCCAGAGCGTGCGCCAAGGGGGCGACTTCATCTTCAATCTCGTCCAGCTCCGCGTCGGTGTACCCGGGCGCGAACCCCTGACTCATTAAGTCCAGCGCGATGCTGGAATAATGAGACCGGGCGATAGCGAACGCCCGGTGCACGCCTCGGCGGAGTGCCTCCCTTGACGCCTCCCGTGCGCGCTCCTCCACCTGCTCCGTGAGCGCTGCACACATCGTCCGACGGTCAGACCACGCTGCCTAAGGAAAAGAAAGCTAAAAAGAGCAAAGGAGAAAGGGTACCACATACCCGCCACCGCCTCTCGAAGCTTCTTCACCGCTGTCCGGGCGTCGGACAGCTCCGCTCCCAGGCCGGCGGCCACGCCCTCGGCCTCCATCCTCGCCTCCCTCTCCTTCCGGAGCACCGCCCGAAGCTCGCCCACCTGCTGGCTCCTCTCCACCGCCACCACGGTGACGGCGTTGCGAGCCTGGTGGGCGGACTCCAGCTCCTCCCTCAAAACGCGGGCCTCCTCCTCCGCCCCCCGGAGTCGGCTGACCGCGGACTCCTCCCGGGTCTGGGCATCGGCCGCCGCGCCGCGAGCAGCGATAAGCTGCCGCTCGAGTGCCTGGCGCCTCCTGAGACCCCCCGAGAGGCGATGTCGGAGTGACGCCGCGATGTTGTCCAACGCGACCATCTCCGAAAGCTCCTCTTGGAGGGCCTGATCTACGGACCCCACCGCGGCGCCCCCCGACGCCGACCCCTCGGCCACGGGGGCCGTTGGCACCACGGCGGCCGCAGGCCCGCTGGTGCCCGCGCCCTCTGGCGCCTCCCGCGGCGCCACCACCATCGCCTCCGCCCACACCGGCTCCGCCGCCGCCACCTCCCGCTCCGCGGGCCGCGCCGCCTCGACGGCCGTCGCCACCGCGCGCGGGGGCTCCATCGCCCTGGCCTCACCGGCCGCCGATGACTCCGCGTCACCGGCCCTTGGCGCACCGGCGGACGGGCGCCGCGCAAGCGCCTTCTTGGGCGCCGTGGCCAACGCCAGGACCATCCCTCCGACCCTGCACAACGAGCGAGCGGCGGTGAGCAGGACACTTAAAGAAAAGAAAGAAAGAATCAAAACTACTTACCCTGTGGCCATTCCCCGACGACGCTTGGGGGTCGGATCCGACTGCCCCTCCGAAGGGCGGGGGCGCTTCTCGCTCGCCCGCGCTGCCGCCGGCTCCCCCGGGGCAGCCGTGGGCGCCGCCCTCCCGCTCGGGGGCGTGCCGGCCGATGGCCCCGCCGGCGTCGGCGTCCTTGGCGCCGCTCCCGCTGTCGCGGACCCCGCGGCGGGCACGGCCGGGGCGCGACTCGGCGTCGCCTCCGACCTCCGAGGCTCAGACCTCGGTGGCTCCTCCTGTGGGCGCGTCGCAGCCGGACCCCGGGGGCCCGACCCCGAGGCCTCCGGCCTCCGAGCCTCGGGCCTCCTCTCTTCCACCAGCGGGCGCGACCCGCTCGACCCCTGAGGTTTCAACCTCGGGGGCTCCAATGTCAGCACTTGGGCCGACGGGCGCGACCCGCTCGGCCCCTGACCCCCTTGACGGGGGCCGACCTCCTCCTCCTCCTCCTCCTCTTCCTCCTCGTCGTCGTCATCGTCGTCATCGCTCTCCTCCTCCTCCGACCCCTGGCGGCGACCGCGCCTCTGGAGCTTCGCCGCCTTCTTCGCCTTCGCGGCGTCCTTCCGCCGCTTCTGCTCCTCGGCGGCGAGGCGGTTCGCCTCCCTGGTCGCGGCGTCCTCGGGGACGGGGATGAGGGATCGGCGGAAGACCAGGCCCTCCTGGCACGCATCGAAATAGTCAATATCGACTCTAGAAAAGAAAAAAGACGATCTACAAGCTAAGGATGGGGAGAACTTACAATTTGGACGCTCCCGGGCCACGGAAGGGCCCGAGGATGGTCGTCCAAGTCGACGTCGGCCTCCTCCGGGAGGAGGGTCTCCTTCAGGCGTTGTTTGAGCTCCGACTCGGAGGGGGGAGCTCCCGCCATCACCGACCCCTCCGCGTCCACGCCGGGCCCCATCTGGTCCAGACGGAGCGGGCGGGCCACCAGCGGAAGGACGCGGCGGGCGTGGTACTCCGCGATGACCCCAGCACCGCGCACGCCCGCCTCCTTCAGCTGCGCGATGGCCGCAAGGAGGCCGTCCAGCATCATCTGCTCCTTCTTCGGAGCACCCCATCTCCAGGACTCCGGCGCCCGCGCGAAGACCCGCCCCGTGAACTCCGGCAGGGGACCGGCGGTATCGTTCTTAAGATAGAACCATTGACCATGCCAGCCCCTGTGGGAGCTCTTCAGCTTCACGGAGACATAGTCGGCAGCGCGGTTGTTGCGGAGGTGGATACCAGCGCACCCGATCGGCGCCGGTCCGTGCTCCGCCTTCACCAGACTGACGGCGAAGAAATGCCGCCAGAGGTCGAAGTGGGGCTCGATCCCCAGGAATCCCTCGCACAACGCCACGAAAAGGGCGACGTGCTGGATCCCGTTGGGGTTGAGGTGCTGCGGCTCGATGTTGTAATAGTGCAGCAGCCCCCGGAGAAATCGGTGCGCGGGGACGCCGAAGCCCCGTTCATGGAACGGCGCGAACGAGACAACGTAGCCATCCGGCGGGGATGGCACCGTCTCGTCGCCCGGGACCTGCCACTCCATCGCCGCCGTGCGCGCGCGGAGAAGGCCGCGCTTCACCAGGCCCTGGAGGCGGTTTCCACGCACGTCGGACCTCAACCACGACGCCATTGCTATCTGACGAGATTGACCGAAGCAGAGGATTCGGGAAGTAGTGAGAATCGGAGACGGCGAAAAGGCTGGGGGGCTAAGCACGCAAGACAGCGGGAACTCGAAGAGGCAAAAGACTTGAGCGAGGACGAACGGAGCCCGTGGTACGTTTATAAGCTCGGCCGAGGCAACGATTCCCGCGACGCTCCCCCTCGAGCAGCGCGCTCCATTCACTCCCGCGCCAGGTGAGACAGGTAAACGTCTCGTCACGTTTTATTGCTGACGCCTACAGGCTTCGACAGATCGAGCGCCACCGCGCGCCGGCGGGCGACGCTTCAACTTATCGGGTTGGGCCAGCTCTGGTACCCCCGCGATACCGAGCGACGGTTCGACTTATCGGGCCGGGCCCGCTCAGGTAAGAAAAACACATGGGCTGAAACATGCCCCGACGGCCCAAAGAGTTCGAAGGCTGGCCCAGCGGATGGGTTCGACAGCCGCTCAGGGCATAAACAGAGTGAGGGGTGAAAAGTGATGGGTCCGCTAGCGGCCAGTACCCCCAGGCGGTCGACCGCCCAGGGGCATCACGATTCGCGTTCGAGTCCCGGTCCGATCCGACCCACGGGTATCTCCCCGCAGAGAGGCAACGAGCCCTCAGAAGCCTATCGAACGGCATCTGAGAACCACGTGGGACGGCGACTAGGAATATTGGGGCTAACCGCCAGCCGGTTCGGCTGGGATCCCCCCGAAGGGATCCCGGGGCTCCACTTGAACTTGCCCGTTAGCAGCTCGATGAGCGTCACGCCTCGGCCATCGAGGTAAGGCGTGGCTCGGCTCAACCTCCTCGTCCGGCGGACGGACGCGCTGGAGGCACGATGCAAAGACGAACCGAACCCCCGACCGGTCACTGCGACGAGCAGAGGACTCGGGGACGGAATCGCAAAAAGAGATCCAACGCGGGGTCGCAGAACCTTAAGTCCCAAGGATGAGTTCGCTCTCGCGAACGAAAATTCCTTCTTGCCGACTTAAGCGACGCCTGATCCCGAGAAGGGATCAGACCTCGCTCGGGGGCTACACCTGTAAGGTGCGCGCTCGCGCGCGCCCCTTACAGCATAAATAAGGGATCACCACGATCGCTCTTCCTCCCGACTTAAGCGACGCCCGATCCCAAGAAGGGATCAGACCTCGCTCGGGGGCTACACCTGTAAGGTGCGCGCTCGCACGCGCCCCTTTCCGGTAGAAACGCTTCTACAGCCACCACCGATTAGAGCGACGCCCGACCCCTCTTATGCGGGGGGTCGGACCTCACTCGGGGGCTACTGTTGAGGGTCAATACCGGCGATGACCGGTATTAATGATCCTCCGACTGCTTTACGTATAAAGCACCAAGGGAGGTTACTCCGTCTCGCCCGACCCCGACGTCCGGACGGGAAGTGCCCGACCCCTGAGGTCGGACAAAAGTTCCGCATCGCCCGACCTCCGGGGTCGGACAAAAGTTCCGCCTCGCCCGACCCCGACCTCGAGGGGTCGGACGAGGGTCCCGCCTCGCCCGACCTCCGGGGACGGGCAAGACTGGGCGATCCAACCACCCCGGACGGGACGGATGTCCGGGGTCAGTCAAGCCATTAATAAGCTCAAACTCCAGATGGGACGGTGGCGATGACCGCTCCCGGAAGAGTAAATGCGCACAACGAGCATCGTCCACGGGGTGGGCGTCGCCCCAACAGTCCCCTGTCAGAGACTCACCGTCTCGTACGATAGGACGCCCCGGAGCGACGTCCATCACCACGGCGTCATCAAGCCGGCTCCTACAGTGGCGCTTCTCCATACGGATGGGACTCCATCGAGCGACAGCTCGGACCACTCCGTCGACAAGAAGCAACACGGCCACTCCGAAGACGTCATCCACAGCGACCGGCACGGAGTTCGAAGCATCAACAGCGCGGCCTACAGGACATACGGCCATGCCGCCGCCGCCCACTCCCCAGCGCCAACCCTCTGTACGCCCGCCTCCCTCCTTGCAGTATAAAAGGGGGAGGCGGGAGGACGACGGGGGGAAGAAGACTAGTGCAACACACACGATATCTCACCCCACGCCGAACACCTCACAGAGACTTGGGAGCTCATCCCTCTCTCGCCTGCTTGTAACCCCCTACTACAAACTGTCGCGAGTAACACGAGCAGCCTCATCGAACTGGACGTAGGGCACGTTGCCCGAACCAGTATAAATCCTTGTGTCCTCTCGCGAACCATCCGAACCAAAACACGCACTCCACGATACTAATTACTCGTCGGCCACAACGAACGCCGACAAGGTCGAAGAGAGACTCGGATGCGCAGCCCACCATGGCCACGAACTCGTTGTTCGTGGCGCGTGGAGCTGGGAGCGTCGACGCCCGGGACAATGTGCCAGCGAGAGGCGATACACGCCCGGGGTCAAGCGGGGCAACCGGCGGTGCCGCTGCACCGGCCAGTGCCAGAGCGCCATCTGAGATGGCGACGAAGTCGAGGCTCCCGAAACGCACGTGTGCACCGGGAACCCAGGTGTTTGCGCGGCTAGCCATCCGAACAAAGAGAGGGGTTTGACGAAAACACGCACAAAGAACCCCTTCCTGGCGCGCCAACTGTCGGCGTTCGTTGTCACCAACTAGTGATTTATTTTAGGGGAAGCGCGTTTTGGGCTCGGATGGTTTCGCAAATGGACACAAGGATTTATACTGGTTCGGGCAACGTGCCCTACGTCCAGTTCGATGAGGCTGCTCGTGTTACTCGCGACAGTTTGTAGTAGGGGGTTACAAACAGGCGAGAGAGGGATGAGCTCCCAAGTCTCTGTGAGGTGTTCTACGTGGGGTGAGATATCGTGTGTGTTGCACTAGTCTTCTGGACTCGTATCCCGCGCCTCCCCCTTTTATACTGCAAGGAGGGAGGTGGGCGTACAAAGAGTTGGCGCAAAGGTGTGGGCGGCGGCATGGCCGGGTGTCCTGTAGGCCGCGCTGTTGATGCTTCAAACTCCGTGCCGGTCGCTGTGGATGACGTCGCAGGCATGGCGGTGCTTCTTCGGTCGGTGGCGCCACAGGGATGGCTGTCAACGAGGGACGTCCCCTCGGCATGGTCGTTCGTCCTCCGACGAGGGGTCGGAGGAGAGGAGGACTGGTCACCGTTAGCTCCGTACCCGGTCGAAATGTCGATCGTAGCCGTCCCGTCTTGTCAGAAAGGATGGGCTTTGATGGGGGTCGTTCGCGTAGTGACGGCCTCGCCGTCACTGTGCGACGTGGGCGGTTAGCGCCCACTTGCGCGGGGGGCTTCGGTAGCCACGTGAGTAGTTGAGCTTTTATTACTCAACTACTCAGTACCAACCGCCTTCGTCGCGGTAGGTGGCGCTCCCGACCCCTGAGGGTCGGGAGGGAGCGATTCGCCCGACCCCTGGGGTCGGGCGAGGCGGACTCTGGCACGAGCTCCCGACCCCGTCATGGTGAGGTCGGGCGCCTGAGTCGAGCGGCGGGTGATCCGACCCCAGTCGAGGGGGTCGGGCGAGGCGGACCTGTCTGTGGGCCCGAGCCACTGTACGCGCATCGCGGCATAGAGGTCGGGCGAGACGGAGGTCGCTCACTGCTTTATACGTAAAGCAGTCGGAGAACCGCTAATACCGGTCATCACCGGTATTGGCCCTCAACACACTTGATTTGTGCGGTAAACTGTTCGGTTGGACTGAAAACCATGATTTTAACAGGATATATAAATTGAGTAAAATTAATGAAAAAATTTACATCAAATTTCCTAATAAGTTGATATAGTATACTACACAACACGTAAAATATATAAATAACAAGTATATAAATACAAATACATAAATAACCACATAGTTTACATAATATGAACGTAATTTGAATTGAAAATCACGGTTTTTGAGCGGTACCCGTTCGATTTATACGGTAAACCTTTCCGTTGGACTGAAACCCGCGGTTTCAGCAGAGGACATGTGAATTGGGTAAAATTAGTGAAAATTTTTGCATGACCTTGTCTAATAAGTTAATATAGTATTGCATAACACATAGACCATATGTTTTTACAAGCAAATAAGGTTGAGGAGGTGGAGTTGAGTATATAAAGTGACTGTTTTTTTCTCTTTTTATCTTGTTTGATTTATTTGATCCATCTAAACAAAGTTTTTTTAACTTCTTGCTCCGTCATAATTCCTTATTTTTCATCTAATTTTTTTACGTATTTTTTGTATAAATTGTTTTAAATTTTTTGATTTTTTTCAAATTTAAATCTTAAAAACCACTAAATCAAGAAACCAGATAAGAGCGGTTTGGTCGAAAACCGTGGTAACCGAACCGCTTTCAACGGTTTTGCCAACCCTGCTAGTAGCTCCTAGCAGTGCTGCACGGCGCAAGCGATTATTGAACGACGGCGACGACGACGTGAGGAAAAAGCCAGGAGGGCTGGAGTGCCTCTTTCGTCGATTGCATCTCTGCCGTGTGCCGTGGTGGGGCGCCGAGAGCGGCAACCGCACGGCCACATGCATAGTGGCGCTGCCTGGCGCTTCGTCGTAGTAGCTAGTACGAGCTGCTTGCTGCGCGTCGTCTGCGATCCGGCCAGGCATCAGCGCGGGTAATTAAAGTCGTCGATTTGGTGCGAGTGCAATATGCAACAACCCCAATCGCCTGGAAACACCTCCCCTGCTGGTCAAGCACGATGCCACTATTTACCGTGTTCAACCACCCTCTCTTGAACATATATTGTGCGCATGGTGATCCGTCGAATTGATGAGTATGGCAATGACGACGACGACCCAGGTAGCTTTGTTTGTGCGGTCTAAAATGAAAACGCGGCGTGGAAATTAGTTGCCCGTCCCCGCTATATAATAGTGATGCATTATCATCATCAACCACCCGATGAACCTCTACTCTACCATACTACCTCCATTATTCATGTAACTGCTCGTCGTACGTGCAAGTCACAAGGCAACGAAACTGCTAATATCCTTTTCTCGCGTGACGAGACGTCTCCGTACGTGACCCACACATTTTCCAGGCCGCGCGGCTTTACTTGTTGCAATGTGAAAACGCTGGACGTATGGAGACCAGTCCCCGGCCGGCAGGTCGGTGTCGTCGTGTACAGGTTGGTTGGTTTGTTGATTGATCGGGAAGGAGTCCAGCCGGTCAGCCGGATGGGGTGCATCGTCGACGACCTTTCAGGGCCAGCGCGCGCGCGCCGTGTGTGTCTCCGCTTGCAGTTGGACAGCTGGTTTGTCACTCTCTCCCATATCCGTCGTCGTGAGTCGTGACATGATGACGATTTTGATGTGCGCCTCCCTCGCTATCACAGTTTTGTGTTGTGTCGAAGCCGCCGGAAAAACAAGAAAGCGAAATCGAGAGAGATGTCAACCGTCACGTCTCTCCTTCTCTTTATAGCCACCGTTCGGATGCTGATCCGGTGTTAGCTCATGCTAGCTACAAGAAGTATAGTAACCTATCGTGATTATCGCATCGATCCACACATATCAATCTCATTTCTGTCAATGCGTAAGCGTAACTGTTCCAGCAGAAGGAACAGCTTATGCCTGTACTACCACTTTGTAAAAGTAAACAGGAATATTATAGTTTCGTACTGCTAGTGCTAGGAGTGGTAAAAATCACTAGGACGAAGTGGGTCCATGAATGATCTCTTTACTTTCGTGACACATCTAGAAGTAACAGTAGTGTTATACCACACATGGCGTAAATGATCAATTATCATTAATCATATAATTAACATATGGGGAACTGCCATCCTAGGGGACACCCCTTCGGAAAGTGTCTTTTTGAATGGTTGCGTCTCCCGACTGTTAGCAGAGTATAAAGTGTGGGGTCTTCCTCACTAATCAATACATAGAACAATCATTCTCTCTACTCCCTGTCGCTCTCGCTCTCTAACACGTTATCAGCACTTTTGCTCTCGTCAACAACGCCAGAAGACTTCGTCGGCAGGCTGCCGGTTTTCATCCTTGGGACATGGCTCACTTTGCCAACAAGGAGTTTAAGCAACTCGAACCTGATGGTAGCAACTATTTGACATGGTGTATGGATGTGAAAATCTATTTAGCATCCAAATCACTTGTTACTGCTATAGTGCCAGATCTTAATGGCCCACAGATTCAAGACTCGACCAAATATGCCGCATTACACTTCATGAGGCATCATCTCCATCCAGATCTCAAGAATGAGTATATGATGGAAGAGGATCCAAAGGCTCTTTGGGATGCTCTCAAAGAACGCTATGAACAGCAAAAGGCAATCATTCTACCAGAAGCAAAACGCGAGTGGTCATTACTCCGTTTTATGGATTTCAAATCAGTGGCAGAATATAATTCTGCAGTTCACACAATTTAGTCCAAACTTCGCTTCTGTGATGAAGTCGTTACCGATGCAGAATTGATTAAGAAGACTTTGTCTACATTTCACCCTTCAAACAGGTTATTGCAGCAGCAATACCGTAATGGTTACACCAAATATTCCGAGTTGATCTACAACTTACGTCAGACACAAAAACATGATGAGCTCTTAACAAAGAACCATCAGATGCGCCCTATTGGGACTGCACCTTTGCCAGAAGTGCATCATAATGCTCAGGATGACAAGAAATTTGGTGGTAAAAAGAAGAGAAACTTTAAGGGAAATGGTCCAAGAACAAAAGTCAGAAGTTCAGGGGTCCTAAGAAAGGCAAAGGCACTTTCAAAAGGCAAACCCAAAATGACAAGTCACAAACTTGTTACAGATGCGGTTGCTATAGCCACACTACAAAGAAGTGCAATACCACAAAACATTTGGTTGAATTATACCAGAACTCTATTGGCAAAGGTAAACAAGTTCAAGGGGACAAGTTTGAAACTCATTTCAACACTCAAGATGCTGGATGCTCCAAAGATGTTCCTGTGGAACAACAGAGTGGTAATATCCAACTAGATTTGAAAAACATCGCTGGTGTTGATGACATGCTCATGGAATTCAAGTCTAATGACATTTTTGGAGACCTCAATTAGTCTCCAAATTCCTTTAGAACTCAGTTTGCATTAGCCATATAACTATGTATTGTATTTGTATTATTGTCATTATATTGTGTGTATTGTATCAAGACATATGATACTTAATACAGTATATATTGTACAATCTTTTGAGTCAAATCTTAATATTTTATTTACTCATTATAGATTATCTTATCGGGTCAATCCAAATGGAGGAAGAAATTTGTTTAGTGGATAGTTGTACCACTAACACTATACTCACGGAGATGAAATATTTTCAAACTCTTAAAAAGAGTAAGGGGAATGTTACGACCATTGCTGGTCGTGACGCTATTATTGTTGGTTCTAGATGAGCCATAATTATTCTCCCTATGGGTACACAGCTTATAATAGAGGATGCACTCCTGTATCCTGATTCAACTCGTACCTTATTGAGTTATAAAGATATCCGTCAAAATGGTTTCCATGTGGAAACTAATAATGACAACAAACATGAATTTTTACTCATCACAAAACATGACGGATATAGCAAGCAAGTGCTTGAAAAGATTCCTTCATTATCAACTGAATTGTACTACACATATATCAAATCAGTACAACACGTTGCAAATAAGGTAATTTTTCAGAATCTTGATGTCTTCAAGATTTGGCATGATCGCCTTGATCATCCCGGCATTGGGATGATGAGAAAAATTATCAACAATTCAATTGGTCATCAAATACAAGCTGCAAACTTTTCTAAACCTTCAGATTTTGTGTGCACTGCATGTGCCACAGGAAAATTGATTTTAAGACCCTCTTATCTTAAAATCAAGGCTGAGCCACTACAATTCCTTGAACACATTCAAGGAGACATTTGTGGGCCAATATATCCATTATGTGGACCATTTAGGTACTTCTTGGTACTCATTGATGCATCTACTAGATGGTCACATGTATGTCTATTATCCACAAGGAACGATGCTTTCGCACGGATCATTGCTCAAATTATCAAATTGAGAGCACATTATCCTGAACACGGGATAAAATCTATTAGAATGGACAATGCCGCAGAATTTTCTTCTAAAGCCTTCAATGATTATTGTATGGCCCTCGGCATTAATGTGGAGCACTCTGTGCCCTATGTACATACACAAAATGGATTAGCAGAAGCCCTCATTAAGAGAGTGAAACTAATTGCACGACCAATGTTACAGAATTGCAATTTGCCAACATTATGTTGGGGTCATGCAGTCTTACACGTTGCAGACTTGATTCAAATTATCTACTGCATATCATTCGGCTTCCCCGTGCAGTTAGTACGTGGAAATCAACCAAGTATTTCCCATCTACGTAGATTCGGTTGCGCTGTGTACGTACCGATATCACCACCGTAGCGTACATCAATGGGCCCCCACAGGATATTGGGGATATATGTGGGGTACAGATCACCATCTATCATAAAATATCTCGAGCCTCTTACAGGGGACTTATTCACTGCCCGTTATGCTGATTGCATCTTTGATGAGGACAATTTCCCGGCATTAGGGGGAGATAATCAGTACCAAAAAGAATGTCGAGAAATAAATTGGAATGCTACGGGCATTCAATCCTTAGATCCACGTACTAAGGAATCCGAACATGAAGTTCAAAGGATTATCAATTTGTAAAACATTGCAAATAATCTGCCAGATACATTTACTGACTATAAAGGGGTCACAAAGTCTCATAATCCCACTATTAATATACCAGAAAGAGTGGAGGTACCAGTTAAAACGACTCAACTCCCAAATCAAAATAAGAGGGGGAGAAGTATGGTTACAAGGGATAAGGCTCCACAAAAACAAAAGGTTTCAGAGGAGCCACCGCGGAAAGAACGGAAGATTACTTCCAAAACAGTAAATGCAAATCAACACCATGTTGATAGACACCAGTTGGATATTGAAAATCCAAATGATGTGGACATTCATCAGAATTGCCACATACCCAGCACAGATGTACACACAAATAATAGTGCTGAGACATTGGAAGACCTCAATTCAACCGTCATAGGAAAACACGGTGAGTTAGAAGGGGTAAAAGAAATTTCCACGAACTATATTGATTCTGGAGAATCATTCAATAGAAAGACTACAATTATCGACATTAAATTCTCCTCCAAGATTGCAAGTGACCTTCCAGATCCAGATCCTAAGACCATGACAGAGTGCATCAAGCGCTCAGATTGGATCAAATGGAAAGAAGCAATCGAAGCAGAATTGGTCTCGCTTAAGAAAAGAGAGGTATTTACATCAGTAATGCCTACTCCTCGAAATATCTTTCCTGTGGGATATAAATGGGTTTTCGTTCGCAAAAGGAATGAAAACGACGAGGTGGTGAGATATAAAGCGAGTCTTGTAGCACAAGGGTTCACGCAGAGACTAGGCATCGATTTTGATGAAACATATTCTCCAGTCATGAGTGGCATAACTTTTTGATATTTAATATCATTGACAGTACAGAAAGGTCTATCCATACATCTCATGGATGTGGTGACTGCATATCTATATGGGTCATTAGATTGGGATATTTATATGAAAGTTACTGAAGGACTTAAAATTCCGAATGAGAATCACAATCGCAACATGTATTGTGTAAAACTTAAAAAGTCACTCTATGGCTTAACGCAGTCGGGAAGAATGTGGTACAACCGACTAAAAGAATTCCTTCTTCAGAAGGGTTATTCTAACAATGACGATTGCCCATGTGTGTTCATCAAAAAATCCCTGAATGGATTTTGCATCATCTCGGTGTATGTAGATGATCTTAATATCATTGGAAATACACAAGATATTGATGAAGCATGAAATCATCTTAAGACGGAATTCGAGATGAAAGATTTGGGTAAAACCAAATTTTGCTTAGGTCTACAACTTGAGCATCTCCCTTCGGGAGTATTGATACACCAGTCTGCATATGTACAGAAAATTTTGAAAAAATTCAATATGGATAAGTCTTATCCCTTCAAAACACCTATGATCTTTCGATCCCTCGATCTAAAGAAAGATCAATTCAACCTAGGGACGAACATGTAGAGTTAATGGGACCAGAATTCCCATATCTTAGTGGCATTGGAGCGCTTATGTATATTGCAAATTGCACCAGGCCTGATATCGCATTTGCAGTAAATTTACTAGCTAGACATAGTGCTACTCCTACTATACGTCATTGGACGGGAGTTAAAAATATCTTCCGATATCTCCAAGGCTCAAAAGATCTTGGTTTATTTTATAGACTTAACCAAGACAAGACGTAATTGGTTATGCCGATGCTGGCTATTTATCTGATCCCCATCATGGCCGATCACATACTGGGTTTGTATTTTTACATGGTGGAACAGCTATATCATGGAAGTCTTCAAAACAAACTTCATTTACCACCTCCACAAATCATTCTGAAATAATTGCACTATTTGAAGCTACACGTGAATGTGTATGGCTTTGCAGAGTGATAAATCACATGCAAAATTCATGTGGTATTGGGACTATCAAGAAGCCAACGATTATATATGAAGTTAATGCAGCTTGTATTGCACAGATGTATGCGGGTTACATAAAGAGTGTTATCATAAAGCATATTACTCCTAAACTATTTTACCCTCATCAATTACAAGAGAATGGAGAAATAGAGATCTTACTAATAAAGTCTCGTGATAATCTAGCAGATTTATTCACACAGTCTCTACCTACATCACTATTCCAAAAATATATTGATGGTATAGGTATAAGAAGACTTAGAGACTTGCAATGATCAGGAGGAGTAAGTCCTTGGAGTATAACCCATCAATGATATTCTTATTATGAATATTGTACTCTTTTCCCTATTGAGTTTTCCTATCAAGGTTTTTGTCATATAGGTTTTAATGAGGCAATATACATTATAAGTATTAAAGATATGTCATATCTTTTCTCCTGATCTTTCTTCTATGGTTTAAGAAGAAATTTTCCAGGACCTATCATAATTTCTCCGTATTATTCCTATATGCTTTTAGGAAGATTATATTAAATTATGATCACGAGATCATAAGCACTGCAGCCTATGAGTTTTTACTTATCAAAGTTTTTCTCGTATGTGGCTATGAAGCAATGTCAGAATATGTTGTATCATTTTCTTCTTATTTTTCCCATTGGGTTTTTAAGGAGTTTTCTACAACATATTATATCACCATACACTTCTCAATATTTTTTCCACAGGATTTTTGTAGAAGCCATTGAATCAATAATTACAAGATATAATTGATCAAAGAAGAATGTTATAACACACATGGTGTAAATAATCAATTATCATTAATCATATAATTAACACATGGAGAACTGCCATCCCATAAGACACCCCTTCAAAAACCGTCTTTTTGAATGATTGCGTCTCCCGACTATTAACAAAATATAATATAAGATCTCATTCACTAATCACTACAAAGAACAATGATTCACTCTGCTCCGTGTCGCTCTCGCTCTCTAATACACGAAGAAGACGATGACGCAGCTGCCGACATGGACCACTAGTAGTACTACTGCTACTACTGGTCGCCTGATTGGATCGGAGGATGCTACCCCTCCTGCTTTTCAGCGCCACGTACGGTGGATCGGCCGGCGAGAATTCCAACGCGTGCTACAGACTTGAGACCTACTATACTCCTCCTACTCCTCTTTCCTCTGTCACCTCATCTTTACTTTATCGACCGTCTCCTGTCTAATTCTGCCTACACTTAGTTTATTGAGGTGTTTATAGGTTGCTTGCCCTACTAGTAGTGGCAGCAGCAGCTAGTAGTTGTAGTAGTAGTACTTGCCACGTGTGAACCTTGAGAAACACATGGGCTTACGTTCAAAGCACCAGACAAAGAAATGGCACGTCACGTCAATTTCGGGCCTTCAATTCGCGTCCACCCGTTCCAGCATGATCGCTCTATGTGCACAAAAAGTTGGATGGCTATCATCAATATACCTAGTGAGGAATTAAGGATTGATTAGCCTTCCATGTTGATGGGTAGGACAGCTTGTCGAAGAAGGTGAGGTTCAGTCGCTAGGATAATACTAATACGGTACAGTCACTCGTCGCACTCACTCTATTTCATAGTATGAACTTTCATTCTAACCCTCTCTAATTCTTTTTTAAAACTATATTACGCATTATTCTTCATTTTCGATGTATATACAGTACGTATTTCTTTTCTTTCTAACACGTTTCTATGTGTATCTCTTTCCTCTTTGTTTTTATTGCACCGCACTTTTTTTCAGGTCGTCTCATCCTTCTAGATTCTATTTTAAAAAAGAAAATCATTACTTATGAAGTTATAGTACAGAAAAGAAATATTAGGACTTTCTACGTAGAAGGGAAAGGTAGTTTGTGCGTCCTTTTTTTTTTGATCGTGTCGTGTGAGCGCTGCTGGTCCATAATTAACCGTACGGACACAATAATAATATATTTTAGATAAAGAAACAAAATTCGTTTTCTTTATGCTCGCCGTCACGGGCCCCACGTTGCACCTGTACGTATCTCAAACTGGACAAGCAAAGGCCCACCACACACGCAGGCGCTGGTAGCGGTCCGGTCCGGTCCGGTCCCAGTCCCTCCCACTGCAGTGTCTGCAGTGTGCACACGCCTCAGCCTCAGCGTCATCATTATCATCAGAGTCGCTATCGCGGCCACCCACTCACCGCGTCGTCCGTCGTGCGACTCGACTCGACTCGACGGGGACAGGATCGGAATGATCGCAGGCGGCGGGGCCCGCACCGGCACCGGCACGGAAAGCTGGGTGGAAAGGAAAAGGCCGACCGAAAGCAACGCGAGATTCGTGTGTGTGTCCGTCCGTCCGTCCCGGCCAGCAGCAGCAGCCCTTGAATGCAACTGGTCCACGCAACGCCAGTGGTCCTAGTACTCCGATGCGTACCACCGCCTTTGCCGTGCCCGTGCGACGGCGAAACGCGGCCGTGTGTGATGCGAACGGAGTCGGAGCCACCGGCCACCCACCGAAGTGGGGGGCTGCCGGCTGCCGCTGGGCCACATCGTCGTCCCCGTTTAGTCTCGGACCGAGAGAGCTCTCGATCGATCTGGCGAACGACGCGGCGCGACGTTGGCCAGACAGAGCTACATCGATCGGCCGACGGGTACGGTGGTGGTTCATCCGGGTACCTCGCTCCACGTGTGTGTGTGTGCGTATGTCGCGAACAGCACCTCCGTTGTTCGATTCCGCGCTATCCAACAATTGAATGCACAGGTCCAACCAAAAGTATCCAAAACCAGCACGGCCATGTGTGCATCTTACTGAGCGATGATGTGTGCCCGATATTATTATCGTACTGCTGCTCTTCGCAATAAGTACTACTACTGTTCCTGCGCTGTTGTTGCAACTTGTACGTACGGTTTGACAAGGTTCAATAATTGGCGTGCTACCAAACAATTCCATCCACCGATATAGTATGGATTACTGCTTGTTGATCTGCTTTATTATTTGGACCGTACAGGTTTCATTCATTCATGTGCAAGCTAGTAGCGGAGCCAGAGAATCAACACGGTGATGACAAATACATACAAATAGTAGGTTTTAAGGTGGGTCAAATTTAAAAATTCCTTCATTTATACAAATTCAAATTTTATTTCCAAGCCTAATTAGGAAATCATTTGTTCCGTTCTTTCAAATTTTAATGAAGGTAACTGGTGATGTGAATAAAGAAAACCGAGCTAATCTGCGCGCTGCCTGCACACGCTCGTCACCCGGCAAATCATATCGCATTATTCTGCCGTGACCCGTGAAGCACAAACCCATTGACCTACGGATAGCTAAACAATACTAATAATGTAGCAAGAGCTATATAGTACTGGCCTGTGTCCAACAGGCAAGTAGCATTACGTGAATCCACATGTCCTCTTAATTAAAATGAAACTGACAGTTGATTTGATCCGTCAGGCCAAGAGATCTTATAGCCTATTATTACAGAAACATTACGTCAATCCACAGCGGAGGTAGCATTACGTGAATCCGCATGTACTACTACTACTCTCTCTAGCAGTAGCACTATTATACAGACAAATACCGAGACATTACTGTACAGTATGATATATGCTGCCTGTTCATCTGTACTAAACCCTTCAGCCCAAAACCGTCGTTGCCACAGATGATGAACTTTACAATGAGGTGGCCATACATTTCCTTGTTTAAGAAGGTTTCATCTATACATATAGGCTATAATAAATAAGTACTGTAATCTCACATTGGTTCCTTGAGTGACCCACGTTGATCATCGGATCTGTCAACCGGATTGTAAGGATGCCTGCACTCCGCACTCATTGCGTGCTAGCTGCATGTGGTGCAGTACAACCTGAATCAATTTTGTGTATACGTACCTTTGACCGAGAAAGAAAAACTACTTAAAAGAACTTTTGCTATAGTACTCCTCCACCTGTTCCTGGCAGTTCGTGAGCTGCCTGTCGAATATGATTTGCCCTACTAGCGAGCTAGTGTGTATTATACTGGATTAGGGAAAAGAAAATACAAATCATTGGCCATAATGTCCATGTGGGCTTTCGATTATATATCTTGGTGCATTCTCATTGTTGACATACGGATCTTGATTTTTCTTAAAGAAAGCAGGCATCGGGAACCTTTGCGTGTAGTACGTGGTGGCGCTGTGCCTGTGCCGGCATGTGTTTCGGAGTCAAGCGCACACCTGACGCCACCACACACACATCTCGATCGAGATCTGATTATATTATTCTAGTACTATACCAGTACTAGGACGCTAATAATTTGCTTGTTTCGATCAGTGCGTGCTGTGCGTTAGTCTCGGAACTGTTCAGTCGTCGTCGTCGTTTCGACGAGTACACAGTACCCCACCACCATGTGTTGGAGCAGCAGCAGGAGGGTTTTTTTTTAATCGATTGCGCACAGTTCGCAGCGTAACGACGATTATGGCAAGCAAGCGCATGTTCGACCAGCAACAACCACACAACTAGTAATTGTTTGGTTCGGTTTCATGTCGTGGCGTACGGACCACGAAGCAGAGCTAACAACACAGCGCTTTTTTATTATTAGCAGCTGTAATGTAATGCAGGCAGTGCAGCGGGTTAGATTATTACATGTGGGTGGGCTCCATGCTTGTCTCCGGAAGCTGGGGATCCTCTGTCCTGTTCCTGTCCTGATCCGCGCAACTTTGTATGGTGGAGAGGGCAGCAAAGCAAAGCAAAGCAGCGAACGGGCGGGCTATAGGGGACGTGGCCGAGACGCCAAGTGCAGGCGGCAGGGGACATGGCCTCACGGGGCCGCCATACTATGCAGCAGAGGAGGGTTGCGCTGTTGCCGCTGCGGCGATCATCGTCGTCGTCAGTGCCTGCGGCATAGGGGCTGGGGCCAGGAATATTCAATGGATTCGGACGGTCCATTTGGATTTTGATTAATGAACAGAGGGTATCTGTATCCCAGATCTAGCGAGGCGAGGTGGTGCTCCGTGAACCGTGATTGAAGGGCTCTGCTACGATTTGCTTTCCACGCCCACATTCTTTTTAGGGAAGACGCACTCTTTATATACTACTCCGTACTCCTACTCAATATCCAAATTTCTTTTCGTGTTTTTTTTTAATTCAGTCGTTTTTTCAGTGCTCTACGGTGTTCTGAACATGGCATGAGCTGGGCACCGGTGATAACAACATGCCTTAACACGGAAGAACCACCCGAAAATTGGGGTCAACAACCTTTGCTTAGACACTGAATGGCCTACTACTACCGTCTAACTAACTCAGGAGTACTACTACTAGATCCCCGGGAAATGGCCCACGAGGTAACCAAGCTGTCCTAGCATTTCTATAGGCGGCACACGGCGCACGTAATGCATGCATGCACTCAATAATCGATTGATATTGGCACAGTTGCCTATGTAACTGATGTAGGCCCAGTGTTGAAATGTGCAAATTATTGATAACCTATATAGTAGGATGATAGTTGTACTAATAGTAGTAGTACTAGTACTCCAATCATCATTGAACAGTGTGTCAATCCTGTTTGCGTTGACCCACTTATTAAAACCAGCACATTGACCTACAGTGGTTGAAAGAAAAGTGAGAAAGCATAGTAGTATTGGTGAGTTGCCTGCCGGTGGATGGGTTACTACTAAAAATGTGCTACTAGTACGCCTCGTACATGTTCATGGGATCGCGTACAGGCTTGAGAATCCAATTAACTTAGAGCCTTAACTACTATTGCTTCCCCGTCCTCTGCAGGAAAGCCTTGAACTGAAGAAGTTGTGCGCCGACATGAGAGAGAATAGCGCTGAACCTGCTGACGAAGGGACCAGAGGCCTTGTAGTACAGTAGACTACTAGTAGTGCTAGAAGAAAATGTAGTCAAGAGCGGGCTCCATGGGTGAACAGATCGGCGACAGGCTTTTACTCCATGCGTCTGCGATCTCGTGAACCTGGAATTGATTGAGACGGTGGTACACTGTACTAGTGCACCACAGACTTGTGCAGTGCGGCTGCTACTACTCCGATCCGCTGCGTAGTCCTATGAGCGAGCGAGTGATTCGGAACAGTTGAAAGTCATCATGTGCATTGTGCCGACAGAGTTTCTTCAACGACGTCCTGCGTTTATTCCACCCACCCTCCGTTAAAGTTCACGGTTCCCCTTTTCACCCAGTCCGTCGCCTGCACGCTCGTCACATGGACGCATGGCGCCCAAACTATTCCCGGCCGGCCGGGCGTTGCGCGCTCGCTCGCGCGATTCGCTGCGGTCGATGGGGGCGACGTACAAGCGGGACGAGCCAACAACACACATGCTTGTGTCGACCGATGGACGTTTGGATTCGTCGGACAAGTCGTCGTCGTCGGCTCCGCGCGCCATCATTAGGTTGTGTCAGTCCCGTGTGTCGATGGGCATCTGCATCTGCATCCATCCATTTGGCGCAGAGCAGGCGACAGGTTTCGTGAACGAAACGACGACGAGAGCCACGCCACGGTGCCCCGGTCGCCGAGGCGATCGATTATTGTACAATAAGCGTTGTCTCGATGCGTTCGTGTTCCTCCTCGAGAGGAGGGACCCGCGCGGTGCCGTCGATCATGGTTAACTTTATTTGATCCAGCGGAACAGATATGATGGATATATTTGATCAGCGGAACGATCATGGTTAACTTTATTTGATCATAGCCGTTGTTTGTTGAGCCCAGGTGCACGTAAGTGATGGCATAATCGATCGTGTCATGGTTGGCCGCGCGCTCTATATTTACTCTAGTTTATTCTCGCGATCGCATTATTATTCATCCAATCCAATGAACCTGCCCTGCTGGGCAAGTAAGACATGTCTTGTCTACTCTACTTTTATCGTCGTCACGAGTCGATCAGGATTCAGGAAAGAGACTGCTAGCTGCTCTCGTTTTATATATTAATCTATGAGAGGGGTCTAGATTCTGATCCCCGCACGCCACTGACCTCATCCATATATATTTACCTGCGGGTGAGCACGGAATACAAAACGCAGGTCAATTTTGTCTCTACTAATACTACTACTAACTCCCGGTGGTCGATCGCGAGAAAACGAGAGCGTGACGGCGACGTACAAGGCACCCAGCGGGTTCACACGCACGAACGCACGCCACGCCACATCACGCCAGGCAGCCACAGCCAGCCAGAGTGCGAGCGAGAGAGATCGATGGCGACGACGCTCGTTCGTATCGAACGTACGTACGTGTTCTGTCCAGGCATGGCAATTGTCTGCCGGAAGCGCGCGCAAGAATGCAGGCTGGCAGTTGGCGCGTAGTAACGTGACAACAAAGAGGATAATAAAGTCTGCCTGCCTGCAAACCTCACCGAAAGCGACGGCGCGCAATGTTTTACTCCGGATTAGCAACAAG
The DNA here is from genome assembly GCA_001182835.1 of Oropetium thomaeum. Classification (NCBI taxonomy): domain Eukaryota; kingdom Viridiplantae; phylum Streptophyta; class Magnoliopsida; order Poales; family Poaceae; genus Oropetium; species Oropetium thomaeum. The sequence goes on along the minus strand of LFJQ01000006.1, from coordinate 1,266,963 downwards.
GTCAGTAATCCGCCACATGACGTCCCCGGATTGCACTACTGCTTTGTAGGAGTACAAAGACAAAGACATGGAAAACAAAACATTTCGCTGTCCCGGTCGTGACACCGGGAAAAAGTCCGACACCGGCCGGATGAGATGACATGAGAGGGATGACTCGAAAGCGAGAATTCCAGGCCATGCATATCACGCTCACGCCTAGCCCCGTCGAAATGGAGAGAACGACAGTTCGTTTGTACGCCTAGCTTACAGCGTGGCAACCGCGCAGCCACGCGGGGAGGACGGAACATGGGCGGCGAAAGCCGGGGAGCAGCTAGCTGTGGCGACGGACCGACGGCGACGGGACGATTTCTCTCTCTCTCTCTCTCTCACTTTTTTGTTTCCAGGTCGTCGCCGGACCCGTCACGCTTGGTTCGCCGATCCCTTTCTTTCCAGACATCACCATTTGATGATTTGATCGCATCCATCATCATCTATCAAGACGCTGAACACGGACAGGACAGATACCACCCCTCATCGATCCTGTCCAAAGCATATATTGCGTACTTATCTCTCTCTTTTGATTATTCTTCTCTCGACTGTTACGTTCACCTCTCTCGATCGTGTATTTGAGACGCGTCATGTGGCACGTAGCTTTCGGCTTAGTCGCTAGTACTAACTGACCGCGCATGTGATTCCGCCCGCCATGTCCTTTGCTTGTTGCGGCACGGCTCTAGTATTAGAGCAAATACCGATGAATAATCGAGAGCAAACAGTATTGCCCGTACCGATGCTGTTCGTTGGTCGTACTACTGTATCCGTAGCGAAGCAACACGCTGGGAAAGGCAGGCGCACATGGTGACATGGATATGGCGCGAGGAACACGGCATACTGTGCTCCGCGCGCGTCCGTTCACGGGCATGGCTGGCATCTCGCCCGTCACGCACGCCATCGCCATGGCACAGTTGGCAGGCGAGAGGAGACGACACGGCCATGTGTAGCTAGCGGCTGCAGGTGCACGTTAAACTGATGATGGGTAAACAGCATACTACTGTACAGTAAACCACTTCCTCTTTCCCATCTTATTAATATCCGTACTGTAGTGTAGATAAATAACTTACTACTTAATCCGGAGCCGGCGTGTCTTTGTCAAGGGGTCGCCCGTCGCCACCACCGTATACGTGAGCGTCGTTGTTTCATCAGCTCAAGTGGCTGGTATATGGTCGTACAGTATTAACTCTGGACTCTGGAGCGGCACGCACTTGCCGTCGTTCGTGCCGCGAGCGTGACTTCGACGTGACGTTGGAACTCTGGGTGCAAGTTGGGACACGTTCGGCGCCACCACCACCGGGCCGGCAGCATTCGTCCGTTCGATCGGCCTCTCTCGAGTCTCGAGTCCTCACGTTCACGTCGTGGTCGAGCGGTGCACGACGACGATGCGACGATCAGAGGCGCGCGTCATGGCTTGCGCCTTGCGCGGCCAGGACGAAAGCATGGGCACACTATTTAATAAAGAGATTTTTTTCGGTGTTTGCAAGGTATTTAGAGGTATAAAATTATTTTTAATCTAGACCTTTAATTAGAGGAGGGTAAGGTACGAAATAAAAATATTATAATTATGGTAGATAAGTAATTACATGATAAATAAGAATTTAATTCTATTCATTTATACACATTCATTAGCTGTACTCTCTCTCTCCTTTATCAAAGTTGAGGACCATGTAAGAGATTGAAAAATAAGAGCAAACAAATATAATTAGCTACTAAGTTTCTCGCTCGTTTACTCAGTTCATTTTTATTTCCATGAATTCATTTGCTCGATTCATTTTTAATAATACTACATAAGGTTTGAAGGATAAAATGAAAATTATGAGATTTTTTCGGGTGGTCTTGTTTGTTTTCAAAATAGTTGATTTGAATATCTAAAGTGGCTGAAAGTTTTGTTAGTTGGTTTGGAAAGGCAATATTTACTTACTTTTAAAAATATTTACTTGATTGGAAAGGTCATTTTTCTTTTTTACAGGATGATTTATGAAGAATTGGATATAACATGCACGATTACACGGACATGTATGGTCTTTAACTCTTTATGAAATATTGAATGCTCGCTAATCAAGTAAATGAATCAATAGACAAACGTCCAACCAAGTAAATCTTGAAAAAGAAAACTTTGTATCTTGGAGCTGCAATACTGTGGTGAAGTGATAGATCAAGCCAAAACTCCAACCCAGTAAATCTTGAAAAGAAATTGTAAATAAGAGTGGATGGCCAAAGAGAAAACAAAGCAAACAAATCTTGGAGACATTAGGACCTGACAAAAGCTATCCTTTATAGATAAAAAAAAAGTAAATCATAGAAAAAAATATAAATCACTGCTGAGAACTAAACGCAACCAATTACATTTTAAAAAAGACTACAAATAGAAGATGATCTCGCAACCGTTGTGGTGGAGAAAGAGAATAAGAACAATCTAGTAATTGTGGAGAAAAGATTATTATGTACGAAACCACTGTATACTTCGGCTACAGAACAATAACAACTTGAAAAACAGTGCACATTAAAACATTTGGTGCTCAAATAAGAAGAGGAAAAAATAAATAAATTTTAAAAATAAATGTAAATCAGAGTTGATGACATATGTGTTTCCCATATGGGCTACATGCTACTCCTAACCTTCTATATATATCAAAAGATAAAATTATCTTTTTGTCCTTCATATTTTCATACCTCCTGCATACCTTTCAATGGATACCTTTAATTGTGGATCCTCATATCAAGAGGATGGCCGACTCTATATATTTGCAAGCACCGAAAAAGATCTCTTTAATAAAACGATCGAGCGAGCAGCATGCGCCGACGGCGACATTATTTGCTGCGGCCTAGCTGATCGATCGATATCCGTTCGTGTTTTGCTCGGTGCCGCCGGCCGCCACGACGGCTGGCCCTGGCCGTGACATGAAGACGCCACGTTGTCTTATACTACTCCTAGTACTCCGTAGTAGTGTACTAGTATTAATTTGCTTAATAATATATGAGGTAACAGATAGTAGCTACTAGACACGATGGGGACTGATCAAGAGGGTCTGATGTGGAGGGCGTTTAGTGCCAGGACCAGAGGAAAAACACAGCCGCCCAACGCGGCCACCCGTTCAACTGTACCGTATGGAGGTCATGTACGTCTGCATCATTCTGTGGTGGTTAACTGTAACAGCTGACCATTAGACCCGTCCCAACTAATTAATCAATTCAAGCAGGAGAAAACTCTGAGGTCGATACAGTGCTCAAACCTTGAACACGCGGTACAGTAGAGAGAACAGGTCCACGCACGCCACTGCTAACGAGATTGGACGTCCGAAATGGCCCTAACTTCGCATTGCCTGTGACCCTGACAAGTGGAGGTGGAGCGAGATCCTGTTGCCGCTGCTAATTACTCCGTTAACGGTGGTGACATGTGGGGACTGTGTATAGATCTCTGCTTGCCTCTTGCGGCCAGTGAAAAATACAGAACTCCTACATCCGAGTATCCGACGACGAGAAAAACAGCCCGGCACGCCGTGCCATACCCGCACGGCAGTACGGCACATCCACTGAGCAACGAGTCAACGACTTTTAACACGGCCACCCGTTGGAGGCAGGCACAAGCACAACAACAGAGCGCGCTAGTACTATAGTGCACTGCAGCAGTCAGCAAGCCGCAGGCCACAGACAGCAGTGTTACCGTGCCACCTATCCTATCCCAAGAATGCACGCAGCACGGACCCCGGATCCATAATTTTCATGAGTTCCTCAAGAGTATATGAGAAAAATACTTTCCAGCACATTACAAACACAAAGTAGTATTTGTCCACACATAGTATTAGTACTACTCTACAAGTATTGTGTCCACCCTCTGTAATGTTGAAAAATGAAACAATATCTAAAAGTGAGAATGATATAGTAGTAATCAACTTTAGAAAAATGAAATAAATGAGTAATGTTCAGAGAATAATAACAGCACTACTAAAATTATTTCTGCCGACACATTTCTGTGTGATCCGCTGGTGCCAGGATTGCTCCCACGTCAATCACTGTGCCTGTGCGTGCAGGGACGAGCGGGTGTGGCAGATGCAAGATCTGCGCACCACCTACACCTGCATGGCTCCGAAAGTCCACTGTAACCAGCCAGCTACCCTTGCGCCTCCTCCCTTCATCACGCTTCCCACGGCCTCTCTGCTACGCTGCCTCGCCTGGATGGCTGGATGGCTATGCTGCTCTCCACCCTACTGGTTACTCCGTACTGTAAGAGTATTCATCCTTGCCGCAGTTAGCAGTACGACGCGCGGCCAGCGATCATCATGAATCAACGCACCGGCTGCTGCGGCAGCGACCGCGCGCATGCAGCTGAAGCAGCAACAACACACAAACCTTCTGACCAATCGCCAGGCTGACTGCATGCTCTCCACAATCCTCTGGGGCCAGCCTGCCCGCCTGCCCCTGTTGCAGCAAACTCATCGTCCCTTCACACTTTCATCGACCGCAGCAGCAGCGGCTGAGACAGAGGAAAAAGCGAAAGGGTAAGGGTACAAACCCAGCGGTAGCTGCAGCCGACGGGGACCAGCAGAGCAAGCAAAGTTGATGGAGGGCACCAGTGCGGGATGGGACGTTGATGGCGCGAACGAGATCCGTGGGACTGGGACTGGGACTGGGACGGGACAGGTACGACACGCTGGGCCGGGGCGCAGCAGAGATCTTGCTGCAGCGAGGCAGTCCCAGTTGCGTGCTGCGTGGTCTCGCTCTGCCGCAACTGTACGCCTCAAAAGGTGCTGGGAGGAGTACGGATAATTGCAGGGCTACGAGAGAGATTGAGAGAGAAAGAGAAAGGGAGGGGGGTGGGGCGCGGCACGGTGGCTAGGTACACTGGCAACCGCCTCGTGTCCCCACCGTTTGGTGCCCTTCAAGGTTGCCGCCATTTGGTAAGATCCTGGACCCCGGATACGGCAGGTTTTTTTATGTAATTACTGTGGATACTTACGGGCGTCACAGCTGTTAATCTTTTGCTAGGCCATGCATAGTACGGCGGTGACGTTTTTTTTTAAAAAAAAGCCCGCGGACACATTGACCCAATGCCTTTGAACGCTCCGTGATGCACACACCACCCCGACGCCTTATCACCAAAGGAATCCCACCACAAAAGGCCACAAGTAGCGGAAACCGCGCCATCGCGGTTGGCACAGTATTCTGTGGACTGCCTTTATACTCGCACAGGCTCTGTGCCGTGCAAGGTGCCGAGGGGAGGGACCGCGCAGCGCAGGATGGCATGGGCAAGAGGAAAGAAAGCGAGGGCATACGACGCGACGGACGGGGCACGGGACGACGACCGGGTCGAGGATACCGTGCAATGTGGCCCACCACTATGCACGGGGACGTCGATGCAGGCAGACTGTAGCTCCGCCCATAGCTGTTGGCATGGCACGTTCTAATACTACTACTACTGCAACACGCACGATGGCGGTGCCTGTACGCTCCCCGAAACTGTGCGGTGGCCGGACAATCAATCAATAGAGCGTGTCAAGCCGCTGTGCGCGCACAGTTCGTTCACTTTTATTATTGTGTGTGTAGCTGTAGTGTGTAAGCTCTCTGTTTGTGCATGTCATTTCCGCGCGAGATGGATCGGTGCGCCGGCCGTGTGGAGAGCTGCATCCAAGTCCACGCACGCGCACCCATGTGAGTGGATCCGTCCGACCGAGGGACCCTTCGCACTGTCACTGTGTGCACGGGATGGGGTTGCCAGGCACGCCACGCCGCGCCACGGACGCGAGCACCAGCACTGTTGGCGCCATACGAGAGCCGTACACGCAGCAGCGGATCGTGCCGCGCGGTTTCATCCTCATGCATGCTTGCAGCGTCGCAGCGACGACGACGACGGGGCAAGTGTCGTCGGCACGCACCACCCCATCATGGGCGTCGTCCTGTGAGCAGGCTCCGGTTCCCTGTACTCAACGCCGATGCCGGGGTACTGCTGTATGTACCGCTGCCGTGCATGCACGCACAACCGATTGATCCACTGTGACACGAGCATTATTGGCTGGTGTACCGTGTACGTAGCATGTAGACATGGTACCACCACTGCACAGGCACAACGCTGTTAGTATTAGTGAGATCGATCGATCTATCGATAGCGCTGTATTATGAGGCGAGATCGCGACGACCGTCCCTGCGGTTCGCTCGGGACCCCCAGCCCAGACGTGGTAACTGCGTCGGGACTGATCTGCCGGTGGGGTAGACGGAAGAATGGACGACGTACAGTATAATGTCCGTGCCCCCACCCCACCACCCCATCAAGGACGTTTGTTGCATGTTGATGTTGGAGCAGTACTAGTATCGCGTGCTGCCCATCCTGTCACGCAGCCTGCTGTGGATTGGGGAAGTACTGGTCCTCCTGACTGTGATGAGCCGGGATATACGGGAGAACGCCGCGCACGGCAGTGTAGGCCAGTCCGATCGATAGCCAAGGGTTACTGATACAAGAGTAGGCGGGGTCACTAATTACGGCCACGAGTCACGCTCTTCCCGTTGCGGATGTTAAATGCGCCCAAGGGCGACGAACCGTCACATGTGCGCAGGCAGGCAGGCAGGCTACTGCTACTGCCGCCGTGGACGCGAACGGTTCGACCGCGCGCGGTGGGAGGGATGGTCCTGCTAGTCCGGCAGTGGCTGACGGTCCAGGGGCCCCTGCCAAATCGGAGCGGTCGGCACGAGCATTCAACACGAAGGCGGAGAGGACAAACGCACGGCACGCACGAGATACGGACGAGCGGCGGGCGCGGTGCTTTGTCAGTTGGTGTTTCCCTCGGTCACGCACGGTGCGCACGGAACGGAGTACTAGTAGCAGTAAAAGAAAAAGGAGGTGGCGGTTTGCATAGATCCTGGTGGTGGTAATTAAACAAGAGAGCTCTCGATAGGCGAGTCAAAAACTGAATAAAGTCGCACCTCCGTACACGTACTGCTACCGGAGCTGCTAGGTGATGGGCGACGTACAGTGTACTCTTGATACGTGCGACCTGTGAAAATTAAAGGCGGGTAGATCCGGGTCTGCAGGGCATCATGGTCACGCACTCGGCGTTTCGGGAACCGGTATTTCTTCTTCGAGCCCCAGTGGCCCGCGGCGCGGACGGTGCGCCCCCGTTCAATGGCACGCCACGGAGAGGTAGGTTGAGCGTGCCGGGAGCCTGTACTCCGTGCCCCATGCAGTTGAGCAGGCACACGGCACCTCAAAGTATTTTCTTTCTATGGCTTGCCTGGGAGGTTTATTGACGTTGGCTAATCCTGCGAATTGATAGAAGAACACGGCGCGCATATCCGTTGGCCGGAGTGCCGCACAATTTCCTCTCTGCAGAAGCGACAGGAGCGCAACCATCCAACCGCGAACGGATACGTACGGGGGTGGGTGGGCGTATAGCAACGAGACAAAGGAGGAACGTCGTCAGGCTGCAGGCTCTGCTCCGTTCCATGCCGCACCCACGTGGACCCCCCACACCACTCCCCTCCGCATCTCGCATCACGCTCACACGACCCCACACAACGAATCCACAAAATAAAAAAGAATCGGGAGAAAAAAATTTAAAACCCGGAAAGGAAACAAACGCAGACAAAGGCGAGACGAGGATAAAGAAAGAAAGCGTGTCCCGGGCGAGCGTACAGTAAACGGGTGCCATTATTAAAGGCGGGCAGAAAGCCAAGGTGCATGGCATCCAATCCATTCGTCTGCTTGCCTGCTTGCTTCCCGGCCCTCCTCCCGTCCCGCATCGTCAAAAATAAAGAAAGGGGAAAAAAAAATCGGGCACCTTTTGTCTCCTTGCAGGCGCCCCCAACGTGTCTTCCGCGTACCTCACGGTGCCAGCCTCCGTATAAATAACCGCAGCGCCCCCTGCGGCATCTCTCCCCTTCACCTACCCAACCTTTGCCATTTCGACTCCTCACGCCACCGCATCCGTTTCGTTCTCCTCTTGCTCTCGCCCCTGGACCGGCTCGACGGGACCAAGGTAGTAGCGGCGAGGTTGCCTGCGATGGCCGTGCAGGCGCAGCAGTGCCTCTCCCACGCTTTCCTCCCCCACGACTTCGGCCACGCGTTCGGCAGCAGCGGCGGCCTGTTGCTAGACGCGCTCGGCGTTGGCGCCGGGTGCGCTGCGCCTGCGGGCGGCATCGGGGACGCCGTGTTCGGCGCCGACGCGCAGCCGCGCAGCGAGCTCACCTGCAACGGCAACGACGTCGGGTTCGTGCCCCGGAAGCGGGCTCGCGTCGCCGCGGCGCAGCCCGGGTTGCTCGATGGCGCTGGTCCGCAGCAGGGCCTGGCGATGCCCCTCCCTGTCTCGCAGGGCATGACGTTCACTGGTGATGTGCAGAGCAGGGCCGTGGGATGCAGCGCGGCGTCCACCAGCGGCCGCGCGGCGGCGATCGGTGGCGCGTGCCTCTCGCAGGGCGTCGTGGCGCACCTCTACAACCAGGACATGGAGATCGACGCGCTTGTCCGGCTCGAGGTATGGACTCGTTCTACTCTTGCTCTCCCCTGATTTGAGGGTTTCATCATCGGACTACATTGTTCGGGTCTATCGAAGTCGACCGGTACGGTGTTTGATCGATTCGGTTCTGATTTGCCGCCTGCAGATGGAGCGCATGCGACTGGGTCTTCAGGAGGCGCGTCAGCGGCACCTGCGCGCAGTGATGGCCGCCGTCGACCGCGCTGCCGCGGGGCGGCTCCGCGTCGCAGAGGCCGAGCTGGAGCGCGCGCGGTTGCGGAACGCGGAGCTGGAGGAGCGGCTGCGGCAGCTGACCGTCGAGGGCCAGGCGTGGCTCGGCGTCGCGAAGAGCCACGAGGCCGTCGCCGCGGGCCTCCGCGCCACGCTCGACCAGCTCCTGCTGCAGCAGCAGCCTGCAGCGGCCCTGGCCTGCACCGACGGCGACGCGGAGGACGCGCAGTCCTGCTGCTACGAAACCCCCTCCGCCGTGGACCGCGACGAGGACGCGGCCTCGGGGTCTCGGACCGCGGCGTCGTGCAAGGCCTGCAGTGGCGCCGAGGCCTGCGTGCTGCTGCTGCCGTGCCGCCACCTGTGCCTGTGCCGCACGTGCGAGGCCGCCGTGGACGTCTGCCCCGTCTGCTTCGCCACCAAGAACGCCTCGCTCCAAGTCCTACTGTCTTGAGCACGCCGGCTCTATTGCTGCAAGCCGAGTTCGCCGTCGAAGTTCCGGTTCGTTCGTCCGTGGCCTGCACGCGAGTCACGTGACCCTGTAATCCGGACGCCTTTTGTTGCTTGCCTGTAGTAGAGTCGCTCGTAGTAGTAATCTTAAGGCTAATTTCACCCTGTTTAGTTGTAAACCCAGAAGTAAAAATGGCTAACTTTCTGTGGTGTTCATAGACGCGTCTTACTTTCTTGTTTTATCTTGGCAAGGAATATAAACGCCTTTTTGCGTGGCTATTTTTATTTTCTTTTAGTACTACGTTTTTCTATTAATTGTTAGGAGTTGGAATTTGCTGGAGTGGAATTACTGCGTTACGCCAAGTCTTCGCTGTTACAGTATGTCATTTTGCTGTGGTTGCTTGCTGGCTCGTTTTGATTCCACTTGCGTCCCCGTCGGCCGTGGCATACGATGGGGTAAAGATGCATGCGGCGGCATTGTCAAGACTGTTAATGTCACGGACGACGGACGGTGGTGCCTGCCTTCGTGCAAGGCAATCCACGGCTCCACGCCGTAGGTAGTACGTTTACGCTGCGATGTTGACTATAGTCCGACGCGGCGGTATGCCGGACCAGCGCACGGAAAAGGCATGGATCAGATCGCGGCGGGGCCATTGGCAGCATTAGCTGTCCTCTCGCTGCCGCTGTTGCTGCGTCCGGCTACTTGTAGTACTGGTACTAGACCTGGACCATCCGCTATGGGCAGTACGTACGTAGTACTGTTTGTGTTGCCCGCAGCGCATAAATGGCGTGCGGGTACACGCCGTGGCAGATCCTTGTCGGTACAAATATGACCTGTCTGGTGCGTCATGCATGCCGAGGACGTTTCGCTCTGCTCGCCGCGCGGTAAAATGGAGCCTCTTTTACGAAAATTTACCTGAGTTTTTTTTTCTGTGATACGATTGCCTCGGAAGAACGGCCATTCTGGTCAACTGCCTGGTTGCCGTGGTGAAAAGTGAAACCGAAACCCTGGAAACGGCAAGGCATCTGCATGGGCGCGAGCGATTCCTTGCCCGAATTTACGGGCAGCTCAGGGGGCACAGGGCTACTACCCTGGCCAAACCTCGGGGCGATCAGCTCAGGGGGCACAGGGCTACTACCCTGGCCAAACCTTGGGGCGATCGGCGGGTGGTCGTACTCGTACGCAGGAGTAGCTCGAGTTCACGTGCCGGCACGTCCGGTCAATGCTGATCGCTGCGGGACGGCTTGGACTTGGAATCAGGAAATCAAAGAAAAGAAAAAACGTGAAAAGATGCATGCATCGTGCATGGGCGGGCCAAAGGCAGAAAAGGTGATGCGAGCGACGCGGGCAGGCCGCTTGCATACAGTAGTGGTAGATCTGAGGCAGGCAACGGACAGACAGGGCATGCGATGCAAGCAAAGCGACGGATGGATGGTGAACGCACGTATAGTACGAAAGCGTCCCAAGGCGGGCGACGCAGCCTTGCTCGGTGAAGCGATTGCTTTCGTCTGTCTGTGTCTGTGCGCGCATCGGAGGCGCAGCCTCGCAGGCAAGGCCGCAGCAGGCGCTGCGGGGAAGTAACGGGGAAAGTGTTGCGTGAAGCGGCATCGCAGAACTTTGTGTTAACCGGTGATCGCTGTGATCATCTCCACTTACTACCCGGCGGGCCTTTTTGTCTCGACAGCATCGGAGACCCCAACCCAACTCGCGCTGCTGAGACAGGAAACCGGCAGGCGGGCTGGGCACGCACTACGACTGGCACACGTAAAGCCGAGAGCGGTGTAGCGCGAGGCCGATCGATGCGATGGATGGAAAAGGAGAAGAAAGACGGCACTTGGACCGAGGGCGTAGATCTGCCGCAGGCGGTGGGTTGGGTTGGGTTGGGTTGGGTGCGTGCTCTCATCCAGTCCCAGAGGCCAGACTCCAGTCCAGTCCACGCCTCGCTTTGCTTTGCTTGGCTTCTGCGCCGCGCGTCTCTGCCTGGTGAGGCGTGACATGTCAAAGGCGATCGACCCGACGACGGACGGACGGCACCGGAGGCAAGACACCGACGTATCGGCCGGTTCTGCCAGCCGAGGCAGTACTACTGTACTAGCCGCTTTGCTTTGCTTTGCTCCGCTCCTAGTAGCATTGCCTGCCTGCCTACTGGAGTAGTATCTCTAGGCCTCGTCCTCTCGTCGACGCCTCGTCTCTCGCACTGCAACCTTTTTCTACGTCGTCGGTATTCGGGCACGATGGGTACAGTACGAGTATGGTAGACCAGCACTAGCAGTGATCGAGCACATCGAAGCAGTGCCCTTTTCGATCTTTTTTCCCTTCTTTAATCCTCGGTTGATGCTGTCATCACCGGCGTTCAAGCTAGCGTTACTACTACTTTATTATCCTGAGTTGGACGTAGTACTGTTGCTTGTCACCCACCCTGTTGGGCTTGGCTATCTGGTCTTTTGTGCCTGGTGAGTAGTAAACCATTCGGAACACTTTTTGGCCTCACGTCTCACTTGCTGTACCTGGATTCGATAAGATATGGAGCATGGGTACTTAATAATGGAGCCATCTGCTATAGTACTTAGGGTGTGATCGAACAAGCCTAAAATAACTGTTTGAGCTGCAGCTGTTTGGGCTGTAGTTTTTTTTTGTATTTTTTTTTCTTTTACTCTCGTCTCTTTCTCTATTTATTGTTTAATTTTTTTATGCAAACAGCTGCAGCCCAAACAGTCGCTTTAGGTTTATTCAATCACACCCTTAGTGTTTGTCCTAATTAAGTCGCTAATGGTGTCGCGTGCGTCGTACGCTAGCATTGGTACTCTGCGATCCACTTCGTAGGTGTGTGTAGTTTTATGCACGCTTTGTTTGCTTTTACAGTAATGTATAGACCGTCACCTTTTGATACTAGTAGTAGTAGTAGCAGCAGCTGCCTGCCGCACACGAGATCAACCACACGTGACAGCCGATTCATTCCATGTATCATCGCAACATATATATAGGATTCCGCTCGATGCGCTCGAAAGATGCATTTGCTCAAACTTTGTTTTCTTATCATTCGAGAATTTGTTCACGGCCGGGGCCAATCTATGCTAATTCTGTGAAGTCCACATCACTGATGCGCGCGACAAATGGAGTCGCATTTTCCAGTTTAGAGTCCACATGGCTAAAGCAAACACAAAATCGGTAATGACCTATAGTCGTAGTACTGCTGCTAGTGACTTTCTTTAGTCCGCAGACCTAGATTAGAGAGTATAGTATGGTAGGAGAACCTAAAAAGAAGATGTAGACGTGCGTGTTGTTACAGTACTACAGTTGCACGTAACTTTTCGTTGTTGCGATAAAGAATCGAGTGCAGCTGCGGTGCGGACCCCAGCTGGAGAGGAGACTGACTCCGCTAGCTTTAGCTACGGTACGAACCGAAACGAATCCCACGATCCATAGTGCCTGGAAAAAGGAGGGGCATGTGCGCGCTTTTCCCTGCAAAAAAAGGGGGGAAAAGGGTGGAGGGCTTCTCTGTCCACCGTGGTGGTGGGCCTCACCCTCGTCTCCGTGTGCAGGACTCTTAACGGGCCGTTGAATACCTTGCTGCGTGTGCAGCGTCCCTATGCCTCCAATAATCCATCTCACGTACTTATTCCCTCCACTCCAAAGAGAAAAGAAAGGAAGAAAGAAAAAAAGAAGGGGAGAGAGCAGTCGTCCAAGTCATCAGCAACACTCAACGGCTTTCCTTTGATGATGCTTTTCCGGTCCTCGCCTGCTTCTCGCGCCACGGAGAGAAGCGATTCTGCTGCCTGCCATCTTTTCGTCGCAATTAGTACTAGTAGTGAACCCGGGAGCTATGATGCCTTTTAGTACTACTAGCTTTGGCAAAAGGGGAAAATAACGATTTAGTTTCACAAGAACAGAATCGTATCGACAAGCCCATATCTAGCCTCCTCTCTATTTTGTTATTGCTCCATCTCATCATCAGTCCAGCAGCGGCATTGGATTTGGTCATTTGGGGGGGCATCAATTATTGTCCCGCCACGATTATTCGTTCGTTTTAGCATCGTCGTCCAGCATTGGATGTGTTCGTTCCTTCTGATGGTGACTTTTTTTTTTTTTTTGCGATAACTTCTGATGGAGACTTGATCGAGAGGCCAGCGATGAAACGAGCGCGCCTGGGCTACGACGGAGAAACCGAATTGTACTAGTAGTACAGTTCGGTCGGCAAGGTAAAGAGGCTTTATCGATCGATCCACATCGATGGCTGGATGGATGGGCGGAATAATCATCCAAACGGAATCGGATTGCGGGAGCCGGCAGGCACTCGCTTTGGTCTGGTTTTTGATGATTGTGCCCATGAGAAAGGGAAACCGAAATGGGATGGGAGACACGGAATAAGGTCTCGATCGCGAGGTGTGCGCGTGGTGGTGGGGGCGAGAGCACTGATTATTGGAGGACACATCAAAGAAATCGGAAAGAGCAAAAATAGTACTCCAGTAGTACTGCTCCAACATTTGCTGCATCAGCTTCGTCTACTCTGTAAACCGGGCTTCACATTCGTTCGAGAGCTACTGTACGTAGAGTACTACGTGTTTCTTTCTGTGTGCATCGGCAAAGCAGTTCAACAGCAGCTCCTTGGACGTACTATACAACGCGCGCTCTGTTCCAGGACCGGGACACGTACGTCGCAGATTACAAGCGTTCTGTTCGTTGTCATCTCTCAAACGCATGAAGACGAATGATCGAACCTCAAACTCAAAGCATGTGAACGGACGAGGGCAGTGGTGGCGACACGAATCGATCTCTCTTTGGACGCAACGCGACGAGCTCTCAGATATTGTTGTGTGCCCCTACAGGCGGCAATTCGCTTGATTGGTCTCTGGCAAAAAAATAAATAAAGTTACACTAAGTAAAGTAAAAGTCGATGACGATGTAATCGGCGGTTTTTAGGTCTACAAAGTTGATCTTCAGTCTATGGAATGAGAGAGCGTATAGCCGAGGTGGTAAAGAGGCAGGCACTCATCTCATCATCATTACTCGCCTCTCGTCACCTCACCTGGTGGGCCGTGTGTAGTAGCCCTTTTCTTGCTCCTCTGAGGCTCTGACTAACGAACAAACAAATCTTGTTCAGGCCAAAAGTTGCAGCTAAAGTAGTAGTATGCGCATGTGGAGAGAGAGAGATAGAGAGCTGAAATTCTCATGAACCACTAGTACTTGTGATGCATAAATTTTCCAAGAGGCTTGTGCTTGTGCCCGTAAAAGCTACAATCCACTTCAGGAACAGCTACACGTTACAGTATTATGAAAAGAAAAAGGGAAAAGGTGATCTCGCTACACTACACTACACCTAAGGTTTTGAAAACCGTCGGTTTTGGGGTTTTTACTCAAACCGGTTCGGTTTGATTTCTCAAACCGAAATAGTTTTTTTTAAAACCTCACTATATAATGTAACAAAAACGATTTCGGTTCTTGTGATAAATCGTTTGGTTTTCACGCAATCAATTTTCACGGTTTGAATGGTTTTTTAAACTCTGACTACAACCTGTATATATGCTCGTCCATGCCATGCATAGTGCCGTGCGTAGACTAGCCACCCAGGTGCTCGCGAAAGATCATGCGCGCGCGCGCGCACACACACACGTCGATCCATCATCGTCATGCCTGACTGACTGACCGACCTGTCTGTCTCACCACCACACTCGCCATGTCCTCGCATGAGAACTACGGAACGAACAGAACGCACCTCACATCTCCATCATCTTTTTCGTGCTTTTTCTTCACGCATTTGGCTCTCAGCTAGTAGCTTGGCCTTGGTCGTCATGAAATGTCGGATTCTAGCTTCTTCTTTCTTTCTTTTTTTCTAAAAAAAATAAAGGCAAGTCTTATTCCATCTCGTCTAGTACTACAAAGAGAGTAGCACTATCTTTTCTATCCATCTGCTTACCCATCTATGGATCTACTCGTTTCATTTCAATGGTGGTGATGATGATGATGATGATGTGATGATGATGATGATGATGATGATGCTCGGTGGCCACCTTTGCTTGGCGCGCGCGTGGCGTGGATGCAACAATGGTGGGTGGACGGAGCGATGGCTGCGGCACTGCTAGCTGCTAGTGGAGAGCATGGACGACGGGATCCATGATGGCCCCTTTATGGCGGGAACGGAACTCAATTTCCTCGCTCCTTTTTCTCTATCCCGCACCTTCCCCAATTCCATCGATGACTTTTGCGGGAGCAGAGGGTGATGGCGAAGCTTGCCGATCGATCGAATCCAATACTATCTATCCAGCAGCAAGTGGAGAACGCAAAAGCGTAGTAGGCATCTTCTTGCACCTGCTGTTGCTGATAGCGTCTTCGGTGTCCACCACCACAGGCTTGCCTTGCTTGTCGCTGGAAGAACTCACGATCACGCGACGAATCAAAGCTGTGCACGCGTGATGTGATGCCGAAGGCTGGCTGGTCGGGATGAGAATGATGCGGCCGGTCTCCTTACTACCACTGTTGTTATCTTCATTATTCTCCATTACGATTAAGACAGTTTAATTATGTGCTGCAAGTTAGTTATCTGAGCATTGCCATTTGTTTACCACTTCTTTCTTATTGGAATCTCGGTGACGGGCAGAGGGCCCGGTGCTGTTCATTCGTAACCGCAATGTCCAACATAATGTCCATGCTATTATCAACTACACAGTCGCCGCACTCAACCGAAATAATTCTTGGGACCTGACAGGGGAATGCCGCGTGCGCATGCGCATGACTTTGCGTTTTGAAGATTGGCATCCATATTCATCGCAAGATAGAGTAGACGTCTTAAGTGGGCCCTACGCTTCACACAGTTTTTTTTTTCCACAGTACGGACGAACTACCACATCAGGTCCAATAAGTCCATTTCACAAGCAGCCCATATGTGACAGGAAAACCAGGCCGGCTGAGGGGCCTCTTCCAAAGAACCGAAGCAGCCCATACCGGAAGCTTGTCATACTTGTAGTCGGCAAGAATTACTAAAACACTTCTATGCAGCTGCCTCTGTTCTATTTTATTTGTAGCTCTAACTCTTGGCTGATTTTAATTTAGTTAGCATATCGTTCGACTTGTCTTGTCTTATTTTGATTTATCTGGCATATTCTAAGAAAACCGTACTGCCTCTGTTCTATTTTATTTGTGGCTCTAACTCTAGACACGAAAATTAATAATACGAGGATTAAGTTACGTGCAAAAAAGTAAGAAAGAGAAAAATAAAGATAAAAATATATTAGAAAGAAAGAAATGTGTATCGAAAGGAAAGAATGACAAGTTATTTGAAATAAATATTGAAAGCTAGAGTGAAAATATCTTGGAAGGGAGAGAGAGTACTATACAAACATTCAAAGCCTTACTGAGTGGAACAACTAATACTAAACCAGATATTTTTGCCTTACATTAAAATCTAATGAAGTGCCAATTTTCAGAGAATGCAATTTTGAAAGATGAATTCTCTTTAGCTGTGATTTTTTCAAAAGTAGTTATTTTTGATACTAAAAGGAATTTCTCAAAAATTATGCCGAGCCAAAAGTCGAGGTAAAAGACCATTTCTGCGGCATTCCCATTCATCGCCCTCGGCAAGACGAATCCCCTCGCCCTCCCCCGCTGGAAACCACAGATTCGCACTCCACTCTCGATCGGAGACGCGAGCGCAAGCAAAGCTGACCTGCTTGATTCCGTCCTTCCATTCCCCACACATCCTCATCTGATCATTAAAAAATCATTTCTGGCTCGCCGGCGTTCCCACCCCTGCGACCGCCCGCCACCGCCGGTGAAGGAATCCGGTGCCGTGCCTATCCGATCGGTGTGGGCACTGGGCAGGTCTCGACCCACTTGGGGCGCTGCCGTCGGGTTGGAGCGGATGCTGGGGGCGTGCCTACGCCCAGTGGCCGGTAGTGCCGTGCGGCGCCTCGTTGCGCGTGCCTACCCGTAGCGCGCTCCATGCCTCCTCGCGCGGCTACAAATGTAGCGCATCGCTAGAAGGTCATTTGCGGCAGTTTCTAGTTTCATGCTCCATCCTGGAAGGAAGAAAAAAGTTATTCCTCGCGTGTGCTGCGCGTTGGCTTCGGGTGTTGTTCGTCTGAGTTTGGATGGGCCAGATGGTGAGTTCACGCCACGCGCACGGACGAATTCCGCCTGTATCGTATCATACTATACTTATGTCGTAGTGGTTGTGGTGTTCTGTTGGCTTATCATTCGGCTCTATACCTTTGATGATGGATGACCTGAATCAAATGGTGGCTTTTCCAGGTTTCGGACGAAAGATTCGAAGAAGAGGCGGCTCGGAACGGTAGAGGCTTAACACTTTACATTTTTTCTTTTCATCCTTTGTCTATTTTTCATATTATTGAGGTAGTGATGTGTAGAGTCATGGCGAGTCTGCTCCTTGCTGCATCCAGTATGTTGTTTTTTTTGGCTGTTTGATCAAGGTTCTCATGGAAATGTTGTTTTCTTTTCTTTCCTGGCAGGTGGGGTCATCAAGAATGGAAGAGAAATCTTATTCCAGGTGAGAATTTGTTCAATAAAACGTCCTGCTATCATGCTATGTATAAAGTTTTGATTCTGGACTGGATTAGCATTAATGCATATGCGCTTATGAGTTGATGCTTCTGAAATCGCTTTTGCTTCATAGTGTTCATGATTCACCTACCGGTAACCGATTTGTGGGTGCAAGTAATTCATTTATTGATTTTACGAATAAAATCTGCATTTTAGCTGATGTTTTAGCGCACATTTTTGAAATGAATTAGCAGGAGAAGTTAGCATTTGGCCATTGATAGATATGATTAAGGTTTTTGGGAAATTTCACTACTCTGCATCAGAATCATTTACCTTTGTATGATTATTCAGTATTGAATCATAGGCACAAGTGCTTACTGTATGAAATTGGCAACCTGACTATGCCTTTTACAGTGGCTTGAAATTGCAAGCATAATCTTACATTTTGTGCTTCTGTTATTTCCTAGGCTTACAACTGGGAATCACACAAGCATGATTGGTGGAATAATTTAGAGGACAAAGTTACTGACCTGGCAAAATCTGGGTTTACATCTGCATGGCTCCCTCCACCAACACAGTCACTGTCTCCGGAAGGTGGGTTGGCTAACATTATATTTCCTTACATGAAACAGAGTTGCAAAGAGAAGTGGTCTGATATCTCCTTCTACAGGATATCTGCCGCAGAACCTTTACTGCCTTGACTCCTGTTACGGTTCCACTGATGAGCTAAAAGCATTGCTTCAGAAAATGAATGAGCATAATATAAGGGCTATGGCAGATGTTGTTATTAACCACCGAATTGGCACCACTCAAGGATCCAATGGGATGTATAATCGTTATGATGGTATCCCAATATCATGGGATGAACATGCTGTTACATCTTGTTCTGGTGGCAAGGTAACTAAATGGACTTGTTTTCTGCAATATCTTTCTTACATACTACCATATCTTGATAACTTTTATGCAACATCAATATCTGCAGGGAAATAAAGCCACTGGGGATAACTTTGATGGAGTTCCAAATATAGATCATTCCCAGGCATTTGTACGCAAAGATATTACTGAGTGGCTTATCTGGCTTCGGAAAAATGTAGGTTTTCAAGATTTCCGGTTTGACTTCACAAAAGGGTAAACAAGCATTTGTCATAGCCAAATTCACACTATTGAAGAATGAAAATTAACTATAAACCTTGTACTGTATTGTTACATTATGATTTGATAATTTTTTGTGTGACACAGTTATGCAGGAAAGTTTGTGAAGGAATACATTGAGGAATCAAAACCTTTTTTTGCAGTCGGGGAATACTGGGACAGCTGTGAATATAGCCCACCTGGTTATCGTCTGAACTACAATCAGAGTAAGAATTAAATTAACATCCTTATAAAATAATGATGTACTTCAGAGTGAGAACTGCTGATATGATTGAATTTTAATTAAGAGTAAAGTGCACAACAGGTACCTAAACTTGTTGAAGTGTGTCATCTAGGTACCTCAACTTTCAAAACGCGGATCTGACACCCTAAATTTGTCAAGTTGTGTCATCTATATCCCCAAACTTGTTATACTGTTTATCACTGCCTATTTATATCTTTAAACTGATGTAAAGGTGTCATCTAGGTCCTCTAACTTGCTAAGTAGTTTACTCACGATCTAAATAAATTTAATTAGTATTAATATACCTACTTGATGTCTCAATTATAGCCATATATCACTCTTAAGTGTATGAACTAATTATTTGCATTAAGGACCCTCTAAATTTCAGTCGATTGAAGCTTCAATCAACGGCTACCTTTGCTCACCGATCGTTGCGTGCCGCCATCGTGAAGCTATGTTTGTGGGCAATGCAGCACCGAACAAACCCCCAACTCTAAGTCTACGATAACGTCTTTCGCGCCACCCGCCCGGCACCCACCCAGCTCCACCGCCATCCACCCCCTGCTTTGCTGTCGTTCGCTATCGAATTTCAGGCGACTGGGAGAGAGGATTCCCCTTTTGCATTATGATCATGATATCAAAGTTAACACCATCTTAATATAGCAAAATTGAGATTATCAAAATTAAACACTAGATCAAAGCAGGGAAAAAAAAATCTCAATAATCTCTCAATAGCAAGTTAGAGGGCCTAAATGACACACTCAGACAAGTTTGGGGACCTAAATAGACTGTGATAAACTGTATAGCACGTTTGGGGACCTAGATGACATACTTTAACAAGTTTAGGGTGCCAGATCCACGTTTTGGGAGTTGAGGGACCTAGGTGACACACCTCTACAAGTTTAGTTACTCAATGTGCACTTTACTCTTTAATTAATACTGTTCATAGAACTTTTGCCGCACCAAGTTTGCTCTCAATTTTATATTATTAGCCATTGTCACTGTAGACTCTATGATTGTTCTACTCAAACTCTAGGAGCTATACTCAACATGTAGGCTTACTATCGAACATTCAAGGTAGTTATTATTACGATATGTTTGGTTACGGATATGGAACGGATGACTGAAAAAACATGTCAACTACATACTCATTGTGGAGTATCCTTCCTGCTCTTGCTTCTTCAGAAAGTGTGCAGCTCATGTTTATGTTTTTGGCAAACTAAATCAGTAATTATTTTTTTGTCAGATAATCACCGGCAGCGAATTATTAATTGGATAGATAGCACTGGAGGACTTTGTGCCTCATTTGACTTCACAACGAAGGGTATCCTTCAGGTTAGAAATTAGATGTCATTTGACTGGATCAAGTATATTTTAGTAAGTAATTTATTTGAGAAGCTAGTACTTCTGAATCAGGAAGCCGTCAAAGGAGAGTTGTGGCGTTTGCGAGACCCTGAAGGAAAGCCACCTGGTGTCATGGGATGGTGGCCTTCAAGATCTGTTACATTTATAGAAAATCACGACACAGGGTCAACCCAGGTATTCATTGTTCCTGTCATTCATCCAAGGCTCTAATTGAGTTAGATTCCTATAAGTTTTAAGAATGTGCAAATGGAAAATCTAACTACACAATTTCAGGGTCACTGGCCTTTTCCTTCTGATCATGTCATGGAGGTATGTGAACTTTGCTTCCTACATCTTGTCACAGCTCTTGCTTTATCAGAATTAAATCGTATTTACCTCTTCATAAATGAATTAAAAATATGCACACCATTGTGATATTTCAAATGTTAATTTCCTCGGTAATGACTAAATTCTTGTAACACATTAAAAGCTTGAGTCAGAGCCACTTGTTCTGTTGAAGTCTCTTTTTCTTTAGTTTGATGGGAGTAAAGGCCCTGTTTGAAACATCATCAACAACACCTTCATCGAATAACCCTGAAATGTTTCATTTCATCAATAGATTCGATCAAACAAATCATTCATTTTAGATTATTTTCCTGTTATTAATCGGTGCTGAACAAGTGTGTGAACTATCAACTTACAGGGATATGCTTATATACTCACTCACCCTGGCATCCCTACTGTGTTCTATGATCACTTCTATGACCAGGGAGTTTCTTTCCATGACGAAATCGCAAAACTGGTATCCTACTTTTACCTTACCCCCTCATTTCAATCCTATGTATCCGCAAACCATTTCTTCTAACTTTTTCAAATGCTTTTAAAACTCAGATGGCTATCAGAAAACGACAAGACATTCATAGTCGTTCTGCAGTTAAAATTTTAGAGGCAAGATCAGATCTGTATTCCGCTATCATTGACGACAAGTTGTGCGTGAAGATTGGGAACGGTTCATGGTGCCCAAGCGACCCACAGTGGAGACTGGCAGCCTCCGGAGACCGATATGCTGTATGGCACAAGTAACTCCTGTCACTGGCATCAACACAGCTCACTGAACACGAGTGTTTCTTTATCTATTTTTATGCGACTGAAGTGAGCACCCCACAGTGGATGTGTCTGGAAAAGGCTCTGATAGATTAATCACTGAAATAGAAAGACATAATAATAGCAGGGTGTAAACGTGCAACTGTAAATATGTCATGCACACGTTATGTTCATTGTTTAATTCGGAAGCTAGAATTTTGAATATATTTGTCAGATGATCTTCTTGGACTTTACAGATGCCTGTTTATTTTACTCATAGACCGCTGGTTTGATCCGAGAGAACTGTTCAAAGATCATTGTGGCTTGTTCAACTTTTAATAATTTGCCCAGAGCCTAACAATCTTCCAAAGGAAGGAGGAATTGAAAATGTTGGGCTGCCTCCTTCCCTTAGCAAGGAGGCACGTTTTCTCAATCAAGTCCTCCCTTTTGCCACAAACTTTCCTGCATTCAAACCGTTATATCCAAAGCCCTCTATCTTCGCTTTTCTCCTGTTACGCGTCCCGCTGCAGAATTCGAGGAGCGAAACGTAAATCCATCGCTGCGAGTGCGAAGGCGTGAAGTAATGGCGGGATCAGATATGAATCTTTTCCTCCCTTCCCGCCACGCCCCTTGACGCCTCCCCTCCCATGGAAGCGGCGGCGCCGGCGGCGGCTCACAATCTCCTTTCCACCTCCGGCAACCTTGGCTACTTCCACCTCCGCCTCGTCAGCCCGTCCCCCGCGCTGCTCGTCGTGCGCTCGGACCGCCTCTATTCCCTCTCCGTCTCCCGCCGTCAGGGCCACTGCCTCCGCTTCCTCCTCGACCGGCCCTGCCGCAGGCGGGTCCCGGGCCTTCTGCTCAGCACCTCGGGCTGCGGACTCCGCCTCACCCACCGCTCCAGCGATGCCAGCGGCGCGCGCGTCAACGGCCGGCCCTTGCGCGCAGGGACCCCTGCTGAGCTGGCGGTCGGCGACGAGGTATCGCTGCTGCGACGCGGCGTAAGGTACGTTTTCGTGGTGGAGAGCTTCGTCTCATGCGAAGGAGGTGAGGTTGGGGCCGCCGCGGTTGCGAGGTCTCGCGAGGAAGGGATCGTGTTGAGGGCGGAGTCGCTGCGGAAACGGCTCAGGGCGATCACCGAGAGCGAAGATCCCCTTTCTTTCTTCAAGGCTTCGCTGTTTTCGGGAAATGGAAGTGAAACTGCTGGATTTAAAGAGTTCATGCAATGTGGTGATACTGAATTGCACCTGAACGATGCAATCGGTACCGTTCCTGAGGCGAATTTCTCGCGAGAGGATTGCAATCTTGAGGAGAACAAATTGGAACACCACACTAATGTTGCAAACGATGATGTTGTTGAGTTGTGTCAAGAGAGTAAGGGGTGTGGCAATGGCGGCATAGAACAGAACAAATGCAGAAATGTCAGCGAGGAGCAATATCACAATGAGGGCTGCTACTCAGATGGGAGCACATTCTTCTTGAACCGCCTTGTGGGCTTTGGGCCTGACACGCGAGCTGAACCACACAGCGGAGTGACGCTTCCACAGCTTCTCCATCCCGTGGAGAATTTGTTGCGAGTATTTATCGCAACTTTCACCTCAGATATTTCCTGGTGCGTCTGCTTTCTGATGCCTTACTATTCTTACCGCATTTAGTTGTTATTTCGGGAGATGCTATTGCATTCCTCATGCTGAAGATTGAATCAACCACTAGCAGGTTGTGAAGATTGCATTCCTCATGGAGATCTAATATTTAAACCACTCTCAGGTTTTTGGACTATTGCAAGATTCCTCTGCACTTGCCAGTGACAATAGCTTGCCACAACAGGGAGCGATGCTGGAGTGCAAGCCGTGACAGTAGAACAGCAGCCCCGTTTGAGAGCCATCCTAATGTACTATTAGTGTAAGGAACAATTAGGCAACTCAGCCACTTAGTTTTGCATTTATCCAGCTATATGCTTAGTAAAAAATTGGGTAATTTCTTGTAAGAAGGATTGTGAATTTTGAAGTATTGATGCTGATTTTTCTCTTCAAGTTACCCGCGATTCCCTGAGGAAATAGCATTTGGTAAGGATAGGAAGAAGCAAGGTGTTGCATGCCACCATCCAAAGCTTATAGTCTTACAGAGAGAAGACAGCATCCGCGTAATTGTTACTTCAGCTAACTTAGTTCCCAGGCAGGTCAGAGTTTTGCTGCTAACTAATGGCTTAACTTAATTTTTATGCATCCTTCTATTTTTCCCAAAAATGTGTTCTGCTGGTAATTCTGCTCCTATGCTCTTGCTGAATGTAAAATGCATTCTATGCAGTGGCATCTCATAACAAACACGGTGTGGTGGCAAGACTTTCCTCTTAGGACATCCCTGAACTATTCAGCTCTGTTTTGTGCAGCGAAGAAACCAGGATCTGACTTCGCTGCGCAGTTAGCCTCATTTATAGCTTCCTTGGTCCATGAAGTACCTAGTCAAGCATATTGGATAAATGAGATAGCTAAGTATGATTTTCAAGGAGCTGCTGGATACCTCATTGCCTCAGTACCAGGATTATATGTGCAGAGTCCTTCCTATCTGGAGCCTGATTATTTCCTTTCAGTAAGTTTGATTTTACTACTATATTATACAGCATTATGTTGTTTAGGATCTTACAATAAGAATAATGAAATGTATAAAAATATGCAGTACAAAAAGATATGCTACTTGTAATTTGCATATTTTTTCAGGAAGATGTGATTAAAAATATCACATGATTTTGTTATTTATAAAAATACCCGTACCAAAAGATGTGATATTTTTTTTCCTATTTATAAAAATATCCGGTATCAAAATATATGATATATTATACAGCATTTTGGCCTAATGAATTTTGTTTTTCAGCTAAGATATGCTTTTATTGTTGTAGCTTGAGCTTGATTTATGACTGTCTATTCAATTACACGCCATTACCTGTTATATTGCAGGCAAAACATATTTTACATAGTAAATCTGCATGCACAATGTTTCTTGGTTCTGTCCAAACATCTGTAGTTGGCATATCTCACCGGTTTCACATACCATCTGATGCTGGTTTTCAACTGAAAGCCTTATCTGCATATCTTGGAAAATGCCGTGTGAATATGCATGGAACTACAGAAGTTATCTTGAAAAGGAACACAAATATACCTGCAGATGCTAACGCTGTGAGTGTCCATGTTGCTGATCTGGATAATTTTTCTGAGAAAGGTATGCATAGCTCATTGTGTTCTAAAAGTTTTCTGTGTTTTCATGTTCATATACACGAAAAAAACATGATTGCTACACTTGATATCTTGTAACTAACCATGTCTAATGCTCTGCAGAAGATTCTGTACATCTTGGATTCTTGCCTAGAGAGGTCGCAAAGTGGGTATCGTCCCTCAGTGACTCGGGATTCTTCAGCTTTTCTGGATTTATCTACCCCAGAGAAGCCTTGGAAGCTGCTTATGGAGTAACTACTACAGAAGTGCAGCTGCTTCTCTATGTATCAAAGGTACTTCATGAAGATGTTGAGACAACCTTATATAGATTTGCATTTCACATGCATATATCTTAAACTTTGTCAATGAAATGCAGGGGCCTGAATTTTCTCAAATTTCAGAACTGATCCTTGATGATCATTTGCCATCACTGTGCTCTCTAGTAGCATCCTTGGACCGGTGTATTGGACTTTGGCGGTTAGAAGAGGTTTGTAATGCAACAGGAGTAACATATTTGCTTGATTTACAACTTCCAATTCCAACCTCTGGTTAATTAGTTGATTTGTGTATTTCATGGTACCTCTTTTAAGTCACTATCCGTGCAGAAGCCTTAATATCCTTTGCTCTTTAGTGTTTTTTACATTATACATTATATCTTGTGATGGTTGTTAGAAATGATGCAGGACTAGGGCCACAGCATTACATCATCTGTTTTTTGCCACCTGACAGCTCCACGCTGTGCTAATAGGCTTTACCCATTTTGAATGCACGATCTTCATATAACAGTTCAACTACACATAAATTGACAGAATAAAAAAGAAGCTGTGTGTTTGGAATGGCACTAAAATAGTTAAATGTATCAGAAGCAAATAAAGTTTTACATTTACTGCCTGTGGAGTTAATCAGTTTTGGTTCTAGAGATTTGTTATGGTGCTTGGAATTAATAACAACCGTTCATCTAATCAGATCTAGCGGTTGAAAACAAGGAGGTACCTACTAAAAGGTTCTTTAAATTGTGGACCAGTACCGAAATTGGTGGGTTCGGTACTAAATTTTTAATACAAACGACTGGGATTAATTTAAAACAGGAGGTACCTAGGGGTACCTTCCAAGCACCATAACAAAACTCTTGGTTCTTTGTTTGCATTTTTAGATTGTTTTTATGGGGGTGTAATTGCTTGTCGGTGTTCGTTACCGCCGACGAGTAATTTATCGTGGGATGCGCGTTTTGGGGTTACAATGGTGCGCAAGAGGACACGGGGATTTATACTGGTTCAGGCAATTGTGCCCTACGTCACCAGTTTCGAGCAGCTCGTGTTACTTGCGATTGTTTGTAGTAGGGGGTTACAAACGGGCGAGAGAGGGAAGGCTTCCCAAGTCTCTGGATCAAAAACGTGTGAGTAGAGAAGTGTTGGTTGTTCTTTTGGAAAGAGATGGGTCGGTCCAGATGCCCTCCGCAGGTCCCCGGTCTCTCCCCTTTTATACCGCGAGAGGGGAGGCCCGGGTTTCATGGTGCAGCGGTGGTCGTGGCCGTGCGCCCAAGTTGGGCTTCGTCACTGTGAGTGACGTCATCGGCATGGCGGTGCCTTCTTGACTCGGTGGCGTGGAGAGTGCTTTGTCAATCGGGAACGTCTTGTCTGTATGGATGAACGGCTTTCGGCAGGGGCCGACGGAGTAGCACCGTCGTCGTGGCCGTCGCTCAGAGACGTCCTGTCCTAGTGGAAGAGTGGGCTTCTGGCAGGAACTGCAGCAGCAGTGGCCGTCCTTTGGTCGGTGCACGTCGTGTGCATTTACAAACTGTCCACTTGCTCGAGTAATCATCACCCTTTCCTGTCTGCGGGTGTGGGGGGTGCAGGCATTTATTGCCCAACCGCCACCGTCTCGCTTACCCGCGGTATGGTGGACGGTTCGTCCGACCCTGGGGTCGGGTGAGACGGAACCGCGTGCAGTCTCCCGACCCCAAGGTGGGGAGGTCGAGCGCATCTGGTGAGTTGGGGAAATCCGACCCCTATTCGTGAGGGGTCGGACGAGGCGGAGGTTACTCGTGGGCTCGATCCGTCGGGTATTCGTGCGGTACAGGGTTCGGGCGTGACGGAGATTGTCTTGCCTTCCTCGTGTTATTAAGGCCGTGGGCTGTTAATGATAATTACTTCTGGTATGGACCCTCGACAGTAGCCCCCGAGCGAGGTCTGACCTCCGCACGAAAAAGAGGGGTCAGGCGTCGCTCTAGGCGAGAGAGGAAGGTTTATGAGCATAGGCTTGCTTTCTGCCTCATTGAGTCAACGTGTTCTGCGATACCGTACTGGATCTCTTTTCGCGATTCCGTTCCTCGAGACCTCTGCTCGTTGCGGTGGTCCGTTCGAGGACACGGTTCGTCTTGTATCGTCCATCCTGCGCATTCGTTCGCTGGACGAGGAGGTTGACCATGCTTTACCCCGGGGGCCGAAGCGTGGTGCTCGTCGAGCTGATAACGGGTGAGTTCAAGTGAAGCCCCGAGGCTCCTTCGGGGAGGCCTCGACGGACCAGCTGGTGGTCGACTCCAATCTTCTCGGTTGCCATCCCATTTTGGTACTCGAAATCCGTTCGAGAGGCCCCGAGGGCTCGCTACCTTTCTGCGGTGAAATACCCATGAGTTGGCTCAAACCAAGACTTGAACGTGGATCGTGATGCCCTTGGCGCTCGAGCGTCAGGGTACTGGCCGCTAGCGGGCCCATCTTTTTCCACCCCTTGCTCTATTTTCGCCCCGAGCGGCTGTCGAACCCGTCCGTTGGGCCAGCCTTCGAACTCTTTGGGCCGTCGGGGCATATTTTAGTCCATCTCGCCACCTGCCGGTATTTATTCGTGGCAGAGGCGTTTGCCGCGATGGGACGTGCGGTAGCGTTGGTCTTTGGGCCGCGTGAGTGCACGCGAGCCCGCCCACGCTGAACGAGGCGGTCGTGTGGGCCCCGCTCGCAGCGATTGGGAGGAAAACGCCCTGCGGGCAGGAGGATATAAATACGCTCCTCGCGCGTCCGTTCGCCTTCACTTGTCATTCGCGTCTCTTTGTCTCCCGCGCCGCTTCGCCTTCCTGCTTGTGCTCCTCGTGTTTCCTTGCCTCCCAATCTTCTCTCGCTCGCCTACCTCCTTCGCGTCCCCATACTTCCAGAAATGGCGAACTGGTGGAGCTCCGACGTGCGGGGGGCGCGCCTGGACGGCTTAGTGAAGCGTGGCCTCCTCGACGCGCGGATGGAGGCGAGGGAGTGAATGCTCCCCGACGAGGAGACGGCTCCGGCGCCGGCGGACGTCTATATGGTGTCGTTTGCTCACTTGCATGAGCGCGGCCTCGGCGTCCCCGCGCATCATTTCTTGCGGGCGCTGCTCCACCACTACGACCTGGAGCTTCAACACCTCAACCCCAACGGGATCCAGCACATCGCCGTCTTCGTGGCGTTGTGCGAAAGATTCCTGGGGATCGACCCCCACTTTTATCTGTGGAGATACTTCTTCGCGATCTTCCATCAGACGAAGGAGGGGACCCCACTTCCCGTCGGATGCGCCAGCATCCACCTCCGAGGGGAGCGCGCCAACGCCTACATCCCGCTTCGGTTGAGGAGCTCCAATAAGGGCTGGCACGGGCAGTGGTTCTACCTGAAGAACGACGCCGCCAGCCCCTTACCGGAGTTCATGGGGCAGACCTTCGACGCGGCGCCGGAAGTGTGGAAGTGGGGGCCGGCGGCGAAGGAGAAGAAGCGGCTGGACGAGCTCTTGGGCGCGGTCTGGCACCTGAGGCCCCGGGGGGTGCGTGGCACCGGTGTGATCGCAGCGTACCACGCCCGACGGGTGCTGTAGCTCATGACGCGCCCACTCCGGATGTGGCAGATGGGGCCCGGCTCGGATCTTTCCGGGTCGGTGATGTCCCCCGAGCCCCTCTACGATTCGGAGTTGAGGCAGCGGCTGAGGGACACCCTCGCGCCCGAAGACGCTGATGCCCCACTCGACGGGCATCCCCCAATGCGCCTCGCAGAGGGGAGTATTGCACTGGTAGTCGTCGTGCCTTTCTCCGCGGTTTTTTCTCCCTCTCGGTTCTTCTGACTCTGACCATTCCTCTCCTTTCTTTCGGATGGCAGCAGGCGGGCCTGCTCATCTGACCCTCCTGTGCCCCTGTCCTCGAGGATGCGGCCGTCAGGGCGGCGAATCGCCTCGCGGCCGAGGAGCAGAAGAGAAAGAAGGATGCCCTGGCGGCGAAGAAGACGAAAAGGCTTCGGGCGCAATTGGACCGGGATCGGCGTCGCCAGGGGTCCGACGAGGAGGACGAGGACAAGGAGGAGGAAAAGGAGGAGGAAGAGGACGAGGTGGTTGAAATCCCACGTCCTGGCCAAGGAGGGCCAGTGGTGCCCCGGGCGCGCAGGAGCCAAGGCCGGAGCCTCGGAGGTCGGAGGTGGTGCCGGTCTCCACCCCCTCCAGCTCTGTCGTGCGGCCGGCCCCCGAGGAAAGGCTGCCGGCGCCGCCGAGGGCGCAAGCTTCCGCCCACCCCGGGCCGGCGGGGTCGGGACCGCCGACCTCCGAGCCCCTAGGCTTATATAGAGGCACCACGGCCCACCCCGGGCGAGGCCGCGGCCTTAAGGGTTGGCGGGAAGCGCCCTGTGGAGGAACAAGGGGGCGGAACCCGAAGCGTCGCCGCTCCACGTTCCAAGGGTAAGTGTGCCGTGCGCGTTCTCTGTCTCTTCCCTAAGTCCCTCTTACCGAAGTTTTTTGCGCAGGGTTGGAGGGCACGCGATGGAGCTCCAGACGGCACCAAAGAAGGCCTTGGCGTGCCGGAAGCCCGTGGGCGCGTCGAAGGCCGGCGATGGCGGGACGTCGGAGCCCCCGCGCCCGTCGGCGGCGGAGTCCCGGCCGGCAGTGGGGTTGCCCCAGGAGCGGGCGGCGACGCCGGGGGCGGAGGGCTCGTCAGCGGGGCCGAAGGCCGTCCCG
Organism: Oropetium thomaeum; assembly: GCA_001182835.1. Lineage (NCBI taxonomy): Eukaryota > Viridiplantae > Streptophyta > Magnoliopsida > Poales > Poaceae > Oropetium > Oropetium thomaeum. The sequence goes on along the minus strand of LFJQ01000006.1, from coordinate 1,237,362 downwards.
GTCGGACCCGCGGCCCAGGTGGAGGCGGCGACGACCATCCCGCCGGAGGTGCTGGCGGAGGAGGTGGTGACGGCTCCAGCGGCCGTGCCGGGGTCACCCATTTTTGGGCCTCCGCTGGAGAAGGAATGGCGGCGGCTGCCGCGTTGGCGGAGGGGCGGCACCGGTGACGGGCTGGCGGCGGCGTTGTCGGCCCCGCTGGCTGAAGGGCCGGCAGAAGAAGGTGCGCCGGGGCCCGGGAGCGCGCAGCGGGCCCTGGAGGGGGTCCTGTCGGTGGCGTCCATGCTGGACTCCGTCGCAGCCCTGCTGCGGGACCACCTCGCCGACGGGCAGCTCGAAGAGCAGCTCGCTGCTGCCTGTGGCGCGCCATCGGACGCTCTCACCCGGGAGCAGGCCATGGCGGGGCGTCTCCTTGAGGCGGAGGACCGGCTCCGTGCTGCACTGGAGGAGGTGCAGAAGGCGCGGGAGGAGTCGGAGGAGGTACGCCAGGCCCGCAACGCCGTCACCGTGTTGGCGGTGGAGCAGACCAGGCGGGCGGAGGTGGCGATGGCAGACCTGGAGAAGGAGGCTAAGTCCAGGGAGGACGCCGAGGGGGTGACCGCCTCCTTGGCCGTGGAGCTGACCCACGGTCGCACCGAGATCGAGAACTTCCAGGCAGGAATGACAGGTAAGTTGCGTCCTCGGCCCTTTATTCTTTTACCTTGGTCGGACATGAACTAACCGTTGTGCCATTTTTCGCAGTGCTGTCCAACAAGCTGAAGGCGAGCACGCAGGAGCTGTCGCAGCTCCAAGACGACTTCAAGCGAGAAGTCGAGGAGCACGACACGCTCAGGGTCGTCGTCAGCGTGGCGCTCTCCGACCTCGGGGTCGCCACTGAAGTAGGGTCGAGCTCCCTCGCTTCCCAAGTCCCACGCCTCGTCGCCCGGTCGCGCGGGATGGAGGCGGACGCGCTGCGCGGGGTGTGCACCGGCTTTTGCTGTCGTCCGGTCGCACTACTCCAACATCGCTCTCGACCTGATGAGCGAGGGTTTCGCTCCTGGCTACTCCGACGCCGAGCTGGACGTCATCAAAGAGGAGGTGGCCCCCCTGGCGCATGCCTTGGCTGCGAGGATGGAGGAGGAAGAGGAGGTTGATGACAGCACCCCCCCCTCCCCGAGGCCCGCCCTAGTAGAATAGGAGGTAGTTAGATTAGTATGTATTTAGGGTGGCCGAGGCTGAAGTGCCCGGTCTTTTTGTGAATCAAAAAGAGCAATTCGAATGCCTTTGACCACTATTGTGCATTCGCGAAAACGTTTTTCACGAATTAACGAAAGCGTTCATCCTCTTTTTCCCTTGTTTTCGAAACACAGAAATCATAGGCCGTGGGCAGTGTTGACGTTCCATCTAGCTGGCGAGCGTCGTTGCCATAACCTTCGGGGTCATAGGTGTCACGCAGCCCGACCAGCTGGACTTCAAGTTTCCTTCTACCCACGACTTTCCTTTCTGAGTTTTAAACACGAGACGAGGGGTCGAAGCCTTAGAAAGGATAAGTCGCAAATAGGATGAGCATTTGGTCTTGTTGGTGAGCGTCGTAGCTGTAGCCTTCGAAGGCCGTAAGCACTTTGCGGTCCGACCGGCTCGACCTCGAGTTTTTCTTATCCTCCACTTATCCTTTCTCGTGGATTTTGCAAGCAAGCGGCAAAATAAACAAGCGTTAAGGCACGCGCACACCCCGCAGGTTTGCATAATTAGCAAAGTGAACAAGTGCTGGGGCTTGCGCGCGGTGCGCGGTGCGCGTACCCTGCATGTGTAGGCCCCGAGCGGGGTCCGACTCCCGTGCGGTGGGGGTCGGGTGCCGTTTGTTTCAGCGGGTGCGAACAATTAATCAACTACTAGTTCAGAGATAGAAACGACGTAGCTGTTCTATGTTCCAGACGTTGGTGATCTCTTGTCCATCCGCGGTCTGCAGCTTGTAGGTGCTGGGTCGAAGGACGTTTGAGACGATGTAGGGACCTTCCCATGGAGGCGATAGCTTGGGCGGTCCTTGTTGGTCTGGACGCGTCGAAGGACGAGGTCGCCGACAGCGAACGCTCTCTCCCGCACGTTTCGACGGTGGTAGCGTCGTAGCGCCTGCTGGTACTTTGATGATCGAAGAAGCGCCACATCCCGTGCCTCATTGAGCTGATACATCACGTCCTCGAGGGACGCCTGGTTCCCTTCGTCGTCGTACGCTTTGACCCTCGGCGCGCCGTAGTCGAGATCCGTTGGTAAGATGGCTTTGGAGCCATATACCATGAAGAAAGGGGTGAACCCTGTCGTCCGGCTAGGGTTCGTCCGCAGGCTCTAGAGCACTGCAGGGAGTTCGGCTGCCCAGCGACCACTGAATTGTTTTAGTCAATTGTGAATCCGAGGCTTCAGCCCTTGGAGGATCATGCCGTTCGTGCGCTCGAGCTGTCCGTTCGTGCGGGGGTGCGCCACAGCTGCCCAATCGACTCGGATGTGGTAGTCGTCGCAGAACTTGAGGAACCGTTTCCCCATGAACTGCGTTCCATTGTCCGTGATGATGGGGTTTGATACCGCAAATCGGCGGATGATGTCGAGGAAGAACTCGACTGCTTCTTCTGGTCGGATTCTCACAACCGGTCGGGCCTCGATCCACTAGGTGAACTTGTCGACTGCTACCAAGAGGTGGGTGTAGCCCCCGGTGCTTTCTTGAGGGGCCCAACCAGATCCAACCCCCAAACCGCAGATGGCCACGTGATGGGGATGGACTGCAGCGATTGCGTCGGCAAGTGGATCTGTCGGGCGTAAAACTGGCAACCCTTGCAAGTGCGTACGATCTACGCGGCGTCATTGACGGCGGTCGGCCAGTAGAATCCTTGTCGGAACGCGTTTCCGACCAGGGTTTTGTGTGCGGCATGGTGGCCGCAGAACCCGGCGTGGATGTCCTGCAGGAGCAGTTTTCCCTGTTCGATCTGGATGCAGCGTTGTAGGACCCTGGTTAGACTCCTCCTGTAGAGCTCTCCATCGAGGATGACGAAGGATTTGGCGCGTTGGGCGACGCGTCGAGCCTCCATTTTGTCCGCAGGGAGTTCTCCTTTGAGGAGGCAGTCGAGGTACGACGTCCTCCAATCGGTCGAGGGGTCAGTACCTCGCGCGGGCGCTTCGTCAATCTCCATGACGCTGGGGTCGGGAGATTCTGAAGTCGATTCGACCCCTCCTCCCGGGGGCGGCTCGGCGCCGACCCCTTGCAGGTCTTTTGGCCGGACCGACGACTGACTCTGGTCATGGGCGAAGACCCCGGGCGGGAGCCGCCCGGCTGCCATCTTTGCCAAAGAGTTGGCCTCCTCGTTCAGCCGCCTTGGAATATGCTTAAGTTCGAGGCCATGAAATTTATGTTCCAGCTTACGGACTTCCTGGCAATACGCGTCCATGGTTTCGTTGTGGCAGTTGTACTCCTTCATGACCTGGCCGACGACGAGCTGAAAATCGCTCCGAATTTCGAGCCGTCGGATTCCCAACTCATCAGCGATCTTGAGCCCGTTGATGACCGCCTCATACTCAGCTATGTTGTTGGAAGAAGGGAACAGTAGGCGGACCGCGTACTTCATACGCACCCTCAGGGGGGAGACGAAGACGAGCCCGACCCTTGCTCGCTTGCGCATCAGTGAACCGTCGAAGTATACTACCCAATATTCCTGGTCGACAGGAGGTGCAGGTAGCTGGACTTCGGTCCACTCAGCCACGAAGTCGGCCAAGGTCTGGGACTTGATCGCCGTTCGAGGGACGTACGTTACCCCTTCGCCCATCAACTCGAGTGCCCACTTTGCGGCCTTCCCCGTTGCGTCGCGGTTCTCCACAACCTCGCGTTGGGGGAAAGGAGCTGACCACAGTCACTGGATGCGACGCGAAGTAGTGTCGGAGCTTGCTTTTGGCGATGATGACGCCATAAAGGATGTTCAGTATCTGAAGATATCGGGTCTTCGTGTCGGACAAGACCTCGCTCACGTAGTAGACCGGGTGCTGGACCTTGAGGGCATGACCTTCCTCCGTCCGTTCTACAACCAAAGCGGCGCTAACGACCTGAGCCATTGCGGCGATGTAGAGGAGGAGCGGCTCTTTAGGGGTCGGAGGTACCAGGATTGGAGGCTTCTTCAAGATAACCTTTATCTTGTCGAGGGCGTCCTGTGCCTCTGGCGTCCATTAAAATCGCTCGGATTTCTTCAAAAGCTGGTAGAGGGGGTGTACGCGTTCTCCGAGGCGCGAGATGAAACGGCTCAGCGCCGCCAAGCACCCGGTCACGCGTTGTACTCCCCTTCAAGTTTTGGATCGGGCCCATCCGGTCAATGGCCGCGATCTTCTCCGGGTTGGCTTCGATGCCACGCTTGGAGACGACGAATCCGAGCAACATCCCCCTCGGGACCCCGCAAACGCATTTTTCGGGGTTGAGTCTGATGCTGTTTGCTCGGAGCTTGATGAAGGTCCGCTCCAGATCGGTCACGAGCTGGTAGGTCTTCCTGGATTTGACGACATCTTCGTCCACGTATGCTTCGACGATGTCTCTGATGAGCTCGTCGAAGCACCTGATCATGCATCGCTGATACGTTGCGCCTGCATTTTTCAGCCCGAATGGCATCGTGACATAACAGTACGATCCGAACGGCGTGGTGAAGGATGTCGCGGGTTGGTCGGACTCCTTCATGGGGATCTGATGGTGTCCGGAATAAGCATCAAGGAAACAGAGGGCTTCGCACCCCCAGGTCGAGTCGACGATTTGGTCTATACGCGGCAAAGGAAACGTATCCTTTGGGCACGCTTTGTTTAGACTAGTGTAGTCAACACACATTCTCTATTTTCCATTATTTTTTTCGTACAAGAACAGGATTGGCTAACCACTCGCGGTGATATACCTCCTTGATGAAGCCGGCCGCCAGCAGTTTGGCTATCTCCTCCCCGATTGCCCTGCGCTTCCTGCGCTTCTCCTCGTCGAAGAGGCGCAGTCGTTGCTTCACCGGTCGGGACCCCGGCTTGACGTGCAAGGAGTGCTCGGTGACTTCCCTCGGAATGCCGGGCATGTTAAAGGGTTTCCACGCGAAGATGTCGATGTTCACGTGGAGGAAGTCGACGAGCGCGCTTTCCTATTTGGGGGAGAGGGAAGTCCCGACCTTTGCCACCTTTTCCTTGGCATTGTCGGGGTTGAGTTGGATCTCTTTGACGCCCTCGCGGGCTCAAAAGACCCTGCGCTGCGGTTGGAAGCGGGCGTTTCTTCTGTGACTTGCTGTCGGATGACAGCAAGCTCCTTTGCAGACGCGATGGTCGAGGAGGCGAGCTCGCCGCTTTCAGTTTCGCACTGATAAGCGCGCTGGAAGGAAGCGTCGACGGTGATGACCCCTTTCGGCCTTGGCATCTTGAGCTTCAGGCAGGTATAGTTGGGCACGGCCATGAACTTCGCATAGCATGGCCTTCCTAAAAATGGCGTGGTAAGACCCGTGGAAGCCAACCACTTCGAACGTGAGAGTCAGTTCGGAAGTTGGTCGGAGTTCCGAAGGTGACGGGCAAATCGATCTGCCCGAGGGGGACGACTTGTTTCTCGGGGACGACGCCGTGGAAAGGTGATCCGGTTGGTCGGATGAGCGACCGATCGATGCCTCATGGCGTCGAGTGTCTCCACGTAGAGGATGTTGAGGCCGCTGCCTCCATCCATAAGCACCTTGGTGAGGCGCTTCTTGCCAACGATGGGGTCGACTACCAGAGGGTATCGACCCGGCCGTGCGACGTAGCTGGGATGGTCGGACCGATCGAATGTGATCGGTGCTTCTGACCACCGGAGGAACGTCGGCGTCGCAGGTTCGGCCGCGAAGACTTCGCGACGCTCCATCTTCGCGCGGCGTTTTCCCCTGTGCGCCTCCGACCCTGCGAAGATCATGAGGCACCCGTCGGTTTTCGGGAAACCGCCGTTGCCGCCGCTGGCGCCATCGCCATCGTCGGCGTCCCCAGGGGCTTATCGGGGCTTATCTTTCGGCTTGCCCTTTTTGGCCTCCTGGGTTAAGAACCGCTTCATGAGCGAGCAGTTCTTGTAGAGGTGCTTCATGGGATATTCGTGGTTGGGGCACGGCCCGTTCCACTTCCTTTCGAAGTGATCCGATGTGTCCGCCGCTGACGCCTTGGTGCCCTTGCGATCGGCGGCCGTAACCATTTGCTCCCCAGATGGGAGCTGCCGGCTCTCCTTCTTCTTGTGGGAGCGGTTGGAGGGGCCTTCGCCGGCGTCCTCGTCCCGTTTACCTTTGGTCTCGTGGGGGCGGTTGAAGATCGCGCCCACCGCTTCCTCGCCGGAAGCGTGGCTGGTCGCGACATCCAGAAGCTCCTTGGCCGTTCGTAGACTCTTGCGACCCAGCTTGTGGACTAGGGTGCGGTATGTGGTCCCGGACAAGAACGTCCCTAATGTCGGCGTCACCAACATTCGGCAATTCGTTGCATTGCCGGGAGAAGCGCCGGACGTACTCCCGAAGGGTCTCCTCTGGTTTCTGCCGTCAGTTCTTAAGGTCCCAGGGGTTGCTTGGGCCCGCGTAGGTCCTTTGGAAGTTCCCTACGAAGACCTCCTTTAGATCGGACCAACTCGCGATCCGATCGACGGGGAGGTGCTCGAGCCATGTCCTGGCCGAATCGGCCAGGTAGAGGGGCAGGATGCGGATGATGAAATGATCATCGTCCGCACCCCCGGCTCAGCAAGCGAGGCGGTAGTCCTCGAGCCAGAGGTTTGGGTTCGTTTTCCCCGCGTACTTCGGTACGTTGGTCGGAGGCCGAAAACGTCGGGGAAACGCAGCCCCGGATGTGGGAACTGAAGGCCCGAGGTCCCGGAGCATCTGGGCTCGGACTCCTGTCCTCGTTTTCGTTGTGGCGCCCACCTCGGCGTGGGTGACGAGCTTGGCCCGTTCCAGAGCCGTGCTCCGGTTGGCGTCGGCGCGCCTCCAAAGTGGCGCGGGCGTCACGATTCGCCCCAAGGCGTTCGTGGACGAAGGCTTTCGGGGCCCCATCCGTCCCAGGACGTGTCTGTTGGACGGACACGTTCTGGGCGCGAGGTACACGAATTCGCGACCACGAGCTCTCCGCTTGTTGCGCTGCCGCGCGCTCAAGCAGTGCCTCGACTTCACGTTGAGTGCGTCGAGCCTCAGGCGTGGCGGGCTCAGGGAGCCCCTGGAGCAGTGCTGTCGCCGCGGCGAGGTTCTGGCTGGCCCGCGCGAAGCGGTGGTAGCCGTCACCCTCCTCGGCGATTCGCTGGCGGACATCGCGCGCCATAGAGCGTGCGCGCCCTCCGGCCTCGCACCGAGCAAGTTCGCGATCGATTTCTGCTTGCTCTTGCTCCAGTTGACGTTTGGCCTCCCGGAGCTCCTCCCTCCGCGCTTGTAACTGTTCGGGCAGTATATCGCGGGAGGGAGTCCCGGTTATCGCCACCGTGGGGGTGGCAAGGCGGTCGTTCTCCGGGTTAGGGAGGTCTTCTAAATGTGCCATGAGGCACTCGCAAGAGGGGTTGTGGCTTCCCTCGCTGTGTTCTGCGTCCGAATCTTCGTTTGCCTTGTCGAGGAGGTCGAAGAAAGATTCCGACGCGTAGCCTGCCATTCCCACGAACTCGGTGTCCGTGGTGCACAAGCTTTTACGCGATGACACGCGGGTCATCGCCGGCGCTGGACCGGTCGGGCAAAGTAGACGCGTGCAGGCCCTTGCGGGAGGGCTTCGGAGAGCGCGAACCGCTGCCAAATCGCCGCGCTTTTCCATTAACCGATGCGGAGTACGCAACAGAGATCGGGGGCGACGGTTGGCGAAGCTTGTACGTTAACCAGCGCTAGGCTGCCCTCTGAGGTGGCAACAAAGCTAAGACTCCCGAATCACATGATCGTGCCAGGAATCCATCCGTTGACGTAGTTGGCCATCGAACCTGAAAGGTGATCGGCGAAAACGCGCACGCCCCTACCTGGTGCGCCAACTGTCGGTGTTCGTTACCGCCGATGAGTAATTTATCGTGGGATGCGCGTTTTGGGGTTCCAATGGTGCGCAAGAGGACACGGGGATTTATACTGGTTCAGGCAGTTGTGCCCTACGTCTAGTTTCGAGCAGCTCGTGTTACTTGCGATTGTTTGTAGTAGGGAGTTACAAACGGGCGAGGGGGAGAAGGCTTCCCAAGTCTCTGGATCAAAAACGTGTGAGTAGAGAAGTGTTGGTTGTTCTTCTGGAAAGAGATGGGTCGGTCCAGATGCCCTCCGCAGGTCCTCGGTCTCTCCCCTTTTATACCGCGAGAGGGGAGGTCCGGGTTTCATGGCGCAGCGGTGGTCGTGACCGTGCGTCCAAGTTGGGCTTCGTCACTGTGAGTGACATCATAGGGATGGCGGTGCCTTCTTGACTCGGTGGCGTGGAGAGTGCTTTGTCAATCGGGAACGTCTTGTCCGTATGGATGAACGGCTTTCGGCTGGGGCCAACGGAGTAGCGCCATCGTCATGGCCGTCGCTCAGAGACGTCCTGTCCTAGTGGAAGAGTGGGCTTCTGACAGGAGCTGTAGCAGCAGCGGCCGTCCTTTGACCGGTGCACGTCGTGTGCATTCACAAACTGTCCACTTGCTCGAGTAATCATCACCCTTTCCTGTCCGCGGGCGTGGGGGTGCAAGCATTTATTGCCCAACCGCCACCGTCTTGCCTACCCGCGGTATGATGGGCGGTCCGTCCGACCCTGGGGTCGGGCGAGACGGAACCGCGTGCGGTCTCCCGACCCCAAGGTCGGGAGGTCGAGCGCATCTGGTGAGTTGGGGAAATCCGACCCCTATTCGGGAGGGGTCGAGCGAGGCGGAGGTTACCCGTGGACCCGATCCGTCGGGTATTTGTGCGGTACAGGGGGTCGGGCGTGACGGAGATTGTCTTGCCTCCTTCGTGTTATTAAGGCTGTGGGTTGTTAATGATAATTACCTCTGGTATGGACCCTCGACATTGCTTATATCAATTTTGTCCATATACCTGTTCCATTTGCTTATACTAACCCAAATTTACTAATTATATAATTCAAAACAGGTGTTGTCAAATATTAAGTGGCCTGAAACACTCGAGACTGATTTTATCTACAGTAAGAAAAATGATTCATTGATATTACTGAAATTAATTATCGTATTCAGGGTTTCTTACTTTAGATTCCTTTAAATTATGTATAGGTGCATCGTCCATTGGGACTTCAATTAATCAACAGTTCATTGCAAGCTTTGCTTCAGCCACTGGTAAACGGACCAATCAGGATGTTGACTCTCAAGAGTCTGATCCGGAGGTAATACTTAACTGTTTCTCGTCGCTTACAGTATCTTGTAAATTACCGTTTTTATTGTACCTATTCCAGTCTTCCTTTCATTTTTTTAGTGGGGTTGCTGGACGGCAAAGAACGAGCTAACGAAGCCATCAATCAGTCTTTTATTTCCAACAATCGAACGGGTGAAACAAGGCGCTTGTGGAATTCAGTTGTCAAGACATTTGCTTTCTCTGCCTGAGGTGGATATTCTCTTTTGAGAAGTCTAGTTTTATTTCATAATTTACCAATACGAGAGCAGATTGACAGCTTGTAGTTCAATAAGTTTCCATGGAATGAAGCTGCATCTTAATCCGGGATGCTTTACTTCAATGTATCCTGAAGCTTTGCACATTGAAATAGACTTGACATATTTCTGGTCAAATTAGATATATTTGTCCAGTTAGGAGAGTGTGTTACAATAAGTTGATCCTTTTACAACTGCTCTATTGCATCTGTAGTATTTTCATGTGATCCTCATCTTTCCTTGCCTGAAACTTCATAGCCTATCTGTAAGAAGACACGACTTTATTCTGTCTCATCTAATATGTCCCCTTTTCGTAGAAAACGTGGCAAAGATTGAGATCTACCGGCATATTTCATGATGCAATCCCACATCCATATACCAGGATGGGGCATCCTATGCATGTTAAGGTACGATCTTTTGGGGTTTAACAGTTTTAACACTCATTTTGGTATTGTTGGAATATTTTTATCATATTAAATGAGTCAAGATGAATAATGGTAATGTATGTTAATTCTCTCAAACTGTATGGTTTGATTACGTAAAGAACATGCTAGAAACAAAAGATGATGATTCATGTACTCTCGAGTTAAGATGCTAGTGAGGAAGATCACTACCAATTATGTTTCTTTTCCCTATTGTCTGGTGTCTTAATTGATATAAACTCCCCACCATTAAGTCTTAACCTGACATACTCTTAATTTTTTGTGTAAATACCCTTAATTGTCTTTCAGATAAGTTATTTACCTTCATCCTATGTAGACTGAGGCCGTCCTATATGGCCTCCTTGCCTACTGTTCACTTTGATTCATCATTCCCTAAAACTGATGATGTCCTAATGTTATGTAGAAGATGTTATTAGTATCTATATGAGGTTTGTTATAGTGCTTGGAATTAACAACAATCGTTCATTTGATCAGATCTAATGGTTAAGAATATGGAGGTACCTACTAAAAGGTACTTTAAGTTGTGGACCGGTACTAATTTTTTAATATCAACGGTTATGATTAATTCAAAAGGGGAGGTACCGAGAGGTAACTTCCAAGCACCATAAGAAAACTCTATATATAAACCTCAGCTATGATACTATTCCCTATACCAGGTTGCTAGAAGACGCTTTGAGTCTCGTCTTGGCGGACACTCATTTGGCTGGATTTATTGTGGATCTCACAATTTCAGTCCAGCAGCCTGGGGGCAGCTACTATCTCCTCCATCAAAAGTTAATCTTACTGGATCCAGAGCAGCTCCTCGTGGTCAAAAACTGCACGTTTGCAACTACGAGCTTGGCATCATACTCATATCTCCACCACCAGGAATGTCAAAGCAAGCAAGTAAAAGGATGCACGGGATTGATGACATTGCCCTGCCATTTGTAATCCCTCCACCACGATATAAGCACAATGATAGGCCAGCGACTCCATTGGCCATGCGCGAGGCCATGGCTGAATCTTGTGTCATGCAGAGCAATGGTCCAGTGGAGTTATCAGAAGAAACTGACGAGGATATACCAGATGAGGAGGATGAGCATGTGGTTGAGTTATCTGAATGTTCTCAGGAAGAGAAGGAAGAAGAGAAGATTTACGCAGAGACGCTCTGGGGGCAGATATATTCATCACAGAGCCAGGAAAATGATAGGTGAAGCAGGAGCCATGCCAGTTATTACACACAGATTTTATAAAGGAAAGTATATTACTGAAATTGACAGATGTTACAGAGGCAAGAGCATGACAAGATTGACAGATATGTTACCGCAGTTATTGGAAGGTCAGATTCACATACTAGTATTTCGTTGAACTGATATTTCTAATGCAGTGCCGGCTGCTGTATTGAGTACCGCTTCTGGAGTTGTAGAGTCCCATTTCAGGAGCAGACAGTCATAAAGAGAGTTTCCTTTGGGTCGCCTCAATCACAATCCGTCTTACTGAAGCTGATTCTATTATACCATTCAATAGAATAGATTAGATCCAGTGTGCACATCTCCTATTATTTTTTGTTGTACCGAAAATAAACAATTGCAAATTCACAATTGTTGCATCATTTTCTGAAGAGTGTCGGAGCTGAAGATTTATACCTAAACTCCAGTGTGTAGTCTTTCTTTCTTTTTTTCCCACTGTATAAGTGTAATAATGTTTCATTCAGTTCGTCAATCTACCATATAACAGTGGTATATAAAGCATCGTGAAGTTTTAACTGTAGGGATTTATCCTTTTTTTAAGTCCCTTTTGCTGCTAAGTTCATTGCATCCATTTTTATTCCTATTGTTTGGTTTTGTCTGGAGTCGTTTGCACAAAGGACAACGGTAGATTATTTTGAAAGACCATTGCATGGGATTGTTGCTGCCATGCTGTAAAATCCGAGCATTTGCCAGATTTTTCCTTCGTGTTTTTTCTAGAAGCCTTTTTCGTGTTGTTTGATCGTTTGTTTCCATTTCCATTTCAAGAAAATCCACCGTCTCGTCACACCGCAACAGTAGCGACAGGCCGCAGCTAGCCACAGGGAAACAAAACAAGCAAGCAACGTGGCAGCGGAAGGCCTGCGACTGCGAATCCACACTCGCCGCTCCACAGCCACCGGAACCGTGAAATGGGCACACGCGGCAGCGTTCGGAGCCACTTACCTACCCGCCGTGCCGTCGCAGGGAAGCATAGCCGCGGGAACGCACCCTTCGTCCACACCGCGGTCCATCGAGCCATGTCCCCCTCGCCGCTGCTCGTCCGGCCGCCAGCGCCGGCGAACCCGGTCCTTCCGTCTCGCCGCTGCACGCCCCTAGCGTCGGCTGCTGTCTGCTCGGCTTCCCCTTCAACTTCAACGGCGGTGGCTCCATTCCGCAGGTTTTGTCTCGGCCCCCCCTTTTCCCTTCTCTCCCTGGGCCGGGCCCCGGTGCAGGGTCTCCTCATTTTCTGCAAATTTGACCTGGTACCTCTCCATCGGATAGGCTGCGTACCAAGTGTAGTTATGCGGCGTCGAATGTCAGGGAGGACTACTCTTCCACTCCGATAGATGTTGTTGCTGATGTGAAAACCGAGAAGGCAAGGATTTTGGCTGCCCAAGTTATTTCTGTGCACGTTATTATAGATTAAGCCGATTTTGTACAGCATTCTGAACTGTTTCCCTGACGGTTGCAGATTGTGGTGTTGGGAGGAAGCGGTTTCGTTGGTTCAGCGATTTGCAAGGCTGCTGTCTCTAAAGGCATCGAGGTTGTGAGCCTAAGCAGGTGTATTATTTTTTCGTACCCTTACAGTATGCCTGGTTATCAAACCTGCGTCGTCATGGCAGGTCAGGAAGACATTTCTGCTTATGATATTAGTTTATGGCAGGTCAGGAAGAACATCGTACTCTGGTCCCTGGGTTGATCAAGTCACTTGGCTAGCAGGTATACTTTTATGCTATTAGATTTATGTCGTCCATGTTATTTAACTCCTCTGACTTGTAATTTTAACTGTAAAGTGTTGAATGTTTATTTAAGCTGGAATTGTTGTTCGCTGTTATGATGGTATGATTGCAATTTTGATTTTGTTGAGTGACCGAGTATACAATTGACAAGAAGAATGACCTCTATGGAGTGGCAATATGTAGCACACTATATATAATAATATCCAGTGATTCCTGGTAAACACTTTTGGCATTTCAAAACGAATTTTTAAAATCTGTTCAGTCTTAAAGGAATTTGGATGTAAATATCAAATTATCTTTCTAGTTTTGGATAAGATCTCTAACAGTAATCTGATATCCACTTGCTTCTATGTTCCAAGAAAAATCTATTCTATTGAATGGAAAATAGATCCAAACTGAGATACACAAGACTTTCTATATTTTGGCCTTGATCACTGTCTAATTACATGTTTCTTTGTTCCTGAAAATATTATGCTTCTAACGCAATGTTGCAATAAAACAGAGGCTAAAACGCTAAACTGGACTTGTGACCTTAGTATTGCACTTTACAATCTTTTTCCTCCAAACACGTGACAAGTCCACATGGTGATATTGCATCACAGAGTTTTTTGTTCCCATGTTCATGACTGATATTGAGCATCTTAATTTGACGCAGGAGATGTTTTCTACACAAGATGGGATGATGTATTGAGTGGGGCTACTGCTGTTGTGTCTACCCTTGGTGGATTTGGCAATGAAGAACAAATGAAAAGGATAAATGGTGAAGCAAATGTCATAGCAGTAAATGCTGCAAAGGAATATGGTATGTAGTATGTAATTCATATCACTGATATTCCGATTTGAGTAAAATGTTTATTTAGTGAAACTAGCACATTTTTACTTCTAATTTAGCTGGAATCTGGTGTCAAGTCTGCAACTCTGAATATCTCACATCTGATGCGTTATCAACTTTAACATGCACTCTTCCTGCATTCATTTGCAGGAATCCCAAAGTTCATTTTAATCTCTGTTCATGACTACAATCTTCCACCCTTTCTTCTTAGCTCGGGTTATTTTACTGGAAAGCGAAGAGCTGAATCTGAAGTCCTCTCCAAATACCCATCCTCAGGTTGTACTTGGCACTCTTCATCTTCAGGTCTTCTCCTTTTAATATTATACTCATATATCGAATCTACCTTGTTTACAGGTGTTGTATTAAGGCCAGGCTTCATTTATGGTAAACGGAAAGTACAAGGCTTTGAGATACCGCTTGACATTGCAGGAGAACCATTGGAGAAATTACTTTCCTCTGTTGAAAATTTCACGAAACCGTTAAGCATGTTGCCTGCTTCTGATGTAATCCTTGCACCCCCTATAAGTTTGGATGATGTTGCCTATGCTACAATCAACGCGGTCATAGATGACAGCTTCTTTGGGGTGTTTACAATTGAGCAAATCAGGGAAGCCGCAGCCAAGGTGTTATTGTGAAATGAAGTCTTGTTTCCTTTTGTCAATGAAGGTGTTGTAAAATGGAAGGTTTCTGATCTCAGCAGTATCTTTAGAATGCTCACCCGTGTTCCTTCTGAGTCTTGGATCATAGCTAATTGTTTCTCATACCCTCTTCCTGATTGATAGAACATGATCTAATGGCATTTGAAACAGGTTCAAACTATGAACAATCTATGTACTTCTTGATTGTGGTGAAATCAGTGTTATCTGCTCAAGCAAATACACTTGAACGACTAAATTTGGTTCTTAAAAGGGAATATCAGTTTAGAGCCCGACACATTAGGTCCTCAGTCCCAACACACTAGGGAATGAGGATTGCTCTGAACTGTTTTGAGTTCGTGAACACTTGTGCTTCCTTAAACGAGGCCGGTGACACACATGGTAAATACTCACGAGTCTGAGTTCATTAAACTGTATTGTGCAGATATACATTCCAAAGGACCAGCGTTGCTTGATTCTTTCACTTCTTACAACGTAAACACGTAACCTTTTTCAGTAGCCAAGGTAAAATACATGTGCAGGGTGACGGAACACTCATACAGAGCTCACGTCCCATTGTGCAGTATGAACAATACGGCTACACTACACAGGTTGCAACATCACCGGATCTCTGACCCCAAACCTCTCTACGCTTATTCGGTTATTAGTAAGGCTTGAAGCAGTCGAAGAGGCGATGCTCCGGCGACCAAGCCCCCTCAGCCGGCGCTGGCGATCTGACGCTGGACGGTGACGCGCCGGATGGGGTCGCCGGCACTCTCGGGCTCTCCGCTGGCGCCGGCGATGCCGACCCGGAAGCAGCAACTTCGGGTTTGGCTTCCACCCGCAGCCTCCGCCTCTGCTCCCTCTTTAACTCGTTGCGCTTTTTCACGTAGTCCTCGTGGATGAACACGTCCATCCTCTCCCCGATTTCACCACGAATTTCTACTCCAACTGAAGAACTAAGCACGGACGAGGCGAGGAAGAGAGTGTTACTGGGGAAGCTGCAGTTGTATATATGATATAGGTGAGTCAGTCACCCAGTCGTGGAGATCAATGTCAGTACGTCGCTGGTAGCCTTTAACCAATTACACAGGACAGCTGCCTCAGAAGCAGCTATTGGCCTGTGCCAAGTGTGAAGTCCACAATGGTACATAAAGAAAACAACCCGGGTTTTGCTTTGGAATCATGATTTGAATGGAGGCTACTGGAAAATAAACGAGAGGCATTTCTTATGACATATGGTTCTGCTCTCCTTGGTCACATCTACTAGGAGGTTTTTGCTACTCTTTCGTTTTTTGTTTTTCTTTTTGTTTTCTTGTCTACTCCTGCAGTGTTTTTGTTTAAAGGAGGATATTGCCGTCAGGTTTGATGTGGCGAGATACTACAATACAAGGACTCATGGTGTACATTTACAGAGGAATAGGAGAAGGACGTGTTGCAGGTCATAGAAGTTTTGTTGGCCGCCTGTCGCTGTCCACGTCCGGGGAATTTGGGTGCAGAGAGCAGGGGAGGAGGTTTTCTGGCTGCTGCCTGCAGCGACATGGAACTGTTTGTGGATCAGAAAAGCACGAAGTACCATAGACGTGGAAAGCTTGGGATCTGGCGTGTGAGATGTTTACCTAGATTCATCACGCACCACATGATATCTGTTTCGATTGGTGGCTGATGATATTAGCAGACAATCCACATGGGACTGGCTTATGGATCCACATATTGAATTTATTTTTAAGAAAGAAGGTAACCAAATTTCCGTGATATTTTCAGATTCGCAACCAGAGACAAATTATTCTGGAAGAAGTATTAGTAAATGAGAGATGAAAGGGTTTGATGTTCAACTCATAGCATCCACGGGAGCCATTTCACTTGACAAAAGGTCTTGTCCACTCCCAAAATCCCAAAAGGATTATATACAGACTTTAGGTTTATTGACTACCATACGAAACTCATAGAAAGCATACTAGTAGAAATAGTCGCATGCGAGCATATCCCACAAATTTATACCATGTTTTAACTCCTGCATCTAACTCCATTCTTTCACAAGGAAGTTGATGCAGTCATTGTCCTCTGACCATTTCCAAGGATAATAACGATGACGGTCACATCATCGTGGTACTTTCTCCTACTTCCAACAGGTATCCTCAGCAGTTCTTGAGCAGTTAAAGCTGGAGGCACATGAGAAGAACGAATAGTCAGGCGTTAGATTTAATTCACTTCAACGGATCTGTATGTGTATGATCAGGACAATGATTGATCAAAACAAAGCCAATGTAAAACAACATGAAAAACACATTCGCATTTCAGCAATAAGGAATTACTGCCATGGAGATAATGTCTACCAGCCCACTATTTGAAATTTTAATCAGTAAATTTGTAGTGTATTTCGGAAGATACCTGCTTCTTTGGCTGCTTTGAGTAAAAGTTGCTCAATGAGATATTTCGCAGGATCTCCGATGGGATTATCATGCATAAACTGATAAACCAACTGAACAACTTCATCATTGCTGAAGAAATCAAATAAGCCATCACTACCAAGCACAACAAACAAATCGTCATCTGTAACTTTGTGACTCAGTGTGTGTGGATTTGTATAAACATAAGGCGGGTTGCACAAATTGCGAACTCGGAGAATGCCCATGAGCGCATCATTGAATTTTTTCTGCAAATTTTCCATAAGTACATGTGTATTAGTTCTAACTATACAAATGATACAATTTTTTCTTCACAAATAAAAATAAATAAATAATATATGTTACCTGCTTTAGATAGCCAACTCCAAAAGCACGAGTAACCTTAAGCTTTCCTTTTATTTTGTTACCCATTACTACTGAAGCATCATTAGGATGGTTCGCTATAAGCTTTTGGTACTCCGATGGATTTTCAAGTGAGTGGATCTCTGTCAACTGAGTGGCCTTTAAGGTGCCTTTTTCTGCATATGGCATGGAAGCAAGTACAGCTCTGCTATCCCCAATGTTCAAGATGCACAAATCTGTTCCATGAAGAAGCACAACCAGGACACAAGATCCTACTGAAACTAAATCCGGCCTATCATCCATCTCTTGTTCAACCATGGATAGAAAGTCGTTCTCAGCTTGCTCAACAGCAGCAGCAAGGCAATTCAGCAAGCCAGCCCGAAATGTTTCAGAACATTTTATATCTTCATTTCCTGCAATTCTCATAGCTAGCGTTAACTCACTCTTGATACCATTAAAGTGTTCAAACGACTTTCCCAGACCATTTTGTTGCTTAATCCGACTCTCTAACAAGTATAAATAAAATACTATGTTATCATATAGAGTTACCGCTAGAAAATCAGCTGCATCTCTCCCATTAAATCCATCATATATCCCACAAATCAACCATCCATTTTTCTCGGAGCAGACAGCTTGGACTCTATCCTCTCCAGCAGCTCCACCAGCCATTTTCACCTCTGTAGTGGTCACAAAATTTGATGAAATAGTTGTTGGAGCGCTGGATCTCCAAATATTTTTACTGATCTCAAATATGGGGCTCTCAGTTGATGCAGGGCTGCCTAGTGAGTTGGATAATGAGTCCAATCTAGACATTGAGGGAGAAGAAACAATTTTTCTGAAAGAGTTTGGAGAATCCAGTTCTGGTAAAATTTCCTCGCCAATAAGACCATTACAAATATTTGTATTGGCCAGTGTGAAATTTGCACTGATTGCAGCACCAGATAAACAAGTAAATGAGCCATTTCGTGATCCCATCATGGTACTAGCTCCCAATTTCTTCTTGGGACAGATGCCATTCTCACAATCATTTTCAGGATACAAGCTCTGATACGAGTCACAATGGTACCCAAAGCTCACATTGAGATTGCTATAATTCCGGACAAGCATATCTTCTTCATCAGAGCTGACACTGTGATCACTGGTGCTCTTATAGAACAGTTGCTCGTCCACCATCATTTTGTATAGAAGTATAACACCAATATAATGTGGTGTGGCTGCAGCACTTTGTTTTCAAGGTACTGATACTATTCAATTGCCATGCCAAGAACAGCGTCTTCTTTATACTTGAACGGGAATACAAACCAAACCTGCAATAATAGCACAAAATATTTCAAATACAATAAAAGTACCTTATCACAAAAGATATAGTTGCTTAGTAATGAAACTGCCATGTATAAAAGTGTAAACACCATATTCCACGAGCATGGAAGACTTCCTTTTTTTTTTTCTCTCCTCGAGCAATGATAATGTAAGAGCTGACTCAACAGATAGCCCATGGACAAGGGTTGTGACTGATGGCCTGCATTTTTTTGTTTCTCTAATCTGGTGATAACATTGTCATCTTATGGTGAGTGGGGAAATTTGCATCTACAATTGCATTTGGATTGCTATGAAATGAAAAACCTTGAGTTTTACCAGTGCTGCTTGCACCACCAATGAACTTTTCTTGGAGAAAACAGGTCCTATGAATATCATATAATACTATCTGAATTGTACAACCGTATCTTTTTACAAAAAAAAGATGAACTCATTCTATACTCTGCAGTCCTCACTGTTCAGTTACCGAATATGCTAGGAAGGACACAGGACGCAAGTTTTAGTTCATACAAAACGGAGTCGCATCTCTCATACGCCACCAAGCTCCACAATATACACTCTTGCAGTATTTTCCTTTCCCCACAAAAGCTACCAAGATTTCTTTTATTTAAAAGAAAAAAAAACGCAAAGGTGATTCCTAACCAAGAAAAGTAAGGGCAGGAGATGCTGACAACAATAACCTGAAGTGAGAAGGGGCTGTTTCTTCTCAAGGACTTATCTCGCATACGACAGAACCAACCAGGTTTGTGCGCCTCACCACAGCGGCTGTGACCGGTGGTACCGCAGCAGAAACTAACGACCTGTTTATGAGCTTCACCGCAGCGGCTGTGACCGGTGGTTCCGCAGCAGAAACTAACCACCTGTCTATGAGCTTCACCGCAGCGGCTGTGACCGGTGTCCGCGCAGAAACTAACCTTCTTCGTCGCGTTCACCTGCACACCATGAACGCCACGGAAACCGCGTCACACGAGAAGAACAGCCAGATTAAGGCTGCAACAGACGAGGAAAAAAAAAAGACGAATTGGTGATCGGTATACGTACAGATGCATCCATCTAAGTTCAGAGAGATGGGAATCGGGCCAGGTGAAGCAGCCCCTGCTCTCCTTCTCCCCCCATCACTGAACCCCGCCGGCCTCCAAACCCAAAGCGCAGAAAGATGAAGGATGAAGTCGATTCGCCACTGCAGTCTCTCGGAGGACCTGTCACAGAACACCGAATCAAAGAATCAGCAAACCAAGTAGGAGCAGTACACATCTATAGAACGCGAACCAGCTGGGGAGGAACCGAGGAAGAGCTTACCTCACCGCCAATGATCAACCGGGAAGCACGGCGAGGTGGAGGAGTGGCACAAGGACGGCGGGAGCAGGAGAGGAGAGGAGACGACAGCTGCGGCGCGCAGGAGATGGGGAAATTCGGTGGTGGGAGGCGTGACCTGCGGCGAATATATTGGGGTGGTGGTGGAGGAGGAGAGAGAGAGAGAGAGAGAGAGAGAAGGGAGCAACAAACAAACAGATTCACCGTGTTTTTTTTTTCCTCTTGTGTTTTTGATTTTTTTAAGTTGAGATCTGACTGCCTCCTGTAAGCTGATTGGATCTGCCAAATCTAACCGTGTCATCCGCCACCTCAAGATGTTCTTTTCAGCGGGGGGGATAAGCGTGTGGCCGAACGGGGCTGCTGCCTTTCCTTGCAAACCAACTGCTAGTAGCCTAGTACTCGCCGAGCGATTACTCGGTTGCAATTGCAATTGCAGCGACATGCCCCCCGCCAGGACTCGAAATAGGTGAGCATCCGGATAAAGAAAAGAAGATTTCTTCTAGTACGTAGTATATTATTATGCTGAATAGTTTAGTTTAATATGATCCCTAAACTATTGATTAAAACTCAGTTTCGTTTGAAAAATCCAATTTAGTTCCTAGGTACAGTTTCATTCCTACCCGCGTGGCACGCTACGTTAGCGCGAGGCATGCCACATCAACTTTAATTCAAAATTATGAATTCCAAATCAATTGTCACGGATATTCATTACATATTCACATCCACAAGGACATCTCACAAAGGTTGTGTTTGTACGTAGTTTCATCGTTCGCTAACACTTCAAGCTCGTTGACTTCTAATGGTGCAGAATCTAGCTTAGTAGGTTCCCCTTGTAACATGAACAACTATATCAGTTATTATTATTTTTGGATAAAACTATCATATATTTTTTTCACTCTAATCTATCGTAATGACGTCATGTACGCACATAAAATTTGTCCAAATAGTTGACTTAATTAAGCTAATCACAATAAACTATACTGTATCGTCGTGCTTTCAAGTGTCACAAATTATTGATCAACCAAGCAATTTATAGACTTGAAAGTGACATGTAGGGCGTGAATTCCGTCGGCCGATAATTCATTGAAGGAAAACAAGCAGCGGTTTTGAATGGGTTATGAACAACTTTTCTCACCAGCCTACGCCATCATAAAGGGACACCAACGTACTTGCATTAATACATTAGTTTTCTTTGATGCTGTCACATTCAGCATATCACAACTTCCCTTTTTTTTGAATTGAAGGAAAAGCTCTAAAAAACGTATGCCATGATTCATTTAGCATATCACAACTTCCCTTTTTTTTGAAGTGAAAGAAAAGCTCTACAAAAACGTATGGCATGATTCGTCGATTCAACATATGAACAACGACTAAAAAAAAAGTTTATCTAGAAATATACAGTACATGGTATTAATTTTTAAGTCTAGTGGAGGATTAGAACTCTCTAGAAAGAGACCTAGTGGACGTGGCAAATTTTACTATGAACTTTATTAGCGTCCTCGACTGCGCTCTAATATGCGTGGATTGAGAGAGATTATAGTGATTTATAAGTAAAAAAATGAAGTAATTTCCCCCTCAGCTGGGGGACGGTGGATCCAAGAACCCGACTACAAAACAGGCCGCCCAAAATATATGGATTCAATCTTAATATGATGATGAAGAGTGTTGCACACAGGCTGAGCATCCACGCGCTGCCGCGCATCGTCGCCTCGGATCCCAACCCTGAGCAGCGCAACAACTGTTCAGTCCACCTTGGCGGACGGCCAAATCGATCTTGATCAGCAGCACAGACACACGCGCGGTTCCCGTCCACGCTGCACACCGCACACGATCCAAATCCGCATCCCTGTGCGTTCAATTTCAGTGCATCAGCGCCGCTTTCGATCGTCTCGGCGCGGCTCCATCGACATTTTCTGAAGAAGAATCGAAGCAGGCAGGAGCAGGACGCGGCGGAGCGCCATCGACCAGCAGGCGAGGAGAACCGGACTGGAGGACGGGGCGCTGCACGGAACGCGACAGCGACACCCGCGCGCGCGCGCACGTCCTCTTTTAGGCGAGATCGATCTCTGGATCGAGCAAACCTCTCAAATTGCAGCGGCGTCGCTTTCATGGTCAGTATATGCGCGCATTGGATCGTGAGCCGGCCGGCCGATCGGGTGGTGATTAGATAGGCGATGATGATGGGGACCGTAGACGAAGGTACCTGCGCGCGGCTACTCGACCTGCCAAAGGTCAAACAACAACAACAACAAACGGATCGTCGTGAGGAAGACAAACAAGACAACAGAAGATAGAAGCATGAATGGGACTTAGAGATCGAGCTGGCAATCTTTTTTTTGTCTCTGGACGAACGAGCACCATCTTTTTTGTCTGTGTCTTTGCTGCATCGCGACTGTGACGAAGCACACACAAGGACATGTGCTGTGCTGCGCGTCCTTACACGCAGCTCGTACGACCTTCACATGAAAATCACTAGATTTTATTTCCATACGCCGCTGCTAACTAATGGTATGCTAGACACTGCCATTTCAGGATTTTTTTCTGGAATGGCCATACGGCTGAATTCTCTGTGCTGGAAGAGCCGCTCGCGATCAGCGAAGGTGTTGTGCGTGTGTTCCAGTGGATAAGTTACTTACGGTAAAAGAGACGCAAATTAATAATCAGTCATGCAAGCAACGTCACGGACTCACGGCAGATTATTACTGTCAACCACCCTTAATTAAAGAGGGTACTATATGATAACACAGCCATCGAAAACTGTTACCAGCTAACAAACAGCCAGATTGTTACTCATGATCGAGCACAGGCAGCTGACGAACATGATGTTACTGTGCCAAAATAGTAGTAGCAAGTGGGTGCGAGTGGGGTTTATTAGGATAACTTTTCTTATCTTTCACCAACTCGCTTTGTCGATCGCTTGATGACACTTGTCCATTGGGGGCGCTGAAAGGGCATCTAGTTTTATTAGCTGCAAGAATTTTAGGGGCCGTTAAATCTGTGTGATACTACTTCTCTACTTAACCAAAATAAAGGGTGTAAAAGGTCACTCTAGTAGGTTCAGTGTTTTGCCCCTCGCCCCTCCCTTTGTGAATGGGAGGCTGCTAGCTTGTTGATCATTATTATGGTATAAATGAATTCAGTACTCATACAGTAAGTATCAAGAATCTTATCTGTGATCTGCAGATGTGAAATGGTGCTTTGATACCATGCTTAAAAGTAGTTGTTCAATCATCATTTGTGTCGTCAGGCTTTAATTTGCCTCAATGATGAGATGCACAGCCGCGGCCAACTTGGCCTTAGGTGCGTGTCCCTCCGGTGCATGGATGTTCGTTCCGGTTCCAGGCATTTAGCTACGCATGGATGATTGCACAAGCGCAAGCAAGCACAACATGCAGTGCAGGCACCACAAGGCAGACTCAGACCATGCCTCAAGTGGTTTCAGGAATCAGAGAAGTGTAGTACAGGCAGCGAGTGCATGTTTCATACGTAGATACTACTGTCAGCAATTCAGCACGACCAGGCAACAAAACATCATCGTCCTATGTTTAATATAATTGTACTACATGTTTCCTTTGCCATGGATGGAATTTTGACAAACTTTTAGAGTGTATTATTATGAGCCCATCATCTCATATAGTGATGTAATTATGGACGGTTAGATGACATAAAGACCGGGATATGACTTTTTTATTTGCTTGATGAATAAAATTTTCCTTTATCGAAAAAAATGTGTACTAAGTTTGCAGTGGAAAAAAAAAGATAAAAGTTTAGCATGCAGTAGTGTATGAGCGGAGAGGCCAGCCCACCAACAGGGTCCACTCCCAATTAGTGGGCTGCATTTCACCAGGCGTCAGATTTACGTCCAACATCTAACACAGGAACTGATCCACAGAGTGAATGTTTTGGAACTCCCTGCATGCGCAAGAAGAAGAAGAAGAAGAAATCAAGGTTGTTTAACGGCTCATACTCTGAACATCTAATAAGCCTGCAATAGGCTTCACCCATGTACTGGTATCAGTTTACGAGTTAGTCCAGGTAGGAAGGAGCTTTGGACTGGAGCTGAACTGAGTGAGCATCGTCTGCGTCCAATGATGAACCGCACGTTTCTTCAGAGAATAAAGAGATGGTAGTATCAGACCGATGCATGGACGCATCTTGCTAAACGAGACCTGAAGATTCGCTTGATCGCAATAAAGAACACAGAGATATTGAAAACAGAGGGTAGTACAGAAATGATACGATTCCACGGCACAAGATCAAATAATGCTCACGGACCCGTCGTCTCCGAGTGATCATTCTAGTACTATACTAGTAGTAGTACTGCTCACGCAGAACCTGAACATGATGCTGCCATCCACCTGCCCGCCATTGCCAGGTGCAGCACAGCACGCCGTCCTCTCATTACCCCTTTTGATGGGTGCGGGTGGGGAAAAGGTATGGTTATTAGGCACACGCGAGCGCCGGATTTGATTCCTGCAACAAAATAAACAAAGATCATATCATTGTGACCTTTGTCTGTGTCGGCGCCGTATCATTTTCTGCAACGCGGGCACAGATGAGATCGCGCACTCGCATAGGCTGCCATGATCCCTGGCGGGCAAAAATAAAAAAAATAAGAAAAAAACTTGGTACTGAAAGAAACAAATGCAATGCAAGCATGAATAAATGACAATGTCTATTTTCCTTTTCTCTGTTTTCTTCTCTCTCTCTTTTTTTTTTGAATTATCCCTGTTTTCTTCTTTCTTTAACTTGTACGTACATAACTTTCTTTGATCAATAAAGTCCATAGGGACCTCGGGACCCCGGTCCCTCCAGTTCATTAAAAAACATATGAACATTGCGCGGCTTGCTAAGTACTAATGAGCTTTCATCAAGATAACCAGAAACACAGGGAGGGAAATCGACGATACCTTCACCTATCCACAAAATGATCAACCACAAGTTACAACATCCATATAATAAAATTTCTTTTCCAAGGAAAAAAAAGGGGGACATGACAGGGCAGTAATCTTCTTACCGATGCACTTTGGTGGATCTTCACTAGAGATGTAATTAAAGAACGGCACAGGTCATTGCAATGGTTGCCACTTGCTTCTGTTACGAAGCCACCAAAACAGAGGGAACATGGGACAAACACCCAACTAAGAACTACGATGACAGAAATAGTGCCAGACTATGATGATACAAAAGGTCCTACATGCTCCTTAAAGGCAGATAGTGCTAACCAAAATTTAGGCACCAGCAGATCTTGACATGCCAACCAATCAACCATCACCTGATGAATTTCAGATGTTAATCTAAAAGATAGGACAATTCACATTTCCCTTAAGAAGTAGAACAATTTACAGTCAGTCTGGTCCATGTAACATTTTTTTTTGAGGGGTAACAATTTATTTTCTGAATTGTAATGCCACATTTCTTTTTTGAACAAGTCTCCAAACAATGTTTAGAATAATAATGTTACCGACCCTATTTCAAAGTTCAAATGCACAGTTTTCTAAGATATCACATTTTTCTTAAGAAAGAGGGTAAAATGCACAAACTAAAAATCCGAGTCAAACATAAAGTTTGAGCCAAAAAGCTTGATTACCCATGTCTTCATTTTGAAGGAAATTGTGGCCTATAGTTTGATCTCAGGGATCTGACCCAGATTGCTATACTCTCATCTACTAGATAGTGATGTAAGTGAGTACCTATAGGGTAACGGTAACGTGGATCAAACACTCTAAGACATTATTTAAATAAATAAAATCCAGATCACTTTTTAAAAGGTTTTGGACCAACCCATACAATGTAAAACTTGCATCCCTACATCTAGAGCAGCTAGCCAATTGAGCTCCTTGCTTGGTCCGTAATGTTTGTTGTCGTTCAGCTACTAACCGTGTGGAATTTGATATATCCAGATATTTACGCATGAGTATTGAATGGAAACATGGATCCTTGCAGGCTCCGTCGGAGAGTCAGAGCGTTGTAGTTCTAGAAGCAGTACATAAGCCCTAAAAAGGAAAAATAGGGATACTAGTGAAAATACTTACACATACTACTACTTCTTGTTTATGTGACACTTTGGTCGCCAGGCTCCTGTGGCTGCTACCTTCCACCACCCAACAAATCTAGATCGCAGTGCTATGAGCGTTCAAGAACTCCCGCATGAAGCAGGACAAGCAGGGGAACGCATACCGTTGCACGAGGCATGGAGTTTACTGGCACGGTAATTACACCTTTTCCATTAGGGAGGGCGGATCGAAGCAGGCAAGCGGGATGCCTAGTAGAGAAGCAGGGGAATTTCCGTTGATGCAGAGGAGCATATGTCATTCGAAGGAGGCGAGGTGAGATCAAGCCCAACAAAGAAGGGCACACGAAGAAACAAAAAAGGAGGAAATTTTGAATTTTTCGAATGACATCAATCGAACTTCAATGGAGGGGAGTACACAAGATGTTTACATGCTTCTTCTTTCCCGTACTCTTTCCTCCTCTCCTCTCCTCTCCTCTGTCTGTTGGGCTTTGCTTTTTCATGATTCCAAGAGAGAGATGTCACTACAGCGCGACGGTGCGGGAGGATGACGGCGACGAGGACGCGTTGGTGGCCGGCGACGGCGGCGACGCCGGGCGGCCGTGCTGGCCGTGGGAGCCGGTGGTGCGGTGGAGACGGCACTTGAAGGACCCGGCGTGAGTGGGCGGCGCACACACGCACTTGTGGCCTCCGGACGACGCGGACGACCAGCTCCTCCGCATCGTCTTGTGCGACGACGCCGCGGCGCCGGTGGGCGTCGTGCCGTGCCCGTGCCCGTGGCCGTGGAACCTGCCGTCCTCCACCGCGGTGTCCACGTAGTTGGACGCCATCACTAGCACCTGCAAATCCATGGTTAGAACAAATCTCAGCTCAGTGCTTGAATACAAGAAGACTTGGAAATTCGAATCCAATCCTGGCACACACATATCAGCGATGCTTTGCGCATGCTCCTACCAAACAACCATCAAGAACTTGTAGAGCAGTGCTTCTCATACAGTAGGTACGAAGAGTAGAATCGAAGGGAAAAGATTTTCTAGGAGCTTACCAGAAGCAAAAGCGTCAGATGGCCACGGCAGAACAGACCACAGGAGGAGGGAAGAGGAAGCCGGCAGCGGCAAACTGCGGCACACAAGCGAATACCCCTCTCGCTTTATATCGTTGGTGGCGTGGCCGCGGGCAGGCTGGCCCGCCGGATTCCTCCCGCGGGCCATTCCACGGGTCCCGCTCCAACCCACTGGCGCCGGGGCTCCACGCACCATCTCCGGTAGTACTAGTCAGGTTCAGGAGTCACCACGTAGTACTACTAGTAATCCCGCAAGCAAGGAAACCAAAGGAAGGCGCGCCAGTGGATAAATTACGCAACCGGATGTGTGGGATTCGACGCCTCGTGCCCCCGTCCCGGCGCGGCCAGCCGGCGGCGATTTCTTTGAGGTGGCGCGAAACGATGGGCTGTGGGGATTTGGCGGTTTGCGGGAGCGAACGGGGGGCCGTTGGCGCGGAAACGCGCACGGATTTTGGCTCCGTCCGCGTCCGGCCTCGGTCTTGGAGGCGCGAAAGTGAAGCGTCCGAAATCTCACGCGAGCGTGCCCGATCCGTTGGGTTTTCTTAAAAAAAGGTTTTTTAAACTTATTTATGTCTCCCGATGCGTGGGCAGGGTACACCGGAACGGCGCCGGAGAAGACCAGACAGGCAGGCAGGCCCGAGGACGCTCTCGCTAACGACGGGATCTTCAATCATCCGCACGCCGGGAAGCCAGCAGCCCAGCACGCCGCGAGCGCGAATGCACGCCTGGCCACGTCCGAGAGATTCCGTCCAGCTCGAGCACTCGAGCACCCGCACGCGCGGGCGGGCGCGTTCCGAGAGATTCCGCCCAGCTCGAGCCTCGAGCACTCGAGCACCCGCACGCGCGGGCGGGCGGGCGGGCGGGCGGTGACTGGGGGAGCACGAGTCCAACAGAGCGCTGGCTGGTGGTGCTCAGCGCTCCGACTCTCCCCGCCTCACCTGCGCACCCCGGCGCCCGCGGGCGGCGAATCACGACGAAGCAAAAGACCGCGCGCGACAGCGAAGCGTGTGGCGCGCGCGGCGCTGCAAGAGGCTGCGAACTACTGTACGGCACGCTTCATCAGTCCGATTACTCCGATAGGTGACTAATCTCCTCCGCACCCAGCCATGTCGCCAGTTCGCCACTCGCTCGTCGTGCTTCATCAGGCTGGTGTATGAGATCGTGGAGCTGCGATACGCGACGACATCTCATGTGCCGTCCATGACGGGCGCGGATCGAGACAAGGACGAAAAAACCACCAGAAAGATTAGTGGCCATACTGTTGTGCTTGTGCCAGTGCATCAGTGCACGCGGCGCCACATCGTCCTTTTACGGTCCGGACGATTCCTGATCCTGATGAGGCCCCTCATTGCGTGCAGCGCAGCGCAAAAGAGACCACGCACGCAGACTGGACAGAGCTCAGACGACCTTTCTCACGCTCCGAGAAAACAAAGAAAATTCAGAAGAACCCCCTCCAACTCCAACGCTGCTCTGCTCCACAAAATCCACTGTTTTTAGGTGACGTTTCGTCCAAAGGCACCGAAACATGGAGGGGTGTCAATCAACACGGGAAGGAAGGCTCTCACCAGCCCTGCATTATCAGCCCCAGGGAGTCAGAGGAAAAACCAGGACACGGGAGCGCGCTGCATCCCCTGCCCTGTCGACAATAATCCATCGCCCATGTCGACATGATTCCACCTTGGCCGCAACTGTGCATTTCTCCGTCCCGTCGCTCTCTCATCCGAACCTCCCTCCCTCCTTTCAAAATAAAGCTGCCTCTTGCGAAGAACGCCACCACTCGACGAATCGTCCGCTTCCGCTCTTGAAGAGTTGCGTTGAATCTGTTTCTGCGTGTAGTAGTACAGTAACATATCATCACGCTAGCTGCTAGTACTAGCACGCATCGCTCGTCAGCTTCGCAGAGTCTGAAGCACAGGCACCGGTGCCAGGCCACGGAATATTTTCGGAAAGGAGACGTGAACGTCTGGCGGAATAATCTGACGATCGACCCGTCTATGGTCAACCTTATCTCACGATTTTTCCTTGGGAAGGCATCCAGGGAACGAAAAGGAGAAACCGTCGACTGTGTGTACGTTTGCGTGATGATTTGATACTCCTACTGGTACATCGTCAAGGCATCAGGACAGGTATGTAGTACGTTCCATCAGCGGCGACTTTGCCAATAATGCAAGGTTTTCTACTAGTAATTGCATGGTGGCCGCTGCACGCTCACGCAACCGCTCCGGAGTCTCGAACAAACTATTTATCAGTGACGCGGCTGGGTCTGGGTTGGACCTGCTGACCTGAGTGAGATTTTATTTCCTTGGCTTCTGAAGCTGTCTCGAGCACCACTTGTTGAAAAGTTCTGTTTCTCGCAGAAAAATATCACTGTTCCTGTGACCGGGAAGCGTTCCCCCGTTGCTTATGCTGTCCACACGTCAGACTACGTACCCACGCTTCGCAAGAACCGAGTAATCCATGAATGAACTGTCACGTTTTTCAAAATAACTGCAATCGCTTATTGAGATACAGTTTCGTTTTATTTGTCTTCAAGACAAGCCTATACCATGCTACTGAAGTGCTCCTTTTGCCGATCAAAAAAACAAAAGTGCTCCTTTCGAGAAGGCCCATTCAGCCGCATTGGTCACTAAAGCCTGTCAGCCCAAATGGACTGCAGCCCATGACATAATATGTATTCTCCTTTGCTATCAGTTTACATTTGATTTATACATTTATAATTTATCACGAGTTTTCATAAAAAAAATAGCACGAGTTTATGCCTCTATTTGCATCAACAATTTGTAATTAAACGTTTTAAAAAAAGGTAGTTCAAAACCTTTACAATAAATCTAAATAGTGTTTCATCTATACGCAAAATGCTGATCAAAAGTTATTTCAAAATTTTTAACTTGTATATTTGAACGCTAGCTAGTATCTTGTACTGATAAATTCAAGCTTCTAATGGAAGTGCTTAAAATCATGCATCTAATTATAAACTAATATTTTTTAATTATAAATAAAATAATATTTGATAGAGCCCTTTAAATTCTCTTTAAGAATCGTAGAACTTACTTATTCGTGCTCCAACCAGCCCGAGAGAGTGGCTAATTGACACTTGTCCATTTTTCTATGAAGTTGGGCCTCCACCTGTGAACCATACGTGGCCCGACAGTATTCTTTCCTTCCCTCTTTTGTTCTCAGGGTAGATATGGTTCCCAGACGGCCAGACACTATTTAATCAGGAAAGATTTGGGCCATTTAATATAGTAGGAGTACAAAGTCGTGCAAGAATATGACGGATATCAGATTGTTTTATTGCTTGCGTGTCATACAGCATGGACCCCACATCGATCTGGCTACAAGCCTAGAACATGGTAGATAACGCAAGGTCCTAGATGCCAGTGTCAACTTCAATACCTCAGTAAATGGACGCTTGTTTGCCAATTTTGTGGCCGTACAATCCGACACGAGAACAAATCTTATGTTCAACAAGTATTTGGTGCACTTTCAATTTCTAGGCTAAGGATCAGACCAAAGTACAAACGGTGCACGTGCACGGAGAGCAGAGGGACTCTGACTCCAGAGAAGATACAGAGAACTACTACTGCTGAATCGCTGATAATTAGCTGGCCTCAGGATGTACATATATGTTCATTTATCCGTTCCGAACTTACTAGAAACGTCCACAGGTGGCGCAGAATCAGGACTGTTATTAAGCTGCAGATGTACTTTAACTTTATCACCACACTTTATTTATTATTTGCATCTTCATGCGTATGCATTATCCATGTTTTACCCATACTTGATCCATGGTAAGACTACAACAACCTGCACGCCAACACACACAAACTTATACACTCCTCTACAGACTACTTTCACCGACGACGTACGTACGTCACGCGTAGATGAAGCTCCTGGCGATGCGTCCGTCGGCGCCCTGGGGGAAGAACCCGCCGCGCTGGGACGGGTTGCCGGAGCTGTACACGATGCCGAGGATCTCCTCGGGCGTGCGGTCGTAGGCGAGCGAGAGGTGGTCGCCGGCGATGACGTTCCCCTGGGTGATCCCCTCGGGCCCCTGCCCTGGCATCACCACCAGCCCCTCGTCCTTGACGCCACGCCTCCCCAGCTCGTTCCGCAGCTCCGAGATCTGCGCCGTCAGCTCCGCCACGCCCACGCCGCTGGCGCTCGACAGCCGCGACATCCCGCGCTCGTACAGCAGCGTCCGGATCACCGCGTCCTGGGCCGACTCCACGGCCAGCAGCCCCGCCAGTAGCTGCAAATTATGACAGGGGCGAACGTTAGTTAATCGTCGCCACCGGCAGTACATGAGTTGAGCGTGTGATGGGAGTAGAACGATCATGCGTGTGATGCGGCATGGTCGACGTCGCGAAGAAGAAAGATTTTGAACGACGCGTGTACGCACCTTCTTGGCCTGCGGTGTGAAGAGCTTGGGGTTGGCGCCGACGTAGCCGGTGAGGCCGACGTACGGGATGATGTAGGAGGCGATGAGGAAGTTGACGCTGTTCTCGTAGGGGTTGAATGGCGGGTCCAGCGTCATGTTCAGCGCCGTCTCCACGATCTTGCCGAAATTGGCGGCGCTGATGTCCAGCAGCGGACGCGGGAAGCCCCGCACCGTCTGCTTGATCGCCCTGCACGCGAGACATTGTGACTTTGTGAGTTGAACAACATCTTCCACACTAACTAGTTTATCGTTAATTCGTCATAATGCTTTATGAGAAAGAAAGAGATTACCTGAGGTGTCCGACTTCCTGGTAGCAGAACTGCGTGGCGATGTCGCGGATTAACGGCGTGAGCGAGGCGGACTGGCCGCCGA
Source organism: Oropetium thomaeum (assembly GCA_001182835.1). NCBI lineage: Eukaryota > Viridiplantae > Streptophyta > Magnoliopsida > Poales > Poaceae > Oropetium > Oropetium thomaeum. The sequence goes on along the minus strand of LFJQ01000006.1, from coordinate 1,205,697 downwards.
TGGAGGGCGGCCCGCCGCCGGTGAGGTTGGCGTCGATCTTGTCGAGGCCGTACCCCAGTGAGGCCCAGCAGAAGAACTCCGTCTCCAGGTACTCGAGGTTGAGCGGGAACTCGAGCAGGTCCACGTCCGACTGCGGCAGCATCGAGCCCGGCGGGCCGTAGTACCCGCGGTACGGCGGCCGCGCCCACTCGTTGTCCATGTCCCCTGCGCGCGCGCCGCCGCCGCACAGGGCCACGGCCACCGCCAAGGTCATCACCACGACGCTGCTGATGGTGGGTGCACCCATGGTGGCCGGCACAAGAGTTAGCACACGCAACAAGTCACTGCACGATACCTGCAGCAGCGCCGCCCGCAATCTCTCGGATGATGGATGCGATGATCAAATGTGCACGCGTTTCACCTGTGTGCGCGGATGAATGCGTGCACTTAATTCGATTGCTCCGGAGACGAAGGGATCGGTGCATGTTTTATAGGCGGACGTGTGGCCGCTGACGCGGACGGGTAGGAGAAGAAGGGTGGGGCTGGCGCGCCAAGGGCGTGGCGCGCGGGGGGGGTGGGAGTACGTGTGTGTTTGATTAAAGTCCCTGTCACCGTTCTTCGTTTTCTGCTTTTGTTTTGTACTTTACCCGGAACTGTCAATCCTTCTTGATAAATCTATTCGAGGCGGCCAATGTTCCTCGTACATATTGCGCGCGAGTACGCACGACTTCTGCCAAAAAAAACAGATGGGAGAGAGAATTCAAGGTTGGCTGGTTGTTGGCGTGTGCGGATACGTTGCAAGGAAGTTTGGAAAACGAGTACGGTAGCAAGCATGGGACGTGGGCCCAGAAGAAGGGTAGTAGGAAGTCTGTAGAGAAATACGTAATTCTTCAGATGTGGCAAACCACAGTTAAGAGAAAAAACTCCCCTCGGTCTCGGATTAGAAATATTTAAAATACCATTCATTGTTATAATTTCGAGAACTTGATTGGAACTTGTGTTTATTTGACTTTTGCGAGACTACACCACTGAAAGCACTAGTTGGTAGTGACGTACGTGCTCTAATTTGGGCAATGGACAGTCTACAATTGATGAAGTCAGCTTCAACATCAACGACAAAATCACATGTATGGATGGTCCCGAGCTCCACCTTCCGCAGTACTACCTTCTCAGCAGAGATACAAGGTTTACTTTTTCGGGTCTATGGATAGGTCCAGTTGAAACTTTATTAAATGAACTAGATTTACATAGTAATTTGATAACATAATATAATTAATTATCATGAATATTTGGTGGTAACTGTTTTGTCAAATTAGTTTAAGGAATGGAAGAATGACATGTTAGAGCATCTCCAAGAGATGTCTCAAAATTGATTTCTCAAATCCCCTTTTAAGAGATGTTCTAAATATTTAAGAAACAAATTAAAGCCCCTCCTCCAATAGATGTCTCAAACAGATCCGTAAAAAAAATTTGAATCGGTCCACGTCAGCCCATGCCTTCCCTGTGCCGATCTGTTTGACGAAGAGGTGCGATCTGTTCAGTTGGCGCAGAGGAGAGAAGCCGGAGGAGCACCACGCCATCCCGCAGGGGAGACAGTCCATCGAGCAGAGCACCAGACGATCGCGCAGGACAGAGACGACATCTTCCTCCGAGGCAGCGCAGGGCACTACGGCCACGTGATCCTCTGCCCAGCTGATTCCTCGTGTAATCCGGTTCAGAGCAGGGCACTAGCCGCACTACAGGCCAATCCAGTTGACCAACAGGTAAAACAAACGTGCAGCACCTTTGTTTTCCTCCCAGACGAAGCAAATACAGGAACGTGCGCCAGGTTTAACTAAATCTATTCGGCCCTGTTAATCATCGAGATGATCAATTGTTATTGTCTCACGTAATTTGACCATTGTTATTGCCTCGATCGGCCCTGTTGATTCCAGGTATCTATTCGGCAAGGATTTCAAGTTTTCAATCATGAATAGACGTGGCTCACTCTTGCAATTAGCTCTTGAGTCATCGTCATCAGATGATGATGATGAGATTTTTGTTGCCACTACACAGATCCTATATCAACATGTCAATGCACCGAAACATGGTGGCTCAATCCCTGGTCATAAAGTTGTTTATGGTAAGAGGGAATTAGGGAACTGGAGATTACATGAAGACTACTTCTCTGATGATCCAACTTTTGGGCCAGAATTTTTCAGGAGAAGGATGTATTACTTCAGTTCGTTGTATTCGTTATTCGCATGTAAAAGTGAGCCCAAAAGATCCAAGCGATATAGCCCACTCTTGTGCTATGAGTTTTGATAACTTTGTTCAGGTAAACTTTCGCAAGATAATGGCATGATATGAAGAATTGCATCTGCATTCTCCATTCTCCTAGCTTCATACAAAAAAAAGGCGATAGAAACACAGAACCAGATAGTAATCACTTGGCTCCCTCACGTTCATGTATAAATAATATCTGCTGATGATCGTTGAAACAAATGTGTCGGTTGCTGTAAATCTCCTACTCATTCATTCTACATCTAGGATACTCAAGGCTTGGGTCGACACGAACAATAAGTACAGACGGGATTCTGGAAGCTTAATTATTTATTCGACTCCTAATTTGCTACCTCTGTCGCATAGCAACAGAAAACGAAAAAGAAGCAGGCGACCAAGATCAAATGGAAAACAATCAGTGCGCAAATTATTTCACCATCGTGAGCTGCAATTCTTCTAATGAATTCTATAAGATACAACCACAGTAGTACAGTTTTGACCAACTGAATCAATCCCATTACCATGCTGCTATTAAACGAAGAAGATTATTCATATCTAGCTCGTTTGAGATGAACATCAGGTTCAACACATATATCTTACAAATCTACATGGCTCAGATGGGATAGAGGAAATCAATTGTACCTTCAAATGGTGGACTCAGATCTACTCGGTTGATGCCTGCGGACGACCTTCGGATGATGGCTGCAGGTGGGCTTCAGCAAACGGAATGGAAGGGGAAGGATAGGGGGAATGGCGGTGACCGGCGCACGTTCGCCGGCACGAAGGAGAGGGCCCCGGCCGGTGCAGGTCGTGGAGCCGTCGACCTTCGGTGGATGGCTGCAGGCGGACTTGAGCAGAGGGAAGGGGAAGGAGAGGGGGACCGGCGGTGAGGGGCGCACGGTCGCCAGCGGGAAGGAGAGGGCCGCGGCCGGTGCGCGCCGCCGAGCCGTCGACCTAGAGCTTGGGCTGGGGTTGAGAGCAGCGCCTCGGGCTTGGAGTGAACAGATGTTCGCGACTCTCGTAGTGGCGCGAAGGGCACGAAACTGAGGAAAATTTTGTTGCGCGCGCGAGCGGGATTACGGATGGGAGCGTCCTATTTCTTCCCTACTTCTGTATAGATATGAGGAAGATTTGAGGAGCTCTTAAAAATAAGAGATGTTTTAAGACACCTGTTGGAGATGTTTTTTTGTTAATATTTCCTATAATTTGATTTAGGACATCCTTTAAGACATCTCTTGGAGATGCTCTTATTACTTTGTTCACGTATTATCCTTTCTTCTTTTTTTGGGAGGCTGGGCATAATAATGATGTACTTGTACTACTCACACCTAAGAATACGCGCACGCAAACCCTACCGTAATCCCGTACCACTATAAAAAATTAACTGTGTTCTGTATACAACAAGGCATATTGAGTTTGGGACTTCGACCTGGATGGATGGGTTCACCACAATTGAACCTAACCAATGGAGCAATTTGTACTTCACATGTATTATGCTTCTCATTTATAGAGAACTTGAAATTTCGATTCAATGCAGGGCGCATCAATGGTTTGGAGTGTGGTTTCATGTACCGAGAATGATTAAGTAGAACGAATAGAATTGAACATGTGCTATATTGCCCAAAGAGGACACGTATGTATAACTTTGACGAAAGCCGGGCGCAGAACGAAATGGCAGTGAATAATGAGTGGTAGTGGCCACTAATCACATTGCATTGTTCTCAACAAAAAAAACATTGCATTGTTAATTTGAACTTACTACATGATCAGAATGTCTTCCAATATGATCGAGTGTCTCACCGTTGCACGGCACTACGTACTGCAGTGGGCACACCACTGTAGTAGACTGTAGTCAGAGATTTGAGCATGATGCGTAGATACGCACATTGACATTTTGACAGCTTAATATAGCATGTGGGCGGCGACCGTGCGTGAACATGGGCTAGTGTGTTATTAAAATTCTAATTTTTCCTCCACGAAATTCAGACGTGATCCCTGCCGATATACGGCGGATCCACGAAAACCGCGCTCAATTCGACAGTGCAAAAGCTGGATAACGAAGAACTACGAGGCAAGTCGTCGTGCCACTGCCGCTGTTGATGCGCGCGCGTGCGCCTTCTCTTTTTTCTTGTCACATACGCGTGGTGCGCCGTGCACTGTGTGGTGCGCAGTCTCGCGTTGGTGCTTTGATATTTCTGGCTCGGCAAGTCTTTTCAGGTGATACCGATCGATACTTACATCGTGCAAGTGAAATGACACGATCACGTAAGCCACTTAGTTTTGCTTTTGCGGCGACGCCAGCCAGCCATCTTTTTGCATGCCCCCCCCGGAATTAAACACGTGATAGAAAGTCCGAGGCCAAGACTTAGGCTCCCAAATGAGGTTTTCAGTCCAAGACAAGGGACTGGGTAAGCCCAACAAAGAAGAAAGTTCCAACAGTGGAGTAGTCTGCACTCAAAAATAAGGCAAACTATCGCTCCATTGCTCCACACCCAACTATCAACAAGGTCGGCCCAAAATGGAAGACTGGTCAGAAAGGGAAGTGGAAAATCTACTAAAGTACCAACAGAAAAATATGGAATTTCATCGATACCGACTACTAGTTTTTATATGTAGCAAAATTTAGGAAGCTTTTGCCAGCGAAAATCACTTCTGATTCAACCGTGAATCACTTCTGATCAAGCAATGCTCAACTGCTCAAACAAACATCTTTACCTGAGTGGGCTGGAGCGTGTGCGCGCGTATGTACGGCCATGATTTTTATGGAGTGAGTATATGTGTGTACAGGTTCGATTAAAGTATACTACAGGCTGGATGTATCAGCATTAATAAAGTTCATTATAGGATATTGTGACGAGGAACAACTTAATGTTTTTTATTCAAATCAAGAACAAACTAAGCTTAGCTCAGATGGTTAGGCTCCTTACGGTGAAATTAATCCACCTGAAGTTAATACGGATTGCATTTATGGCTAATTATTCATTCAGTAGACAGACGATGTTTTCGTCGACAGCGAGACGTCTGTGGTGACTTCGTGGAATTTCAAGAACAGTCGGCTCAGTCGTTCGTTGTCGCTCATAGAGATAAAGTATTATGTGCGTGTGTTTATAAGTATGAGTACTTGCACGCATTTGTGAGTTCTAGTCTGTACTTTGTTTATATCATAAAAAAAAGGTGATAACTACACTATCAAGGTTTTAAAAACCGTTCAAACTACAAAAACCGATTACGTGAAAACGAGCGGTTGACCGTAAAAACCGAGCGAAAACCGTTTTTGCTACGATACACAGTTATGGCTTTTAGAGAAAATTATTCGGTTTGAGAATCCGAACCAGAGCGGTTGGAGTGAAAACCGAACGGTTTTCAACAGTTTTTAAAACCTTATACACCGCTACTTAAATAGTTTTTGGAGAAAGCATTGCAGGGGAGCAACAAGGATGCATACAGCTGAAGCAGTTCAGACTGAATCTTCTAGGTTGTCGTCGCGCGTGAAATTTGTGTGCGCCTTACGTGACAACTCCACCGCACCGGCGTTGTTGCTTGACCGGGTGGGTCGCGCTTGTACCTGTACCATGTCAGGAAACAAAAGCGCCCGTCGTTTCCTTGCTGGTAGCTATAGCTAGCGACGCTCTCTCCTTTTTGCCTTATCAACCACAGTTGGTGACAATCTTTGCTTTATCGTCCGACACTGAACTGCAGATGCGATTTGACGTGCATGACAGTTGCAGGCAGGGCACAGATCACAACAAGATTTGATGATCAATTGATCAGCGCGTAGGAGTTGCGCTGTCAGTTTCCGCGAGTCGGATCAGTCGCATGTTGGTGGCTAGGCTAGGTGCCCCGCTTTTCGGTCGCGTCGTCTGTTCTGGCCCGTGATCACGGTCCTCCGATCTGCGGCACCAAATGTCGTAGCGGTTGATTCGACTGTTCCCTCTCTGCGAATCAGACTTGGCTGATTCTATCGCAGCCAACATTGATTTAGCATCAAACTGCGGCCATTTTTTTCAATCGCAGCTGCGGCCATGTTACTTAGTACAGTAATTGTTACCACGGCACGGGCAGGGTTCGTGCATCAAAACCAGTTTCCTGGGCACCGGTGGCAAGAAGACAATGAGCTGGCGGTGACGCGGTGGAGGGCCAATTTCTTAGGCCCTCCACGATGGTCCTGGAGCGATGCATAAACTATTTTGCGAGCGCTCTCAGCATCGTGGAAGCTTTTTTAACAATATCCGTACGAGCAGAGAAGTGGAAGCGGAACAACTAGTTGCTCCGGTTCTTATTTTATTAGAAAATAATTTTTTACTATATATTAGCAGGAGGTTCTTTTTCTCCCGCGAGCTAACTAACGATGAGGATAAAGAAAGATATTATTGTTGATTAGTGGGGTCTAGTTTAGAGATGGGCTTCGATGTCTGTTATTGCGCGCTTCGCTTCCGCTTCTTAATTTTTGTTGATTGGGCCCAATTTTTTCTGGGCCTTCTGGAAACCGTAGTGGAAAGTGCCAACGCGGGTGACGAATGCCACGACGCACGCAGGCACAAAACGACCGGCGTGACAAGAATCAAGCGGAGAGCCCGTGCCAGCCCGCCCCGTATCGCCGCCGCGGGGTCGCGTCCAAAATCCGTCTAAATCCCAGCCAGCCACACGACCTCGACCACGAAAGAATTGCATAAACCGGGGCTCGGCCTCAGCCGCCGCGCGCCTTCACCCTCGTCCCCGTCGCCGGCGGCGCGGCCCTCCCTCGCTCTCTCTCTGTTTCATCATGCAGTAGTGGTAGCACAGCACAGGCACAGCACAGTAACTTAATTAGTAGCAGCGGGCACTCTCAGTACGAGCTCAGTACTGTGTACTGTATCGCCACTAGGAGGGGAAGGAGGAACCAACTCGCCTTTGCTTGCTGCCCGCCCGCCGGTCCGCCTGCCTGATTTGGCCCCTCCACCAGAAGACGGACAGTCCCAACCAAAAAGTTAGAGGAAAACTGGCCCACGGCGAGGCCGCGCGGCGGGCGAGGGAGGTTACGGCCGTGAGGTGAGGCGAGGCCATCACCAAGACGCCAACAACCATCATCAGGGGTTCGCCAACACAACAACAGGGCCGTCGCGTGATGGCCCAGCATATATACGCAGGCGGCCACTACGCCCGCGCCGCGATCCCGCTTCGTCGTCTCGCTTCGACTTCAAGGTCCCTCCATCTCCCTCTCCTCCTCTCTCGGCTCCCGCGGCGGATGGGCGCCAGCAATCACCTGGGCCTGGCGGTGGCGGCCGTGCCGCGCCACGGCGCGGACCCGCGCATGCCGCCGTGCGGGGCCGTGCGGGGCGAACCGTTAGCGGCGGAGGCGGCGCCCGACGACGGCGGCCTCCTCGTCCACCCCAGCGCCGAGTTCGCCGCGCAGGCGCTCGTCTCCTCCACGCAGCAGGTGATGATCGCTCGCACGTACCTCTCCCGTCTCGATTCGTCTCGGTTCGTTCGTGCGCGGAATGGGTGGCGCGTATTCGTAGACGGACCCGCGGGCTTTTGCGGCCGCGGGGACGTGCGGCTGGTCGTCATCCGTCCGTCGCCGCATGCGGTGCCGATAATGCAGAAAGGGACTGGAAATGAGTGGCGGAGTGGGGATTGGGGAGGCTTGGTTGCTGTCGCTTCTTGCTTATGGGCTCCTACATATTAGGGGTCCATAAACTGAAGTTACTGAACCGTGAATCTGGTTCATTTATGGTCCTGCCTTGGGTGTGTAACGACTAATGACCGACCTCGATGCTTTTGTCCTGAATGGTGATCAGTACCAGGAGATGTACCAGCGGTCAATCGATGACCCGGCCGGGTTCTGGTCAGAGATTGCAGAGAGGTTCTACTGGAAACAGAAGTGGAGCCCTGACGAAGTTTATGCTGAGAACCTCGATGTTACCAAGGGGCCGATCAAGATTGAAGTAAGTGGTTGATTGGTTTTGAATTCGATGCTTCATTCAAAGTGGTGGTATCTTGATGGTTATTGCTGCTTGCCCGTCGGCAGTGGTTCAAAGGGGGGAAGACCAACATTTGCTACAATGCAGTGGACCGCAATGTGGAGGCTGGGAATGGGGAGAAGGTTGCCATATACTGGGAGGGGAATGAGCCGGATCAGGATGGGAGGCTCACATACTCAGAGCTCTTGGACAAAGTTTGCCAGGTACTCCATCCATTCTCTTATGCTGAAACAACTGTTAGAAGTGTGTGAAGACCACAATTACCAAAAAGTTTAATATATTCTTGGGTGCTTTCTGGTAGCTGTCAAATTACTTGAAAAGTGTTGGCATCGGAAAAGGCGATGCCGTGGTTATTTATTTGCCGATGTTGATGGAACTGCCTATTGCAATGCTTGCATGCGCCCGCATCGGTGCTGTTCACTCGGTAATTGTTCTCTCAGTTTGATCTGCTAATTGTTCCTGAAAATGCTGTATATGCATCTTCCCATTTTTATGACTTTTGAGATTATGTTCAGGTTGTGTTTGCAGGTTTTTCTGCAGAAGCACTAGCCCAAAGAATCATTGACTGCAAGCCTAAGGTTGTCATTACCTGCAATGCTGTGAAAAGGGGAGCGAAACTAATCCCTCTAAAAAATATAGTAGATGCATCTCTGTTTGAAAGCGCGAAGAATGGAGTTGATGTAGGTATGACCTGGAATCTGACTTCTGTATGTCTGGGCATCAGCACCCTTTGCAAATACAAGCTTTAGTCCAATGACAGTTTTAGTCTAGGTTGTACTTGTTTCATTTACATGTTAACCATCGTGGTATAATCATTATCAGCCTTTTATTGATAAATTCCTAAACCAAGGGTGTAGCCTTTATGCATAATAATCTTGAAACAGTTGTCCCAGTACTGCATTTTTATAACCTTATGAACTGATGTGTAATCCTAACTTCCACCACTACACCTATCATTTTTTTTCACAGCCATCTTATGTTGATACCTCAAAAAAAAATCTGATGCCTAAAGTTTACACCTGGTCATCTCACAGCATTTAGTTTGCTCAGTGAGTGTGCATTAATCTTTTTTCACAAAAATCTAATGTAATATTTTTCTTATGTTGAAAAGGCATTTGTTTGACATATGAAAATCAGTCAGCGTTGAAGAAAGAAGGTACACAATGGAAAATAGGAAGAGATATTTGGTGGCAGGTATGTCCAAAGCAAAGAACTTGAGTGTTTTTTTTTTGTTCAGAGAGAACTTGACTGATATTTGATAGTACTTGATAGTCGCAAAACCTATGCAGATCTGTTGTTTGATTAATCATCAGGAAAATATCGTGTAAACCCTTTTTTGCATTCTAAACCTATGATGATGCTCTGTAGGATGCTGTTCCCAACTTCCCAATTAAATGTGATGTCGAATGGGTCGATGCAGAGGATTCATTATTTCTTCTATACACAAGCGGAAGCACAGGAAAGCCAAAGGTAACCTTAACCTCACTGGTTGCTCTGCTACCCCGTTTAGCTAAAGTACTAATATGCAGTGAACTGTACAGGGTGTGTTGCATACAACTGGGGGTTATATGGTCTACACTGCCACAACGTTTAAACATGCATTTGACTACAAGTCGACAGACATATTCTGGTAAGTTGTTAGACTTATTTATCTGGAGTGACAGGAAACTTTCTCCAGGAGCTGCCACATTCTTTCAATAGTTCCTCAGATCCTCTTTTTCACTGATATATCAGGTGCACTGCAGACTGTGGCTGGATTACTGGACATAGTTATGTGACATATGGTCCTCTGCTAAATGGAGCCACGGTTCTCGTCTTTGAAGGGGTAACTATAATGTTTTGTAGATATGTTTCGTTTGAATTATACCTGTATGACTTATAATCTATTTTTTAACACAACCTAGGCCCCAAACTATCCTGATCCTGGGCGTTGTTGGGACATTGTTGATAAATATGGAGTGACAATATTTTATACAGCCCCAACACTCATTCGCTCACTCATGCGTGATGGTACTGAGGTATGCTGATTAATCTGTCCATGATGGCTGCAGTGGAGCCATTATCAAAATTCTTTAGCGTCTCAGTAAAAAAGGGTTTTAATCGATACTAATCCTTTGAGTAAAACATTCTTTCTTATTACCCAATGTACTAAAGTATTCAAGACTGAAATTTCTAATAGATGTCTATCTGATTTTGTAATATGTTCCAGGAAATGTTAAATTATTCAATCAATAGTGGCTAAACTTACTTCTATTAATGCCTCTTATTTGCATTGTATTTTTGCAGTATGTTAGTCAGTTTGAGTAAAACATTCTTTCTTATTACCCAATAGACTAAAGTATTCAAGACTGAAATCTATAGATGCCTATCGGGTTTTGTGATAAGCTCCAGTAAATGTTAAATTATTCAATCAATAGTGGCTGAACTTACCTCCTCTTAATTCCTCTTATTTTCATTCTATGTTTGCAGTATGTTAGTCGGTATTCCCGTAAGTCTCTTCGAGTGCTAGGAAGTGTGGGTGAGCCGATTAACCCCACTGCATGGAGGTTTGTTATTATCTGCCGAGTCTCAGAATTCCCATGCAGTGAAAAAGTCTCAGATGCAATGCTCGTCATTTCAGATGGTTCTATGATGTTATTGGCGACTCGCGATGTCCCATATCGGACACTTGGTGGCAGACTGAAACTGGTGGATTCATGGTAATGCACCCTCACATTTTTCACGAAAAATCTTGGAGCCTTTTACATTGGTGCATCTCTATTCTCTATACTATATAAGATCGACTCGTTTTGCTTGTTTCTTAGATCACCCCTTTACCTGGTGCTTGGCCTCAAAAACCGGGATCTGCAACATTTCCTTTTTTCGGCGTGCAGGTAATATCATGAGCTCAGGGTATTACTTATTAAAATGAAAGTTTGATGATCTCCTAACTTCCTGTGTTGTAATAACTATGCACATGGTTCACAGCCAGTCATTGTTGATGAGAAAGGGCGCGAAATGGCAGGTGAATGCAGTGGATATCTTTGCATAAAGAATTCGTGGCCTGGTGCTTTTCGCACACTCTATGGAGATAAAGACAGATATGAGACCACATACTTCAAACCATTTGCTGGCTATTATTTCTCTGGTGATGGTTGCAGAAGGTAACACATTATATCGTCTTTAAATATGTAGGATGATAGGTGATAGAGTATTGCAGCTTAGAATCACATGTTTACACCTTAATGATGTCAGGGATAAAGACGGTTACCATTGGCTGACAGGGAGAGTTGATGATGTTATTAATGTGAGGTAAACAGCTTATTATTTTGTTATCTCTTATGCTTATTTCAGTTTTCAAACCATGAATATATCTGATCCATGTCTGAAACAAAAAAACAGTGGCCACCGGATTGGAACAGCAGAAGTTGAGTCTGCTCTTGTTTCACATCCTAAATGTGCTGAGGCCGCTGTTGTTGGTATCGATCATGAGGTATAGTTCAGATTTTGTTTTTCCGTCTTTGGTGTCCATTTCTCGATACGTTGATTCTCTTGTTTTGGTATTAGCCTATTGTTAGAAAAGTGATTGCATGTTTTAGGTTAAAGGTCAGGGAATATATGCCTTTGTGACTTTGGTGGACGGTGTTCCATATAGTGATGACCTACGAAAAAGCCTCATCATGACGGTTCGAAGCCAGGTATTTTTCTTCAGACATTACTTTTAGTGATGGGATTCTCAGAGATGTCTTTGAGGTTTTCAATGAATCAGTATTCTAGTTTCGCAAATAACCTGATGAAAAATGACAGTTTGGAGTGTTCCATATACTTTTTATCACAAAAAAGTATATTCTAGTTTGGTAAATAACCTGATTAAAAACGACGGTTTTATGATTTTTCCAATGCTGCACTGAGCATATATTTTTTGTTTCTTTTATGGAGTGTATGAAATATTGCCACTGAGGACTTTTTCCTTTGCAACATAATCATCATATATATTTTTTTGTATAGATTGGTGCATTTGCTGCTCCTGACAAGATCCACTGGGCCCCAGGCCTCCCTAAGACACGAAGTGGGAAGATTATGCGAAGAGTTTTGCGAAAAATCGCATCCAAGCAGCTAGATGAGCTTGGTGACACGAGCACGCTTGCTGACCCCGGTGTTGTGGACCAGCTGATTGCGCTCAGCGACAGCTAAACTGTGGGGTGGCAAAATTCATTCTGGGGTTTGGTGGCTGCGGTTCGGTCTATGGTTCTTTTCAGTATTTTCCGTTATGGCGGCCAAAACTTATGATTTGAACTTGGGGTTTAATGCGGTGCATGTGTAAATTATTGGATCATGGTATGATATATTAGATTAGTAAATACGGAGAAAAATGTAAGCGATAGTGTGGACTACATAAAGATAATGGTTTAGTGTCACATTTTATATATGTGTACAAATGTAGAAATGGTGGTGTTCTAATGGTTAGCTCAGTAGCAGGTCATGCGTGATTAAGTTTCGGCTTTAATTGGAAAAACTCTATTCTACATCCCTCAACTATTACAAAAGTCCAAGTTTCACCTTTCAATTACAAAACCGGGTATCTTGAGTCCCTCAACTGTTAAAATCGTTTGTTTTTTCCCCTTGGACGGTTTTGAAGGTGGTTTTAGGCTGATGTGGCATCCACGTGACAAGGGGTCTATATGTCAATGTCCACGTCATCGTCTTCTTTCTCCTTCTCTCTCTCCCCTTTGTCTCCTCTCTCTCTAGCTCCCTCTTGCTCTGCGCTTCACGCAAGGCTGCCGCTGGGAGACGGCACCACCTTCAAGGGAGCCACTCCCACTCCGCGCAACGCTGCCGCTAGGAGACGGCAGCGGCATCTTGGGCGACTCGTCACCAGCGGCCAAGTTGAGCTTCCCCATGAAGCTGTCCATGGACAAGTTGCGACAATGCTGCGACTTGGCGCGGCGTCCTTCCTCACCGCCGACGTGGAATGGCTCTCAGCCTCATTCTTGCTGCTCTCCGCCGCGCTCCCTACGCGTGTGCCGTTGGCACGGCTGTCACAGTTGTCGTGGCAATCTTTGGAGGAGTTGAGCGGGTCGAGGCTGTCCAGATCCATGTAGGCGTTGACGAGGTCATAGAGGGTGGCGGCATCGCCGTTCGATCTGCACGCCTCCGGCGGAGCCATGGCCTCCCGCTTGACCCGCGCCGGCGGCGGCAGCGAGAAGCCGAAGGTGATGTCGTTGTGCGAGCGGCGGTGACCCACCTTTCGGGGCGGCAGGCCGAGTGGCGGCGCATCGGAGGTGGAGGTCGGCGAGGAGATCTGGCCGAGCATCGACGTGAGCGCGCATGGTAGCCCTAGCCGGGCATGGGGATCTGGCCGTATGGAGACGGGAGATGCGCCTGCGGGCAGATCGGCATATAGCGGGGTCGGGGAGCGGGCACCGGCAACTGCTGTTGCTGCCCCGCGCTGAGCTGCGGTGAGAGGTGGTGCCGCGCGGGGTCGTCCACAGTGCTGGGAATGCCTGCGGCGAGGGCGAGGGCGATGCAAAGGCACCACGCTGCGGTTGGAGGGGCTGTAGTAAGAGCGAGCTAGAGAGAGGAGACAAAGGGGAGAGAGAGGAGGAGGAAGAAGACGATGACGTGGACACTGACACGTAGACACCCCCCAACCCCCTCCCCCCCCCCCACCCCCCCGGCGGCCACGTGGATGCCACATCAGCCCAAAACCACCTTCAAAACCGTTCAAGGGGGATAATAAACGGTTTTAGCAGTTGAGGGACTCAGAATACCCGGTTTTATAACTGGAGGGTGAAACTTGGACTTTCGTGATAGTTGAGGGGCGTGGAATAGACTTTTTCCGCTTTAATTCATAGTATCATATTGGGTTTTGTAGCATTGGGACATTTTCATTATAAATGAAAGCCCAGCACTGTTACTCCCACGTCGAGGCCCAAGCCTAGCCTCTCTCTCCTCCTTTTTCTCTATTTCTTCTTCTCTGTGATGAGTTAATCGCCCGCAATAGCCTGACGAAGTCGAATCAAACCGGGCGTGAGCGAGCGAGAGGTGGAGCCGCGAAGAGGTGTGAGGGTGCATCAATGGAGGGGCTGCTGGAGCTTGAGAAGGTGCAGAGGGTGCTCTCCGTTGGGAGCTCGCGCGGCCTCTCCGACTCCGGCGATGGGGACTGTGCTGCCGCCGACCGCTTCCGTGCCCAGTTCATCCTCTTCCTGATATAGTTTTCGTCACCCTCTGTCCCCCCCCTCCCGTGTGCGTGCTCTGTAACGGGAAACCTTAATCGCCACTCTACACTTCAAGATTTTGTATGTATTCCTTTGTTAGTTGGCATCTCCAGAAACCTTAATTGCCACTCTATCAAACTTTCATACTGTCTATTTGAAGTCCTATAATTTTGCATATGCAGCAAAACAACTACACTCTTTTTGGGGCATATGCACTATCTATGTAACTTTAACTTAGGGCATACCTGAACAAGCTACACAATGGATTATTACGGCTAATATGATCCAAAGCATTGAGTTTGAGCACATGAAGCCAATGTTGCTCTGGATTTGTACTCCATACCTCCTTGACTTCCTCACTAGATATAGAAGATCGGAGGTAGGATGGTCTAGCGCGTGAGAAGAGGGTATGGGGTCATGAGGTCGAAGAATTTAGCACGGCGTAGGGCCGTAGAAACCACCGGAGGCCGAAGAGGAAGTGGGGCAAGGGCGAGGACAGCAACATGGTACTACCGTGGAAGTGGGTGGCGGACATGGTCGGGCGGTGGGAAGCACCCGAGACCAAGGAGGCGGGTGGAAGCAGGGGCGTAGACGGTGAGTGAAGATATCGGTAACTATACTATATATATTTCTTTCAGATGATATCATATACACAAGCAAAGCTTCTGTACCATTTACAAGAGCTCACACAGTGCAACAAATAATGATGCAGTGGCCGTATAGCAAAACTAGGCCGTGCATAGCTCCGTTATCTACCTCTATCCAATAATAGACTCCTAAATAGTCTCTGTCGGCCCTATATCATGTCCTCATCATGCACCAATTCCAATGAACTTCAACTAGAAAAGAAAAAGGCAAGCGTGTTAGTGACAAATTAAAAGGCAAGAGTTTCAGACTTCAGTTGTATTACTGAAATCTGGCCGTTGAGAGAAACTATCAGAGAAATCTTACAATGTTATTCTTAGGCTCCTTCCAGTAGAATCCATGAATGAAGATGGGCAGAATGTTGCAGGCGATCAGTACGTATATCATCAGCGCGTGCGTGCCCATCCACTCCATGGCGACGGTCGGCCGCCGGTAGCCGTAGAGGTCGACCAGCGCGTATATTCCGGCGAACAGGAGCCCCGCTGCGCCGGCGGTGGCCAGCGTGTAACTTAGGGTGTACAATGGCTTATTCATATGCATTCCTGGAAAGATAAATTTTGATCGCGGTTACTGTAATGTTAATGAGTGGTGCGTGGTTAATTAAATTAGTTTCATGAAGTGCTTACCGAAGAAGTCCAACGCGAAGGCTAGGACTAGCATGCTGAAGGAAGGGATTAACCAGTTCATGATTCTTTCCTTGGCTTTCTGCAAGTAAATTCCAGGAGAGTGAACAAAATTCAGAAACAGTTTTGAATTGGTCAATCATGAGATCTGATATGCTGATAGAGCTGACACTGCGAGCAAGTGCCGTACCTGAAAATGTACGATTACGTGGCCGTACTGGAGCCCAATCAAGCACGTGACAATTGCCATCACTGAGCTGTTGAGAGCAGAAAGAAATATATCTGTCAGCGTTTCAGCCGTGACGAAAACGTGGTTCCAGTTTGCAAGAGGAAAGTGTGAAGCAATGATAAAGAGTGTGCTGACCTAAGAAGCCCTTCAGGATCGAAAGGGGCCTGGCACCAAGAGGGAGCATCATGAGGAAGTGGCCCGTTATGTGGTGACTTAATGCTGCATTGCTGCGACAAATGAGTACAAGACTTTATCAGAGACCAAATAGGTGGCAGAAATTTCCTCAAGAAGACGTACAAATGCTACAAAAGTCAAGAATTGAAGAAGAACCTTAGATCGCGCATAAACCGGCCGACCATAGAGGTGCTGTATGCCTAAGATTTGACGGTCGATCATGCCAACAGCATTGCATCCTGGGCTTGTGTCACCCCTTACTCCGCATTTCACCTGATATAAGATTCGAATATGAAGCACAGGTCATTCGTGATCAGTTCCTCCTCTCATCTACCTCACTGAATAGTATCTCTTAGAACAAAATTACCACGAAGCAGTGCAACTTACAGACAACGTTTGCGCTGTGGAACCAGAACCTGATATCTGATACTCCCAGTCAGGAACAAAAGAACCATAAAGCAGGGCCATGTATGTGATTGCCACAACCGAGCCTACAATCCTGGAAGGATAAGACCAGATAGAAAATAATATGTTAGAAAAACAACTGAGCAATATTGAACAAAAAATTGTCATGGTTTTTTCCCCCTGCAGGCCAAAACTTTGTGAATTGTTATGAATTAATGAATTGATTAAGTATTACAAATGATTTGTTATAGCGTATTATGCAAAAGCAGATTAATTTGATTAAGGAAGGAATATAAACCGAGCAAAAAATGGAATAATTTTCGGTCAAAACTCACAATTGGTAGCGGTATCTCTTTAACAAATCAAACCCGTAATCGACATCTTCATCTCCTTTGAGCCAAATTTCGCAGAGTGCAGTCAACAGATATGCTATCGCAATTCTCTACAACAAAGGGGATATGACATTGTATAAGTATATTCAAAAATAAATTGTTATTGCAACCATATATCCAATAATATTAAAAGAGGAATGACATAACCTGTACCTGTAATATACCCATCAATCGTATTTGCTGAAGATCAACGCCAAAAGTCAGACTACGAACACCATGAAAGAATCCACCTGTGTAATAAAGCAGCAGCAAATGGAGACAGTAAGCATCATGTGTATCTGGTTCAGTTTTCAAGAATAATGGCCACCACAACGCATACCTTGTAGGACAAGGCCGAGGCAGAAAAGCTTCAGTGCACGGAGCACTGCCTTTTTGGTTGCGTCCAACTTGTCCGGTACTCTCTGAATCAATAATGTGATTATTTGGTTTTAGAAAAGTCGTATATAGGTGAATGTTGGAAAACGGAGACGAAAGCCAGTGTCACAATCTTGCTTTGCTAGTGTGTGTACCTTGTACGCGAGCGCCAGAGCGACTCCGACGATGAAAAGGAAGAAAGGCATGACGAAATCGGCCACTGTTACACCGTCCCACGGGGAGTGGTTCATGCCCGGAAGGAATGCTCCAGCGTCATCGACGATGATCATAAGCTGCATCAAAGAGGGAAAAACCAAACATTTATTCAGTTCCATCTGATTTGAAAATCTCAACGTTTTTGTGGTAGCACCTAGCAAGGATTTTCAATGAAAATGACCGAGTATCTCTATTAGTCGGCATCATACTACTGTTACTATATTATTATCAGTGATTAATAAAGCAAACGTGTATTGAACGAAAGGCTGGCTAGTAATTTAACCTGAAAAAAAAAACACCAAATCGGAACAGATCGTGATCATAAATGTAATAAATTATAAAGCAGGTGATTTTGTTGTGCCAATGATTATTAAGTTAAGTAGCACTATAAAATTATTAGATGTTCTTATTCTTACATAACCGCCGTTCTAAAAAGAATCACACACGTACACGTACGGCTACAAATATCTTGGGAAACAAAAGAAATAATTAAGATTCGCTGCAAAGCGATAATAACAGCTTCACGGTACATATTCTTCCCTGTTAGAAGAAGGAAAAATCAAGGGAACATTCCACGTTACTCACGGGGGGGGTGTGGCATCAGATTCGGTCCGCAAATGCAGAGAGATGCATTTCACTTCGCCTCGAAAGGCAAATATTCTAACAGGGACGGATGATAGCACTCCATCCATCCAACATTAAAAATGCTAACAGAAGTAGCAGAGCGTAGTAGCATGCACCACACGGCTACAACAAGGGGAAAAAAACAAACAAACAGTATGATGCTTAATGCGATGCAGGTAGCCTAGCCGAATCAGTTGTTGCAGGTTTAGTGCAAAATGAGCTGTTCAGTTCCTTGCCAGCGCAATACGTATCAGGTTTAGTTTACGCAGATGGTGAAGCTAACAAGTGATGTTCAACATTACTTGTCATTTTTTTTTTTTTGCGATCGAGGGAGTTTTTAATCCAATAAGTCTTATCAGTTGAAGCCTTTAGACTTCATATAAGCTAGTTGTCCACGCATGCAACATGTCTTCCGCTGTTCCGGGAACGCAACTCGTTCTTCCGAACTTGGTAAAGAGATGTGTTAGGTGCGCGGGGATGAATCAGCAAAGCTTCAGAGAGACGAGGAAGGAACTCCAAACATGTTGCAACGCACGCATAACTGGCTCTGGCCTCTGAATCAACATTCAACACCTCCTGACACCCCTTTAATAATAAATCAATACTAGTAACCTGGTGGACCGGTGGAGACGCAATCAGTCGCGTCTCAACAATGGTCATTCTCATCATGGCTTGCCGTGCTCGTCTTCAACGCCCTGGGAGGGATATTTAATTTAAGTTGCTCGATATTTTGGCGGGGAGAGCAGAGGCAGGAGGCTCGAGCAAGCAAGCAAGGCCGACCGATCGCACTCACGACAGTAGGGGTGGGTGTGTGTGCACACGGGTGCGTGTGGTACTCTGCTTCGTGAAGAGGGGGCTGTCACCTTCGACCCCAGTAGTAGACTACTCCCACGCCCCCGATAGAACCGAGCCATGAATGAATCGTCTTTAAGTACAGCAGTACTGTATCTGCCAAGCCAAGTTGGATCAAGTCGACCGGGACCAGCCATGCCCTACCTCAGAATTCAGATAGGCTCCATCGATCCTGTGCCCACCATCGTGCGTGCGCGCGAGTATATTATCTGCTCATCCGTAGCGTGGACAGAGAGTAACAAAACGTGGTGCCGGGGGGACGGGACCAACCTAACCTACTGTTTAAGATCACGTTTTCCTGTGAAACTTGTCACAAAAGATCAGGATGATGGGCGACACGACATCAACTGCTGGTATCCTAAAAGGCTCCAGTTCAGGCTTTTATGGATGGATCGTGACTCTGCACGTTTTTTTTTTCTCGAGTCCTCTTGGCCTCAATGTGTCGGAGACCATCCGTGCATGTGAGCATGTAAAGGTCGTAGTACGGCGCTTCATCGATCCAAGCCTGGCTCTACTAGTCGTCGTAGCCGTGTCGCTGTGCCGGGTCAGTTTTGATTGACACCGACACCCAAGACGCGCCGGGGGGCGATCGATCGTGACGTTTGAAGGGAGACTGGGAGAGGGAAAACGAGTGTATATAAAGAAGCAATAGTAAGGCGCGGGTTAGGAGTTAGGAGAACCGTATCAGGCCGCACGATCTCCACGGCAGGGACAGGGCAACGAAACAAACAGCCCAGGGCATTGTCTTGTACTCTCGAACGTTGAACGGCCCCTGGGCTCTCTCTGCTTCGCTCCACACAGCTGTCGTCGTCGTCGAGCACGCCACGGACAAGTCGCGGCAGCTCCAGCATCACGATGGAGCGGCCGATCGAAGAACGGGGCACGGGAGGGAAAGGCCGTGTAGCTATGGGGGGAATCGTCAAGGCGGTGCGCGCGGTGCCCTGCGGTTTACGCCTCCGTCCTCTGCCTGATTATTCCTGCGCTCCCCTCGTGTCGCCTCCCCGGCCGCGTCGCGGGCCGAGCAAGCAAGCAACCACGCCGTGGTTGGGCTCGCGAAACGTGTGTGTGGAGCGAGCAGATCGTCGCAGCATCGCGGCTGCGCGACAGGTGGAAACGCGACGCAGTGACGCGCCCGCCCATCCATTCCGTCAGATCCAATTAGCCGCTGTCACCACCACCACCAGCACCACTACCACCACCAACAACACCACCTCCGATCCAAAAAAAAAAAAAAAACAACAACAACACCGCAACCTGACTCGAGTTCTCATCATTTATTAAAGCCACCCCGCGCCGCTTGGCTTCCCATGACGTCCTGCTCTGGGTTCCCGCCGGTGAAGCGCGGCTGCGCGGGAGACAGACGGACGCCAGCAATCGAGAACGCGCGCGTAAAAGCAGCAGATGCGGCGGTGGTGCTCACGGAACGGGAGCGCGTCACGTGCGGAAAAGGCGTCGGGCGTCTCATGGGCCTTGTCTCGACTCGACGTGGAGAGCGCAACTGCCGTCCGCTTTTCCCCCAGCTTTTTCCTCCTCCCGCGGCACCGAATACTTGCTGGATGCACGACGACCCGGTGCGCGCCGTGGTGGCGGCCGGGCGCGCTCTCGCAGCTAGACGACGCGCCTACGTTTGTCCACGGCATGAACTACGAACAGCTAGTACCTAACTTCTTCAGCAACCCCCCCCCCCCCCCCCCCCCCCCACCCCCCCCTCCCCTGATTCCTGATTTCTCAAGTGCTCGTCGTCGTACCTGATTTCTCAGACGTCTACGTTCGTACTACCGTGCTTCCCAAAGACACGAAAAACCAACCCCGCCCGCATGAATTCTGGGGCACCTAGCTAGTAGAGAGTCAGTAATATCATATCATTAGCATCTTGTTCCCACATGTTTGCATAAATAAAAACCATCATATATATATATAGGTTCATCTGTACTCTTCTTTTGCTACAAATCTGGGCCGCCCTAGCTAATTCAATTCAGATTATGTTCTATATGCCCCTTTCCTTTTATATGTACCGCCTTCCTCACTGCACAACAAGAACGTTTCTACTGTCATTCCAAACTTGCTTTTGCGAGATGAAACCCAAGTAGTACTAATTAACTATAGTCAATTATTTTAGTTGCAATATACTACTAAGCTGGGATCTGGATTTCACAATCACAAGATATATATTCCTTTTCTGGGTGTCAATTATAAGGGGGCCCCCGGTTACATATGCGTGCTCGCATGGACAGATGAGCTAGAGTTGACAAATCCAAATTTTGTACTAGTATCCACCAACCAGGAACGAAAGCCACATACTAATAAAAGTTCAAACAATCTGAGGTGGGAGACTCTTCCGTGCACTTGGAGACTTGGAAGTCCAGTATCGGAGGACCTTCCGTACATCCTGTTGATCAGGGCGTTTTATAGGAAAAAAAATGCGTGCGTGGGGCCAACGACTGATCACGGAGCACCGACGGTTCTACGAGCTGGGTGATGCGACAGACAGGCGCCGGTTTCTGTAGTACAGTAGGAGTATCTGATAAGCCAGCCCAGACCGGCGATTGGTCTAATCTGCGCCGCTTAGTTCTAAATAAGAATATCTTCACAATCGTCTCGAGATGGCGATCTAAATAAGCCTCTGTTCATGTGTTATTACGGCTACAGTTGGCAGGTGTCTAGTGGCTGGCAACAGGGAAGAGCTGAATAGGAAATTCACAAACATAGGCTATGCTATTTGGAGTTGGACAAGAACAGAGCTTTTGAAGCCAGTTCTACGGATTCATTCATGGCGGTACGAACAGAACAGAGCCGGAAGCCATCGATCGATGCTAGCGGTACCGTTCCCCGACCCCGTAAAGCTAAAAAGCTTGTACTGATGGGTTAGTTTAAGCAGCTCTTCTTTTGATTATTCCAGGCTTAAGTACGAACAAAAAGGGGAAAAAAGAAAAGAAGCTTTAACTACTATACTACCACCGGTCTTGGCGACCACCACACCATGCACCATGATTGCTCGTGGGGGAGGAGGAAGCGTGTTTGGTTGGCAACGAAGAGCACCACCACGCATCAATCAGGTATCGGGATCAAAACTCACATGACGACGCGGGGCGGAGACCCGCTCGGCTAGGCCAGCAAGAAAGCTGCTTGATCCGGCACGATTAAAAGCGCGGTTGCGAAGCGCCGCAAAAGATCGGTGGTCATCATCAGAGCAGGAGGAACAAAAGATCAAAGAGCATGCGCAGAGGCGAGGAGAGCAGAGGAAGAAGAAAGACGACGAGGAGGAGTGTTGTGTATACGTACCAGGACGGTGATCCCCCGGAACACGTCGAGCGAGACGAGCCGCTCCCGCGCCGGCGCCGGCGGCGGGGAGGGGGTGTCGTCGGTGCCCCGCTTGGCCCCGCGGCCCTTGGAGTAGTAGTCGTGGCGCGGCACGCCAGCCTCCAGATCCACCGCGACGGTGGCGGACGCGTCGTCGCTCTGGACGCGCTCGTAGCCGCCCATGGCAGCCGCCGCGCTCACGCACCGGCCCGGAGACGCCCCTGCATTGCCCATCATCACCACGCGCGCGCGTGCCCGAGAAATGGAAGAAGATTAGAAGATTAGAAGAAGAACCGCAACAGCAACGGCAACAGCAAGTGTGTGACAACAACAAGGTGCGGTGCCGAAGGCGCCTGCTCACCTGACAACTCCTCCACTGCGCAGGCCGCAACCACTTTGCCCAGCCTCCTGTCTCTAGAGTGCGGACTCCGTCGGTTCCGATCGAACTGCTCGTCGTGCGCTTCTGTTTCGCCGCAAAAACCAACTGCTCAGGGCTCCTCTGCTCTACCGATCGCGCACAACTCGATCGCCGCGAACGGGGTTGCTATATATAGCTTCGTGCCTTCGTCCGTCCGCGCCGCGCCCGGCTTTATTTCTCTCTCTCGAGTCCGTTTCGGCTTCACCCTCACGGTTCCGCTTTTTTTATAATTTGTTTTGCGTCGTGACGGTAGGGTGAAAGCTTTCGCATCATACCGGCAACCGTTACCCGGAATTTCCTGACGATTTTTTGGCAGCGGTTAAAGAGAAGCAGTGCACGCATCTCCAGGAGTTATTGTATTTTAGAAGGTCACTTTTGAATCAAATTATAAGAAAATATGCTTTTAAAAATCATCTCCAACAGTAATACTACAGCATTTCCAACTTTTGAGAACTGTTTAAATCTTCCTCACACTACAAGCAGAGGAAAAATACTCACCGGAGTCTAAAGCTGGAGGGAGGCAAGAGGGGCGGATGCACTGGAGCCCCAAAACCAGAGAGGCCCTGGTTTGATAATACGTACCCTAAGTATAATGTACGTTAGCGAATGTTATATACTAAGTTGATAACTCCTGCGGTGCCATGGAATATTTGGTGTAATTATATACTAGCATGGGATATGGATATGATAGTTTCTTTTCGGGAGATTATGTAATTTGATCATTGGGCAGCACCCTTTAAATATGTTTATATGTACTTTTTATCTTAATAAGTAAGTGATGGTAGTATAGCCGTAAGTGATTTACTTCATTTCGTTGAAACCAGTGCAATTCTCCATGTTTATGCTTATTTTTTGTAAGTTAAAATCCTTTTCTTATCTAAAAGATATTTATAATCAGTAACAGCATACATATATTTTAATGTCGATTGATATGAAAGGGCCCCCATTTTAATGTTGCTCTGGCCCACCAAATCATCAGGACGGGCCTGGCTGTCGACCGTCGTTGATGCATGAGAAGATGAGAGGAAGGTCGGAGCCGCCTCCATCGGTGGTGTGACCAGTGGCCTGGATCGTAGCTGTGACTATGAGGTCAAGCCACCGCCTGCCCTGTCCGCCTCAGTCCAACCAAGGACACCGTCGTACGCCGACCCGGTCACCGGGAGCCCCGCGTCGATCGTAGATGTGACAGAAAACAGAATAGATCAAGCCATCAAGGCGGCACAAGTGTTGTGTTGGGTTCAGTGAGCTTGGAGCGTTTTGGAATAAATCAAAGTCCAAGGCACCCATCGAAAGAGAGAATGGAGCTTTCGGAATAGTAAAACCAGATCAGTGGCATGTGTGTGGTTTTGAGAGCGCTTTGGACTGCTTCTTGGACCGACCGATGGTTTTGGGTCGGAAAAAAAAAAAAAGCTAGCCTATCTGGAATGCCAGTGTAATCAATGTGTATACACTAGGCTTATTGAATGTAGGAAAAACAATCGAAAAAGTTGATACTCGACAGTGATTGATTCTTGCATGCAGATGTAATTAATTAGTATGTGCTTTAAAACAACTTGGATGCAGCAGAGTGCCGATACAGATAGTTAGTAGTAGTAGAAGTGTTTTGCGCCTGTATGTCCGCCCCAGACTCTGGAATGCCAGTGTAACCGGCTGGTTATTGTTTTGGATCGAATCGAATTGAAAAGGAGCGAGCTGTTTTCTACGGCAAATTGCGGATCAAGTGATCAGGGAAGGTGGAGGATCAAGCATTCAAGCGATTCCTAGCGGAGCAACGTGCTGTACTGGGAGTCTGGGACCCGATGTTTCGGCAATCATCACGCAGGTCACAGGTACAGCATTGTTGGTTGTTGCAGAAAAGAGAAAAAAGAGAGAGAAAAAAAAAGGGGGTCACTTATGCAGGCATATAGCAGTGCCGTGCACTCGAGGGTGGCATGGCCGTGAGGGCCTGAAAAGGCTTACTACGTGGAGTGTTCTATGGGCCTGGAGGCTGTTTTATTCGGGGATTCCAACGTGGGCCTTTTTAGCTTCCAAGCCCAATGCAAACTCAGACGCCTCTCCAGCTTACAGATGATCTTCAATTTTCGCTCAAAAAAACAAAAAAGATGAACTTCAGTTGTACATAGTACTACCTTTCCTTTTTATGCAAAGGATAGTACTAGCTTTTGATGCAATGTTTTTGATATTGCACGCACTAATATGTTCCCCGGCTAACATGCAAAGTTGGATTGTCGTGAACGTTAATTTCGCTGTGTTGACGGACGTAGAGAGACGACGCTGACGAGCGTTGGATGGCCATCGAACGTACGAGTTTCAGACGATCCAGTTCCGTCCACCACCCACCGTATTCGGATAATCCCGGCAGGGAGGCCGCCCGACCGACCCCCCGGGCTACCGATCGGCGCGAAGAAGAGCACCTTGCGCGGTGGAGGTGGAGTGCGGCCGCCGCGGTGGAAGCCAGAACAATCCTTTTCTTCCCCCCTCAGTTCCTCCCTCGCATCGCATCTCCGATCGATCACGCCCCGCCTCCTTCCTTTCGTGCCGCCTCCACTTCCCGCCCCATTTCGTTCGTCTCGTTCCCCTTCCCCTCCCCTCCGAGCTTGATTCCCGCGGCGCAACTAACCGCTGCCATTCTAAATCCATTTCGTTTCGCGTCGCTTTGCATCAGCAGCGGTTGGTGAGTCTATAATTGAACAAGTGCATCCTATCATACGCCGCACCGATCAAAGATTATTACTACACAGAATAAGGAGGGGGAGGAGGGAAAAGGTCGCGGCGTGTGGGTGGTTGGTTCGGATTCGAGCGATGGAGGCGTGCTGCTGCTCGTCCTCGTCGGCGCCGTCGGCGTCCATCCTCGCCGCGGCCCCCGGAGGCGGAGCCCTCCGCCGGCGCTCCACATCGGCGGCGGCGGCCGGCGGGAGGGCGCTGGCACCGGCGTCGTGCCCGCTCCGCGCGTCGTCGGTCGCGCTGGTCAGCGCGGTGGCGCCGCGGCGTGGCCACCACGCTCAGCGGCGGCAGCGCCGCGGGGGCGTCGTCGTCGTCAGGGCGGTGTTCGAGCGGTTCACGGAGCGGGCGGTGAAGGCCGTGGTGTTCGCGCAGCGGGAGGCGCGCGGGATGGGAGACGAGGCCGTGGCGCCGCACCACCTGCTGCTCGGCCTCGTCGCCGAGGACCGGTCCCCCGCGGGGTTCCTCGGCTCCGGGGTCCGCGTCGAGCGCGCGCGCGAGGCGTGCCGCGCCGCCCTGGGCAAGTCCGGCCCCGCGCAGGCCGCCACCGGGCTGGCCACGGACGTCCCTTTCGCGGCCGCCAGCAAGCGGGCGTTCGAGGCTGCGGTGGAGTTCTCACGGAACATGGGATGCAACTTCATCTCGCCGGAGCACATCGCGCTCGGCCTCTTCAACCTGGACGATCCCACTACCAACAGCGTCCTCAAGAGGTTGGTGGTGGTCCTCTCTTCCATATAATGTGATCGCCAGTGACCCACGATAATGTGATCAATCCACACACCAACGTTTTGTTCATTGCCTGTTAAGTACTTAAACTGTTTTTGATCCTTGCAAATGCAGTCAGTTAGAGCGCCAATCGGCTAATAAGCTTGTAGCTAAGGTGGGACATTTGTTTTCCTATTGCACTACACAAAACATATCATTAGAAATTTCACCATCCGGGCATCTGGGTATGGAAGTGGGTTCACTTCAAGGACTTGAGCTGTGGATCATCAAACAGCTGGATGCAAACTTTCCAAGAAAATAGATCGTGCATCATTTATAGGGAAAATAGATAATAGTTTGTTCAACTCTGCTTTCCATTTGTCGTTGGTTTCCCAATACATGGTGTTTTTTTGTAGCTTAGGAGCAGACCCAAGTCAGCTAGCTAAACAGGCGCTTACGCAAGTCCAAGGCGAGCTTGCCAAGGATGGAAGAGAGCCTGTGGGATTATCTTCTTTCAAAGCACGTGCGAAATCCTTCCCTGGAAGCGGCAAGTCTGCTATTGTCAAATACTCAAATAAAAGGAAAGGTCAGAGTATGAGCTATGTCATCAGTTTGTACCCGTGTTCTTACAATAGGGCATGCCCACTGAATCGACTTTTTTGAATTCCATTTTAGAGAAGAGTGCACTGGCTCAATTCTGTGTGGATTTGACCATGCGAGCAAGTGGAGGATTAATTGATCCTGTTATCGGTCGCAAGGAGGAGATCCAGCGAGTAGTTCAGATTATATGCCGGCGTACAAAGAACAACCCAATTCTTTTGGGTGAAGCAGGTGTTGGCAAAACAGCCATTGCTGAAGGCTTAGCTCTTAGAATTGCTAATGGAAATATTCCTATTTTCCTTGTGGTAAGATCCAGCAACTGGTGATGGATAGTCATCTTCCTACTCCCTCCTTATTTAAACTGTTGACACCGATGACTTTTAAGATCAACTTTTGACCATTTGTAGTATTCAAAAAGTATGATAAATATCATATATTTTATTACATTTTGCTTTATTATTAGAGGTATTTAAAGCATACCTTATAGTTTTACACATTTCTTGTGATTTTTTGAATAAGAGGAATGGTTAAAGATGACGTTAAAAGTCAACAGTGTCAACAATTGAAATAGCGGTAGTATAAAATTTTATTTGCACAACTGTATTTATCACTTATTTTAATCATTTAATAGGGAAAGCGTATATTGTCATTGGATGTTGCTCTCCTTATGGCTGGTGCGAAAGAGAGGGGTGAACTGGAGGCTAGGATTACTAGTTTACTACGTGAAGTGCGCAAAGCAGGTTATCTGACTCATCCATTGTAATCACTGGATGTAGAGCTTCTTTCTTGGTATAAATCTTCAAGGGGATCCAAATTCTTTACAGGTGATGTTGTTCTTTTCATTGATGAGGTTCACACTCTTATTGGATCTGGTGTTGCTGGAAGAGGAAGTAAAGGAGCTGGTCTTGATATTGCCAATTTGCTGAAGCCTGCACTCGCTAGGGGTGAATTGCAGGTATGATTTTCACGCCAACTTCTCTGACTGTATGTTGCCATTCTTTTTTTTGGACTCAATTTTTTACTCTATCTGAAATTGCAGCATTGATTCTATTAATTCATTTTGTTTTCCAATGTGTGGTTTGCGTATTTCTGCCTGAGTATATAATGATATCTTATTATTTCACTAATTTGCAGTTTCTGAACAGTATCAGTATTCTTGTTATGGACTATTGACAAATTTATGCCTAGAGAATCGTGCATTTCCTGCTACGTGTAACCAGTTCATTGTGTGTACTTAGTCATGATATTTCACCTGTAACGTTTAAGAATATCGTAATAAGGATCCACATCCTTGCTGAGGTAAAACAGGTCGTTTTGTCAGTCTGGCAGAGCCTAAGTGTTTTATATGCTGTCTAGCTGTCCAAGTTTATTTGTCTTATCCTTTTTTTTTTCTCTCAGTGCATTGCATCTACAACTCTGGATGAACACCGGTTACACTTTGAGAAGGATAAGGCTTTGGCCCGCAGATTCCAGCCAGTATTTGTAAATGAGCCTAGTCAGGTAGGTTAGATTTCTCTTCTAGATTTTATTTAGTAGGGTCTGTATCATTTTTCTCTTTTTAATCCTTTGCACTGACTACAGGAGGATGCCGTGAAGATATTACTTGGTCTACGTGAGAAATATGAGGCTTACCACAGATGCAAATACACTTTAGAAGGGATCAATGCAGCAGTTTATTTGTCAGCAAGATACATCCCTGAAAGACATCTACCTGATAAGGCTATTGATTTGATTGATGAAGCTGGTAGCAGAGCCAAGATGGAGTCATTTAAAAGGAAGAAGGAAGAACAGTGCTCTATTCTCTCCAAATCACCAGATGAGTATTGGCAAGAGATTAGAGCTGTCCAGGGCATGCGTGAAATGGTAACACGTAGTTTAAAGGAAAGGGGATGCAACTTGCAAATATTCTATATATTGATGAATGTTCTTTAAACAATCACATTTCAGGCACTGAACAATAGAGTGAAATATTCTTTAGACGAGGATGACAAAGAAAATGGTTTAAATGCTGAAGCACTGTATGACGACAAGATTGATTCTGCATCTACACTGCCAACTTCCGCTGATGAGTAAGTTCTTATGTCATACACAATAGATCTCTATATCCTGTGCCTGAGCACATAGAACTTACAGGCACTAATAATTTGCAGACCAATTCTTATTGGGACGGAGGAAATTGCAAGAGTCGCAGCCTTGTGGTCGGGGATACCAGTCCAAAAGTTGACTGCTGATGAAACTAAGCTTCTAGTGGGACTAGATGATGAACTCAGAAAACGTGTCATAGGTCAAGATGATGCTGTTGTGGCTATATCTAGAGCTGTAAAGAGATCACGTGTTGGCCTGAGTGATCCTGACAGACCTATTGCTACACTACTTTTCTGTGGGCCAACTGGAGTTGGAAAGACTGAACTTACCAAATCACTAGCAGCAAGTTATTTTGGATCTGTGAGTTACTCTTTCCTGTAATCATTCAATTTTAGGTCGCAGCATGCGCATGTTTCATGAGAATATGTCCAATTTGTTTTTCCTTCCATGGAACAGGAGTCAGCTATGATTCGGTTAGACATGAGCGAGTATATGGAGAGGCATGCGGTGAGCAAGCTGATAGGCTCTCCTCCAGGGTACATGGGATTTGGTGAAGGGGGTACTTTGACTGAGGCAGTCAGAAGGAAACCATTCACTGTAGTATTGCTTGATGAGATAGAGAAAGCTCATCCAGATATTTTCAACATTCTTCTCCAAGTATTTGAAGATGGACATCTGACTGACTCACAAGTAATAGCTCCTACATTGTTACAATTCATGGTGCAGTTGTTAGAACCTGTTTAAATCTTGCAGCTAGAAAGTTATATACCCCCACCCCCTCAAACTCAAAGATGATAGCTTTAGTTCTACCATACAAATTTCTTTACTGTAGAAAATATTAGTGATTCAACTCTAAAGTTGTTTTATAAAAGCAGCTAACTCACATATAGGTGTTGTCCTTTATGTGACTCCATAACTATATGTAGTATTGAGTGTTGATGTTAATTACAGGGACGCAGAGTATCCTTCAAGAACACATTAATTGTCATGACTTCAAATGTTGGTTCTTTATCAATTTCAAATGGGAGGAAGACTATAGGGTTCTCCACCCAAAATGATACAGATGAAACAACATATGCTGCGATGAAGTCCCTTGTAACGGAAGAATTGAAGGCTTTTTTCCGACCTGAATTGCTTAATAGAATGGATGAAGTTGTTGTGTTTCGTCCTCTTGAGAAGGCTCAGGTCTATACATATTACACTTTATTTTATCCATATTCTGTTGTTCTGAATCATCACATGGCTTCATGTTACCTGCTTGCACGTGGATGAAATTCATGTGCATCACTTTCTTCCCTTATCAGTTGGGTCACAAATGAGATGCTCATACTCCTTCCATATTGCAGATGTTGGCTATTCTGAATATAATTTTGCGAGAAGTCAAGGGAAGGCTTTTAGCCCTTGGGATTGGTTTAGAGATATCTGAGTCAATGTTGAACCTGATCTCTCAGCAAGGATATGACAGAAGCTATGGTGCACGACCACTTAGAAGAGCCGTCACCCAGCTGGTTGAGGATGTCGTCAGCGAAGCAATTCTCTCTGGACGGTACAAGCCTGGTGACACGATTGTGATGGACACGGACGCCACAGGGAAACCTTGCTTGAGCCGGCTTGGTGATCAGACTGTCCAACTGTCTGACCCCGCTCCAACGCTGTGAAATTTCCAGCACCCTGTGAATAGTAGTAGCTTACCCATTTATTCTTTCACTTGTGTTCTCATTGGCAAATGGTACGCCTCTTGATTCTTATATGTATAGGATCTACAGTTGTTTATGTACATAGCCTTCTAGTTACCAGCACATCTCCCTTCATATATGAAAATCCAAATCCGAGTGTGCATAGTATTTCAAGTGTACATTATTCATTACTGATTTTTTTTTTTTGTGTACAATCAACATCTGCGTACTACTTTATTAATCTCATTACTGAATATTTTTTGCGAGTCATTACTGAATCTTTCGATCGTCTGCAAATTTACATTGTGGGGGAATTACAAACAACTTTAGGCATGTACTTCCACTCAGGTGTGATCTTAGCTCAGAAAGCCTATAACTTCATTACTAGTAAAAAGTTGCCTCATTTTCGACATATGAACTATGTTCATGCTTTAAAATTTTTAGCACTTGTATATGATCGAAGCAGTGTACCACATACCAGATGGAGCAAGCCAACAAGGCACAAAAACTATACACAGAAGACCGCTGCAAAACTGTACTAGTATGCAGACAAAACCCAACTAACTTTGGAGAAGATCAAATTCTGTGATTACAAGAGCATAGAGTGATTTCAAGTAACTTCAATACAGATTGCATACGCAAATTGACCACATAGTCCTTTGGATAAAAAAAATTACTACCAGCACAACGAAATACTAGTATGGAGCTCATCCTGATCCTGAATAGCTAAATGGTTCTGTGGAACGCAATTTCAGGGACCGGATGGAAAACGCGACCATTTAACTTGGTCTTGCCAACTCAGGATCCCTGCAGAATGTACAAAATGTAGGGACATAAGATAAAAGTAAACTAAATACAGAAACCATAAATTTTTTATCGACCATTCCGGACCTTTTAATATGGTCGAGTATGAGGAGCCTGGGACCAGGAGGGAT
The DNA here is from genome assembly GCA_001182835.1 of Oropetium thomaeum. Lineage (NCBI taxonomy): Eukaryota > Viridiplantae > Streptophyta > Magnoliopsida > Poales > Poaceae > Oropetium > Oropetium thomaeum. The sequence continues at coordinate 1,174,345 of LFJQ01000006.1, read as the reverse complement.
CTTCACATCTCTGAGGGCACTAGCATAAAAAAAAAAGTGTAAATTCAGTAAGCATACGAGTATATGACCAATGTTTTCCATTTCGCCCTATGATCATATTAATCTGAGCTATCATGGCCCATGGGAGAGATTGAATAAACTAAAAATTAAATTGCATAAGCCTCAGGTATCATTGCACAAGTTGCAAAAGAACCCTGAATAAGTGACACATACCCGGGTACTTAGCCTACACAATGGCCCAATGCTCCAAACCAAGCTAATGGGAAATCAACTTCCATTAAAGTTACTTGTGGTTCATGCAACCATGAGGCCACGCCATAGTAACTTATATTCCACTGACTAAGATACATAGGATTTGTCCACATCTTGTGCCACATGCCCACATAGCTAGGATTTCTGTAGTTAGATTTGCTAAAAAGAATACATAGATACCTATCAGTAAGGAGGGGCAAGGTAGTATCAGTCAAGAGGCCCTTCTTGAAATTCTTCTCATAATTTTGAAGGCCTAACTTTTGCAACATGCTTCTTCCACGTGAATAGTATGTATCTTCACCTTTCGGCTGTGAAAACTTTTGACCAATCTGCACAACAAGTTGATTGACAATGTTCAGAACCATCATATAATTGTGGATCAAAATTATATCAATTAGTTGTAATCTGGTGATTGTTTATTGATCAGAAATTTTGCCCAAGTGTACAACAAAGGTGGTTCAGAATAAAACAGTTATTGAAATTGCGACCCGCATTTGCCAACATATAGGAAACAGTTTCGTCACCAAATGAAATACAGTGACAAAGCTCATTGAGCAACGAACCAGCTTCTATCAGCAAAGACCCCTCCAGATTCTTACCATGAAAAAGCCACCTTGAAATACAGCAAAGGCAACACCAGTTGTAATTGCATTAACCACTGGATTTGGTGTTCCCATTCCGCTCACGATGGAGAATAATGCACCAGAACCAAAAGCTGCTGCCATGCTATATAATTGAGAAAGCATCAACCATCCAGGACCAAAAAAGATCAATAAACCTGGTAAAATTTGTGAAAAACTTGTCCAGAATAACAGAAAATAGAAAAAAAAAAAAGTACACATGAAGTACGGAACCCTTACCTGCCCTGGACATCCTCCACTCCTCTTATCCTTCTCATAACACAAGATATCCCTGCATTGGCGCCTGTCATGACCGCAAAGTTCCTTGCTTGCACCAGGGGTCCACCCGCTAAAGCCTATAATTCAAATTTATCTCAGAAATCCCATGCTTATAAAAGGAAGACGGAGCATTTCGCTTTTTACTGTCTAGATGTATGAAAATTTTGTTTAGACAGAAACGTTGGTTAATGTATGCAAAATAACTGATGTAGGTATAATACATCTGTTTTTATGAAGAATATAAAGAGAACGCTTTGGCTTAAATTGAAAGAAGTGCATTTGCTTTTTTCACAGTAAAGAAAAATACAAAAACAAGGAAACAAAAAGAAGCCATCAAACTTTTTTCGAATAAAGACAGAGTCTACTTTGCTTCCTGGGCAAACTATCCATTTATCCCAACAAAAAAGAATTGTGCATTCATATTTCATACTTAGCGAACATTGTCAATGCCTATTATACTTCTGAAACGTTCTGGATTGCTTCAGATTCTGAACACGTGCAATTTGAATTTTAACTAAACGATTTTTACAGCATAATATTTCAGACGTCCATTTTACCCACTGCCACTGGAGAACAATGAAAATTTAATCGCAAGTTTTAGCCAAGTTTGTAGGAGAAGGGGACGGACCTGCGCTTGCTTGAAGGAGGCCATGGCCTTGGGGTCGACCCCGGGCGGCGGCTGCGGCATGGGAAGCGCGGACCCGCCGTCGGGCGCGAGCGTGCCCATGAGCCCGCCGAGCGCGCCGCCCTGGACGGCCCCGACGGCCGTGGCCACGGCGGCCTCCACGTGGGTGGGCTGCTTCGCCAGCCACGCCCGCATCCTCGCCTCCACCGACTTGACGCGGCCACTCAGCTCCGCCAGCGGGTTGGCCCCCAACCCCGTGGCCGCCAGCGCCGAGGACGAGGACGCCATCACTACCAGCGGTCGCCGCTTCTGCCCCGGCCCTTCCATTCGGCTCGCTTGCTTGCCCAGGTACCGGTCCGCTGGTGGATGCCCCGGCGGCCTGCTCTCTCCAGAATGCTTCGAAGTGTTTGTGAGAGAGGAACAGATAGCTGCCGCCGCTGCTGCTTTATCCCATTCTTTGGATCTTCCGCTCTCGAGTAGTACTGTAGCTGTAGTACAGCAACGACCAGCGATGTGCGTTGCGAGCTCGGCGGCCTCGCCTATTTTTGCTCTGCATCCGTTCCACACCAAACCCCAGAGGAAGCCCCTCGCGTGGATCACATGGGCCGTCTTTTCTGGGCCGGCGCGTTGTTTGACGTCGTGTTCAGACGGTTTCCACGACGCGGGTTGGACGGCACAGCTCCTTTTTATGCGTTGCAACGTCCACGGTACAGTTCAGCAGGTTTTTAAGGCCGATAGTACTTTTCTGCTTAACAGTATCTCCAATAACTTGTAAAATTCATTCCCAATGCGATCAAGAAACATCAGTTTTACCAGAAACTTCTGTTTAAGAAAACATCGAGGTGTCACGTTGCATAAGTGCACTCACTCATGCAATATGTGCATGGACTATGATGCATGATATAGGCCTCTTTTGTTTGCTTTGTAGATTGTGTAATCTAGATTATGGACGGTAGATTAAACATTCTGAATTGTAAGAATTGAATTTTATAATCTGTAGAACCTTTTATTTGATCGGATTATAAAACCTAGCTTTTGTCATTGACAGTGGGTCACAATAACAATCTTGTAAACACAGGCAGAGCCACTTGTCGGTCAGAGTGGGCTTCGGCGCCCCCCCACCCTCCTTACATTTTCTCAACACCGACTAATCAAGTGCTCCTCTAGATGTTAAATAATTAGCAAAAGTCTTAGCCGCTAGTTTGTTCAAGTCTATATGCACCGTTCTGAACATTGTAATGGCTTGTAGTATATATTGTCGAGTAATGCAGGCCAAAGATAGGTTTTTCCAAAGGCCTACTGCCTACAGCATGAACGTGTTCATCATGGTCTCCCATTTTGCACCCCACGCCGTAGCCTATAGGCCTACGTCCTACGTCGTATAGCGACGAAGTTGAACATGCTCTGTAGCTAGGCACACAGTCCGCGCCAGTGCCACCTCCTCGGTCTAATATCGCCGTAGAAGACGGCGCATTCACGCGGTGGCTCATCTTGTTTCTTCTCATATTGGTGCCACTGCAATGCCATGAGCGGTCCTTGCAGACATCACCGTGTGTTCTGGAAGTCCGTGTACAAGGCTCGGAACTCGGAAGCAAGAGCGCAACAATCATCCTAGGGAGAGCAGCTCGGCCTGCGCTACACACTAGAGCGGGCGCCATGTGGTTCAAGACTGACTTCGTCACTACCGGTAAATATTTTTGTCATAATTTAGAAAAAGCTGGGTTGAGATGAATTGTTGAATTATGCATTCTGAAAATCCAGATTGCACAATCTGTAATCTGATAAACAAAGGGGCCATAGTTGCTTGATCACTTAAATCAAGTGCCTTATTAGAGCGATGACTGACTGGCCCGCAAACGATTCGTTACAACATACTCAAGCCCACTCTACAAACGGTGAAGCATCCTGGACACAAATTCGACTGACATTTCGCAAGTCTTTGAAGATTCCGAAGGATGATTGAGATCCTGAGCCCAAATCGATAGACCCTCTCGATCCGCCCACGATAGAGATCTATCTCAGTCTTTAAAGATTCCAAAGGATGGGTTAACAACAGATAAGCCACCATCGATGAGCAGGTTGTGTCCGCTGATATATTGAGCCTCGTCGCTGGCGAGGAAGAGCACGGCGGCTGCAATGTCTTCCACCCGTAGGGGCACGCCCTTGAGGTTCGTCACGGCTTCCATGGCCTGCTCGAACGCCTCCCCCTCAAGGCCAAAAAGTACCTCGTCGCCATCGGCGTGGCGGCCGCGGCCGGGGAGATACAGTTGACGCGGATGCTGTGCCGGCCCAGCTCCGCGGCCGCGTTCTGCGTCAGCGCCACGAGCCCGCGCTTGGCGCACGTGTACGAGTGCGACGCGGCGCCGGCCATCGCCGAGGCGAGGCTCGACGTGCCGATGATGCACCCGCCGCGGCGCGCGGGCACCATCACTCGCGCCGCGTGCTTGGTGCCCAGGAACGGACCCACTAGGTTCACCGCCAGCACGTGCTCGAAGTCTTCCTTGGTGCTCTCTCGGATGTTGTGGCACGCCGCCCCGCCGATGCCCGCGTTGTTGAACATGATGTCCAGCGCACCGAACCGCGCCACGGCGTGGTCCACGGCCGCCGCGACGTCGTCTTCACTGGTCACGTCGCAGTGCACGTAGCTGGCGGCGTCTGGGCCCATCTCGGTGCAGAGGCTGGAGCCGAGCTCGTCCTGGATGTCAGCCACCACAACGCGCGCGCCGTGGTTGACGAACAGACGTGCGGTGAGCTCCCCGATCCCGCTTGCCCCACCGGTGATCACCGCCACCTTTCCCTTCAGCCTGAGCATACGCAACGTCATAACAAACAAATTAAATCCTCGTACTAAGTCCGTTTCTTAATTGTTAACACTTCTTAGTTTAACTTTAAACTATCAGGCGTTAATACAAAAAGAAATGAAGGAAGTTGTCAAATTAAGTACAAGCTCGCAACTACTAAATACACACTCTTCAAATTAATGTATCCTCCAGAAGGCAGGAATTTCACAATAATGGTACAATAATTCCAGATATAACAGTTTAATTTTACACAAAAATGAAGTTCAAAAAGAAAAGGCATTCATTGTAAAAAAAAAAGGCGAAAGTTACTTTCTTGCTGCGGCAGGAACAGCGGAGATGCTTGCCATGGCTCTATCCTCTATCGGTATTCCGTCTGCAACCGGTGCCTTGGAAGGTTGTAACCTGTTCGGTTTTATAGCATGATGAAGCGCTGCTGCTGCTGAACAGAGGCAGCTCCAGTTCACAAGCTTCACTACCGGTTACAGGATCACTGTTGTTATCACAGGGGGTATCCCTGGAATGAGATGCCGGCCGGTGGTCGCAGCGGGCAAGACTAATGCGTTGCTTTCCAAGAGGCCGGGCAAGAAAAAAATGTCTTAATACTAGTGGTCGCTGCAACTAGTGTGTTGCTTTCATGTAGTTAATTGATCGGGATGGACCCCTTTTTAGTTACACCGGTATCTATATTCATGTAATATGGAGAATATGTAAATTGTTGAACTTGTTGATTTTTATCATCATCCTTGATCATTTTTCTTATTCAAAAAATCACTTTAAATGTGTATAATTGTTACATGCTACACCTCTAAGAATAAAGCAAATTATAATAAAATATAAAATATTTATCATTTTTTAAAAAATAAGACAAATGGTAATTGTGTCAATAATTAAAATACGGAGGGAGAAGTACTATATTACTGTGTTTTTTAATTGAAATCATTATGATGATAATTCTAGTTTAAAAATAAACTAAAGTTGTTAAAAGACAATAATTTAAGGAGGGAGTACAAGTTTAATGTTTTGACTCTGTTGACTTGATTTGATTGACAACAATTTCTCGAAAAAAAATTCTTTGCATCAGGGCTGCAAATAGGATGGTTTATAGCCCTGCCCTGATCTCAGCCACGTGTCCTGCAAACCCCATCTCAAAACAGTTTACTTAGCCCACGCACAACGCCCTCCTGTTCAGTCGGCTTGGCTTCTTGTGAAGTCCAAACGGCTTGTGAAAAGAACAAGGCGAGATGGCAGCCAAACTCGTCAGCGAGGCCGGCGGCGCTACTCCCTCCCCTCCCCTGCTCCCTGACCCCATATCCCCGGTGACTCCCCATCCCTGGTCACTTCAAACTGCAACAAGAAGGGAGGAGAGCCTCCAGACGGAGGTACGGGCGGACGCGGCGTCGGAGGTGGAAGGGTCCCTGGCGGATCCGTGACTACTAGGCCCAGCGAGCGACGACGGAGGAAAGGGCAGTGGATGTTGGCAGAATGGCCACAGTTCGGTTGTACGTGCCGCCGGTGGATGGCACTTCGTTTTTCTGGTATTGCTTCAATATATCAAACCTTAATGTCATATCAGTGTAGTATGCTATCCAATGTATCGGTTAGATTGACATGGTCCAATCCTATTCTTGTGTTCTGTCTTTTCCAATTTGTTGAGATTCTTCAAAGGTCCTGTGTCATCTGATTCCGATGATAAAGTTTGTCGTCAAGTAACCATACTTTGTATTTAGTGATTCAGATAGATAGATGAGGACGAGAAGATACTTCAGTTCACATGTTGTGTGTGGGTACAGTAAGCACCATTTGCTTTCAAAGCTTGCTACTGCTAACTTCATGTCATTGTTTACCGGTTTTCGTTCCAGGATCATGCTACTGCTACTTCCATTTGCTTCACCTCAACAGTCAGCAAGTCAATATTGGAAAGGCAACTTATTAAAAATTATGAGTTTTAATGATTCATGTTCAGAAAATTATTGTTGTACACTGAATCTCTGACAACAATGCAGATCATTACACACAGCTGCAGCCGCTGATGAGCATACTTTCAGTTATGAGTTTGAATGCTTCTAAAAAATTGCCATGTACACTAAAATGTCAAATGTTTACAGTGTGGTTACCAGAACAATGAGGGCAAGGATGAACTGGACTGGACCATGAGTGCCGCAGCAGTCTTCTCTTTTTTGATAGATGACTGTCCCTCCATTCAAAGATATATCTCTCCCAAGATGTTGTAGTTTTGCAAATCAAAATGAGAATAGGCAAATCATCATTGCTCTCTGCTTCAAATTAGAATTGCGGCAGTGACCTCATGTTTTGTTCCATAAAGTTATTGCAACAACGAACAGGGAATGATCTTGATGTCGCCACCGGCAGCAACCACGACCTCGCCGGTCTTCGAAGAGGACATGACAGCAGAAGTGGGTTCAACCTCGCCGCAGCTTTCCGCTTGAGCCAAATTTGCCACTGGACGAGTCCGTCTTTATGTTTCGTTGATCTATGCAATGAAAGGACTCGTATGCTGCTCTTTTCGTGTGAGAACTAAGGATAAATCGGCTCCATCAACAGCTCACTAGGCAAATGCACGTCAACGGCTCACCAAGCGGGCTGTCTGTAAACTGCTTTGAGACGAAAGTTACTGGGACACGTGGCAGGTCTGTAAACCATCCGGTTTGCAGCCCTCCCGCAGAGACAATTTTTTTCTCCCCCACGCCCCCCCCCCCCCCCCCCCTCCAAAAAAAAAAACGCACATGGAACAATGCACGAAGCAAGACCGTCAAGCATGCTACTGCAATGTCCGTACCAATCCGTCTCAATCTTCGAAGATTCCAAAGGACGGATTGACTATGGATATGCCACCATCGATGAGCAGGTTATGTCCGCTGATGTACCGCGCGTCGTCGCTGGCGAGGAACAGCACGGCGGCAGCTATGTCCTCCGCCCCCAGGCGCACGCCCTTGAGGTTCGCCAGGGCCTCCATGGCCTGCTCGAACGCCTCCCCCTGAAGCCCCACGTACCCCATAGCCAGCGGCGTGGCGGCAGAGAACGGGGAGACGCAGTTGACGCGGATCCCGTGCCGTCCCAGCTCTGCAGCGGCATTCTCCGTCAGCAACACGAGGGTGCGCTTGGCGCACGTGTACGAGTGCGACGCGATGCCGGCCACCGCCGACGCGAGGCTCGCCGTGCCGATGATGCACCCGCCGCGGCGAGTAGACACCATCACCCGCGCTGCGTGCTTGGTGCCTAGGAAGGGGCCGACCAGGTTCACCGCCAGCACGCGCTCGAAGTCTTCCTTAGTGCTCTCTCGGATGTTGTGGCACGCCGCCCCGCCGATGCCCGCATTGTTGAACATGATGTCCAGCGCGCCGAACCGCGCCACGGCGTGGTCCACGGCCGCCGCGACGTCGTCCTCAGTTCCTCACTGGTCACCTCGCAGTGCACGTAGCTGGCGACGTCGAGGCCCAGCTCCGTGCATAGGCGGGAGCCCAGCTCGTCCTGGGTGTCGGCCACGACGACGCGTGCACCGTGTTTGACAAACAGACGCGCCGTGTGCTCCCTAATCCCGCTCGCTCCACCGGTAATCACCGCAACCCTTCCCTCCAACCTGAGCAAGGCGCAACGCGTAATCCTTGTAGGTAAAATTACGTACGAGCTTGCAAATGCCAATTGATGTATCCTATGAAAGGCACTAATTTCACAATAATGGCACAATATACTTCACAGAAACTAGTTAATTTTTAAACAGAAAATATAGTATTCAGAAGGGAGAATAACAATGCCTAAACATGAAAGGAAATGGCGCAAGCGGTGTTCTTACCTTTTTGCAGCGGCAGGGACATCGGAGGAGGAGCTTGCCATGGCTCTCCATCCTCGATCGGTACTCTGTCTGTAACAGGTGCCACAGATTTTGTACTAACCTTTCGCTTTTATAGCAGTGCTGCAGCTACTAACAAAGGCCAGCTCCGATTAACAAGTTGTCTGCATTGGCTGTTACTACTAGTTATCTTGAGATGGGGCATCTTCTAGAGTGAGATGCCGTTCGTCACTGTGGACAAGACGACGGCGACTCGTGAACGATACCTTCTAGGTGGCAGACGCACCACCGGAGGGTAATGTCGCTACGACAAGGTTTGGTTGAACTCCCAGTTTGAAATGTGTCATTGTTTATTGAGTATCTTTTTGTGGGCTGAAATTAATATAGACTGTTTATTTTTTTCGATCCAACGGATTACATCAGTTTACACTATTTTAGTCATCAAGTATTGTTAAGTATAATAATAATGTATTATCAAGTATTATAGGATAGTTTAGAAATTAAAAAAATAATAATATTATAAAAGAATTATTCATACGTGAATCAATCTTCATGACGCAATGTGAGCCTGTCGCTACCGTCGTCGTCGCCTCCCCACGAAGTCGCGCGGCACCTCGTCGCACCGTCGACGCACAGACTCCGCATGGCGGCGGCGGATCTGGATATGGCGGGAACGGATCTGGGCATGATAGTGGTGGATCTAGTCATGATGACGACAAATTTGGACATAGAGGCGGCTCTAACGAGTCAAAGGCAGGGTGTAGGCGGCGGCAGCAGAAAGTCGATGGGAAAACGATTTGAATTATGCCCAAATGGTAGAGTATCGTAAATATATTGATAATATAGTAAAAGATGATTTTATCCTTATTGTCGGCGTTCGTTGTGGCCGACGAGTAATTAGTATCGTGGAGTGCGTGTTTTGGTTCGGATGGTTCGCGAGAGGACACAAGGATTTATACTGGTTCGGGCAACGTGCCCTACGTCCAGTTCGATGAGGCTGCTCGTGTTACTCGCGACAGTTTGTAGTAGGGGATTACAAACAGGCGAGAGAGGGATGAGCTCCCAAGTCTCTGTGAGGTGTTCGGCGTGGGGTGAGATATCGTGTGTGTTGCACTAGTCTTCTTCCCCCCGTCGTCCTCCCGCCTCCCCCTTTTATACTGCAAGGAGGGAGGCGGGCGTACAGAGGGTTGGCGCTGGGGAGTGGGCGGCGGCGGCATGGCCGTATGTCCTGTAGGCCGCGCTGTTGATGCTTCAAACTCCGTGCCGGTCGCTGTGGATGACGTCTTCGGAGTGGCCGTGTTGCTTCTTGTCGACGGAGTGGTCCGAGCTGTCGCTCGATGGAGTCCCATCCGTATGGAGAAGCGCCACTGTAGGAGCCGGCTTGATGACGCCGTGGTGATGGCCGTCGCTCCGGGGCGTCCTATCGTACGAGACGGTGAGTCTCTGACAGGGGACTGTTGGGGCGACGCCCACCCCGTGGACGATGCTCGTTGTGCGCATTTACTCTTCCGGGAGCGGTCATCGCCACCGTCCCATCTGGAGTTTGAGCTTATTAATGGCTTGACTGACCCCGGACATCCGTCCCGTCCGGGGTGGTTGGATCGCCCAGTCTTGCCCGTCCCCGGAGGTCGGGCGAGGCGGGACCCTCGTCCGACCCCTCGAGGTCGGGGTCGGGCGAGGCGGAATTTTTGTCCGACCCCGGAGGTCGGGCGATGCGGAACCTTTGTCCGACCCCGGAGGTCGGGCGATGCGGAACCCTCGTCCGACCCTCGAGGTCGGGTCGGGCGAGGCGGAACTTTTGTCCGACCTCAGGGGTCGGGCACTTCCCGTCCGGACGTCGAGGTCGGGCGAGACGGAGTAACCTCCCTCGGTGCTTTATACGTAAAGCAGTCGGAGGATCATTAATACCGGTCATCGCCGGTATTGACCCTCAACAGTAGCCCCCGAGTGAGGTCCGACCCCCCGCATAAGAGGGGTCGGGCGTCGCTCTAATCGGAGGTGGCTATAGAAGCGTTTCTACCGGAAAGGGGCGCGTGCGAGCGCGCACCTTACAGGTGTAGCCCCCGAGCGAGGTCTGATCCCTTCTTGGGATCGGGCGTCGCTTAAGTCGGGAGGAAGAGCGATCGTGGTGATCCCTTATTTATGCTGTAAGGGGCGCGCGCGAGCGCGCACCTTACAGGTGTAGCCCCCGAGCGAGGTCTGATCCCTTCTCGGGATCAGGCGTCGCTTAAGTCGGCAAGAAGGAATTTTCGTTCGCGAGAGCGAACTCATCCTTGGGACTTAAGGTTCTGCGACCCCGCGTTGGATCTCTTTTTGCGATTCCGTCCCCGAGTCCTCTGCTCGTCGCAGTGACCGGTCGGGGGTTCGGTTCGTCTTTGCATCGTGCCTCCAGCGCGTCCGTCCGCCGGACGAGGAGGTTGAGCCGAGCCACGCCTTACCTCGATGACCGAGGCGTGACGCTCATCGAGCTGCTAACGGGCAAGTTCAAGTGGAGCCCCGGGATCCCTTCGGGGGATCCCAGCCGAACCGGCTGGCGGTTAGCCCCAATATTTCTAGTCGCCGTCCCACGTGGTTCTCAGATGCCGTTCGATAGGCTTCTGAGGGCTCGTTGCCTCTCTGCGGGGAGATACCCGTGGGTCGGATCGGACCGGGACTCGAACGCGAATCGTGATGCCCCTGGGCGGTCGACCGCCTGGGGGTACTGGCCGCTAGCGGACCCATCACTTTTCACCCCTCACTCTGTTTATGCCCTGAGCGGCTGTCGAACCCATCCGCTGGGCCAGCCTTCGAACTCTTTGGGCCGTCGGGGCATGTTTCAGCCCATGTGTTTTTCTTACCTGAGCGGGCCCGGCCCGATAAGTCGAACCGTCGCTCGGTATCGCGGGGGTACCCGAGCTGGCCCAACCCGATAAGTTGAAGCGTCGCCCGCCGGCGCGCGGTGGCGCTCGATCTGTCGAAGCCTGTAGGCGTCAGCAATAAAACGTGACGAGACGTTTACCTGTCTCACCTGGCGCGGGAGTGAATGGAGCGCGCTGCTCGAGGGGGAGCGTCGCGGGAATCGTTGCCTCGGCCGAGCTTATAAACGTACCACGGGCTCCGTTCGTCCTCGCTCAAGTCTTTTGCCTCTTCGAGTTCCCGCTGTCTTGCGTGCTTAGCCCCCCAGCCTTCTCGCCGTCTCCGATTCTCACTACTTCCCGAATCCTCTGCTTCGGTCAATCTCGTCAGATAGCAATGGCGTCGTGGTTGAGGTCCGACGTGCGTGGAAACCGCCTCCAGGGCCTGGTGAAGCGCGGCCTTCTCCGCGCGCGCACGGCGGCGATGGAGTGGCAGGTCCCGGGCGACGAGACGGTGCCATCCCCGCCGGATGGCTACGTTGTCTCGTTCGCGCCGTTCCATGAACGGGGCTTCGGCGTCCCCGCGCACCGATTTCTCCGGGGGCTGCTGCACTATTACAACATCGAGCAGCAGCACCTCAACCCCAACGGGATCCAGCACGTCGCCCTTTTCGTGGCGTTGTGCGAGGGATTCCTGGGGATCGAGCCCCACTTCGACCTCTGGCGGCATTTCTTCGCCGTCAGTCTGGTGAAGGCGGAGCACGGACCGGCGCCGATCGGGTGCGCTGGTATCCACCTCCGCAACAACCGCGCTGCCGACTATGTCTCCGTGAAGCTGAAGAGCTCCCACAGGGGCTGGCATGGTCAATGGTTCTATCTTAAGAACGATACCGCCGGTCCCCTGCCGGAGTTCACGGGGCGGGTCTTCGCGCGGGCGCCGGAGTCCTGGAGATGGGGTGCTCCGAAGAAGGAGCAGATGATGCTGGACGGCCTCCTTGCGGCCATCGCGCAGCTGAAGGAGGCGGGCGTGCGCGGTGCTGGGGTCATCGCGGAGTACCACGCCCGCCGCGTCCTTCCGCTGGTGGCCCGCCCGCTCCGTCTGGACCAGATGGGGCCCGGCGTGGACGCGGAAGGGTCGGTGATGGCGGGAGCTCCCCCCTCCGAGTCGGAGCTCAAACAACGCCTGAAGGAGACCCTCCTCCCGGAGGAGGCCGACGTCGACTTGGACGACCATCCTCGGGCCCTTCCGTGGCCCGGGAGCGTCCAAATTGTAAGTTCTCCCCATCCTTAGCTTGTAGATCGTCTTTTTTCTTTTCTAGAGTCGATATTGACTATTTCGATGCGTGCCAGGAGGGCCTGGTCTTCCGCCGATCCCTCATCCCCGTCCCCGAGGACGCCGCGACCAGGGAGGCGAACCGCCTCGCCGCCGAGGAGCAGAAGCGGCGGAAGGACGCCGCGAAGGCGAAGAAGGCGGCGAAGCTCCAGAGGCGCGGTCGCCGCCAGGGGTCGGAGGAGGAGGAGAGCGATGACGACGATGACGACGACGAGGAGGAAGAGGAGGAGGAGGAGGAGGAGGTCGGCCCCCGTCAAGGGGGTCAGGGGCCGAGCGGGTCGCGCCCGCCGGCCCAAGTGCTGACATTGGAGCCCCCGAGGTTGAAACCTCAGGGGTCGAGCGGGTCGCGCCCGCTGGTGGAAGAGAGGAGGCCCGAGGCTCGGAGGCCGGAGGCCTCGGGGTCGGGCCCCCGGGGTCCGGCTGCGACGCGCCCACAGGAGGAGCCACCGAGGTCTGAGCCTCGGAGGTCGGAGGCGACGCCGAGTCGCGCCCCGGCCGTGCCCGCCGCGGGGTCCGCGACAGCGGGAGCGGCGCCAAGGACGCCGACGCCGGCGGGGCCATCGGCCGGCACGCCCCCGAGCGGGAGGGCGGCGCCCACGGCTGCCCCGGGGGAGCCGGCGGCAGCGCGGGCGAGCGAGAAGCGCCCCCGCCCTTCGGAGGGGCAGTCGGATCCGACCCCCAAGCGTCGTCGGGGAATGGCCACAGGGTAAGTAGTTTTGATTCTTTCTTTCTTTTCTTTAAGTGTCCTGCTCACCGCCGCTCGCTCGTTGTGCAGGGTCGGAGGGATGGTCCTGGCGTTGGCCACGGCGCCCAAGAAGGCGCTTGCGCGGCGCCCGTCCGCCGGTGCGCCAAGGGCCGGTGACGCGGAGTCATCGGCGGCCGGTGAGGCCAGGGCGATGGAGCCCCCGCGCGCGGTGGCGACGGCCGTCGAGGCGGCGCGGCCCGCGGAGCGGGAGGTGGCGGCGGCGGAGCCGGTGTGGGCGGAGGCGATGGTGGTGGCGCCGCGGGAGGCGCCAGAGGGCGCGGGCACCAGCGGGCCTGCGGCCGCCGTGGTGCCAACGGCCCCCGTGGCCGAGGGGTCGGCGTCGGGGGGCGCCGCGGTGGGGTCCGTAGACCAGGCCCTCCAAGAGGAGCTTTCGGAGATGGTCGCGTTGGACAACATCGCGGCGTCACTCCGACATCGCCTCTCGGGGGGTCTCAGGAGGCGCCAGGCACTCGAGCGGCAGCTTATCGCTGCTCGCGGCGCGGCGGCCGATGCCCAGACCCGGGAGGAGTCCGCGGTCGGCCGACTCCGCGGGGCGGAGGAGGAGGCCCGCGTTTTGAGGGAGGAGCTGGAGTCCGCCCACCAGGCTCGCAACGCCGTCACCGTGGTGGCGGTGGAGAGGAGCCAGCAGGTGGGCGAGCTTCGGGCGGTGCTCCGGAAGGAGAGGGAGGCGAGGATGGAGGCCGAGGGCGTGGCCGCCGGCCTGGGAGCGGAGCTGTCCGACGCCCGGACAGCGGTGAAGAAGCTTCGAGAGGCGGTGGCGGGTATGTGGTACCCTTTCTCCTTTGCTCTTTTTAGTTTTCTTTTCCTTAGGCAGCGTGGTCTGACCGTCGGACGATGTGTGCAGCGCTCACGGAGCAGGTGGAGGAGCGCGCACGGGAGGCGTCAAGGGAGGCACTCCGCCGAGGCGTGCACCGGGCGTTCGCTATCGCCCGGTCTCATTATTCCAGCATCGCGCTGGACTTAATGAGTCAGGGGTTCGCGCCCGGGTACACCGACGCGGAGCTGGACGAGATTGAAGATGAAGTCGCCCCCTTGGCGCACGCTCTGGCGGCGAGGATAGAGGAGGAGGATCGCCCCCCGACCCCGGAGCATGAGAGGCCCCCGGCTCCAGAGCAGGAGCGGACCCCCGCCCCCGAAGAGTAGGAGTAGATGTTAGTATGTATTTAGGGTGTCCGAGGCCGAAGCGCCCGGACAACTTGTAAAAACAAGTTTTTGTATTACAAGTGATTTTGACCTCGACGGCCTGTTTCCTTATCACTTGCGTGAAAAAGCGCTCTGTCCCTCACTCGTCCGTTTATGTGTCCCCAAAGAATCGTAGGTTGTAGACCGGATCGACACTTAGTTTTTGCCGGTGAGCGACGTTGCCGTAGCCTTTCGCAGGCGGTAGGCGTTTCGCAGTCCGACCGACTCGACTTCGTGTTTCTCCTATCCACGACCTATCTTCTCTGAGTCTTAAACGTTAGGTGGGGGCCGAGGCTCGGTGCAAAACGTAAGTCGCGGATAGGATCGATCGTTAGCTTGACTGGTGAGTGTTGTGGCTATAGCCCCCGTGGGCTCGTTAGCACTTTCGCGGTCCGACCAGTTCGATCTCAAGCTTTCCTATCTTTGACTTACTTGTTTTTGCGCGAGTTTTTTGAAAACATGCGAGGGTCGGGCCGCGCACGTATTGCACATGGAATACGTGCGCACACCTTACAGGTGTTGAGCCCCCGAGCGTGGTTGGACCCCTGTGTAGCAGGGGTCGGACGCTGCTCGGGGGGTGCGGAAAATAGACAAGCTACGAGTTTTAGGGATAGAAACGACGTAGCTGTTCGATGTTCCAGGCGTTGGTGAACTCTTGTCCGTCCGCGGTCTGTAGCTTGTAGGTGCCGGGTCGGAGAACCTTGGCGACGATGTAAGGCCCCTCCCATGGTGGCGACAGCTTGTGTCGACCTTGGCTGCTGGTGACGCGACGAAGAACGAGGTCGCCGACGTTGAACGCTCGCTCCCGCACGTTCCTTCCATGGTACCGGCGTAGTGCTTGCTGGTACTTGGCGGATCGGAGGAGCGCCACGTCTCGAGCCTCGTCGAGCTGATCCATCGCGTCTTCGAGGGACGTCTGGTTCCCTTGATCATCGTACGCCTTCACCCTCGGAGCACCGTAGTCGAGGTCGGTTGGTAGGACAGCTTCGGAGCCGTATACCATGAAGAAGGGGGTAAACCCCGTGGCCCGACTAGGGGTCGTCCGCAGGCTCCAGAGCACGGCAGGGAGTTCGGCTGCCCACCGACCGCTGAACTGCTTCAGGCGGTTGTGGATCCGAGGCTTCAATCCCTGCAAGATCATGCCGTTTGCGCGTTCGGCCTGCCCGTTCGTCCGGGGGTGCGCTACGGCTGCCCAGTCGACGCGGATATGGTAGTCGTCGCAGAATTTAAGGAATCGCTTTCCTGTGAACTGCGTACCGTTATCCGTGATGATGGAGTTGGGCACTCCAAAGCGGTGAATGATGTCGAGGAAGAATTCCACCGCTTCTTCCGGTCGGATCCTTGCCACCGGTCGGGCTTCGATCCATTTGGTGAACTTGTCGACGGCCACCAAGAGATGGGTGTAGCCCCCGGGTGCTTTTTTGAGCGGTCCGACCAGGTCGAGTCCCCAGACCGCGAACGGCCATGTGACGGGGATGTTCTGCAGCGCTTGCGCCGGCAGATGGGTCTGCCGGGCGTAGAACTGGCAGCCTTCGCAAGTGCGCACGATATGCGCAGCGTCGTTGACAGCTGTTGGCCAGTAGAATCCTTGTCGGAAGGCGTTCCCGACCAAGGTCTTGTGCGCCGCGTGGTGTCCGCAGATGCCACCGTGGATGTCTTGCAGCAGCAGCTTTCCCTGCTCGGTTGGGATGCAGCGCTGCAAAATCTTGGTGAGGCTTCTTTTGTAGAGTTCCCCATCGATAAGGACAAAGGCCTTGGCCCGACGCGCGATGCGTCGGGCTTCCGCCTTGTCCGTGGGGAGTTCCCCTCGGATGAGGCAGTCGAGGTATGGGGTCCTCCAATCGTTTGGAGGGCCCGACCCCGACGTGGATGCTTCATCGACTTCCATGACGTCGGGTCCTGGAGGCGCGGGAGTCGACCCGACCCCTTCCCCTGGGGTCGACTCGTTGTCGGCCCCTTTTGGGTCTTTGGGTCGGATCGACGGCTGGCTTAGGTCGTGGGAGAAGACCCCTGGTGGGATCTGGTCCCGACCCGCCGCCATCTTCGCGAGGGAGTCGGCTTCTTCGTTCTGTCGCCTCGGGACATGCTTGAGCTCAAGACCGAAAAACTTGTGTTCGAGCTTGCGTACCTCTTGGCAGTACGCGTCCATGACATCGCTGTGGCAGCCTGACTCCTTCATGACTTGGTCGACGACGAGTTGGGAATCGCCTCGGACCTCGAGACGTCGGATCCCCAACTCGTCGGCGATCTTGAGCCCGTTGATGAGCGCTTCGTATTCCGCCATGTTGTTGGAGGCGGGAAACTGGAGTCGGATTGCGTACCTCATGCGTACTCCCATGGGGGAGACGAAGACGAGTCCGATCCCTGCTCCTGCGCGCATCAACGAGCCGTCGAAGTAGAGGACCCAGTACTCTTGGTCGACGGGGGCAGTGGGGAGCTGGATTTCGGTCCACTCCGCCACGAAGTCGGCCAAGGCCTGGGACTTGATCGCTGTACGAGGGGCGTACGTGATTCCCTCGCCCATGAGCTCGAGAGCCCATTTCGCGGCCTTCCCCGTTGCGTCGCGGTTTTCGACGACCTCACGCAAGGGGGAAGAGGTGACCACCGTTACCGGGTGCGACTCGAAGTAGTGTCTGAGTTTTCTCTTGGCGAGGACGACGCCATAAAGAATTTTCAGTATCTGGAGATACCGAGTCTTCGTGTCGGACAAGACTTCGCTCACAAAGTAGACGGGGCGTTGAACCTTGAGGGCGTGGCCCTCCTCCCTTCGTTCTACGACCAAAGCAGCGCTGACGACCTGAGTCGTCGCGGCGAGGTAGAGTAGGAGTGGCTCCTTCGGGGTCGGAGGCACCAGGACCGGTGGCTTGGATAGGATAACTTTTATCCTATCGAGAGCCTCCTGTGCCTCGGGAGTCCATTGAAATCGGTCGGATTTCTTCAGGAGCTGGTAAAGCGGGTGAACGCGCTCTCCGAGGCGTGAGATAAAGCGGCTTAGCGCCGCCAAGCACCCGGTCACGCGTTGCACTCCCTTCAAGCTCTGGATCGGACCCATCCGGTTGATGGCTTCGATCTTCTCCGGGTTGGCTTCGATGCCACGCTCGGAGACGATGAATCCGAGCAGCATCCCCCTCGGGACCCCGAAAACACATTTTTCGGGGTTTAGTTTGATGCCGTTTGCTCGGAGCTTGGTGAAGACTCGCTCCAGGTCGTCGACGAGCTGGTCGGTCTTCTTGGACTTGACTACGATGTCGTCCACGTAGGCCTCGACGATGTCTCCGATGAGTTCGTAGAAGGTTCTGATCATGCAGCGCTGATATGTAGCGCCTGCATTCTTCAGTCCGAACGGCATCGTGACGTAGCAGTACGAGCCGAACGGAGTGATGAAGGACGTCGCGAGCTGGTCGGACTCCTTCATCGGGATTTGATGGTACCCGGAGTACGCATCAAGGAAGCATAGGGTTTCGCACCCCGCGGTTGAGTCGACTATCTGATCGATTCGTGGCAAAGGAAACGGATCCTTTGGACACGCTTTGTTGAGACTGGTATAGTCAACGCACATTCTCCATTTCCCGCTCTTTTTTCGTACAAGGACGGGGTTGGCTAACCAGTCGGGGTGATACACTTCCTTGATGAAACCGGCTACCAGGAGTTTGGCGATCTCT
Source organism: Oropetium thomaeum (assembly GCA_001182835.1). Lineage (NCBI taxonomy): Eukaryota > Viridiplantae > Streptophyta > Magnoliopsida > Poales > Poaceae > Oropetium > Oropetium thomaeum. The sequence continues at coordinate 1,156,183 of LFJQ01000006.1, read as the reverse complement.
TCCCCGATCGCTCTGCGCTTCTCCTCGTCGAAGCGGCGCAGACGTTGCTTGACCGGGCGAGAGCCCGGCTTGATGTGCAGGGCGTGCTCGGCGACTTCTCTCGGAATGCCTGGCATGTCCGAGGGTTTCCACGCGAAGATGTCGATGTTCGCGCGGAGGAAGTCGACGAGCACGCTTTCCTATTTGGGGGAGAGAGCAGTCCCGATCTTCGCCGTCTTGCCGTCGGCGGTGTCGGGGTAGAGCCGGATCTCTTTGACGCCCTCCGCGGGTTCGAAGGATCCAGTGCTGCGGTTGGAGTCGGGCGCGTCCTCGGTGACTTGCTGGCGGATGACAGCGAGTTCCTCCGTCGCCACGGTTGCGGAGGCGAGCTCGCCAGTCTCCGCCTCGCATTGGTAGGCGTGCTGGAAGGACGTCCCGACGGTGATCACCCCCTTCGGCCCAGGTATTTTGAGCTTTAGGTAGGTGTAATTGGGCACGGCCATGAACTTGGCGTAGCATGGCCGTCCCAATATGGCGTGGTAGGATCCGTGGAATCCTACCACCTCGAAGGTGAGAGTCTCCGTCCTGAAATTGGACGGAGTCCCGAAGGTGACGGGCAAATCGATTTGCCCGAGGGGAACAGCTTGTTTCCCAGGAATGACGCCGTGGAAGGGTGCGCCGGTCGGGCGAATGCGCGCCCGGTCGATGCCCATGGCGTCGAGGGTCTCGACGTAGAGGATGTTGAGGCCGCTGCCTCCATCCATAAGCACCTTGGAGAGGCGCTTAGTGCCGACGATCGGGTCTACCACCAACGGGTACTTGCCTGGTTGCGGTACGTGGCTGGGGTGGTCTGACCGGTCGAACGTGATCGGAGACTCCGACCACTTGAGGAACGACGGGACGGCGGGCTCAACTGCGAACACCTCACGGCGCTCCAGCTTGGCCCGACGTCGGCCACCGTGTGGCGCCGGCCCTGAGACGATCATAAGGCAGCCGTCCGTCTCCGGGAAGTTGTCGTCGCCGTCGGCGGCGTCGACGTCGTTGCTGGCGTCATCGGGAGCCTGTCTGGATTTGCCTTTCGGCTTGCCCTTCTTGGCCTCCTCGGCCAGGAACTTCTTCATCAGCGAACACTCTTTGTATAAGTGTTTCACTGGGAAGGCGTGGTTGGGGCACGGCCCGTTCCACTTCTTTTCGAAGTGGTCCGGGATGTCCTCCGTGGGTGCCTTGGCACCCTTGCGATCCGCGGCAGCGACCATCCGTTCTCCGGACGGACGCGGCCGGTTCTTCTTCTTCTTCTTGCTCGGAGGGTCGGAGGAGCCTCCGCCGGCTGTCTCGACCCGCTTACCTTTGGCGTCTTGGGCGCGATCGAAGATCGCACCCACCGCCTCCTCGCCAGAGGCGAAGCTGGTCGCGATGTCCAGCAACTCTCTGGCGGTCCGGGGACTCTTGCGCCCTAGTTCGTGAACTAGGGAGCGACAGGTCGTCCCGGACAAGAATGCGCCGATGACATCGGCGTCACCGACGTGCGGCAGTTCGTTGCACTGCCGGGAGAAGCGCCGGATGTAATCCCGGAGCGACTCTCCAGGTTTCTGCCGGCAGTTCTTGAGGTCCCAGGGGTTACCTGGGCGGTTGTAAGTCCCCTGGAAGTTTCCAACGAAAACCTCCTTAAGGTCAGACCAGCAGGTGATCTGATTGGCGGGGAGATGCTCGAGCCACGTTCTGGCCGAGTCGGCCAGATACAATGGCAGGTTGCGGATGATGAAGTCGTCATCCTCCGCCCCCAGCCCGGCACGCGAGGCGATAGTCCTCGAGCCACAGGCCGGGGTTGGTTTCCCCCGCGTACTTCGGTACGTTGGTCGGGGGTCGGAAACGCCGCGGGAATGCTGCGTTCCGAACGTGAGGACTGAAGACCCTCGGTCCCGGGGCGTCCGGGCTAGGGCTTCTATCCTCGTCGTCGTCGTAGCGTCCTCCTCGACGCGGATGACGCGATCGGGAGGTGCCATCGTCGAACTCCAGGCGGCGCCGCCGCGCATCCAGGGTGGCGCGGGCGTCCCTGTTCGTCCCCAGACGACCGCGGACGGAGGCTTTCGCCGTGCCATCCGCTGCTGGGGGAGTCTGGTGGACAGACGTGTTCTGGGCACGTTGTCCACGCAGACGCGACAGCGAGCTCTCAGCTTGCTGCACTGCCGCGTGCTCAAGTAGCGCCTCAACCTCGCGCTGGGCGCGTCGGGCCTCCGGCGTGACAGGCTCAGGGAGGCCCCTGAGCAATGCCGCCGCCGCGGCCAAGTTCTGGCTCGCCCGTGGGAAGCGCGGGCAGCCATCGTCACGACTTGCGATTCGTAAGTCGCGAACGTCAGTGCGGGTGTGTTCACTGGACTCGCTCTGAGCGAGCTCGTGATCAATCGCCGCACGCTGCTGATCCAGCTGACGCTGGACCTCCAGGAGTTCCTCCCTTCGTGCGCGCAGTCGTTCTGACTGCGCGTCACGGGGTGGGGTCCCGTCCTGCGGGCCAGACGATTCCGCAGGGCGTTCGCCCTCCGCAGCGGGAAGATGCTCCGCACGTATCATAAGGCACTCGCGTGAGGGATGATGACTTCCCTCACTGCACTCTGCATCGGAATCTTCGTTTGACGCTCCATCTAGGAGGTCGAAGAGAGACTCGGATGCGCAGCCCACCATGGCCACGAACTCGTTGTTCATGGCGCGTGGAGCTGGGAGCGTCGACGCCCGAGACAATGTCCCAGCGAGAGGCGATACACGCCCGGGGTCAAGCGGGGCAACCGGTGGTGCCGCTGCACCGGCCAGTGCCAGAGCGCCATCTGAGATGGCGACGAAGTCGAGGCTCCCGAAACGCACGTGTGCACCGGGAACCCAGGTGTTTGCGCGGCTAGCCATCCGAACAAAGAGAGGGGTTTGACGAAAACACGCACAAAGAACCCCTACCTGGCGCGCCAACTGTCGGCGTTCGTTGTGGCCGACGAGTAATTAGTATCGTGGAGTGCGTGTTTTGGTTCGGATGGTTCGCGAGAGGACACAAGGATTTATACTGGTTCGGGCAACGTGCCCTACGTCCAGTTCGATGAGGCTGCTCGTGTTACTCGCGACAGTTTGTAGTAGGGGATTACAAACAGGCGAGAGAGGGATGAGCTCCCAAGTCTCTGTGAGGTGTTCGGCGTGGGGTGAGATATCGTGTGTGTTGCACTAGTCTTCTTCCCCCCGTCGTCCTCCCGCCTCCCCCTTTTATACTGCAAGGAGGGAGGCGGGCGTACAGAGGGTTGGCGCTGGGGAGTGGGCGGCGGCGGCATGGCCGTATGTCCTGTAGGCCGCGCTGTTGATGCTTCAAACTCCGTGCCGGTCGCTGTGGATGACGTCTTCGGAGTGGCCGTGTTGCTTCTTGTCGACGGAGTGGTCCGAGCTGTCGCTCGATGGAGTCCCATCCGTATGGAGAAGCGCCACTGTAGGAGCCGGCTTGATGACGCCGTGGTGATGGCCGTCGCTCCGGGGCGTCCTATCGTACGAGACGGTGAGTCTCTGACAGGGGACTGTTGGGGCGACGCCCACCCCGTGGACGATGCTCGTTGTGCGCATTTACTCTTCCGGGAGCGGTCATCGCCACCGTCCCATCTGGAGTTTGAGCTTATTAATGGCTTGACTGACCCCGGACATCCGTCCCGTCCGGGGTGGTTGGATCGCCCAGTCTTGCCCGTCCCCGGAGGTCGGGCGAGGCGGGACCCTCGTCCGACCCCTCGAGGTCGGGGTCGGGCGAGGCGGAACTTTTGTCCGACCCCGGAGGTCGGGCGATGCGGAACCTTTGTCCGACCCCGGAGGTCGGGCGATGCGGAACCCTCGTCCGACCCTCGAGGTCGGGTCGGGCGAGGCGGAACTTTTGTCCGACCTCAGGGGTCGGGCACTTCCCGTCCGGACGTCGGGGTCGGGCGAGACGGAGTAACCTCCCTCGGTGCTTTATACGTAAAGCAGTCGGAGGATCATTAATACCGGTCATCGCCGGTATTGACCCTCAACACTTATAAATCAAGGGTCAAAATTAATTATAATAGTTTCATGTGTTAAAATAGCGTAATCCACCGTAACGGGCCTCTTGTTTATTTTGATCAAGTCTGCTTAGTTCCTATCGACTGGAAATTGATAGATATATCTTCTCCACATTAGTAAAATAACTGAATAACTAATGGCTAGTTGTAATAAATTTATCTGCAACATGTGTTCAACGGAAACATGCACAATTTGGAACCTAGTCTTCTAAGGTTCGTCACGGGTAGTACAATCACTGAATGCGGGCTAGCGGGGGCACGCGAGCCCGCACGTCACTGACCCTTAAGAGGATCCTGGTGCCACATTTTTTGATAGATGCGTATCCTCCTACAAGAATGCCCGGATTGAACACCAAACATGACTTTATTATTGTTGCAAGGATGATGAATCATGATGAAGCTAGAAGTATTGACTATTTAGGTAAGGATTTCGTTATTTAAAGTTACTTGCAGATGAATGCTAATATAAAGAAGCCCTTTCTACCCTATCAGTGACATAATGTCTTTTTTATCCTAGCAAGGAAAAGTAGAACGATCACTTACAATTGGTCATATGTGTTTGGAATCAAAGTATAAACTATTGGCACACTCTTGTTTCCATTTTACGCTAGCTTTTAGTGTTTTTTAAAAAGAATCTATAAACATTATTCAGTTTAAGTGCTGATTGTTATCATTATTTTTGTGAACTGCAGACGCATGCCGAAGAAGTTTAAGAGGGCTTGGACCTCATTCTTGCTAGAGAGATACACTATATATTAAAAAAAACAATTACTTTCGTTCTTTCATTTTCTTGTACTAATCCTCGATCCGTTTTGTGAAACGGAGGAGTATGTTTTTAGCTCTTTTATTTGGAGATTCTTAAATCCATATTTGTTTGTTATTGTTAAGTCACATACCATGAATGGAGTCAAACAATCCAACGTCATTTGCATTGGTTGATTGGTTGGATAGCGTCATATTGTATTGTTTGACATTACGATTGTGCGATTTTTTTATTCCCATCACAACACCCCGGAATTTACGCAGTTTTAAAGAAAAAGACACTTGTTTATCAAATGTGGAATTGAACAGACAATTGCACGGGTCTCAAGTCTCAAGCACGCTGCTCTACTGCCACGTCCGGACAAATACGTCTCAGTCTTTGAAGATGCCGAACGACGGATTAACGACGGAGAAGCCGCCGTCGATAAGCAGGTTGTGCCCGCTGATGTACCGCGCGTCGTCGCTGGCGAGGAATAGCACGGCGGCAGCAATGTCTTCCACCTTTAGGCGTACGCCCTTGAGGTTCGCTACGGCCTCCATGGCCTGCTCGAACGCCTCGCCCTGGAGGCCCACGTACCCCGTCGCCAGCGGCGTGGCGGCCGCGGCCGGGGAGACGCAGTTGACGCGGATGCTGTGCCGGCCCAGCTCCGCGGCCGCGTTCTCCGTGAGTGCGACGAGCCCGCGCTTGGCGCAAGTGTACGAGTGCGCCGCAGCGCCGGCCACCGCCGACGCGACGCTGGACGTGCCGATGATGCACCCGCCGCGGCGCGCCGGCACCATCACCCGCGCCGCGTGCTTGGTGCCCAGGAACGGGCCGACCAGGTTCACCGCCAGCACGCGCTCGAAGTCTTCCTTGGTGCTCTCGAGTATGTTGTGGCACGCGGCTCCGCCGATGCCCGCGTTGTTGAACATGATGTCCAGCGCGCCGAACCGCGCCACGGCGTGGTCCACGGCCGCCGCGACGTCGTCCTCGTTGGTGACGTCGCAGTGCACGTAGCTGGCGGCGTCCGGGCCCAGCTCGGCGCAGAGGCGGGAGCCGAGCTCGTCCTGGATGTCGGCCACGACGACGCGCGCGCCGTGCTTGACGAACAGCCGCGCCGTGTGCTCCCCGATCCCGCTCGCGCCGCCGGTGATCACCGCCACCTTTCCGACCAACCTGAGCAGGCGCAGCGCGTTACAAATAAATTAAATCCTGGTATAGACTCTTCGAATTGATGTAACCTCTGGTCTGGAAGTTAGGAATAGAATTTCACAATAATGGGTACAATATTTTTACATAAAACAGATCGAATTTTTACAAGAAAAAAATGGAGGATTCAGAAAGGGAACAACAATGGGCCTAACAATGAACGGAAATGAAGCAAGTGGCAGGTGTTCTTACTTCCTTGCAGCGGCAGGAACATCGGAGGTGCTCGCCATGGCTCGAATAACCTCGACCTAGAGTATCCCGTCTGCAACCGGTGCCTTATTATTACAAGCTCGCCCTAACCTGTTCGTCTTTATAGCAGTGGTGGCTGCAGCTGCTGTAGAAAAGCCGCCTCCAATATATGAACAAGTTGCCCGCCCTAGGTGTTATTTTATCTTGAGATGGGGGCATCTTCTGGAGCGAGATGCCCGTTCGTCGCAGCGGGCAAGAAGACGACGGCGGTAGGCGTCGTGAACGACGGATGACTTTCTAAGGTGGCCCGCGCACTTTGGGTTAAGCTCCATGCCGCGGCCACACTCCCTTGCTCGCCGCCTTCTCCGCCCGCAGACGGCCGGCGCGTAGATAATGTTTTCTTTTTAAAAAATTATTTGCCGCACTCGACTATGCGCTGGCAAGGAGCAGTACGTGTCGAGCGTACACAGCGCAGTAGCTCTCTTTTGGACTTTGTTTTTCATTTCATAATAATGTCAACGGGGGGAGAGCTGAGGTTCCTACTACCTGATTTCCATCAATCAATTAAAATGGCGGCCTACGTAGTCCAAAGTATGGTTACATTAGGAACTACTACATGTGAGAGAGGAGGAGACTTGTACATCGTGTCACTTGTCAGTGAGGAACGGACAAGAGACGGCACCACTCATCAGATACAGTAGGTAGGCGACAGACACCGCCACAACATGTAGGCTTCTTCTCTACGAGTAACGACAGAGGGATCTCGGTTCGCCACGGGAAGACTGATTCGCTCGTGTGTTACCAGATTTGTGAAGTACCACCAAGTGAAGTGAATCGACCTAATGAGAGAGAGATCATAAAGCCGAGACGCAGTCCGTAGCAGACAGCCGCATCGCTATCGCTGGAATCGCGCAGCCGCCACTGGAAAATCGTCCAACCTGTTTTTGTTGTTAACCAAATCGTTTATCAACACCAATATGTCTAGCGAAATCGCTTTCAAGGGGGAGGAAGTCGCGATGATGGAGATGGACCGAATTGTAATCCTAGCTTGGGTCCTATTCCCTCCCTCTTGGCATCTCGGACTCGAATTCAGTTCAGCGTGCGCCGGACCACGAAGATGGGTCGCCGGCCTCTCTGTGATCTGCCTTTTTCTGTTTTGAAACAGTGTGTGTTTGTTTCACGATCGTCATCGTCTCGATCGAACCAGCCGCTGGGACGGATCACAGCGATCGACTGCCACTGCCTGTCGGTACAAGGTTGTGTATTGTGCTATCGATTGTACATCACCGGACTTGGCAGAAGTGAATTGTCCTGTCGTCCAGATAATAATTTGTATCTTGCCAGACAATTTGCAGAAGCGCTGTAGCGTGTAGCTGCTCATGGACTCATGGCTGGGCCTAGTCCAAGTCCAGCAGCATGTACAAGAAAGGGCCGGGCCGGCCGGGTCGGGTCGTAGCAGGGGAGAGGTGCAATGCAACCGTGCAAAACGCTGAGGCCAGATTCATGAACTAACGGGCTTTTGTTGATCCACCAGCAGCGGTTATCAATGCAGCTGATACCTTGCCGCTGTCGTGCTTAACAACTTGAGCGCCTCTCAGCACCTGCGCTGCTGTACTGTACTGTACGTACCCTTCATGTCGATACTTATACTAGTTCTATACTTTACTATTGGTACTTATATACGCGTGGTTACATAATTGGACATGCACAAGCACACGCATGGGGGCAGGTCGATGCACGCAGCACGTGGGACGTGCCAGGTGCTCCCACTCCGCATGATTTCATTATTAATTTTTCGGGAGAGCGAGTGAGCGAGAAGGGAAGGGAGCAAGGGAATCTGGAGGCAGTCAACAAGCAGAGCACAGTCCACAGCAATCGATGAGGGTGAGGTGAGCGGCCTATCGCGATCGCGCACCGGTGGCCAGGCCCAGCGTATATGTACGTGTACACGTAGCGGCACCACCGATCAGGCTGTACGGTAGTACTAGTAGAATAGAACCACTAGAAGGGGATGGATGGCATCGATCGCGATCGTGTTTGCCGCCGCTGCAGCGAGGAAAGCGCCGTGCCGCCGCAAACCCGTCGCGGTCGCCTCGCCGCCGCAGGTCGCAGGCACGAGAACGGCAGAGCGCGCGTCCCGCATTCCCAGATCCGAACGCGGGCACGGACGCAGCAAACCCGTCGCGCCCGGCCCGTGCGTCGCCTTTGCCGGCTACTATACTAGTTCCTCCTTGCGCCATGCACCATCCCGGTGGCCGCCGCTACGGGCGCGGGGAGGCACGCGACGCAAATGTGGCGAGCTGGAACCAGTACGCACGAGCACGAGCACGAGCGCGAGCGCGACGAGACGAGGGGTTGCAGCTGCAGGGCAGCAGCAGGTTCGGCAGAGGAAAAGACGGTGGTCACTCTGCTCCTGCAGCAGTGTAAAGTGATGGCGCTCACCCGTACCAGTACTGTGACGCTGCTCGTGTGCTGACACCTGACGGAATGGTTCCTGGATGCATTCTTTCGCTCGAGACATGGCTGTGGATCTTCGACCGTGCCGACAGATGATGGACGGACTTTTGAAATGGGGAGGAATCTAAAAACACTGATAGTACGTTATATAGGTACTGTATATAGCCAACAATACGAAATTAAACAGATGGATGACAAATTCCACAGTTTTTCTTGCCCAACCGGAATGTAAAGGCGGCTACTACTCGATCTTGAGACGCGACATGAGAACACCGAGAAAGGGAGGGAGAAATTTTGCGACGCGGTTCTTTTCTTTTGCTGTGCAAGCAAGGTGATGGATGATGAGTCACCAGGGACTTGATCGGCATCTGCTACCAGCGGAGCGCGCCAGCCAGCTAGCTCGTCGCCACGGCCGCCATCGACGGCACGCCGCCGCTGCGGGTGTGCGGCGCGGCCATGATGCTCTTGCTGGACGAGGAGCTCGCCGGCCTCAGCGCACGCATGGGGCTGGCCAGCGCCCACGCCCAGCTGCTCCGGTGGCTCCGCGCGCCCCTCGACCCGCCACCGCCGCTGCTGTTACTGCTGACGGAACTGCCGTCGGGCGCGGAGAGCCAGTACGAGGACGGCGGCGGGGCCGCGGCGGCGCCGCCCATGCCGCCGAAGAACCCGGCGCACTTGATCCGGTGGTGCTCGTCGTCGTCGGCGAGGCGGTGGCCGAGCGCCGCCTTGGGCTTGTTGGGCTCGCGGTGGGACTCCACGCGGCGCAGCGCGCAGTCGCCGAAGCCGGTGGACAGGCGCTCCAGGAAGTCCCCCGAGAAGCTGCGGCTGCCGCACCCCACGGACCGGGACCGCGCCACCTTCCTCCCGAACGATGAGGAGGAGGACCCCTCGCTCCGCCGGCCCGGGCTCTCCGGCGGCTCCACGATCGCCTCCAACCGCCCCCCGAGCGACGCCGCTGACGACGCGGAGGCCACAGACACGGAGTTCCTCCTCGCCGACGCGCCACCACCGCCGTTGGACACGGTCGAGGACGACGCTTTCTTGTGGGTGCTACTGGACGAGGAGGAGGATAGGTGGAGGAAGGACCAGAAGCTCTTCTTGCGCGGGCTGTCCGCCGTGATCGCCGGCGCCGGCGCCAGCGGCTCCTCCGGGCGCGGCGCGACCGACTTGCTCCGCTTGAGCCCGCCCGGCGCGGGGATGGCCGACGACGAGGAGGAGCTCCGCGTCTTCTGCGACGGCGGCATCGCCTTGTGCGCAGAAGGATGGAGGGGCAGCGGCGGCGGCGGCTGGCTTGACGGCGGCGAAGACGGGGATGCGGAAACCGGGGGCGGCGGCGGGTGGAAAGGGCTGGACTTGGACGACGACACCAGCATGCCGAGCTTCTCCTGCAGACAGAAGGCGCAGATGCCACCGGCGACCGCCCCGGCCGCAGCTGTCGCACCAGGAGGGTAAGGATGCTCGCTGCAGTACACCGCGCCGTCCTGATCCGCCACCGCGGCAGCAGCTGCTGCAGCTGCAGCCGCGTCCACAGCTGTGTCCTCCATTGCCTACACGGCTCGCTCTCCTCAACCGCCGCGGACCTGCCGAGCTCCCTCCCGCGCTGCCGGACGGATCTTGGCTTAGGCGACAACGACCCCGGACATCACCGCCGCGCAAAGCTTGCTCTAGAGTCTAGACTCGCCGATCAGGCCTTACTTGGCTCAGCACCCCTCTGCTGCAACCGGCTTCTTTTCGCACAAACTTGGACTCGGAGATGCGCAGCAGGAGGACAGATTGGGAATGGAGGAGTGGTTCAGGCAGGCGAGTGACAGCAGAAGCAGAAGCAGAGCAGCGAGGAGGACTGGAGGAGGAGGCAGGGGTGGCGTGGTGCTTGCTGCGCTTGACGCTGCCGCGGCGCCTTATTTTAGCGCCACTTCCGCCTGTTTCTTTTTGTCCTGCTCGGCTCAGCGGGCTGGGGGGCCGTGACGAGGCGGTATCAGGCGGGGCACGTGGGGGTGGGGGTGCGGCCGCATCTCCTTGTCTGTGCGTGCGGGGCTCCATGCTCTGCAGAGCGGACCCGTCCGGCAGGCGGCAGCTCGCGTTGATGGCTACGGATCCCCCCGCGAAACCACGTTTAGGACACAGAGTTTACCGTTGCTTTTCGACCGTAATAAACCGTTTAATCGTGTGGTCAATGGATGCGTAACAAAATGGTGAACGGATCTCGGTATCCCTCTCTTGCACCGTGTGAGATGCGATGCCGCCATGGCGATCCGCAGTGGCGCGGGTGAAGACCATTTCTCTCGTGGTGGTGGCGGTATGCATCCAAGCTGGCCACGGAACGGACGATCCGGAACGGTAGCTGTTGTTCCATCATTGCGTGCAAATTGCAAGGCCAGAACTGGCCGGACACCGGGACATGTCATGTCTACACCTCCATCAACTCTTCCACGGTACGGTATAATGGCAGGCCTCGAGCGGGCACATGCGCGGTGGTCGGAGCCGGCGACGATCCGCGATCGATCTCCACCGCGGCATGTGCCCGCACGAGACTGCTAGGCAATTCTCACTGGCAACCGGCCACCGCTTGTCTCACCTATTGTATTAATCTTGTCCCTATATTCCGTACCCATACTGAAATGCTTCTAGTACATGTGTCAGGTAAAAAAAAAAAGGTATTTTGATGCCCATCGTGGAGGGATACATAAATCGTTAGTTGCCACGAGGTCACCAATGCGGGGTGCTGGTGGGTTGTCTCCCGGACTCGACGCTTGAACTACAACAACATCTTCCGACTGTATTTTGGTCAAAATACTCTTAGCTAGTTTTAGCTCGATCCAGGGTGGCATCAGGGCCGGCTCTACAGATTCTGTGGCCCTTGGGCAACAGGAAGGAAAGGGCCCTTTAAGTTTTCAGTTAATTTGTTTTTCTCCCATTTCTGACATGAAAATTTGTATACTATGAAGTAAATGGGAAAATGTATATATTGGTATTATAGTACATAAATTACTGTCACGTATATTCCCTCGATCAGATTGCTACCCTTGATCTTCATTAACATTGTTGTTACTTGAAGATGGATAAAACTTATGCAAAGCACCCCTTTGTGATTCAGTTAACCATCCTAACGTTCTCTCTTTTTTTCCCCTTTTCTCAGCACCAGAATGCTTCTTAGGCAAATTGCTTGTGCTTGGAACTAATATTGTGAGGATAGTAAATACGTTGGACTAGATTTTAGAAATTGCAAACCCTAACATCAGGCCTACCTAACATTTAACATGCTTACTAGTTACTACTTCCTACCGATCGAAAATTAAAAATTCAGATAAAGATCAATATGTAGATGAGATTGAGTCAAGTATCTGTATTCGACATTGCAACGCAAGCACCGCACTCCGCCCCCGCGACGCGATCGCCGGCGTTGCTGCTCGCTTTGATCGGTAATTACAGGACACGAATTGACGAACGTATAAGAAGCAGAGTAGAGTCCACGATGGAGACGGAGACGCACGATTTTGATTAAGGGTTCAGTTCTCCAATCGTGTATTCTTGTGCTGTTCAGATCGTGAGAAATTAACAAATCACCGATGTATACTATACATACTAAAAAAATTGTGGGCCCCTACTGACATGGGCCCTAGGCCATCGCTCCGGCCGCCTAGGCTCAGAGCCAGGCCTGGGTGGCATATATCGACCGACTGACGTGAAGTTGCTGCATTGCATGTCCTGATGTCCAAGTCTAGACTGAGCACCCGATGGACGTGACGGATCCTAGACGAGACTCAGCGACAGCAAAGGGACGGTACAGGCGTAATCCCACAAACAAGGATCAGGGAGTATGGAGGTCGCAAGACATCCACATGGGTTCGTAGTTCGTTCAACTTCGTTCCAAAACTTCACATCATGGCGTTGTCAATTCCTTCTACGAGCGACGCACATCAAATTCAGTTTCGTTATGACCTGTACTTCCATTGGACCTTTGCGGCCATCGGCCAATGCTTCTGACCTGGCATCCGTGGGAGCAATGCGCAGCTTCAATTCAAAATGGTATCCACGTCATCCAAATGGAAATAAAATGGCCATTCCAGCTTCAATTGAAGTGCCAGGATCAAGAGAAGGATGACCTCATAAAGTAAATCTAAGACAGGTGAAGCAATCAATCCCCTGTCAAGTATACATACTGATTTCGTCTCATACACATCAAGCTTAATGAGTTATCCAGTGCAGAACACTGAAGCTGCTCAAGCATACATACTGATTCATGTATCAGCAGGTTGCCTATGGGCTACCTTCCTTTGGTAACTCATAAGCCTATCCTTCATGGTTAGACTAAGGACATCTAAGGAATGTACCGTTGCATTTGCCACTAGGTCAATCTGTTTTCACCTAAGTTCATATGCTATGAAGTCTCCATACAGTAACACATAATGCTCCACTATATGTAATCTCTCCAATCACTAGTCAACCAAATGCAATTGAAAGAAAACAGTACAAGATGCTTAAAAATGATAACCACTCATCATATGTAATTCAACCTGTATACATTTGGTGAAGCATGCATGCATGCACTCTACGTATCTACCAACAAACAAATCACACAAAAATAAGGTAGAGTGAAGCTTTGATGTAAAGCTGTAATGAATTGCTTGGCTGTGTACCAATATCTAATCCCAAAATAATCTATCACCTGCACCCATTATTACTTTACGAGAGATTCTTTTCCTTTCACATATGTAACTGAGCCCATAACCTACTTCAACTAAATACATTAATATAATTAAATTTTCTGAAGAAATATACGGAACTAGGCTATTAATACGCCAGGCCTACATGTAATCTAATTTTATACATTTGTAAGATCCTGGTGATCTTCACAGGCATTGACATTTCAGTATGGGTGTGCGATCATGAACGTAATAGCCTTGAACCGGAATTTGAAGATATCCAGGAAACAATTGCATCCAAAAGTGTGTTGACATCTTTTGAGATCTGTGCTCGGAGAATACCTGAGTCGGTACCCAACGTGCTGCTTACTTCCTTAGCAACAGCTTCCCATGGTGTGCCTAGTGTCAGATTTGTCAATAGTTCACCTCCACGGTTTACTGCATCAGCCATTGCTGGTGGGACATCAGGAAGAACCTGAAACAGATTTATGATATCTCAAATGTAGCAATGTCTTTGGATGATTGCTATAAACCTTGAAAAATGAACACCAACCTGTTGTAATGGCAGACCATGATCCCCAGGAAATGACCGAATCGACATATCAAGCTGTGAGCTAATGGCTGATTCAGAGCTTAGCACTTGTGCAAGGATGGAGGTTTCATCGATTTGATCGTCTTTGAACTTTATTAGGAGATTTTGAGAAATTCCATAGTAGGATTTTATCTGCAAAAATAATATCACGCCCACAGGGCAGCATGTACAGCGTAGTCATAAATGAGACATAAGAAGTTTAATTATAAGCATAAAAACATTAGAAAACCGATGAGTATCTTTGTGTTGGTTATTTATTTGATGCGACATACTAGCATTTTCTAATGAACCAAGTCAAGTAAAATTTACTCAAAGTCAAATATCTGGACATTATGTACCACCAAAGAAGTGCAAAGTCTTTGCAATAAGTCAAAATAAGAAACACCACTCTCCAAAAGTGCCTCAATATTAAATCCAGTTTATAATTCACGGGGATGAAACCGATTTATTTTAATTTTGGATGACCAAAGGAAGGAATGTGAGAGAACTTCATAGAATACTAGTTTCTTAGATAATAAAAGCACTTTTATTCTCAAACACAAAAGAAGGCTGAATTTGACCCACAAGCTTGTTTGCATTCTGTGCATCATCAGTCTGCTCTAGTGTGCTTCAAATACTTAAAATGAGATAAATAGGGTCGACCAACATCCACTGCTTGATCCTTTGTCAAAACATCATGCGTATTTGGAGGAAAATTAAGTTTTCAGCTCTGATAACCCAGAAGAAAAGTATTGACACAGATGACTCCAATACCACGAAACTTCAGAGAAAAATTGAATGTTAAGGAATTTTGTCTATTATGTCTATTATGTTATTTCAATAACTGAATGTTTGGGAGAGACATAATTGTATCTGTAAACTGCATTTACAACATTCAGAATTACAATAGGTATCAACATCTTTTATATGGGAGGTGATGTACATCTGCATAGCATTTCAAAAATACTTGGGAGAATAGTGTTAACATACCAGCCGACGTGTCTCTTCTGGTTTTGGAATAAAGTCTTCTCGGCCTTTTACTAGATCCATATACAATGGCGGAAGTTGTTGAACCAAGGGAAGAAGTTGCTTGACGACAGGAGGGCTTAGATTCTCAAGTTGCTTAATGGCTGCTTCGGTCTGTTATGAAAAGAACTACAATCAGCTTAGATTACCAGCTATTCCTGACGTGAGTAGTACATGTTTCTTATTTGGGGCAGTTTCATCAATAATACTCAAACAATATAGATTTTTTTTTTGGCAAATCGAAGAGCGCAAAATGACAAGAGTGCTGAACCCTCAACTCCAAATTGGCGTATTGGGCATAATATGCTCAGGTCTAAAATGGAGCATCAATTGCTACTCTTACAAGTGCCAATAAAAAAACAAGAGTTCATAATCATAACAAAGAGAACATTTATACCAAGCAACGAAAGAAGGATAAATGCATATGCGTGCCCATTGACATGCCTAAAATTGTGAGGAATACCTAACAACATAAAAGTTAGATTTTTCACATTTTGCTGTATCAAGTAAAAGTTGAATGCCATGTTCAATTACACTGGTTGTCAACAAATTCATATATCAATATTCGTGTAAGTAATCATTGAAGACAACATCTTCAAACAAGGCAGGAGGCAGTCCAAGTAAAGCATTGAAGGTTGTCAATGTGGATACAAAATAGAGTTATTCAACAACGGGTGTTAGATATGTGAAGAAAAAAAATTGTATTAAAAAGATAAACATATCATACCCCAAAACGAACTGTTGGAGATGACATCAGTTGGGACAATATCGGGCCAAAACTCTGTGCCATGGGGACGATTACAGGTGAAAATAATGGGATCGCCAAGCTTGCCTCCTGCATGGAAAGGACAATGAGCAAAAACTACTATTATTGCAGTAGCAGTTATCTACAATGGACTACTTGTGGGCTGTGGCAAACAACAACACTTGCATAACCTAGTCAGATTTTAGAGAAAAGAGATGGCATAATACTACATTCCACATTCAGAGAGATTCCACATTGTCTAGAGGCTAATGGTTAATAGCAATAAGATGTGAATTCCACATTCATGGAGTCGCATGCTAATATGCTATATGATTGATATGTATGTTTTACAGAGGATCAATAACTAGTTCTCACTTGGGCACTGGCATCCCTTTGTTGCATGAAAAGAAGAAATTCAGAATACACAGAAAATAGTAAATATTGATAAACATCTGCAATATCTTGTTCTCACCCGAAGTTATATGGTACTGTTTAAAAATAAAGATTCCAGATAGATTGCTCTTTTGGTCATACAATACATACATCTAACCTTCATTATTGTAATTATACACGCAGCTTAAATAAAATAAGACCTTATTGTTGAAGGACATCAGTACATTTCCACTTCTCTGGACAGCATACCTTGATCCTGATACAGTACAAGTTATGAGAAACATACTCGAAATTTGATTGCACAGTAGCAGTAAGTTAAATTTTAAGCAACAATAGTGCTTAATACAGAAAATCCTCACATTATTAGTTGAAAACAAATCAACAATAAAAAAAAAACTCACCAATCAGTAAGTGAACAACAGATCCCAAGGAATGTCCAATGCCAAATACTGGGAGGTCATTTACCTGCACAGACTTTCATGTAATCAGTATTATGGACATCATTCTGTGTTTCTAGTTGGAAAGTTCTACTTACAGGTTCATCCAATTTTCTCAAGCACCGGTCAAACTTAAATTGAGCTTCATCTGCGATGAAGAAATGATCAAAGCCACTAGAATATGGCGTAGCAATCACCAAAGCTCCCCTAAATTTCAAAGTGAGACATCAGCAATTTTTACTGGAAAGCAGGGATCATGAGAAAAAAATACAAGGTTTAAATAGACTAAAATCATAATAACAGTTATCAGCTGAAGATGTTGAAGTAACTGAGATTAGGTCAGTAGTTATCTACCATAGCTTTGCACTTGAAATGTAAGCTTTCACATGGTGCTTTGATTTTATTTTGTTGGATAAAGCAGATCACGTGTATGTTCAGAAATGAGAGGCACTTTTCATGTGGATCGTCAATTACAATTGACAACCTAGGATCAAATTTTCATTTAATCGAAAAGATTGATAAGGGCCATACAAACAAATTTTGGGCCCCTGCTGGGCAACGCCTGTAAAACTATACCTATCCGCGAGTCCCTCGAGGAAGAAGCGGTAGGTGACCTGCGGCGCGGCTCCGACGAAAATCCCACCGATGAAATGGGCAATAAAAGAGGGCTCCGACGACTTTGGTCTCAACACCCACGCTCCCTGCCATCACAAGCAACACATAAGTAAATAAGTTCAATTAGGCTCATGTGCTAGACAGAGAAGGCAGCGTCAGTGGCCAGCGAGACGCACCTCAATTTCGGTCCAATCTCCGGTTGAACCCCAGCCCTCCCGGGACTGCTTCGCCGCTTCCGTGATCACCCTAAATTGGCGGATTCAGCAGTTAGAACCAAGGGAACTGGTGATTAACGGATGGGAGGCTCGGAATGGTCCATCGCCTACCTCTCGATCTGGGAGTAGAGCTGTATCGACCCATCGGAAGGCGCCGCTGGTGTCGGCGTCGGCGGCCCAGCGGCACGGGGCCCTTCCGCGTCCTCGGAGGAGCAGCACGAGATGGCGCACCTTCTCCTCCTCCTCCCGCTCCAAATTGACGCGGCGACTCTGCTACGGGACAGTGCCGCTGCGGAGGATGAGGAAACTGCCGCGGCACCAGCGCAGCCGCGCAGTCCAACGACGCATGCAGGCGGCGTACAGGCCGGCGCCATCCTTATCATCTCCCCCGCGCCCCCCGCTTCCGGTGCCGTACGGTTCTTTCCTGGTTTCGTCTCCGCTTCACCTACAACTAGAAGCGAGTGCGGCGGCTATCTCACGCGGCACGCACCCGCACCACTCGGAGCGGAGCGCGTGCCGCAAAAGGCCGCCTTGTAACGGCCGCCGCGGCTCGAGGGTCGCCTGGTGCCACGGAAGATTACACGGGCACCGTCCGACCTTTCTCGAATCCCGACTCATCATCGTTCAGTTCAGACGGGACCAAGTACCCCGAAGAGAGTGAAGTGCCGCCCGTGCCCGTTGGCCGGGGCTTGGTTTTTCTTGTCTTACGCCGCACACCACCGCGCACAGATAACTTTGCCCCCACGCCTGCTGCTTGAGCTACTCGCCGGGGAGAGGAGCGGTCGAGCGATGCGGCCGTGGGAGCGACCCGACGCGCACGGGGACGGCGGTGACGGGGCGGGCTGCTCGAATTCTGACGCCAACACCTGCAGCACTAATGTGAGCACGAGCTCGAGCACCGCCGCGAGCAGCGGCGGCGTGAGGCGGAGTGGAAGCCTGGCGGCGGGGAGTAGGAACGGCCCCATATCGAGTCCGACCATCAACCTCAGCCAGGAGTACACTCTCGCCATCCACACCAGCTCCTACCAAGAGATCTGGACGAAGATCCACGTGGACGGGGACGGGCGACGGGAGGAGGGTGGCGGAAGTAGCGGACGCAGCGGCGAGGAGGAGGAGAGGGAGGACGAGGAGGACCGGGTCATCCTGGGCTTCGTGCTTCAGCCGGAGGACGCAGTGGTGGAACGCGCGCTGAGGGACGCGCCCGACACGGAGCTGACCCGCCTCGCGGCGGACTACCTCCACAGCACGCACCAGGCGTCGCTGCTCTGCCTCTCCCTCCGCCGGGCGCTCCGCCGCTCGCGGGCGCTGTACGGTCCCATCACGGACCTCCTCGCGCTCATCCCGGAAGCGCCGCAGCTCACCGAGCCGCAATGCGACTGCGCCTTCGACGCCTTCCTCCTGTTCGACCAAATGCCCAATCCGTTCCCAGCTCCAGCGGTTGGGTTCCAGGGCATGCACCAGAGCTTTGCTGGCCTCAAGAATCACCTCCACCTCCGACTGCTCAAAGTCCGACGCAGGCGCCAGCGGCTCCGCTGCGCCACGCGCGGATCAGGCGTCTGCCTCATAGCTTGCGCGGCAGGTGCTGCCATTGTGGGCATCCTTCTCGCCACCCACGCCATTACCTCGTTGTTGGCGACGGCTCCGGCGTGTGCTGCGTCCAGTTCCTCCTGCTGCCCACTAGTTGCTTCGATGAAACGCCTGGAGAAGCACATGGACCGGCTCGACGCCACAGCCAGGGGCACCTACGTCTTGAACAACGACGTTGACACCATCGAGCGGCTTGTGGGCAGACTCCATGCCACTGTGGAGAGCGACAAGATACTTGTCCGTCTGGGTCTGGATCGTGGGAGGGAGCAGCACCACACCATAGAGGAGGTGGTACGGCAACTACGGAAGAACAATCCCAGTCTTCGCCGGCAGCTCGATGATCTTGAGGAACACATCTGCCTCTATTTTGCAGCTGTCAATCGTGCGAGGTTACTCCTTGTGCATCACCTCACTGCCCAATCAGATCCTGGACACTGAACTGCCGTGCTCATGAGTTTGCGTCTGCAATCATAGCAGACTGAGTTACTTATTGTCTCATACACCCTTCGATTGCACCAAACAAACATTCTGCTTGGATACCTTCAAAGTTTTCTTGTTCTTAGCAAGGTAGTATGCCTTTGTTGTCAGTCATTGTTTCGTTGTCATTACATTATTCCTCATAGTTTACCCTTATGTAGTAACTATACACATTTCTTCCTGCTACTAGCAAAATCGTTTCTAGAACAATGTAATAATGCTCTGGTTCAGAATAGATTTAAAGTTAAATGCTCAATCTAGTCTTTAAAGCTGAATATTTTTGTTAGAGAATCCAGTTGCTATTGTTAATTGCTTCCTATGGACTTAGGATATTTTGTCTCGTACTACTTCATATTGAAATAAATTGTTTTTTTCCACTTTGAGCTGTTGCTTTCATCTAATCATGGCAAGTGCGTAACGAGCAATATGCAGCTGTGCTGTTTGATACTGCATCAAAATACTGAAATGTTGCTTTATTATATCTGTCTTGTGTGTTGAAACTTGGAAGCATCATCTTGGTTATAGCATCTTACTTGCAGTATCTTTGTATACTTATTTTTTATGAAGACTATGTTGCTTGCAGCATTCATATTGAATTCCAAGACAAGGGAATTTCAGGTTGCCTAGTATTTGCTTGGGGAGTTGTACAAGATAATACTTGCTAAAATTGTTTCAACCATAAGTATTTTACAATTATGGATGATTAGTTTACTTGACTTGAAAGCATTGTGTTGCTTGCAATGCTGCTATTGGTGTCTAGTGTTTAGTATTGACAAACCTTATTATGATTCTCTGATATTCAGTGATTAAGTTTCCTTCATCTTCTGTTTTTTTATTGCCTGCTTCTTTCTTTCTACCAGGCAGTTGATTCTAAACTTTTCAACTGGATAGAGTTCATATTGATGACTGTATGTTCTTTGCAATATCATGGATTTTATCTGAAAAGGAATTGTTCTGAAAATACAACTGTACTGAATATCCCCTGTTTGAAGTGCATTAGATGGTGGTTTCAGATTGAAGGTGTGGATCTACACTTCCAACCCCAGTATAGTAGTACTCCCTCTGGTATCAAAAAAGAAAGTAGTTTAGGACGATATGGTCTCCAAAGCATAATTTTTACTTTATTTTGTGATAAAAATATTTATTAAAAAGTAACATATGAATACTTTTATGAAAGGATTTTTTAAGATGAATCTACTCATATGATTTTTATATTTTTAAACATAATAATTTAAAAGTTATTTATGATTTGTATTTTTAATGTTTGACCGGAACCTTGTCCTAAACTGTATTCTTTTTGATAATGGAGGGAGTAGGTAGTAGTAGTAAAGAATTCAAACCATATGCCGACACACTTAGATCAATCTGTTCTGAAGTCACCAAGCATAGATTCTTATATTTCAGGCAAATGCTCTCTTCTGCCATTTCAATTTCATTTTGATACATCCCAGGCAAGCTACATTGTATGAAAATCATGGGTCTGGGGAAGTTTCTCTAGCATTTCACAGTTATTGTTGCAAAGACGTGGGCCTTGTCTGGGAACTTTGATTGGGCTAGCATAATGATTTCATGCATTAATTCAACAATGAAAGGACTTCAGTACTCTCTTTATTTTTAAATTGTTGTTGTTGTTGATTTTAATTTTATATTTAAAAAAATTATTTAAATAGTAAAATTAGATTTATATTTTAAAACTCTTTAATGATAATTATAATAAAGTATATAATATTTTTTATATTTTTTTAATAAAATAAATGATTAAAATTGACGGTTAAAGTCTAAGAATGGAGAAAAAAGAAAAGAATGCATGCTTCGAATGGAATGCAGGAATTTTGTATGAAACAAGTTTTTGTTCAAAAAAAAGATCAATTTTACAAAAAGTCGCCGGTGCGATCCAAATAATGAAACCATAAAATTCTTTACTTTCGATAGAATATTTCGAATCGGCTCCCCTGTCTAGTCACTGTCAGTGACTCATTGATTCAGTCCTGCTGGCCCTGGCCTAGTCGGAATTCGTTTGACCGACGGACAAGGGAGAGCATTTCATTACTTCCGTGATGCCCTCCCGCCCGACGCGCGGGCTCCATTCCTCTGCGCCCATGGTGACGGAGCCGTGAACAATCCGTAACGGCTCCGTGGGTCGCGCACACCTGCCCCGAATAACCCGCATCACCCTCGGAGTAACGTCGTCTACCCTAACGCCGCCGCCGTGGCAGGGAGCGGAGCCAGCGGCGCAACCCTAACGCCGCCACGCGCGGCCATTCATGGCCTCCTGCGACGACGACTTCGGCCTCCTCGGTGACGACGCCCACCCGGCTCCCCCGCCCCAGGCTGCCACCGCCCAGCAACCGGCTGGCTCGGCTCCGCAGCTCTGCTTCGCCGATGCCGCCGCAGCCGCGAGCGCCACCGCCGGCAACTTCGCGCCGGCCCAGGAGGAGAGCAACCACCACGCTGAGCGTGCCAAGGCGGCGCACCCGGGCAAGCGGGGGAGGGAGGAGTTCAGCAGCGATGGGGGTGAGTACTCCTCCTACATCAACAGCAGCGGCGGCGGGGGGAAGAAGGGCCGTGGCGGAGGAGGCGGGGGCGGGGGTGCTTCGGACTACCGAAAGGACCGCGAGGAGTGGACGGACGGCGCCATCAGCAGCCTCCTCGACGCGTACACGGATCGGTTCGAGCAGCTCAATCGGGGTAACTTGCGTGGCCGGGACTGGGAGGACGTCGCCGCCGCCGTGACCGATGGGCAGGGCAAGACCAGCGGGGTCAAGAGCGTGGAACAGTGTAAGAACAAGATCGATAACCTCAAGAAGCGCTACAAGGTGGAGTGTCAGCGCCTCGCTGGCTCCGGCTCCGGCACCGCCAGTCACTGGGCCTGGTTTAAGAAGATGGAGCAGATCGTCGGCAACTCTGCTTCTCCTGCGTCCTCAAAGCCGCTTGTGGCCAGCGACGATGACAAGGCGAGGCAACAGCCGCAACACGGCAGTAAGAGGTACCTTGTATTTACATCTTTGCTATGATTAATTTGGAGAGCTGACGGGAGAAAACGAGCTAACATTTCTCACTGCAGGTATTCTGTTTCCAGCATTGCCCCTCCTGCTGCGGTCAGTGCTTCGAGGTCGAACTCTTTCTCAAATCCGAAATGGAAGAGGGTTCTTCTGAAGATTGGGGGCACTGCGTTGGCAGGAGAAGCTCCTCAAAATGTCGACCCTAAGGTAGTGTATATTAGCTGCTGGGTAATATATCTAATTTGATGCTGTTCTGATCGTTTCACACGAACTTTTGCATCTTACCAGGTCATTATGCTGATTGCCAGGGAAGTTCAAGTGGCCTGCCATCATGGTGTTCAGGTAAATGGTGTACATCCATTTGAGATATGCATTTTGCTTATATCAAGCAGAATACTTATATCTCTTGAATTTTGTATTTTCTCCAATCAGGTGGCAATTGTGGTGGGAGGGCGGAATATATTCTGTGGTGACAATTGGGCAGCTGCGACTGGCACAGATAGAGCTTCAACATACCCAATTGGGTAATCGCCTGCCATTGCTACTTTTCCTTTTTGATCTTTGTCCTGTGCTTGTTCCTCCAATGCCTTCATTGTAATTGAAACTTTAATGATCTGCAAGCGACACTACCATTTTTTTTTTGTATTCTTTGAGCAAAATACTCGCTCCTTTCCAAATTATGTCTCCTTGTAGCATTTGAATTTTGTGTTACAATTCATGTAGTACTCACTTCTGAATGCACTTTTCTTCATTCTCTGTCTCTATCTCTCCTCGTTTTCTATACACACCACTCCTTTTCCACCTCTCCTTAATTCCCGTGCCTAGAGCTTTAATGACACTTTTTTCTGAACGGAGGGAGTACAAGATAACAAGCATGATCATGCACGTAGTTTCCTATTTCGAGTTTACTTGGCAATGCGTTCACGTATGCTTGTACCTGCAAGTGATAAATGTGTAAGATTTGTTGTATTAGTTAGGCAAGAGATTGGATATTCCATTTAAGGGATAATAGAGGGAGTAGCATATATGAGTTTTCTGCATATACTACATCAATATCTGTCTCATTACATTCATTGTTACAGTTGATCAAATGCCTAGTTAAGCGAAGTATTTCTCAGGATTGAAATTATAGGTTTTTCTTTATCTTAGTTATCATTAATGTATACACATTAGTTTATCTTGGTACCTCGTAGCATAGGTAGGTCATAGTTGGTTTTATACTTTATAGGGCTCAGACAAGCCAATGAGGGATGATGAGATAATCTTAGTACGAATTCAGCTATGTTTTTCAACCTAGCCACTGCAGGCTCTCTGCTGCATTAGCTTCAAACCGTATCTCCACTTTGCATCACCTTTCATGCTTTTGATTTTTATTTTTTCTTAGCTAGACAGTCCCCTTGCTTTAGGCTGGTATCATATCCAGAGCAACCTACCAGGTTCAGCCTACCTACAATTGCATGTTTCAGCATGCATCTTCGTGTTGCAATGAACATCAGAATTAGTTGCTTCATTCCCAGGGCACACTGTTCTGGATCAGGCATGAACAGGAACAAACTAGGACCAAGGGAACTCATTGTTCATACGATTTGCTCATTGACTGCACTTTTTAGCTACAAATTATCTGTTAATTTTTTAATCCTGGCTTAGTAGCTTCCCTTCTGTACTGTTTCAAGAGCTTGTGATGAACTGGTATTTCTGTCACATGTTTATGTGCTAACTCTTGTCTGTTTAATTGTTTAGAATGATGGCTTCAGTGATGAACTCAGTACTACTTCAAGCATCACTTGAAAAGATTGGTGTGGAGACACGAGTCCAGACTGCATTGATGATGCAAGAAGTTGCAGAACCATACATTAGGCGCAGAGCCATACGCCATCTTGAAAAAGGAAGAGTCGTTATCTTTGGTGGGATTGGTGCGGGCATAGGAAATCCACTTTTCACAACAGATACAGCGGCTGCCTTGAGAGCTTCTGAAAGTATGCTACCCTCGCCAGTCCTGTTGCTACCCTTTCTTATGGTTTATCCATCGGATTTCGCTTACAAATCCGCATTTGCAAATGTTTTAATTATGTTTTCTATGAAAGCTACAACTTATAAACTATAAAGAGGAAAGCTGACTTTATTTACTTTTCAACCAGTCAATGCAGATGTTGTCCTAAAAGGTATTGTTGGTGATGGTGAATATGGTTGTCCTCCCAGAACCAATAGTAACACATCATTCGAGCATATCTCATTTAGGGAGCTAGCAACAAGAGGATTTAGCAGAATGGATCTGACAGCAATTACATGTTGCGAGGAAAACAATATTCCTGGTTAGTCTCTTCTCGGCAGTTTTACAAATTTATCTCTCTCGCTCTGCAGTTTAGCATGATGAAATTTATCTGTGTTGCTTTGCAGTTGTAATCTTTAACATGTTGGAGCCTGGTAACATCTCCAGAGCAATTTGTGGAGATCAAATAGGTACCTTAGTTGACCAGTCAGGAAGGATCACATAAGTTCCATGAGGTTTATCATTGTGAGAACTTCTGGAGATGGTGCTACTCGCAGCGTCATTCGTATTCTTTGCTTGCATGGATTAGGTGCGTAGTTTGTCAGAGAGAAGCTTACCTTGATCTTCCTAGGATGCTTGTTGTGTACTGTGTTGTGGCGGCAATTATTATCATTAAGATAATATATGTCTGTATGTGATTTGTAGATTAATCGGAGGGCTTGGGCTTGTGTAAAGTGATTCATGGGTGCCCAGATCAGAATGTAGTGTTGTAATTTGTAACGTTGTTTGAGAGTAGTGTTGTATTTGAAAGAAGCTAGCCCTATTTCCTGTGTTAGCGCTCCTGACTTATCAGTTAGTAGTTACTACCTCTTTCTTTGTTGACTGATGGTGCGTGCACTAAGCCGTCCTAATGCCAAAAAAGAAAATGACAAGTCATTACATGCTGTTAACTACTGTAAATACAGTATCAGATTCTAGAAAGTGAGTGCATCACTTCTTTATCCGAAATCTGAATTGGGACAGCCAACCAATTGGGCCGTTTGGAAAAGGGATTTACAAATGCTTATGTATTCGAAACTGAAGATCTATCTTAAATTAGGGCAAATCTGAAATGGTTGTAGTCTGGATATGTCCTTGCCACTTGCAGGACCTGCCCATGCAATTTTTGTCGGTTGCTGTCATCCGGACCATTTCTTTCTTGATGATTTCTTGTAGGCACGAGAATGCTACACTAGCTAATTTACGCAATAGAAGATTGCAGCACCCACGTTTTTTCCGACTGAAACAGTTTTTAATACAGTACATAATATCAACCCACACACTGGAGTCTCGTCTATCCGAAGCTTCTGTAATACCTCCATGATCTTGTTGCCACTAAGAATTACTTCCTCCATTCTTTTTTTTTATCGCCGTTGACTTTAACCAATAACTTTGATCATTTATTTTATTCAAAAAAATATAAAAAATATTAAATATTTTGTTAGTATTTAATTTATTATTAAAGATTTTTAATCCTAATTTTTAATTTTATATATTCAAATTATTTTTTAATAAGACGAGCGGTTTAAATTTTCAGTCAAAATCAATAGCCACGAGTAAAAAAGAACAGAAAGAGTAACCGTAAAGCTCGCTGATTGCAAACAGCAGGCCTAAAGAGTAAAGATGCAGACTTCATTCCTGAAGTAACTGGGGGCTGGCCTACTACATGATCGGCCAGAACTGCATGAAGCTCAACCAGGCCGGTGTTTCTCCTTCTTTCCTTGAAGAAGCCTCCCTGATGGTGACTCCATTTGTTGCTCCGTTGGAGGGTGAAGAAACCTCCAAACCGAGAGTTGAGGACTTGGGGCAGAGAAAGAAGCTCCTGGACCCCAACTCCAGAACTCTCTCATTTGGGTCCAAACCTGCGCAACAGAAAAAATAACAATAATTGAGGGAAATTGAACTGTGAAAGCCCATTCACAAAGTTTGTTTGCTTAGTCGCAGCAGCTTGATTGGTAATGAAGTTTTGTTTTCTTCATATGTCTGGAAACTTGACCGTGAAGATCATAGATAGAGAGATGCAAATGCAAGGAACCAAGGAACGTACTCTCCAAGCTGAACTGCGAGTAGTGGAGGCCGAATGCGTCCGGGTCGGTCGCCGGCAGCGACGGGCGGCGTCCTTCCTTGACGTAGAGCCCCACGGCGGCCGCCACCAGGTCCGACACGCGCCACTCGGCGGACGCCATGACGTGCAGCGGCCACATGCTACGCTGCACCGACACGCTCACCAGCACCTTGCTCGGCATCCTCCTGCTCCTCCCCGGTTCTGCTGTCTCCTCCCCGCCGCCCAGCGAACCGGAACGCGACGACCCCACCGCCCTCATGCCGGCGAGCAGGTCCGGCTGCGTCTTGGGCCTCTGCTTCGGCAGCTGCCTCCGCTCCGCCGCGCGCCCGTGGAACGATGCCGACCGCTGCTGCCACGCCGCCGGTTCTTGCCTCTGCCAGCCGCCGCCGGTACCGGTACCGGAGCTGCTCGTGCTCTTCTCGCCGCGCGGCTGCGCCGGCATCCCCGTCTGTCGTCCTATGCAGGAGGACGACTTAACTCTTAGGAGAGCACGCGTTGGCGTGCCTTGCCTTCACGGACGTCGGTGGCGGCAAGAGGCGCAGCGACCGGACGACGACGAGGGCGTGCTGTCAACACACAGACACGGCATGCTGCTGCAGGCGCAGGCGGCAGCTGCTACTACGGCCACCATGCAAGTGCAAGAGCGCAAATAAGCAGCGGTTGCTAAATCGAAACTCTAGTAGTTCTAAACCAGCCAGCAGGAAGAGACTTGTCCTGGGCAAGCAAGTGCCGATGAAGGCACATACTTTAAAAGACCAACCCAAACTGACCATTAGCTCACCAATAATCGCATCATCAGACAGCTTGAGTGTTGAGACCGATTCCACTACCGGCGTGCGGTCGTCGCTTAATCCTGGAAGCTGGAATCTTTGAGACACTTCACGGAAACATCATCCATGCGTTATCGTTGCCTCGGAGCCACTAATCCACCTGCGCCAGGACGCCCCCCGAGAAAGCGAAACCGACGGATGGCGACCAGTGAACTCGCGAATCCGCGGCCTGTCCATTCGCAAATCTTTTAGTATTTTTCCAATTGACAGGTGCAGAGATTCCCACGGGATGGGCAGCTGATCACCCGTCGTGTGCGGAACTGGATCGTTTGTTTGTGCGGATTCAGCGTTGGTGAGCGGGGATCAAGGCGGAAAAGAAGAACGTGCAGGCAAGTAACACTAGTAAAAGCGAAAGGGGCGGGCGCGGTGGAGCTCGCTGACGCTACTGGGAGCGGGCGCTTTGACTGATGGCTGGCTGCGGGCTGCGGCACCGCGCTGCCGCCGCCGCCGACACGACAACCCAGCAAAAACAATGCGCACCACGCAAGATCTCCTGCCTTGTGGCGGCGACTCGTGCTCGTTCTGGCGATGCGTGCTTGTTTTGTTTCGAGTTAGGACTAACAAGAGCACAATCGAAGTAGTGTGATTGTTTTTTCTTTTTTTTGGGGAGTGGGGGGGGGGGGGGGGGGGGGTTGGATTGCGTACGTGAAGAACAGGCAAAATAGAGCAAAATTTGGACACAATTTCGTGACGTGCGACGGTGTGATCGAACGTCCAGTGCGCCTATCACTGCGAGAAGAAACCAATGTCACATGGGCCTCTACCTGTGGAGGAGATCCTGTGATAAAATCCATGTGATCGAGACAATTTGACGAGAAAAATTAATGCTTTCAGGTCAATGTGGCCAGAGAACTATTTTTTAGACTAATCTGGCGAGACAACTTGAGAAGCCAAAGATTGATTATTTATGTCGTGGTGTTTGGATCGGAAGCTCGATTTGGCTTTAGAGTCCAAAGGGCTTGCTTCTGCCATGTGAGTACATGGAATAGTTCCCTCGATCGCTGCTGTTGTATTTTTGTCAAATCCCGCATTTAACATGCTATCCTAATTTTAGTCAAACTGAACCTTAGATCGCAAGTATATAGTGAAAAATATATGGCGCTGAGACAAGTGTGCAACTTGACGACAGTATCTCTATCGTTTGATTGCTTTTTCACGAGTTGCACTGCACATGTAAGGAAGGACAATGACATACAACAGGCACTCGAAACAACTCATGCCCCTATCTGTCAATCTCTTCTTTTTTCTTAAATACATAGAAGAGCATTGTATCATTAATAGAGAGAAGAACGACTTTTGAGAAAAAAAAAAAGAACATCAACTCACTCTACACTCGGGGCCGAGCCATGTGTGCCAACATACTAATAAGAACAGAACACTGGTACATGAGTATCTGATCCATTCATCTATGTCACACTGATCTCAACCACCTAGACTGTTGCTGCTGGGCTATGGTGTTTGGGCTGGTTCGGGCTAACTGCCTACTGGGCCTGCCCCTTCAACTTCCTATCTACTCCGGACGTGTAAATACACAAGACGGGATGGCCGGAACGTGTAGCTAGCAGGCCGTGAGCACGGGCTGATACGAGGCCTGGTGTAGTGGGGGGCATAGGCACAACTATAATTAATAGCTTTCGCTCAAAAAAAAAAACTATAATTAATAGCTATGAAAACTATTGTTCGCAAGTGTACCAAGAACTCAAATGACGGCTAAGCCAGTATGTTACATTCTGGCCACGTCAGCAAAAAAGAAACAGAGACGAACCTTTCCCTTCTTACCAGCAGTTGCATAATGGAACTCCACAAGAAAAGGGCCGCTAGAATGCCAAAGAACAAAGAAAAGAGCTGCATAATGGGGGCGAATTATTTGGTAGTAACTCCCAACACTGTTTTTTCTGGTGATCCAAACCTCTAAAGATGGTATAATTCGCTAGTAACTAATGAATTATTAGTTGGATGTGATAAGCTAATAAATAATATTTACTACTCCGAAGTAGTGGAGGACAGTTAAAAGTTAAAAAAGACAAAGGTAAGTAGTTCATTAGCCATGTTTCAGACCATCAGAAATATAATTATACTCTCCGTTCTTTTTTGTGCGAGGCTGTTGACTTTAATCAATAACTTTAACCGTTCGTCTTATTAAAAAAATATAAAATATATCAAATTTTTTGTTAGGGTTAATTTATTATCGAAATTTTTTAAATCTTAATATTTAATTTTATACATTTGAACTAATTTTTTAAATAAGACAAACTATCAAAGTTTTTAGTCAAAGTCAATCGTGATAAGTCAAAAAATCAGAGAGAGCAGTAGATAATAATTACTTCTAATGGATCTGAAACTGAAGGAATAAAGTCTTAATGATACTCGCACATTTTTCTTCTGCTGTTGTTTCGGACGACCAGGCACAAAATGGAGAAACAGAAGACCAATCAACCTAAAGACTGTTGGTTGCACACGATTGGATAAACACCCACGAATTCGTTATTCATATATTGGAAGCATTTGGACTTTGGAGGTTTGGAGCTACAATGATAAGTACCTACTACTAGGTAGTATGCTCCAGCTGAGGAATCTGATAACTTTCATCGCTATATGTCGTATATACTACTACTCATGGTTTGCAGCACGTTTATTTGTTGTGTATATTTTTGTAATTTGAAGGTATATCACAGCTTCGACGGAGTTTCTGATTGACTCTTCCAGCAGGCTTTCGACCACAAACCTTTACATCTCCTCGTGCGCCTAGCCTCACAAACGATGAGTGCGCGTACGCCTCTCGCCGACCGCTCTCATCCCGGTCCCGGCCGGCGGGGTCCTCGTGCATGCTCTTCCTGGCCACTCTCCCGGGCTTTTCCCTTTTCGAGCTAGAGAGAAAGGGTAAGGCACCCACAGCAGGGAGAGCAGCCAAATGGACACGAGTGCATCGTCCACCATGTAACATGCTTCCCGTTTCGTTTCATTCGAAGCCGCCCGTTACGGTGTGTGATCCTCGGCAAATTTGTGTTTTTATTATATTGGAGTATTCTTCTTCGCACGGCCAGCTAACGATCGGCGCGCAGCATCAAATCAAGCTGGGTCCGACATCACCACCCAATATGCATCTTTCGAGAAGAGAAATGTTTTTGATTATATAGGAGTCCTTTTGTTCTCTCATGAAGCTAACCTTCATGAAATTCTCTTCTGTGTATGTCATCCTCGCTTCATGAAGTTTAATTCTCCGGGGTTTGGGAGCAGTTGCCGCCTTCCAAGTACTAGTACGTACTACTGACTTCACCGATTGTTTTCTTAATGAAAACACTAACTACTTAATAATTGTATAACCAACCCACCAGTGCTTGTATGTAAGTGTAAAGAAAGGTGTGAGGTGTCGTCGTCCACCTTACTGTACACTGCAGGCAGCCAACCACAAGGCTGTCAACACATGTACACTTCACGGCGGGGCCCCTTCCCCTTCGTTGCTCTCTTTTTTCTTCCTTTTTCCGTCTCGCTTTCAGCTTTCGTTGCGAATAATACCACTGTCCTATACTCTGAAAATTGAGTGGGGACTGCGACGACAGAGCAGAGCACTCTCGAACACCAGGAAACTGGACATCACGGGTCTGCATAACAAGAAAATTGTACTACTAGCGGAATTTGCAGTGTACGGTGCCATGTCCGGCGGTTGGTCTGGTCGGTCAGGGCCGTCCACACGAGCGCGCCACGTCTCGCCACGGTGGCCACTGGCCAGACGTGCGCGCGCAGGAGCAGGACAGGAGGCGCTTTGGCAGCTAACGGCACTTTGCCGCCTCCGCCGCCGCCGCTGCTGCTGTGCGCTGCGGCGGCGGCATATCTCATCTCCAGCAACAGTAGTACTTATAACGGTACTGGTTCCGGTGCGGCGTTTTCCTCGTCCTTCCCAGACCAGGGCGATCGACCGACCGACCGACCTCATCGATCAGGTCCTGAGGAAAACACGGGTCTTTCGGTCGCGTTCACTTGACGTTTCGCTCGGTCTGGAGTGGTGCGTTCGAACGCGCCACTCCAGCGGAGGAATGGCGGATGGCTTGCTTGACTCCAAGTCGACGGGATTTTCGCTTTAGTTTCATCATTAATGCCCGGATGTTTGCTTCGATGAAAACACTAAACACGTTGCTGATCAGAAGAGTACTGTAGTACGTAGGACGCGTACGTGTACCCCCAAATGACAATGACTACACCTGTCAGGAGGACCAACAAGACTGATGACTCGTACTACAACCAATGGTTCTCTGCTGGAGTCGAGTGAGGACGAGACTCATGTGACTGACAAACGACCACGAAAAACTTCGCAAATTCCTGAGACCTTTTTGTTGGAAGGGTTTTATTAGCGCCAGCACCTAACCTATACGGCAACGCTACAAGAGTTGTGTAGTAATTTTGTCCCCATTTTCCTGCAAGTTCAACTAATAATAAGAATGAATAAAACTAGAAAATAACACTCCATACAAAGTTAGAAGGGGTTCTCAGGTGGGTGCCCGGCGTTTTCAGTTCAGATAGCATCCATACTAGAAATCTTGAAAGAAACAAACTGAATCGCAAAACCTGAGCCTGTAAATTTTGTTACAAAGCATCTACAGCCATCCATGCTATAATTAAGTAGCTTCAGTTGACCTAAAACCGAAATAATCATGAAAGATCTTAATAACATTATGGGGAGATGTCATTCTTTCTTTCTTTCTTTTTTCACGATTGCACGTTTTTCATTAGGATAATGAAACTTCGGATAAAAAAAACAAGAACAAACACAACAACGTCAGTCACCAAGGCGGCGGCAACCTAAACAACAAAGTATGACAACTGATTGAAATCCGCTTCCCTGATCCAGCTTAGCTAATTCAGCAGCTATGAATCATTCTTTCTTTCACATGCAAAACATGGAAGGGAAAGGTTTGCTCTCGCGCTCCCTCACTATACATCATTCTCCTTCTTTGTGCGCTATAAATCATTCAGTATTTCTTATAAAAGATGGGTGAAATTTAAATATTCAAAACTAAGTTTTTTTTAAAATTAACATAGAAGTATAAGAGTTCCATTTCTAGCAAATAATAACAATAATAATAATAATAATAATTGCAAGCTTGATATTTTCAAGAATAAAAAGGGATGAAATAATTGGACACCTGGGAGAGCTGCCTGTCCCAACGGCTATGCTAGGTCCGAACCAAACTAGACCTCGATCTCTCTGGTCTTAGTCAAAGTCAAACTAATCCAAGTTTGAACACAGCCATACAAAAGAGAAAACATTCATTTGTATAATATCAAGTTGGATTGTTAGATATATATCATAAACTATATTTGTTCTATAAAATTAGTCCAACTTAGGTTAGTTAGATTTTGATCAATCAAGAATACAGAGAAAAGAACTCAATCAGTTAGTTTGATTTTGATCAATATAGAACTCCAATAGATCGACCACAAGCAGAACTGGCATCCATTGCAGTTGCAGGTGTCTCAAAGCTACTTGCCACTAGATCAATATTGGACATTTCATCATAATTTAGTTCCTTTTTTTTGTGAGGATTATCACAATCCAATTTCTTGGCCAGCCATAACCATTCAATGTTTTTTCCTCCGCGCTTGCTCAGCCAAGTCAAATTGGAACAGTCCCGTGAAATGTGCACACGTGCACCTCTAAGATTCAAAAAATGAAAAATCGAAGTACTAGTACTACAACTAAAACCTTATCGTTCAATTGTAAGGTGGAACCTCCTTCCGGGAAACAAAATACTATAATAGCAAGGTAGAAGCAATCAACATCATAGCACTATATCAGGCTAGCAGCCGGTTTGCCTTGTACAGTACTGGTAGTACAATTTCCCCACACTTCACACGTTTGCGAGGGAGGGAGGGAGGGGATAATAGTCTTCCGGTCGTTCCAAGAAGTCACGGCGAAAAGGGCACGCGGGCGCCGGAAACAGCCGAGGCGAAGCGAGGGGGGATGCACGGCACGTTCCCTTCCATTCCAACTTCCAAGCGGGCGCCTGGCCGCTGGAGTCTTGTGGATTGGGGGTTGGTTGGTGAAGTGGCGGAGATTAGTTTTGGCGGCTTGGCTTGGTGCTGACCCAACCAACTCCCTTCCCCCCCTTTCGTCGTCCGGCCGAGTCCAGACTCCAGAGAGCAAAGGCATCCGCCCATCGCACCACCAACCCCCCAAGCATCAGACACGACCACACTAATCCTGACCACCTATATATCGCACCGCACCGGCCCCTGTCCTCCTCAGCTTCTCGCTTTGAAGCTTCGTTCATCAAACTTACCCAGCGCGGTTCCTTGTACTCCAGTACCAACCGTCAGAGCACGAAGGCAAGAAACAGAGCCGAATTAGCTTCGCTGACCTGAGAGATACTAATTGGTTTTGCTGTCATGGCTGCTGCGAGTTTGATCAAGGCGCCTATTGGCCAGAATCCTAGGCTGGCGTGCCACGCCCCGGGGAGGGCCGGAGCAGGAGTGGTCCGGTGCTCGTTGCAGGGCGCTGTGGTCGGCGGCCGGACCGAGTGGCAGAGTAGCTGCGCGGTGCTCTCGAGCAAGGTGGCCGCCCTGGGTTCTCACTCCGCCGTCAACGGGCACGTCTCCTCCTCGCAGTCGCAGAACGGGGTGGCCCCGGTGCTGGACCTGGTCCCGGTGATCAACGGCGCCAACGGCAAGAACCTGCCGCAGCCGCTGCGCATCTCGGACCTGTCCCCGGCGCCGATGCACGGGTCGCAGCTGCGCGTGGCGTACCAGGGCGTGCCCGGCGCGTACAGCGAGAAGGCGGCCGGGAAGGCGTACCCGGGTTGCGACGCCATCCCGTGCGACCAGTTCGAGGTGGCGTTCCAGGCCGTGGAGCTGTGGGTGGCGGACCGCGCGGTGCTCCCCGTGGAGAACTCGCTGGGCGGCAGCATCCACCGCAACTACGACCTGCTGCTGCGCCACCGGCTTCACATCGTCGGCGAGGTGCAGCTTCCCGTCCACCACTGCCTGCTCGCGCTGCCGGGCGTCCGCATGGACCGCCTCACCCGCGTCATCAGCCACCCGCAGGCGCTGGCTCAGTGCGAGCACACGCTCACCGAGCTGGGCCTCAACGTCGTCCGCGAGGCGTTCGACGACACGGCGGGCGCCGCCGAGTACGTCGCCGCCAACGGGCTCCGCGACACGGCCGCCATCGCGTCGTCCCGCGCCGCCGAGCTGTACGGCATGGAGGTGCTCGCCGACGGAATCCAGGACGACTGCGGCAACGTGACCCGGTTCGTGATGCTCGCGCGCGAGCCCGTCGTGCCCCGCACCGACAGGCCCTTCAAGACCAGCATCGTCTTCGCACACGACAAGGAAGGCACCTCCGTGCTATTCAAGGTGCTGTCCGCCTTCGCGTTCCGCGACATCAGCCTCACCAAGATCGAGAGCAGGCCGCACCGGCACCGCCCCATCCGCCTCGTCGACGACGCCAACATCGGCACCGCCAAACACTTCGAGTACATGTTCTACGTCGACTTCCAGGCGTCCCTCGCCGAGCCGCGCGCGCAGAACGCGCTCGCCGAGGTCCAGGAGTTCACCTCCTTCCTCCGGGTGCTCGGGAGCTACCCCATGGACATGACGCCCATGACCGCCGGCTCCTCCTCTACCATCACCTCGTCCGACTCCTCCTCCTCGTCTTCTTCGTGATTGCTTCTCTCTCTAGACCTCCGAGCTCCGAGGACAATTTCGTCGAGTAGGGACGTTGTTCGTTTCTGGTCATGTCGTCCTACTCGATCAGTCATCCCTCGTTGCCGGGAGTAATTATTTTTTTGTTCTCTCTCTCTCTCTCTCTTACCTTGATAATTTTACGTGTAAGTGAAACTGTTACATTCCCAGCAAAAAATTCTTCTGCAACGGAAATACTAGTACTATACAAGTGTTGTCTCAAACTCTCATCAATGGAAACACACGCTTTTCTACCTCCAGAAGTTAAAACCTTTTTTTTTTTCTCAACCTCCAAATCCGAACTGTTAAAAACGGGTGGTAGGTGGCCGCGATTCGCGACATATTCCTCGTCGTCTTTCTTCTCGTTTCGCGTCCGATGCACGGCACCGTGCGTCATCCTCCAAATGCAACAATGGTCAGAGACTCGGCGAAAACCAGAAGAAAATGTGTTGATACGGTCAGAGTGCGCGTGCGAGCGTGCGCGCGCATTGGTTAATTATTTTTTCTTCAAAAGACGGGGGAGGTGAGCTACTCCGTCCTCTGATTAATTAAAAGTTAAATTAACAGCACACGAGATGTCTCTCAATTCTCATTGTCTCACATGTTTTTGGTGGGACATTTGATAATCACGATCGTCTGATTGAATCTTTCCCTAATAAACAGCGACGTCCCACCTGTGCCCGCGACGAAAGCCGGCCCCCGTGCTGTCCAAGTCCACCCGCAGCCACAGACTGCTTAGCCACAGTATAAGGAGCACATATGTATGTGGCATCCTTCTAGTAGTATCTTAATATATTTCAAAAGGTTAGAACGACAAATAAGAATAGAACCATAAAAAAATACGAATGAGTACGATTGAGGAGTGCATATGAAAGTTGAGCTATAACCTACTACTGCATTACGTAATGCCTAGTACCTATTATTTAAAATTTTTGAAGATTAAAAAAGCAACCGTGTCCGTTCTTAAGAACACAAATCGCCACACGTTAATCCGACAAAAGGCAAAGATATGTACGCCATTGATTTGGAGCAGTCCCCATATATACGAAATTGACCTAAACATGTATCCTACACAGCCACCCATTTTGACTCTCAAGGCCACAAATTACCACGTTCATCAAGAAAAAAAATGCACTTTTTTCAGGCCCAAAGCAAGCGGGAGAAGCCAACCACCTAGAAAATGACAGGGAGTGGTTATAAAGAAAATTGTGGTTGCAAATGCATTACTTTTCACATTACAAAAATGTGTACTTCATTTTTCTTACGGAGGTATCATCACCATTTATTTATTATATATTCGTCTGGAACGTTGATGAGTATACCTATCAGAAGTCCAAAAACTGTAGGTCGTCGTTGTAGGTGTGCGTGTAGCTTCGCTTGTGAAAATGGGATAGTCAAAGTCAATCCACATCATATCAGCTAGTATGTTAGTAAGATCTAAATATACATTTTCTAACAGCATGGAAAAACTGCATTTAAAACTACAGTATATTCTACTAATATTTTGTTTGAGCCAAAAAAAGAAAACCTACATTCTATCGCGGGCCGCCGTAAGGCCGAGGAAAGTGCGGCCATCAGTGCAAATAAATGGTAGGCCTTCTGATGGGCTGCGATGATGGGCTGGCTTCAGTATAGTTTTCGCTCGCGCATACTTATCGTCTACGCCCAACGACAGCGTCACCATTTGCAAACCCAGCATGTTTGCTTTGTTTCTACGTGCTTCCGACCAATTTCAGTGTTTCTCGACGAGATGATCCCTGATTTAGAATGAGACACGGATCAAGTATATAGTACCTATATCTTTAACATATTGCATGCCGTGAACTTTACAGACAAATAAACTGAAAACAAAAAATCTTTTTGGCGCACTAGCACGTGAATCATTGTGCGCAGAGTAAGTATAGGTTTGGGTCCGTCACTGTGACGCGTGTCATGTTTGGCTGCTCGCTCGACTAGTCCCGTCTTTGCAGTTAAGCTGTCGTAAAAAATCTACGGATCTGTCAAATACAGTAAGCTGTACTTAGTACAGTTTTGCACGGCTTGCTTTATCAGCGGGCAGGGCAATCTCGACGACTGGCATCTTTTCTAGAAATGGTATACTAGTGACTATTAGTGGTATCACACATCAATCTGCATTTGTGCCGCGTGTCAAAAGTAGCACCAAAACTTGCTGGATGTCTCTTCCACCACCACCAGTCCACCATCTCCTTGCATTCCTTCTACTAAATCAGATAACAACAAATTATCTTCCCAACAACTTAACCCACCATTAATATCGTCGCTGTGCGCTGTAGACTGATGCCAAGTAAAATCCAATCTCTATTACACAAAATCTCAAAAATAAACAAGTGCCGTTTTTATGTCGTCCTTGGGATTGCTCTGGCTCTGGTTGCTGCCATTTTTCAGAATGTGACTGCTTCATTTGGCATCTGTTGATACCATTATTAATTATTTACTGACAGACTAAGTCCCGTTTTTTGATGGGTTCCTGCGTGGTCCCACGAGCTGTGCGTGCACGCAGCGCTGGGTTTTAATATCCATCTCGTTGTACAAAAAGAGACAAGAAAACAAAGTACAATGACGGAAAAGAAATGGAGGTTAGTTGAGGTACAGTACCGCACAGAGTGGAAACAAGGAACATGCGTCAGCTTGTAAGCTACTACTACTAGCCCCAAATTTTAATCTGCCGTCGAGAGACTGGTCATTAGTCAATGATTCTAGTAGATCGATCAAGAAAGGAGGATCGGAGGGACCAGCTCTGGGCAAACGGTAGGGCTGTATGGTACTTGAATCCGAAACTTCGTCTTGAAGTGCCTCTGTATGGTTATGGCGTGACGATGCTCCTACGAAAGTTTTTGTATGGTTGTTTGTTACACACGCACACACCAGTATCGCATGGACCAACGCCCCGCCCGGCCGAGCCGTGCCGCTCGCATGGACGGTTTTGGCGCCTCTGCTGTCTGCTCCGAACGCCTAACGAGCCTCTCCTCGTCGCCCGCTTTTTGTTTACCACGAGCGGAGCGCCACCTGCGTAGCGAAAAACGTGAGGCGTGCAAGGTTCATGCTTCCTGTAGCTATGGCCTGTGGGAGAGAAAGAGTAGGACGTGCTGGCCACCAACCCCAAAGTTTTTCAATGTTGGGACGACAAGGAGGAACGCTACTAATTGCTAGAAAACAGAATTCCTTTTGGTCGATGAGTCGTACTACATAACTACTCCATTCACTTTGGAAAAGAAATTTGTTTAAGAAAAGAACAATAACACAGTCTTTAAAATATAACTTTGACTCTAATTTTTTATAAAAATATTGATTAAAAAATGATATATATATATATATATAATTTTATGAAGTTATTTTTAAAGATAAATCTATTTATATGATTTTTATCTTTTTAAACCTAATAACTTAAAAATTATTTATAATTTATATTTTTAATATTTAACCAAAACTTTATTCTAAACAAGTTTTTTTATCAACCTAGAGAAAGTAGCTATGACTTAGAATCTGTGCCGTGCCTGCTTGAGGACGACGCTTTCATGCTCCGCTCGTGCAGCAGCATCTTTGGGTATTGGGTACGTGTTCAGCCGGAGCAAGTACTCCACCGTTTGCAGCGGGTGTACCGGTGCGCACACGCACTCGATCGAGCTGTTCCGATAGCCTGTGCTGTGCGGCTGTGCCTGTCACTGGCAATCTGATACTGCACGTTTCGTATCAGAAACTGAAGGAAAGAACCTCATGTCCAATCGCAATCGCACGGGCGGCGCAGCTGTTTCGGTTCGTTTCGATTGGCGCGGCCGCCGCCGTCCACCGGCTTCCCCCGCTGTTGGTGTCCTGGGCCACAAGCAACAGCGCCGCTTCCGTCTTGATTATGGGGGTACCACTTACCACCACAGGGCGGCACAGCACCAGCGCCTTATTGGGGCTGGGAGGACGCGACGGGCCCGAGATCTGCAGCACAGTTTCCGGGTTCGTGAAGCGGGCGCACATGCGCGTCGGGCGTCGGGACCGGGAGCCCCAGGGGAGAGAAGGTTATATATAATCAGTAGGAGCCTGGCTCCTCCTGTTTCATCAAAAAAAAAAAAAAAAAGGGGAGAGAAGGTTCGGCGCTGAAGAATCAATCTCTCTTGGTTCGTGGCCGATGCGGGCGGTTTGCCGCGCCCGGTGCAGGGGCTGGATGGGCACGCGCGGCGGAACGGCGGCGCGCCGAGAGCACCGGGCTGGCGGGTGGAGACGGCGTGACGACCATGCGCGCTTGGTTCGGCAGATGCAGGTCCCCGGCAGGCGGCCTGTTTTGGTTGCCAGCTTTTACTAGACTTATTGGCACCTCTCGGGTGCGGGCTCTGTCTGGCTCGTGTCAGTGACCTCGTCACGGCGCCCAGGCCCGTTCGTGTCAGTACGCTGATGTACCGTGGTCCTCGCGGGAACTCGTCAGGCGGAATCAAGACTTGCTTGCTATACAGCCGTCAACCAAAGGCGTTTTAAAGACAAGACGTAACCGTCGCAGCACACACACAACACGATGGCTTGCAAATTGCAAACGCATAGTATAGGTGCCGTATCCGTTATGGACTGGACTGGTATGGTAGCCCCCATGCAATAGCCCCTGACAGCTAGTCTAGTTAGTGTAGTACTCGTCGCTACCCAGGTGAGAGAGATCTCACGCGTCGCTTTCGATCAGATCCAACGGTTCGCACGAGCAACAACCTGCCTCGTGCGCTGCTCCTGCTGCGGGGATGTGATCTCCTTCACTCCTTTCCTTCTTTCAGCCGCCGCCCCGTGCGCGCTGCAGCACCCTCCCAGCAGGGATGGTCGTCTCGTTTCTACCAAGTGCTATAGCTTTTGATGCTGCAGGTGCTGGCCGTTTCGTTTGGGAAGTTTCAGTAAAGGTGCAGTAGAGGAAAAGATGCGTTTCTTTCCCCCACGCCTCTCT
Organism: Oropetium thomaeum; assembly: GCA_001182835.1. Lineage (NCBI taxonomy): Eukaryota > Viridiplantae > Streptophyta > Magnoliopsida > Poales > Poaceae > Oropetium > Oropetium thomaeum. The sequence goes on along the minus strand of LFJQ01000006.1, from coordinate 1,116,313 downwards.
CTCCCTCTCTCCCCCTCCCTATATACAGTTACAGTTACAGATTAGGCAAGGAAAGGCGGGAGGTAATTGGGGCATTAGTTTAGCACTCGTTCCGTTCACTCTAGGGAACCCAAAACAAAGATCATGGGAGAATGAGATGCACATACTTATAAGATTTGCCTGCCTCGGGTGCACCAGTGGAATTTGTGCTCCCATCCATTTGGTGGAAGGGGAATTAAAGGGAACAGTAAGCCTGCGGTGTCAGCACAGCAGCACAGGAACGGGCCGGGGCGAGGAGGAACGGGAGAGATTAAGCGGGATACCTACCTTGTTAGCGCCAGCCTATTGCCTGTCAGGCTTCCCAATTAAGCGATACCTTTTCTCCTGCGATTACCGAACCATCGCCCTCCTTCCTATAGCTGCTTTCCCGTCGATCACTCTTCTTCTCTGTCCTAATGCCCATCGCCATCAGCATAATGCCGCTGCCGTTGCGGTCCGCAAAGCCGTCCCAGCACGCCCGCCCCGGTGGTGGCGAGTGGTAGGCGGCCCGAGAATTCCAACGTACGGGAGGGAAGAGGAGAGAAGAGGAGAGGAGATCGAGTGAGTTCATCGAGGGGGCATATGAAGGATATGGTCTCCTGCTTCAGCGAGCACGCGGTGCGGATCTCCGACGTCGCCTGCTCCGGAGGCGCCAATGCGGCGGCGGAGGTCGGGGGAGTAACGGCGCCCAGCGCGGTGACCACCGTGTACCGTTCCCGGCTCGCGGCGTCCGGGAAGGACCTGCTCATCGACGTCACGTGGTCGCGGTCGCCCCACGGCCCGGCGCTGTCCGTCGCGGTCCACGAGCCCAGCGCCGCCCTGCCGCGACACCACCGAGGAGCGCCGCCGCCCGCAGCGGCGCCGAGGCACCTCCACAACAAGAAGGGCAGCGGGACGTTCACCGCGGGCAGCTGCGTGGTGGGCGTGTTCTGGGACTTCGCCGCCGCGCGGTACGGCGGCGGCGGGCCCGAGCCCGTCTCCGGGTTCTACGTCGCCGTCGTCGCCGACGCCGAGTTCGTGCTCCTGCTGGGCGACCTCAGCCGCGCGTACGTGGAGCGGCTGCACGGCGGGATCCCGATCGTTGCCAGGTCCCGGGTCGCGCGCCGCCGGGAGCGGTTCGTCGTCGGGTGCGGGTGCGGCGGGCGCTGGTCCACGCGCGCGCGCTTCTCGGAGTCCGGCGCGGAGCACGATATCGGCGTCGCGCTGCTGGACGGCAGCGGCAACAGCTCTGAGGGGTGGGTCACCGTCGACGGCCGCAAGGTGGTGCAGCTCCGCCGCCTGCGGTGGAACTTCCGCGGCAGCCACACCATCTTCGTCGACGGCGGCGCGCCCGTGGACGTGACGTGGGACCTGCACGGCTGGCTCTTCCAAGCGCCGGGCGCCGCCGAGCCACACCATCACGCGCCTTCCTCTTCCTCCTCCTCCTGCGCCGCCGTGTTCACGTTCCAGACGCGTGGCGTGTCGGAGCCGAGGCTGTGGACGGAGGACGACGATTACTACACTGACGACGGCGAGCAAGACAAGCAGCCCGCGAGCGGCCGGCGACAGAAGCCGGCGGTATCTGGGCAGGGGTTCTGCCTGCTGATCCAAGGCTTCAAGGGCTTTTCCAAGAGCACTTAACCTGTACATGCCGTTAATATTGTTTTTCTTTTTCTGTTCCCATTCTTCTTCTTCTTGCTTGGTAGTATGCTTGAAACTGACTAGGATCGACATGCTGCTTGATTGACTCTTGTTGATGAATCCGATAGTACATGACAAGGGTGTGATTGTGAATGGTAGGAATAGAGCCAGAAGGGAGGTTGACACAAAGAAAGATATGCTTTCGTTTCGGTTTGCTTTGTCGTCACTGTGCTGATTTCGTAGTACATTACTGTATCAGCGTTCTGCTAGACATCAGAAATACAACAAAGGTTGCATTTTTTTGTTTTATTTTCAGAACATGGTTCATCATGCCAGGGAGTTGCTATTTTTTGTTGGAACAGTATTTATTTTACTTTTTTGAGAAATTTTGTTGGAATAGTTGAGACCTAGAGAATGTCTCTCTCCGTGTTGGTACTCGAGGAAATCCTCATAATCAGCTCAAATGCACAGTATCTGAAGTCCAAGTATAGGTACTTATAAACATTCAGGCCTCTAAAAGAAAAAAAACATGGACTTAGTTTCTTTTAGAAAAGAACATCATGTTCTTGATTGTGGAGATATGGACCAAGCCACTTTCAGTATGGTGTTGGTGCCGCACAATTGCAGTCATTTTCTTATAAAGATGTACACATCCATAGCCATCATAGATGTTGATTGCTCATTTTGTAAGTGCATATGGGCACAGCTGAATAAGCCATATTGTACAATGATGATGGCTTCATAACAGTATATCAACATAAAAGAAAACATGCTTGATTACAGTATTATACACAGACTGCTTCCCACAAATATAATCAAGCTATGAAAAAAGCCCCATGTGCATCCGCGAAAAATAAAATCGCCATGGTAGCAGGTGTTTGTATTCGTAAGAAGATAGAATGCACAATACCACCCCGGCCTACTTTCAATAGGCCTGTTGGGCTGAAATCGTGCATGATAAAGTTTCTAAGCATCATTGACTTAATCTTTTCAAACAGGATTGTTTTATAGCGAGATAGTACAGTCACATTGTTGATTTTTCGATTAGTAGTCTGAACATTCGTTCCGAATAGAACAGTGGATTCACGACCAATTGTAATTGTACTCTTGTATCTATTTATTGGTTTTCCCTTTTCTGTACACTTTTCATAGCTCGGGTCCAAAAGGACACTCTGTTCCGAGGTCTCACACTCCCTGTTGGTGTTGGTGCTGACTTTTCTCTGGCATCTTTTCCAAGTAATTTACCAACCGACCTTAAGCCACAGACATACTACTAGCTTTTATGCAAAACTTGCTTTAATAAGGACGATATGTTACTTGTCTGTCAGGTCAAATGGGTGGAAATGCCCGGACATTCTTAATAAATTGCGCAACTGTAAAAGCATGCACTTAATAAAGCTGTAATCCTGTCACCACGAAGGATACTTAGACACTGCGTGCAATATCCAATCTTCAGAGTGTCAGCCGTAGATGCTCCAATTCGTGATCAACACGACCTCTCTAGTGGTGCATTGCCTGGTTGAGAAGCATAAATAGCATCTGCAAAAGGATTTGATAAACATAGTTAAGCATATACTTGTTCAACATAGAGAGCAACTATAAATCACAACGCATTCACTACAGAACGATAATATGCTAATCACGTAGGGACCGACAGTTTTGAAAGGGTCCAAACTCGTTCACTATAGCTTGCAGTGTGTTTTTTAAAACAAAAATTAGATGACTCTAGATGTTTTTAGTCAATTGCAAAAGCCGTCGTGACTGAAAATGACCTCTGTCGGCAAGAATCATGCCCCGTCGCACCAGATGTGCTAACGTCAAATATGTCTATTGATCATAGTGACCCGTCCAAGAATGACCTCTGTAGGCGACATTCATAATTTGTAAAATCTTTCTAAAACGTAAGCTCAGGAATGTTCCAAAGCATTAAGGATAATTATCATCTACTACAATTGTCTTATTTTTGTCTATAGTAGGTTCGAATATATGTCTTAGTTGCTCTATTGCACCTCAACGTATGGAATGGGCTTCTGTACCCGCGCCTCCATTCCATTGGGAATTTCAGCTGATAGAAATTGATTGTGAACTTAATTATCATCTAAGGGTTGTGAACTTGATTGAAATGATCCTCTAATTTTAGCTGATTGAAAATTAGACAGTCCTATAATAATCTGACATTTCATTAGTTGCTCTATTGCACCTCAACGTGGAATGGGCTTGCGACGCACGCGCACGGCTCAGGAGGACGGCGGGTCAGTGAGTTGAATGTTGATGGATGGACCCGCTGCTCAGCTTCGGTTTGCGACTATTGGTCCCAAAACCCCGGTACTCGTCACTGGTTAAATGGTGCTTCTAGGCTTCTTTCACGGCCATCGGTGAATGTGTTGCCGGCCACTATGGCGCCCAGCTGTAGAGTACTAGTAGAAGATTGCCGGTGGGCCTGTGGTACTAGTTATACGAGCTCTGCTGGACATACCAGTCTTGCTAGTAATAGGGTTTCAACAAAGACCCACTAGGGTACCGCTAACTAGCTCATGATGAGACCCGCCTTGCAGGCTCGTTGAACTCATCGTTTCCGTCAACGGGTAGTCGAGATAATACTCTCTCAAACAAACTAAAATACACACGGCCATCAAAATTTGGTGGTAAAGCAAATGAAACGAACTAAATGTTTGACGTATAAGTGTAACTACCCTTAATTAAGAACCCACTTTTTTTGCATTATATGTACTTCTCATCCGTACCGGGCATATGCCCTGTAGAGCCCTGCAAATTAGTTCGTGCACCTAATAAGACGACCAACAACACGAACAGTCTTTCATTCGTTCACGTACCCCGTCACCACCGGACTGGTCACAACACAGAACGAGAGGTGAACGCGCCAACGACTGGGCGCATCGATCGTGCCATGAAGACGCCCCTCGCTCGCGAGTGGCAAACCGGAAGCGGAGCGCAGGGGGGCCACAGAAGTTGGCCGCAAAGGGAAGCGAGAATCGACGCGCCGGCCGCCCCTGGTAATGGTAAGCATTCCAGCTCGCCGCCTACTACTAGGCTAGTACCCAGCTGGCGCCGCTTCGCGTGGCTTCATAGGAATGGACCGCCCCTCGATCCGTCCGTGTCGAGGGATGGCCAGCTTCTAGAACCGGTCGGGCGGGGCCAGCGCACAGCGGGCGAGCTTGACGACACGACGAGACAACGGAACCGGAGGAGCCGGCGGCCGCGCTGCCGGAAAACAAACACCACCGTACCGCGCGTCCCCGTCCGGATCCGCCTGCCCCCGCGCGCCCCTTCCCATTCCTTGCTGAGATTCGATTCGAGCTTCTCTACCACTTCTTCTCCTACCACTCTGTACGCACGCACGTCGCGATAGTGGAGTCCTGTACGACGACGACGGCGCCCTTCAATGCTTCTCATGGCCATACATGATGGATGATAATGTCGACTAATTTCGGGGTACTCCTACACTCCACTAATAATAACGAAGTGTGCACGGGAGAAGCGGGACAGCAGCAGAGTACATATGCCGCCACGCTGTTTAACTCGCAGCTTCTTTAGATCTCGCAACCCGCTGCTGATGCGAAGGGAAGAAAGGGACGGATGAGTTAGTGCTCCTTGCCATCTTTGGATTGGAGGGGGGGAAATCCCTAAATCCTCTGTGCGTGTGTGTGTTTTGAAATTGAACGATTTCTATGAAATTGCTATATGATTGCCGTAAAGTTCCCTCGATTCAAAGAAGCCTTTTTGTGTATAATCCTATTCATCTTAGTAGATGTGACAAAAGGAAATCAATCAAACCTCTTTGTGTGTTTGCTTGATCTGCATTTACTACAAGTAATTAATCCGGTCAATACGGGAAGGTATTATTGTGAATTTATGATGTCAACAAGGTAGCTTTTTAGCTGTAGACAGAAGAAGTGACGATCGATGGCAAGTGGGATTACCGAGACATGACTTTGTTTATCAGTGGTATTATATATACGAAATTCTCTTATTTTCTTGCTGTATATTGCTGGACACTATATTGTGTGCTTCAAACAACGCAAATATTGTGTGGTAGTAGTACTCAATTTACCGACTTTATTCTTTTTTCGAAACACCCAATTTGCAGTCTGTAAAAAGGGAATTTGGTTATCGACATGTAGTAGTTGTAATTTTCTTGTACGGCTTGAGTAAGTGGGTTCATAACTTGGAAGGATATAATGATCTCAAAACCTCTTCGCTCTTTCTTACGAACTTGCTTAATTTTGTTAAGAGTGTTGCACATCACCCAACCCATTCTGCCATTCATGACAGATTTTGCAAACAAGACAAACCAAACCACAGCAGTATCGTACCACACCCTGCAGGTAGACAGACCAGCTGGTAGAGAGTCGTGTAGCCGGTACTACCTCTTACGACTACAGTTACTTAGAGCATCCGCAATGAAGAAATAAAGTCGGTAGTAAGGAGTAAAAAAATCATACAAGTTGGCGGTGAATATTATGAGAGTCGGTAGTAAATAAAACCAGATTATAGTGCTATTATCAGGAAGCAAGAATAAAAAATTATTTTTTACTCTTTTTTTTTATTGCTGCGTTCTTTCAGTCACACAAATCATCCCAACATATATGAGATGAGGAGTGATGAGTCCCATAACAATAATAAATATTATGACAATTTAAATAATTACTATCAATTTATTGTTAGGCTCCGCCTTGATGCCAAAAGTGGGTAGTAACCATTGCTTTTGCCCTACGTAAGCTATCTTTGCTTGCTCGTTTGAACAGTCCGGTGCAGGTGACTGCATAGAGGATATCAGGGCCAGCACGATCGAAGTGCAGCTACAGTGCGCAGTCTGCCGCGCCGGCGATCGCCATTATTGAATGCCCCAACAACATTTTACAGCTCCCATTTATTCGGCTCCGTTCTTCAGGCTCCAGCCAGCAGCCACCTCCTCTCTTCCACTGTCACAGCCCCACTCCACCAGTTCGCTATATCTAGCTGCGGCTTACGCACACTGACTGCTCCAACCAATTCGTGAAATCGAGATCGATCGTCAAGGGCTCGCATTTATCGTCACGTCCATGTCCATGCAGGAGCCGACACGCGGTGCCGACGCGATGCCGGTGTCGTTCCTGCTGCTCGCCGCGTTCACGGCGGCCGTGGCGACCGCCGTGGTGGCCGTCGCGGTGGCTGTGGCGAGGTACAAGATGCGGTACAGGGGCCTGCGGCTCCCGCCGGGCCCGCCCGGGTGGCCCGTAGTCGGGAACCTCTTCCAGGTAGCCTTCTCCAGGAAGCTGTTCATCCACTACATCCGAGACCTGCGTCAGCTGTACGGGCCCATCCTGACGCTGCGCATGGGCGAGCGCACGCTGGTGGTGATCAGCAGCGCGGAGCTGGCGCACGAGGCGCTGGTCGAGAAGGGCGCGGAGTTCGCGAGCCGGCCGCGCGAGAACACGACGCGCAACATCTTCTCGTGCGACAAGTTCACCGTGAACTCGGCGGTGTACGGGCCCGAGTGGCGCGCCCTGCGGCGCAACATGGTGTCCGGGATGCTGAGCACGTCGCGGCTCCGCGAGTTCCGGCGCGCCCGGATGCGCGCCATGGATCGGTTCGTGGCGCGGATGCGCGCCGAGGCGGAGGCGGCGGGCGACGGGTCCGTGTGGGTGCTCCGTAACGCCCGGTTCGCCGTGTTCTGCATCCTGCTGGACATGACGTTCGGGCTGCTGGACCTCGACGAGGAGAGCATCGTCCGCGTGGACGCCGTCATGAAGCGCGTGCTGCTGGCCACCGCCGTGCGCATGGACGACTACCTCCCGTTCCTCCGGCCCTTCTTCTGGCGGCAGCAGCGCCGCGCGCTCGCCGTGCGGCGCGAGCAGGTCGACACGCTGCTCCCGCTCATCAACCGGCGCCGGGCCTTGCTCCGCGCCATGACGACGACGTCGGGCTCGGGGGGCTCCCCGCCGCCCGACCCCAACGTCGTCGCGCCGTTCTCGTACCTCGACTCCGTCCTCGACCTCCGCGTCGACGGCCGCGACAACATCGCCGACGACGACGAGGTGCTGGTCACGCTCTGCGCGGAGCTGATCAACGCCGGCACCGACACCACGGCCACCGCCATCGAGTGGGCCATGGCGCGCATCGTGGACAGCCCGTCCGTGCAGGCCCGGCTGCACGCCGAGATCATGCAGCAAGTCGGCGACGCGCGGCCCGTCGACGACAGGGACACCGAGGCCATGCCGTACCTGCAGGCCTTCGTCAAGGAGCTGCTCCGGAAGCACCCGCCCACGTACTTCTCCCTCACCCACGCCGCCGTCCGCCCGGGTAGCAAGCTAGCCGGCTACGACGTGCCCGCCGATGCGAACCTGGACATCTTCCTCCCGACCATCTCCGAGGACCCCAAGCTCTGGGACCGGCCCACGGAGTTCGACCCGGACAGGTTCCTCTCCGGCGGCGAGACGGCGGACATGACGGGGTCCGCGGGGATCCGAATGATCCCGTTCGGCGCCGGACGGAGGATCTGCCCGGGCCTCGCCATGGGGACCACGCACGTCGCGCTCATGGTCGCGCGCATGGTGCAGGCGTTCGAGTGGAGCGCGCACCCGTCGCAGCCCAAGCTGGACTTCAGGGACAAGGTCGAGTTCACCGTGGTCATGGAAAGGCCGCTGCTCACCGCGGTGAAGCCACGGAACCTATTCTTCTGACGATGATCGTCAATGCGCGTGTGTGCATGCATGTCGACGTGGCAGCTGTGTGCGTCGTTGTCTCGATCGGCAGACACTAGATGATGGGCGCCAGTGCTAGCTGCCATTCTTGATGATTTCCGTTCGGCGCGCAAACTACGGTGCGTGTGTGTACGTACAGGTACCGGCTAATAATAAGCTACTGCAGAACTGCTACTTTGAAGTCGTTCATGAGAGTTATGGACGTCAACATATGTTTGCGTGTGCGTCTGATATATCTAATCATTTGTATGATGATGTCGTAGCTAGCTAGCTGCAGAGATAAGAGTTAACGTAGTTGAAGAATGAAGCGTTTTACTATATACGTAACTATTTGCAGCCGCCGTCGGTCGACGATCAGCATGGACAACGTTCCCGATTATTTTCTTCAAATCTTCTTGTTATCTTTTCATGATATGGGTATTAATATTAATAGGGTATACATGTGGTGTACGGTACCGTGGCATCGTGTGTCAATATGTTCGTACATGTTATCTTTTTCATATTGTTCGTACATATGGAACAACATGCATGACCTTTCATTTCTTACTACTTTATATACTTGCGTACGTCAAGGCGTAGTACGTTACTGATACAATTCAAAGTCCAACTTCTATTAGTTAGATCCAGGGTACGAGCTAGTACACGTCCAAACTATCAAAACAGACGGTCCACACACACTCTGGGTAAATGCAAAGTCCAGGCCACGATTTTTTTTTTGGGGGTGATTGATTAGATATTCATCAATTAGTTCATAAAGTACGCAATAACTAGTACTGTACGAATCACCATTTGCTTTTTAAATTATTGTTGCTATGATAATAGTTGAAATTTATTTTAAATTAGATTTATCGTTCTCATATAAACTTCACTTTGAGTACGGAGGAAGTGAACATTTACCATTCTCAGCTTTACGCCTGAGCTTAAGATAAAATTGGATTATAGTTATGTGACACGCGCCAAAAATATATTTGACTCCGTTGTCTTTTAAGCATCCTCTTTAACCATGTATTTTATTTTTTTAAAAAAAGTTCAAGTGTGCGAATTATATATCCTGTTTCCTTTGTAAAAAAAAAGAAAAAAAGGAATTATATGTCATGTTTTAAATACTTCGTTGATAAAACAAACCATAACAAAGATACGTTAAAAGTCAACAGCACAAAATATTTTCAAACGGAAAGAGTATGGATCAATAATAATTCGTTGGAAATTAAAACTTTAGTAGATGGAATAATAAAGTTTTTAGTTCCCGTTAACTAACTCATCAGCAAAATGAATAGCATTTATTGGCACGCATCAAAGACTAATCTCGCTTCTCACACACTCCGAACAAGTGGTAGGTACCCTCTTGCTGTGCAGAAGCAGAAGGAAAGGATATTTCCTCTATAGTACATACTCTAGATATGGCACCTACCGCCAGCATCATAGTTGTGCCTTTCTTGGCAGATGAGTTTACAATCAAGGGACGATCCTGACTAAGCGATCAGTCTAATCACAAACAACAAACAAGCGGCGCACAAATTCCACACAATCAGTAGAGTAGAGGACCCTTCTACTCTCGCTGATGACAACTGGTTGCTTCAAACTATTGCCTCTGCATAACACAACTCCCAAGCGCGTAATACTATTAGCTAGGCATTCATATATCTACCATCTTTATCAACATCTTGACATGGTTAGTAGTACTACTTGTACGCTACTCCTGTACACGTACGTACAATCGCTCCCTGTGGCAACCATATATTCAAGCAGGCACAATGAGGCGAGAAATTCAGAACAGTAGTGAATGATCACTGTGCACGTACTACCTCTTATAATTAAAGGAGATCAGTGTAGCCAATCATAGCAGTGTGTTGAAAGTTGGAGGTCCTGCGGCCAGATTGCCAGGCCTCTCGAAAACGAATCGAGAACCAAGAAGCTGATCCTCCTAAAAATACATGTGACATTGTCTTCTATGCTTGTGGTTTTATGTTTTATTGGGCAGGACTCTTCCCTGATGACATGCAGTGGTCACAGCGGGTGCCGAGGCCGTGATGCAGGCCGTGCTGACTGTGATGAAGCGGCAACAAGGCGCTGCTGCGCGGCTGGAAATTACCGATGGAAATAGCGGAAGTAATACGGCAACTGATGATGCTGGACAGACTTAAAATGGATCCATACTTATTAGTTCCCATATGCTCCTTTATGCTCTGGTTTATGTCATGTTGTAGTATTAAACTCTCTTTTCTTTTGTAATAGATAGTTAGTATGTTGTCTCTTTTCCTCCCTCTCAATTAGGAGTCCGACTCAGAATTGTAATTGGGGGTGATGCTAGCAGTAGGTTCCTTCTTGCTATACTTGAACAAAAACTTTTGTACTGTTTTGTTGGACCCCCGTTTTGTTTGGGATGGGGACGGGATAATCTCAGTTCAAAAAAAAGAAGCTGATCGACCCAGCTCTTTAATTTGACAGATAAAACCAACCTAGTGGTAGATGCTTGCTTGACTGTCTTTTGTACTGATCTAGACAAACATCGCAGCCACTTCCTCCTCTGCATCTTTGATCGGAGCCCACCGCGATCAGGGGCGGACAGACCGTCAAACCTAACAAGGACCGTCTCTTCATCATCAGGGTTAGTAGTGGAGCTTTAGGACGGCACAGGAGAAGGCCGTGCACAGTTTTGTGTTTAATAACTTATCACAGTTCTGGTTGGAGTAAAACTTCGGCCAATGAAGCAGGCGGCGGCATCAGTACTGTAGTACTTTCTCCATGCCTGACTGAACAGAGTATGGGGACAAGTACATGTCCGTTCTGCGAACAGCTCCGTGGATTTGAGTCCTCTGAACTTCTGAAGACGGAAGCTAGTACTAGTAACAGTATCCGTTGTGGCTAATGAATGCATCCAAGTCGGTTCCAAGTGGTAGCTGGATGGCCCAATTTTTTAAGAAAAAGAAGAGGAAATCGGAAAGGTTTTTCTCCTCTGGCGATCACTGACCAACTTCCACAACGACCCACTAGTGCTCTGTTTTTATGTCCGGCGCTACATCAAATATCAGCTGGCCTTACTTACGTCCTGATCGACCAAACATATGTTCTCCAATGAGATTCTTTCAATGTAATCCTCGACCCAACATTCAAAAAATAAAAGATCTTAATTTATTCTGAACTTACGTATGTAATTAGTTTAGCAAAGAAACGCATTTTGGGACATGATACTAGTATTCATTCATTAATTACCGTACAATGAATTTTTGCGATGGTTCCATCTACATGGATGATAGATGGGGGCAACGTACAGTGGTCGATCATACCTGGTCCATATGGTCCAGGCTATAGGATGCGCCACTCATGCACAAGAACACAATCTCATGGGCTCCCGGCTTGCTTTGGACCGCGCTGTGCTCACCAGTTTACCGTACTCATGTGGGCTGTCTCATTATCTATGCATCCCAGCATCATATCATATAGTACCATGATAAAGGACCAGTTATATCATTTCCCAGAGCTTATTGAATGAATCTCAGTATCAATATTCTAGAAACATGGCCCTTGGCAGCCGTTTGAGGGAGCAGCTTGTCCTGTTACATTGCATCAAGTTGGTGATCTCAACAAATACCAAACATGCTACTAGCTAGTAGTATCTATAGAGTTTTGGGGATTCATGATTAATCTGACCTACGTCATGATTTGTTGAGGCCAATTGAATGAAGGAACTTTGCCATGGCCCATGGCGGCGACATTAATCGCGAAACAACAGAAAGGTTAAGGTAACCGTGTAACAGTAGTGGTCGCTGTACTGCTGGTCCTTGGAATTGTGAAGCCGGAAGTGTCAAAGAGGCTCCCGTTCTGTACGTTCCACCGATCCAATGCTGCGGAATCAACTGGTTTCTCATATTTTCGTGTCATCAGGTTCTCACTTCTCTGATGGAATGCAACTGGTTCAGAATTCAGAGAGCCCTCACGGTCAAATGAGATAACTTCAGCAAAAAACAGAAGTAACACAAAAGGGAAAGGGAGAACCCCACAGAATAACTAACTTGTCTTCTACGCGTTGATGCACAGCGTTCTTCCTTTTTCCAGCCTTGTTCTAAGGTTTCTTTGATGCTTAAATACGTCAGTTTTACACGACAGTGACAGCGCAACAAGACCCAAACCAACAGAAGTGGAGAAGAAAAAAAAAAATCACTCAATGAACAAGCATCAGTTACAAGCAACCAACTCCGGACAACTCACGAATCCACATATGGCACACAAAGTTTTACAAATCAGGAAGCGAGCAGGCCCTCGATAAGGGCCCCGGCATAACCACTGCTAGCTAGCTTGCGTCTAGTAGAGCGAGTCAACTGTTTTGTTGAGCTCTTCGAGCTTCTTCATCCGCATCCTCTCGCTCTCGCTCACCAGCTGCACCAGTACGTCGAGCGACGATACAGAGCAAAACCATGTTCAGTGTTTCAGAATGAATGGCGGATCACAGTAGTGATCCATGAGTATTTTCTCTTTTCTTTTTTCAAGTCAAAGGGATCTTCTCACCTCGATTAGCCGGTTGACAAGCAGAGCTTTCTCTTTGCTCTTCTCGTTGTACGACTCGAGGACCTCTTTGTACTCCTTCTCCTTTAAAGTTTAAACAATACAAAGCAGAGGCAAAGGAACTTGTCAAGACTCGAGAATCTTTCAGAGATAGTATTCCCAACCATCTATGATAGTATGATGCTGTAGTTACGTGTGTGCCTCCTCTTACCTTTTTGACACAGGTCTTGCCGAGAGGCTTGAGCTGGCGGTTCACTGTGTCGATCCGCTTCCGTATCGACTCCACCTCCTTCCTAGTCGGGTCCGCCATGGCTTCCAGCTCCTGTAAACAAAACTCATCGGGTTTACAACGTGTCTTTCTGTGCCGGACCGGAACTGTAGCAGCTGTGTACTGTATAAGGTTCAGCACAGGCTGGGCATGCTGATGCCGAGCAAATAGTCGTACCTGCCTGATGAAGGCGAGGCGCTTGGACTCCTCCTCGACGCGTCCGAGGTGCGCGAACACCTTCTCCCGGACCTCCATCTTCCGCCGCTCGATCTGCTCCTCCTTGGCCTTGAACACCGACAGCGCCGACCGCGACGACGCCTCGCCTTCCTCCTCCTCGGCGCCGCCGCCGCCCAGCGACGACGGGTGCTTCACCCGCAGGACCATCTGCATCGGCTGCTCCAGGCCGCCGCCCTGCATCTCCGCTTGCTGCATATGCCACTAATCAACGATCGCTGTCCGGGCCGTGTGCGGTGTGCCTATTCTCTCTTCCTTCTCTTCCTCGCTTCCCGCCACTTATAGCAGCACCAGACGCACCAGCTGATCGAGCTGCCACTGTCCGCCATGTTGCTTTCTCAGCATGCTGTGTGTCGAAGCAACGTCGCACAGTGGCAAGTATTCAAACTGAAGATAAGGCAAAACAAAACAAGAATGCAAAAGGCGGCATCATTTCGACACCGTTTTTGATGTGCCCCTGCGCTGCATGTGACCGTGCGCCGGCCGGCGCACGGTTGCTTCTGTCAGAGACCACACTACACTACAGTCCGGCCGGCATCGGATCGGACCGCAATAGTATTGTATGGTTGGTGTTCGGTAAGTCGATGTCAAAGGTCGAGTACAAGTAACTCTTCCTCTTCTGGCTCTGGCTGGTTGATCCGATCGAATCGCCGGAGAGAAGAGCTTTGTGTGTGTGTCGAGGAAGCGACTCCGGTGAGGCGGTGCTTTCCGCGAGTTGGTGCGCCCGCGTCTCGTTGCTGTCGTTGCGTTCAGACATCGATCGCTGGGCGGGCGTCGTCTGTGTCTTGTCGTCGCGACTTTTGCAGTCCCCCGTTGTCTGTGGGTCGACGGGGACAACGCGTCTGCAGCAACAACGCGAGGCTTGTAAGGAACACGAAGTTGAAGCTGGACTGGAATACTGGAAGTGATGCCTTTGGTGAGGCGTCGATCGGTTCCAGATCGAGCATCAGGAGTCGTTGCCAAGGCTGAAGAGAGCGGGTGTTAATTAAACAGCAACGAGGGTGGGTTAGCAATCCGAATTACAGTATCTTTGTCTTTGTTGTTGTTATCCTTGTGGTAGCCTGTCAAGCTCGGCAAAGTTGTAAGATCGCCGAACACGGCCTATCACAAGCTGTCGTGTCGATTCAGTTCAGAAATATATCCCTCCCACTAGGAAACAGAGGAAGAGTGGAAGACGAAACGGTGGTGTTGTCGGCAGGCGCCAGCCCTAGGGGCCCGCCGTTGCTACGGAGCTGCAAGCTCCGCCGGCCAGCGGCTGGAGGGAGACGATTGCCGTGGACGGCGCCGGCCGTGCCGAGGCAGGAAATGATCGAGGAGAGCTGGAGATGCCGCTACAAAAGATTTGACATTCTGTAATGTTTTCATATTGACGATTAATCGAACCGTCTTAAAAAATTTTGTTTATGACGAATTGATTTTAGGTAGTGACGAAAATAATCGTGCGTCATAAACACTAAGATTAAAAATGTCATTAACTTTTTATGATGAAGTGAAATTGTCACGGAAGGCTATATATGTTGTAGTGTGCCGGCGGCGCATTGCGGCATACAACACTGTAGCTTGGGCAGTCGCGAGGGCCGAGAGGATCGAATGGTTGTGGGTTCTACCGACCGCAGATAGAAACTGGGCTTGGTTACGGATAGGCCAGGCTTTTGGAAGGAACAGTAAAGTGTGTACAAAGAAAAGTTTCTACAGATTCGCTCAAAAGAAAAAGATAGAAGTTTTCTAAAAAATGTTGAACAAAGAGTGAATATGCTAGCAAAAAAAAGTGACTATGCATGAAGTATTTTACTGAGGCTAGGGTGCCGTGTTCACTGTTCAGGCAAATTTCACTAAGACACGAACTAAAAATATACGTAGTACGCTCCAGTAGCACAAGAAACGTAGTAGGCGATGTCTTAGTAGTCTCTCAAAAGGCATTCACAGGAGTAGAGTGAAAAATAGGTGCGCTCTTAACTTTTTGCTCTCCGACCCATTAACAACAAGCGCAAGACCATTTAATGTTTTGTTAGTATTACACAATGAGATCCAACATTTTATTTAAAAAATTTTCTTATCAATATCTCGATTGTATTGTGTCAGAATTTATATATATATTGTTTCGATAATTTTATTGTACTGTATTAACAAATTTTTATAACAATATTAGATGTGTGTGTGTTTTTTTTAAAAAAAATGTTGAACCAGGTTTAAAAGATATTGACAGTTTTATTTTGAAATATTAAAGGTTTGCTTGGTGGGTCAAACTGTATGCCAAGTTATTTATAGTTAGTTCGCTATATTAGACTGATATTATATAGGATGCTAGACATCATTCAGTCAAGTATTTATATCCTAGACACTTCTGAACTGAATTTTGTCTCATGGATATTATAAAATTGTGATATTTATCTACAAAACACTTCAAAAGGAAAATGAACTGTTTTGAAAAATCTTAGAAGCTCACGCGTTAGCGATATGTGATTTTCAGGTGCCGGCATGTAGAACCAGGACGATAGCATCCATCGGGAGGAGTCGCACCCCGAGGTTGGGAACCTCCAGCGGGAACTGTGCGAGTCGCCGCAGTAACATTGAAGTGGCCAGTAGCATGACGCTCCTGGGCACGGTGCATGCTTTTGCTTAAAGTAAGAGTGTCGGAGTCTGTAAACGTTCGAGTCTTCCGCTGTTACATTTTCAAAAATATTTATCTCAACATATGAAAATGCTTACAACTCGAAATTTGACACCAAGATGCGATGCTGTATTACCTAATTCATTTTTTTATTGTTTCTATGAAAACAATTTTATTTTTTAAAGAAAGCTATGCAAACAATCCAATAAAAAATCACAAACAAAAAGCACATGCATATGTTAAATAGTCTTTTTTAAAATAGTTCATTTTTCTATTGCAGTATCTGGTGCTTCAAGGGGTGCCAGAAAAGCTGGTGCACGGATGGAGAGAATAAATGAATTTGAGAGAGCTGGTGTGCTGTGAATCAAACAGTGAGATAAACCATATCATTTGATCCATCAGTGAGATAAACAGAGCATGCATCGTCTCAAACAAAATTTATTGACGCATGGAAGTTTCGATACGAAATAAAGCAACATATATATCATGCATCGTCTCTTTTCACCAGAAGGCATGCAATAACATACTAAGAGATATAGTCGCGTGGAACACCACGTGCCACAGGCGGCATGCATTGGCTTAATTAGCTTTTAGAGATCAAAGTCCAGATCAAACATTGCGTGCCCCAGCTGCAGGATGTTGCCCTGTTGGTGGTAGTGCTGATTATGGAGCGCTAAGCCTGCTGACTCCTGCACTATATTTGATGTAGCACCCGTTGCTGTCGTCTGGGACGATAGTAAGCAAGCGCTATTACCCGACCACGAAGCAAGAGGGATACCTTGGTCGATCAGGTTCGGCTCAGGGACGCGTGCTTGCAGCTGCTTCATCATCGGTGCCTTTCCCTTGGGATCTACCACCGCCGATTCCCTCACCGCCTCTCCAAGGCCCATGCTTCGATCTTGTTCCTTCGATTTACTTCCCAGCTGTGCATGTGTCCCCGACACGTTTCCAGTGCCCTTCTTCCTGCTGCTACTTGCTTCTGTTTGAAGTTTCATTCAAATGAAAACCATAGTTTCTCAAATTACGATATATTGTTATAACCAAAGTGTTGTATCCTGTTATAAATATAACATGACTAAATTGGGTGATCATAATAGCCCCCAATGAGGACTATATATATGGGTTTCATGGACTCGATATAGAAATAAAAAAGAACTCTACAATCTTACTCTAATACGTATCCTACCATAATATATACAACTCATATTTCTTAACATATCCAACAGTCAGGGCCTTACCGTCTTTAGTTGCTGATCTTTTTTTTGCATGAGCCCTTTTCTTGAGTGGCACATCTGTGCTGGACGGCTTAGGCTTCCTACGGCGGCGGTTGTGGTCTGCCAGGCGCTGCCTGCAGCTCTTCTTCATATCGTCGAACTCATCCACTTCATGGAATCTGAATGATGAAGTTGGTGCAAAAAAGCAGAAATGAGAAGATTGTATTAAGACTTAAACGTGGAATAACACCAGAGTTATATATAAAAAAGAAGTTTGTTATAGTGCTTGGAACAAAATCATCATTGGATATAGTCAACAATATATGTTGTTTTTGTTTTTGTTTCTCATGTCCAGAACATGAAACTTTTTCATATTTTGTTTTTGAGAGGCCAATTAACACATGCATATATAGAAAGCTCATATTTTGATGTAAAATAGGCCACTTAGTTAAGAAGAGGATATATAGCTAATAAATCGCATTGATTTAAAATTATTATTCTAGATTAATTTGAGGTAGTGCAATGGATTTGTAGAACATGCAAATTTACAATTGATGCAGAGCACATTATATAAGCTTAACTTTTGAAACTTCTTTTAGCAGAACCCTACCTTCTCTTCAATCGATCTCTTAACTGAATGAAACTTTAAGATCACTCAATGCACATGCACCCCTGATGATGTAACGTGCATATAAACAAAATCTATCAGAGAGTTAAACCGGGCAGGTCGATTGATGACATCCACACAATGGTAACTAACCTGCTGCACTGCTGGCAGAACCTCTGGGGCATGATCGCTCTGGAGGTGATGACGATCGGCGCCTTGGAGTGGTGCTCGCACACCCTGTGCCGCCGGTGATAGCGCTTGGCTTTGGAGAGGTCAGCCGTGCAGCCATCCACCTGGCAACAACGCAGCGGCGGACTAGTGTACCCGTACGCGTACCCACCTCTCGTCGGAGGAAAGTAGTAGCCACGGTAGTCGCCGTAGCTGAGCCCCAGCGGCGCATACGACGGCGTTGCCCCGAAGTTCGCCATGTTCTCGTCTACCAAGGTAAAGAAATGGTCGTAGGGGTTCCCGGCGGCGAAGGGGTAGAACTGATGGAGAATATTATGTTCATGGCCATAGTGGGAAATGATGTAGTCGGCGGTGGAGTTGGAAGCAGGCGGAGCAAGGAGACATGGGACGTTGACTTCCATATCGACACTGCTGCCGATCTGTTCGAACCTCGGGAAGCTGTTGCTTGCTAGCTGCTCGTCCATAACCGGAAGGAAGAGAGAAGGCGTGAAAGGAAGCGGAACAGGATTACCGGGAACGAGGGCATACGGGAGCTCATCACCGCCGTAAGAGCTCGCGTCGTCTGCCTTTTTCGTCATCATCTTTCGTTCTGATCTTCAGTTTTAGCTCATACGGGGGCTATATAATCTCAGTTTTAGCTCTTGCTTTCTGATCTTCAGTACGCGTGACACACACGAACTAGCAGAGCAGGGGGGATTAGTTAGGATTTAGGAACGGAAGAGAGATGACGCACACAATAAGGACACAGTGTGCTCCAGTTCTCTTCTCTCGCTCGATGGCTGGGGGATATATGCTAGCTCGAGTGTTCTTGGAGAGGGATGGCGATGCCACGCTACTACTACTACTGCATTAATATATAGGATCGCTCTCGCGGCGCCGCCAGTAACCATGCTTCTAGAGCTTAGGGTTTCACGATTTTAATCCAAATTAGGTGGGTATGTTTGACACCGTCCTTTTCCGTCGTTACGGTCTTGCTATATATATCTAATGGCCAGTGCTCCTCTCTCACATGATGCTTTTGTTTTTCTTCTCTCGTTTCACATTCTCTCTCGACCACAACACTTCGATCTCTAAGATCTGACCTGACTGGCTAATTATTATTCTGGTCTATGACCGTCCGTCGGTTATAAGTTGAGCAGTTTTAAGGTCCAAAATGCCTATAAGGTACTTAGTATTTGTTGTCATTTTAGTTTCAAGACCGATGAAGCAAGTCTCTCTTATAGGATTTTGTTAGGGTAATGACGACGACATACATTTATTATTCATCATATAAGGATGATTTTCTGTACTAGTTTGTGATGATATATGCTTCTACTCATGGTGTCTATGACTTAATTTGACGGTCTTTTAATCCTCATCATCCGGACTATATATAGATCATTCTATGTATCCGAGGGCTGATA
The DNA here is from genome assembly GCA_001182835.1 of Oropetium thomaeum. Lineage (NCBI taxonomy): Eukaryota > Viridiplantae > Streptophyta > Magnoliopsida > Poales > Poaceae > Oropetium > Oropetium thomaeum. The sequence goes on along the minus strand of LFJQ01000006.1, from coordinate 1,096,942 downwards.
CTTGTAGTTTTACTAATTGGTGCACGAATAGAAGAAGTGCTCCCAAAATTTAACTTGGGGGCACAACCACCCATCACTAGTGTCACTTTAGCCAAGATGCCGCCATGCGGATCTGTGGTTCATGCTTAAGGGTCTATTTAGTAGAGCTTCTGTAAGAGTGATTATCTGAGCAGGAGTGATTCTGTGACTGAAATTAATTCTCTATGATTCTCTCTAATATATTCTTACAATCAGTATAAAGAATCACTTTACAAATTCAGGAAAAGTTATTTCCCAGCCTCTTAGTTCATTTTAATCACTCGACTAAATTAACTTGGAATTATTTCTCCTATAATACGACATTTGACGAAGCTCTCCTAATTCTCTCTGAGAATCAGTTTCATATAGCTTTGCCAAAAACGACCTAAGTACAAAGCAGACTGCTGCGGAGCGGAGGGGGGCGAAACACCCGATTGAGTGTGCATGGCATTATGGAAAAGATGAGAGCGTATTAGGGTTTGAGAGAATACGTGATTGCATTACTCAATGTACAGGGGAATACATATAGGCAGGTGGGGAGCCGGTTAGGGCGGCAAGCCCACGGCCCAACAGTGCCGTAACACGTTTGGAGTCTAACACTCCCCCGCAGTCGGAACTGAGAGCACCACGAACATTCAGACTGGAGCGAAATTCCGTGAAGACGGACGTCGGTAGACCTTTGGTGAAGATGTCAGCATACTGAGACGTCGTAGGAACATGTAGTACGCGAACTTCTCCAAGGGCGACGCATTCTCGAACGAAATGCAAGTCAATTTCCACGTGCTTGGTCCGCTGATGCTGAACGGGATTGGTGGACAGATAAACGGCGCTAATGTTGTCGCAGTAGACAAGGGTGGCGCGACGAGGAGGACAATTAAGTTCCTGTAGAAGCTGCCGCAACCAACATGCTTCGGCGACCCCATTGGCAACAGCACGATACTCTGCTTCAGCACTAGACCGTGAAACTGTCTGCTGTCGCTTGGAAGACCAGGAAATCAGGTTGTCACCAAGAAAAACACCATAACCGGACGTAGATCGTCGAGTATCAGGACAACCGGCCCAATCGGCATCCGAGTAGACAGTGAGATCAGTAGGACCAGTCCGAAATAAGTGGAGACCAAGCTCCAAAGTCCCCTGCAGATAGCGCAGGATGCGCTTCATAGCACCAAGGTGGGGTTCTCTCGGGTCATGCATGTGGAGACAAATTTGCTGAACGGCATATGCGATATCCGGACGAGTGAAAGTAAGATACTGTAAGGCACCAGCAATACTGCGATAATGCGTGGGATCGGACACCTGTGCACCATCTGCAGATAACTTGGAATGAGTATCCACGGGCGTGCTGCAAGGCTTGCAGTCGCGCATTCCTGCTCGGTCAAGAATATCAAGCGTATACTGCCGCTGTGAGAGAAATAAACCGTCACCCTGTCGCTGAATAGATATGCCCAAGAAGTGATGAAGAGGACCCATATCAGTCATAGAAAATTCCTTGCATAGAGCTGAAATGATCTGCTGAAGAAAATTCTGAGAGGAGGCCGTGAGAACAATATCGTCAACATATAAAAGCAGGAAGGCCGTATCAGCACCATGACGGCAAATGAACAATGAAGTGTCTGATTTCGCCTCAACAAAGCCAAGGGTGACAAGATGAGAGGCAAAATGACTGTACCATGCACGGGGAGCCTGCTTCAATCCGTAGAGAGATTTGTTCAATCGGCAAACATGACCAGGTCGAGAGGAGTCCACAAAACCAGATGGTTGGGCACAATAAACTGTCTCCGTCAGGGTGCCATGCAAAAAAGCATTCTTAACATCCAACTGATGTATAGGCCAGGAGCGAGATAGAGCCAATGTAAGAACCACTCGGACAGTAGCAGGCTTCACAACTGGGCTGAAAGTCTCCTCATAATCTATACCAGGACGTTGAGTAAAACCACGAAGAACCCAACGAGCCTTGTAGCGATCAAGAGAACCATCCGGAAGAAATTTGTGGCGATAGACCCATTTACCAGTCACAATGTTAACATCAGAAGGACGAGGCACCAAAGTCCAAGTGTCGTTGGCCAAAAGTGCATCAAATTCACCTTGCATGGCGGCACACCAATTTGGATCGGACAGTGCCGTGCGGAAGGTCTTCGGAAGCGGAGAAAGGGCCGATGTGTTCAGGTTGAGCCGGTCAACAGGCTGAACAAAGCCGGCCTTGCCTCGAGTGCGCATGACATGCTCGTTGACGACGGGCTCGATCGGCAACGGAACTGTCGCGGGGGTGCGCCCGGTGCTACTGGCAGCAACCTGCGACGGATTGTCCACAGGGGCAGCAGCACCAGGTGCGGAAGAGGCCCGCGTGCCGGCTCGTGGACCAGCGGACACCATGGTCCGCTCGGGCTGCATGGCGGGGTGCGGCGCAGGTCCAGCCGGCTCGACAGGATGGCCCGTGTGCGACAGAGGCCCAGCCAGCTCGGTAGCCGGGTGCGGCGCAGGCCCAGAAGGCTGGCCTGTGCTCGACGCGAGCCCATCCAGCTCGGTGGTAGCCTGCAGAGGTGTCCAGGGATCGGCCGGCTCGAGGGCTGTGGACGCACCAGAGGCACGCACAGCGCCAACAGTAGTACCTGCATGCAAAGTACTATGCCCAATGGGCAAAGTAGAGGGGTTATCTTCGCACAAAAAATCCAGAGTGTGGGGATCCGAAGGGGTGGTGGACATCTCGGAGAAGGGAAACAATGACTCATCAAACACAACATGGCGAGAGATGATGATTGTGTTGGAGTGGAGATCAAGACACCTATACCCCTTATGATTATCAGAGTAACCAAGGAAGACACACAAGGATGATCGTGGAGAAAGTTTGTTGGTGGTGGTAGAGGAAAGGTGTGGGTAACACGCACAACCAAACACACGGAGATGAGTGTAGGAAGGGTGCGAGCCGTGAAGTGCAAATAACGGTGTGAGGCCGCCTAAAGTCTTAGTTGGGTGACGATTAAGCAAATAAGTGGCCGTATGAAGGGAGTCAGCCCAATAGACAGGAGGTAAGCTAGCCTGAAATAAGAGAGAACGCATGATGTTGTTTATGGTACGGAGGATGCGTTCAGCTCTACCATTTTGCTGGGAAGTGTAGGGACACGACATGCGAAGCAAAACACCGTTAGTGAGGAAAAACGTGCGGGCCGAGGAGTTATAGAACTCACGGCCGTTGTCGCACTGAATCGCCTTAATGGTGGTGCCAAATTGGGTCCGAACATAGGAGAAAAAATTGGAAAGAACACCGAAAGTCTCAGACTTAAGACGAAGCGGAAAAGTCCAAACATAATGAGTATAATCATCGAGAATGACAAGATAATATTTGTAACCGGACACACTAAGAACAGGGGATGTCCAAAGATCACAATGTATTAAATCAAATTTATTACTAGCTCGAGAATTTGACTCACTAAAAGGGAGGCGCACATGGCGACCTAACTGACACGCATGACAGATGTGGTCACGACTGTGTTTATTACAAAAAATGGCACTGGAACTAATAAGCTTGGACAGGGCTTCATGTCCGATATGACCGAGACGACGATGCCAAAGCGTGGTGGAGGATGCAGCTGCAGTCAGGGCGGCGATGCTGGCTGGTGGGAGAAAGGGGTAGAGGTCACCCGTGCTATTACACCGGACGATTACACTCCGGGTTTGTAGGTCCTTCACAGAAAGGCCAAACGGGTCAAATTCGATGGAACAATTGTTATCAGTGGTGAAGCGACGAACTGAAATTAAATTCTTAATAATGCTAGGCGACACCAAAACATTACGAAGATAAAGAGATCGTGCAGGTGTGGAAAATGAATGGGACCCAACAGCGGTGACGGGAAGCAAAGCCCCATTACCAACAACGATAGACGAAGGACCAAATGATGACGGAGGGTGAGAGGAGGAGAGTATACCAGGAGCATTCGCCATGTGTGCACCAGCGCCGGAATCAGCATACCACTCAGACTGAGTGGGTGGCGTCGTCAGAGCCATGGTGTTGAAGTTGTTGATCAGCGACGACTGATCCCAAGACCCCCCAGACATTGGCGTCCATGGGATTTGGGGCTGCTACGCTGCAGGGAGGGGTACCTGGGTGGGCGCTCCCCCGTACTGGAAGCCGGGAGGGGGTGCGCCATACCCAATGGGCACGCCATAGCCGGGCGGTGCCGTGTAGAACGGCGCCTGCTGCTGGTGAAGGGCGGCGAAGGCGGCCGGTGGCTTGATCGGCGAGAACGGAGAGCGCGGCGCAGTCCCGGACGGAACGGTAGGCCCAAACGCATGGGGCCACAGCTGCAGCGTTCCTGTCCACGGATTTACGACCGGGGTGCCCTGCGGAGGAGCAAGAACAGGGGCGTTCTGCCGCTGGCCGCTGTTGCTGGACTTGCCACCGCGGCCGCGACGACGATTGTTGGAGTTGCCATCGCCGGAACGCTGATTGTTGGTGGAGCCACCGTTGCCGGAAGCGTCGCCGGAGCCACCACCACCAGAACCGCCACCACCAGAGCCGCCGCTGGGGCGTGTAGGGGGAGCGGGTGCGGTGACGAAGGCAGGCGGGGGCGCGTCGTCGTCGATGGTGTCGTCGATGTCGATCTCCTCGAGAAGAAGGAGGGTGCGAGCATTATCGAAGGTCGGGAACGGGCGCTGCATCTTGAGATTGGAGACCATATGGCGGAATTTGCCATTGAGGCCACGGAGAAGGGTGAGGACGAGGGTACGATCGCTGATGGGATCCCCGAACTCACCCAACGCGCAGGCCATTGTCTCCAGTCGGCGACAGAAGTCGGTGATCGACGAGGCACCCTGCTTCGCCGTTCGGAACTCGGCCGACAACAGTAGGGCGCGGGACTCGCGCTGGCCGAGGAATTCCGACTCGAGGAAGGACCAAGCAACGTGAGCGCGCTGAGTGCGGAGCATCACGGATTGCTGCAGATCGCCGTGGATCGTCCCGTAGATCCAAGTGAGAACTGTGCAGTCCATTTGTGTCCACGCTGAGAGATCAGGGTAGGCCGCATCGGTGAGGACGTGATCCGTTAAGGCGTACTTGCCGAGCACGACGAGGAAGAGGCCGCGCCAACGACTGTAGTTGTCAGCGGCGCGATCCAACGTTACGGGAACGAGGACCTTGATGTTGAGGACGGAAAGCGCCTGGGCGTGGACGGCGGCGTGCTTGGCCTCGTGCTCGTCGAGCGCCTTCTGGCGAGCAGCCGCGGCCTCGGCGGCGCGCGTGCGAGCAGCCTCAGCTTTGGCCTCGGCGTCTTTCTTGCGGGCGGCTTCGTCGGCCTCACGCAGACGACGAAGCTCGTCATCTGTAGTCGACATGGCGACGGGGTCCCGGCGAGGACTCGGCGACAGGAGATGGCGGCGCGACGACGGCGCGCGATCGCTTGGCGAGACTCGACGTCAAGGAGGGGGCCGGCGAGTAGGAACTCTGCGGTGGCGGCTAGGGCTTGAGCGGAAGCGGGAGAGGTCGCAGAATTGCGGAACCGTCTCGTGATACCATGAGAGCGTATTATGATTTGAGAGAATACGTGATTGCATTACTCAATGTACAGGGGAATACATATAGGCAGGTGGGGAGCCGGTTAGGGCGGCAAGCCCACGGCCCAACAGTGTCGTAACACGTTTGGAGTCTAACAAAAGAGATCGAAGTTTCATTGATTATAGTACTATCTTTTTATACGAATGCACTCAATGAGCTAAACACAAGACAGGACACAACAGGGCTTTTTGGAGAAAGGCTGGACGAGAGAGGCAGGAACCGCAGGAGACGACGCAAGCGAGGAGCGACCTTTTGGTTCTGCTGCTGCGTTGCGCCTTGCCGTGGGCGCCATTGCAAGAAGCTACAGTATGCGTATTTTTAATTGCATGGACGCCCCGTCTGGCCGGGCGACATGGCAAGCATATCTGCATGCGCACAAACCATAAGCATGAAAAACACGCGTCACTATTTATTGCTACTCCTTTCATTCTATTTTATTTGTTTATATAGGATCCTATAATTTTTCTCTTTCATTTGTTCATATCACTTCTCAATACACATATTTTTACTTTTGTTCATATGACATGACGGCGACATGCTTGGTGGACACAAGTTCATTGAATTTATCGAGGGAAGATTAGTTGTTTACCTCTCTTTTATGAATGGGATGGAGCTTGGTGTGCCCCGATTAGTGGATTTGTGCGCTCCGACGTCGAGGATGATACTGACGGTGGTGGATTTTAGTGAAAAAAGGATATCCATTGATGGTATTGGTCGTATTCATTCAGATCAGAGTTTTCGTCCGTGGCATATCCATCTGGGATGGTGATCGTAGTTGGTGAAATTTATGCCGCATTCAAGGTTTCTTGACTCACATCAACGGGGCTTATGAAGTTTATTGGACACTGTCCGTTGGTGCGTCAAAAAAGATGATGAAGGATCTAGAAGTCTTAGATTTTTTTTTCTATTTTTCTAGATTTGATCATGTAATCAGAAGATGTACCACACTTTAATATCAATAAAATCCTCTCTTTCAAAAAAAATATTTACCTTTATCTATCTCCTTCTCATTTTATATAAACCTACCTTTATTCTCCTTAATATCTATACCCAAAATTAGATAAACAAATACTCTTTCCGTTTTAAATTAGAATTCGTTTTGGAGAACGACACGATCTTCCAAATGTAATTTTGACTTTCATTTTCTATGAAAATATTTATTAAAAAATAATGCATGCATATTTTTTTAAAAATACTTTTCAAGACAAATCTAATCATATTATTTTTATATGTTTAATCTTAATAAATTAAAAATTATTCATAATTTATATTTTTAATATTTGATTAAAACCATGTTCAAAATAAACTCTATTTTAAAAAGTTAGGGAGTGCGAGGGAAGTACTCTGCAGGAATAATAATAGTAGGCAGGATGCTGCACAGCATCTAGTCGGCGCGATTTCCGGGGGACGCCGCACAGGCTGCTCTAACCAATACTTTTGTCAGCTGCGGCACCCGTGATGGCCTTCAACTGCTGCCGAGACCGATCCGAGAGCTAACACCACAGCTATAGCTAGCTAGTAATAAAGCTAGATCAATGGATGTGTCGGGCGCTGCAGTTCTGCAATATAAAAATATATATTAGCCATAAATTTGGGCCCAACATATGTACAGATAGTCTGATCGTACTTGCGGGTTAATGGAACACGTAATCCACATGCAACAACATATCTACGACTAAGATGTTAATTATGTACCGATACACCTGTATCTATTATCCTCCGTCCCATTTTATCTTTTGTTCAGCTTTGTGTGCATATTCAATTACGACACGGCCGGTCTAGAAAGATACTCCCTCCATAATTAAAATTTAAGTCGTTTTAGACAAATACACGGTCTATAATCTAAAACATAACTTGTTTCTATTTTCTATATAAAAATATATTTATTAAAAATGATATATTTATATTGTGTTTTCTTTTTTTTTTAAAAAAAGAAGAGGCAATAACGTTACCATTCATTGCGATAGAAGAGCAAGAAGTACAAGCTAAGGATGGTACATATGTGTATAGTTTCATTATGAACGTACTGTAACTGTCAAAATAAATCTATTTATATGATTTTTATATTTTTAAAAAATAAAATTTAAAAAAATTAATGACTTATATTCTCAATCTAATACTGATCAAAATTTTATCCGACTTGAATAAAAGGCGATCTTGATATAAGAAACGTGTCTCAAACCCTCGACTCTCTCCATGGATAACGGGCCAATTGAAATCAGCGATGACCTGGTACGTTGTGATCAAACATCCCTGCAGCCAGGCCTTTCGTTGCTGTACTGGCCACGCTGTTGGGTGTATTAGGCCTACTTTCCCTTTAAAGCTGCTGCAAATGGAGGCCCATTTACATTGTTTAACATACAGCCACGCTTGGATTAAAAGGGCAGTTTTTTATATCAAGATCGGCTTTATATAGCTCAGATCCAGAGTGGAGAAAAGAGGAAACACCGGAATTCTTCCTTGATCAGCTGATCTGAAAATATAGGGCAGGCAACATAATCACTGTGTATCAACAATGAACTCAAGTGTGCACACCAGGGGGAACAAGAGGATAGCAAGAGAGCTCAGTTTAGGCTAAAGTTCATCAGTTGCTGAAATAAGCTATCCAATACAAATGTACCATTCAAGACAAAGCTTCTACAGAGAACATAATCAATTCAAATACAGCTGCCCCAGGTGGAGTATATTTATCATGTAAAGAGGAGCTCAAAATAAAATCAGTTGTGCACCGTTTTACTCTCCTGGCGCAGAAACGCCTTGCTTCAGCTTTTCCCTCTTCAGCTTCTTCTTCGAGACTGGCTTCTTCTTCTTAGGTGGAAGCGTCTTCTGTGCATACACATAGAGAGCATAGTTCCCCACAAAGAAAAGCAACAGGAAGCTTGCAACCACAAGCAGAACTATCATTCCCGGGTTCAAGCCCTTGCTGACCTCCTCAATGACAACATTGTTCTGAATATCAGCAAAGTAATCCATCAGAACAGCAGTACTCAACGAACACATCAATTTACTTATGAATAGACTTATTAAAACAATGACATGTTAAAAGGGCAGGAGAAACAGACTAGAGCCAAATGCCTGCACTAGTTTTTCATAACGATCAAAGCTAACTTCACAGATAAAGCACAATAAATATTGTTTATGGAATGTTCAATGTTATCAATATTTATTTCAGTTATGGAGCAATATGGTAAACCACCCACATTTAAACAGTCTGGGTAAATGACAAATGAAGCTTGAATGGATTGTGCTAATACGGTTGCAATTCATATCCAAACATTTGCTGCGCTAGAAATAGGCAATTGTGGAATCTATTAAACACCAGACACTTTCATGGCTAAGAGGGTGATACAGAAGAGGGTGAAGTGACTCTTATCTAGCATGGATAAGCACATGCATTTAACAGTGAGCAAGTAACACAATCAAATAACTAATGTCGAACATGGACTTAACAAGTGAAAAAATTCAAACGGTGGAAAAAAAAAACCCTAAAATCTAGAGAAAGAACAAAAGGGCGGACCACACCACTAACTGCAACATAATTTAGAAAAGAACATGAGCATCATACACAAACAGAGCAGGAACCAATTCCCGGTTAGTATACATCATGATTGTGCATGTGCATATTTGATTTTGCAGGAAAATATTCCTTAAAGTTTGCAATTTACATCCTAAATTTTTTTATGTACACTTGTATAGAATATGTATAGGTTATAGATGTATCTGGTAGGTAGAGCATAGGGACAAAGCGCACTCTACTCAATTGTAGTTCAAAGTTGCACAAGTTCGCACGTTGTATACAGCTACAAATCATGCAACAAGGTAAGTGCGATATAAGGCCCTCTTTGACAGAGCTCCACGGAGCTGATTCTCAGAGAGAATCTGAGGAGCTCTACCAAACGCTGTATTACAGGAGAAGTGATTCTTGGTTGATTCTGTAAAGTGATTCTCTGAAATGAATTAAGAGGTTGGGAGCTGAAAAAAGTAGCTTCTCCTAATTCTGTGAAGTGATTCCATGTCCTGATTGTGAGAGTATATCGTAAAGAATAAAAGAGAATCAATTTCAGCCACAGAATCACTTCTGACTCAGAGAATCACTTCTCACTGAGAATCACTCCCGAGAATCTCTACCAAAGGGGGCCTAAGTATATGACTCCTTTAAATATATAAAGGAACATGTTATCTTGTCATCAGTGCAATTACTAAGATGAAATAAACGTACGAAAGGAACAAAACCCTCGCGCAAATTCTCCAGATCTAATTCTCAATCCATAAGAACCAAACGACATGAGCCAAGAATCAGCTGCAATTCCTGCAGGTCAACACTCGCTGATATACCACCGCAACAGCTGGCGCAAACGGCCGCGCCTTTGGCAGGCCAAGCTGAGGACCGAACCAAAACTTGTCGTAACATGGAAGGTAACATCAGATCTGAGGGCTGCGGGTGCTTCCCACGGAAGCATAGCAAGCTTGAGTGGTAGGAACAAGGTGACGGAGGGGCACCCGGGGTTCCCCTCTACACCGGAAGGGGAAGATCTGACATTCCCGAGAACACTCGCGCCGAAATTCACACCAGACTACAGGAACGAACTGCTCGAGGAAAAATTCCTTACCGCCGAATCCGCGAACTGTTCCGCCATGGCTGCCGCGTGATCCGAGCCAAATACCGTCCTCTGGATTCAGGGATTTGGATGAATTAGCGGCAGAGGAAGGACGAGAGCACGGGAGGATGATCCGTAGGATCTCAGAAAACCCACCTTTGCGCTGCTGAGGGGACCCCCGCGACGACCTTCTGATCTCTCGCCCCTTTGCTCTGCTCGTTTCCCCGTGGGTTTTATGGGCCGTTTGATCTGGAACTTTCTAGCACACCGTTTTTTCTTCGCTTTTCCTTTTTACATTTTGTCTGCTTTTTCTATACATGGAGGAGTTTTGCTCGTTTGGATAGGGTCACTGTGGTGAATACACTATATTTGTGTGGAAGTCAGAAGGATTGAGAGTGAAATTAGTTTCTCAATCTAATTAATTTTAGTATGCAGTATAATGGTTAAAAGCGAGTCGTTTGTGATAATTTTATTAATCTTGAGATTTATCGGTCTAGTCTTGAAATGTATTAATAGAGGTAGGGTCTACGTGCGTACATTTTATATCATTAGTGTATGTGTGTTGCATTGTGTAATTAATAGGAGAAAAAAAACCACGTGAATAGTTTATAAACAATCCTCAGATGATTATCGATTAAGTTGTTAGATTATTTTTGTTTTTACTGTTTAGTTTATGTGAAAGTTCATTTTCTGACTTTTGTGTGCTCACTATGTCATTCTAATGCACACATGAGCGGTAAGAAAAATTCATTTGCTTGCCTTCCATTTTTCAGCCCATTGTTGTTTCTCTTAGACATACTATCAAATTGTGGTATTTGTCTCCAACACACTTTAAAAGAAAAAGAACCATTTCAAAGTTTTTTATCTCCATGCACAAAATACATTTCACCTTGAAATATGAAACAAAGATATAACGTATTGTATCTTACTTATGTGTTTTTTATTAATTTTCTTTTGATTGATTTTATCACTTTCCTTAAAAAATAATGTATTTTAAAAATCTAAACTATGTAAAAATTGATCAAAATCTATAAAAAAAATCACAAGCATAAGGAACAAAAATGTTGTATCCTTATGTCAATTTCAAGTTGTAATTCATTATGATATTGAGAAAAAGCTTGAAAATAATCCATTTTTCTACTAGAGTGTGTTGTAAACAAATATTACATTTACATGGTGTCCATGAGATAAAATCAAGTTTTGCAGTGTCTAGAAAACAAATACATATTTCTATCCGGTTTGTAGACCAAAACCCTATTCTAAACTAGTAATTCAACAAGTAAACATCAGAAAGCCATGTTCACTTCAGGTTAGAAATTATGAACTAGTATCGCACAATCTGATAAGTGATGCACAACTATTCAAATTTTCAGGCATCTAACAAGCGGGACATATAATAACACAATTATAGTCTAGATTCAGAATCTCAGACGATTAACTGACATTTGCAGAAAGGACACGCTGGTCACATCAACGATAGCAACAATGTTCCCACAAATATCATTATTTAAATCTGGAAATCAGCCAAAGGTAACCTGCCAGTCATGGGAATCTAAATCTTCAGATAAAAATCTCAAATGCATCCTTAATTAATAAGTAGATTCATAGCAGCCCAAGATGTTGATGTCACTGTCGAAGGGGTCTGATAGAGCATTCACAGACCCTATGCTGAACCCCTTGGCTTGGAAGAGATCCATGCCCTGAAACAGCACTTCAGCTTCTAGAGGCGATGTGGCATTGGCTCATCAGACTTTGTTGTTCTGTAACCCAAGCAGGGTCGATGGACCCTGCATACTGAATCCTCAATGTCTGAAGCACCAGTGCATTAGCAAGGAGAAAGCGTGCAAATTCCAGCATGTTGTGCTCCTCAACTGTGTTGCTTTCCACTCTCCCGCTCTTAAGATGGTTCACAACACACCGAATGGGATCAAGCTCTTGGTAGTATCTGGAACCAATGGTGTCATCCTTGTTTTCGCTCAGTTTGCTCTTCTGCCCAAAATGACAATCCAGGGGAAAAAATCTCAGTGATCAGCTAAATATTGTTGTACATAAATAGACGGATGTCTTTCAAAGAGAAAGAAGAAAAACTTAAATAGACGAACAAGAGTACCTTTGCGGTGGACTCAAATAAATATGTCATTCATTTTCCGTAATCTAACGGTTTGGATATATCTATAATTCTATACTACTTTGAGAGTCAACGTAGTATGAGAAGGTAGTATAAAGTAGTATGGACATTGTGGGTAATAAAAGTTGTGGCAATATGTAATTGAATTGATGTATAGGGTCAACCATTATTTCTTTTTACGATTTAAAACAATCATTTTAACTCAACAAAAGTTTCTGATCCGATTTTCGGTTCTTGGTTCCTCTTCTCCTCTCCTCTCTGTCTCCCTCTCCCTCTCCCTCACCATTTCCGACGGCTCGGCCATCAGCGATGTAGCGACTGACACGCATTGACGAGGGCGCAAGACGAAGGGAGCTCCCCATGCCAGCACCTTCGCGATCCTGGCCGTGCGGTGCCACATCGCTCCCCTCCCACTCCTAATCAGTGGGTGATGCTGCGGATGGCGGATGCGATGGTGCATGCTGGCGAGATTGGTTTCATGTCGGAGGGGTAATGGTGCTGCCTCTCCCCTACGGCCCTGCAGAAGAGCCTCAGTAACTTGCATCGCAACCACTCTGCCGCTGGCGTCGGCAACTAGCAGCCACAGCCGATGCAGGAGAGCAACACGAAGGGGGCAATAACACTAAAAAGGAATACGGATTCAAGAGGAAATCTGTAACTCACTGGATGAGATGATAATGTAACTTGCTGTTTCATTCATTTTTGGAATGTTTTACGATTTGCCTTGGCTAATCATGTAACCTTTGATAACATTTTCATTGTTGACAATTCCCAAATCAATTAAAGAATATGAATGGTGTGAATTGTTGGTAATCTTTTGCCGCTCGTATGATTTTTTCCTTAGATGTTCAGAATTAGAAAAATAATCTCAATAGTCAGAACAACTCTTCATGGATCCTTGCTCCAAAGCAAATGCATCAAAACTGACATTAATATAAGGGCAATTTGACAGTTGCACATATGACAAACAAAATTTTCCAATGGAAAGTGTCAAATTATCCCTTAATAAAACATTCAGACTGGTATCTGATCAGTTATTTGAACGTTTGTTCATTGGACAGGCATTACTTATCAGCTTTCACGCTCCCTAGCACTTTGAACGTATCATTCATAACGTTTTTCAAGCTTAGAAGACCAATGTTTCCTTCTCTTGTAATTTGTTTTGCAAGTAACTGAACATTATTACGTCTGCTTCCGATTCTGGACTTTACAATCCGACCTCAGCTATCAAAGAGTGTTAGTGGATTGCAAAAGACAACATCGTAGTTGTAGACACACGACTCAGTATAGCAGTAGCTCTTAGTTCGAATTTGTCATCCAGAATGCTCATAATCATTCCGCCAGATATAGCCCAGCAAACTTGGGGGACCTCGCCTCCACCTGACTGTACACTGCGCGAGCATGTAGTAGGCTAGATGGGACCTCGAACCTTGCCTTCTTGGCTTCCTGCGGCCGGCCAGAAGCTCACCAGGATAGGTGGCGAACGAGCTGGTGGCAAGCTGCAGGGCAGTTATGGCCACGTCTCGCTCGTCTCGTCACCTCATTGCCAGCGGCAGCCGCTATGCGTTTGAAGATGTTCACACCGATAACGTTTTGATTCTAGTCAATTAAGAATTTATCCCTATCAATCAACTGTTGGATTTGATTTATAATACATTCATGTTTAAAGTAGTATAATCCACCGTAATGGGTGTCACGAACAAAGCAATGAAATAATCTCAAGCTGCAATTATCTGAACATGCAATGTCTCCAGGAAGGGAAAGGACTTGAGCAAGCCCATCACCTTGTCCATGTCCTTCTTGCTCGAGAACCTCGCAGTGATAGCCCAAATTTTCACGCTATGAATCGGAGCACAAAGTCCCTTGCCAACCTTCTGCAATATACAAGAGAAAGTGCTTAACTCAGTTGAAAAATTTAGAAGAAGAGGAAGAATGAAATGTGAACTGAATCCGGGAAAATACCTCCTGACCAGCAAACTCGCCGTGGTAGTGAAACACATTCCCGTAGTTCACTGAGAGATAGCCGAAAATTGTGAGCTTTGGCGCACCAATTATGGTGATGTCCGCTCCCAAATGCAGGTCCCCGAGAACACGCTCCAGGCGCGGCGCGTCCTCCACCTTCAGCTCCTCCAGGCGCTTGTATTGCTACACTCCGAGCAGCTGAAGGCTGCGGCAGGAAGTGACATAGATGCGGCGGGGCCCCTGGACGTGCCTGAGCATCACGCTGCGTAGCGCGGGGCAGCCGGAGAGCACGCTCTGGAGCGCGACCTCGGAGAGGTGGGTGGAACAAAGGGTGAGCTCCGTGAGGCGAGCCGCGGAAACAGCGGCGGCTCCGGCGTCGGAGAAATGGCACTGCCCGAGCACGAGGGTCTCGAGCTTGGGGCAAGCGAGGAGCGGGTCGGCGAGGGCAAGGTGGCACCACTTGGGCGGGCAGCAGAGGGAGACCTCGCGAGCGGGCTTGGTGGTGGCCAGGTCCCGGAACCAAGCCTCCGTGGCGGGGACGCGGTCGCGGAGGGAGGTGAAACAGAGGCGGAAGCATGCGACGGGGCCCGGGTGGGAGGCCAGCGCGCGTGCGACGGTGTCGGCGCGCGCCACCAGGGGGCCTCCGTCGGGGTGCGCTTGAGGAGCTCGAGGTCGTTGAGGCGGAGCGGGGTCCCGCGCCATGCGTCGCGCCAGCGGGTGGAGAGGACGGTGGTGCGCGCCGCCTCGTCGGTGGCTAAGCGGGAAATGATCGCGGAGAGGATCTCGAACGGGAGATCGGTGATGAGATCCTCGCCGCCGGCGGGGCACGACGGCGCACCCATAATTCTAGTCTCTGACGATTTGTTCAGCGCTAGGTATGATGGCCACTTGATCGGAATGCTTAGGTCAATGGAATGGCTGGGATGCAAAGTTCCACTGAGCACTGATCCTGAGCGTACGGATTGGTTGTCGCCTCTTGGGCACATGTAGGAACTTGCTTTGAAACAGGTGTTCGGCGAACACTACGGAAAAGGTTATATTTCAAAAATGAAGATGAGTAGTAACGTCTTTGTGAGCACACATTTACATGGCGCCTTATCGTCCGTCACCAACTCACCACCTATGCCATGTCGGTCCGCCTTTCACGACTCCGATGTTTGCCCGACGTCCTCATCACCCACCCCTCGGGTCATCCCGTCGTCTTCCTTCATCTCCCACGGCTGGCGGTCCTACCTTTAATCTCTATGGTTCGTGACTTCTCTAACCCAGCCCCACCCACCGCTGCTCGTGAGAAGCGGCGCCGCTCTAGGCTCTCTGTCCCGCCCACCAACTGCCAGCCGTACATTTGAAAGTGTATCTAGGTCCTAAGCGGATGTGTTTTAGCGAGAAATAACAATAAAATTAAGAAGCTAATAATTTTTATAAAGTATGATACAGCTAATAAGAATAAAAAAGAGAAAAAAACGACTTTAAATAACGGAGGATCATCAATTTTTCGACACGACGTATACGGAAGAAAAGGACGTTTGTCCTTAAGAAAAAATACAAATAATTGAGTCTTTTTATTTTTTAGGAATGTCGTACTACCAAGAGGGATGCAAAACAAAGTGAAAGAGTCAATCAAATGCTCCAAATCTAGCTCAAATCGTTCAGTTCAGTCGGGGGTTCACCGGAACCTCCGGTCCAGGACTAGAGGGTCCGGTCCCTCTCCAGGACCGCCCACTATCAGGGTCACCGGAGCCTCCGGTCCCGGATCGGAGGGTCCGGTCCCCCTGGAACTTCTGCTCAGTAAGGGATCTCCCGGAACCTCCGGTCCCGAACCGGAGGGTCCGGTGACCCTTCACACAGTTGACCAACGACTCTTTTTCGGGGGCTTGGGTATATATATACTCATTCTTCTCCGACGGTTAAACCTTCTCCAAAAATCAGATTTTAAACACCCTCTTGCGCTCAAAAACCTTCCTCTCTCACCCATCAAGTCATCCCTTTGTAAGATTAAGCTAGGATTTGAGAGAGAGCAAGATTGAAACACCTAGGATTTCTATTCCATTCTCTTGAGTATTTGTGAGGCACTAAAGTAAGTTACATTTGTTGCTCTTGGAGATTTTCTCCTAGACGACTAGGTGTGCCCGTAGAGCTCCTAACTTCGTGTGGGAAGCACCGAGAAGTTTGTATTACCCTCTCCCGAAAGGGAATTGCTAGTAGAATAACTCAAGTTCGATCTTTGTGGTCGCTTGGACGAGAATAGGGTTAAGAGCAACCCGGTCCTTAGTGGACTTCTCAACGGAGACGTAGGGTTTTTTATGAGTCCGAACTTCGGAAGAAAATCACTTGTCTCCGTGTGCTTCTCATTTTTATTGGTTTGTTTGCTTCCCTCTTGTTCATCAATATACTTATTTACGTACTTTTGTTTCGATCTATTTGTATAGTTGGTTTCTTTCTAGATCTACTTATTTGTGATGCTCTTAGTTACCGCTGAAGTCTTTTCATTCAAGTAGATTTGCTAGTTATATTTTTTTTTCTTATATTTTAATCATCAGCTCGAGAACCACCGAAGTGTCCGGTATCGGAGGTTTCAGCTCGATGCTGAAGGATTTAGTAATTTAACTGTTTGTCAAATTTTAATTTACAAAAATTTTTAGGTTAGCTTATTCAGCCCCCTAGTCCACTTTGGTAGATCTCACCTTCCACCGGCGCTCTGGAAACCTGAGCCAGGGTGGCTCGGGTCCTTTCCACCCCCTGCCTCCAGCACCAACGTCTGGCAGCATCTCGTCACCTTGCTCGCGGCTCTCACTCCACGCCCCCTCTGGTAGCTACTTCCAAAGTAGTAGTAGCTACTTCTCGATAGTAGCTTAGATTTAAAATTTAAAAATAGTGAGTGTTTACTTCTTTTTTGTTTTTAGAAATGTCAACTCACAAGATATATTTGATGCCTTTTTTTTTTCCAAAACAACTCATTCTTTGTGGCTTTTTTTATTAGGGAAGCCATCTGATGCATTTTATTGATTCAAAAAAAATAGTTATATCTTTTACCAAATACTTGAGAATAAAACTAGGGATTCATCGACCTAAAAACAAGAATTTTTTTTTGTCTATGAGCTACCTTCGCTAATTCATGAGCAACTTGATTTATATCTCTATTACAGTATTGGATTGATATCGAATTAAAATCCAACCACTTTGTAACACATTTGTCGTCAATTGGTGCCCCCGCTGTTGCTGAGAAACCTCCGTTTTTCATCGTGTTCACCACCTCCAAACAGTCGGATTGTACATTAGATTACTGCAGCCAACTTGTTGAGCAAGCGCTCGTCCTTCATAGCTGTCACTTCCGTCATTGGCGCATCTAGAACGTGATCAACATACATCTGTGCTGCCGCAATGAATCCTCCCTTATCATCACGTATCACCACCCCAGTGCCTCAATCCGCATCAAAAGCTGCATCAATATTTAGTGGTTGGATTGCTTCTTGATGTCTAAAATCATAGGCGTGGTAATTCTATCGACAAAACAAATATATATAGAAACACCTTTTAGATTTATTGTTGTTAAAAAGATATATAGAAACACCTTTTAGATTTATGGTTATTAAAATCATGGGAAAGAGTTTCCAATTTTCTAGTATTCTAAGTCATCGAATCGATATAAGATAATACAGTCCCCAATGGTTTGTGCATCAAACACATCTTGCTGACATTTCCCCTTCTTTTATATGCATGTATTTGTTGTTTGGCCAACAGACGAAGCTTGGCTTTGGTCACTCCATTGCTGCTCTTCTACCTATGTTTTAAAAAAAAATAATACCCTTATCGAGCACGGTAAGTTTCAGAACCAGCATTTATACCTTACGATGTCCTGGATAAGTACCATTGGAGAGTTGGGCAATTTATTCGAGTTATTCTTACAGCTTTTCACTGCGTTATTAGCTCACAATACAATAGACAAGCACCTAGAACAGACTACTTCAGCAAGATTCAATACCAATAAGCCATTCTGTACAAAACCGCGGGGAACATTTTCAGATTGGAATGACTCGTCGCTGCAAAATGCTGATCCATTTTCCTTCATGAGTCACTAGGAAACAGGAGCCCATCAATGGGTTTAATCCACCAATCTGATCTTCTGCCATTGAGTGAAATAGTGCAGTCTTCAAAATGACATCAGGCAGCCTCGCACGGTTTGCTACGGGGTATCATGTCCCAGCTCTGGACCTCTCCCAGGAACAAACTACTGTTTTCTAGTCCTCTGTAAGGGCATAGACGACAGCAGTTCTGCTTGGAGCATACACCGAGAAAGAACAAGGTCGATTGTCATGGGGCCAATCCTGTAAGGCATCAGTAAATGGAGTGTTATTTCAGATGAACAAAAGAACAGTGCCCAATATCACGGGTAGAATATACGTGGTGTTTAAGCCAATACATACAGCAGTGAAGTACTCTGCGTCATGATCAAGCCGGTCGAAACCGCCAAAGAGGCTATCGTCAGAGTCTAACACCACCTGATAGAGGAAAAAAAAAACAAAAGCCATCAACAATGTATAATCCACCGGTGTCTCCATATGGACGGCTCTAATATTGGAGCAACACTACATGCACGACCGGTAGTGTCGATGTACGACTAACACATTATTAGGCACATCAGTGCATGGGAGGCTTGTGTCTCCCCAGTCGGACGCAAGTCTCTAATACCAATCATGGGATTCAATCAATGATAGGAATGCCAACCTTTCTGAGTACATCTATGCACGATAGAAAAATGGATAATGGTGTTTTGACAACAGATTTGGTCATTTGGAGGCTAATTGATCTAAAACCTACCAAAATTGTGTTTTTGTCACGAATTTTTATTGAGTTTTTACCACAGATTTCAAGCAAATGGTGGTACCAGTGTGGTTCCGGTGAAAAAACTTGTGGTAGAAAAGCAAAATTGAAAACCAGGATCATCGCAAAAAAAAAAAGGGTCTAAATAATCATTGCACTGCAAATCTATGATCAAAACACAATTGTTCCATATAAAAAAGCCATATGCAAAGAAGGGTTAGTGATCAATTACTCAAGCATGCAAGAAAACTTCATACCTTGTATTTTCCAGGCTTTAAACAACCAACACGGTAGTCAAAATAGCTATTGCTCCAGTGGAAATTGAACACAAAAACTAAATCCCCTCTCTCGAAGATGATCACTTTGTCCTCCTCATGTTTTCGTGATACGTATTGATGCTCAGATGTCATGAACTGCAGTGATATTGTTCATCAGAGAAAAATACACAAAGTATCCTTAAATCAAAAGCAATTATGTATCCTCCTTCTAGAACTTTCTCATTTAAACCATTGAATGTTTTATAATTGTGTATATACAAAAATGATGAAATAGAAATGCAGCTGTGGATGATGCAGCAGATAAACCTACGACATACTTCATATTTTTCCTCAAGATGTTGCATTGCCTGATCAAACTCCTGCATACCACGATATCTAAGATAATCTGCATCTCCCTGTAAAGAAATAGAGAGAAAATAAAATGATTCTCAACAGTAGTTGCATGTAGCAATATTAATTTTCTTATATGAACAATAATGATCTTTCCCAAGTAAGATTTATCTAAAAATATATTGTCGATTTAGATCAGATGAGTGAGAATATAACAGCTCAGTCATAACTTACAAGGTCAAACCTACGACGGCATTTATCAAAACTGTAGTTATTTCCTGGGATGACTGAGCCATTCGGAAGACTTTGTGGGCCTCTTGGAAAATCGATCCATTCTGCCAAGAAAAGTGATACTAATCATGAGTTGTTCCTCAGAGCTAATTGTAAGGATCCAAATGCATAAGATTGTTAAGACTAACCAGGATGCCCAAACTCATTTCCCATGAAATTAAGATAGCCTTCACCACCTAAACCCATTGTGATAAGCCTAATCATTTTATGTAAAGCTATCCCACGGTCGATGCGAGGTGTTGAAGGTCTGTCCAGAGCCATGAAGTCATACATATCCTGCAAGACGCAAGTTCAGATACTCATGTCATTTATTGTGATGTGGGCATGTAAATATGAATACAGTCACAGACAATCTCTGTAACACAGGGGCACGCCACATAGTGTAATTGTGCAGTTGATTATGCCAGAGTAACAGGTAGTACCTTATCCATCAACCAGAATGCAATTGTCTTGTCACCAACTAGCGCTTGATCATGGCTTTCAGCATAAGTGACACACTTCTCTAACCACCTTCTATTTGTTAAGGTGTGCACAATATTACCCATTTCCCATGATTCATCACTTTGCCTGGATTAAAGACATATTGATTCAGAATGTGATAAAGGTGAATATGTGCCAGTATTATAAAGCAATAATTTAAATCAAAACTTTCGGAATGGACATAATGTAATTTAAAAAATATGAATATAACAAAGATGCATAAATAAGGACACAAAACTAAATCCCTGGTCAGGAACAACATGATCCAAGATTAAATTAGAAGCCTCATTTGTTGTTAGATAAAATTCAGATTATCAGTCTACTAATATTGATTTGTGACAAACCTGGTTTGAAACAAATCTATATTTACAGAAAATTTGAAAAGGTGGCTTCATGTAGTAAGATAGCATGGTATGGGAAGTTAAAAAAAAAATCAGAAAACAAAGATCCTTTGGTGTCAATATTTTATTTCAAATTAATTAGCAACTGTGATATACCATTTTTGCATTCTTAGCTACTAATGCTCCGGTACTTACTTCAGGAGTTCGATCCATTTGTCTGGTACAGCCATATGTAGGCGATAATCAAAACCAACACCACCATCTTGAACAGGAATACAAAATGTTGGCATTCCGCTGACCTGAACAAAGAAAATTTTCATAATTAGACAAATAAATAATGAATGTTCTGCGGAACCTCTTATTTACTTGCAACTGTCATTTTCACATATCAATGTGAAATTTCATTCAGTATAAACCAAACAGTCAGGAAGTTTTAATATACTAGTCTAGGCATATATAATAATATAAAGTGCGGTGAGAGCCCATAAAAGTTATGCAGGATGAATTGTAAAGTCTGATGCCCATCTGATATACACACACCATAGTTAGATACAAACTGGTATCATTGTATAGTATTCTATTTTCATCATGTACATTAGGGGCATGCAGAGAAACATTTTGAATCTATTAATAAGGTTGACCATTTTGAACACAAATACAAATCAGATGATTTATCACATTAGAATATTAGATTAACGAATTAAATATATTTCATGAATATCCATTCCCACATCAATGTGCTTCGATTTTCTGGATTTGGAGCCAGGATACCTGGCCACCCAATGATATTTTCTACATGGTGTACTGTGAGGTTAACAGCCAACCCTATGATGTTCATAAAAAATAAACAAAAAAAGTAGAGTAGGAACAACAAACAAATATGGGACTTACATCTTCCCCAATGGCTACAGCATCAGGATAAAGCCCATGAATGAGATCGTTTACCAGCATCAAGTAAACCACCGCATCTACATCGGTAGCAAATCCAAAGTACTCGCCATAGTTACCAGTAAATGCAACCTATAAGAAATCATAAGAATTTTAGAAAAATCGAAAATCATTATCATTAGCTGCAAATAAACACTAAATTGTGGAAGCTATCTGAGACCCAGTAATTGGTAGAAAAAGCCACAAAACAGTAGCAATATAAACAAACTGTTTCAGCAAATAAACAGCAAGATGTGTCCCCAACCAAAAAAGAAAAGGAAGCATTAGCACCATGAAATTAAAGTACCAGAATTACTTGATCAACTTACTTGTAATCCATGATGAGTATACATCATGGAGGTCACCCCATCAAATCGAAAACCATCAAACTTATACTCTTCAAGCCACCATCGCGCATTTGACAGTAGAAATCTCAAAACCTGGATAAGAACAGAAATGTTTAGATAAAAAGAAAGAATATCAGTAACTATTACCAAATATATAGTTATAGAACTCAGATGTTACATACTTCCCAACTCCCATAATTGAATAGGCGGGAATCCCACATCCAATGATGGCCTCGTGGACCACCATGGAAGTAATGTGTATCCGTGCCATCAAAACCATTCAAACCATCCAAGGTATTATTTGATGCATGACTGCAGATATACATAAATATTGGTAAAGCACGCAAATGAAAAGGAGAGATTATATGGAATGTAAAGTTTGTGAAGAATCAGATCTGTAAACACCTGAATACGAATTTAAAGTGGCTAAAGGTAGTGATGGGTATGCAAAATGCTCTACTAACTTAGGAAGAACTGGGTGGCATAGTAAAAAAAACACTCGAAGTTCACGATTGTTTCTTTTATTTCTGTACTAAACAATAAGCTCAACCATCCACTCTTTCCTCAGGATATATGTGATAGCAAAGTGTGGGGATATGAGTCTACTATGAAACAAAATTAGCTCACTGATTCTAAATATGCGTATAGGCAATTGAGGCCAATATAGGACCCAGATCCACTTGTAAGGCAATAATCCTTCTTTCCAAACATGAAAATTCTTTGTACTGTCACCAAGCAAATAGCCGTTAAGTACACTTGATTTATCACAACTGAATTTCTATGTGCACATTGACATCACCATTTGTGCTACTGGTTACTAAAGTACCCGGAAAATATCAAATTACTCAATAGGTGTCCACTATGTTCAACTATAATGAGTTAGCAAAATCTAACTACAAATGAACTGCACAGTTCATCGAATAATAAAATAAGGATCATCAAAGCACCCCATAAACAAACCTGTGAACGATGTCCATAAGCACAAGCAAACCAAGTTCATGAGCTCTATCAATCAAAGATTTTAAGTCTTCCGGGGTTCCAAAACGGCTACTTGGTGCAAAAAAATTCGTCACATGGTACCTGAAATAAAATTATAATTATAATATAATCAAAAGAAGGAATGAAAATAGCATGAAATCATCAGGATGTAAAAGGTCCAGAGAAAGAACTTAGAAATAATACAGCGAAAAAAAAAATCCTGTTTAAGAGTGAATACCCAAAGCTTGCATAATATGAGTGTTCTTGAATCGCCATTATCTGAACCGCATTGTATCCAAGCCTTTTAATCCTTGGCAGCACCTCATCTCTGAAGTTGGCATACGTGTTTATCTTTGGTTCCTGCACAGAAAATTACCAAAAATGCTCAAGTTATCATTAAGTATTGGTCAATAATCCAAGTAGTAGACTACACTACAAACAAGAATGCATATCTAAGTATCTTTTTTATTTGTGAAATAATAGGGGATTCTTGAGAACCCAGCTATTAATAACCATTATAGAATGTTTCCAAATCTCTACACAGATTAGTCGAATCACCTAAGAAATATAATACCATATTTGTTACTTACAAAACGCAATGTGTCATTTTAATGTGGTGACAAGGCTATATAAAGTCCACAACAATAAACTTTACAAAAGAGAACTATGTTGTGCGCCTGTGGGAACTGGGAACCAACAATCTATGTTCAGCATTGTTTAAATGGGAATAGTTTCATGGTGAAACATAAAATGAATCACGAATTGTGCAAGATAAACAGAGAACAAAGAATTTGAAAGAAAAAGAAAACTATGGGACAAGTTTTACACCAGCAATCACTTTTTACATAAATACAATGTGCCATGCAAAAAACTAACAGCTGTTTCGCCCTCTCCTTTGCGAAAGAAAACCAACGGTAGGATATTGAAGCAATTACAAAACAGAAAAGAGATAAATATTTACAAAGAAGTAAATCATCAGAGTAGCAAAAAAAAAAATGGCATACCGGGCTACTCATTCCAATATGTGATTCATATATCCGAAGTGACTTTGGTCTCTTAGGCTGAGGGTGTTTAAATTCATACTTCTCCTGCATTAAGATGTAAAATGGTCACAAAAATTAAAAATGTGTTAGGAATGTGCAATGGCCTCTATATTACCAGCCCCAATGAGGGATAAATAAAAGTACAACAGTGTGTACACAAAATGCAAGCAATACCATACACTGGAAGGGGATTACAGTGTGGAACACAAAATGCACTACACTACAATGAAATAATATATCACACAAATACTTTCCACCAAAAATCGGAATAATAGCAGATCTTATCCACATATCAGTAAAAGAATCAAGTGAAAATTTACAATAATAAATACATTTGAAACTTGTTAGTGCCTTAGCGATATAGAAAAAATAAATATAACACCAGAAAATTAAATGAAAGAATGTAAGGTAAAATCTAGAGCATACCTCTTCAGGTGGATCATAGTATATACCATTGTATGGTATTTCACCAGGAGCTTGCACAGAAAACTTGATCCAGGCAGGAATTGAATCCTTTACACCAGATGGTGTATCCATCCGAATCTAGAAATATAGAAAGGAAGGGAGATCATTTAGTGTGCTCCATTTGGCTGCGACAGGTCATCCAAACCAATACAATTACAGAACCTACCTTTACACGTGAGCCATGAGGAATAGCTGGAGATCCATCAGCATTGTTAGGAAGGAAAATCTCCCAAATACCATATTCGTTCTGAAAGTTTTTAATACTAGATATAAGAACAATATTGCTTGTCACTAGAAATATGGTATCAATATCATAAGAAATGTCATGGAGAAAGAGCTAACAAAATGCAAGTGGTTATATAAGTTGTTTGTAAGCTATAATAACAAGCATGGCATTTGAACGGACATTATAATTTTAGAATGAAAATATGCCACAGGTTGAAGGATATGTGATAAAACATGACAGCAAATAAGTACACTCTTTCACTGTATTCAGCAAAGAATACCGAAAAAGGCAGCATTTTCAGTAAGATATTTGAGGAACATAATGAATGCATAATAAGCAATCAAATGAATCCAAAAGTCAGAACATATCTTAAAAATTGTAACACAAATACGGAAGATAGCAAAAATGTAGGCGTACTCTGGTCATTGTATCTGCGTTTGGATTCCAGTTGTTGAAGTCACCAACTAATGCTGCAGACTGCAACAAGATGCAAGCTTCCATTTTAAACCTTAATGAAGCTGATCAACAATTAAAATAAACTGCACTTTAAGAGAATGTAATCATGATATAATGTGCTCATCACAAGTGATTAGTAAGACAGGCAAGAACATACATGTGCTCCAGGAGCCCATTCTCGGTATGTGATACCTTCGGCACTATGGAAAAAAGAGGAAATGGATTTGAAATATTTGACCATAAGATGTGTTGATTACTATAGATTATAGAAGAACAAATGAGACTTTAAATTTACCTGCGGGTAAATCCCAACTTTTCATAACCACGAGAAAATGCATCCAGACCACCTTCATGTTCATCAATAGCAGCACGCATTCTCTTATATTCGCTGTATCTGTTTGACCCGCATAGAAAACAAAAAAGAATGTCAACGTTGCAGTTCTCCCAACAAAAGCACCGAACATTGGAATGTAACACCTCCAAATGGCAGAGAATCATTACAGTAAATATATATTCGAATATAGTTATTCCATCCTCCATTCAAATACATTCAAATATAGTTATTCCATCCTCCATCTATATTGATTTCAGTCAGTGGTGGCATTTATAATCGTATTGCATTTTTGGGTTGCAACAACAAGTGAATTAGAAAAAATTGTATTGTTTGGTCATCAATTCTACCGCTACTTTCTTTTATGTTCACAGAACCTTGTGGATTAGTTCCACTTCCACATAGAAAAGGTTACTGTATGAAGTACTTGGATTTCAAAGCAGCACAACTCAAGATGATATAAAAGTAGCAAAAGAAAAAGGCGTACCGATAATCAAGATGATTCCGAAAATCTTTCAGCATTGGGTCAATCTCGTATATTCGCTGGCCATCTCCTGGTGGTGGAACGACTCGTGGTTTCTTCTCCTCAACTGTTTGTTTGGCTCCTTTGGTCATGCCGTCGGTGCCAATTTTGCCGGGGCCTTGAACAACTTTTGAGGGTTCCGTCTTATCTTCAGCATCCGAACTGGCTTCAGCCGCTGCTGAGGTTGCCTCCCCTTCCACGGCCAGTTTCTTTTCATGTATCTACAGTGAAAGAAACAGAAAGATTTCAGAGCCAACGATGCAAAAGAAAAGGGAAAAACAAACAAACAAAAAATCGGTAGGCGCACTCTTTGTCCCATGATGCTAGGTGGCACATCTAGCTAAAAGCTCTCAGTAGCCCAGCAACAACCTCAATGTGGAACTAACAAAAGCACGAAATGAACAAATATCTGCACAATGCTGCTACGGGACAAGCAAAACCTGGCACCTTTACTACTTGATTTCATCAGACATTATGTAAGTGTTCATGAAGACATGATTTACATCAGGCTGATCATGGTACCTTCGATTCTTCAGGTTGCACTGGTGCGTCGACAGCAGGTTCTGCAGAGGACAGCAAGTCGTCATTTCCGCCTCCGGGCACCAACACCTTCCCAGGGGCACCCGCACAGCTCAGAACGGTGCCTGCTGATGCAAAACCCACTCCACTGATGAGAATTGAGAACTAAACCGTATGTGTACCACAATACGTAATGATACCACAGAGAAAATTCATCAGCAGAGAACCAGAATGGTCATCACAGCAATTGGTTATACTAACGCATTTGCTGCAAACAGAAGAAGAAAAAAAATTCAGAAACTGCATCGCTCCAGTGCACGAAATGTGGATACATGGATTGGCAGAGGAGGTAGAGTCCGATGCATAAACAGCGGGGTGAGGTGAGGGGAAGCAGGCAGAAGAAACGGCGAGTAATAGACAGCCAACTAAAAATAGGGGATGACAGAGGGAGTTGAAGGCGACCGATAGAAGGAGGGAGGGTGCGAGCCGTACGAGAGAACGAGTCCTTCCTCCTGAAGAGCAGCGACGGCAAGTCCACCCCGCTCCTCCGCTCCGCGCCGGATCGCGCCGAGCTTCCGCCGGTGCTGCCGCCGCCGCCACCACCACCACCACCACCGGGGCGCACGACCCCGAGCCTAGCGCCGGACACCGCGAACGACGACATCCCGCACGCTCTCGACGGCAGATCCAACCGCCCACACGATCGGCCCCTGCTCAGCCGCCCACAGGACGCGTTGGGGTGCGCGTGCGTGGCCTGGGGGAAGGGCGGGCGGGCGGGCTGGCGGCGGCCGAGGAAGAGCGGCGCGAGATATTATCACGGGGAGGATCGGGCGAGCAAGAAGAGCAGTGCAGAGCAGTACTACTGCTGCGGAAGTGAGGAACGAGAGGTGGGGGGGAGCAACGTGTGCGGCGGAGGGTGGCAGTGGCCTCTGGCACTGGGCAAGTGCATGGGGATGGGAGAGAAGGAAGAGAAAGGCTAGCCGACGAGGTCGGGGTGGGGGCCGCAGTGGAAGCGTGCGTGGCGTCGTCTTCCCCCCGGCGGAGGTGGCAGCGCGGTGTGGGGCCACGAGGACGCCGAGATCGCGAACCAACGGCTGTGAGCGCGTTCCCGGCCCATCCGTTGCGGACGGACTCTTCTTGTACGGTTGCACCCACAGTACCAGGAATCGAGTGCTTTGCTGCGGTTTGGCTGCCAAGTGCCCCAGCCACCTCGTTTTGCGACTTTTCTTCGTCGGAAAACAGAATTATTATTCGCATTGTTTATTGAAGAAAAGCAAAATTATATGATGAGTCGAGCACAAAAAAGGAGCGTGCTTTTATGCTCGCTGTTATATAAATATCTCTACGCTCGTCACATGAGACATGAGTGATCGCGCGCCGGGTTGCATCATGGTGTTCATGTGTGCTGTGCCAGCCCCCACCTGCCACGCCAACCGGCAGCGATCTAGTAGTACCTCTCTCGTCCTTAGTGGACGGATGTCGCGCTCGCGTTCGCTGTCAAGACTCAAGACCCGTGCGAAGAGCCGCAAATGCTCGAGTGTGTTCTTGGCTGCTTGCCCGCGAGTGCAGTGCAGCATCAATGTCCCAAATGATCTTATACTACATGCATACAGTTTTTTTCTTTTTTCTTTTTTTGCGATGATAGTCTACTGCACAATTAATTGTACTCTTTAACGATAAGTAAACCCAGCCCATGGAAACGTGCAGGTCTTACTTATTCTAATCCCTCGAGCCTCTATCGATGATCCCCTTCACATCCTTGAAAGCAGAGAGATTTCTCTACTCGTGTATTTTCGACTGATGTTGACCTAATGACCTTGTCCTGGCTCCTGGACCTGGACTAGGTACAAGGAGTGAGTGTGCAAAACGTCTGGAACTTTTACAGCCTCGTCGTGGTCCCTCCGCTCTCCCCCTGCTTTATTAGATCGGCCGGGCCTCAACCACGACCTGTCTCTCTCTCCGGCCCGACGCCGGCCAGATCACCGCTCGGAATCAACAAACGGACGAAAAGGCCCGGCCGAGTACGAAACAGTGGGCATGGGCCCACGGGGAGCCGGGCGCTCGCGCTCTCCTGACCGTTGAAGTCGGCCGTGGAGGTCTCTGATATTTCGCGTGCTCGGGCTCCACCTCAACAATTTTCATGATAAAAACAGTGAGCTATAATTTTCACGGCGCAAATGGGCAGACGAGTCTGTACCATGCACATGGCCCGTTCCAAATCTGTAGAGTAGCGCCAAAAGATGACCCCCATGTAGCTGTAGAACGAGATCTCTCTCTCTTTTTTTTTTCAAAATGTTGATGTGTAGAAAGTCAAGGCAATGGGGGCTGCTAAGATTTCATCAAGAGAGTTTTACTTGGTCTATATTGAAGGCTCAAATAACAGGTCTTAGATTTGTAGTCACGTTTCATAGAATTCTTTTTGTCTAACAAGGACACAGCAGGTTTCAATTTGTTGCTACACATGAAACCTTTGATTTCCTTTGGACATTGTGTATGGTTTGATATACGACACTATACCACAGGCAGTAGCAAGATGTACCTGCACCTCATCTCGGAAGAACAGCTCTGTTTGGTATCTAGATCCAGTTCACTCATTGCTTCTGATCAATGTTTTCGAAGGAAAGACGATAGCGGCTATAGGTTTGTCTGCATACCCACCACCTTCGTCGATGATAAATCTCAGGCCATCAATGTGTAGTTTCCCATGGTGACCGCTAACAACAACAATATGCTTCCCAGACAGATCCTGCAGGGAGATGCTAACATATCATCATTTTCTTTCTTCATGCTTGATCAGAAATGTAATAGTGCTAATTTCTCCATGTTGCACAATGAAGAGAGGCAGAAACAGTAGGGTTTGAAAAACACCCAAAAAAGTGTTATAAGCATCGTGTGCATCGACCACCAACAATTCATGTAGATCAATGTATCTATAGACCAACTATCAAATGCAATGACCCTATGCACAGGCACCACATGCCCAATTGTTGGGTGAGATCAAAAGAAGCCTAGAAGACCGTAAAATGGACAATGCTTGCAGCCAAAAGCAGACCCACTTTCTGGGATCCCAATTTATCTAATGATTGACAATAATGTAATATTTTGACGTACTGTGGCAAGACTCCCAGGAGATACCTTCAATTACTACAATAAAACTCTGGATGTATCCAAATTTGCATTGAGTTTCCATGCACACAAAAAAAAAAATTGCAACCAAGAAACAAGACCACAAACATTTCCAGAAAATCAATCTACTTGAGTAGGCACCCCAGGGACATCTTTGGCTATTTAATAAAAAAATCTACTTGAGTAGTGATGTGGTTTTTGAAACCTTATATACAGGAATGGAGATGGCACTTCAAAAGGCCATATAGTTGAATATTTTGTTGGCTGTATACTCGATGACTTACTAGCATTTCAAATTGAAGCTCATTCGGCAAAATATAGCAATTATAACTCATTTCACTTTTCATTGAATTATCAATCATTTTACCAAAGAGTTGTATCTGGTTATAATGCAGCAAGGAACCGGGGCAGTGTCTATACTTAGAGCACAACTTGCAAAGTTGATGCTCAGAGATCCATAAGGAAAATTTCCAGCACTTTTCAATCACCAGCATGTTGTTGTTTCAATTAATACAGGCTAGCTTGTTCAGATAGAGGATATGACTAGAGATGCGAAATGCACGTCTAATATGCTCAATTTTCAGGGGAACGAAAAATCAAAAAACTGGTCAAGATAAGAACAGGCTTCATCAAGATCAGTGATATATATATGTTTAAACAGCAAGCTAAACTTTGATACAATGTAAGAGTTTTGTGCCAACAAAAATTTCAAAAAGGGATGGAATGTCAGCAGTCAGCCCAATTGCATAAGCTAGCATAAGAAGCAATGATGTAAAATGTCTTTATAGTGTAGAATAGGACTAGAATAGTGTAAAAGTATAAATGATGTGAAGTACACTCTTAGTGAAAAATACAATTCCCAGGTTCCATAAAATCCATGATACAGCACACAGCATTTGCAAAATCTGTTATGCATAATGTGTTGAAATTCTCCAGGATAGCGAAAGATGTCCTTTAATCCATGAACAACAGTTATATTTGCAAAAATTGAATAACTACATGGAATTGAGCTTGCTGAATCACTATGTTATCTAATAGCACGAAGCCTAAAATAGAGTGAGATATAGAGTGAAATAAGATTACATATTAGCTCACCTTTGGTACGTCCCAAACATCCTGCCGCCCACTTAGCATTGGAACCTTTGGCACACTTGTGTCTCTCGTTCTCAAAACTCTCAGCTGTTCATTCAGATTCATGGATCTCTCCAGGCCAGCATGAACTGCAATGAGCTTGCAAACAGTTTGTCCTTCTTCGGTATCAATAGGCACGTCTTCCTGTTGCACCGCACAACCATAACATGAAACTAAACACGAAACAGCTAAGGATTAATACGTCTTGCATGCCTCCTCATGATTAGTACAACAAAAGAATATATACCTCCTCATGGATCCAAACCAAGTCATGTAGGAATCTTTTGTGCTCCTCAGGCACAGCCTTCGTGAGATCTACAAGGAAATTAGAACTGTTATTCATTAAAAAAAGAACTACTAAGGTACTTTCTCAAAGTCAGCAGGAGATTTCCCATGAACATTTTATACATGTCTACAAAATTCGCACAAAAGAGACTGAATTCTTGTTCGATATATTAGATAGGCGTGGGCCAAATGGTATTTACCTTGAACAATTAGCCTAGTACATTTGGTAGATAGCCTGTTATGTTAACCTGTTAAAACTAAAGCATCATGGAGCAATGGAAGACATTTATTTACCAAACATGGAAGGCAGAGGTTCGGTGCCATTTTTTGCTTCAGTATTTCTAAATGAAACCTTATTATGAGATCTCAGATGAATATAACATGCTCATAATTTGGACAAGAAAACTGACTCTCAATGTTTGTGACCAAAATCACCATTAGAACAATAGCTAAACAGAAATTTAGGCTCCTCAACAGATTGCATTGATTGACAAGCAATAGCTAACTTGGTAGTCAGATTCTGAAATCTCTTGGCAAGCAAGCGAGAAACCAAAAGAATATGTGAACCTTCACTGACCTGGGGATCCATGATCTACGCCGTAAGACTCGAACGTGGGCTGTGCGTCGTAGATGGAGCCCTTGTACGGGAGTCCCTTCTTGGGGTTCCACCTCTCCTTGATGACCCCGCCCCACCTCCTCCCCTGCACGTGCATACCCTCGTGCCCCGGCCCGCGGAACCACCCCTCGTGCTCCTCGTTGTGTATGTACTCATCCCATGTGGCCGAGAACGGGGAGCCGTCGGGCGGCGGCGGCAGCGCCCCGACGAACGCGGCGAAGGCGAGGTCGTGGTTGCCGCAGAGGAAGACGTGGCGCTGCGCCGGGTGCCGTGAGGAAAGCGCGAGGAGGAACTCGAGTACCCGGCGCGTGTGCGGCCCGCGGTCGCAGTAGTCGCCGAGGAAGATGACCAGCGCGGTGGCGAAGGCGTCGGCGGGAAGCGCGGACTGGAGGTTGGACCATAGGCTCTCCAGCTTCGAGATGTAGCCGTGGACGTCGCCCACGCAGATCACTGTGCGGGGAAGGGTCGACGGAGGAAGATCCATCTCTCCTGCGTTGCTTCCCGCCATCGCTGGCCGGAGGCTTTCACACCGGCGAAGCGGTAATGGAGTGGCCTAGTGGAAGGAGAGCCAGAGAAGTGAGTTTATCTTTGGACATGTTTGTTTGCACTCGGGGCATGATCTCGACCGTTCGATAATTGTAACGACACGATTGGGGCCGTCCACCTCGTGAGATTCGCAACACCTGTCCATCCCTCTGTCCGACCGTCGCCGCACCCCCATGTGGGGCTTCTCCGTCCTTCGCGCACGAACGCCGCCGCCGCCGCGCTCAGTCTAGTCAAGCTCCATTTCCCCTACACGAGCCCACTTTCCTCAGTCCCTCCCAGCCGCCGCCGCCGCTTGGGAGGGAAACGATGCTGGAGAAAGACAGGATATCCTACTTCTATGACGGTACATCCGCCCCTCTTCTCCTTTCCTCTAGCTCTCGCCGTAGCTTCGGCCTCGGGATTCCTACTACTCCTGGTCATCTCGTTGTGCGCGCAGCTTAGATTTGAACTATCAAAGTGGGAGATGGTGCGGAGACCAGCCGTCAGTGGAGTAGTTTGCTTTTGTTTCATTGATTCTAGTGTAGGGTTGTGATCACTGATCATGGTGTTCACCTAATGCCGAGCTTAAATTGGGGGTACTTAGTTGATTGGCAAAAGGGAAACGGCGCGTGGCATTAGCTTCCAGGACTTTCCCTAGTAGAACTGGAATTGCTTTGTCGATTGACCTTTTATGATTGCGTTCTTCAACCTTAGCCCTACATTCCTCATAGGGTTAATTAGAATCATGCCATTGAACTTCACTAAATTTATGATCAGTTTGGAACTGATTCAGTTTGTTCTAAATTGGAACGATGCCCCTGATGTACGTATTACGTTAGTATTTTACCTGTACTCGACAAAAATGCCCGTGCTATATTCATCATCTTACTTGTGTGTCGGACCTGTGCTCTGGAGTGTGCGATGATGATGAGAGGTTATGCCAACTGAAGGCACCAGCAGGTCCAGCACTGGATGAAGAGGCACTGGCAGGCCCATCACTCAATGATTTGGTTAGAGGCATCTATACATGGTGGTCAAGGGCGATGCTCCTTAGGACAATAGAAGTGTTTGGCGGACTGCGGATATGACATTCTCTAATTTTACATCTCTAGTTATGCATCAACAAAAGATAGGATCAAGTGGCAACCTATAAGAGCACGAGCAACATGCTGGCCAAAGGGATTTAAAACTAGCTCACCAAGTAGATTGGATTTTGGTGATGAAATTTAGAGCTTTTGGTGGTGACTGGTGATGTCCGGACTTGAAGAAGAGGTCTTTAGCTTGGTCCTGATGGAGGCAGATGAGCTGTGATGGATGAGGAAGGCCAGGGAATGGATCGAGGAGGCAAGGTGACAGTTCTAGAGGATGTCATTCTCAACATCCTCAGAAACACATCCATCACCGTCGATTTTGGCAAAGGAGGGTGCACCCAGGGAGAGGAGGAACGAGATCAGGGCAATATGGTCCAAAAATGTGCATCATGGCATGGTTCTAGTTTAGGCAAAGTGTAATGGCACCAGACCGGTATTGTGAAGTTTTTGGTATTTTTCCAATCAATCAAAAGTTCAATGGCATGGTTCTAATTCTAATTAGCACTTCCTGAGAAGTTTTGTGCTAGGATGTACCTGTCATCCTAGGTCAGAGGTATAAATTGACATTTGAATGGAAACCCCTATTCCCAAGTATAGCTATACATATGGGCTGTGCCAAATGGGCTGGTACGAGGCCCGCTACTTTTGGCCCGACACGAGCACGACACGGCCCGGCCATCGGGCCGTGCCTGGGCCGAGGGTGCGGCCCATAGCCGGCACGGCACGGCCCGTTTTAACAATTAATACAAATAAATTTTCTATTTCTTAGAAAACATCAAAGATTATGTGCTCTAGTGGTTAGTATGACCTTTATAATGCAAGAGATCCCTGGTTCAAGCCCCCATGATGCATATTTTCAGCTATTTTGTAAAAAAAATACACATACTTGTTGGTAGGCCAGCCAGGCTATTGGGCCGAAACAGCCCATTTAGCCTCACCGGGCCGTGCCATGGGCCACCGGCTAGGCCCGTGGGCCAGGTAGGCACGGCCCGATGAAGGCACAGGCACGATCGGACGCGGGCCGTGCCGGGCCGGCCCGAATTACACCTATAATCCCAAGTTGCTATCAATAGGGCACGCTGTCAAGCAACTTTAATTAAGAAATGCGTGCCTGTAGTTGTTTAGCTTCAAACTGCCAGTTCGTCATTGCATTTATTTCTATAGCTATAATTTTAATAATGGCATTCTTGTTTTTTAACAAAAATAAACATGTTCTTTATAAGTCAGAGTCATTATTTCTCTACAGGTTTAAAATTGTTTTATGTCACATATTCAAAGTAAAACCATGAGGACGTCCATACTCAGGGTCCTTTATGTTTACTGTGTTCTTAGAAAGTTTGATTTAGTTTGTCAAAAATGTTTTCTATTTATCTGTTCAAAGTTTGTTGTTGCTTCCTTAATTAGTCTGTTTTCTTTTCCATTAACGAGTGTTTCAGGAGATGTGGGTAATGTCTACTTTGGGCCAAATCACCCCATGAAGCCACATCGTCTTTGTATGACGCATCATCTTGTCCTTTCGTATGAACTTCACAAAAAGATGGAGATATATGTCAGTATTAAATTTGGTTTATTCACTTTCTCTGCTCATAAAGTTTGTAGTGTTTACCCCTTTATTGTACCCTATGACTTACAGAGGCCACACAAAGCTTATCCAACGGAGCTTGCCCAGTTCCATTCAGCTGATTATGTGGAATTCTTGCACAGGATAACTCCTGACACTCAGCACCTATATGCAAGTGAATTAATCAGATGTATGAATGCTGGGGTGCTCTTCTGCAAACCACTGTTTTAAACTCTTCCAAATTCATAATGAACTGCATGGCTCATAATATGCTGCTTTAAGTTTCATTATTTTACCTTACATATTTGTTCAGTCATATTACGTTGATATAAAGGTACTGCCATACCCATACGTATTTGTTTCTTAGGCTTTCAAGCATACATTTAAAAGAATAGAAAAGAATACCTTATCTTTATTTCCACTTTTGTATACAAAAAGTGTAAAGATTTGCTACTTCCACTTAAATGAAAGTTATTTGATTTATTTCATCACAACCTATCTGATGATGCAATTGAAAGAGTGTTGTATTTATAACCAATTGAATTTGCTATTGACCACAAGCGTCATCCTTTTGGTATTTAACTATCTGGTTTCTTAATAACTTGCTCCCTGGTAACTTTTACCTTCTATTTTGCAGATAATCTTGGTGAAGACTGCCCGGTTTTTGATAATTTGTTTGAGTTCTGCCAAATCTATGCTGGGGGAACTTTAGGTAATATTAAAAAACATCATGATATTTTGAGACTTCTATATTAAGAACTCTCTAAGGTGTTCTTTATTCTTTTAGATGCTGCTCGGAGATTAAATCACAGAACTTGTGACATTGCCATTAACTGGGCTGGTGGTCTGCATCACGCAAAAAAGTGTGGGGCATCAGGCTTCTGCTACATTAATGACCTGGTTTTGGGAATCCTGGAGCTTCTCAAGTATCATGCCAGAGTTCTTTATATTGACATTGATGTCCATCATGGAGATGGAGTTGAAGAAGCCTTTTACTTCACTGACAGGTTCATTTACACCAACTTATTTTGTATTTTCTATAGTTGTATTCACTATTTTCATCTTACCATTGGTGGTGCTATGATGTAGGGGTTTCAGGTTTATTGACTGTTTCTCTGTGATATTTTTCAGGGTAATGACAGTAAGTTTCCACAAGTATGGTGACCTGTTCTTTCCTGGTACGGGTGACATTAAGGTGAGCTTTTCATAACAGGCCTTATGAATTATGTTCTACATGTTTGTCTTTATTTAGTTGCTCATGTTACCTTGACTTGGCATCATTTTTTACTTTATGATGCGGGCAGTAATCAGGCCCATATCCGTAGTTTCATTTCACTTTTGCATACGGATGACATGATGGTTCAGTATTGCTTGCCTCACATATGTTATATATAAACTAAAGTCACATCCACTTTCTAGTTTCTATTTACAGACTCCTATCACTCTAAAAGTGTACATAGACAACATGACTCCACTGAACTGTGGATCTGCCCATGGACATTGAGCAGGTGTGGCATATTTTGCTGTCCAAATTCCTGCATCATGATTAGAAATACTCGGGTCTGTCCCTATCTTTTAGAACTCACTCTAATGGCTGTTAGACATTCTTTTTTTTAAAAAAGTAATTAGACATTCTATTTTGACGTCTGAGTCATAAAAAGGTGTGAAGTGCCCATAGATATTACTTGGAGCTTCAAGTTATGAGTAAATTTTACAAAACCACACTAAAAAATAGCTCAAAAAGTGTAGTTTATGATATGGAGTGAATGCAAATTTGTAGTTTGGGACGTGAATAGACTCTAAAAGTGTAGTTTTGCCGGAACTGCATTTTTTTCTCTCTTAAATAGATGGATCTTCATGGCCCATGGAACACACTGGTAATAATGAGATTATTATTATTATTATTATTATTACTACTACTACTACTACTACTACTACTATTATTATGATGATGATGATTATTATTATTATTATTATTATTATTATTATTATTATTATTATTATTATTATTATTATGGTATGCTATTCATCTGATTTACCTTATTGTATTCAAGGATATAGGAGAGAGGGAAGGGAAGTATTATGCAATCAATATTCCACTTAAAGATGGGATTGATGACACCAGCTTTACTCGGCTTTTTAAAACGGTGCACCCACCTGTACCTCTTTCTTGTTATCCATTCATTTTTTTTCTTATCATTATCAAAATTTATGATGTTTATCTTGCAGATTATCGCCAAGGTTGTTGAGACATATCAGCCTGGTGCTATTGTACTTCAATGTGGGGCTGATTCTTTGGCAAGAGACCGTTTAGGTTGCTTCAATCTCTCCATTGAAGGTAACCTTGTATATTTCTAGTTTATTTAATATACGTATATGAGCTGCTAGGCTCTAGGGGGTACCTTTTGTGGAGATGGGAAGCCTCATGTCGTTAACTCTCCAAAATTTTTTTAATTTTACGCTTAAGCGCCCTCCATTTTTGCGCTTTATTCTTTATCATCACTGCTGTTTTGGAGCTCGTTTGGATATTTCACCTAGCTTCATTCGGCTAAGCTTATTTCAGTTATCTAGTACTTATTTGCTTTTCTGTTTTCACAAACAGGGCATGCTGAATGTGTAAGATTTGTAAAGAAATTAAATATTCCACTTCTGGTAAGGAAAATTACTGTTGTGAGAAATATTTTCTTTTTCTTTCTAGCTTTCTATATAATAGTAGCATACTTTTCCATCAGGTAACTGGAGGTGGTGGATACACCAAGGAGAATGTAGCACGCTGTTGGGCTGTTGAAACTGGGGTTCTTCTAGATACCGAACTCCCCAATGGTATATATTCTTATTCAAGTTTGTATTTATCCTTTTTATTTAAATGAAACACCTAGCAGCCTTTAGTAAACCTCAATGAACACAATATGCCACATGTTCATTCTGTTTGAATGGAGTCAAGATTTCTTGATAATTCCATGTATGCCACTTTGCCATTCTGTGGAGTTACACTTTGACATTTTCTTTGCAGAGATTCCAGACAATGAATATATTGAGTACTTTGGTCCTCATTATACTTTAAAAGTTCCAAACTTGAACATGGTATGAAACCCATTCCTGTTGGCTTTATTTATGATTCGAAATAGTAAGTGTGGTTCTGCTATTAGAGCTCCTTCATTGATGGCACAAGCTAATCACTTTCATGATGCTAGAAGCCTGGAACTTCATTTATTGAGGATTGAAATATTATATGATTTCTTACTGTTTTGTTGGAGCAGGATAATTTGAATAGTAAGACTTATCTCAGTTCAATAAAAGTGCAAGTCATGGAGAGTTTGCGGTCTATACAGCATGCTCCCGGTGTTCAGATGCATGAGGTTAGGCTTCCTCATAGTGAGTTGATTATGTGCATTTGTATTTGCATGGTGACATCTCTACTGAAACCGGTTGTGCAGTATCAGAACACTAGAATATGCCTTTACCTTTTCATAAATCAATAGGGATCATATTCACAAATACATTTGCAGGTTCCACCAGACTTTTATATCCCAGAGATTGATGAGGATGAGTTGGATCCTGATGAACGTGTTGATCGTAAGTGAAATATTTCTAGTATGCTGTACCATGCTTATTCAACAACAACCTTTTTAATCCTGAGCAAGTCAGGGTAGATTCTTTCAGGTTTCATGTCCATGAGAATGGCTAGGTTGTTAGCCAGAGTTATTCAAAACAGTTAGTTATTCATATGGGGATGTTCAGTTCGTTGGGTTCGCTTGTGTGGCAAATTTCTTACTCTTGAAACAATATTGTGGTCGGTTCTTTGCTAATCTAATCCTAGGCAGCTTTTCTCATGATTACATTTTACACTTAATTTTTGTTGTGCAATCTTCGGGCCTGATACTCTTTATCATCATACTTATACACAACTTTATAATTTGTTTTTGCCAGAGCATACTCAAGATAAGCAGATACACCGTGACGACGAGTACTATGAAGGTGACAATGACAACGATCATGACGTTGGCATACGCTGATCTGTTATTCTGGAGCATGCAAAGATTATGACCCTCATCCTGTTTGTAGCTCAGTAGCTTTGAAATTTTTTTTTTTAATTAACATAGGCTCTAACTTAGGAGTAAATGCGTTCTAGACTTAAATTCCGGATTTACATCCTAGGTACAGCTCCTCACATTGTTTGAAGTACAAATCCCTTGTAGGTCTATCTAAATGTGCATCTTGCAGTTGAATGATTTTGCGATGCTTGTGTTGTCGCTGTGATGGGGCTGCTGTCACTGTGTTCCTGTGACGATAGATTTGATGGCACTCCAAGCTGAGTATCTGCTCTGCTTTTCTTTCTGCCACCTGGAACATAAACATGCTTTGATACTCTTGCCACCTCGGATTACAATTTATTAAGGAATTGTAAACATAATTTAAATGTTTGGTATACTACTTGATGTGAGAAATCCAACGTCGGGTCTCGGCTGTAATGGCGAACCTGTTTTTGTGTCGTTAGAATAACAAATGTACTCTTCAGTCTTCAGTTCAGTAACGCAGTTTGAGTTAGATGACAAAACTAACGAACGCGAAGCATACGGACGAGGCAATGGTGGTGGACACGTGCACCCCCGTCGCCCTCCTTTCCGCGCCAGCGCACCTCGCCTACGCGCGCCCGCCTCATATGCCCACCGAGGCAGCGACACGCCGTCGCTTCGCTTGCCATCGCGGTCACGCCGCCTCAGGCCGCGCCTTGCGCCTTCCCGCCGATACGACACGCCCAAGCGCACGGAACCGTTAGCTCACTGAATTCTCTCGAGTTGTCAGCCGGTGAGCGCACATGGCGATCACACGCGTGGCTGCACCGTTCCATCCCGCGTGCTCCCCGCGGCCCACCGGCGCGGCGTCCCCGCCTCCCGCGCTGCCGGGGACGGTATCGGCCCGCCCAAGGAACGGCGGGACCGTTGGGCGGGGGAGCGCCCCTCGACGCCCCAACTCGGCGCCCAACTGGAGGGCGCACCACCACCAAGATTCCCACGATGCGAGCTTGAGGGGCATTAACGGCGGCGCGGGCGCGGCGAGCCCTGTCAAGCCGCACGCTCCGGCGCAGGGCCCGCGGAGGAAGCGCGCCGCCTCGGTGGAGGACCAAGCGTGGGCGCTACTCCAGGAGTCGGTGGTGCGGTACTGTGGCAGCCCCGTGGGTACGATCGCGGCGTGCGACCCGGACGACGACGCCAACCCGCTAAACTACGACCAAGTCTTCATCAGGGACTTCGTGCCTTCGGGCATCGCGTTCCTGCTCAAGGGGGAGTATGACATCGTCCGCAACTTCATCCTTCACACGCTGCAGCTCCAGGTATGGTACCGGATTGTAGTCCCCTTCCTCCCATTTTCCTGTTCGTGAAAATCCACCATTTCCAGTATTATACTTTCAAATGTCCAATGATGAGGCATTTATACTCTCGAATGTTTGCTCTAAGATATAGCAAGAAGTGAGGCTAACATGATATTTATAACGGAAAATTTTGCAGAATATGTTGATGTGGTTTTCCCCTTGTGTGAACCATGCCAATTGGGGCTGTATATCATCTTTAATTTTTTTTTTTTTTGCATATGCATTTCACTAGAATGTACTGCTGTTGAATGCATTTCACTAGAATGCATTCCACATGCCACTTCTCGACTTACTTTGGACTTCAACAAGCTTACTGACTTAGCTCCTACCCCTTTTACGAATATAGAAAAATACAGGAATCAGGTTTCCAAAGAAAGAAAGCAGAGAACAAAGTGCAAAGATCATCCTTGCCTCCTTGCCAACTTCCATTTTGAATTGTATAATTATGAATTACGGACTGATATAATTTGTCAACAATAGAATACTATGGTGTCTATGAGAATGATTTAGCTATATTTGGCCACATTACTTTCGTGAATCTCTTGACTACATAACATTTGCCTGGAGTCTGAACCTAAGGCGAGGCGTCTGAAAGTATTATACACCTCGGAGTTGTATGTATCGGCTTGAACCAGACTGAATGATTGTTTCCCAGTGCTGTCACCTTGCATAAATATTTAGATTACAGACCGAAGTATATAGACTCTTTCGTTCATATGCTGATCTTCTTGTCATTTCTTTATTTAACGATTTGTGCTTAAGTCAGCATGCATTTAAACAGATTACCAGTGAATTCAAACTTTTTTTTCCTTTTTTTTTTTTGAAACAGTTATATTTGTTTGCCCTTCATGTGTGAGGTTTCTGATCTGAAAGCCCTGCTAACTATAATATGCAGAGCTGGGAAAAAACAATGGACTCCCATAGTCCAGGTCAAGGATTGATGCCAGCAAGCTTCAAGGTACGTGTCATTCCACTTGATGGTGATGATGATGCATTTGAAGAAGTCTTGGATCCTGATTTTGGTGAGGCTGCAATTGGCCGTGTGGCTCCAGTTGATTCAGGTAGAGCTCCAGTTGCTATGGTCCTTTTTATGTTAGTTCTTAAGGTATAAGACTTGAACATTGGCTTTCAGGTTTATGGTGGATCATATTGTTGCGAGCATACGGAAAATGTTCAGGAGATATGTCAGTTCAGGAGCGAATTGATGTTCAGACCGGAATAAAGATGATCTTGAAGCTTTGTTTAACTGATGGCTTTGACATGTTCCCCACATTACTGGTCACTGATGGATCATGCATGATAGATCGCCGCATGGGAATCCACGGGCACCCATTGGAAATTCAGGTCACTGCATGAACATTGGAAACACAGCATAGAAAACCTAAATGATAAGGGTGCAGGTTTTAAAAACATTAGGAACTCTTACCATTTTTTAATATGCTGCCGTGAATATGAATTATTTTGCGGGGTATAAACGTGTTGGTTCCCTATTCATCTCTCATTTTGTTATTTGATATCAGGGTGCAGATGCTAAATACATTTTCTCTCTTATCTTTATGTTAAATTAGAAAATGGTTTGTTGTGACCCCCTGAAATTCTGTTTTTGATGTTGCTTCATCTCAATATGTAGATCAATTGCTGTCTTGTATGTCCCTGTGGACAAGTTGTGACTTCTTTACAGTGTTCATATTTGATTTAAAATATTTTCATTTTGCTACAGGCACTGTTCTATTCAGCTCTGTTGTGTGCACGTGAGATGCTTACCCCGGAAGATGGATCAGCTGACCTAATCCGTGCCCTGAATAGCAGGCTTATTGCACTGTCTTTCCACATCAGAGAATATTATTGGCTTGAAAAGAGAAAGCTTAATGAGATTTATCGATACAAAACTGAGGAATATTCCCATGATGCTGTGAACAAGTTTAACATATATCCTGATCAGATTCCTTCGTGGTTAGTTGAATGGATTCCTCCTAAAGGTGGTTACTTCATCGGAAACCTGCAGCCAGCTCACATGGATTTCCGGTTCTTTTCTCTGGGAAACTTGTGGTCAATTGTGAGCAGTTTAGCAACCACCCAGCAGTCGCATGCCATTTTGGACCTAATCGAAGCAAAATGGTCTGACTTGGTAGCGGAGATGCCAATGAAAATATGTTATCCTGCCCTTGAGGATCAAGAGTGGAAATTCATAACTGGAAGCGACCCTAAAAACACGTGAGTCAGAGCTTCAGTTCTATCGATGCTCAGCTTTATCATCTACTTGTATCTTGCAGATTGTTTGTGAAGATCTCAGATATTTTCATCTTTTGATGCAGACCGTGGTCTTACCATAATGGAGGTTCCTGGCCAACATTATTGTGGCAGGTCTGTAACTTATACCTTCGTCTGGAAATAACTTTAATCCATGCAACTAATGATTTTGCAGTACTGCTAGTTCAGTGTTCTATCTATCTCAACATATGAAGACGAACAAACTGAAAATGTTTAGCTGGAAGATATTGAAATTATGATTTGATACCAGTTGTTTCAGCTCATGCATATAATAACCAATCGATCTATTATTTGCAGCTCACTGTGGCATGTATCAAGATGAACAGACCGGAAATAGCAGAAAGAGCAGTGGAAGTGGCCGAGAGGCGTATCGCCACAGACAAGTGGCCCGAATACTACGACACCAAGCGAGCACGGTTCATCGGCAAACGGTCTCGCCTCTTCCAAACTTGGTCTATTGCCGGCTTCCTCGTGGCAAAGCTTCTCCTAGAAAATCCTGATAAATCCAGAATACTATGGAACAACGAAGACGAGGAAATTGTTAACGCTTTAAGCCTCATGGCCAACGCCTCGAGTCCAAGGAGGAAGCGTGGCAGGAGATTACAGAAGACGTATATTGTATAATAAAATTACCATAGGAAGGGGCTCTGTAATTATTGTATGCCAAATGATCTCAAGTTTTATTGCAGAAACAGTATTATTACAATGCTACCCTGTTACCAGTCAGCAACAGGAGCACGTTGCCGTCAAGACATTCACTGATCCACACAGCGACACATGATGACCGCAAGTACATAACTTGTGCGCCCATGTTCCATTAATAGCACAAGACCACAATTGTACAGTGGGTGACAAAATGCACATTAATGTCAAATCCGTGGTTGCAGCTTTTTCTGTTACTAACATA
Source organism: Oropetium thomaeum (assembly GCA_001182835.1). Taxonomy (NCBI): domain Eukaryota; kingdom Viridiplantae; phylum Streptophyta; class Magnoliopsida; order Poales; family Poaceae; genus Oropetium; species Oropetium thomaeum. Next base: position 1,053,445 of record LFJQ01000006.1, on the reverse strand, counting down.
CTATTAGTAGAAATGAAGTTACAGGCCTTACAATTCCTACTATAGTGAGACAAACACTTACTCTTAACAACACAACATGCGTGGCATCTTGCAAAAGAGAAAGATAAGAAGCCGTTTTCATCTGGTATTTGATGGTATTAACAAGGAATAAAGTTACAGGCTTCACGGCCACATGATTTTACTTCCCAACATCGGTGAACGATAACGGGCAGTTCATACTAAACAGGAAACCTGCAGGGAAGAGAGGCTACATCTAACTAGCTTACCATGCTATGCATATATTCTTGGTACTACAACAGAGACACTACTACTGCTACCACTAAAAGAGTTCAAACTCGATATCATCCCCGTTCAGTCGGAATTCCAAACATTTACCTTCCTTTTTCTTGCGAGCAGCCGTTGTTAGAGTTGCTGTATCAAACGTCTTCGGGGTCTCAGGTGGTGCGGTCCACCTGATTAACGCCCAGTTCAGGCCTTCGAAGAAGGGATGCCGCTTGATCTCCGCGGCTCCTCTTGATGAACCAAGCCGATACTCTGGCTCCTTCACAAGCAACCCTCTGATCAAATCTCGTGCATGGAAGCTGACTGCTGGGTTGTCAGGGAACTTCAAGCCCTGCGAGATCACATTTGACAGTGTTTCTTCGTTGCCAGGTCCCCTGAATGGAGTCTTGCCATACAGCAATTCATAAAGAAAGATTCCAAGAGTCCACCAATCAACCGAGCTACCATGGCCATCTCCTCTAATGATCTCCGGGGCAAGGTATTCATGGGTCCCAACAAATGAATTTGACCTCGCATCAGTGGGCTCGACAACAAGCTGTGGAAGTGATGCTTTCTCCTGGTCAGCTCTAGGCTTCCGTGTCCTTGATGTTGTGGAAGGAACCAGCCGGGGTGTGAAACAAGAAGAGTTGCTCCAGGATGGCTGGATGCACAGCGGATCAATGCAGCTTTGTGCACAGGGACCAGAAGGTCTGCTGGGCTCATCTCTGCCTACAGATGATGACCTGACAAGTATTGGACTCACCGAACACCTCAGTGATAGATCAAAATCAGAGAGCATAATGTGGCCATCTTCACGAACAAGTATATTCTCTGGCTTCAGATCTCGATATATAACCCCCAACATATGGAGATACTCCAATGCCAAGAGGACTTCAGCAACATAGAACCTATAAAATGAAAACGTGTTCTTGAGATACAAAAGATCATGAGTAAAACATCGCATATAAAAAGAGTTGAACTCCCTCTAGGTACAATCGTTCAGTACACTACTGTTAGATAAAACAAAATCCATCAGAGTAAAATATCACATAAAGAACAATCTAAACTCACGGGTTACAATAGTTCAGTATACTACTGTTAGATAAAAAAAATACTTATCAAGTAACAAGTGCAGAGCATTAGGTTTAAGTCGATGTGCAACTCAATCATGGCAAATTCAAGTTTGATATTATGTAAAGACGACACACAGGTAAGGCTAACTAAAGGTCCATACCTCGCAGCTGCTTCTGAAAAGGTTCTGGTTGGTTGTTTCTGCCTAAGAACATGCAGGTCACCGCCTGGGCAAAACTCCATGACTAGGCAAGATAGATTATCAGTCGTGAAATGAGCATACAGGGTTGGAAGGAACGGGTGGTCAAGCATTTGCAGAATCTCCCTCTCAGTTTGGGCTCTGAGCATCTTTTTTCTGCTTATCAGGTACTCAATGTCCATAACCTTCAATGCGAACATGCAGTCTGTACCAACCAACTCGGCCAGGTAAACTGTGCCAATATCCCCACACCCGAGTTGCTTGAGAAGCTTGAAATTCTTCAATCCCAAGCTACCTTGTTGTATAGCCATGCGCCTGATGGCTCCCCATCTCACATCTTTTGACATGTGAGGCCTGCTTCCATTAGCACTGAAACTGCCATAACTATCTTCACTGATGCTTGTGCTGGTGCTATAATCACCAATGCTGCTCTTCGAGCTTTGTGAGCATTCACCCTTCTCCTTTGATCTTGACAACTCACCACACTTTGAACTGTGGGTCACACCAACATCATATCCTTTGGAGCCAAAACCAGTTCCTTCCATGCCAGTGGAGTTGACAGCTGCTTTCTTATTAGTTGGTGCTGGGGTTTTAGGTTCATCCTGAAGGATTTCGTGCTGCTTAGCTGCCACCACTGGAGCTGGTTCAGGCTTAACCTTCTTTTTTGTGGAGGTTTTATTCCGGAACATTGGCCTTACCAGGCGTGAACCGCCTACTGGAACAGCCCGGGGGCTAGATGCTTTCGCCGACTTCCCCTTCCTCTGTCTTGTCACCGGTGTTCCCACAGAAGAATCTTCACCTGCCTCTGATGTTTTGCTGCTGATCACATCTTGGATTCTGGTTTTATGGATCTTGGCTTTGGTTGGAGAAGCTGATCGCAGCTGCTTCTTAGCTGAGCTCTGCCCCTTGTTGGTTTGGACTGACTTCTCCAGTGAACCTAGCGCAGCCTTCTCAAGTAGAACAGAAACCTTCTCAACCTTATTCCTTTTGTCATGCTCCTCGTTACTTTGAGCCGGAACAGGAGCATACAACTTCTTTACCACCCCAGAATCTGAAGAGTTAGGGACCCCTGCCGGCTTTGATAGCCTCTTCATGGCAGCCATCTCCGACGCCTGGGAGATGCACATCTTCCTCAGGGCCTGCTTCAGGCTCACGGACTCCACAATCTCCGAGCTCGACACCGGCGACTTCCCAAGCGCGATAAGCCTCCTATCCGTGCTCGTCTGCCCAGAGGCCCTGGCCGACGTGCGCACATTGATCGATCTGATGAGCTGGTCGAGATCCTCCTCCACAGAGCACGACCGTGACCCGTGCTCCTGTCCCGCCGGCTTGACCCTCACCCTGAGGTGGGTAACCCCGCCTGGACGCACGCCTTTCGGCTCATCCACTATTTCAACTATCTCCGAGCACCCTGTGGAACCCATCGTCCCCTTTGTGCCCTCCTCCTGCTCCCAGAGCTGGGCCTTCATCTCATCTGAGTGGGCGACCGTGCACTGGCTGATGCATTTCAAGTTAGGACCCGTGGTTGCCTGCAGGTTGGTGACCAAACAAGCAGCGTTCCCGGGTTAAGAACCGGCATCACGGAATCAATCTTGCACTGCACGAGAGCAAGCGTAAAATAGATCAGATTGAGAACAGAAAAAAAATAGAGAAGACATTATGTAACGTAAAGAGGGAAAAAAAACTTAAAAAAAGAAGCATCCTTCAAAGCAGTAACCTGAACCCTTCTTGGATCCCTCCTCTTTACTACCTCCCGCCGTTTCTCTTCACCAATTCAAAATAAGTTTTTTATTTTATTACAGGAAAAAATGGGACGACATAGATGCGGTAGGTGAGGCAGGGTTTCCCCACATTTCCCAGCAAAGTGATGCAAGATCCGTAAACCCCTGAGCCAAAAAAATGGAGGAGACGACGCAAGCACCCAAAAACCGGGGATAATCTTTTATAAAACCGGACCAAATCCGAGCAAACGCATCTCCCAATCCAAAAAAATATGAGAGAGAAAGATGAGAGAGAGACAAAAAACGAAGAGGGAAACGGTTACCCGGTAGCAGAGCTGCGGCGGCGGCGGACGAGGAGGGCGGGCGCTAGGGTTTGTGGCCAAACGGCGACGAGGAAGCTGGAGCGGGAGCAGTAGGGATGGATGAGGACGCAGACGAGGGAGCTGGGGGACCTGGGAGGAAGAGTTCAAGTGGGAGAAAGCGGCAGGTTTCTCAGCAGCGGCAGGCAGCACTGGGCGAGACGCGCATCACGAGGAGGAGATGATGGCTGCTGCGTCTCCCTCTGCCGTCTGCCCTCCCTCACACACCTGTGGATACCTGTGCCCTACTACCTCTCTCTCTCTCCTCTCTCTCTCTCTCTGGAGTTTGTCACTCACTGGCACACCACACACCCACACTCTCTCTCCTTCCACGGTGACCGTGGCGTGGAGAAGGGACGCACCTCGGCGCAAACAGATAAAACCCCTCCTCCTCTCCGCACCGCAGGTGACCCCACGCCACACCAGCACCACCCTCGAATTTACGCCTCTTTATTTATTTATTACCCGTGGCGACGCACAGCAACTTGCCCCCTTTTCTTGATGTCTCACTCTCACATCCTCTTCTCGCTCTCTCTCTCTCTCTCCCAGCGTACGGGCTGGTCTTTTCCGCCTCGCACTGAAGCAAAGAAAGAGGAAAGTACGCAGGCGGCGGGCGGGATACTGCCCGGACCGGACGTGATATTGCCGATCGTTAAAAACTGGAGGCGTGGAGGACGGGACGGAGGAGGTGCTTTTTCACCTTTTCTTTTTCCCTTTGTTGGTGCCAAGAAAAAAGGAAATTGGGACAAGACTAGAAGTCTATTGCAACACTACTACTAGAACGGACCTGCTTTTGGCCTTTTGCTTTGTCGAGCTCCTGTTAGGAAATTCAAAACCTACGTGGTAGGAGTAGATGCTGCAGCTACTGAGTGTAGTGAGTGTAGTGATGATAGCGTTTGTCTATCTAGTCTAGAGATTAATTTTTTGTGTCGCTATAGAATAATGACGGCACTATCCGTGTTGAAAGTAATTGGGCGTCCAATTACCCAGAGGCAGGCAGGCAGGCCACGTTTCCGTCCGAATTTTGATCGGCCCCGCCCGCCGAACCTGCGTGGCCCGTCGCCTCAGCAGCAGCGTGAACGTCCCGCTAACCCTTAACTACTTACTTTATTACTGGTTCAGATTATAAAAAAAAAAAAACCGGCGAGAAAGATCAACCGCTCCGTCGCCGCGTAGACATGCCGTGCCGGGGCCGCTCCTGGCCCGCCCCACCAATGCCCATGCCTCATGCCCGCCGCGCTCACAGGCGCCTCGTGTGCGGTGCGGGCTTGCTTGCTCCCGTGCCTTGCCGCGCCCCCACCAGGCCACCACCACCGCACTCGTCTTGTTTGTGCCCGCGGTGCCGCCAGCCCCGGCGTTGTGATCTGCCCGCCGTGGCCCGGTCTAGGCGTCCCGGCGAACACTAATGGGAATCTCGAGCGCGCCCATCGGACGGAAACGCGCGGCCTGGACCCTGTCGACGGAGGCAGCAGGGAAGGAAACAGCCCGCGCACGTGTTTGTTTTTCGCAAATCGCAACAGGGACAAGGCCCGAACTGCTGCATCTTTTCCCTCCACGAATTTTGAAAACCAGACGCTCCTCTGGTCCAGGACTCCAGGTCCGGCGCAGCTTGCTTCCTCTTGCATCGCTCTTCTACTTGCTCGCCATCGCCAGGAGACCCCCGGTCAGTCGGTCCACCGCATAACTGCATAAGCAGTCATTGCGGAGGAGTTTTCGTTGCCACCGCGAGTAGTAGTACGATTAAGGAACGAACTGCCGCGTTTAGGTGTGCGTTGTCTGTCAGCTATAGTACTAGTAGCTACCTGTGCCGTGCCGGACCCGCGGTACTAACATCAAATGCGCTAATAAAGACGCCGATTAATCATAAAGATCTCCAAGGGGTCCATGTACCGCACGCGCCTTCAAGGCTGTAATACTAGTACTGTAAAAGATGCTCGTCCTCGTAGCGGTCCACACTCACTAGTTCGATCCAGACCGGTTTCACAGCAATTCTTCTTTGCGGGTTAGGAATTCGATTTGCTCGGAATTTTAAATTGGTATCCACAACAAGTTCGATTCGTTTGTTTCTCCCTTTGTTTATCAGACAACGTTTTCGCCGCTCAGTCAATAATTTTGTATATTGGGCATGTGTGAACTGTTACAAAATGTATTCCACATTTATTCGCTAGACAAAAAAAAGGAATGTGGTATTTTATATTAGTATTTGATAAAAGTTAATAGTATAAATCAATGACAACAACAATTTCGATACAGAAGGAGAATAGTTACGAGTGTGGTTCATAAATCCTGAGCGTTTGATTAATTTGGTCTAGTGGTAGTAGAAAATTATAGTTGATCCGTGCTCGACCTCGGTCTCCACACTTGCGTGGATTTTCCCAAGTCCGGTGTAACCAACACACCAGCCAAGTTTGGCATCTAATCCAGCCACGTATGGACGACAAAACTAGCCTAATATATGTGCTACTAGTATAGTGAATTGTTAAATCCGCTGCTGTTCTTTTTTTTTTCAGTTTCAAAATCGGCCTGTCCAACTTTAGATCTCGTTCCATTCCATTCACTCTTACGGTCAATATTAGTAGGTTGGAGGAACGAAATGAACTTGTGCCTACTTGCTTCCTCCATCCGAAACGAGAGAACGAGAGCGCCGCCGAAGAAACGAGGGAGACGCGCGACCCCAGGACCGCCATGGTGAGCTTATTGCAGCACTGCCTGTCTCTGGCGGCAACAACCAACCCTCTCAATTTAGACAACTGACTACTTAGAGTACTAGATCCCCGTCGTCGTCTGCGACAAGTGCTCGCGCTGCTCTCCTCTGTGTTCCGAAGCCAACAGGTTGGCATACATCTCACGTTCCTGTTCGACGCGACTCGGGCAGGGCTAGGGAAAACGAACCTGCGAGTGATGGATGCGGACAAGAGGTGGTGCGTCACGTGCCGGCGCAGAGGTATCCGAAGCCCAGGAAGGGACACGACACGACACCAGGAGGGAATCAAGAGGGCAGCTGAATAACAAATGACACGGGCATAGAGACGAGGAACGTGCGAGCGAGAGATGGGGCTGGCTGAGGGGAGCTCGTGCTCGATCGGCCACCCGCTTAAATAAAACACACGTCGTCGACCGCCTGAGAACGGGACCGTATCCGGTACCGGTATACTGTAGTTCCATACCCGTTGGACCTGTTCCGAGAGTCTTCCGCTCCGGCAGCGCACGCACGCACCCGGGCGGGCGGGCCCTGCCCCGCCGCGGGGACAGCACGTACGGTACGGGCAAGCAGGAAAACGTGATAAGCGGTGCGCGCGGGATCCAACCACCGTGCCGTGCGTTTCGACACGACGACGCGACGACGAAGGGCTCGCTCCCTCCCGAGCTGTCGACGATCCGGATGCATGCACGTCGCGTCAGCGTGACATTTCAGCTGCCGCGCGTTACAGTTTCCGGCCGGACGAGGGACGGTTCATGTTCCTTTTGCCATTCGCAGCGAGAAAGGGACGGACACGGGCCGTGCGCTCACCACGATCGGTTAGGTATCCATCCGTACGCCTTCGGCTACCACTACTACGGGCTACTAGTAGTAGAGTAGCACTATCTCTAGCAGTACCAGTTTACACGTCGGGCCACGCAGGTCAACACGGAGTCACGGACGCGTCGCGTCGACCCAACCTCTCACCGTGATAGTAGTAGTTTTTACACTCGCTTTCTCTCTCGTGTAGGCCGGTGTGTACCACAGCGGTGCACGTCGCAACATTGAGGGCTAGCTGCTTCGCTCTCCTCTGCTCGCTCGTCAAACTCTTCTTTTGAAGTGGTCCTTTTTTACGAGCCCACGGCCATGACCGCTCGTCGCTCTTGGTCTTCGCTCGCCCAACCGCCGAGGGACAGGACGGCCGGACGCCCATCACGCCGGAGGCCGGAAGGGACGCCGCCGACACGAACGAGAGAGAACAGAGAGACGCGTCGTACTATTATGGTGTAGTGTAGTACGCCGAACGAGGCAGCGACGCGCAGCTCTTCTCCGCCGGCGGGCCGGTGTCAATTGCCAGGAGCCGTGCAGCGTGCAGCCGAGCCGAACGAGGCTTGGATGCAAAAGGGAAGGCCCGCCGTGCGGCGATGGTATTGTCCGGGGCACCGAGCCATGATCACAACACGCAAGCAAATTTGCGATTCAACGTTATCGGATTGGAGTGTAGGGTGTAGGCGCTCGAGAATGATAGAGACGCATTCATTGGAAAAACGGGGATTAATTGAAGCAAGCGATTAGCATTGGTGGAGTGGAACGGAGTTTGAGTGTGGACGGTGTCGGAGTGGGGTAGGGTTGGATCTTCGTATCCCAGGATCCAAGGATTGGCGTAGGACATAGCTTGACCTACCATTGTCGACTCGTCATGGACCATGATTGCGACTTTAGCATTGCAGGAACACGGTAGACTTGCTGTTACTACTACACATACATGATTCAGTATAAGAGCTGTTGGAACAAGTAAAACACAACCGTGGAGCTGCCGAGCTGGTTTACACGCGGATATTGGTGTGCCACGAAAGGACCACTTTGCACAAGTTTCACGGTAAACAGAGGAGCTGGTTTTCCCCAGAGTTCTGGCTTTCGGGAGTTGTGGGGAATCTGATGGGCCATTCGGATGCTGCTTGCTGCTCATTCTAATCTCTAAGGATAGAATCGTTAGAACACTAGTAGCACATTTTCCAGCAGACAGCCGCAACATCAGCGGTGGTGCTGCTGAAAGGGCGACTTCCCAACCATCACTCCCCGAGCAACCACATCCACTCTACTAGACGAGGAAGTCACCAAAACTGCTCAAATAAAAAACAACTGACTTCAGATCATGACTACAGCTTGCCTCACACTTGTACGAGCAAAAAGCTGGAAACTACCACTACGACGCTCAGCAGTTTATTGTGACAAGTACTAACTATCGACGCTGACATGCAGAGAAAAACCTTATCGCTTGTTCTGAATACCAGATCTTCACAAGGCAATCTGATGCCCAAGGGGTGACTAATGTATTACAGTTAAACCCCACAGAAGTGAAAACAAAAGACCACTTTGTTTTCAGAACTAAAGAAACCACTGAACCTCAAGTGTACTGGCGCAAGAACTAAAAAGTCTGCCAACTCGCTAACGAGGATTCAGTTAGCATCCCAACTTTTAGACCCGCAAATGGAAGGATATTCAAGCATAGATTGCAGATAATTCTGAATGAACGAAACAACAGGTACGGACTTGAGTAGCAGAATAAACACCAGACAGAAGCTGAGAATGAACTCTGAATAAAGACATGGGATAGCAAAACTTTGGTTCACCAGTAATCATCCAACATACCAACCTACAGACCACCTCTTAAAAACAACATGTCTTTCCAGTGTTTGACAAACTTCTAGGACGAGGTTAAATCAAAATATCATAACTATGTTTCCTCTTCCACACTGATACTGATGATAAGGAGATGACCACACCACTTAGTCGAACAGGCTGAAGCCCATGTCCTGCAAATGCATATTCAGCAAGTGTTAGCCATAAACTTGAAAAATTGAAAACAAATCAGTATTGACACATAGAATATAGTGAGTGTGAAAAATGATAATTATAGAACAACAAATGCTGACACACATAAAAAACACATAGAATCAGATTATTGAATGAATTGTGTAATGTGCTGGAAAGAAAATAGGTAAGCTAATGGTCTTACATCATCACTCTCTTCCTTCTCCTCCACCTTCTCTTCTTTCTTCCCCTCAGCAGCTGGAGCACCACCAGCACCAGCAGCAGGAGCAGCTGCCGCAACAGCTGCACCACCACCACCGCAAGGTACAGAAGCAAACTTCTCCCTACCAGCAGCAATGAGCTCGGTGATGTCCTTACCACTCAGTTCAGACAACAGGAGCTCCATCTTCTCATTGTCAATTTCACAACCAACTACAATAAAGATAACAGGAAATAATAAGAAAGTGTGCCTCGACTGGTTACAAACAACACAAGAAACAATCATTTAAATTACTAGGTGACAAGTAAAGTGTTCACTTTTATCCACTAGAAATTAATGACAAGCAAACAATTTGAAACAAATTTACTACGTACTAAAAGCAGCTAAGAGGACAGTTGCTAAATTTTGATATCTCTTGATAAAAAATCGTGCACAGTTAGACAAATGCCATCTATTTGACCAGCAAATTAGACTACCTGATTCCAGGATGGATGTCAAATCCGCCGCAGAGGGGTTGGGGTTGCCAGCAAGGACAGCAAGCAGATAGGCAGCAATGAACTTCATCCTGCTAAGACCAGAAATTGAGCATAGTCAGCCAACAATTAAAAGTCAACATATTGGGATTATCCAGAAAAACCTGCCAAATGAATACAGATGAAATGATCTAATAGATGAAGGTCCATGATTCTACTCAAACAGAATACAATCATTTGCACGCCTCATGAGGAAAGGTTAAAGTTTACCGCAGGGACAAAGCAGCGCCAGAAAACAACGCTATCCCTCTCCATTCAAAACAAAATATTTGATTTCGATATACCTCAAAATTGTTTCCCCATTTGAGAGGATCAAATAAGTGCATCTAACATCCCCAGGATGTTGAATGACCCATTCATAGTAACTAGGAATCGAAACTAAGCCAATAAGCATCCAACATCTTCAGAGTATAACAGGTTCATCCTAATGCTGAATATACAATCGTATAACTCCTCTCATCCTAGTGCTGAAAATATAATCGCAAAATTACCTCATTTCACGAGAAAGCAAATATTAGCACATTGCACAATGACGTAATACCAGTAACAAATTACACATTTTGAATATCACCTACAATGAATGCTAACTCTATATATCAGCAAGAAGACCCATACGTAAAGAAGATAAGAGGCCCAGATAAAACTAGCGAGGCAACAGAGCTCCATTACCTGGATCTGTGAGGGAGAGAGCTCGAGGAGAAGTGGCGGCGCCGTAGAGCTCGAGCGTTTCTAGGGTTTCTGCGAGGAAGGGTCCCAAGGGTTTGGCGGTGCTGCAAATTTTATAGTGCACGTGGCCCGAACCAGATGCAATCTGCACCATCCACTTGACATCGGACGGCTCAAGTCCTGCCCTGGATCATTTCAGTTCATTCCCAGCCGTTGATCTACAGACGCCTCCTGATCCTGAGGGACCAGGCCTCACACTTACGTTTCTCACAGCCCAATGTTACATGAATGGGCCATGGTACAAGCCCACTGTCTGTCTGGAGGGGGTAAGCCCGCCAGCGTAAACTCCCTCTTCCTCATTCCTCCCGGCTTCGTCTCCGAATCCTCCTTTCACGGCGGACGGCGGCGGCGGCGGCCGGACCGGCCGGGCTGGTGGGCGTAGTTTCTTGGGATCCTTTTCTGTGAACCTCCTTGAGTGATTAGTGCCTATATACTGGATATATTCCTCATGACTGATTGGCTGCAGGGACTTGGTCGGCGTCAGCTTCCCCAGCTTACTTCTTTAACGGGTCTGAGAATTTACGTGGACACCATGGATGGTACGCGCGTGATGTCTCTTTTATTGCCCCTGATTATTACTCTACGCGAGTCATCCCGTGTCAATTTTTAGGAGTAGGTTGAGTTTCAGGTGATTTTTGTAGAACTGGAAGTAACTGCATCGATGATTGATAGGCTGGTTAGGGCCTAAACTCTTGTAACAGCATGACGTGAGCTAGCGTCGTGTTTGGAGCCGGCAAACTGCAATTTGAAGTATTGTTATTGTAGTAGCACTTTCGCTGTGGCAAATGTTTGTTGCACAAGGAGAAATGGAGAATAGAAGGTTGGAACAATGTGCACGTTGTGCTAAGGATGATAAAAGATGTAGTATCTTTTTTGGTGACTATGAAAGAAGTGGATCTATACCATGAAGTCTAAATAGGTCAGGAAAAACAATATGGCTGAGTCGAGTCACACGTATGCAGCCAGTATAACCTATGCTTGTGCTAATGCTGTCAATTTGCCATGACTATTCTTTAACAGTCGATAACCAAGAAACAATGGAGGAGACCATCCTTGTTGGTGATGATCTCATGCGTGGACCGCCATCACCAGTCATTCCTAAAGAGATTGCATCACACGTCCTTGAAGGTGTTGAGCTTTGTGATGGTATTCTCAGGAATCTTTTCTTATGTGAGTAACTGGTTCCTCTGTTATTGATATCATATTTCTATTATTCGATATGTATTTACATAAGCATGTTATGAAACAGTTGATTGTATTTTTCAGGCTTACAAATCAATGATATTGAGCCATTCTGCCAAGATGAAATCGTGCTATATCGACAGTGTGCTGAGAAAAGGGTTAGTAATTATATTAGAATAGTTTAAAGATTTAAATATACATATATATTTATATTTTCTATTTATTGAATCATACACCACTGTATTTATTTTATTACAGGATAAGGAAATAAGACAGCGGATGCAAGACAGTGAATATAAACTGGGTTCTTCAATGCCTCTGGAAGCAGCAAAGGAGAGAGCTTCCCAACTCCAATCAGAAGTCACACTGCTAGAAAGGTGGATATAGCAACTGTCTTTGTTCTGTATACTGCCATAACATCAGCATGTGATTAGCAGCTTGTTAAATGGTATCCTCAAACTTTCTTTATTTCCTTGACATTTAACAACTGTAGTAGAGTGATCTACTACTTGATAAGAGATGTCGCTATATCAAAGGGCTCTGTCCTTAACTCTTGAGCGGTATTTTCCTACCTGAACTAGTGAAATAGATACTGAGAGCGAGAGAAATGGCAGAACATATATCCGGGAGTTTTCTTTCTTTCCGTATAGATCTGGGTAATCCAACTTTTAGCCGGGCCTGCACTTACTATACGAAGTAAACATGGTATCACAAACATTGGTAGTGTTTGTGGAGATTTTAATCCAACCTTCCATCTTGATTGATTATCTTATGGTACCATTCCATATGAAATGTTCTTCCTGTGGCATAGATCATAGCTGCTCGACTGCCAAATACATCATTCTTATGTTATAGGTCAAGTTTTTCATCTTGGTCATTGATGCAGAGTTTTCTAGTCCTATCATACGGCACATGGTGTGAGTTATGTTTTGCATTCTACAAAATTAATAGTAACAATAGACTTCCTCAAAGAATGCTTAATTAAAATTCTACACTTAGCTATTGCAGAAGACCTCCTTGAGGCTCAGCAAGAAATTGAGGTCATGAATCTAGAGTGTGTGAAATGACCAGTAAAGAAGGCGAAACAAAAAAGCAATTAGTTAAATCTGCTTCCTACCCTGATTTTTAATATGACATTGCCAAAAGTTTCAGTTCCTATATGTTATATGGTCCCTTGCTTAGATGAGTGTTTATTTATTGATAATAAACTTGTCATTACAGTAGAGGGAGAAAATTTTCCTAAAGTTTTGGTCGTTGTGGTTTTGTACTTCCTTGTAGGCGCATGATTCTTGCAAGTGGACTTGAGGGTATGGAAGGATTTCGCCAAAGATGGAGTTTGCACGGCCAGCTTGCAGATACACGGTATTGTTTTCTTTTTAACTCTGTGCCAGACTACCAGTCATGTTCTAACTTATGCGTCATTTCTGGTACCGTATTAACAGTCGAAAAGACTGACTTGGAAAAATGAACCATGATAACATAGTGGGCCAGTGGTTTCTCCTCTGTTCTGATTCATGGCATGACATAATTCACTAGAATACAGTAGCTTCAGAAGTAGATCCGGATGATGTATGTAAGTTGTAAAATCGAAGATCTGAAAAGATATTGTTAACTTTCATAAGAAGTGCGGTCAGGAAGACACTGCAATCATAAATAGCTAGGCCAAGTCATTAAAGTATTCTAAGATACTTCAAATCTTAACACGATTCCCTCTCCTTTCACAATTTTCTATCTGCATTTCTTTTCTTGTGATATTTTTGCCATCATATTAGCTCCATGCCATTTTCTCTGGCATACTGTAGACTCTTGACCTAACCCTCCTGTGGGTATTTGTGCTACAGTTACCGAACAGAGTAAGATACATTGTTAAAGAAGTGCTTTAGTGCTTGCTTGAAATAAAATTTTTAGGGACCTATTTCTTCTATCTAACATAATAACTTCAGTTTCCTCTTTAGTCTACTTAACGATCTCTTCTATGCAGGAAAAGACTAGAAGCACTGAACTCTGGCATGGCAAAAAGAGAGAACCATAGTTCTAAAGAGGAAACGACAGACCCTTCAGCTAGGAAGAGATGGTTCTTTTGGTAGACTAGTATCTCTGTTTATTGACGTTCGAAATTTTGTTGCTGAAGGTGTATTGGTGCCAATGCCACGCACTACTAATTTGTACTCCTTGAAACACGCCATTGTATTTGCTAACTCATTTGCTATATACATAGCTGTGATTATTCAGTGTTAATGACATGGAGATCAATGGACTTATATCTTGAAAATATTTCACTTGTGTTCCTTGTAGCCTTAAAAAATTCTACAATTGTTTCCTCCGCTCTTGTGCAAGCGCACGCATGTTCCTTCGGTCACCACTATGGTCCATGGCCTTCTTTTCTTTGGGTAGCGTGTAGTATTAGTTTTCACGAGATTCACCTTTTTTTTTTTTCTATCCTACTGTATATACCTGGAGGCTCGCCTCCCGCAACGTACCCCGAAACGAATCAACCGACTCGAGTCCGAGTCTCCAGGGTCTGACTCGGATACTGCCTCGTCTCGCCTCCGAGCCCGCGCGCGACTCGGAAGACCAGCCTAGCCTATAAATATGCGGGTCCACCTCCATCCCGTCATCCCTCACCAGTCACGGCGCAGATGATCTTCCTCTCTCAAAGTCAGACGCGGGAGCGAGAGGTTTCTTGTGCGCGGGAGATCAAGTGTGCGCGTGCGTGCGAGGCGGCGAGCAGAGAAGAACGAAGATGCCGGCGCGGCGAGTAGGAACGGAGGCGTTCCCGGACCTGGGCGCGCACTGCGACGCGCCGGACTGCAACCAGCTCGACTTCCTCCCCTTCGTCTGCGACGGCTGCGACGGCGCGTTCTGCCTCAAGCACCGGACGTACCGCGGCCACGGCTGCGCCAAGGCCCCCGACCAGGGCCTCACCGTGGTCCTCTGCGAGGCCTGCGGCGCCGCCATCCAGGGGGTCCCCGGGCAGGACGACAAGGCGCTCCTCGACGCGCACGCGCGGTCTGGGAGCTGCGACCCGGCCAAGAAACACAAGCCGCGCTGCCCCGTGCGGCGGTGCAAGGAGACGCTCACCTTCTGCAACACGTGCGACTGCAAGCGGTGCGGCCGGAAGGTGTGCCTGAAGCACCGGTTCCCCGGCGACCACGACTGCGCCGTCACAGCCTGCCTGGTGGCCAAGAAACACAAGCTGCGGTGCCCCGTGCGGCGGTGCAAGGAGACGCTCACCTTCTGCAACACGTGCGACTGCAAGCGGTGCGGCAAGAAGGTGTGCCTGAAGCACCGGTTCCCCGGCGACCACGACTGCGCCGCCATCGCCCGCCTGGCGGTGCGCGCGGCAGCCCCGAAGATGATGGCCGGACGACGACAGTGCGATGGTGACGCGCAGAAGAAGAAGGTCGAAGGCGGCGGCGGGTTGGCTACGCCGCCGCTCCTCAGCGTCTTCAAGATGTTTTAAAGCTTTCTGTTCTACAGGTGGGGTGCGCGCTGCGTCTGTAGCCAGAGTCGGACATATGTGAAATTCCACGACGAGCATTGGATTGGACGAAACTGCACTAGTGCCCAAAGTGATCTGGTTCCTTGGATTTGAGTTGCCTTTATCGTTGCCAAAGCACTCTCATAGTGTGTGTAAGAGTAGTTTGACCCTCATGGTGTGTTGATTGTATGATTGAAACATGAACACTTGAATGTATTTTATACACACGATATATAAAGTGTACTACAAGTTGAGTAATGCCTTATTTCTAACGTTTATGAAACCACATTACTTTTTTTAATTATTTCTTCTATGACATTGTAATTACATCCAATTCTTTATTTTGTCATTAATTGCAAATTTGTGAAGCCTCTAAACTCTTTACCCTTCTATGCAATCAAAAACACCCTTGCCTTCTTCCTCCTCCGTACTGCCCACATTGGGCTCATCGGCGGAGTTAATGGCTAAGCTAATCGAGTGTGATTCAAGCTCGGAGATTGGCTTCCATGGCTCTTCCTGCATGCGGCATGCCTCCCTCGAGCCTCGTCAAAGCTCCACCGAAGCCGCATCAACTAGCACGGCAGCAGATCAAGCCATGGAATACGCCGTTCATGGCCTCGCCCTCCAGCTCGCTCCTAACTGTTGCGCAATGTCCAACATATGAACATGAATTGTATGAAAATCGCTGCTCTTCCTTCTTGAAAAAAACTTGTTAAGTTGGGAACAGCACGCCCACGAGGATGCGGCCATGAGGCAGCGCTCAAAAGCAGCTCAGATCTCGTTAGAAAAACTAGTCACAAAATCAGAGGTACAGCGCCAAATGCCTACAACTCATCGTTTGGGGAATCCACGCTGCCGTGCTGGCCGCACTCCGCATTGGCGGCCAGGCTCTCCAGCCAGAGCTCGTCGCGGACGACGGAGTCCGCGTCGTCGTTGCGGTGCCACGCCCAGTGCGCCGTGGTCGCGTTCATCACCCTCAACCGCCCGTGCCCGAAGCTCGCCTCCCTCTTCACCGACAACGGTGCCAGTTTGTGGTGCTTCTGAAAGCTACGCATGCACAAACATGACAAAATGCATTAGTAACGCGAAAATTCTGTTCATAATTTTAGTGCACGTATGTCGTGGTCTAACTTACTCGAAGGCAAGACCTTCTCTGTTGCCGCCGTCGCCAATGGTGATGTACACCGGTCCACAGGGGTTGGCCTCGTTGTTATACACCCTTGTCTGCCACACAGCAAACAGAGAGGAGGTGAGGTGACATCGCACGCACCTGAAAGAACTGACAAAACGAAACGAAACAGAGACTCACGAAGCGTTCGTAGGCGTGGACGTGCCCGGCGAAGACGACGTCGACGCGGGCCTCGAAGAGCATCCTCTCCATGGCCTTCCTCATGGCCTCGCCCTCGCCCTGGTGCGCCGCGTTGGTGTTGTACCACGGCGCGTGCAGCAGCACGACGAGCCACGGCGTCGCGCGCCGGTCGACACGCGCGAGGTCCCGCGCCAGCCACGCGTACTGGTCGGATGCCTCGTCGAAACGGGCGTAGGAGCCGAGCATCGCGACGTGGACGGCTCCGCCGGCGACGTCGAAAGAGTAGTAGAGGTTGGACGGCGACCCGCTCTCCTCGTGCGGCATCCGCCAGCGCGCCTCGTACGCGGCGAACGGGCGCGACGGCGGCCAGCCCGGGAGCGGCGGCGCCTCCACCTCGTGGTTGCCCTGCGTGACCATCCACGGCCGCCGGCTCGCGTGCTGCTGCACGAACCGCCCGAACGAGTCCCACAGCGGCTGCTGCGTGTCGGCGTACGACAGGTCGCCGGGCACCAGCAGCACGTCGTAGTCCGTCTTGCTGACGTGTGCCAGCGTCGACGCCGTCCACTCGGTCTGCCCAAGGTCTCCTGCGACGGCGAGCTCGATGGGCAGAGCGGCCGGCGGGGTCCGGAGGTTGAACTCGCGGCCCGCCCTGCCGCAGCGGTAGTGGTACACCGTGCCGGGCTCCAGCGGGCCGATCGTGACGTGGTGGATCTTGCCGGAGTAATACAGGAAGTAGCGGTACGACGTGTGCTCGCCGGTGGCCGACGAGGTGTAGTTCCCCCCCGAGACCTCGCCGTACTCGACCACGGACTCCACGTGCTTGTCGTCCGTGACCCATGACACCCTCATGTGCTTCGGCCCGACCACCGATACATGCACCTGCTGAGGATGGGAGGCAGGCTCGGTGTGCTTCGTGCGGACGATCCGCCGCGGAGGAGGTCGCACGTACTCCGTCTCTGCTGCTGCCGCGGCGCCGGCGAACCACGCGAAGACGATGAGCGTCGCTCGCGCGACCAGGAGAGCACGACGCGTCGCGCACATCTCCTCCAGCGTCTTCGCGTGCTGCACAAGCGGCATTGTCGTCGATCGATGAACACGAGAGCATATGGACCATATAGAGTGCACTGCAGGATGGCACCCGGGGCACCTCTCGGTGGCGCGCGGATGATGATGGCGTCAAGGAACGGGAATGGCGCAGGCTTTCACTTGAAGCGTTGGGGTGCAGTGCAGTGCAGGAGCAGCAGTAATGCAGAATGTTGTTGCGGGTATCATCCCTTTGCTTGCTTGGGACGTCAGCTCCCATCTGGCGAGGTCCCTGCGTCCATCGCTTGGGTTGCAGCCGAGCGAGAGCAAGTGGAACATAAATACTGTAGTACTCCTATTCGCTAGTGGAAGGACGCCGTCTTCTGAAAAATAGAATTTGGAGAGGAAGTGTCGGGAAAGAGATGGATAAAAGTATTGATGAGATGAATACTACACAGGAGTCTTTACAATGGCTTCAAGATCCAATAGATTAAAAGACGCAATAATTATTTTTTTGAAAAAAAAAAGATGCAGTAAAATTGAAGACAAGGTCGTAGCTAAGCTTATTTGTTTAAAGGGTCATAGCACTGCAGCCGTAATAACACAAGAGACTAAAAACAGGAGTGAGAAGCAGTGTGGTTGCATGCATAATTCTCAATCCAATGCAGATAAAGTGGTAAACACGATGAATTAACAGTTTGTGCGAGCTATATCAACAAAGTAGCACAACCTGGTACTACAACATTGCAGCACTCGAAGCTACTGATCTTGTCGCTATAGGCATAAGAGAACAGTCTACTACTGTACTACAGTACAATAATACCTCTAATGATAACAAATAAAAAAAGTGCAGTCAATGTTGAAAACAGTGGTCAGAGATGAAAATGGCATACATCGACATACTTATGAGGTCACGCACGAAGGTTGCATGCATCAGGCAGTTATCTTCATAGCTTCTCTTTAGTCTTTAGTATCAGTTTCATCTGGTATTTCTTCCCTTACAATTCCATTGTAACAATAACTTCTTGGAAGAACCAAGGGGCCAGAAAGAACAACACCTCTGTGGCCTTTCAAACAATTTTATTCGTCAAACGGCTCGCCCAAAAGCTTGACAGTATTTTCTGTAATCTAAGCTTGGATAGCGTAGACCTAAACTGAGCAATGAATTTTTGCTTTGGTACTGCGTGAAATGACAAAATCAATTACTTAGAAAGGCAAGCGCAATGACGATTCAGAAGCAGCTCCTAACTGAAGTCTCGGGACAGAAAACTTTTTCTGATCTTAGCAGAAACAAAAGAAATGTTTTCTGACGATCCAATTATCATGGGTACATGCCTAAAAGAGGGGGCGATGTGATTTAGGAAACTACGTAAAAAAGAATATGAGTTCATGTATACATTCAAGTTTTCATCCTGAAGCTAGTTTCACACAATAATTTCAGGGATTGTTTTTCAATCCCCAGTCGAATTGTAAATGATATGGTGATCGTTTCCATACTTGTTGATGAACTCCTAAAGCAATCTGAAGGTCAATTGCCTGTAGTTAGTCATGCTCATGAGTCACGACATTATAGTATCCAAGGGGAAATATTCAATAGAGCTAAAATATTTCTTCTTGGCACATGATCTAATGATATAGAGAAGTTCTGACCATGTATTTATATGAACTCTGTTATACGACCACACAATTTATTGCAGAGTGCCTGGTTGATATAGTAATAGGACCAAGCCTATTGATATAGTAGCAGATTATCAAATGGCATCATAATTTGGCCATATACGCTAGTTGCATGACCACATCAATTCCACTGTAGAGCAGAAGTGATCTCCCTTGCATTCGATTCAAGGGAGGAAACTCCACTTGATAGGTGACACATTGCACACATGAGGTATTCAGACATCAAGCTTAGTTTGAACAGCCAGTAAACTAAGATCACCGAAAGGAAAATTAACAATAGCTGTTAGTGCACACAATTTGCAAAATCATGTTGTTTGTTGCAAGACAATTCATCAGAAATGGAAAGTCTGCTCAAGTTAAATCTTGCCAACTATACCTATTAGTAACAAATGGCAGCAGCAAGTAGCATCATACGCTCATCTTCTTCCTCGGAAGCTTTGGTTTGTCCTCCAACGAATCGAAACCATGGAACGGGATCTCGCAATTCATGGCCCGGAGCACGTCGGGGATCTCCATCACGTGTCGATCCACATACTCCTCACGGAACCGCTTCTCGACCCAGAGGAGCAGTATGGGCAACCGATGCTCCGGCTGCTTTCCTGCTCTCCTCAGCACCGCAAGCACGGCGCACCTCCGAGAGTGGGCCTCCAGGCTCCGCGCGAGCAAGGCTGGGTAGCTGAGTATGTCGTCGCAGGTCAGCCCAGCCTTGTCGGTCAGGAACGCAACAATCTCCGTGATCTTCTTCTCCGAGATAGCCACTGACGTCGGGTACCGGCGGATCATTTGGGTGACGGCGTCCTCGTGGAAACCGAGGCGCCGGTAGAGCGCAACCTTGCTCTCCAGCGTGGAGAGCTTCAAATTGCAGAGGATGCCGAACACCCACACAAACATGGGGTCGCCGGGTCGCACCCCGACTTTCCTAGCCGCCTCCACCATTTCGTTGATGCGGTCGGGACCCAGCACGATAACGGCAGGCTTATGCGCTACGAGCTTGGATACGTCGACGGCGGAGAGGCCGTGGACGTTGCGGAGCAGCGGGAGAGTGAGGTGGAAGGAGGACATCGGTATGCACCGAGTGGCGAACGGTGCCTTTTTGAGGGCGGTGACGACACGGGCGTCCGAGCCGAGGACCTCGCGCAGGGAGGCGAAGAGCGGTTGCAGGTGGTTCTTGACGCTGCGGCAGAGGATGTTTGGGTTGAGCAAGATGAGACGCCGCAGCAAGGGCGCATCGATGCCGACGGAACCGAGGAAGTCGAGCTTGGGCTGGAGCGTCTTGGCCGGGTTGAAGGTGAGCAGGGCGGGTAGCTGGCGGACGGCGGAGGAGATGTCGGTTTCGGAGAATCCGTAGCGACGGAGGACCGCGACGACAGCGTCCGCCTGAGCCGCGGCGCGCGGGGAGGCGAGTGGGAGGTAGGGCGCAGCGCGGGCAGCGGCGGTCGGGGACAGCCCGCATCTGGAGATGAGGTAGGATACCGTTGAGTCGGCGGAGGGAGTGGCAGTGGCAGTGGCGGCGGCGACGGAGAAGGCGGCGCTGAGAGCGCCGGGCCGCAGGGGGAAGAGGCGGCGGCGGCGGACTGCGACCAACATTTTTTCGGGGGCGAAATGGTCGTGGCTGGTGCCTGGTGGACGGCTGAGATCCTGTCGAGTTTGGTTTCGGCTCGGCCGACAAACTGACGGGCCATTCTTTGTCTCTCCTTTTGCATGGGCCGTATGGGAGCCCAGCCCCCCACACCCAAATCTACTGCGACCAGGCCCTTCTCAGTCTCAGGCAGCACAAAACGTCTACCCGCTACTGCTTACTATTTTTTATTTATTTTTCCCACCAGGCCCCAAAGAAAAAATTTCTTAATACTACGTCGATACTACGTTTCACGGGTTAACAACCTGTTGCGTGGGAGGGACGTTGGTTGTTCGCTCCTGCTAGCAGGTTGAATTCAGGCCGACCAGAACCAGAGACGATATTTAATCAAGATTCAAGATCAGAGACTGGTCAGTGGTCACGCACATTACTCTCGCGAGACCGTCTTTTTTTCTTTTCCTCCCTGGCCACCGTGTTTCCGGTCGCCTCTGCATCATTCCGTTTCGACACATGTACATTACTCTCAGGGACGCGTTCTTCTGCTGCCCGCCGGAAAAGCGAAAGAAAAAAAGCCTGAACGCCACTAATAAAAGGCTGCGAGAGACGCCGGCGCTTCAATTCAGTTGTAGCGTCCGTCCGTCTCCGCCGTCATCACGCGCGCGCGTTTCCCCTCGAGCCGGCGCAACTTGCTGTTTGTCCCACTGCGTTCGTCGCCGTTCCTTTGTCGCCCGCGCCTGCACCGCACCGCCGTACGTTGGCGCCGTCGACGCTCGCCACCTGTGCCCGGTGTGATTCAACCGCGCCATCATCCGCGCGCGCGGCTCCGCCGTGTCTTTTATTAATCCCGCGCGGATGTTTGTATCCAGCAGATGGAGACCGGATCCGATCGCTCTGTTCCTCGTTTTCGTCGGGCGGCATCATGTCATGTCCACCGGCATGGTTCCTCTCTCTCGTCAGGCAGGGACCATCGTGCGTGCAGCCAGATTCGTCGCCGCGTCTCACGTCGTACACGAACGCGGATTGGGTATTTGACGCGGGCGCTGCGCACGTTTTCGACGCCGCACCGTCCCTCCCGTCGGTCTCAGCAAACAAAACAGCTGGATAGAGATTCCTATTGGGGCTTATTATTAGCTGACGTCAGGGCGTGCGCACGCTCGGAAGGCAAGGAGATTCTCCGCGCCGTTGGTCGCCGCACCCGTGCATCCAGCAAGCAGGCTACTATCTATCTATCTACTCTACTCGAAGAGGATTATGTCACCACACGACAGTCGACATAGTAGCATGGATGGCTCTGCCGCTGCGAGGATTCCCTCTCGAGTATCCTCGCTTCCTAGGCCACTGTTGCGACGCCAACACGGCCGAACGCGTGCAGCACGCCAGCACCGTGCCCCCGTGTGTGTGTGTCAGGGCACGATATACTCCTCCTCTATCGATTCTACGGTTTTTCTATTTTATTTATTCATCTCGTTTTTTAATACATCTTTTTTTTCTTTCTAATACATTTTTATTTTTATCTTTTTTGTCTTTGATTTCTATATAATAATTTATTCTCTATTTATTGATCTCCGTATCGAGAACTCAATGGACAAATTAATACGAGACGGAGGGTATGAGCTCAGCGCAAGCCGAGCGACCGACGCTTACGACAGTGCGCCGGGCATATGCTGTGCCATGCTCTGCTGTCGCGCCGCGCCGGGCCTGGCCTAGCTGCTGCGTTCTACTACACTCCTAGGTGGCATGATGACAGACTAAACTACACGGGCGGAGTACAAACAGGACGCCGCCGCTGCGCTCATCGATCGCCACCTCAGTGGCGCGTGTGGCCTTGTCGATCA
Organism: Oropetium thomaeum; assembly: GCA_001182835.1. Lineage (NCBI taxonomy): Eukaryota > Viridiplantae > Streptophyta > Magnoliopsida > Poales > Poaceae > Oropetium > Oropetium thomaeum. The sequence continues at coordinate 1,030,775 of LFJQ01000006.1, read as the reverse complement.
GTGGGGGAGGATGGATCGATTTGAGTGTTCCACTGGGAAACAGAGCAGAGCACGATTTAATCGGAGGAAATGGTACACCGGCAGCCGCGTAGTAGTAAGTAATAAGTACTACGTGCAATGGTCCACGACCCCGCCCATCATCCGTAGTAGCTGCGACTGCGAATCGAAGGGGCCGGGGAGCGGGTTCATATCACCCTGCTGCTTGCTGCCACCGAACACGGCCACTGCAGCTGCTATACACCGTATCTGTCTGTAGCCACTCCTCGCGCTTCATTACCACCTGATCGGCCACGTCCCTGCTATTACGTAGGAAAACTTTCTCCAGTTCTGGATCCGGTGCTTCGATCGGCTCCGCTGACACGGGGAACGTGGTGGATCCATGGACTTCTCCGTCCTCTTTGAACCGAGTCGTGGGTGGAAAAAGTGTTCCACGGGGCAAATAGATGCGCCGTATTGACCCCTCTCTGTTCTCCTCCTCCCCTTTCTGTTCTGCCAAACTCCCCCCCATTCAATATGCCCATGCAACATCTAGGAGTACTACTCCTACCTTTCTATCTGTCTGTCTGTCTGTCTGTCGTCGTCCTCGGCTGCCTGCTGCGTGCTGTGCTATACTACACTAGTAGTATCCTCCTCTCTGCCGGCGTACTTCATTGCATCTCTGCCACTGTCCGCCTTCCATCATGCCTTTCTAGAAACCATGCAGCTCATCATTGCTCGTCAACCTGAATTCTGATCAAACTTCCGCCCTTACATTTTTTCTCCAAGGATATTTGTTTAAGTATACGGAAACAGAACAGAACAATACTAGTGGAGTACTAGTAGAACAGGGCAGGGAAGCTTCAGCAGCATCCATATCAGGAGCATCGCCATCGGCTCTGCTGCTCTTCTCCCGGAGTAGTACACTCTAGTAGTTCGGTCTTCCAAAGCACTTGCTAGTGCCTGCTGACACCATGACGACCTTGTGCTTGTGCACAAAGCACGAGCAGTTTGGCACCTATTGACCGGTGGCTTCTTCTGCTTCAAGTTCTTTTCCCTGGGAAGCCCTCTTCCTTTTTCAATGCACGACTTTTTTTGGGGTCCTGAACTTAATAAACAAACACGGCAGGTTATAATTGGTTAGGCCTTTTGATGAGAAAGAAAGAGAGAGAGATCCATCATCAGTGATCCATCCAACCTCAGCCAAATCGAGCAATTATTCTACCTTTTCCTTTTCCTTTTTCTTCTCACTAGTATAATCGAGTGGAGTGTGTGCGCGCTAGTACTGTGCTACAGTGCGTCTACATATGCGCGCGCGGAGCCAGCGGTGGCATCGATCGATACAAAAGCGTGGGATCGTGAGATGAGATGAGATGACAGGAAGAAGTGGAAGCCCAAATGAAATGAAATGATGGCTTTGCTTTTAATCGGTCATCATCATGGTGGTAGCAGTACTCCTTCCGCTCGATCGCATCTTAAATTGCATGTCTCCTTTTTGCACATTGCATGCATGCATATGCGTATGGGCTAGCTTTTAGCTGCCTGTGCTGTGCACACACAGCAAGCAATGCAAAGACCAACCATGGAAAATAGGCGGTGTGTGGCAACCGATCGATGGATTGCAACAAGGACTCGATCGATCTGTCACACAGGAACCAGTCAATCAATCATTACTCCCCCTGTATCTATCTGTAGCTCGTTGGATTACTTAGTGTTTTGCTGGAGTGGAGTTCGCACGAAACACGACACGAGCTCTGGCAATAGCTTATTTCAAATTTAATTTCGTTCAAAATAGAAAGGATCAAGTAGTACAACAATTTCAAACTCACAGTCAAGGGGTACGTACATGTATCATCATCACCCTCCTCTCGATCTCTTCTTTTTCTCCCCATCTTCTTTCATTTCCGACCGCTACCTGGCGCGGCATACAGATTTCCTTGATGGGCTGCTGACTACTCGTTCTTTCTTGCAATAATCACATTCGTAGAGAAAAGCAACAAGGGGGCGAGGTGAAACGGGACAAAAAGGAAAAAAAGGTAAAGAGAGGGGAGAAAAAAAAAAGGAGATCAGTATGCAGTAAAAAAACTAAGGTGACCAAGTGAGATGAGCGTACTACTAGTAGTAAAAAGTAGGGCGTCTCAATCGTGAGGCATTCAATTCAATTAGGGAGGAGAGGGAGAGGAAAATCATGATCACCGGAAGGTGGTATTAAAGGAAGCCGGTGGCGCAGTAAGCAATCATAATCCTCTCCTCTCTTGTGTAGCGCTACTACTGTTTATAAGTATGATTGATAAAAAAAGAAAGAGAGAGAGAGAGGATCGGAGAAGGTACAGAAAGAAAACAACAAAGAGAGGAAGGAGGGAGTGAAGAACAGAGGAAGGGCGTGATGATGAGCGAGGACCCGGAGCCGAGGGCATCATTACGAATCTTGGGCCGGCCGAGGCCCATCATCGTCATCATTTGAAGCCTCTCTCGTCTTCTCTCTTCTATTCGTCCCGCTGTTCGTACATCGTTTGGTTCGGTCCGGGTTCCGGCCCCCGATTTCAAACCTGCTCGTGCTCGGGTCCCTGTTCCGCGGAAGAAAGCGTCGACGCGCGGGGTCACGTGAGGCCAGCTTCCTCGGCACCCGGCCTAATCATTAGCCACCATTTACGCCGCCGGCCAGCCTCCAGCTCCAGCCTCCTCCCTCTTGCTCGAATGCTCAGGTTCGTCAACAAAGCGCTCATCATAGCAGATCATGTGATGTGATTAGGCCGGAGCCCCGCCCCGCGCGCCTCGTACGTGCGGCGCTGCTGGGCCCTGCGCGTCGGCGAGACGAGGGGAACACCGCGTCCGCGCCTATAAATTAGCCCAACCAACCGCCGAGACGACGACGAGCAAAGCGCACACCACACACAAGCTCACCGCCCCTCGTTGCCGATCCCAGCAACTAGCTGGCCTCCGCCTCCCCTGCCCCCACACAGCAGCGGCCAATCTCGTCGTCGTAGCCTCCTCCGGTTCTGCTTTCGCCTCCGATCTGCCCGGCACCAACCAAATCGGCTTCCTCTCTCCAGCGAGGTGAGGTGTGCTAGCTGCTCTCTGGTCTCGGTCGCTTTGATCGCTTTTTCTTACTGTTATTTAGCGCAAGTGCTTGTGTTCTTCCTGCATGCCACGCACAATCATCATGCCCATCGCTTTTTCTCGGTGCAGTATTAGACCGACGCTCCTTTTTGTTCGTTTCTGCTTCAACTAGGCGATCTTGCATGTCCTAGGTTCTACTAATAACCCTTTTTTTTAGAAAAAAATTATTATTGTGTCCTGGCAACCTTGCAAGCTGCATATTCTAGTGGAACCTGTGTACTTGCATGTTATACAAAGTTGCAACCGTAATGATGCCTTCTAGAATGAGCAAAATCCTCCTTAACCCTTTTTCTAAGGAAAGGACGAGAGTCTGAGAAAAGGAGGAGAGGAGACAATTTTCAGTGGCTACGCTGCTGCTGCTACTCTGTTTTTTTCCCCCCCTTTTCTTACAGTTCGCATGGCCTAGTATTAGATTGGTCTGAACAGTTTATTTGGACTCCAACCACAAATGCACTGCTCTGTTTCAGCTTCCATGTCATCTTTCTTCTCCCTGCACTCTTCGTAGCTGCACGCCTGCACCCACAGATGACCTGATGTGTCGACAAGGCCCAACATGCAGAGAAACAGAACTCGAGTTCTGTATCGTTCAGTAGCGTGGGCCAATTGGATAAATGAAAATATATGCTGGGCTGCCAGAGCAGTAGTAGTACTAAACTTCCTTCTCCTTTTCGTTCGTTGCAGGCCAAGACCAGAGAAAGATGGACCGGCTGAACGCGAAGCTGTACCTACAGAACTGCTACATCATCAAGGAGAACGAGCGGCTGCGCAAGAAGGCGCAGCTGCTGAACCAGGAGAACCAGGCCCTGCTTACCGAGCTCAAGCAGCGCCTCGCCAGGACGTCCGCGCCCAACAGCAAGGCCAGCAGCGGTGGCGGTGGCGGCGGCAACGGGAAAGCGGCAGCGGTGGGCAACAACCGCGCACTGGTCCCCGACCTCAATGCCGCGGCCCCGCAGGCGCCTGGCGGCCACGAGAAGGCGGCGCCCAAGTCCACGGTCACCAACTGATATGCAGCCGCTGATCGCCTGGTCGAGCACCGATATGTGCAAGCTTGGGACTAGGAGTTTGTAGCTCTAATCAAGAATTTACTTTAATTTCGACGTTAGGAGTGTGCTTTAGTTGTGGATGGCCAGGATGGGATGGATTAGCTAGATCAGCTTGGGGTACACATATGTAGTCACAATTGTGTGCGATTAGACGGCAGACACACTGGGCTCTTTCTTATAGAGCACGAACTAGCTTGATCCAGAACTCGGCAGTGTTGTTTTGCTGCGTGTGCAAATGGTAAATTCTAGTAATTCTGAAGGCCGAATCGTCAGATACAGAAGTCCCCTTAATCTTGAGAATTGGTAGGCCGAAGCTCAAACGTAGCGGGTTACTCAGTGCTCTCTGTTTCAATACCCGTCAGTCGAGTTCCAAAAAAAGAAAAAAAAAATCAAAAGTAAGGTTTCATAATTAAACGTTCAGTACCTTTCCTACCGGCGATGCAAAAATTTAATGATCAGTTGGTCAATGGTTATAGTCGGTGGATTCCATCATGATGGAGCATCATATATCTCCATTTATCCAATTGACCACTAGTATAAAACAGGATTCACTTGTAACCAGAATAGAAACAAAATTAACAATAAAGCAAAAAAAAAAAGGAGGAACAAATTTGAGCACACTTAGCTTAACGTCACTGTGCTGCACATGCAAGAAGCATCATGGCCATCATGATCTTGCTTTCTCCTACGTATCCAAGAATCCAGGAGCTACTATACAAAATATGTTTAAAAGTTTTGCAAAATTTCGAAAACTTGTGTGTCCGTAAGACGAAGATAAAGTTAGACAATTTAATAGATTAAAAAATAACAAAATCAAGATGATGAGAGAAAAATGATAAAATAGTATATAGTGTTGTATTTTTTTTGTTTTAAAAAATGAGGTTAATTTGATAGGTTGAGAAAAAAGGTAGTAAAATTATAAGAGGTGAAAGTGAGGGTAAGAATGGTAACACTCCGAATTGTTTCAGTCTACTATAGTACTTTTACTTTCCAACAAAATACTGGCATGAGCACATTGAAGATTTCAAGCTTGGGACCATGTCGGATAGCCCAAAGAAAGATGGCAAACAGAAATCTGTATGCAAGCTGCCACCGGCCAATCATTATCAGTTTTGAATAAAAAAATTTGGCTATTGAGTATTGACTAAGTAAATGATTGTATTTGGAGGTCAATAGGACAACACAGACCCATCATGATCACTAACACGGACAGGTAGAAATGAGTACAGTCGTACAGGATCATTGCCATTGCCACACAGCAATGCGTCCGTAAAATAGCATGTCGAATAATTGTACTAGTTGCTAAATTAATTCCCTTGTGTAAAATTCGTTCTTATTCTTCTTTTTAAACTGTACGACTTTATTATGATGAATAAAATTCTGAGTCCCTCTAGTTTTCTTCGAAATTAGGTAGCACGAGCGCCAGAACACAAAAGTTTGCTCCGACGGCGACAAGACAAGAAGGGATCGTCGGGTCCGTAAATCGCGCCCAAATGGCCACCAAATAACTGCCTGAACCACGCGGAACATTCATCCAGATGGGCCGTCAGGTTTTGGAACATGGGTCAGTGTTGGGCTTCTTCTACAAAATAGCCCGAGACACATCTTTAAGCAGCCCACGACGTAAGCAAATTCCCAACCGAAGGGCCTTCCCTATCCTCAACCCGATCAAAGAAAAAAAAGAGGTCTCACATTCTCAGCGGTATAGTTCGGTCCTTGCCCTAAAAGAGAAAAGATAGCGTCATTAAGGTATTTTTCTACTGTTACAATATTGGCTACGCATCCATTTCATGGCATGGAATAAACATGAGTTTGAATAAAACAACCCCTGTAGTTTTTAATACAAAAAAAATACATATTATCATTTTGAAGTTTTAGAAACTCCAGTTATGTCATCTTTTTTTTTTCTAAACCATATAGTTTTTTGCTTGATGTTATGTTCTGCAACATCAACGGAGGCGACAGAGACCGTATAATGTTGGAGTTGCATGTCTTTCTTTGGGACTCTCTCCGTTCTTAAATAATTTCATTATTGACTTGGACCAATAACATGACCATTATTTGATTTGTTTGGGATCAAGATAGGGCTGTAGCCCCCCAGCCCGGGTGTGGCTTAGCCCGTGGTCGCTGGCGACATCCCCATTGAAAACAAAGTATTTGCGGTGACTTTGTAAATCTCAAGAACAAGTCTTAGTCATTCATTAACCCTCGTATGCGTAGGGTATGTGTGTGTATTCATAGTGGATGAAATGAATTAAAGTTTTTTTTTTTGAAGAACAAAGTCTCGCTCCTCCGTAGCCATTGAGTCAATCCGCTTAGTTTTGCACCATCCTTTTTTTCTTTTTACTTTGGATTCCAGCTACCAACAGCGCCGTACGATAGATATATACTACTAGTCCTAGTTAGTAGTAGTATCTGCTTGGTGATGCTGTAGATGCAGCAACGCCGCAGATAATTGTGCGCACTGGTTCGTGGTTGCATGCATTCAATCTTGTCAGGGTGGAGAACAAGAAGGAGGGAGAATAGATCGACGAGAGGATTCCCTCCCTCTGGATACGATATGTGTCTATATATGGGATGCGAGGGAGGAGGGGGGTCGGAGTCGAAGACGGACGTCGGGATCCGACACGTCGGCGAGGCTACCTATAAAAGACCCAGGCTCTCAACACAAAAGTATACTGATGGGGAGGAATATGATCCTGTTCTTTGCACAAGACGTATCATGCATATCTGTCGTACATGTTTCCGTCTTCTCGTTCCAGTGTCAAATCTGTCTCCCTCTGGTATGTTTACCATATCGAACGACGACTGCCAAGATCGATTTATCAGCTCCATATATATCAGTATCAGATATATACCCTCTCTGAAAGCTGAGAAAATATTCCTTGTGTCATTAATTATCTGTGTTCAGAACAAAATTTCAGGCCAACCAAAAATAATATTATTATTTGTCATCATTGAGTATTACCAATAAAAGAAATAATACTGCATGACGTGTGAACTATACATTCAGAGCACTATACGGCGTGAAAAAGAAGCCATAAAGTTACACCTAATTGCCTCTAGTAGTTTTTAATTAATGCAACATGGTGCTAGAAAAGTATTTTTACTATATTATTTTTTATCTTAAGAAAAAGTTGCCCTAACACATCTTCGAACATCAATTAAGAACTGTAAGGGGTACTTGGCTAAACAGAATATGATTATTTTTTTTCCTTGAAAGGAATAGAAAATAGTACTAGCTAATGATCAAGCTATTATTACCTAACGCTATTATTGTAATACTAGGACATTTATATTCCATACTAGGTTCTTAGAAATTTGCTTGTTCTATATCGTCATCATGAGGATATATAATTCTTTGAGCAAAATTGCAGAGGAAATTATTCCTTATAAACTCCATGTTCCAATTTTTTTTCACAAAAAAAATCCAATTTATTGAGCTTTACTAGCAGTAACATGTCTTTAATTTAATTTAAAGCTTAACTTCTCTATGCGAAATGCGTGAGACGAGTTAGACGGCCGTGAAAAAGTCTTTGCTGATTACTCCATTTTATGTGATGCATCACAACATAGCAAAAAAAAAAAATGTGGTGCATCACAAAGAGGTTTATCAAAACTTATTGGTTATGTAAGATAACAGAAATGCCCTCCTCCGACCTTTGCTGTCCTCCAGGTGAAGATATAGATAACCAAAAAAAAAGAAAAGGCATGCGGCTCTCTAGACCGTCCATCAACATTATGCGCAATGGATTCACTAAATGCTTCATTAGATACATCTGGAAACCCTATTGCGGAAGGGTATATAATTAAATCTACTCAACCGTGCAATTTAAGTCGGGGGACTACAGAACACCAAATTAAGCATCCTGCGCCGAGAGTGCATTTTGGAACGCACATATGCTAATAATGATCTAACATTACCAAATCAACTAAAAAGGACATCGAAAATGGGAGGCCAAGAGAATTGATGCTACTTCGTTCTGCCGCACCAGCAGCCAAATTTATATTATGTTATACATGGACGCGGTGAAGATAAATGGATCATATATATACTACTTAATATATATAGACAATGATGGAGAGATGCAAACGTATATAGCAAAATATATAATGCTTGTCTTATCATAGGAAAAGTTCGAGAATAATCACAACTTACGAGTTAAATAATGTATACTAGTACTTGCGAAGAAAAGGATCAGGAACAAGTACACTCTGCAAGCTAAACTCCAGCTAAGAGTAGAGTTAAGAGCAGCCACACACGCGTTACAGGACATGGTATAGTGGGTAAAACTAAAAGGTAAACTGGTGGGGAGAGAGTTTCTGCTGGTGCCATATGGACATAATAGGCCCTTTCCCACCTTTTGACCACCACCACCCGATCGACACGTCAGCGGTCTTCCGTTCTCGAACAGCTCCCGGTCCACATGCATGCATGATGCATATCCAAGTTCACAACACGAGATGCTTGCGTGCATTGGTCCTGCGGCTCTTGCTTCACAACCAACACCATGTGCATCATGCAGTAGTAGAAGATGAATTGAACTGATCACACATATACATACATATAGCCTGTACATAGGGGCAGCACATTTCCAGGTACGGTACATATATAAACTGAAAGAAATGTGCAGAGAGGTCGTAGATACAGAAATACGACTAGTACTTATTATAGCACACAGACGATGACGTAGAAATTGAATCTGCTTATTTCATGGCCAGATAAGCGCTCTATTAGGATCGGAGTAGCTATAGCTTGACGAGGATTGAGAAGCCGCCAGTGCCTGCGCCATGCAGCGTACAGCAGTACGACCAGGGCCAGTCGTCATTTAGCGGCGGCGGGCTGCGGTCTCCCGCTGCGCGTTGAAGTAGACGGCGGCGACGGGGAGGCCCAGGTCGTTGTCGGCGGCGAAGCGGCGGGTGTTGAAGTAGTCCCTGGAGGAGGGCGGGCGCACCGCCTGACGGCTCTTCTGCTTGAACAGCACAAGCACGAACCTGTGGATGCCGATGTAGGGCTTGGGGCTCTCGTAGCTCACCAACTCCTTTCCTGCATGCGTTTACAGTAACCACCAAACATGTTTCTAAATTACCACTAGTTATTAATGGGAATAATATCTATGGTCATCCTAATTAAAGTTAACAAAAATTTCCATATTAAGCTAACTAGGAATCTATATAATTGAAGGGCTCACCAAAAGAAGCATCAGTCGTGCCAGGAATATCAGTGACGATCCTGCGAGAAGTGTTCACCAAAATATCGATTACACTCCTGTCAGAAATATTTTATGCCCAAACATACTATATTTGACCACCTGAGCCCCCCTTTTTTTATGAAAGTTGGTGTCAAAGTGCTGTTTGTGACGACCCTCACAAATATAAAAGCTCTATTTGTGTGAATTATACGTGCTTATTAATTATATTAATTATTGAATCATTAATTAACTATTTATTCGTATTTCTTAGTTGGACCATATATAGAATTTCGCTTACCAGTGGACATGCTCCCTCAGGTATGGATCGCTAGGCCCAGGCACATCTGGGTCAGTCATGACCTGAGAAGAAACGAGCAGTTTAACATCTCAGCTGAAGACTGTCGTTCAGAGTAAGAGAGCTACCACACATACAGCAGCTCATAGTTAATAAGCAAAGAAATTCATGAACGTATACAATGAGCGAGCTAGAGAGAGGAGATCATCAGGGCACAAACCAGTGTGAAGAAAGACCTCATGTCACCGCCCTGGACCTCGACGCGCGGCTTGGAGACCACCGCCGACGGGAAGAACTCGTGGCCGTTGAACACCTGTTTGTTGGATCCGTAGGTCGCCGTCATCTTCACTGTGGGGTTGAAGTTGTCGATGACTTCTCCTATCACCTTGCCCACGACGAGAGGCTCCAGTACCCTAGACATGGCTAGTAGTAGCCTCTCTCGAACTGAGAATAGCAGGCAGCAATGATAAGAGAGGTATCTCTAGAGGTGGCTAGTGGTGTTTGTGTGCTCTATGCGCACGACCAGATAAGTAATCTTGAGGATTGTTGCTGAGGATGGGAGACGCAGGAGGGCCTCTATTTATAGCTCTATGGCGCTACCCAGGCTCAAAGAAGAACTGAATGAAGGCGGAATAACAAAACTGCAAAGTACTATTGGAGGTTAACATTTTTGTTCTGCCGTCGCTTTCGGCTGAATCATTGTTCGGCGAATGTAAAACTCAGGCCCAAAAGAGAAAAGCAAGCTGATTAATTTCTGAAAGTGCGAAGAGGACTATGCTTCCCTTGATTCGTGCATTGGTATAGATTCTGTGTAGAGGTAACTTTAACCTTTCACGCATTTTTAAAGCGCATAGTACTATATGTTACAATATAATGTTACTGAATCAATATTTCTAAGATGATTTCTAACGACCTGTATATATTCTGATATTGTAGGGTAAAGATATAATGACACCAAGCATTGATATCTCTAAAGGGAGTGATCGGCTGCACTTATATGGCTATCGCTTTTACTGTTTTGTTTATACAGTAATTTTCCATTGAAAGGTTGCAGCTACACAGCAAAAGCAAAGACAGCCGATCACTCCCAAAATATTTGGCACTATTAATATTGAATGACATATATTATGATCATTTGTATTAAAAAACAGTTCAAATGTTTTAATTTCTTTAGAGATAAAATAAATTATATAACAAAGTTTAAGATATTTATTATATTTTTAAAAATAAATCATCAAAGATAACTGAAAGTCAACACCACCAACATTTTAGATCGAACAAAGTCGTAGTACCTTATATGCATTTTACTTTATCATGCATGCCGTTATATTAAACCTGCTTAGTAGCTCTGTTTGGTCAAAAAGAAAAAAGAAAAAAGAAAACTTAGCCTAGCCACTTGTCAAATAGACGATGGAGACGAGCTGCTTCATCGGCACTCCGGTGCTTGACCTTTTTTTGCTTGAACCATTCTTGAACTTTCTCACTACTGTTTCCTCCTGTCGTTCGACCAACCGTTGCACGTTCCTTTTAGAGGGTCTAGGTAAAACTATAGTCTTTCCCAAATTTGAAATCCATTTTGGAGGACTTTACATTAATAGAACGGTGCTTGAAAGGATATCAAATTTCATCCGGTTGAAAATTTAAGATTCCTATTATTATTAACTGTGCTGATGATATTGGTGAATCTTCATGACAAGTCAAATAAGATGGCTGCCGACCCAGCTTAATTATGCCAACCGGAATCTAGTCTTTTTTATTTCTGAATTATGAAACCATTAATGTGAACTATCTGTGCCGCCGTACCATTTCACTTTGGAATTCCACTAAGCAAAAACAAACCAAACCAGCCTAGGAGCGATAAGTTGTTCCATTTAAGAAAAGGAGCAGTAATTAAAGAGGAATATAATGTCGATTTGATGGTTGGGAAGGTATGCAACTCAGCATAGGGATCAGATGATAATAGGATTGCACTTTCTGCAGGCGGCTCTTTCTCTCTTTCCCAGTTACTAAGTGCTCCCTCCGAATCTCTTTTTTATCATTAGGACGAGCTAGCAGAAAGGATTTAATTATAGATGCTAAAAATAGTTATATTCGCAAGTATACGTCAAATTTTATTTTGTTGATGCTTGTTAGTTCCAATTTATACTTACTATAACAAAACATAAACCTCACCACCCAAACAGAGCAGAGAAGACCAACGCCTAATAGTAAATTGAAATCGCTGTACGTTCGAGTCCGAGTCTGTCCTCGGACTAGTGCTTGTTGCATAACAGAGTTTCTAACAAAATTCAAAATTCATGGGTAGACATAAAAGTAAGATATGTAGTGGCAGAGGGTCTTCCCATAACAAGAAAAGTGTATTGGCATGATTGTTGAGCCACATTTTCTAAGATGCAGTGCCATGAGGTAAAAATAGTGTGTTGCAAAGAACATCATATGACAAATGATGGTCGGTGCCAGTTGTGTGGTGTTCGGAAATCGGGAAGAGCCAATAAGGCTGGTCAAAAATAAAGTAGTGCCTTTGGAGGCCTTGACAAAGCACTCGTCCATTCATCCCAGGTTCATTTACAAATCTTAGTGCATGCTTTTCGTAGGACTCTAGCTTATCTAATAAATGACGTTGACTATGGATTTGCCGATTATGTGTAAAATATCTACAATGCCTATCAACTCATGTTTCATCATAGTATAATAATGAAAGAACTTATGGGTACTTGTTCCGCATAAGCAATTTTGAATTAGGGAGATGCTTTTGTGGAGCTTATATGGTACCATCAAAAACTGAGGCGCGCGCCCACCTGTCGTATGATCAGTGTCGAGAGAACTATTACAGATCCCTAATAACGTGAGGTTTTCAGTGGCTTGGCAAAGATAAGTGCCCTTTTATTTCCATAAATGTTGGAGCCAACTTGATCAAGGACATGTCCTTGTTGCACTACACGCCAGCTGGCTTTTGTTTTGAACAAGCGCTATCTCACCAATATGAGACATGAGGCAATTTTTATAGTGGAATGTTTCCAGATTGATCCATGTGTACCAATGATATATTAAAGGCGGTGGTTCCATCATATTGAGTACTAGAGATCATCTATAGGTAGAAAGTTTTCTTCTATGAGCAATGGGAAAAGAAAGTAGTCAGAGCGTCTCTAATTTTGGTAGAGAAGTTATAATAGTCCAAGCAGAAAAGGCGGAGTACGTGTAGTATTCTTCTTTAATTGCAATTTTCTAGTCTGTAGCAACATCCTTGCGCTCTTTACCAAGGGCGTGCGATTATGCAATTCAACGTGTTGCACAATTGCGCCAACAATTTAGTTAATTCTCAACAGCAGGAAGTGTACGTGATTCTCTTCCGCTCAATTTTTTTTTGTTTTGTGATGGAGGAAGTGTGATTCTCTATGTAAAGGATGCCGCAAATTGTATAGCAATGTAATCCCTACGTACCAACTGTGTAGAGAGGAAACAGGGGGTCAACGCTGCTGTGCTAAAAGACTGAAGAAATTAGTAAGAGCTTTCGGCTCCCTATGAAAGTTATCATGCTAAGTAAATAAGAATAATGCGTTAGCAGCGCTTTCAGTATAGTACTACCTCTGTTTTTTTTCTATTATTAACAATTTAAATATTATTTTGACTACTCATCTTATTTTAAAAAATATAATTAATATTATATATTTTTTATGATTTTATTTATCATTAAAGTGTTTGAACCACAACTAATAATTTTACGTGTCTGAAAAAAATTTAAATAAGGCAAGCAATTAAAATAATGTTAAAAGTTAAATATGTTAACAATAAAAAAAGCAGAAATAGTATATGATTAATGTCATGCTGTTCTACGGAATATGTCTTTGTGCGACATGCTTAAAACGGCAGCAACGCATATATATTTTTTATGAAGCTGCACCCAAATGTGTAATGCAGAGGCTTTGCCATTTCTGGACAGGGGGACACGCTAACTCCGCAGAATGTTCCTTTTGTTCCTAGAATGAAAAAGTTGGATGCTTTCACTAAACAGAGGAAGACCCTTTGGTCTAAATGGAAAGGCAAAAGGCCCAAGAGGCTTTTGGCCCAAGACAATAGTCAAACCATATAGATTATGAATGACGCTATACATCTGACCGCCGGCGTACTTACGCTGCAGTGACGAAGCTAGGATAAACTTTTACAAAGGTTCATGGCCATATTCTTTATCTTTGTGATTCCTCAAAATAATTGGTTGTTTGCACAAAGTTTATAGGAGTCTTGTTTAAGGCTATAGTGTTTTAGGTATGATGTATGAAAACCTTGTTTCACAATGTCCTCCAGCTACTGTTAACCATTTATTAATTAGTCAAGGAAACAATAAATATCTATAAATAGATTTCTCTGCTGATAACATATAGTACCTAGTTTTATGCTACCTCTGTATTTTTTTTATTGATGTTAGGATATCTTAGTTCAAAGTTAAGCTAAATTTTGTGTCCTGACATAAAAAGATTGGAGCTAGTATTTTTTTTGTTGTTTCTAGGACATTAACCATATTTGAGTTCACAAAACTCAAAAGCCGGCTCTATTGATTTTTATTTCAAATGTCGTTGGCTCTATTGTTTCTAGGGCATTAACCATATTTCTATTGATTTTTTCCTAACTTTAGTACTGTATGCTCTATTGATTTTTATTTCAAATATAAGATTTATTTTGATGTAAAATGTAATAAATACATAATGATATATTCAAAGTTCTTTTTGACAACTAATAATATATTAAAAGATTAAAGCATCTCCAACAATTATCTTAAAAGCCTTCCTAAATCAAATTATACTAGTAGATTTGTTCAGAAAAACATCTCCAATAGCTACAATATATTTTTTGGCACATTTTTAGGACAATATGCTATGTTTGTTAAGGGCTTTCATATCAAAGCGAACCCAAACACATGCTGTCGCTTAATTCGGCCCATGGACCTAACCTAAATGCTTCGGCTCAATCTGGCCGGAACTCTGCTTTTTTATAAGGAAAAAAAAAAATCTTTTCGGTATTGGGAATAATGGATATTTAACAATCCCGAATATGCAGGGATCTGATTTTTGAAGAATGACAAACACAGACACAGCAGAAAACTTGTACTCCCTCGTTTTTAAATTATTGTCACTGTTGACCATTCTTCTTATTCAAAAAAATATAAATAATATCAAATATTTTGTTATGATTCAATTTATCATTAAAGTTTCTTCAGATATAAATTATAATTTTAAATATTTGAACAAATTTTTTGAATAAAACGAATGATCAAAGTTGGCGGTCAAAATCAACGGTGATAACAATTTTAAAAAGGAAGGAGTATTTGTTTTCGGTTTGGTTTGAACTAGGCCCTTAAAGTGAGCAGTGAGATGATAGTCCCCGGTAAGCAGTAGTTGAACTGCATCCACGACTTCTCATTGATGCGCGGAACATATACTTGCCCCAGTTTTGCAGTTCAGTTCATAGAGACCCACACCCTATGCGTCTGCTCTGGAGTTTGCATTTGACACAATTCATTGACGTCAGGTGTAGCACATGTACAGGCTCCTGAATCTTCACCTAATGCAGGGGATACTGTATAGTATAACAAGCTAGTAGAAGAGTTAAGGTATTTTATTCCAAAATAAGACATATAAGTATTTGTTAGAAAACCACACTACACTATTGTTTTCAGATTGGATTACGTTTGTTATTCTCCGGTTCACCTGATACCCCAGTCCATACAGTACTGTCGACGACCTCAAAGTATTTGCTGCTCTCTCTGTGCTTATTATTGCTCACTGTTTTGTTTCCTTACTGTATATCCAAGAAAAAATCTTAATTGTGCACACTGATACTGGCTATTGACGACTAATCAGGAAAAGGTGTAAAACGATTTGACGACAACCACCGCCACTTTGTCATTATGGCAGACAAAAAAATGGAGGTTGAGGTCGACTGACAGTAGAGCTTAACATTTGCAGATTCATGGATGCAAGCTATAGTATTGCTTGCTTACTTATGCAATGTTAGTTTAGAGGTAATTTTGGTACGTGGTGTGACTAGCAAATTCCTTCCCTTTTCATTTCAGAAATGGTCGAACAGTTTGGTTCAGTCTTTTCGTTTACAACATGGTTTATATTGTAATTTATTAATGCGTGTCATTTTCAATGACACTTATCTCAAGAGACGGCGGAGACCACAGTACACCGGCAGCACGCATGTGCGGTTGCCTGGAATGCCGCTGTCGTGTTCGGCCGCATGCCGCACACGCACTGGCAACGGCGGCAGTTCTCGCTATAATGCGAGCAGGGGGCGTTCGGCCAGCGGCACACGTCCCTGTCCCGCGTGTCGCCCGTGCGCGTTCCTCCTCCACCGGCCAGAACCTGAAGGCGTCGTCGGAGCCGAGCGGCCGCGGCAGAAACGTGTAGCGTTGACAAAGCCGATGGCCGGTCCAGGCGGCGCAGCAGCATCCGCCCCTTCTGCTTACTCCGGTACAGCGCTCTAGCCACCTCAAGCTCCTCCCTCCTCTCACCGTGCGGCATCTCAATACATCGAAGGCACGAGAAATCACATGAGACACAGGGCATACATAGGACGTTTGCGGGAGCGTTTTTCGAATGTCATTCGGTTTACACTGTCATGAGACGCATCTCAGCTTAACAAATCAACAACTAAAAGGTCAAAAAATCTAGCTCGAGACGCAACTCGACTCATAAGTGAAGAGAAAACAAAAGAACTTGTAGGACTTCGCACGAGACGCAGCTCGGCACAGAAGGAAGAAACCCACAAGGCTCCGTACGAGTTGTAGCTCAGCTTAGAAGGAGAGAAGAAAACAGAATGACTCACGAGGCTGCGCGCGAGACATAAGTCGGCACGGACATAGATGACAACTTAAGCATAGAAGCGCTTGAGCATATCCGCATTCCAAGTATGCGTGATAGGTGATCCATCCAGCTGCAGCAGGTGATAAGCTCCGGGTCTGACCGAACGATGTACGATGAATGGACCTGTCCATTTGCTTTGAAGCTTCCCTACGGAAGTAAGGTTGGGGTTGAGCTTGAGAACAAGATCACCCGACTCGAAGGACTGGGGATGAACCTTCTTGTTGTAAGTGCTCTCCATTGACTTAATATAGCGACTCAGGTTCGAAACAGCGTTCAAACGCACCTCTTCGATGGTGTCTTTGGTGAGGTCTTCTGCATCGAGGGATGGATTATTGGCTCAAAGAGAACCATGCTTGATCTCTTCAAGAGTCATAGCTTCACTACCATACATAAGTTTGAATGGGGTGAACCCTGTTGCTCTTGTCTTCGTGGTACGTGGAGACCGTAGAACGTGGGACAAGACTTCCACCCACTTTCCTTTCGGCAAACCTACCAAGGCTCGGGAGACAGCATGAAAAATATTGCCATTTGCGCGTTCACAAGCCCCATTGGCTTTGGAATTGTTTACGGAGATGTTGCCCTTTTAACACCTATGCTAATGCAGTACTCTCAAAATAGTCCAGCTTCAAACTGTTTTCCATTGTCCACCGTGAGTTCAAGAGGTACTCCGAATCGGCATATCACATTCTTACAGAAGAATTTCCTTATGGCGAACGCTGTGATTTTGATCAGTGGTTCGGCCTCGACCCATTTTATGAAGTAATCAATGGCGACCACCGTGAAGCGAAAGCCACCGGGAGCAGTTGGAAGTGGTCCAACGATGTCGATGCCCCACCTAGCCAATGGCCAGACTGGAGGAATTGGTTGTAAGGGGGTGGCTGGTCGATGCGACTGCCGACCCATCCATTGGCACCCTGAGCATGTGCGGACCAGAGACTCCGCGTCGGCTAAAGCTGTAGGCCAGTAGAAACCTTTCCAGAAAGCCTTAGAAATCAGAGCACGAGGAGCGCGATGTGATGAGCATAGCCCTAGTGTATGTCAGAGAGAAGGCTACAGCCCTCGTCACGAGACAGGCACTGAAGCAATGACGCGCAGACACCAGCTTTGTAGAGGATACCTTCGACTAAGATATAGCCTCTCGCGCGGTGACGGAGACGTTGCTCCTCCATATGATCATCAGGGGAAAGGCGCCCTTCGATATAAGCTCTGATAGGGACGCGCTAATCTTCTGCCACAACAGGGCTTACGGCAGCCACATGCTTAATGTGTGCGGTAGATGGGGACCTGAGGACCTTTCATGAAAGACATCAGCTGGTTTTTCTTTCTGGTAAGCTGCGGCCTTAGCTAACATGTCCGCTTCTTCATTTTCGTTGCGCCGAATGACTCGAACCTCAAATCCAAGAAATTGCTGCTCCATGTCACGAATGAGTTGAATGTAGCGAGCAAGCTCCGGCTCTTTAGTTTAGAAGCCTTTGCTGATTTGCTCGGAGGCAACTGAGAGTCACTTAGAACAACCAGTCACTTCTCACCCAGATCATGGGCCTTTCGAAGACCTAGCAGGATGTCTTCGTACTCAGCCCCATTGTTGGTTGTTTGAAACTGAAGAGACGCTGAGTACCGAAGCTTCTGCCCACTAGGTGACGTGATAATCGCAGCGCAACCAGCACCAGAAGCCCCCCAAGCCCCATCGGTGAATCCAAGCCAGGAGGGGTCTATCGGAGGGATATCATAATGCTCAGAGGTAGCCCATTCTGCCAGAAATTCTGCTATGACCCCGAACATGATGGCTTTCCAAGCAACAAAAGATATGTTGTATTGTGCTAGCTCTGCTGCCCATTTGATGACTCGACTTGGGGCGTTCTTGTTTTCGAAAATGTCACGAATGGGGTAAGCCGAAGGGACTAGTATTATGTGCTCATCGAAATAGCGCCGGAGCTACCTAGCCACCATGAGAACTGCAAATGTCAGTTTCTCTCCCAGAAGGTAGTTGCACTTAGCTCCAAATAGCACCTCCGAGACGTAGTAGATTGGCTGTTGGACGAGTTTTTCATCCAGCTTGAGCTCATGCACCAGAACAGCGCTAACTGCACTTTGAACTACGGCAATGTAAAGTATCAGAGGGACCTTCGGAGGTGGAGGATGCAGAGCGGTTATCTGGATAAGGTAGGCCTTGAGCTCCTCAAATGCTTTCTGGTGCTGAGGAGTCCACGTGAAGGGTCGGGACCCTCTGAGGATTTCGTAGAAGGCAGGCTCCTTTCAGCTGACTTGGCGATGAATCGATTTAGAGCTGCCAGCCGCCCAGTGAAATTCTGCAATTCTCTTATTGTCTTAGGAGGCTTCATATCGAGTATTGCCTGTATCTTGGTGGGGTTCGGATCGATACCATTCTTCAAGATCATGTAGCCCAGAAGCTTGCCGGAGCATACCCCAAAGACACATTTGGAAGGATTCAACTTCATTCCAACTCTGCGGAGGCTCTCAAATGTCTCAGTGAGATCTGAGATGTAAGTAGCTTGCACTGTGCTCTTGACCACAATGTCGTCGATGTAAGCGGCTACGTTGCGTCCAAGCTGTTGTTTCAGCATTTCTCTGACCACCCGAGATAAGGTAGCCCCGGCGTTTTTGAGGCCAAAAGACACTCTGTTATAACAGAAGGTTCCTTCTGGAGTTTGGAATGCTGTGAATGGCTGGTCTGATGGAGCCAGCCACACTTGATAAAAGCCAGAATACCCATCTCAAAGCTCAGTAGCTCGCAGCTCGCTGTGTCGTCCACCAACTGATCTATGCGGGCTAGTGGGAAATCATCCTTCGGGCAAGCCTTGTTGAGGGAAGTGAAGTCAATGCACATTCTCCATTAACCATTCTGCTTCTTGACGAGAACAGAGTTGGCTAGCCAAGTTGTATGATCTATGGGTCGGATGACTCCAGTGTAAACTTCTTGCTTGAGTGCGGCAGCTTTCTCGGCTGTCCATTGTCTTATCTTTTGCTTCACTAGGGGGTAGTGCGGACTATGTCTAGCCGATGCTCCATTATGTCCCGGCGAATGCCTGGAAGATCTTTGGACGACCAAGCAAAGATGTCTGCATTAGATCGTAAGAAGGTCAAGAGCTCGTGTTCTTGCTCCGGGGACAACTCCGTACCTATGCGGACAAGCTGATTTGAAACAGTCTAGTTGAGGGGGACTTCTACAGAAGCAACTTCAGCCTTCGCCTAGACTCGGGGCTTGGGCAATGCTGTGACACAAGTCTTGTCCAGAGCTTGGCTTTTCGGCCCCGAGACGAGCATGTGAACCTGCTTCTGACCCGGAGCGATACCCAACTCGAGACGACGTGCTTCTGCCTGATCACCGTACACCACGATAACTCCGTTCGGTGCTGGCATCTTCATGCATAGATACCCATGGTGTACTGCGGCACTGAACGCGTTGATCGCCCCCCTATCAAAGATGGCTTTGTAAGGGTAGGGAAAGTCCATTACATCAAAGACTACCTCTTCAGTACGATGGCCTCCTGTGTCAGAGAACGACACTTTGAGCTTGATGCTACCAATTGCATACACAGGCTGCCCCCCGAACCCCTGTAGAGGCACCGGGGAAGCTCTGAGGTCTTCTCCGGAGATACCCATCTGTCGGAGGGCACTGAGGAAGATGACGTCAGGGACACTGCCTCCATCAATAAGGACCCTGCGGACCTCATCCCCGTTGATGTCCACTGCTGTAACAAAGGCATCCTTGTACGGATAGTCCATCGGCTTGAGGTCTTCCTGAGTGAAGCTTATGGGCACGTGAGACCAGCGGCATTGTATAAGAGGGGGGTTGAGCTGCTACATGATTGACTCGTCTGATATATTCTCGGCATTGATATTTGGAAGAAAAGTCCTGACCAGAGCCCCCTGTAATAGCAAAGATGACCTTGCGCACTTGGGTTTGCTGCACGGAGGGAGGGGCCTGCTCAAATATCTGCTGTGGTAGAGGAGGCGGGGGTGGCAAGTATTCTTGATGCGCGTTTTGCGTAGGAGGGGCCCAAGCGAGAGCAGGACATAGTGGTGGTGAAGGCAATGCAAGCTACCGAGTTGGTTGATATGACGACGAAGCCCCTTCGTGTCGCCTAAAAGTGTGGGAAACTTGCTTCGCTGCTTCCAATGTTTCCGCATGAAGCTTGGCTTCTCGAAGGGTTAGGAGGTCAGGGCAGTAGTTCGAAGTGTGCCCCTGCCCCACCCCATGGTAGAGGCAATAGAGTTTACTGGGTTCTCTTGATGGGCGATGCTGAGGGCCGACAAAGCGCCCCCCTGGTCTTTACTCGTCCGATGCCTGTCCTGCCGCTGCGACTCCGGTTGATGATTGCGCGGCAGGGACCTGGCTCGGCAAGGCTCATGATCTTTCTGAATGGGCAGCACTTCGCGGCGAGGTGGCTCATATGGCTTACTGTGGTGGCGATGGAGGGAAGATCGACGCTTTTCGGGGTGACCCCCTCTCTGTGACACATGGTGTTCTTTCTCCCGCCTGATGTCATCTTCGACTCTGACCTGAGCTTCCAAGATGCTCAGCATGTGATCCAGAGTCTTGGGTTGTATCTTGCGTAGTTCAGACCTGGCTGAACCAAGCTGGAGCCCCTTTGTGACGGAGTCAATAATAGTAGCATCGTTGATGTCTTCGGCTTGGCATTCGAGGTGGATGAATCGCCGAACATATGCTGCTAGCCTTTCGCCATCGCGCTAAATGCAGGCGTGGAGATCTCCTGAGCTGATAGGACGGGCGTGATTTCCCCAGAAGTGCACTGATACCTCATGTCTCAGCTGCCCCCAAGAGAAGATACTTAGCGGGTGCAATCTGGTGTACCACGTCCGAGCAATTCCCTCGACGGCCAGCACAAAGGCCTTTCCTTTGACGGCCTCTCCTCCGCCGATGGATTCGATAGCTGCTTCATAGCTTATGAAGAATTTCCTGGGATCAGAGACGCCTGCGTATGTTGGAAGCTTGACCGCTGCAAAGCGCGACGGCCAGGGTGCCTGTTGAAGCTCTGGAGCCAACGGCGAGATCTTGTCATAAGGTGCTGCTGGCGACAAGGATGAATGGGAGGCTTCGTCAAAGGAGGCGTAACCTGGAGCTTCGGTTTTCGGAAGTCCCACCCTCTTCAAAGCCTCTATCTGCTTCCGAAGTAGCTCCTGTTGCCGGCGAGCTGCTTCGGTCCAGAGCTTGTACCCCGACTCTTCCTTGGGCATGCTTTCCAGAGCCCGCCGCCGGAGCTGCTCTTCCTCTGCCGCCGCCTTAGCTCTTTCGAGCTCCACCATGAGCTCCGCAGCTCTCCGCTCTTCCGCTGCAGCCGCATCTTTCTCCTGTTGAAGGCGCGCTAGGGCCTCCACTTGTGAAGGTAGAAGCTCCTGGTTGCCGGCTTCGGTGGAGCCTTCGGGGGCCGACCTTTCTGCCGGGAGCACCGGGGCCGAGGTCTTCGTTGTTGCCTCCACAACCGCAGTGACCGCCGGCTCCTCAATGGAAGCTTTGGTTTCTTCCTTCAGGTAAGAGCTTTCGCCCGCACAAGGTGGTTTCTTCGCCTTCCCTTTAGCTCCGGCCATCCCAATAGACTTTTTGTTCGAACAACACGGACGGTGCCAGCTGTTGGATTTAGGTTTTCTTCGGAGCTTAGGGGGAAGGTAAGATGAATGGTAGAAGTTGTATGAGAAAGCTGTGGCGGACCGCCCCTGAAACGGGGAAGATCCTCCTCCCGGGATCCATTCTGGGCGACGTTCGTCGAAGCGAACGTTCACAGGGTACAACACAGGCAATAAAAAGCACGGATTACAGACAGAAGAAAAGTATTACATGAGTGATATTACAGAGTTTGGTTCCACAGGAACAGTTTTCATAAACAGCGGAAACGATTAAGTCTACAAGCGGAAGCGGAAGATAAAGGTACAGACTCCGACTCTGACTCTAAGCAAAAGCAAGGGCCTTGCCCAACGGCTCCCTGCTACTAGCCACACACACACAGCGGCTACTCGAGCGGCTCCCACTGAAAGCTACCCCAGCCCGGAGACGACTCCTCCCAGAACTGGCCACCGCTACCACCGGTCGCATCGAACCCTCCTGAAAGCCACAAGTCGCAAAGCGTGAGCTTCTAAGAAGCTCAGTAAGACTAACCCGTCAACAGGCTGTCTACAGCCGACACCTAGACATGCACGGCTGACTCTGGGTAGGAAATTGCAAAAAGGACACGCTTACTAAGAAGTCCCTACTCTCAAATTTTAGCTCAAATTAAGTTCGAGAAAAATAAACTTTAGTAGGCACTATAACTAGCCAATCATGTTGACAAACAATGATTAGTATAAACATCACAACTAATAATCATCATTTGCTTTCTGTTCACTTCTTAACATATGCGACAGAGAGATTGAGTAGACTCTAGACTGAGAGTGTCAGCGGTTCGAAACGATTTACACCTGCAGGGTTAACCTGGTCACACGACACGTGCGCGTCCCGGACCGCACGTGGCAACCGTTCGCTCCAGATCTGGCAAAGCTAATTCCCTCTTACGCTACCTTAACAGTGCCGCGTCCCACCAGAGCACCCGTCCCGGACGATGTCTGTGGAGTTCACACACTGTCCACCCCAGACCGCCGCCAATCAGACACCGTAAGGTAGGTTTAGCTTTGCCTTCTCTAGGCTACCTAGGTTTACTGGTTCCCATAGTTCCAGCATGTGAGCAGTACATTCAATACTCAACCAACTGTGCCCCACGGATCAGACAGAGCTACCGCACACAGAACCCCAGTCTGTTGCCATCCTACAATTCTCTGTCTGACCCCGATTTCTTTTCATTAAACCTGAACCCGCTAAATAATTCTCTAGTAAGGAGGAATTTTCAATCAACTCCTAACATATCGCGAGCAGGGTCCAATCTGCTCGACTTCTACCGAAGAGAAAACCTAAGCCTAGCAGCTACATCGGGCTACCTGTACCAATATTCCATGTAGGTACTACTGGAAACATATGCATCTAGGGTTCCATTCAACTCCTATTGACCTAAATGCACATCACATGACATCACATATACTGTTGCAAAGAAAAACTTTAAAAGCGGTGGTGCACCGGGGCTTGCCTTGTGGATAGTCTTCTGGGTCGGCGACGGTGGTGTCTTCAGAAAAAGCGGGGTCCGCCTCGACAGCTACTTCGTTCACGTCGGCGTCTACATGATGCAAATACAAAGGGGTCAACAGTAGTTCATAATTTTCTGCAGACTGAAGGAATCGCTAGTGAATTAGGAAATAAAATTAGGGTTTGTCGAGGATCGCTTTTGATTTTTGACCTAACCAAAGTACGGCTCGCAAAAGGTACCTAAAATAACTCTAACCAATGCTATCGCAACACAAATGAGTAGCCAGGGTTGAGTTAGGGTTATACAAAAATTTTCCCAAATTTTTAATAGTTGCAATTAATTAATTAGGGTTTTGGACCTTTTATGACTAATTAAATAAATCCCCAAATTAATAATTTTATACAATGAAGTTTTATATTTTTATTAAAAACTACAATCTTCTCTGGTCCCAAAACATTTGGATTGATGAATTTTGGAGCTAGAATCGATTTTCTGTGATTTATTGAACTTTCTGCCGAATAAAAGAATTTTTTTTGCACAATAGAAAAGAAAATAAGAGAACCGAGCCTAGCTAGGGCCGAGCCCTAGCCGGCCGGCGGCGGAGGGGCGGCGGCATTGCCGGTCGGCGGTCGGCGGCGCGGGCACCATCGGCCGGAGCTCGATGCGGCGAGCTCGGTTGGCCCGGGTGGGACCCAAGACGGTCGCCCGACGGCGGCGGCGACGGGCGGCGCGCTCATGCGCGGCGGCGCCACGGTGCGGCGGCTCAGCGGCGAGCGGGCGACGGCGAGACCTTGCCGGTAAGCTTCCTCGCGGCACGGCGAAGCTAAAGGAGGGGAGTATTGGCGTCGTGCCTCACCGTAATGGGGAGCTCACCGGGGACCCCCTTTCGGCCGGGCAATGGCGGACGGCGGCTCCAAATTCGGCGAGCGTCGGGACAAATCAGTGGCGCGGTGGAGCTCGGGAGGGAAGGAAGAGCTGCGGCGCGTCGATTTCGCGAGGGAGAGGTTGGCTTCGGCGAGCCCGAAGCGCAGTGCTGCGGCGCGGCGGCTCGGTGGGGAAAGAACAGAGAAGACGGCGCGATGGAGGAGGAGGGAGAAGAAAGGAGCTTCGTCCGAGGCGGCAGCCAGCCGGCTTAAAGGCGTCGCGCGTGCGCCTTGCGCGCGCGCCACGCACGTCGCGGCGCTCCGAGGCGGCCGAGCGCTCGGCAGGTGGCGGCATTCTTCTGCCATCGCTCGCGCGGGAGAGAGAACGAGAGAGAGAAGAAACAGAGAGAAGGGCGGGGCGGCTGGCCAGTGGGCCGGCTGGCCAGAAATTTTGCAGAAAGGCCCCCACACTGCCCAGGAATTGGAGAATAGCCCAAAGTCCTAGATTCAAAGAGCTTTTGAGTAAAAATTGAATTTAAACTTTTAAAGTTTTAAACTAATAGGTTACATTTTTGACTAGCTTCTTGCTTTGCTAGGTTTTCTTGCAACAATTAAATTGTTTCTTGGACTAAGTGAGATAATTCCTTTTTGCAAATTACCCAAAACTTTTGTTAGTTACTTTAATCTTTAAAATTTTATTTGCGATTTCGTTTGTAATTTGATTTAATCTCGCTTTTAAACCCGATGACGGAACGGAGTGTTACAAAAATAGAGTTATATTTTTGTTACAGTAGCCTGGGAGGGCTATTTATAGACCAGAGCCATTACACCTTTACTAGTCCTATTACAGGAATACCCTCATCTTTCTACTTTTACATAGGGCATTCGATATTTAATTCTCTCTGATACATACACAGCTGTACCTCCGTACTCTATACGTCACGAGCCTTATCTTTCCGTCGTGGGCCTCTCCTTCGGTACGGAAGGGTGACAGGACCGAAGAAGCCTCCGGCCCCGAAGGATCTCTTGATCACGAGCCTTCGTGGGCTTATCGCAGGCCTTCATGGGCTTCGCACCATCTTTCGAAAAGGGGTCGTAGACGGGCCTCGGCCCCCCAACAGTGCCTGTTGCATGACGTGATTTCGCGGCCTGAGTTCTGCAAACTATTTGGCTAACGAATTCGAAACTTTCCAAAAACGAGGTTTGCGACCGGTTCTAAGTTCTAACCATCATTTTGTTCTTGGGTTAACTGTTGGCACAGCCAAGAAGCTGCCTCTCGTTCAGCTCGTGTTCCTCTCGGCGCTGCTGTACAACCAGATTCAGCCGCCGCCTTCGACGATTCCGGGCACGCTAGGTGGCCCTCCCGCCACGGCACCCCGAAAGAGGCTCAGAGACGGCCGGCATCTGGCCTACCTAGAGTCCGGCGTCCCCAAGGAGAAGGCCACGTACAAGGTCATATTCGTCCACGGGTTCGACTGCTGCAATATGATGGAGCATTCTTGAATATGCGGAACAATCCTTTTTCCTAGTAGAGCACCACCTGAATATGCTGAGTATATCTCGTCTCAAAGTGCTCCGTATGCGATTTTTTAATTTGTTTTAGACATGTGCATGTACGTGGCTTGAATTGGAAACTTGTGCAGGGGCCGATGGAGGAGCTGGGAATCTACCTTCTGTCATTCAACCGGCCGGGGTACACCGTGAGCGACGCGCACCCGGCGCGGACGGAGAAGAGCATCGCCCTTGACATCCAGGAGCTCGCCGACAACCTCCAGCTGGGGCCAAATTTCACATCATCGGCTTCTCCATGGGTGGCGAGATCATGTGGAGCTGCCTCAAGTACATCCCACACAGGTGCGGTATTTATTCAGTCAATGCAAGCTCCTGGTTGCAGTATTTAGCTGGACTACACACACTCGAGTTAATTCTGCAACCGTCATGCTTATACGCAAGGTTTACAAAACCGTTGGAAACCAGACGGTTTTTACAGTTTTTGTGAAACTGGTCCGGTCGGTTTCCTCGGTTCCCTAATTTTCACCTAGAATTTTTTTAAAAAATAAAAAATTAGAAAAATTTGTAAAGAGAAAAACTGTCGATAAACCGGAAAAACCGGTCGACTTATCGGTAAAACTGGACGGTTTATTGTTTCACTTTTGAAATAGTATTGGTTCATTTTTTTAAAAAAAATTACAAACCGGAAAAACCATTGATAAAACAAAAAAATGGACGGTTTATCGATCCAAACCGTTCAAAATTGTATCAATTTGTTTTTTTAATCTCCTCCGGTTTAAATTAGTTTTTTGGTTTTCGTAGTTCGATTAAACTGGTGACGGTCCGGCTTTTTCGATTCAAATGGTATTATAAACCTTGGTTATACGGCGTTGAACTGATGCAGGCTCGCCGGCGTGGCCATCCTTGCACCGGTCGGCAGCTACTGGTGGTCGGGCTTCGCGCCGGAGGTAGTCCGGGAGGCCTGGTACGTGCAGTTCCCGCAGGACAGGCGCGTGGTCTGGGTCGCCCACCACCTCCCTTGGCTCACCAACCGGTGGAACACCCAGAAACTGTTCCCCGGCTCCAGCGTCAAGGCCGGGGACCCGTCCATCTTATCCAAGGAAGACGTGGCTCTCGTTCAAAAATTTGTCGGTCGACCCTACAATGTAAAATAAAACGAAGAGCCAGAGAAGCTTTGCTGTTGGAACGCTCTGTTTTTGCTTGAGATAGGGAATGCCCTGTTCTTTGGTTTGGTTTCGCAGGAGCAGGTCAGGCAGCAAGGCGAGCACGACTCGCTGCACCGCGACATGATGGTCGGATTCGGGAAGTGGGACTGGAGCCCCCTGGAGATGGAGAACCCGTTCGCCGACGACGTGAAGGTTCACCTCTGGCACGGCGTGGAGGATCTCTATGTGCCGGTTCAGCTGTCGCGCTATATCAGCAAGAAGCTCCCTTGGGTCAACTACCACGAAACTCCCGACGGCCGGGCACCTGTTCCCGGTCGCCGACGGGATGCCCGACGTCATCATCCAGTCGCTATTGCTCAAAGACGAGTGACAGGGTTGCGTTAGTGTTGCAAGGATCATACACTGCTCCAAATTCTTCAGGGAATCAGAAATCATGAACTTAGGGGGTCTTCGTTTCCACTGCTAGAAACTGATATCTAGCTTTTGCTAGTATGAGATTGGATCTATTTTACATAGTGTGAGGAGCGTCGAATCCACTCAAAAGCTAGAATCCAGCTTCTGATAGTGGAAACAAAGACCTCCTTATCTGTCTGCATAATATTGTACAAAGCCTACATGATATAGAGTCTAGATTTTTCTCGAGTGTCATGACATAAAGTGGTTATCATACCTTCAAGAGGGGAGAAAACTATAGAAACCTCTATATGTCCTATTTTAAATGTTAATTTTTCAGTATCATTTTTTTACTTTTAAACAAATATTATCACAAAAAAAAACAAATATATATTTGTTTGTGAAATGTTTTACATATCAGGTGTTTAAATTTTTTACTGCCTATCTTATTCAAAAATATATATTTCAAGTGTGTAATATGATAACGTCATGTTTCAAATATTTTTAGTGCTAAAAAATTCATAATATAATATCTGATTTATCATACTTTTGTTAATATGACCAATTATCGAGTACGACGCTGAAAATCAACAATATTATCAAATATTTGTGGACGGAGTAACATGCATATTTGTCAGTCTCAATCCATCAGCAAGGCTGAACATCTGTTGGGAATTTTCACAACGTCATCTGACTGCAGATACTTTGCTCCGTCCATACTTAAATTTTTGCTATGAGAACCGATATAGTTGCAATTTTAAAATTATCTCAGTTGATCGTCTCGATGCGTCAGCAAGGCTCAACATCTGTTGGGAATTTTCACAACGTCATATGATTGTATTATACTTGGCTCCGTCAATCAATACTTAAAATTTTGCTATGACAACTTATACAGTTGCAATTTATAATCACAGTGAAGGAGTAAACTCTAGATGGCTCATGAATGGACCGATATAGGTTTCATGAGTGATATAGGTATATTGTACGAACTCTATTATTAATAATAGTATGTTGCTTCTCAATAGGCTGAATTTTTCCTTTAGATGTAAAAAAAAAGGTGCGGTATCATTTTATTTATTTATTTTACTAAAAAATTAAACCACTTTTTATTGTAGATGAACTCTTATGTCCACAAACTTGATCGTTACATTTTGAGATGTTACTTATCAAGAAGCTACTTTTTCGTTTAATAATGTTATAGGAGAAAAAAAAAAGGTTGTGTGCCTAATCGGAAGAGTACGCGAGAATTGTAAACATGGATCATTAGATATTGGAGGTTTTGTTGATTTCTTTCAGACTTGGAATGACGCAAGAGTTTGATTTTCTGAAAAAGATTTCACATAGTGCGAACCAATATCTCTTGAGTCGTGCAAGGACAGTTGAAACCTGAATGAGACCACAACACAAGTCGTTGTCAAGAAAGAAGTGCTCGCTACTAAAGAAAGCTTTGGCTGTTCATTGGATAGGGAACCCCCGGTATCTTGCACTACTTCGGAGTCTAGAATTGGATAGGGAACCCCCGGTATCTGTCTATTTTACCACAAAGATCCGACTGCTGGATCGAGAGAGAAAGCAGCACTTTGCGATGTCCCTCTCGAGAGAGAGAATAACATACGATCATTTTTCCTTTTCTGGCACCGTAACATTGGTCGAAGGCGATTTGCAGAGTCCCTCTCCTTGCACACTCGCACAAACTGTGAAACTTCTTCAACCAGCTTCTGTACAACTCACCGTGTTATCTTCTTGTTCTTTAGCGCTGCGGGCCCTCATGTGACCTATGCAATTTGCAGGTTTCAACAGAAGACCTGATGAACCCAGTAGGCTGTTTCTCTTTATTTATTTACTATTCTGCATTTCTCTGATCAGATCCCATTACGGCAGTATGAGCCGGCATAAAGCGGCAGGTCTAAGACAGTGGGATGAACTTGTCTTCCGCTTAATGCACCCGATCCTCATCTACTACTACTCTACGGGTAGTCCGTGAAAGTGAGACGACTTGCAGGCCGGAAGCCCCCAGCCCTTGCGCGCAGCACACAGCCAAAGGCAGCCGCCGTAGCGTCGAAGGTGCCTCTGCCGTCCCCGGCCAAGGTACCGATGGCCGTAACCGGCGAGAAGCGACCTCCGCGGACGACCGCGGCGTCCAGTGGTACGACTCTCCGGTCCTCTGCTCTGCTCTCGTATGCTTCCATGCTTTTCCGGTTCCCTGTGGTTCTACTTCTACTCTGTATCGTGCAGCCTCTGTTTTTGGTTCTGATCCTTCCCTGTTTTGGTTCCTCACCGCCACCGATTTCAGCTTATGTCTGCAAAAATAGTCACTCCGTTCTTTTTTTACTCGTAGTCACTGATTTTGATCGAAAACTTTGACCGCTCGTCTTATTTAAAAAATTAATTCAAATATATAAAAATAAAAATTTGGATTAAAAACCTTTAGTAATAAATCAAATACTAACAAAACATTTGATATTTTTTATATTCTTTTAAAATAAGACGAATGATCAAAGTTATTGTTCAAAGTCAATAACACATTGAAAAAAGAACGGAAGGAGTAAGTGATATGTACGCTTCTTCAGTACTGTTATTAAGTAGAAGTTTTAGTACTAACCATGTCACTACTCTGTTCGTGCCTCCGAGGAGCCCAGCGCCGCCTTGTGCTTTCCGTTTTGGATGCAAGCCTCTGGAACTGAAAGGACTGTTCCGTTGCGTTGTGTTTAGTCTGTCTTTACAAAGAATCCATTTTTGCATCTGAATGAATTGATCTTTGTTCATATGTGAGATTTTGTTGATATTTTTTTTATTTTGTTTTAGACTTGGGATGACGCAAAAGTTCGAACTCCCAAAAGAAAAATAGTAGTATGTTATATATATTAATCCGTGGAAGGACAGATTTGACTTTGGAGGATGAGCGCAGGCTTGATTGATTTTAGAGTCTGACAGTCCTATCATTCTACATACTAAAGTATAACAGGACCGCGAGGGGTAACATGGCCAGGTTGATCGCAAAATAAAACAAAACATCGACAGTTGACAGTGTTTTTAGAAAAATCGTCTCTCTCTATCGACTAGAGCATTGTTAATTGTGTTACATGGATGTTTATTAGTAGCTAGAAGCGGACAAATGGACGGTTATCCTGATTCCTGATTTAATTTCTAGTATTAGATATTTTGACTTCCTTCAATACTTCAAAAACAGTCTGCGTTTTCTGTTACGTTCCTTGAGTATGGCTTTCACATTTGGAGCACTCTGTCCGTAATAAGGTAGTAACACGAGCTGTTTACCTGTGCTTCACTTCACAGGCATGGCGAGGAAGCTTATCCTAGCTCTGTTCGTGTCCTTATCGGCGCTGCTGTACAAGCAGCTTCAGCCACCGCCACCAAAACTCCCCGGAACCCCGGGCGGCCCTCCGGTCACGGGGCCAAGAACCAGGCTCAGTGACGGCAGGCACCTGGCCTACCTGGAATCCGGCGTCCCGAAGGAGAAGGCCAAGTACAAGATCATATTTGTCCATGGGTTCGATTCCTGCAGATACGACGCGCTGCCGATTTCCACGGTTGCTCCTCGACATCTTTTTTTTTTGTCCATTTTATACAGTCTTTAATTAGTCTGGTTCAGAGTAGAAATGAAGTGATAATGATGTCGCGGAGACTGAACTGAAAAACCGGCCGGTGCTTGCAGGAGCTGGCGCAGGAGCTGGGCATCTACCTGCTGTCCTTCGACCGGCCTGGGTACGCCGAGAGCGACCCGCACCCGGCGCGGACGGAGAAGAGCATCGCCCTCGACATCGCGGAGCTCGCCGATAACCTGCAGCTGGGCCCCAAGTTCTACCTCGCTGGCTTCTCCATGGGGGGTCAGATCATGTGGAGCTGCCTCAAGTACATCCCACACAGGTAGTAATTACTAAGGGACACTTGAAGCTGGTGGTCACCATGTTCGATTCGTGCTCTCCTTATATTATCTCAAGAATCAATTGCCAACTACTAGCCTGAACTTGGCTGAGCATTTAATTCCTCCTTATCGTGTCATGGTGGTGGTGCAGGCTCTCCGGCGTGAGCATCCTCGGCCCCGTCGGCAACTACTGGTGGTCCGGCTTGCCGTCGAACGTGTCCCGGGACGCCTGGTACGAGCAGCTGCCGCAGGACCAGTGGGCGGTCTGGGTGGCACACCACCTGCCGTGGCTGACATACTGGTGGAACAGCCAGAAGCTATTCCCGGCGTCCAGCGTCATCGCATACAACCCGGCGCTCCTCTCCGAGGAAGACAAGCTGCTCATCCCCAAATTCGCCTCAAGAACGTACATGGTACTACTACTACTACTGCCGTAATTCCTGAAAAAAAAAATTCAGTTGCAGATAGTAACGAACAGCGAGTTTAATTTGTTCATCGGTTTTGCGTGTTGCAGCCGCAGATCAGACAGCAAGGCGAGCACGAGTGCCTGCACCGCGACATGATGGTCGGGTTCGGGAAGTGGGACTGGAGCCCGCTGCAGCTGGAGGACCCGTTCGCCGGCGACGACGACCAGCAAGGGAAGAACGTGCATCTGTGGCACGGCGCCGAGGACCTGATCGTGCCGGTCAGCCTGTCGAGGTACATCAGCGAGAAGCTCCCCTGGGTCGCGTTCCACGAGCTCCCCACGGCTGGCCACCTGTTCCCGATCGCCGACGGCATGGCCGACGTCATCGTCAGGTCACTGCTGCTCGGAGACGTCGGTGATCAGTGATCGTTTCATTCAGGTTCTCCGTTTTTGTATCTATACTTCTCTCTGTGTGAGAGGAATTTGCTCTGCTCATGTGAATGTGAACTGTGAGTAAGGTTGGAGTGCAACGTGTGTGCGTTCAGTTGTGATGATTCGAAGCCCAGCAGCCCGTGAGTGTGGGTCGATGGATTCCTAGGTACGGCCCGTTTCGAAAGAAGCCCAACACCTCCGACGCTTGATCCCATGGGCCATGCTGTCGTCCTTTGACTCCTTGCGCCTCGTTCGTCGTCGACCACGAGTGGCAGCTGATGACTGCCGCTGCTGCGCTACGCTAGCAGACATGAGAAGAAAGAAAAAAGGGAGCGCGCGCGCACGCAGGCGAGCCGTCCCCGCGTTCGGCAATCCTGTGGTGCATGCGCGAGCAATGCAGGGACCTGTTTGTCTTTATTGCGTACTAGCTAGCCCGCCGCAACCGTGCGTGCGTGCGCGTCCACTGGCGGGGTCGGCGGGGGGCACAAGCGGAAGGTACCGGCTGCACGCGACCTCATCGGCCGATTCAATGGGGAAAGGCAGGGCACGTCGGCGTGTCGGTCGGAGGGACGCGTGGCCGCGTCGCCATCATCCATCCAGCGAGACGGGCCGCACGCGAGCTGCGTGAGATAGGGAATACGAGGGTGTCGTTAGCCGGCCCTTTCATCATGCTTTTTCGCCGTACTGGCCTGATCGCCAACTCCGCTCTGGTGTCGCGACTCGATTTTTCGAGGAAGACAGAAGAGAGAGCGCGTTCATGCTTTCGCCCAAGCCCAAGTACGTATCAAACAGAGGACTTGACAGATCTTCACAATCAGTGTATTTTTTTTTTTAGCTACAATACCTCTTCAAGGATGTTTTGAAGCTGTTATTAAAGTGGACTGAAGCTTTTGTTGAACTACGCGTGTACTACCTTGCAAGTACAGTGGGCTAATCGGTCCGTCATTCCACGTGTTACGGCCCTTGGTACATCGAAATTAATACTAGGTGCACCGGACCTGTGAAGTAAAAAGAAAACCGTACGAGTTGATTCAGTCATGCATGCACCAACAACCGGCGAGTACGACGACGCGATTGAGCCATCAATCGCGCGCCACTGTAGAGACGGTGCCGGGTCAGCGGATTTCTTGGCGTTCCATAAAAGCGATGGGGGTAGTGTTGTGGTGGACACAAAATAAAACAAAACAAAAGAAAAACAAAAAGGGTAGGAAGATCAAATCCGCCGTGCGTATCATCCCATTGGCTCTGGTGCGTCCAGCCCGCCCCGCGCTGCTGCCAGCCTCACAAACCACGACCAAATCGAAAGCCGCCCGTTCCCCGCTCTCTGAGTCTCAGACGCCGCCTACTACTGTAGTGTGTGTAACCAGGCCTCCGTCCACGTCGCGCGGCGCGGTCAGCCACATGTGCGCGCGGCGCGGGCCACGCTCCCTCCGCGGCAACCATATGCGCGCGCTGCGCTCCGATCGCGCCTTCCTTCCTCATTCACTCCAGTCCCTCCTAAACGTGTCCGCCTCTTCCCCCACCCGTCCCCCACACCTCCATCTTCCGCGCGCTGATCTTTTTTCGCCCGTCCTTCCCCTCCCTCCCTCGGGCGAGAGCTCTCGCATTATATCGCCGTACGTGCTACAGAAAAAGCATTGAAAAGACGGACGGTGCTGTTTCTCCACTGCGTGTGTACGGACAGGTGGTGGAGCCACCGAGCGGGGAGCTCTCTGGCGATCCTGCTGCGTCCGTAGCAGCTCGGTCGAGATCGGCTGCATGGCGTCCTCCGGCGACGTCCAAGTGGTGCCAGTGCCTGCCGTCGAGCCTGCTTGCCACGGTGGAAGCGGCTCGACGGGAACAAGGATGAAGGACGAAGGCAGCTTCATGATGATGACGGTGCTGGACGAGAAGCGTCAAGACACGGCACCAGGGCCCGATTTCCACGAGGGTGCGGAGGCGCCAGAGCTCCACCATCTCCACTACGAGGACGATGATGAGGCGGTGCTTGACCCCGACGATGCAACGGCGCCAGAGACCGTTCTCCACGACGCGGCAGCCCCAGAGCACGATTTCCTCGACGGCCATGCGGCGGCGCCAGAGCATCATGCCGCCGCACATGCGTCGACGTCGGAGGAGCCCGCAGAAGAGACGACGGCACCGGTGCTGGCCAACAAGGACGACGAAGAAGCCGTGGAGCACAATAACAACCAGGTGCCTGCTGGTGAGGACGACGATCATCACAGAGAAGCAGACTGCAGTACGCGGGAGAGGCTGAAGCGGCACAGGCAGGAGGTGGCCGGCAGGGTGTGGGTGCCGGACATGTGGGGCCAGGAGAAGCTGCTCAAGGACTGGGTGGACTGCGCCGTCTTCGACCGGCCCCTCGTGCCTGCCGGCCTCCTCACGGCGCGACGGGCGCTCGTCGCCGAGAGCTGCACGCACCGCCCGGACAGAACGACGACGACGTCGACGACGACGGTGAGCTCCGCCGCTGGCTCCAGCCCGCTACGATTGCAGAACGGGTGCTCGTGAGGTCCTATGCTCAGATCATCTGGTGCCCACGCCACCCCCACCTCCTCCCGGCTCCCACTCTAGCTAGCTAGCCATGGATTGATGTGCCTTGCTTTTTGCTCCAATAAGAGAGATCCTTCCTGTTTCCGTCGGAGTTGCTCAACTACCTGGTCCTGCGTACGTGTTTTCTGATCATGTGTGAGTTAGTATACGTACGAGGTTGAGATTAGCTTAAAAACACTGCTAAGAATACTACTTCTGTTCTGAGTTTAAGATATGTACATATTTCTCTGTAATGAGACCTTCCTTTTTCAAAAAAGAAAAAAAAAACTAACAGTGTGATTACATTAAGATCTTTTCTCTACGCGTATAGTATTCTTGCCGCAGCTATCGTCCTTGCTATCGTATGTGTATGCAGCAATGGAATTGTTGAACTTACCAACAATAATGCATTTATTTGGTTGCACCATGAGTGGCACTGTGCTAAGTTTTTGGTACGGTAACCAAATATCTGTAGGCACTGATGACGAGTCTTTACGCACACAAACACCGCACATCGGATTGCAGGTTTCGATCGCCGTCTAGGAATTAATATCGTGCGTATGCCTGTTGTCATTTTTGTCAGGTGAATATTTTTTGGCGCCATATATAATGCACGACGACGTGGTTAGTTGCCGTTCTTTCGTTGCTAGAGCTTCGTCCTCCTTTTTTATTTTATTTGTTTATTTATTTTGAGACTACTTTCGTCGTCCTCCGCTTCGTCGGAGAACATGTCCATGCTTTCCTTCGCCATTATTGCTGTTCATTGTGCATTTTCGTTCTCTTCAGGGAAAACGGAGACTGTAACACATTCCGAGTACTAAGAACGTAGTACTGCTGATGTGGTACTGTGCTATCCTTTACTACTGTATTTTACTCTGAATGTTTAAGCTACTTCCTCCGTCAAAAAATATAAGCATTTGTTGATTTTTAAACATTGTTTTTGATCATTCGTCTTATTTAAAATATATATAAAAATATTAATAATTTTATTGTGATATGTTTTAGCGTGAGAAAAACTATAAATATAATATTTTAATTTTTATATTTTGAGAAAAATTTTGAATAAGACGAAGAGTCAAAAGCAACGTTTAAAAGTCAACTAATACTTATGTTTTTGAACGGAGGAAGTATAGTACAGGAACCTTTGCTCACAAATATTATATGGGATCGGTATCCTGTGTGTGTGCTTCCTGAAGATCGCGTACGCACGGTCAATTCAATATGATCGTGGACCAAGTTGCGCCATTGAATCCTGTCTACCGCTATACTACTTCTTTAGAAAGTGGAAAGGAAGACAGACATATATATATTCGCCTTATTACTTCTTTGGGTGTTTTTCCTTTTTCTATTTCTCATCTTTGTATTTTGGGTTTGTTGGGTTTGCATGTATTCCATGATTTATCCATTCTGTTTTTTATGGATCTTTTTTTGTGTGTGTGTGTTGGATGTCATTTGGGTCATCTCTAGCCTATCCTAATTTGTTTGGGACTGAAAGTTTTGGTTGTTGTATAGAAGAGTATTGATCAGTATGACTTTGTACACACCCGTAGGTATTTATCATTTTGTTAGGAAAAAATAAGTACTTCCATTTCTGGATGGTAAGAGTATTTTCCACTACCGTTCTCCGGGTCCATTGTGCATGCTGTGTGACATTTAGCCCATGCGGGAGCAGACCTTGAGCCAACCTTTTCTCCTTGAAGCCCACGGCCCACACGGACGTTCACTCGTCTTAGTAGCTGAGCGGCCGAGCCTGTCCGATAGATAATCCACATCCCAATCTCCCCCCTGGCCGTTCCATTTCCGCTCACCTCCGCTTGCCCCCCAGAGAGAGACAAAAGAGACGGCTCACCAGCATTGCTGCCACCTATCACTAGGTAAGGTACTCTCATCTCCTCTCGTTATCCATTTCTTATCCAATAGTAATTCACCGCGCGCATGCCGCCGCGTTGGTGATGCGATGGGAGTGGGAACTGACGAAGACGACCATGCCACAGTTAATTTCACCTCGGTTTTGTGTGCTTTCTCGCGTTCGCATCTTTCAGATAGTGAACAACTCGCAGGTGCCTCAGATGGTTTCGTGTTTCTGAATTCTGAATGTTTGCTCGTTGCGCTGCTCGCTCCTGTTGATAAGCATTCAGGTTGGTTTAGTATCTATTTTTTTATTACTGTTATTTTCAAGGTTCGCGCGAAAATACTAATTAAGTAGGCATCCAGTCAAGATATGATTTTTATCAGCAGATAACTCTCATGACGAACAGGAACAGTAGCATGATTCATTCTCTTTCGCCTTTTGTTTTCCATCATCTTAGCAGCTTTAAGTGGTATGGGAAATTTTCTTCTAAAGCACACAATACGTGCAGTAATAGACTTTTGATGTGCTCTTATTGGTAGTTAGAGTGTGCCAGGGACCTTTCAGTATTGTTACTAGTTGAGTCATTGTTAGGTTGTATGTCATTCCAAAAGAGAGCTTGATGAGACTGCTAGGACAAGGGGTCATGGGAGTTGGAGTGAGGATGACAAAGATCCACATCGACCCTCCCATGGAAAGGGAACATATACCTTGTACGCTACCATGGTCCTGAATTGTGTGATAGTATGTGTCATCCACTTCCAATATCCACAGCCATATCCAAATCAGAGGAGTCGGTAAACGTCATTGGTTGCAACTGGGTCTGTTTTCTTGACCCACTAGTTGAATCCAATAATAACGCAAATCGGTTTCTACTTTAAGAATGTATATGGGCAAAGGGTGTAGGTCATTAAGAAATGAAATCATCAGCCCTTCATCTTGCTTTCAGTCGTCATGAAGGGGACAAGGGAAAGAGTTACTAGAAAGGATTGTTTTCTTATTTTGACAGAGTCATTAGAAAGGATGTTGTTCTTTTTGTAGTGCTGCCTTGTACCCGTATAAGAATCTTAGAGCTTATACAAACAGATGTTACCCTTTGAGGCTTTGAGTAGTGTTTTTGCTTTGATCTCTGCACTTGCTTTGCCAGAAATGCTTGGTTGGTTGTTTGGTTGACTGAATGGATACATAATTCACCGATTTGAATTGCACATGAAAATTGTTAGGGATACGGGAAGTTGGGTGGTTGTCAAGAACTTTATTTAGCGTTCACTAATAATACTATGCAGAATAACCACCTCTGCTCGTTGAATCTGTTTCAGGTCTCTGCCACATCCGGAGGCGATGGCAACGGTGGCATCCCCCGTTCTCTGCAACCTCACGGCCACGCCACGGAATAACATTACCACAAAACGATCACTGGAGGTAAGGTTCGTCCCACTCCCACGGACCACGCCATCGCCAGCATTCTCGATAGCACCACGCCGACGAGCCGTGCGCGCGGCGGCCGCCGGCGCAGCTCCAGCGGTGTACAAGGTGAAACTGATCGGGCCGGAGGGGACGGAGAGCGTGATCGAGGTGTCGGAGGACAGCTACATCCTGGACGCGGCGGAGGAGGCCGGCGTGGAGCTGCCCTACTCGTGCCGCGCGGGCGCGTGCTCCTCGTGCGCCGGTAAGGTCCTGGAGGGCGGCGTGGACCAGTCGGACCAGTCGTTCCTCGACGAGGCGCAGGTCGGCGCCGGGTACGCGCTCACCTGCGTCGCGTACCCGACGTCGGACTGCGTCATCAGGACGCACGTCGAGGCCGACCTGTACTGAATTGAACTGCTACTGAAAGTGAAGAGCGAGCGAGCGAGCCTGCTGTCCCGATCATCTCCGATGTTATATTCCCGGAATCTGCTCAAATCCGCGCTGCTCAGTTTCTGATCGGGAATTTTGCTGATTGTTTCAGCAAGCTAGAACTATCAAATCAATCGTACTGTGCCTTCCCATTTGAGCCGAGCAAAGTATATGAATTATCGAAAGAATGTTTGCCTGGAAGTGGACTGACGGCCACCGGTACGGCTCAATCTATCCGTTTCGGTTTCGCCGTCCCGTTCAGGCGACGCCCACCCACGGGAAAGCTACAGGCAAAGGAGCTTTCCGGAATGTTGGTGCCACACCGCGACGCAGGCAGCACGGGCAGCAAGCCGTTGCGGCGCCGAAAGACCGCGGCCGGTAGAGCGCAATAGTCCGGAGGATGAAATGGCCTGCCCTCTCTGCTACTACTCGACAGGACCCGAAGGCCGCGTCACATGGAAAGGTTCGTCGACCGACCTCGACGGACGGAATGAGGCCATCCCATGCCCGGTTGCGGGAGGAACGAGGAGGATTCGCGCCTTTTTCTGGATCCTGGAATTCGTTGACGATTCTTGTTCGTATTTGTTGGTTGGCCATAAAACACAAAAGGAAAAAGGTGGCTGTACTGCTGCTTTTTCTGTGGCACGGCGGTGTAAAGCGAAAGAATCGAAGAATTAATTGTATCTGACGGGATATTCGATTCGATTCGACGGATGAGGAGCGTTGGGTGAGCGACGACGTTCAGTCGTAGTCCGTTGGTGACGAGAGCGAGACAACAGCCGATGATGAAACTTGCTGAAAGGCGATTTGTATAGCGTGGTGGGGGGCGGATTTACCAACGGATCGAGAAGATGGTGATTCAGGTATTGGCGTCTCCTACCAGATTGTTCCTGCCTGATCTTGCGAACATGTGTCCGTCGGTGAGATGGGCGAAGGGAGCTGGACCGGCGCGGGCCGGATGCGATGCGGGTCTGAACGAATGACTCTGAAACAGTGCTCAGCTAGGGGGCGGGGCCCGGTCCACGTGCCGCCCCGTCGGATCAGAGCGGCGTCACGCGCGCATCCTCCCGTCGTCCCACACCGACGCCACGCCATGCCACGCCTGTCTGCCTTCCCATGCTCCAGTGCACCACTGCCCCGGCGCTCCCATCCCATCCCCCTCCTGCACCGACCGATGCCGGCGGCAGCGGCGGCCCATGGGGCCAGGTCGTCAATGTCAACCCAACTGCCGCCGCCGGCTGGAACGCGTGTGGGCCCTCGGTTCCTCTTTCGGGACAGACCATCCGGCGGAGGCCTCTGGCGCGGGACGGCAACTCGCCACGCCTATCCTTTTGTTTTTTGCGCGTGAACGTCATTCGTAGCAGGAGCCACCACCAGGAGGCCTGGCTTGTCTCCCCTGAAAAGCGTACTAGGAACACGACTCGCGCTTGCCCGGGACCCCGCACGTTGCCGATCTCAACCAACAACCGCAACGACGCGAAAAGGGCATCCGGTGACGAGGAACGAGGATGTCACATTTCCGGTGGTCGGCGCGATACTGGTGCTGTGTTGTGTACACGCAGCAGAACGCGGCCTGCGCGCGGGGCTTCTGGTCGGTGCGGATCTGGGGGACGGACACGCGTACGTCGAGCGAGACAGGCGGCGGGAGGGAGCCGACCGAGCCCGGAGCCGGAGGCGGCAGGCAGCTGCATCCTCGGGGTTTCGTTTTGATCCCCCGCGCGCGTCCGTTGGCTACTTGGTTTACTGTTGTTAGCTTCGTCGTCCTTGCCCCCTCCACGGCTGCACACACGCGCACAACGGCCACGGCCACGCGAGTGTACGCACGCGGCGCGGGCTAAACAGCTGTATCTAGCCCAGGCCCAGGCACCAAACTTCAGCTTCTCTCAGTTCTCGCCTGCTCCTCAGTTTGACAGTTTCTGGTGTCCTTACCGTCCCAAAGCCCGGCGAGCCGCTGCTTAAATACAAGTAGCCACAAGCAAACCGTAGCGCAGCGAGCACGCGACGCGACGCCCGGAGAAAAAGCCTTCTTCGTCCACGCAAGCACCTTCT
Organism: Oropetium thomaeum; assembly: GCA_001182835.1. NCBI lineage: Eukaryota > Viridiplantae > Streptophyta > Magnoliopsida > Poales > Poaceae > Oropetium > Oropetium thomaeum. Next base: position 990,274 of record LFJQ01000006.1, on the reverse strand, counting down.
AATTATTCTCCACTGCTTCTCCCCGTTCGTCGTCCCCGACTACCAACCCATCGCGGCGCCTCCGCTTCCACCAGCCACGCAGAGAGCGCTCATCTCAGAGTTCTCGTTCTCCCTGTGGCCGGACGACGACCTCACAACATGACCATGGCGGAGCGGTTCAGAGCTCGTCGGTGGCCGCCGTCGTCGCCCTCTTGCTGCTTCTGCATCGTCCTGCTCGTCGTCCTGCTGACAGGTGAGCCTGCTGCTTGTTGCCTCGGATCGTGTACGACTCGCCTTCCGACCGCTGATGCTATATTGTTTGCTGTTGAGAGCATGATGAATTTTGTCGCGATCGGATGCCTAATGCATTGCGGAGGGATTTTCGAATGCCTCAATTTTTTTCTATATCTGCCCTTTTCTGCGTCTTAAAAATGCATTGTATGGACGTATATGGATTTCTCAACTTTCCTGACCCGTTTTCAAACAACTTTTGCTTCCTCTGGTTTTGTCTAATCTGAATTAGCTAATCCGGTGTCAATTGCATGAAGCTCCTAGTAACAATTGTTACTGCCGGTTTAAGCTCAATCATATATATTGTTGACGCTAAGACATATCGTCAATTTTGAACTACAAAACTTGTCCTAATATAGTCAACAATACAAATCTGGAGGTACTATCCGCAGCAAATGTGCCATATTTTTGGTGCAAATACAATCTCAACGACACCAAACTAACCTAAGCTTCTTCCCGCGTTACTTACTATTTTGAAGAAACGAGTCTACATTTCCTGCCTTTTAGCCCGTATCAAAAGTTTGAGGTGCATCCGATCTGGTTCTGAGCTGTCATGACTTTCTCCCTAAAGTTTGTCTGGAAGGGTGGCGTTTGCCCTCTCTCGCGAAGTCTGATTCGCACTTTCTGATCAGTTCTGGCCACTGGAAGACAAATAAACAAATTATTGAGGGCATATATGCAGACTGAAAGGCGTTTGAATATTGGGATTGACAACGTCACAAACGTACATGGGTTTTTTTATTGAGATGATCCTCGAGTAGGACGCCCCAATCACATGACTGCATGTGGAACAGGGCTCTCGTTTGATCGCGTGATTGTTTTTTTCTTTTATGCAGAGATCCACCACCATACATTGGTTGTTTAGTTTCTTATTTTCCTGGGGCATGGGAAGGCAGGTGAAAACCTCAACGTGCAGATGGATTTGCCGTTTGTTGACCAAATGCTTTGTGTTGTTTCAGTGAAAATAGAACACTAGATTCAATCAAAATTTGCTGACACTGCAAAACGCTTGGTCGCTCGCAGCAGATGAAGCAGTGCCGCTAGTCGAAGGCGTGGCCGTGGGCATCAACTACGGTAAAAAAGCGGACAACCTCCCGTCCCCTCGCCGGGTGTCGTGGCTGCTCCGTTCGATGCAGGTGGGCAAGGTGAAGCTCTACGACGCGGACCCGTCCGTGCTGCGCGCGTTCCTCGACACCGGCGTGGAGTTCGTGGTGGGCATCGGCAACGAGGACGTGTCGGCGATGACGGACCCTGGCGCGGCGCGGGCTTGGGTGCAGCGGAAAGTGCTGCCGTACCTCTCCATCGGCGCGCGCATCACCTGCGTCACCGTGGGCAACGAGGTGCTCATGGGCAACGACACGCGGCTGAAGGCGGACCTGCTCCCGGCGATGCGGTCCGTGCACGGCGCTCTGGCCGAGCTGGGCCTGGACGGGCGGGTGAACGTCACTACGGCGCACTCCCTCGACGTCATGGGCAGCTCGTACCCGCCCTCCGCGGGGGCGTTCCGCGCCGACGTCGCGCCGTACATGCAGCCGCTCCTGACCTTCCTGTCCGTGACGGCGCGGTCGCCGTTCCTCGTCAACTGCTACCCGTACTTCGCGTACAAGGCCGACCCGGGCCGCGTCGCGCTGGAGTACGTCCTGTTCCAGCCCAACCCCGGGGTGACGGACCCCAACACCGGGCTCAACTACGACAACATGCTGTACGCGCAGGTGGACTCGGTGTACGCCGCGATCCAGGCGATGGGCCACGCCGATATCGATGTGAAGATCTCCGAGACCGGGTGGCCGTCGAGGGGCGACCCCGACGAGGCCGGCGCCACGCCGGAGAACGCCGGGACCTACGTCGGGAACCTCCTGCGGCGGATCGAGATGAGGCAGGGCACGCCGATGCGGCCCGCGGTGCCCATCGACGTCTACGTCTTCGCGCTGTTCAACGAGAACCTCAAGCCCGGGCCGGCGTCCGAACGGAACTACGGCCTGTTCTATCCCGACGGCACGCCGGTCTACGACGTCGGGCTGCGTGGCTACCTTCCACCCATGGATATGGATGAATCACACGGCTCGACGAGAAAGGTAAGCCTTTTCCCTTCTTTTTACTATCGAATTGGTAAATCGGTTGCAACCTTTTGCATCACATTGCCTCACAGAAGACAAGTTCGATTCTTGCAGACCTAGCTTAGTTTGTCCCTGATCGCTGCCTGCCCTTTTTTCCACCACATTGCTTTCATACTTTTTGACATTGTAGTCATCTAGTGGCACCAACTCTGAAACGACAATAAATACAGCTCTGCAATGTAACCGCAGACCACATAATTTACGTGGCTTTCAGGGAAAAAAATTTGAAACAGATAACATAACCGTCAAAATAGGTTGACGTGTATCTGCACTGCCACACAAAGTTTCCATCGTTTCTAGTGAGCAGCAAATCCACCATCATATATGCTTTCTCTTTCACATTTCTACTTTAAAAGGGACCCGACAAATAATAGCAAACGCTGCTTTTTTATCTTTCTACTGCAGCCGGTTCATATGTTTGGCCTCATAGCCATTGCGTGGATCACTCTCATCTTATCCTGAGAGAGAATATACTGTTGACCAAGGTAGTAGAGCTGACTGAACAAGGTGTGGCGCCTGAGCATCCCTTGCTGCAAGGATTTCACTAGTACATATTATGACAAGGTAAGACAACCAATGATACTTTAAGTTTGCATCCTGTATACTGTGTATATAGGTTCTTTCACCTAAGCTAATAAGCTTTATGTTAATTTTCTTACAGAACTAATGGAAAGAAATGTTGTGTCAGGGATGCGCTCCAGAAGTCCAGATACAAAAACATTAACGCCAGCGAAATGATCTTAATCATTATTTAGACGCATATACATGGCCGGAAAAAGGCAAATGGAGGTGATTTTGATAACATCCTGGAGCTAAAATTGGCTCCGCACTGACAATATGAGGTATAGAACTAACTGAAGATTGGAAACAAGAATGCACACGTCGTGTGAGATTGTTACGATATACTAAGTTTTTTCTTTCATTTATTACCAAACTGTACATTATTTGTATATCGATCAATTTCGAACAGACAGCAGATTAATTCAAGTTGAAACTGACAGCACTGTCGTCATCTCATCCAATCGCTTATATAAATACTCGTTTCTTTCTGCCGTTCTCCTCTGTTTGCTCTTACTGCCTCTGGCAAGTTGGCAACGCTGTGATGCACATGAAAACAATAGTAAACCATGAGTTTAAGGAACCAAAAATCACATTCTCAGAAGCAAAAGACAATGTCACCATTGTACGTTGGGACATATGATCTTTTCTTTTACAGAATGTTATTTTCAATCAGTTAAAATTTGACCTCCTTTAAATATTGCTACTCCGTACGTAGAAGAGGCTGTGCGAAGCCCATCTAAATCGTCGAATGGTGACAACCCAACAACAGCACCCTTCGCTGCTCGGACACAAGAGAATGAAAGTCAAATGGGCCTTCTTTCTTCTCGAACTGACACGGGCAAAGTGGACCGCTCGGCTTCCGGGCCGCCTGCGGAAATGGATGAGGGCCGTATTGCCTGTCAGTTTTGGTGCTCTCTGCTCTGCTGATGACCTCCAGGAGCAGGACTTAGGAATTTAAGTTGAATTGTTTGATTTGATAGCAATTCTGGGATACAAATTGTATTCACGAGATTTGGAGTGTAATTTTGGAGGCGCCCTGAAGAGTGCCTCTACCTCAATTATGAAGAGAGCAGTTGGCACACACTAGCTTATTAGGAGATCCAAAGTTCAGTGCAACTAAGTGCAGAAAAGAGCCTCTCAATAAAAGTACCGAAACGCGTGGGTCGATGTGATTAGGCCAAACCATGGCTCGTGTAGATCGTCCACAAACTATACGCAACCGGTTGACAGTTAGGCACGTATAGCCACTCTCAGAGTCAGAGGCTCACATACCCCTATAGTAGTATGTTGTAGTTTGCTCACCACAAATTTGCCTGTGCTTTGTGTGGTCGGCGCGTGCCCGTGCTTTTGTAGCTGCTAGAAAAAGCAAGAGGCACCAACCTAATCTTCCCCCATTACCGGTCATGGGCCGGCCAACAACAGAGAGTTGATTGCTGAATCTATTCTTTTAGACACGCCAAGTGGTGATGCCAATGCAACTTCATGCCCTGCTCTCCCTTTATCTCTCTAGAACAGCGCTCTCTCTATTTTGTTCTAACGAACAACCTATAAATCTATAATATAAGAGCAGGGTAAAAAGTTATATATCCACATCATAAATGGAGGTAGTCGGTTGTTCTCAAGCAGCGCACGTAGAAAGAAAACGCGACTTGTAGCATTCTGCCGGCGACTCAATAGGCGCAAGCGCAAGCGACCCAATAGACAATAGACAATTGCCAATCATATGCTACCATTATGACCTGAACTTTTAAAGAAATCAAGCAAACAAAGCCGGCTACTCTGTGATGCCATGTAACAATCCTGGAGAGTGGAGACTGGACAGCCGGCAGCCGGCTACTCCACTATCTTCGCTCTAAGCTCTAACGAATTTTGGTGTTGAAGGGGTCAACTTCGTTTCTTTTTTTTTCCCTGCCTGTTGATCAAGTGGTAGCCTGCTGTGGTCGTCAGCTCGTGCCTGTAGAATCAATGATAATAAAAAAAAGTGGTGGTGGTGGTATAGCATAGTAGTGTCAATGCAGGCCGTGCATGGATAAAGCAGGCTTATCGGGTCAATGTCCTTTTTGCAAAAAGCTTATTGTCGTCAATGTCAACCCGCGCCTCAAGCTCAAGGCGCCTCCACTATTCATTCGGTTCGCGATTTCCGTCCAGAAAATGTGCTAGGAACACTGCAGCTCTCGATCGCACGCAAATTAAAAAGCTGTGTGGTCCTGCAGGACTCCCGCTCATTGTACGTGTATAGGTTGGACATTATTAGTATTCCGGTTATTCCTTCCTTCAGTTGGTGCAGTTGCGCGATAAAAAATTGTCAAAAAAAAAAGTTGCGCGATCAATTAAATTCAGCTCTAATTTGGTGTTGCAAAAAAAATGCGTACTAGTACTGTACTAGAGTAGACATAACTGTGCGACTGTTTACGCTCGGAAGACGGAAGCAGGCAGGCAAGCAGCAGCAGTTCAGTTGGATAATGGAGGGCGTGTGGCCGAGCCGCGCGGTGGCGAGGAGAACACGAGGGGACTGGGGACGTGGGCTTCGTCGTTTGCCTCAACTCCCACAGGTTCCGACTTTCACGACCACTCCGTTCCGTCCCCCTAGCACACACGCTTCAGAGGCTTCAGACGCCCAGATCAATGCGCATGCAAGACGTGCTCCAGCTCTCACGAGAAGCACTACCCCCATGTCCTCCGTAATTTTGCACACGCAGCAGGGCATTTTTCTTTTTCTGCTATTAGACAAAAGAGAAATGGAGCGGTTTCTGAAACATGGGCGGCGCTGCAGCTTCGATCGCGTCCGCCTATAAATACATACGGTCCTTCATTATTCATTCGTCCAGTCCAAAGCGCAAGTCATCCATTCCATCACCTCCACCAGCTGCAGCAACACGCTCGCAATCGCTTTGGATCATCGATCTCGGCAGGAGGAGACCTCCCTCCGGCCTCCGACCACCAAATTTAAAGATTCCCTGCCATCCAGCGTCGAGGTTGACGCGTCCTGTCGAAAAGGTTTCCTTTTTCTGAGGTGTGTGTGGCCATCGGCGTCCTGCCGTTTTCCTCTTCCTCATCTTTCATGATTGCCGCTTTTACGATCTTGTGATAGCTATAGAGAATCAACCCCGGCCCGTGCTTTTTGCCGTTCCTATATATGTTTGTGTATTCTGCTTGTGGCTTCAGTGCATTCAGAGTCAGCGGTGCTCGAATCTGTGCCTCTCTCCATCGGCTTTCAGGTTCATAGGTCGAGGCACGCAGCAGACGCGGAGAGGAAAGATGACTACTTCTCGTGGAAATGCCGTCTTCATCCTGCTGCTGCTGCTGTCCGCCTGCTGCCTCGCCGCACTTGCTTGTGACCCGAGTACGTGATTCTGCCCTGCATTCTTTGGTCTAGTTATTGCAACGTATGATTCAGACTTCAGAGTCCTTCCCAATCGCTGATCTGTGTGTGACATTTTTTTTTTCTTCTCTCAACTGCAAACAGACGGCGCCAAGTTTGGGTACGTCGGGTCCATGGGTCCGGACCACTGGGGCAGCCTGAACCCCAACTTCACGCGCTGCGCCATGGGGACGATCCAGTCCCCGATCGACATCGTCACGGACGAGGCCGTCTACGACGCGTCGATGCAGCCGCTCCACAGGAACTACACCGTCGCGAACGCCACCCTCGTCGACAACGTCGTCAACGTCGCGGTTCGTGGCTGTCCAAAACAGAGCAGCTTCAGTAGGCTGTTTTTTACGCTTGAATTTTAAACTGACGGCCATACCATTTGCTTGCTCACGTCGCTGTAGCTGCGCATGGAAGACGGCGGCGCGGCAGCAGCGGGGAGCGTGAGAGTCGACGGGAAGCAGTACAGGCTGAAGCAGATGCACTGGCACTCGCCGTCCGAGCACACCGTCAACGGCCAAAGGTAATTAACGCATAAACATGTGCTTCAAGTTCATTCCATGGATTGATGCATTGCCGTTGTTTCCTCTGGCAGATTCCCGGTGGAGCTCCACATGGTCCACTCCAGCGACGACGGCAACGTCACCGTGGTCTCGATCCTGTACCGGTTCGGCAGGCCGGACCCGTTCCTTTGGCAGGTACTCACTCGACTCAACTGTAAATGAATCTATCTACGATCCGATCAGCAGCAGACAGGGACACACAGCATGATTGCAACCGCGCATCTGGGAATTAACATGCCTTTTGCTCTGATTTCTTTTTTGGAACGACGACGAGCAGATACAGGACAAGCTCGCCGCGCTCTACGCGGAGGGCTGCGACGCCGAGAAGGGCGCCCCGGTCCCCGCCGGGCTCGTGAACCTGCTGTCGCTGCGGCGGCACGCGTACATGTATTACCGCTACGTCGGGTCGCTCACCACGCCGCCGTGCACCGAGAACGTCGTCTGGAACGTCCTTGCCCAGGTACTATACGTGCTACTACATGTTTTGCATCGGTTACATTTTGTGAGATTATTGTTAGTCTGAACGCGGAATAATGTCGTTGCAGGTGAGAGAGATGACGCCTGACCAGGCCGCTGCACTGACGGCGCCCCTGGAGGAAGCCTACAGGCACAACAACAGGCCGACGCAGCCGAGGAACGGCCGCACCGTCCGGATGTACCACAGGTTCTGGAAGAACACCGACTAGTCGCCGTAGGAGACGTCATGTTTATTATCTGGTTCGTCTGCACTCTTCAGTGAAATGTTCTGCACTTGAATTAGCTGATTATACTAGTTCATAGGTTATAGGTTGGTGTCGTCGTCAGTCTGTACGTAGTCACCGCCGGCTACGTGCCTCGCTCGTTCGTTCTTGCTGTTTCGTCCAAGTTGGTCAGCGGCCTGATGAAGGCATAGTAGTAGTAGGTTGCTAGGAGTAAGCAGAGCATTGGTTTGACCGTTTCAGTCACACCATGCCGTTCCTCATTTATACTGTGGAAGGATGTCAGTGTCAAAATCGAACAAGTTGCTGCGTTGTCTATGTTACTGACTATAGTAGTACTAAGTTTTGAATCACGTGTTGGAACTGTAAACTTTGGTGCCAGAAATTTATATTTCTTTTTAGAAAAAAAAAGGAAACGTGGCGGAGAAAGCACTGTATTATACTAATGATGGAGAAGCAGAGTGTGCGGAGAAAAGTTTACAGTAGGAAAGAACAGAGTTTTTTGTTACAATTCTGGCCCTTTGTAAGCGATTTCTAGGTTTTCTCAGCCGCACGCGTGATACGGTCCCGTAGCCAGTCTGCCCGCAGCCAGCCCCCTTGCCGGGTGCACGACCGCACGAGACGCCGCCTCGCGCACAAGCGACAAACTCAAGGGCACGATCCCTCTGCGCCGTCGTTTGATGCCGCTTTTCATGCAGCACAGGGCACCGTCGATCTCGATCGATGTCGCTGTACACGCACACACACACTTTCGTTATCTTTGTTCTATACTAGTAGTAGATTTAAGGCAAAATTTGCCACGATACACCGTTATTTTCTGTCATTTGCTAGATCACACTTAACCTTCTAATATTTGTCAGGTACGACTATAAAATATTGACTCTTTGCTGTAGGACACTACACACATTAAAATAGTATTTCGGTGAGAGAAACTTCTGTAAATGACAGCCATGTCCTTGCCTGTTGAATGAGCTGGCCCGTTCTCGATCCCCTTCGCAAATCTTCTCTGCGCCGAAGAGAAGAAGCGCGCAGCGGGCGTCGGCGCGTGGCGATGCCGATGCCGTTCTCTGCTGCCTCTGCCAGACTGCCACCCCAGGCCCTCCACCTCCCCCGTTGCTGCTTGGCGCCTCCCATGGCATGGCCCATCAGCAGCAGCTCGCACCCCCTCTGTTGCTGGTACCTCCTTCTCGAGGTCGAGTCATGATTCATGGGTACTGGAGAACTGCCCTGCTTGGAAGATGAGCTGATTCTATTCCTTGAAGGACCGGCAGTCCCTTCCTAGGAGAATTAAATGATGCTTATTTAAGCGGAAAAATGATGCTGGCTTGTGGTTTGCATTGCATAGTAGGAAATATAATTTACAATAATTTATTTTAGTTTTATGTTGCAAAAACTGCTCCTGAGGGGCACGTACAGCAGGTGTGCGGCTATTTGAGAAGCTGCGGTGTCCGATTAAGAATTTGTGTTGTCTTACGCCAGATGGACTTTTGTTTTGTAGTGAAGGGCATTTCGATCTATGCAATTCAAGGAAATACTATTCTAAAGCGTGTAGTGTTCTACAGCAAAGGGTCAGTTTTTTGTAATGGTACCTACCAAATATTAAGAAGTTGGGTGTGATCTAGCAAATGACAGAAAATAATAGTGTGCTGTGGCAAATTTCGCCTAGATTTGATTAGTAGGCCTTGAAATTATATAAGACAAGATTGTGGTGCTGCAAAAAAAAAAAGAGGATAATTCTATTATGCATACGACATTTCGACCCATGTGTTACACTTTTATACGACCACGGACGCATCACTGTTGGATTGGTCACAGCAGCAGTTAAATTAAGTTGAATAAATGTTACTCGCAGCAACAACAACAAAAAAAAAAAGAAATGTCAGTTGGCCGTTTACGCTGACGATCGAGAAGCCGGGAATGCCGGGGGGGGGGGGGGGGGGGGGGGGGGGGGGGGGGGGGGGGGGGGGGGGGGTGTGGGGGGGAACGGGGACGTGGGCTTCGTTGCCTCAGCTTCCAAGCACGCATCTGAGGCCGAGCTCTACTGCCGCCGGCCCAGAGACCAGTGCGCGTGCAAGACGTGCTCCTTCCTACACGCTCACGAGAAGAAGCACTACCCCAGTCCCCATGTCCTCCTTAAAATTTTCTGTTGTTAGAAAAGAGAAATGGAGCGTGCAGTTCCTGAAAAGTTGAGCGGCACGTAGTACTGCACCTGCCTTATAAATACTTATTACTTGGTCGGTCTTTCGACAGGTCGAAGCGCCAGCCAGTCAGTTACAGCCTCCACCGGCAGCAGCAGCGTTCTCAGTTTGGATCATCGCGGTAGTAGTGGCGACCTCTCGATCCGGTGTAGTCGAGGCTGACCTTTTGAGGTGTGTGGCTGTCGGCTCCCACGAACTTTTCGTTTTATGATTGTCGCCTTACGATTCTTGATTGGTTTGAGCTTTGTGTGCTTTCTCCTTGTCGTATCCCTAATTCAGAGAGTCGGTGTTCTTATTCGTGCCCTGCCTCTGTCGGCTTTCATCAGGTTCAGATGAGGACTTGTCCCGGAAATGCTGTCTTCGTCCTGCTGCTGTCCGCTTGGTGCCTCACCACACTCGCTTGTGACCCGAGTACGTGATTATTCTGTCCTGAGATTGTTTTTTCTTTCCTTTTTTTTTGTGTGTCTAGTTTCTGTGACTGCAAACGTAATATTTCAGAGTTCTCGCAATGTGTTTTTCTGGACTGCCAACAGACGGCGCCAGGTTCGGGTACGTCGGCTCCATGGGCCCGGACCACTGGGGCAGCCTGAGCCCCAACTTCACGCGCTGCGCCACGGGGACGAGCCAGTCCCCGATCGACATCAACACGAGTGAAGCCGTCTACGACGCGTCGATGCAGCCCCTCCACAGGAACTACACCACCGTCGCGAACGCCACACTCATCGACAACGTCTTCAACATTGCGGTTGGTTTCTCCTTTCTTCTGCCAAATTAACTTGTTGAATATATATCGAAAAAAGTATTGTACTAGATAGTAGGCTGTGTTGCCTCTGAACTGGCACGACGATAACATTGCGGATTCCAACACCCCCCCCCCCCCCCCCCCCCCCCCCTTTTGGTTGGTGTAGCTGCGGATGGAAGACGGCGTGGCAGCAGCCGGGAGCGTGAACGTCGACGGGAAGGAGTACAGCCTGGAGCAGGCCGCACGAGCACGAGGAAGTGCTCTCCCGCGCAAGCGAAACTCAATCCGGGCACGATCCCAAGGTGCACCGGCGCAGCGCGGGCCGCCGGGTGGGGGTGGACGTTCCTGGTGGCGCCGTGCCTGTCAAGCCTGTATCCATCCCTAGGAAGTTCCGAATGTGGTGCCCAGCCCAGACCGTGGTGCAACGTTTCGGATGCAATAAGAAAAAGATAATTATCAAAATTGTACACTGAAAAAAATTAAAAGAAATCAACACTGAAAGGGCCCATCCGGGTTCGAACCGGAGACCTATTGATCTGCAGTCAATTGCTCTACCACTGAGCTATGGACCCATTTCAATTTCATTCCTCAACAAATCAGGTATTAGTCCAATGGTACCTTCATGACAGTACGTCCATATCACTACGGTTCTCCAATGTTCAGCGAAAGCCGTGCCATCGAAAATTAATTACCATTCGATTTATTTTAATTATGTGTTTATATACATGGTTCGGCCTTATTTGGATAGAATGAATCCATATGGATTAAAGGGGAATGGAGTGGGAAATGAGCTAATATCCTCCTAAATTCCTCCTAATCCATATGAATTGCAGTGGATGGCATATATTGGGTTCAAGCAGACCAGAACGGCGAGGGTCTACTGACAGTTGGCAAGTACTACTAGCAACTACACAGAACTATGGTTAGGGAGCGTAACGCGAAAGTTTATCATGGGGACGACATCAATAATCAACAATTCAACGAACATCCGAAAGGAACCTACCATGACCCTCCAAAACTTTCCTGCATCCTAGCTTCGTCCAGCAACCACACTGCTGCCAACGGTACTTGCCAGCGACCACTGAGCCTTTTCAAAATCTGCACCGCTCGACGGCTTTGGCGCCTCCTCTTCCCTTTAAGACCGAGAGCCTGCCCTGTGCCCCTGTGTTTCCATTCCTCTCAGCATCCGTGCGTCCGCGATTATCAGTAGCCAAGAACTGGAAGATGCCAGAGCTCGCCTCCATCAACGGAGGCCGAGGCGAGTCCAAATCGACCTCCGGCTCTGACGCTGGCGTGCGGTGCGATACTGTGGCCAGCGCCGTCACCGGTGTCGACGACAACGCGGGCGCCTCGCCGTCGTCGCAGTTGGTCCTACCGCGGGTACAGAGCGGGGCCGGCGGCGTCGCCGCGCTGTTCGGCGCGGCGCTGCGGCGGGAAGGTTCCACAAAGGGCAGCTCCAACCCCAAAGCGCCGCGCGCGACGGGCGTGCCCAGGGCTGGCTCTAGGAGACTGCCGGCCGGCAAGGCCGCCGTGGTCGTCGTCGCCGTTCTGCCCGCGGGCAAGGAGCGCCACGCTCCTCGCCGCGGCTGGCGCCGGCCGGCAGCCGGGGCCAGGGTCTTCGCGAGCGAGGCCGTGGGCGTGGCGGAGCCCGCGTCCCCGAAGGTGTCGTGCTTTGGCGCCGTACGGTCGGAAAGGCCCGCGCCGCAGCCCGACATTGATCAGGATGAGAGCGGCGGATGCTGGGCCAGCGTGACCGCCACGGTGCGCGGCCTATGTTGGAAGAACGGCGACCCTCGTGTCGGGGCTCAACCGGAAGCGAGCGAGTCGAGTTCTGGTCCCGCGGCCTCGACGCCGGAGTCACCGCCGGTCTTCGCCGTTCTGTCGCCGCCGCGGCTGGCTGACGTGAAGCGCCTCGCTTCGCGGCGGTGGCCCGAAACCATGGCAGGCGAAGGAGCAGGCTTGGCGTAATTTGAATGTTGGCCGCCGTACGCCCCCGCCCACGGTAGCCGACGCAACGGGCGGCAGCTAACGGGCGGCAGCTCTACGCCCGTTCCTATTGTCGTGTGTCTCTGTGTGTGTGTCATGTGAATGTGTGTGGCTTTACGTGTTTGTTTGAACCTGCTAGTGCGTTTCGCTGCTTCGATCCTGGACTTTGGTCTCGCTTCTCTGTGCCTCAAGAGGATTGACATATCCGTTGCAATCAGTCAGTACTCAGTACTAAAAAATGAACGCAGTCAAAAGTTTTGGCAAACTGAAAGAAACTGAAAAGTTGACTTTGAACTTTTTGGGCTCGCACGCTAGCTTCAAAGCCCAAACGGGCAACCCAGCCTGGACCAGCCCAATATCTCAGTAGCCCCACCGGTCAGCCTGTCGTTGGACCCAACGGATCAGCCTGTCACGAGGGGCGCGCCACTTTTCTTCGGTTTCTGCGTCTCCCGTCGCGGCTCCCGCTGCCGTGATCTGCATCTGCCTGCCCGAGTCCGAGCCGACCGTTGGAATGAACCGAACCTCCCCGACGTCATCGCACCCGAACGCACGAGAAAATTTAAATAAAAAAACCCAATATCTCCAGCAGCCCACGGCAATTACCGTTGCACGGTTCAAACCCCTCAAAACGCGCACTCCCCCGAGCCAGTCAAAGCGTCCACTGCCGAGAAAGCGAGAGCCCAAGCAGCGGTTTCTCGAAATACAGACCGCAGAGCGGAGCACACGCCGTTGCCGTGACCGCGCGAGATGGGCTGCATCTCCTCCAAGCTCCTCCCGCCGGGGCCCGGCGGCGACGACAGGCGCACCACGGTGCGCGGCCGCGTCGACCACGTCGTGTCCCTCACCTCCACCACCTACGGCGTCCTCGACATCCACCCAAAGCACGGCGCGGCCGCTGCCGACGCAACAGCCGCCAGCGAGGAGAAGGAGCAGCAGCCGCCGCCAGAGCAGGAGAAGCCGATAAGCAAGGAGTGGAAGCGCGCCAGCATGCGGCCGCCGCCCCTCATCGTGCCGAACGCCAAGAAGCCGGCGGCGCCGGCGACCAGGAAGCCGGAGTCGGACTGTCCGGAAGTGATTAACGCGTGGGAGATCATGGCCGGGCTGGAGGACGCCGACGCCGCGGCCGGGTCGCCGGCGGCGAAGAAGCCGTCCAAGCCAGGCCGGTGGTCGCCAGCCAGGGTCATCGCCATGGCGCTGCCGTCGCCCAAGAGATCTTCTGCTGCGAGGAAGAAGGGCACGCCGGGGAAGGAGAACAGCCCGCTCCAGCGCTGCTCCGTGAACACCGTCAACAACAACAAGGACAAGCCCGCCGGCGACGTCGACAACGACAGGGTGCTGCGGCCTTACAACTCCATCGACAACTCCAAGCTGTCGATGGCGTCCAGGAGGTTCTCGCCTGGGAGTGCTCGGGTCGTCAGGAAGCCCGGCGCGGCCGCCGAGAACGGCGGCGTGTCGTCGTCGTCGCGACGGAGCCTGAGCCCGCTGTTCGACCCGGACCTCCTCGCGTCCATAGAGCGCGAGCTGTCGGAGGAAGGCGCCCACATCAAGCGGATGGTCGGCGGCTCCGAGAAACCCAAGCACCCGAAGGCAGCGCCGCCGGCGATCGTCGCCGAGGGCAAGTGCCCGCCCGGAGGCGCCGACGCGGTCGTGCTCTACACCACCACGCTCCGCGGCATCCGCCGGACGTTCGAGGAGTGCAACGCGGTGCGCGCGGCGCTCCAGGCCCACGACGTGAAGCTGATCGAGCGGGACGTGTCCATGGACTCGGGATACAAGGAGGAGGTGCGCCTGCTGCTGGGCGGGCGGGAGGTCCGCGTCCCCGCCGTGTTCGTCAGGGGCAAGCACGTCGGCGGAGCGGCCGAGATTGCCAAGCTGGAGGAGGAAGGCAAGCTGAGGACCCTGCTGGAGGGCCTGCCTCGGGCGCGGGTGTGGTGCGCAGGCTGCGCCGGCGTGCGCTTCGTCATGTGCCGGGACTGCAACGGCAGCCGCAAGGTGCTCGACGCAGAGCGCAAGGAGACAGTCAAGTGCGACGAGTGCAACGAGAATGGCCTCGTCCGGTGCCCGATCTGCTCGTGATGAGGTCGTCGTCGTGCGGAATGGTTGCGGTTGGATCTGGCGATTGGTGGTGTCCAAATTGTTGTGGATTGCTTGTGTTGCATTGGGTTGATCTGCCTGTCTACCCGGGGCTGCTTTTGGTTTTGCGATGTAATTTGCTTGTTGCGCTCGGCAACAGCTACTAATGTAATATGAATTGATTCATACTGTTTTCCGTATGTAATTCCCTAATTTAATCGCGTCTCATTGATTTTATGTTAATGAATGTTGCTGAAATGTAGAGACATCATTGCCTTGTTCGTTGTTCTCACAGACAAGAAAAGAACCCAAGCATTTTGTTTTGCAACAAGATCCCCTTTTTGTTTGTCTCACTATTCTACCAGTCATGGGTTCTACTGGAGATCATATGCGCAATGTAAGTGGACTCGTTAGAATTTCACAAACTTTCCAAAATCATCATCATCATTAACAACAACAACAACCAGTACCAAGCCTTTTTAACATTCCCAAATCATCAAAGTCAGGATAATAAATGGATCGACACCTCAGGGTTAAAATCACAGTCAACAATAGCAAAGCTATAAACTTTTGCATTATGGGTTAACGGCTAACTATGAGAAAACAGACGTGTTTGTTAATTTTTCTTTTCTTGAAAGCTTACATTAAGTTCGCGATAAAATGCCCGCCAACTCTTATATTACGAGTTGATGTCAAACTATGATGAAGCAGAAAATGTAATCATTTTTGGAAGCAACTATACCAACTACTACAAGATTGTGGCAAAATTCCTGCCAAGTTTTGCATTCGAGTTAGCGACAAAGAATACTAATCTCCTTTCTCTTTGAAGTGCGAGTTGCTATAGTAACGTATTTTCAGTTGACGATAAATATCACCCGTTCTTTCTTTGTTTATTTAGACTACTACTCTTACCCATGCTAACGCTATGGATTAAAACAAAAATAATATAACACACATGATTTTTTTTATTTATATAAATATAATATTCATACTAACGTCATAATATAAAAAACAAACAATTTGATAACTTAATATTATAAAATTCTATGTAAAAGAGGATAATAATTTCTAAGATAATATAAGGGGTCTTCTTGTCATGTCGGAAGACTTTGGGCTAGTCAGCCAGTGTGACGTGATCTTCTCTTAGAGAAGCACAACGGCGAGTGTGCATATTGTTTCAGGTCTCGACCGTATGGAGGTGACGGATGAGCACAGGCACTACCTGAGGGTTACGCGTCATCAACCGGATCTACTCCACCGCTTGCCGCCGCGCGTCGTTATTTACGAGCGGAGGATGGAGCGAACAACGACAGCCTCACAACCTCGTGTCGGCAGGCAGAGGACGCGGCGGGCGACGACGACCTCGCGTCGGTGGGCAGAGGACGCAGCGAGCGACGGTGGCCTTGCATCGGCAGGCGGCAGTGGATGCATGACGGGGCAGTGGCATCGCAACGGCAACGGGCAAAGGACGGGTCAGGCGGCCGCGACTTCGTGATTGCGGAGGGTGAGGCGGCGGCAGGCGAAGGACGGGACGGCGGTGGGTGGAGGACACGGCGACGAGATCTATGATTACAAAAGACGGGTGGATCATGAGTTGTCAGAGCAAATAACAGATCAGATTGAATTGATGATTGACTCGGATACGTGATGTAGGGGGTTTGTAAAATTGTGTAATAGAAGATTCAGAAATTAGCAGTCATTAGATTTGAGTAAATGTAACTTTTATTAGTAGAGGGAACGTACGTGAGTCGTTGGATTTGAGTTCACGTAATATTATCATTATAATTGTAGGAATATTATTAGAATGTTGAAATTTTTTTAGGGGGTGGGTGAAAAATGATAGAGTTGATGCATTATAGGAGTAGATATTTATTTTTTTAAAATAAAAATAGAATTATCTAATCGGAAAAGAAAACATGAAAAATGCAGTATTAGGCTAGAATGACGACAAAAATACAAGAAAGAAACAGAATACTTTTTTCATTAAAAATGAGTTATCAATAATAGTAATATAATGCAAAAAAATAATTAATTGAACTTTTATTCAGTCACACTATCGTTTCTATGTAATGGATGTGAAGTTTTAAGAGTGGTAGCGGCGCTGGTGCCACATATATATATGTTTTTCATTTTTACATATACATAGTTTTTTCTTAATAATTTTTCACCCCTTTTTTCATGGTGTTGGTGCCACCACCCACGTCTCATAAGGTTGACAGTGTCTGAAATAGCAAATTGTGTGTGAATCGGAATATATTGAACGTGTAATGGGTGTCTATTATGGTTAAAAAAAAACACTACAAATTTACGATTTCCCATCTGAGGTCATAAAGTTCACAATATCATTTGTTGAACATAGAATATGAATGTGATAACTATGTGTTTACAATATCATTTATTTTCAGTTTATTTAAAAGCCAACTTGTGATGAAAGTTTGGATCACAAAGTTCAAACCCATTTATCTTGATGAGCTCCAATACGCTTCTTGAGTGTATCTGTGACCGAGCAGTTTGGAAGACATCATCCCACCTTTTCGTTTCACCCCAGCCGTTAGGATGGTAATAGACGATCTAGATCAGTTGCCGTTGCTTTGCTTGCTGATCAACAGTAACACGAGCCCATCCCAGCAGTCCAGCACTCCTGCTGGGCGAGCAGCATACCTGAGATCTCTCGTCTCGTCCGTCTCGTCACATCTCCAGATCCAAAGCCCCTAACGAGCGCGGCGGCAATGGCGGTGCGCGCCAGCCTCGGTTGCTTCCCTTCCGAGCCAGCGCTCCACGATTCCTGCGCCATGCCGTGGGGCGTCGCCGTCATGCCCTTCTCCGCCGTCGATGAGCGCGGCTCCCCGCCGGCCACGGGCGACGATGGTCACCTAATCCCGCGGTGCGAGTCCTGCTTCGCCTACTTCAACATCCTTTGCCCGCTCAGCCGCTGGTCCTGGACATGCGCCGTATGCTCTGAGGAGAACGACCTCACCGCCGCCGCCGCCGCGCGGTACGCCAGCGACGGCGCCCATGATCCACCCGAGATGCGCTCCGCATTCGTCGACCTCCTGGTACCAGGTACTTGTCTCGCGCTCGCGCCCTTCTGGTCGGGTGAAATGCGGTGCGGTGTGTTCCCTAACGTAATGGCAATGCGCATTTGCAGAGGAGGGTGAGGAGGCGGAAGCACGGACGCCTGTGTACGTGGCGGCGATCGACGTATCCTGTAATATCTTACAAAGCTTCCTTTGCCTTAATTTGAACGTGTCTAGCTCTACCATACCATTTTAGTTAGCATTAGACACTACTTTGTCTCTGTAGAAAAAAATCTGGTATGCTTTAAGCATGCTAAATATGGTCTCAAGCATGAATATCGAGTGCCTGAACAGCGGTGTCAATTACTTTAGTCACAGCCCTTCATTTTCTTTTTACAGTGGTATGTTGCCCATGGATGTGCGGTCGCTAGCTTTCTTTTAATTTGTATACAACTTGAAACAACATTGCAAAGCTACAATGAACACCCGTTCCAGAATTCTTTCAATGAGTGGAATCTGATTTGATTACCAAGGTGCCTAAATTCTTGGTGTCCCTAGATACTCCAAGTCTCCAATGCCTAATTTGAACTTTTTAGCCGACATATCATAAACTGCAATTATTTTATTGAGTATTTACAGTTTCCATAAGCATGTAGTATTTAACGGTGCACCTCCCATTATTTTCTCTGACTTTTCATCTAGCATTCTTTTGTAAGCTAACCTGTTTCTGATGGTTTGTTTATTCATTTTGCATTTTAGCTTCCCAGGAGTTTCTGGAGCTAGTCAAAAGTGCTCTTCTAGCAGCTCTCGAAGGTAATGTCCAGATTTAAGAATTCAAAGTTAATCTTTTGTTGAAGGCATAATAATAACTGAAGCTCTTTATAGTACTATATGTAAACTGATCTTTTGATCGATGCAGCCCTTTCGCCAGGATCATTATTTGGACTCTTGACATTTAGCAGCAAGATAGGATTGTATGATGTTCAAGGTCCAATACCTGTTGTGAAGAATGTTTTTATCCCTCATGATTCTGATAGGGGTTTACATGTTGACCTGGAAGATGTCATGCCTCTTTGTTCATTTTTGGCCCCCGTATGTATTGTGATGCCAATTACATTTGTTCTTTATTTGTATTTCTTTGTGGCATGTGTCCCCATAATTTCTTATATTTTCTGATGTCAAATCATTTATTAACAGATTGATAGTTGCAAAGATAGCATTGCTGAAGCACTCGAAACAATTAAGCCTATGTCTTCATGGGAAGTAGCAGCAAGCACACCAGAAGGACAGGATCATGTGTTGCATCATACCCGTGGCTTTGGCATTGCACTGGATGTTCTTGTTAACTACCTAAGTTCAGAATATGGAAACACATTCGAGCTTGGTATGCAATAACCTTTTTATGCACTAATGTTGTTTTATTTCAAGACTAACTCATTATGCTAATATTGTCAAAAACAGCTAGGATATTTGCGTTTTTATCTGGTCCACCAAATTATGGGCCCGGGCAACTAGATACAACAAGCTTTGAGGAACACAATGCCGATAAAGCAGGGGACACTGATAACATATCACATGAAGTGCAGGCAACTTTCTACAAGAATCTGGTAGGTTTGCATAAAGAGTAGTCCATAGCTTATGAGCGAATTCTAGAATATATCTAATTGGCATATCACAGGCTACTAGTGCTGTTCAAGCAGGTGTGTGTGTGGACATTTTTGCAATTACAAATGAATACACCAATCTTGCTTCCCTGAAAGTTCTGAGTGTTGAGAGTGGTGGATCATTGTTTCTTTATGCAAGTACAGATGAATCAACACTTCCGCAAGATATGTATGTCTAGTCTCTGTCTTTGTGTATCTGGATTTATTCAGCAGTCAAGTCACCACTTCAAGTAAAATCTGTTTGTATAATTATTATTTCTTCTGAGTAGGACAATCAAATTTATTGGATGATAATGTTCAGATACAAAATTTTCACCTGTTTATCTTTTACAGGTACAAAATGTTGAGCCGTCCATATGCTTTTGGGTGTGTGATGCGGTTGAGAACATCATCACAGTTCAAGATTGCTAATTCAGTAAGCATTCGATGTGATATGTGAATTACTCATATCAGCTTCTTTATCATTTTTTTTGTTCATGTATTTATTTGATTTGATTTATGTTCAACAGTATGGCCATTTCTTCCCGGATCCTCAATACATGCATGTTCAGCACATAAATTGTTGCGACTCTTTTGCTACATACAGTTATGACTTTGAATTTGAAAAGGATTCCCGATTTTCCAGGTACCAACCATTCTATCTTCACCTTCCCAGATTATACCCTTTACATGGGTTATTAATCACATGCATTATTTAAGTAGAAGAAATATTCGTTCGCTGTCACAAATAGAAAGTAATTCGCCAGTTCTGGTTATAAGCCATAGTCAGCTGTGCTGAACTGTTTCTATCTTGGACAAACAACCCCCCACCCCCCCCCCCCCCCCCACCCCCCCAACCCCCCACCCCCTCTAACACACACCAAATACACTTACACACAGGCTAGCTGGTATGGTAACTGCAATGGTATTAAGCTTAAGCCTATCTCTAT
Organism: Oropetium thomaeum; assembly: GCA_001182835.1. Taxonomy (NCBI): domain Eukaryota; kingdom Viridiplantae; phylum Streptophyta; class Magnoliopsida; order Poales; family Poaceae; genus Oropetium; species Oropetium thomaeum. The sequence goes on along the minus strand of LFJQ01000006.1, from coordinate 970,086 downwards.
TCCAGTACAAAATGATTTAATACTGAAATTATCATAGAATTGGAAACTTTTTAGCCAAAATATTTTGCTTAATTGTGCGTGACCTAGATGGTAAAGAATAAGCATATGTATTGTCACAGTGAATTCTGGGTTCTACATAACTCATATCCATAGTTGAAATCAAAACTGGGAAGATTAAGTTCTGTCTCGTATTTAGATCTGATCAAGTCCATTGCATGTATTGACTTTTGTGGCCTATGTTTAATTTCTCAGCAACATCATGACATGCTTTCTTATCCTATGTCCCACTTATGATACACGTGATTTCTTGACAAGCGTTTTCAACATTTTGTGACTTCATTTCTTGACAAGCGGTTCAACACCTGCAGGAAGTCAAGTCTGCCTATTCTTCAAATTGCATTCAAGTACACAGTACTTGTGCACCATGGTGATACATCAAATGTTTCTAATTCTGATAGCAGGTACATTTGCTTACAGACTGACTATTCATTTCACCATTTGTGTATTGTGCTATTGCTGTTCTTCCATTTATTTTTTAATGCATACTCGTTTCACTGTTAGTAGAGTTCTCAGTGGTAGATGTTTGGCTGTAACTTGCTTGTTAAGCCTTTACTAGTTGTTGCTTGAAGACATGATATTCTTACAGAGGTTTTATACGCAATATATGGGTGATGTAGAATATGTAACGTTCCATAAAAAAATTGTAATGTAAATGCCACTTGTCCAGATCTAAATACTCATTGCAAAGGAGGCTAAGAGTTCGGACTATCCAGTACAACGCAACTGCTAATATCTGGGACCTATATGATTTTGTGGATCCAGATGTTGTTTTGACAATAATAGTACACCAGGTACATACTTTATTGATATTTTGTTGACAGAGCCAGTTTTATGCCAAGCTGGCTGCCATCAGCACTAAATTTTGATAAATAGGGACATGCTGCACATTGCATCGAGGAGTTATTATAACATGATGTGGTCTCATTCTCATTTTATAATATACTGTTTAAGCTTGGGGATTGGGACACAAAAAATGGTTTAATTTTGGGAATTGGGACAAAAACAAAAGTTAGGCATTACATTGTTGTTCAACATTCTAGATTTCTAGTACTACCTCTGTCCCAAATTACATGTCTTTCTAGCCTTCAACGTTTGTCCCAAATTACTTGCCTTTTCTCGCTTCCCGATACACCTTTTTCTCTTCCCAACACTTCTCTATCTCTATCTCTATCTCTCTCCTTCTAGTTTTCGTACACCTAACTTATTCTCCATTTCTTAATCTTCGTGCCCAGAGCGAAAACTGCATCTAAATTGGGACGGAGGGAGTAGATGATTAGGCTATAAAATAGAAATTTTGTCCCACTTCTTTAAGTAGCAATTGCTTATATTATCAAAAGCAGTACTGTTATTGCTTAGTACAGTCAATAACAAGGTCCCCACAACAAGGAGTAATAAACCAAACTTTGTACCATTTACTTCTTCTTAGTGTAATGACATGGATTTCTCCTGCATGTTTGAGAGAAAAAAAAACGCTATGTAATATTGTCCAATTCAATGAGTCTAGAGTTCCTCTATTAAAAAAAATGCATGGTCAGACTCTGTCTTAGATGCGCTCTGAATTTTACCAGTATTGATTGTGATGTAAGGCTGATGAAATCCTGTCATAACGAAATGCATGGTACAAATCAACAATGCAAAAGTGTAGCTGCACAGAAGTTCACTACGCTGCAGCTTTAAACAGTGTCAATTTTCAGGTTATTTTGGCTTCTTTGAGTGATTTGGTGGAAGCAAGGTTGTTGCTCCAAGACTGGTTGGTGACTGCCATTGCTCAGTACAACAAGGCATACCAGAACGTTGCATCTGGTGGTGGTGCTGGTATTTACAATATTGATGTTAATTTCTCACACTGCTCACAACTGCAGCCTCTGTCACGGTTTGTATTTTCCATTCTATTAAGTCCCCTGCTTCAAGTCAGCAACGAAGGTATTCATCCAGATTATCAGACATATTTGCAATGCCTCTTCAGGTAATTTTTTGTCTTGAATCGAAAATTAGAGCTTGTTATTGTTTTTGAAAAGAATGAGGAACTCATCATCTCAACAACCACTAATTCCTGCGTTCATTTTCTTTCAAAACTGAAATGTCTTGTTCTAATTTTAACGTGCTCTGAAAGTATAGTGTCACTTATTTTAGCTATGTTGTCACACCCATGGTCCACCTCCTTTGGCAGTACAATTTCTGGTGCTTAGTCCCTTGGTCCACCGCCTTTGCCTACGATTGATTTTAACCCATAATGAGACTACTCATTATTACTTACATCTATTTTCTTTACACTTTTAAAGTACACTGGAGCCAGCTTCACTTCGGCAAGCGATTTGGCCTACATTAATCTCATACTCCTCCCCTGACGTACAAGCAGCAGTGCATCAGTCACTAAGTCGTACTGTATTCACCAGCGAGAGCCCAATATTTCTTCTGGATGCATACAGTGATATACTTGTATATTACTCGCCTTCAACTAGCGACACTATCCCATTTCCTCCTCCACGTGATTGTAAGTCCGCATCACCATTTTCGTCCACTCACCCAATCATTTTTGCCATTACAATGAAATCATGTTTGCAGGTCTACTGAGATCAACAATCGATAGATTGAAGCAAGAAAGGAATAAAACACCCAAACTTGTTTTCATCCATGGAGCACATGATGCCACTACAGCATTTGAGAAGTACCTTATTGAGGATCAGACCTTTGATGGTTCCCTGTTAACTAGCTCTACTGGTTTCAGTTCATTCCTTGAGGAGGTTAGCAGAAAAGTAGCAGAGCATGACATATGAGGATCCGTGTCATCTGTCCCATGACCTAAATTCTGCTTTACTGAACTGCTATGGGAATCTTGGACATCCTGAGCAGCACCATGATCTATATCATATGAACTGCAAGCACGTGTCGATGCTTGTGTCGTTAGATTATATACTTGAGAATGGTGTTTCAAATAGTCATTCGCTTCAACATTGATGCCAGGTTGTGTTTTGCTCTCTAAGCTGGTAAAAGAGGGTTATATATTGTACATCGCTCTGAGCGCATTTTGATGGCATTTTCAGCGCTCACACTGTTGTGATGCAATGATATTTATTCAGAAATGATTGCTTTTCGTTACTTATTTTTTTCATCTACTGCCTCTTGCTACGTCTGTTACCTGATTAATCTTATACTAAAGGATAATGTAACTGGGCACCGTAATTTGAGTGCAGAGTCTAAATATGTATACAGCTGTCTCCTGCATGTATACTCTACTTAACAAGGAGGGAATGAGGAAAAAGAGAGAAAAGGTTGTTGCTTTACATGTCTGAAGAAAATCACTAAAAACTATAAAGGCATGCCTTAATCCTTGAGGGCCTTGCACCAGGTAGGAAGTAACGGTTGTAGGGTCAGGCTGCCCTAGTAGACCAGATTACCTCTGGCAATATACACAGCTTTGTTGCCATGAAGCACTGAGCCACTGACTCGAGTCACGAAATGTGTTGGGTCTCAAGCTTAAAAATTACGGCCGGTACAATCCTCTGGGGAGAACCAATACCGATTTACCATATAAAATCTCATTAATTTGAACTGGTTATCTTCGGTAAGCTTAGGCGTCCATCTTGAGACAAGAAAGCTGACTTTGTGATCTCTCGCAATTTGCCACCCTCCAGTGAAAAAATCCTGTCAGCCATCAGGACCATTTCTTGTCGATGAGCAATGATGAAAACCTGTTTACACAGCAAGAGCATAAGTCAACAAAAATGCAGATAAATGGAAAGCAGGACGATATGTCGAATGAACAATAGCAACTTACTGTCACAGTGCGGTTTGTCATTAGATTCGTAAGTGCTTCTTTCAGTAGCAGCTCAGACCTGATATCCAAAGCAGATGTTGCTTCGTCCATTATTAATATGGAAGAGTTTTGATAGATTGCCCTAGCAATAGCTAACCTGTGGGCAAAAATGTAAAGAGAGTTCACGAAAAATATTAAGAAAATCGTTCTATCAGTAAAGAGGAAAAAGATACCAGATAGTTTATGACCCGAATGTTTCAGCATGTGTTGCAACTTGCAAGGTACGAAGATTATACCTTTGCTTCTGTCCACCACTCAAACTAGAACCTCTCTGCCCTACATTTGAATGATATCCTTGTGGCAACATCTTAATGAACTCCTCAGCATTGGCAATCTTAGCGGCATACTCAACCCTGATCATATTTATATCTCCGACAGGGTCTCTGTATGCAATATTTTCAGCAATAGTCCCAGAAAAAAGCATCTGGGCAATAAGAAGAAATGAATAGTTCAAGAACACGATGAAAGTGCAAAATGTCCCTGGTCCAAAGTGCAATACATAAAGCTACTTAGATTAATATCACGTGTTGACTACCCAGCGCCATCTAACTAACTTTCATTTAGACAATTAGATGTGTGCACGGAAGGTAAGCAAGATATCATTTCAAACACTGAGAATGCTGCAGAACAGAATTACCAAAATGAATAACACGAGAATTCCATGCATGAAAATATGGTTTATGATCAACCCACTGGATGCCACTGACTGCAACCAGATATGATTTGCTGCTTTTTGAACCAAGAAAGAGTCTGCTACAAACATGATTCAGTGATCAGGAGCAGCAGGCTAGAATGCCACTGGTTGATAGACTGAAAATCAACTAAAAAAGGTGAAAAACACAACTTTCATACAGTGTATTCCGAAATGGTTCTAGATGCCATCTAGATCATTTTAAACACATAGATAGAGGTTTACGTATTGGCGTAAACAGCCATTTAATCGCCATTTAGGCTGATTAAACAGATGTGTAACCAATTAAACCCCAGATTAAACAGATGGGTCACACTGTTGATAGTTTACTATTTAGGAAAGCATTAATTTCATTACACAGATTTGATACTAGTATAAAAAAATTTCTTATCACTCAATCAGTAATAAAAGTAAAAAAAGAATATTGTCATCTTAGTTGGTCTATGTGTTTAGCATGGGACTTGATTAAGGAAACAGCAACATAGAACATGAATTATGTACAGACTAAAAGTACTCACCGCATCCTGTGAGACAAAAGCAATATGTTTTCTTAAGCATTGCAATTGAATATCCTGAATATCATGGTTGTCCAGAAGTATATACCCTAAAATGAAAGGAAACAAATAGCCATCTCATAAAAAAATTGATAAAGACTAAACTGACTTCTATTTAATTAGTTACAACTTGCTGTGTACTTTAGCAAACCAAGGAAAAATATCTCTAGTCAAGTTAACACAGAATTCACATATAAGTCAGTCTAATCTCTTATCAGAATAATCTGGTTTAAATAGTTAAGAATGGGAATGTGAAATCTTGAACATAGTCTAACAGGTAGAGACAGGTATAAGGACGTTTAGCAAGAACTCCACAATATTCTACTGCTATTTAGTACAATACCACGTTGTGGATGATAAAGACGGAGGAGTAATTTGGCAAGTGTAGTTTTGCCTCCACCGGAAGGTCCAATGAAAGCAATAGTTTCTCCTGGTTTGGCATGAAGATTCACTCCATCGGTTACTGGAGGCATGCCATCAGCATATCTAAATGTAACATCATGGAACTTAACATCCCCCTTAACGTATTCTAGATGAAGAGCATTCGGCTTATCCCTCACCTACAGCACATGCAAAGCAGGAAGAGACTTAAGTTACAGAGAATCTACAATATTGTCCTGCACATCCATTCATCAGTGTGTTGAAAATAAATATCCAAAGAAAAATAAAATAAAAAGTTTACAGAGCATTTTTTTCTGAAAGTAAATTAATTTAGTTATGACTAACTCATGACCCTTTTCTATTTAAGTAAAATCAACCAGTAAGGAACAAGGGATATCGAGTACCTCAGGGATGAACCTCATAAGATCAAAAATGCGTTCTAATGCAGGTTCTCCTTGCTTATATTCATTATATGCCTTCCCAAAATCCTATGCATTAGAGCAAGATGCAATCAAGTAAATATACTTTTTTGAAGTTTTCTTAGACATAAAGTAACCAATATAAACTGTAAACATTTCTTCCCATGCAAGCACCCTTTGACGATTCTTCCATTCTTTCTGAGGAATCAATATTTCCTCTTTAGGAATGTGTAACTAGGGATAATAATGAATCCGTCCACCAAACGGAGAATGAGAATTAGTAATTAATGAGGCATTGAATCCCATGAACACAGTCAGTCAGGTGTCAAGAAGAGGCATTTCACCAATCATTAATCTATTTGTAACATGAGGCAATAATCCTTAGTGGAACAAACATAGTAACAATAGATGGTGTTTCCATTTCAGTAACAAAAAAGATAATGTAACTTTTCATACATGAAAAATAAAACAAAGTAATGAGTCATACAAAGTAAGAAACTCATTTAAGTTCAACGGGGTTACCTGAATAGGCTCCACAACAAGAGCTAGTGCTGTCAGGAAAGACAGAAAACCCTCAGCATCAAAGGAGGTGCCTGAAACCATTATCGACCCAGCACTAAGCACTAGAAGACCACTGATGTATGTCGCTTGAACAGCGTGAGGTATAAGAGCCTTCATCTTCTTTTTTCCCAAATTATTTTTTCGATCATCACGAGCTAACTTTTGAAATCTTGACATCTCCTTGCACTCCCCGCTGTTTGCCTTCACAGTGAGCATGGATGGAACTACCTGAAAAGGAATTTTGTAAATAAACAAATCTTGCATAGATGTGTTTTTTTTTCCTTTGGGCATGAAATTGCGGCAAGAACATACATCATTGAGGTAGGCTGTAAGCCTGGCAAGGCTAAGATGTGCCTCCTTGGATATTTGCCGAAGTCTTTTACCGAGAGTTACTATGACCAAGCACATGCACGGAATTACCTGATCATACAGTGCATAATAGATTCAATTAAACAGCAGAGATTAAGAAACAACAATATGAACGGTGAGCTTAACTACCGCTGCTGCAAGCAATGAGAGCAAGGGATTTATTGTCACCATCTGTATACCCATCGTTACCAACTGTAAGCTTGCCGGCACAATCGTCTGTGTTAAAATCAGTAGTCAGAATCCAGGCATGGCATTACACCAATTGCCAATCGATGGCACAACTGGTGTGAAACGGCCTGTTACCATTAAAAAGCAAACATGGGATGTGTTATTTCGTGATGTTGTTGCACATAGGACAGGAGGAGCGAGATACGTTGTTTCAAGTTCACAGTTCCACAAACAGCTAAACTAACATTTCAAAAAACTGTTATTCATCAATATCATATATGGGACGCTTTGATGAAACCAAGCAAGCATTTACCCAAATTGTTGTTGTTGCTCTAGGCAAGTGAGAAAACTGACAACAAAACCAAAGAGGAACCTCACATTGAGAACAGAGTACACGGCGTCCGCAACGTCGTCCGCCTCGTCAGTGATCCGGTGCGCGATGTCGCCCACAGCCAGCCCTTGCCTGCCCTCGAAGAAGGCGAGGTCGCGCTCCAGGAGCCGCTCGAAGGCGCGCTCCCGCAGCCGCCCCGCCGCCCGCAGCGCGGCCTCCCAGAGCAATGCCTGCTGCGCGTAAGCCGCGGCGGCGCGCGCCGACGCTAAGGCCGCGAGCGCGAGGCCAGCCCTCGCCACCAGATCGACCGCCGCGCCCCCGCTCGCCCCGTAGGCCGCGAGCGATGGCGGCATCCTCCCCGCGGCGGGCACCAGGCGCGAGAGGCAGAACACGGCGGCGGCAGCGCACGCCCAGCCCTTCGCGACGGTCTCCCACTCGGAAGATATGTATGGCAAGACCTCGGCGAAGGAAGACTGCTTCGGCGGCGGGGTCGCGGTGTCGCGTAGGTGGAAGGCGCACGCCGCCGCTGGCGTCGGGATCAGAGGAGTAAGAGTCCGTGCACGAGCTGCGGCTCCGCCGCGTCGCGGTCGCAGCGAGAGGTACGGGGTAAATGTTAGGGTTCGGGAGGTGAGCTTCGGGTGAGGCAGAGCCACGGCCATGGCGAGAGGCGGCCGAGAGCTCGCGACGGCGCTGGCGTGGCGTGCGATGCGTAAGTACGGAGTATAGGCCCATAGAACTATCGCGGCTCCATCTCGAAGTTTTCATTTATTTTTTTGTCGTTAAAAAAATCTCAATCTCCCCAAAGTTCTGAAATGGTGTAGAAAGTTGGAAATGTAAAAAAAAAACTTTTATTTAAACCCATAGTTAGAGGCCGGTTAAATTTTGGTACATCTTTAGACGCCGAATGTTCATAATTTTTGTAGACATTTAAATATGGTTTTGAACGAATTATTCACATTATCAATATTTATATTGTTTTCGCTGGACGTGTGCATCCAACGAAACTCGATGTTCATGTAGCGGGACTGATCGTGGCTGATGAAGCTCCTGTATGAGAAAGAGGAGCAAATTCTTGACGTTTGATATCTTTGTCCATGTTTTCTTTATCATTATTGATTTTTTAATGTTATCTTAGACCATTTGTTTTATTGAAAATAGTGACAAATCTTATATTTTTTAATAATTTTTTTCATTAGAAGTATTTAAAAAAAAATTTGTTTTAGGGGATTGCAAGTTCGCTTCTGCGTTCCTATCAGTTTCGTAGTAGTATTTCGCACCGTGTGTGTTTGGAGGTTGCTGCAGGTGCGAAGCTGCTGCGCGATGCCGGAGCGCAGCATTCATGCGACGCGACGGATCAGAGACGTTAGAAATGCTGAACGCGCGCGTCGTCGGACAAGAACGAACACACAAAGATTGCCTCAATGTTCCGGGTCGGCCATGTATGTACGTATTGACTTTCACGGAAGACAAACAAATGTGGACAATGGTTGCAGGACGGACATTATATAGTCCTGCGCTGCCACCGCCACCGCCGTTGCTGCCGCATCACCGGCCGCCGGCCTCGGAGTGGATGAGGAGCTTGAACCTGCCGTTCTCCTTGCAGGGCTGCAGCAGCTCCTGCGACGGCAGGTGCATCTCCCGCAGCACGAGGCGGCCGCCGTCCCGGTGCGCCCGGAGGCGCAGCCACTGGCGCCCGCTCGGCCCGATCACGGAGATCGGCGGCGGGAACGCCCGCCCGCTCCTCGTCCGCCGCAGCACGACCGCGTCCTGGTTGCGGACGTGGTCGTCGTCGTCGAGGCGCGGGTGCTTCTGCTGCCTCCTAATGACGCTGGACGTGGTGGGGCACCCGGCGCCGTCGTCGGCCGCGGCGACGTCCGCCATTGTGGCGTCGTCGTCGTCGGAGCCGAGAGGAGCGCGAGGGGTGGTGGCGGGAGCGGGGGCGGGGCGGGGAAGAAAGGCTGGACGCGGCGCGGGATAAGTAGGTGGAGCGGTGGACGCGCCATTGCTGGGGCAACGAACCGACGGACGAGCGCGGACGTCGCGGTAGGGGAGGGAGGGGTTGCGCGAGCCACTCTCGTGTGCGGTGGAGCGGACGCATGTGCCGCCGTGTGCTGCGATGCGCGGACGCGCGCGTCTGGTTACTCTCGTGATAGACGAGCAGGGGAACATCCATGTGAAAAAAAAACTGATCCCTTGCCACGCAGGCGAAACTCTGACGACCCTCGATCGCTCTCGCACATTCGCACGCAACACCGAAGAACAGAAAGACGGACCAATGCATGCTTGCAACATCGACAAAATTAATGGGCCTCGCTATCCATTCCTTCTTGGTGCGGATTTTCCGAGCCCAGAGCCTTATACCATTCCACGTGCAGCTACTCCTTTTCGATTTAGGCCCGACGAAGAAAGTCCAGCATCGCGAGATTTCAGACCGAAACCAACAAAGCTCGGGGGGAAGAAACTACTACTTACTGTCTGTCGTTCGTTCATTTGCCTTCTCTTATTTCCCACCTCCCGACCTGGACACTGGCGACGAAACTAGGACGTACTGTAAGAGCTATTACAAGATTCCCAACTCCTTGTTCTGTTCGCTTCCTCGTGGCCGGCGAGACGCCTACCAAATCAAGTGTCGCGAAGAAGAGGAAGAGGAAGAAAAAGGCTGGATCAAGAGCGTGCGTATAGTGGGCGGGCGGCGAGGTCGATCACGATCAAAGTGGATCGGACAATGCCGACGACGTAACATAAAAGGGTCCAATCAGACCCGATTCGGGGGGAGCAACGTGACAATAATACGCCAAGTTGATGGCGTGCTATTCGAAAGTGTCCCCGTTACGCTGCCGGCGATTTTGGCCGCCGCCTAACTGCTTGCAGCATGCTCGCTCCCTCCAGCTGGATAGATCCAGCCAGTGCTGCCTTCTTCTACTACTTGCCACACATGTGTGCGGGTGAGTGAGTGAGTGAGTGAGCGGGGCAGGTCGTGTGCAATTTGGCGCAACGGCAAACCGAAGAGAAGAGGGGGAACGTGCAGAGTGTTGAGCCGTAAGCAGCAATAGGTTCATCCGTCCTCGTCCCATCCTTGGTGCACACTTCAAAAGGTGTCAGCAATGCGGTATGCTCTGCGAAATCTAATCGGTTACATCGTCTGAAATGGGTGATCTTCATCTTCATTCAGAAACCATTATTGCTTGCTATACTTCATTAAAGATACTGTTAGCTAGTGCGACTAGAAGGAAAGGGAGGGTACTAGTTCTGACTTCTGAGCAGAGTAGCCATTGCAGTACAGCACGGATATGTTAGGCATGTTGGCTGATATCAGTACTTAGCAATAAGGGAGTGCCGATATTTTAGACATGCTAATTCATATCGTATCGTTGGATAGCACTCATAAGTCAAAATGAGGAATGACGAATGACCGGGGTTCCTGTAGTCTGTAGTCTCATAATCTGAAGTAGTATATTCTTACTTACTGAATCTGAAGTAGTATATTCTTACTTACAGTACTGAACTTTTCTGAGCGCAGAATGTGTCTGCGACAGAAGCTGTGAACATGTCAATGGACATAGCCATAGTGTACCCCTTCTGCTCAGGGTTTAGCACCCACATGAGGAGGAGATAATCAAATGGAACAGTATTGTACAAGTACCGAGATTTCAGCCCCAGGCCACCAAGGTAAAGTATTCTTGGCAAATAATAGTGCAGCCTACCTGCTGTAGTGTCTTAGCAGACACTTGTGACCAGTTCCTCTAGAGAAAATAGGACTTTCCATTGTAGGGAGGGCCCAGAAGGATACTCCTAGAAGTTTAGAGAATTGAGGGAATGGATATCACTCCATCCATTTTTATTGACTAATGTTTCTTTGAAAGAAAAAAGGGAGGCAAGGCGTGTGTTCACAATACTGAAAAAATTTCCATGCAAATCAAACTGTTGGATAGCAGCATAAAAAAATCTGTCGGATAGATCTCACAGGTCCCTCACGCTATGAAAAAAAAAAAAACTGCAGATATCTGACAGTTCCTAGTCAGACATGACTCCCTCCCTCTCCAATGAGCAGCTAGTGAGTGATCTCTACACCGCCCACATCGAGCTCGCCAAATCCAAGTGGCCCGACCCAAGCTCTGAACCGAAGAGAAGAGTGGTTTGGTGGGAAAAAAAATTAAAAAAAAATTAATCAAGACATGCCTCGCACGCAGCCGGGCTCGGCTTCCCGCTGCACGTTATAAATAGCGTCCCCCCCTCACCACTGCACCCGGCATCCATCCATTGTCAACCACCTCTCTCGATACCACTGCTGACGGCTGTTCGCGGCCTGAAGCGAGAACAATGAGAGCGCTCGGGAGCGTTGCCTTGGCGTGGCTGCTGCTTCTGCTGCCTCGTCTCGCCGGGGCGTCTCATGTCGTCTACGACGAGAAACTCTTGGGGACGACGGAGGCTGCAACGGAGGCCGTGCCGCCTTCCATTGTCGACCCCTTGCTGAGGACAGGGTACCACTTCCAGCCCCAGAAGAACTGGATCAATGGTAATAATGCTGCTCATCACTCGAGATCTTTGGTCAGAGTCTGATAGAACGTGGGTTTGAATTTGACCGGCTGCTCGCTAGAGGAGTCTATATATATGAAACCCATAGTATATGGTACTCCGTTGCTGAGACAAAAAATAATTAATCATGCAAGTCATGCAGACAAACTAGGCAGCTTTGGGGAAATAATATGTTCAGCATCACCTGACATAATTAAGCTAATAATTCAGGAGATTGACGTACGTGTACCAGTCACTATGTAGTTCTAAACGTACGCACAACGGCACAAGTGTGCGTCTGGGAGTATTGATTTGACTGACAGAAAGTTATGCACTTATTAACCTCCAGTGTTGTACACTGTATGATGCTCTCTAGTACTAGGACTGTAGGAGCCAACAGTTAACCGGTCAATTTTAGCCTTTCGAAATTCTCTCTTTTGTCAGGATTTGTCAGGGATTAATCTAGTCGTCTTCTAGACTAAGTAGGTCGCTCTACTGTTCGATTTCCTACGACCTTGGCAACCATTGTTTCTCAAGGTTTAGCTCTAACTGCCTTTTCTAATCTTTTTGGGTGGTATCTTCTGCGTTCTGAATGCATATGCGGGGAAACACACTCACCAGATCCCAACGGTACGTCGTTTTCCATTCCCTACCACTCGATCATCTGCATTACCCTTGATCATGTTCACCATTGATGGAACTTGTAATTAAAGAATATACGATGCACGCAGCTCCGATGTATTACAAGGGGTGGTACCATCTCTTCTACCAGTACAACCCCAAGGGCGCGGTGTGGGGCAACATCGTGTGGGCGCACTCCGTGTCGCGGGATCTGATCAACTGGATGGCGCTGGATCCCGCGCTGGAGCCCAGCATCGCGTCGGACAGGTACGGGTGCTGGTCGGGCTCGGCGACGATCCTGCCCGACGGCACGCCGGCGATCATGTACACGGGCGTGAACCGCGCGGACGTGCAGTACCAGGTCCAGAACGTGGCGTACCCGCGGAACGTGTCGGACCCGCTGCTCCGGGAGTGGACCAAGCCGTCGCACAACCCGATCATCGTGCCCGAGGGCGGCGTGAACGGGACGCAGTTCAGGGACCCGACCACCGCGTGGCGCGACGAGGAGGACGGGCAGTGGCGGCTGCTGGTCGGCAGCCGGCTGATGGCCGGGGGGCGGCGGCGCGCGCGGGGCGTGGCGTTCGTGTACCGGAGCCGCGACTTCAGGCGGTGGACGCGCGTGCGGCGGCCGCTGCACTCGGCGCCCACCGGCATGTGGGAGTGCCCCGACTTCTACCCGGTCGCGGCAGACGATGGCCACCGCCGCCGCGTCGGGCTCGACACGTCGGCGTCCGCCGGGCCGCGGGTTAAGCACGTGCTCAAGAACAGCCTCGATCTGCGCCGGTACGACTACTACACCGTCGGCACGTACGACCGCAAAGCGGAGCGGTACGTGCCCGACGACCCCGCCGGCGACGAGCGCCACCTGCGCTACGACTACGGCAACTTCTACGCGTCCAAGACGTTCTACGACCCGGCCAAGCGGCGCCGGATCCTCTGGGGCTGGGCCAACGAGTCCGACACCGCAGCCGACGACGTCGCGAAGGGATGGGCTGGCATCCAGGTATGTATACAACACATCCACGACATTATTATGTGTGTCAGTGTTGATTCCCTTGGCAAACATTCGTATACGTGTTTCCTCAAGACGATGTACAACATCCAATATATGTCAGGCGATTCCAAGGACGGTCTGGCTTGACCCCAGCGGGAAGCAGCTGATGCAGTGGCCGATCGAGGAGGTCGAGGCCCTCCGAGGCAAATCCGTCACCCTCAAGAACCGAGTGGTCAAGCCAGGACAGCACGTCGAGGTGACTGGGATACAAACGGCACAGGTCTGGCACAGCTCAACACTTGGCCTTTTCATTACTCTGTTCGCTTTCACCTGAAAAATTTTCTAATGCGCCCGAAAAGAGATACGTAACTAGCTCTACTACTGTATCAATCGCGTCCTGCAAAATTGCCGCGCAAGCGCAACCCACCAGTGCTCTGCACACACATGCTAGCCATCATCTTCAGTCTTCACCAGCACGCCCTTTTCCGAGCACTTTTATTCCAGGCAGAATATACGTGGCGAGGTGACGGTCGCGAGTTCGCTGCTGTGCTAACTTCGGCGCACTGGTCTCGAATTGCTAGCAGGCTGACGTCGAGGTGAGCTTCGAGGTGTCGAGCCTGGCGGCGGCCGAGCGGCTGGACCCTGCGCTGGCGCACGACGCGCAGCGGCTGTGCGCCGTCAAGGGCGCCGGCGTGGCAGGCGGCGTGGGGCCGTTCGGGCTCTGGGTGCTGGCCTCCGCCAACCGGGAGGAGAGGACCGCGGTGTTTTTCAGGGTGTTCAGGCCCGCGGACGGCGGCGACAGCGGCAACAAGCCCGTGGTGCTCATGTGCACCGACCCAACCAAGTGAGTGGTGCCGGCATCTATCGATCGATCTACCGGTGTTACACTGTTGCGACACACTAGTGTGGCCAGTTCCTTTCATTAATAAGAGTTCGAACAAATGGCATGTCGTCAGCCATCACCAACTTTTTTCGTTGTTTTGTTTCCCTGGATGGACAGGTCGTCTCTCAACCCGAACCTGTACCAGCCCACGTTTGCAGGCTTCGTTGACACAGACATATCATCAGACGGCAAGATATCTCTCAGAAGTTTGGTGCGTATCCCTACAGTAGTATGCGATGCAAGTCAACATAATTAATTTCTTATGTTTTTGAGATTTTTTTCGTTCTTACACTTGGCTGCTTCGGACCCAGATTGACAGGTCGGTCGTTGAGAGCTTTGGAGCTGGTGGCAGGACCTGCATCCTCTCCAGGGTCTACCCGTCGCTCGCCATAGACAGCAACGCCCGCCTCTTCGTGTTCAACAACGGCAAGTCGGACGTCAAGGTGTCGCGCCTGACGGCGTGGGAGATGAGGAAGCCACTCATGAACGGCGCCTGAGCTCGAGTCTTATATAGTTAGAATACAGGAGGCGCTGCACTTTATCCCCTTTGATGATAGAATTGACTGCGCGGACATGATGGTGGATTGTGCTCCTTTACACTAGAAAACGTTTCCCTGTTGCAGCTTTCTTTGTACCGTATGACGAGATTGTACTAATCAAGGTGCCAAATTATGTAGCATTGCCAAAAATAAATTAAAGATAGACAGACCGTGCTAATTTATAAATTGACTTATCATTACAGTTTGCTGATGATTAGTGAAAGCCTGCTTAATATATCATATACTGTATGCTTTGATCAATGTCAGCGATTTCATAAAGCCTCATCCTGATAACGGTTTCACTTGTCTCATTACCAAACTACTGTTCAGAGATGTTTCCCTTCATTTTGTAGCATCAAACATTGTAGTTTAGTTTTTCCTTTTCATTTTACTCCTAAAGCTAGTCGGATAATTAAGTAGCCTCTTTTCCTTACTTTTTCAAAGAGAGTGGGGTAAAAAATAATATAACAATATATCCGGATCATTCTTCTGTCTTCTTCCCGTTGATATATATGATCATTATTTTTCAAGCATGGTTTATAATGGTTGCTTCTTTTCTTATTTAATATTAAAATCATAAATTAGTGTCCTTAATGTCTATAATGGTTAAGATTTTTAAAATATAGTATTTTGAAATTTTGTGGGTACGTTGGATCGGGCCAGAACTCTATCCAATGAACTAACTAATATGCATACAAAATGTTGCTACAAATGCAGCAGAGACTTGATCTAGAACTGTTAACTGGGTACTAATTTGCATCATCCCTACATGCATCCAAACCGGTTATTATTGACTTGTTCCTTAGTGGATAGGAACGCTGAGCCTGCAGCGTCGACCCGCGCATGCAGGTGAGACTAATCCTAGTTTGTTGTGCCGTTAGAGGATGCATGGCGCAAAAAGGGTGCCGCCTAGTCATACAAGTAGGACGGCCTTCTTCTCAATTGCCCTCATCAATCATCAGAGCGAAATGGGAATGGCGGCGACGGCGCTGTTGTTATTGCTGGCTCTGCTGCTGCTTGGGACGGCGGCGGTGCGCGCGTCCCATGTCGTGTACCCCGAGCTCCAGTCGCTGGAGGCCGAACAGGTTGACGAGACGTCCCGGACCGGGTACCATTTCCAGCCGCCCAAGCACTGGATCAACGGTACTTATTGATCTTTATTACATTTTGTTTGCATGAGGCCTGGGATATCGTCGTCTACTAATGGATATTTCTTTCTCTTTGTTTTGCATTGGTCTCCTGATGTGCCGTCGTCTTTGATTAATGATGATTGCGATCAGATCCTAATGGTAATCACATTTTGGTCACACCGTTAATAACTAAACGGCCTAAAATGCAGATCTGCTGCCGTTGATAATAATGCCTAGTCATCGTGGTGTTATCGATCCCAAACGCAGGTCCGATGTACTACAAGGGGCTGTACCACCTGTTCTACCAGTACAACCCCAAGGGCGCGGTTTGGGGCAACATCGTGTGGGCGCACTCAGTGTCGACGGACCTGATCGACTGGAAGGCGCTGGACCCGGCCATCTACCCGTCGAAGCCGTTCGACGTCAACGGGTGCTGGTCGGGCTCCTCCACCGTGCTCCCGAGCGGCGTGCCGGTGATCATGTACACGGGCATCGACCCGCACGATCACCAGGTGCAGAACGTGGCGTACCCGAAGAACCTCTCCGACCCGTTCCTCCGCGAGTGGGTGAAGCCGCGGTACAACCCGGTGATCGCCCCCGACGGCGGCGTCAACGCCAGCGCGTTCCGCGACCCGACCACCGCGTGGTACGGGCCCGACGGGCACTGGCGGCTGGTGGTGGGCAGCAAGGCCGGCGACAAGGGCCTCGCCGTGCTGTACCGGAGCCGGGACTTCAAGCGGTGGGTCAGGACGCACCACCCGCTCCACTCGGGGCTCACGGGGATGTGGGAGTGCCCCGACTTCTTCCCCGTCGCGGTGGCCGGCGGAAGCCGACACCACCGCCGCGGCGTCAACACCGCCGAGCTTCGCGACCGCGCGGTGGCGGAGGAGGTCAAGTACGTGCTCAAGGTGAGCCTGGACCTCACACGGTACGAGTACTACACGGTCGGCACGTACGACCACGCCGCGGACCGGTACGTCCCCGACGCCGGATTCAAGGACGACGACTACGGGATCCGGTACGACTACGGCGACTTCTACGCGTCCAAGACGTTCTACGACCCGGTGAAGCGCCGCCGCATCCTGTGGGGATGGGCCAACGAGTCTGACACCGTTCCGGACGACCGGAGAAAGGGCTGGGCGGGCATCCAGGCCATACCGAGGAAGCTGTGGCTGTCGCCGGGCGGGAAGCAGCTGATCCAGTGGCCGGTGGAGGAGATCAAGGCGCTGCGGGCCAAGCACGTCAACGTCACCGACAGGGCCGTCAAGGGCGGGGAGTACTTCGAGGTCACCGGATTCAAGTCCGTGCAGTCGGACGTGGAGGTGGCGTTCTCGATCAAGGACCTGAGCAAGGCCGAGGAGTGCAACCCGGCGTGGCTGAAGGACCCGCAGGCGCTCTGCAAGAAGCTCGGCTCGGGCGTCAAGGGCGAGGTGGGGCCGTTCGGGCTTTGGTTGCTGGCCGACGCCGACCTCACCGAAAGGACGGCCGTCTTCTTCCGGGTGTTCAGGACAAACAACAGCAGCTCCTCCAAGCACGTCGTCCTCATGTGCAACGACCCCACCCGATCGTCCTTCGAGTCCCAGGTCTACAGGCCGACCTTCGCCGGCTTCGTCAACGTCGACATCGCCAAGAACAACAAGATCGCCCTCAGGACACTGGTGCATGCGCTCTTTTATTTCGATCACGAATCTTACCCAGGACATTACATTAATTGGTTAATACTGTGTCGATCGATCGCGTGCGTATGTGATTTCTCACGTTTTCACCCATGAATCATAATGCAGATCGACCACTCCGTCGTGGAGAGTTTCGGCGCGGGCGGCAGGACCTGCATCCTGACGCGGGTCTACCCGAAGAAGGCCATCGGCGACGCGGCGCATCTCTTCGTCTTCAACCACGGCGAGGTGGAGATCAAGGTCACCAACCTGAACGCCTGGGAGCTGAAGACGCCAAAGATGAACGTGCCGCAGCAGTAGCAACACGAGGACTTGTTTTGTGTAGCTGCATTATTAGCAGCAAGCTATATAGAGCCATTAATTAGCTGAGATGAGATCAGTTAGGAGGCTATCTAGCTGCAGGTTTAGCGATAGAGATATATCAGTAGGGAAACGGTCTGGTTAATTAGATGTAGCATTTGATCCGTGCACAAACAAAATTTGCTGATCAGGAATGAATAAAAGTTCAGTGGCCTGAATTGTTCGAGTAATCGAGTGTGCCACATAATCGATGAAAAAACAGAGTTTCACATGCATTTTCGTTCCTCTTCAAAAAGAGAAAAACACTGGTCTTCCCCACGCGCCCCCCCCCCCCCCCCCCGGGACGATTTCCGCTCAACTGCTACCGCGGATTCGGTGGTCCTAACACGTGTAGCTTGTTCGTTACTGTACTTATCACGTTGAAGGGATAAACAGTCCCTACAATATCATAACGCATGAATTGCTATCGGATAAAATTTAGGATACTTCAAATTCATACCTGCGTTTTCAACGGGCAACTCGTGCATTCTCCGAGATAACATCATTTTTCTTTGCCCTAGCAAAAAAAAAAAGAAGAAGATAACATCATTATTTTTCTTTGTTTGAGAATTATCCACCTTTGTTTTGCCATTTTCTTTTCATAAAATATGTAAAAACCTTCAATTAAAAAATTTGCACAAACTTTTTCGTAAACACTCTCGTGGGACGCACTCGCTACTACACAATGCGTCGGTTTTGGCCTTGTTGCCTGTTCCTGACCCACCGTTGGTGGCGCCAAAATCGTGGTCGTGGGTGTGGCAGATCGGTGTAGTGCAGCGCCTGGCAGTGGCAGCTAGCTACACAACTGTACTACAGACGCGCCGGTCACACAGATGCACAGTGCCCAGAACGGACCAGCACGAGGGAGTGGAGTTGGGCGCAGAGCAGCCAGTGCATCTTGCGGCCGGATGCCGGATGGACCACGCACGAGTCACGGCCGACGCGGCTGCCACTGACGACGGCCGACCCGAGAGTTGGCAGCCGAGCCGATCCTGGGCGGCCTGCATGGCTTTCGGGCGTCCGTCCGTCGGAGAGGCAATCGATCGAGTTGCTGCAACGGCGGGAGAGATCGTGAGAGCGCGCGCGAGATCGATCGATCCATCTCCCGGCCGGGGTGGGTGGAGCGTGGCCACCAGCGCAGAGACTGAGAGGCATGGTACTATTCCGGCACACACTCACGCGGCCACGCCCCCGAGATCGGTGAATGCACGGTTGCGGCAGTGGCAGTGCCCGTGTCGATCTCCCCGAAGTGGTAAGTGGAGGCAATGATTGGGCAAATTCTGGCCGCGGGGGTGGCGTTCGCGGCGGCAACCGAGACTCGTGTCGTGCTCGTCCGTGCAGGCGAGCACGTTGGTGGTGGGAGATTTGGTGGCCAGCCGATCGCCATTCGCCGGAGTTGCGCCGAGCTTTTTGCCGTATCGAGAGCGGCAGGCGGACAGAACGAGCCTGCATGTCGTCCCGTCTTCCGATTAGGCCAGTGTGGTGCGGCAAGTTTGGGTAGTTCCACTGGCGCAGTCACGTGGACACCGACCAACACGCGCCTTTCCGAGATTGCACTTGCACGGCTCGAGAGTGGGACGCGATCTCCTACTACATCTATGTGTCCATGAGCAGACAGGTGTTGCACTAGAGCGGAGGTATTCTGTTCTGCACTTTGGTTGTGTGCCGTTGCCCGTATGCTTCGACCTTTGCCGACCAGCCGAACGTAACAGCCCACGCGTGGAATGGGCTTCTAACACAGAACAATTAAAGAGTCGGACACAGGCCATTCTCAATCGCGGCACATGACTCAGACGTAGCACTCAGTAGCAGTTTGCACGGCGCAATTGCGATAGTGTACAAATTTCACTTCAGTTCTTTTTGAAAGGTAAATTTCACTTCAGTTAAAAACAATATCTTCCAGGTACCAAACCAGGAACTGAGCATCCGGTGAAATGGAACTATGCAAATTCAACTGTAGCTCAATTTATAAATCCACAAACAGGTAAATCCAACACAAAGGTAACTCAATTTATAAATCCACAAACAGGTAAATCCAACACAAAGGTAGCTCAATTTATAAATCCACAAAATCCAGTGTCACTGAAAACGAGGTACAAGTTGCAGGATCAGGTCTGATAACATCGCATTTCTCAAACAGTAATGAAATTGCAAGAAATCACAGCCTCCTTCCTCTTCTACCACCCTTCCTGCGAGTGCTGTCAGTTGGGACTGGAGTCACATCCTCTGTTCAATGACGAGAGAAGAGAGGGAGGGTTAGCATCTAATGGAAATTAGATAACGAAATGGAACTTTCAAGTTCATTAAATTTTGTATAGATTGTGAGTTTGAACAGTTAACAGAGGTACATATCGACCAAACAAGGATGAACGCACATTAAGCCTAACTTCAAAGTATACTCAATGTTTTTAATCAATGGTGAAATAAATTACCATTAAATCAATGAAACAGAAACAAAGATATAATATCAAAAAATACAGTAGAGCAGCGAAAACAAGAATCATAAGCTTACCTATGCGTCCAATCTTCATGCCAGAACGTGCAAGAGCCCTAAGCGCAGATTGAGCACCAGGACCCGGAGATTTGGTCTTGTTTCCACCAGTAGCACGTAGCTTGATGTGCAGAGCAGTAATTCCAAGCTCCTATAGAGGGCATACACTAAGTTAATATGTAAACAAACCAATCTATGAACAGGTGGCACAGTAGTACCTTGCATCTTTGTGCAACATCCTGGGAGGCAAGCATGGCTGCATAGGGGGACGACTCATCACGATCTGCTTTAACCTTCATCCCACCTGTAAAAACCACACAACCATATAAACGTAAACCAATATGTCCATATAATAAAATAAACCTGATGCTCCACAAAATGTCAGTCTTATTGGATGAATGTCGTCAGACGCAGTACATTTTAGTAAGAATGATTCCTAACATCCTTTTCAAAAATTCTAAAAAGCATATTCCCTTCCAAGATTCAGACAGCTCCATTTAATTTGCAAAGGCTACAGGCACAACTCAGCAGAAGCAATGCAGAAAGCAGGTGCTTCATACTGGCCATACACTTCATGAAATCCAATGCCATGATGGAGACGTCTGGATTCATACAGGAAGACAAGAAGTTCCAGACAAAAACTATCTGGCACCTCATCATCAATTTTGCATGGCAATGACTCGACACGCTCCCACGAAATAACAGGAAGGCAATCTTAAGGGTCATGCTTAAAAAGGAAAATGCATAAGCTAAGTAACTAAAGAACAAAGTAACATAACTACTATCCCTAATTCAAGTAAATATATCCCCTAGAGGCAAACAATAATAGACTTTTATCCAACAAAAACCACCAGATAATTCCAATGATAAAACATCACAAGTGATTAGGCACATGGTAACAAAATAAGACGCTCTGTAATATGTAAATATCAAGGCCAATCCACTAAGTTGGCAGCAAAATATAATGTAAGCTAAAGATAATAACCAAGTGACAGGTTTCCCAGGCGTCTATATGCAGTTCAATCACGCTTCATTCACAACTGAAAAAGTGTATTTCAAATGACTACAACTATTTCTATTCTGATATTCTCTACCAAACGTGCTATGTCATATTGATCGGGATCACATAAAAATCTGAAGTATACAGCAGATGGAGAGCAATACAAGAACGAAAACTAGTTACCAGTGATGCGGACCAACGTCTCCCTCCCGGACAGATCAGTGACATGCTGCAAGAACAAATCCGAACACCAGAGTCTCAGTGCCGAGCACCACCAGAACGTCAAGGGAAGAAAGGATGTCGGGATACTCACGATAAAGGTGTCATTGAAGGAGGCGAAGATGTGCGCGACGCCGAAGACGTACTCGCCCTCACGGACAGTGGGGCCGAGCGTCACGTTCTCCTCCTTGGGCTCCCTGGTCTTCCTCCTAGACTGCAAGCGCAAGATCAGAAATAATTAGCACGGAACGCGAACCGTCGGTGAGGAGACAGGAGAAACGGGGTAACGCGTTACCATGGCTGCGATACTTCGTGCTCGCGGCGGCGGCGGCGGCGGCGTGGGGATGAAAAGCTAGGGCTGGTAGGAGACGGGACGGGGAGGGGAATGGGTTATGATAAACCCCTGCGTGGAGTGGACTTTGGTGGCTACCATGTGGCCAACGGCCCGTACGGATATGGACGTCGGCCTACAGGTAGCTTGAAGAGCCCACTGGGCCTATGCAATTTTTTTAAATATTTAAGTGCACTTTTGGAATAGAGGAAAAACAAAGAAATTTCATAAGATTCGAACGGAAAAATTCCTATTAACCCAATGGAATATAGGATTGGAACTCTAATGAAATTCAAATGAAATAGCTTTGTTCATATATCTCCCTCCTCTAATTCTTGTATTATTTTTTTCTTGTTTGCATCCAAACGCTTTGTAGAAAATTTAGTTATAAGTTAATTTATCACTATAAGTATTTAACAATACTTATAATTTATATATTTAAATTAATATTTTGAATATGATGAATGATAAAAGTTAGTTGTTGGAAGTCAACGGTGATAACAGGGGTAGTATATATGAATTAAACTATAACTGTCGTAAAAATAAATTAAACTATAATTATACTTTGATAAAAGAAGTGAAGGATAGAAAACTTTTGGCTTCCTGTTTTGCAACAGTTATTTCTACATGAGTTTTATACTCAGGTGGAGCAAAAAAAGGTAAACAGTCGCGAAAAAAGATAATTCTTTATAGCTAATAATTTAGCATAAGTTGATATGGTACTGTAAAAACATAGTAAGGCCACAATATACTACTACTTGTTAAGATATTTTTAGCAAGTACGTGGTACAATGAATAATTAGATAATACACTACAAAAAGAACGATAAACTGATAACCACGAAGTTACTACACAACTATAATTTTCTTCCGTATTCCCATTCGAAATATGCTGCAATCTGCAAGCGATGTCCTAAAACCGTTGGTAGGGGGCCGATGAGAA
Organism: Oropetium thomaeum; assembly: GCA_001182835.1. NCBI lineage: Eukaryota > Viridiplantae > Streptophyta > Magnoliopsida > Poales > Poaceae > Oropetium > Oropetium thomaeum. The sequence continues at coordinate 947,055 of LFJQ01000006.1, read as the reverse complement.
ACTGTTTTGCTGAAACCTTCAGTTGCAAATTACAATTTGCGGACCTGTTAGTACAAATCAACGAAGAGTTGAACTGGGATTCCTGCCCTGCAAGCATGTGGCTTACTTATTATTATTAAGATAAACTAAAAGAAGAATTTGACGGTTTCAGCAACCACCCAGCATCTGGTTTTCTTTGTGATGTTCAAACTTGTGCCTCATTCCGATCAACAGAACTCGCAGTTGCAATTTGCACAGGCACAATTGCGGTATCACACAAATTTCATTTCAGTTCAGTTCAAAATCAAAACTATATCTTCCAGGCACCAAACCAGGAACTGAGCATCGAGGGCTAAAAGGAACTATGGAAGAGGCGTCCAATGCAAATTCAACTGTGAATGGGGTCGAAAGAGCTCCACTGTAATCCATTAGTGCAATAAAACAAACATGTAAAAATGCAGGCAGTAATAGTGATCCAACAGAAGGTAGCTCAATTTATAAATCCACAAAATCCAACATCACTGAAAACGAGTTACAAGTTGCAGGATCAGGTTTGATAACATGGCATTTCTCAAGCAGTAATGAAATTGTAAGAAATCACAGCCTCCTTCCTCTTCTACCACCCTTCCGGCGAGTGCTGTCAGTTGGGACTGGAGTCACGTCCTCTGTTCAATAACCAGAGAAGAGAGGGAGGGTTAGCGTCTGGTGGAAATTAGATAATGAAATGAACTTTCAAGTTAATTATACAGATTGTGAGTTTGAACAGGTAACAGAGGTACATATCGACCACAACAACGATATCAAGGATGAATGCACATTTGGCTAACATCAAAGCATACTCCAAAGGTTTAAATGGTTCAACACAATTTTCATGAAAAGAAACAGAAACAGAAACAAAGATATAATATCAAAAAAAGACTATAGTGCAGGAAAAGAAATGAATCATAAGCTTACCTATGCGTCCAATCTTCATGCCAGAACGTGCAAGAGCTCTAAGTGCAGATTGAGCACCAGGACCTGGAGACTTGGTCTTGTTTCCACCAGTAGCACGTAGCTTGATGTGCAGAGCAGTAATTCCAAGCTCCTATAGAGGGCATACACTAAGCTAATATGTAAACAAACCAGTGTATGAACAAGTGGTGCAATAGTACCTTGCATCTTTGTGCAACATCCTGGGAGGCAAGCATGGCTGCATAGGGGGATGACTCATCCCGATCTGCTTTAACCTTCATCCCACCTGTAAAAATCACACGACCATATAAATGTAAATATGTCCTCTAGAGGCAAACATAATACACTTTTATGCAAACAAAACCACCAGATAATTCCAACGATAAACATCACATGTGATTTGGCACATGGTAACAAAGTAACAAGCTTAGAAATATGTAAAATCTCAAGGCCAATCCACCAAGTTGGCAGTAGAATGTAATGTAAGGTACATACATTAACCAAGTAGGTTTTCCTGGCGTTAATAAGCAGTTCAATCGCGCTTCACTCACAACTGAAACATGCTATAAGTGTATTGCAAATGACTAGGAACTATTTCTATTCTGATAGTCTCTACCAAACATGCCATGGACGTGCAGAATCACATTGATAAGATCACACAAAAAACTGAAAGCAATACAGGACAAAATAACGCAATTAAATTCATAAATTTCACCTAGTGCAACAGACAAACAGCGCGAATGGGAGGTAGCAATAGCAACTTTATGACAAGGGCATGCGTTTCAAAAAGGGGGACTAGTTACCAGTGATGCGGACCAGCGTCTCCCTCCCGGACAGATCAGTGACATGCTGCAAGAACAAATCCGAACACCAGAGTCTCAGTGCCGAGCACCACAAGCACATCAAGGGAAGAGAGGATATCGTGATACTTACGATAAAGGTATCATTGAAGGAAGCGAAGATGTGCGCAACGCCGAAGACGTACTCGCCCTCGCGGACAGTGGGGCCGAGCGTCACGTTCTCCTCCTTGGGCTCCCGAGTCTTCCTCCTAGACTGCAAGCGCAAGACTAGAAATAATCAGCACGGAAGGCGAACGTCAGTGAGGTAAAGGAGAAAGGAGAAACGGGGTAACGAGTTACCATGGCTGCGACACTGCGTGCTCGCGGCGGCGGCGGCGGCGGGAATAGAGGATGGAAGGCTAGGGTTCGGAGGAAACGAGATCACGAGACGGGGAAGGGGTATGGGGTATGATAAATCGCTGCGCGGAGTGGGCTTTTGTGGCTAACGGTCCGTACGGGTATGGATTCGACCTACAGCTAATTTGGAGAGCCCACTCGGCCTATGCAAATTTTAGAAATATTTTAGAGCCCTTTTGGAATAAAGGATAAACAAAAGAATTGGGATTGACTATTTTATACTCAGCTAATTTCAGTCAATTCTTTTAACCAATCAGAAACTGCCATGTGATAGGTCTTTTTTTATAAGCATTATAATCTTACTATTTTCATCACCTACTTCAGTTAACTATTATTTTCCATGAAAGCACAAAAAATATGACTGCAATCTTTAGTGCCTTCAATCAATTTTTTTCCCCATGCCTTTTGCTGATCACAAAAACACTCAAGGAGCGTGTAACCTATATATTGTACGTTGGAAAACTCCATCCTCCTCCGGTCCAAGGAAAATGTTCGAAAACTTTCTGAATAAAAGAGCATGGTTAGAAAAAAGTAACTCCTACTAACCGCCAAACTAAAAACAGTAATTACATCTGAGAAAACTGAAAACGAAGCACTACCAATAATGAGTACACACATAAACAACAAAGTCTATTTTTGAGCAATTCCAAGATAAGAATTATTTGGTAAGCTAGCTCCACCTTCAAGATAAGAACGCCACTAGCTAACACGTCCAATTAGGTTACCCAAAAAAACACCTCCAGTTAGGAAGTTAAAACCTCTAGAGGCACTAATACCGTATCACCTTGAGAAATTTTATTGAATGAACAGTATCATAAAAAGAAGCATTGATGGTAATCAACTATTGAATGAAATTAGAGACATTTAAAACATCATAGATGTGAAATCCATTGAATCCATGATTATATAGTGTCTCAATCAATAATGAAGGAGCATAAAGTGATTTTTTTTTTCTAGAATTGTATAATAACTAGAGCATCATTATCAATTTTACCCACACTTATAGGTTGTACAAATGTAATTTAACTATCGCAAACTGAATATACGCACAACATAAATCTAAGCTTCAATCCACAATCTAATCTTTAGAAATAGGATACGCACGAATAAGTGAAAATAGAAAACAGAAGCAAAAGACTTGAAAAATGAGTGGTCAGAATGAATCAGAGTGAATGAAAATAGCGACCTAATGCTGGCTGTTTGCGATCCTTATCATTATCATATTCCACCTCCGTCGAAACTGGACCCAAAAAAAAGAGCCGAGAAATAAAGACCCAGCTCTAACAATTAGCCAACATTACTAGTTGCACAAGGCCCAACAGCGAAGGCGCGTGGCAATCAACAATTGCTTGGAAAGTTGACTGAAACGGAGTTAGTAGCTGACAAATGTATAGCAATGTCGAAAGAATTTCATAAGATTTGAACGGAAAAATCCTGTTGACCATTGGAACATAGGATTCGAACTCTAAAATTATTATGAAATTCGCATGAAATAGTTTTCTTCATATAAAATTTTGGATATTTTAACATAAAGTGCAACCTCATGCAACTTTACTTTTGAGTACATTATATCACTATCCTCTAATTCTTGTAATTTTTACTTGTATTGCATCCAAACATTGTGTAGACTTTTAGTTATAATTTACTCGATCACTAAAGGTATTTAACAATACTTATAATTTTATATATTTAAACTAATCTTTTGAATGATAAACGTATGTGTTAGAAGTCAATCATGATAATGGTGGTACTATATATGAACTAAACTATAAGTGTCGTAAACATAAAATCTCTACTACTTAATAATTTTGTTAAGGACGTGATGTACAAACTAGGTAGGCTAGAGATGAAACATGAGAGATCCATACAAACGAGATCCAAAGAACAACAAAGACAAAAAGTAAAAGACCATAAAAAAAAACCCACCAAAGACAAGATAGCTCAATTAATAAATCCACAAAATCACATGTCACTGAAAACGAAGTACAAGTTGCAGGATCAGGTCTGATAACATGACCTTTCTAAAACAGTAATGAAATTGTAAGAAATCACAGCCTCCTTCCTCTTCTACCACCCTTTCTGCGAGTGCTGTCAGTTGGGACTGGAGTCACGTCCTCTGTTCAAAAACCAGAGAAGAGAGGGAGGGTTAGTGTCTAGTGGAAATTAGATAACAAATGGAACTTTCAATTAAATAAAATTTTGTAAAGATTGTGAGTTTGAACAGTTAACAGAGGTACATATCAACCATAACCAAAAAATATCAAGGATGAACACACATTTAGCCTAACTTCAAAGCATACTCCAAAGGTTTCAAATGGTTCACAGAAATTTTCATGAAATGAAACAGAAACAAAGATATGATATACAAAATACTATGGTGCAGGAAAAAGAAATGAATAATTAGCTCACCAATGCGTCCAATCTTCATGCCAGAACGTGCAAGAGCTCTAAGCGCAGATTGAGCACCAGGACCCGGAGATTTGGTCTTGTTTCCACCAGTAGCACGTAGCTTGATGTGCAGAGCAGTAATTCCAAGCTCCTGTAGAGGGCATACACTAAGCTAATATGTAAAACAAACCAGTGTATGAACAAGTGGCGCAATAGTACCTTGCATCTTTGTGCAACATCCTGGGAGGCAAGCATGGCTGCATAGGGGGACGACTCATCCCTATCTGCTTTAACCTTCATCCCACCTGTAAAAATCACACAATCATATAAATGTAAATCAATATATCACTATCATAAAATAAACCTGATGCTCCACAAAATGTCAGTCTTATTGGATGGTATCGTCTGACACAGTACAGTTTAGTAAAATTGTTTCCTAACATACTTTTAAAAAATTCTAAAAAGCATATTCACTTCCAAGATTCAGACAGGCTACAGGCATGAACTCAGCAGCAGCAATGCGGAAGCAGGTGCTCCATACTGGCCATACACTTCATGAAATCCAATGCCATGATGGAGATGTCTGGATTCATACAGGAAGAGAAGAAGTTCGAGAGAAAAACTCTCTCGGACCTCATCCTCAATTTTGCAAGGCAATGACCCGACACGCTCCCACAAAATAACAGGAAGGCGATCTTAAGGGCCATGCTTAAGCTAAGTAACTAAAGAACAAAATAAACATAACTACTCTTCCTAATTCAAGTAAATGTCTCCCTAGAGGCAAACATAATATACTTTTATGTAACAAAAACCACCAGATAGTTCCAATAATAAACATCACAAGTGATTTGGCACATGGTAACAAAGTACACGCTTTGTAATATGTAAGTCTCAAGGCCCATCCACCAAGTTGGCAGCAAAATATAATGTAAGCTGAAGACAATACCCAAGTGACAGGTTTCCAAGGCATCTATATGCAGTTCAATCACGCTTCATGAACAAGGGTATGCGTTTCAAAAAGGGGACTAGTTACCAGTAATGCGGACCAGCGTCTCCCTCCCGGACAGATCAGTGACATGCTGCAAGAACAATGAGTCTCAGTGCCGAGCACCACCAGCACATCAAGGGAAGAGAGGATATCGGGATGCTCACGATAAAGGTGTCATTGAAGGAGGCGAAGATGTGCGCGACGCCGAAGACGTACTCGCCCTCGCGGACAGTGGGGCCGAGCGTCACGTTCTCCTCCTTGGGCTCCCGGGTCTTCCTCCTAGACTACAAGCGCAAGACCAGAAATAATCAGCACGGAAGGCGAACCATCGGTGAGGTAAAGGAGAAAGGACAAACGGGGTATCGCGTTACCATGGTTGCGATACTTCGTGCGCGCAGCGGCGGCGGCGGCGGCGCAGTGGAATGGGGATGGAAGGCTAGGGTTCGAAGGAGACGAGACGGGGAGGAATGGGGTACGATACTCTCCTGCGCGGAGTGGCCTTTGGTGGCTAACGGGCCGTGCGTATACGGATTTGGCCTACTGATAGCTTGGAGAGCCCACTGGGCCTATTCAAATTTTAAAATTATTTTAATAAAAAAAACGGTTTAGTTGAGAGAGTCATACTAGGGAGTTAAATTGAATTTCGGCTTGAAGAGGGTGAACAGGATTTTTTTTGTTGTTGTTTTAGAGCCATTTTGGAATAAAGAGTTAACACGTTCGTGGTACAATGAATGTTTGGATAATACAGTGCAAAAACAAATATAAACTGATAACCACGAAGTTGCTGCACAACTAGAATTGTCTTCCATATTCCCGTTCGAAATGTGCAACTGTGACATGGATGCTGCAATCTGCAAACGATGTCCAAAAACTGTTCAAAAGGTGTCAATAAGAAACTGTTTTGCTGAAACATTCAGTTCAAATAACAATTTGCTGACCTGTTAGTTACAAATCAACGAAGATACGCATGCCATCATGTGCTAATTGAACTGAGATTCCTTCTCTGCAAGCATGTGGCTTACTCATTTTACAAAGACTTGTTATTATTAAGATATAAACTAATAGAAGAATTTGATGGTTTCAGCAACCATTCATACCTTTGTGACCATTCTGCCAGCATCTTGTTTTCTCTGTGATGTTCAAACATATGCCTCATTCCGATCAAAAGAGCTTTTTTAGGGCAGATCCTCTTAATAGCGTCAAGACTCTGCAAAAAACTTATTATTTTGATTTAGACATCTTGGCAAACTTATTATTATGTTTTATTCCTAGAAAAAACAAGTAATTTTATGTTAGCCTTCGACAGGCTGAGTAATATCTCTTATCCAAAAAAAATCCAAGTAATATTAAGAGAATTTCGTAACATAACCTCATTCAGAGTTAGGTGGGTACTGCCAGGGTCTCCTCCCTGTTCACATGACAGAACATGAAATCTGTATTAGACTATCACATATTAGATAACACAAGGATCCCCATTTAACTATACAAAATAGAGTTTTGTTATGGTGATTAGAAGGTACCTTTCAGTATTTTTTTGTTAAATTAATCCTAACCGTTAATATTAAAAAGAGGTTTATTATGGTGCTTGAAATTAACAACAACCGTTCATTTGATCAGATCTAACGATTAAGAATATGGTGGTACCTACTAAAAAGTATTTAAAATGGTGGACCAGTATAAAAATAGATGGGCTTGGTATCCATTTTTTAATATTAGGACTAATTTAAAAAGAGAGTTACCGAGAGGTACCTTCCAAGCATCATAACAAAACTAAAAAAAAATGGTACCGGACCTACTTATTTTGGCATCGGTTCATCACTTTAAATCCTTTTAGTAGGTACCTCTATATTTTTAACCGTTAGATCTGATCAAAATAATGGTTGTTGTTAATTCCAAACACCATAACAAACCTCTACAAAATATTCCTCAAACATATGTGTGATTTAAACAGAAATGCTTTCCAAATGAGAAAATATCCGGCACAGGCTTACCACATCATCCAAATTATTCGCTTCTAGTATGAGAAGATCCAGTTGTCCAGCACCAGACTTTGAAATAGCTGCAGGCAAAAGACTCGATCATATTTCCATTAGTCTGGAGCAATAAAACATGCTCAGAATCAAAAGAATCCAACTGCACCGAGTAGATGGCAATATGGAGGTATGGAATTGTTATTTGCACTTGCGCCCTTGAGAGCGATTTATTTTAATAACTGACACTAACATGATACTACTACTCCGGTTATTATCTGAATATAAGAATGAATTCATACCATGCTCTGTGCTTGGTAGAAATCTGGAGACATCAGATAAATATGCAACTTTGGCCCTCCTTCCAAATAAGAAGCCTAGACAAATGTACCCCTCTCCGTGCATTACCTGAACACAGATGCAGCAGCAAGCTTAACCATTTTGTCGATTTCAGTTTCAGGCGCCAAAATATAGCAACACATTCAGAGCACTGGTTCTTACTGGCAAGGGCACGAACTCTAGCCCTGATGCTACAAATGGTTTGTCGACATCACCCTCGATTATCTTCCACTCGAGTTGAGCGGCTGGGGCGACTTCATCGCCGTCCTCCGGCTTCTGATTCAGCAAATAGGGGAACCTTGTGGCGATACTGTGAAGGTAACATAGGTGATATTATTATCATGATACATTTGTACTGATGGCTAATCCGTTGTTATTCAGTCCATGACAACTGTAGAAAATATAGGCTGAACCTGTTCATTGTGAACTGGGTGAGGAAAATATGAATCTGCTCAAAGCCATCTGTACCGTTGCTTGGCTGCACGACCCAAACATCATCAAGGCCTAAGACTGCGTCTGCGTGCTCATGAGTGAGAATGATCTGCACTAAAATCATAAGATGGCTCCTAGTCATGCCACCCGCGTTTGTCTGAAAAGAAAAGGGAGGCTCTGTCAAGATCTCACCGAGTCAACGGAAGGAACTCTGTGGTGGACAAACCACCGGAGAACTTGTTCTCTGAAGGTCTTGCCGCAATCGATGAGAATGTACTTGCGTGTTCCGTCGTCATGGCAGTAGTCTATCAAGAGGGAGGTGTTGAGCCTGGAAGCAAAGACAACACTGTTGTCACACATCTGCATAGGCACCCAAAGGTCTACTATACTACTAGCTTTTTTTGGACGCAGTACGCACCTGTAGTTGGGGTTCTGGTCCGGCCGGAGGGAGAGGGCCGTGGAGCAGACGGGGCAGGCCGTCGCCGACGGCTTGATGAGACACCTCGTGTCGGGAAGCGCGGCGGAGCAGCCTGTCCCGAGGAAAATCAGCGACGACGACGGCGATGCGGCCGGCGCAGTGCCGCCGGTTTGTGATGACGCGGCCGCTGGACCGGGCTCCATGGCTCGGTCGTGCGTTCTCGTTTGGTGCGGTCCTTGTTCGGATTTGTGCCTGAGTCTGAGCACAGCAGGTTGTTTATTGGTGGCGGTGACCGGACGGCGGAAACTGGCTGTCTTTCCTACCACTTGTTATTGACCTCGATCGACGATTGTGTTGTGTCATTGTGTGTGCTTTTCTTTGCTTTGAGTATGGTCTTTCTCCACGCACAAGGATGACGCGTTCTCCGAATCAGCCAGCGCAGAGCCTCAGGTCACCGTTCGCTATACACTGCCATACCATATTACAGCAGCAGTACCAAATTTGCGCGACATGATGAGGGCGGCTAAGAAAAATCTAGAACTATTAGGGGGGAAACTAATTAAATGGCGAAAAAATTTAATATTGACAGCTGTGGGATTTGAACCCACGCCCTTTCGGACCAGAGCCTAAATCTGGCGCCTTAGACCACTCGGCCAAACTGTCATTGTGATCTAAAGCACGGTATTAAAAATATATATCCAAGTATGTTAAGTCGCCCAGCCCAGGACCGTCCCAACCCATTGACGACGGGGAAACATCCAGCGTCTAGGAAAAATAATTATAAAATTACGACTATCTTTTCTGTAATACTATAAAGTGAAAGCGGAATCTTACCTAATCAATCAATAATCATTCAATCGTCTCCTTCAAATATATAATTGTTTGAAACGGATGACTATCTATCTATATCTGATAATCATACTCGTTGCGGCATGAGCGGTGCTTGCACGACAGCAATCACTTGGGCACTCGAATCCATCGCGGCTAATCATAGTACGCCAGTAGGTGGTGGCAAACCTGACGTTGAGACGCCATCAAGTCCAGCGTTGTACAGAACCTCTACCTAGTCAAACCAACATTCCTATTGGTTTTTCGTTGTCAATTTTTCTACATCTTCAACTATCCATCATGTCCATCCATTATATACTACTTCCTCCGAAAGAGCGTTATTTCGAAAGAGTATATATAATTACAAACACGATGCTGTGTTACCGATACCAATCACACATCGCGGCTTGCAAAAATTACCTCTAAACCTTGGTCTCCTTGTGCTCAATATATGGCAGCATCTCACGTCCGGTCGTCCCCGTGTTGAGGCGTGATCAGTGAACAAAAGCCAACCGGGTTTCGCTGTGCTATCTAGTAGTGCGCAACATGCCGAACAGGATTGCCGTGCACGCGCGACCACTACACGTGCGCGCGCGCAGCGACGTGAACGGGATCCACGATCGTATGTCGCGATGCTAGAAAAGACTTCTCTGCGAACCCAGCGGCGGAGAGGAGGGCTTTGTGCCGTCGTCGGTTCGCTCGCTGGCCGTGGCGACTGCCACCGGCTGTGGCGAGACAGACGAGCAGCTAAGCATGAAGGCATGATAAAGCGGTGGAGCACGGGGGACGGACAAATAGTCGGTGGATCGACTTGGAAAAAGCGGACGATTTCAGCGTACTATTTCCTTTTCTTCGGGTGCTTTTTCCAGCGGTTTATGAAGTGATCACTCAAGCGAGACACATTCTCTCGCTCCCCCAATTGTGGTAGTACTATGTATGCAACTAGAGTCAATTACAAAACTAATATTATTTACAATCTCATTTCTGAGAATAGTCTTCTTTTCAAGACTTTGTAAATTTGATCGTTGTCGGCGTTCGTTGTGGCCGACGAGTAATTAGTATCGTGGAGTGCGTGTTTTGGTTCGGATGGTTCGCGAGAGGACACAAGGATTTATACTGGTTCGGGCAACGTGCCCTACGTCCAGTTCGATGAGGCTGCTCGTGTTACTCGCGACAGTTTGTAGAAGGGGGGTTACAAACGGGCGAGAGAGGGACGAGCTCCCAAGTCTCTGGTGTTCTACGTGTGGTCCAATGTTCAGCTTGCTCTTACGTCGTTCTCCCGCCTCCCCCTTTTATACTGCAAGGAGGGAGGTGGGCGTACAGAGGGTCGGCGCGAGGGAGTGGGCGACGGCATGGCCGTGCGTCCCGTAGGCCGCGCTGTTGACGCCTCAGACTCCGTGCCGGCCGCTGTGGATGACGTCGCAGACATGACGATGCTTCTCCGGTCGATGGCGCCACAGGAATGGCCGTCAACGAGGGAAGTCTTTTCAGCATGGTGGAGCGTCCTCCGACGAGGGGTTAGAGGAGAGAAGGACCAGTCGCCGTTGCTTCCGTACCTGGTCAGAATGTCAATCGTGGCTGTCCCGTCCCGGTAGAAGGGATGGGCTTTGACGGGGGTCGTTCGCATAGTGACGGCCTTGCCCTCACTGTGCGACGTGGGCGGTTACCGCCCACTTGTACGGGGGGCTTCGGTAGCCACGGGAGTCGTTGAGCTTTTATTACTCAACTACTCAGTGCCAATCGCCTTTGTTGCGGTAGGCGGCGCTCCCGACCCCTGAGGGTCGGGAGGGAGCGATTCGCCCGACCCCTGGGGTCGGGCGAGGCGGGCTCTGGCACGAGCTCCCGACCCCGTCATGGTGAGGGCGGGCGCCTGAGTCGAGCGGTGGATGATCCGACCTCGGTCGAGGGGGTCGGGCGAGGCGGACCCGTCAGTGGACCCGAGCCACTGTACGCGCATCGTGGCATAGAGGTCGGGCGAGACGGAGGTCGCTCACTGCTTTAAACGTAAACCGGTCGGAGGGCCGGTAATACCGGTCATCACCGGTATTGACCTCAACAATCGTCTTTTTTCAAACTAAATCCATCGTTCAGTTTTATTTTTAATCTATTGTTTGACTATCATTTTTTTCAAAAAAATAAAAGAGAAAAATTGGCACTACTCCTCCTCTCTTTCCCCTTGGATCCAATCTTTTCAGCAAGTTTCATAGGTTATGTCTTGTGGAATATCTGGATGTCTGTATATGTCACTCCATCAGCAAAGCAATACTCTCAGATTTATAGCGTCGATGTAGGTTCTGCGTAATTGATAATAGTGCTGAGACATCACTAAATAGTAAACTCTTGTAGCAAAAAGGCGTTTTCATACACTTAATAATATAGCCTTTTTTTCCCCTTAACCTTTGTCATAGTATTATTCAACATCCAGAACCAATGGTCTCATAGTTATATTAGTATTACTTTATCTATATCATAGTATTCATTATTGTAATTATGTTTCTATGTGTCCACATTCATGACATATTTTATGAACCTGAACAAATTGTCCAGGTTCATAGAACCTTACATGCACCTAGTAGATAACTATAATAACAAATAATATAGGATGGAGAGGAATAGTATAATGTACTCTATGTTATCTCGCTCAATTATAGATTAACGAGTAATGTCTCGTCTTTCTATAATTGTAGCATTGAATCATTACAAAACTTCAGCCAAGACAATCATGATTTATATAAAAAATACGCAAATCCTTTGCTATCATCTGTAAGGTACTAAGCTCGATCATATGTGTGTACACATTTTACCTATCAATGTAAACAACATCTTTTTATAGTATAGATCAACCTTTAATTGTATATAGAATCCTCAAATTTAAAACTTCCTGCACAACTCAACCGGATAATTCTTCTTTGTTGTTTTTCCCTTCTTTCTTTCTATTAGCTAGGCATGCACAACCCACTTCTAATTCAGCTGAACTCCCGTTTCGTAGTCAGTCCCACGGTCAATTGAGTGTCCTGTTCTATCCAAAAGCGCCAGCAAGCTGACGAATTTGATTTCTGAATCTGACCGTGCCCGGAATTTGTAACCTGATCCAAATCCAACAAACAACCACGCCCCCGACGGATTCAGCCCTCGGTGCCGAGCCGAGAGGTACTGATTATCCTGATCGGAGCGTGCGTGCGGCGGGCGGGCGGGCGGGCTGGCCTCACACCTCGCCAGTCGCCCCCCCGGTGGGTCGTGCCGCGCCCATAAAAACCAAAAGCCCACGCCGCACGGCCGTTCCTCGCCGCTGCCAGCCAAAGACGACGAGCCCCGCGTGGTCCCGATTCGACCTGCATCTGCATGCGCGCTGTCAGTTGAGCCCCTCGCCGGACCGCGCGGCCGCCCATGGACGACTACCGCCCGCGCCGGTCGCCGGCGGGCGAGCGGTTCATCGGGATGTTCTCGTCACCGTCGCCCTCCTCGTCCCCGACAGAGCCCTCGTTCATCGCCGGAGACGAGTTGCATGAGGACGATTTCCTCTTCTCGTCGCCGGCGGCGCCGCCCGAGGGGCCGGGGAGCCCCGCCCGCGAGGTGCCGCAGGGCCACCTTGGCCTCCTCGCCGCGCTGGCGCTGCATGAGGGGGACAGGAGGCTCCTAGTCCGCGGCGGCGGGGGAGGGGGAGCAGCCGCCGCGGCCGCGTCCAGCGCCGGCACGCTGCTCCGGCGCAAGGCGACCATCGCGGCCGCCGCCGCCTCAGCGGCCTCCGGGGGCGGGAGCGCGACGTCGCCCGCCCAGTCCCCGGCCTCCGCTGCCCGAGTCATCCCGGTCACCGTGAAGCCGAAGGGCATCACTGGGCCTGCACCGCCGTACCACCAGTCAGCGCCCGTGAAGGTGCCCGTCCGGCCGCCTCGGAAGCCGGCAACGGGGCGGTGGGACGAATTCGACGATGATGACGACGATTTTCGATGCGGCGACGTCGCCATGCTGCCCCCGCATGAGATGGTTGCCCGCTCGTCCGCCAGTGGGACCGGGCCCGCCGCGCCGTTCTCCATGCTCGAGGGCGCCGGGCGCACTCTCAAGGGCCGAGACCTGCGGCGGGTGCGCGATGCCGTTCTCCGGCAAACCGGATTCCTCGACTGAATCAGGCAAGGTGAGCTCTGGCTTTTGTTCAGCTCTGCATGCTCAGAGTAATAGAAGGGTTAGTGTAGTATACTGAAATTCTAGTGAGTCCGTTCTGTAGGTCAAAGAGTTAAAGCGACAGGGTAATGGGTAACGTGACATGTTTAGTATGATGCCAATGCAATACAATAGCTTCCAATTTTGTCATTCTCTCATGGAGGTGTTCGCGTGGGTTGTGACAGTAATAAGAATTGATGTCTTGTTCCGGGTCCCTTGGGAGTACTCTGTAGTTCTGGAGTGAATAGAACTTTTAAGAAGATTGATTGGTTGGATGATCATCGAGGCCAATGCTTATTTGTTCCTGGTGAAATATTTCGCTCGTTTAGTTTCTTAGCCTCTTAGTGTATTGCCTTCGTTCAATGTGCAGTCATCCTGTGTTGGTATCTTGTATTTTCAGCCGTGATGTGAATTCTTTGTTGAATCCTCCGACTTCTCAGAGAAATGAAGAATAATTTGGATCACCACTGTGCTCCCAGTAATTCTCATCCTAGAGGTGATAATGCTTTCAAACGGTTATCTAACACTTATGTGATTTTGTGTCATGGCATCAGAAGTTTTGGAAGATATGTAAGAAGTTTCTGCCTAATTCACGCACATGGTTTATGTAATGGCAAGGGTTGGTAGTTTTATTCATTTGCATCTGTAGGATCTGAGCTTCTTTTATTTTGAACATTTCCGTTAGCACATCAATCACTATGCTTCTATTTGAAGCAATTGTTTTTGAAAGAGCACTGGTGTTCACTGTGAAATGGTTGTTGTGTTCAGTTTGAATTACCTAAGAAATCCAATTGTAATTGCTTCAATGATACAGTTTTCTTTCATCGTGGACTTCTGCCTTGCTGTAGCACACCATGCTGACAGATGCCCTGTGTACTATTGTACTGCTAGAAGAATGCATAATCTTTCTTCAGTGCTTTTATATGCATAATCTTTCTTCAGTGCTTGATGACTTTCTGCTTGCACTTGAGCCTTTTTTGGTTTTAATCTTCTACAATGGTACATTTCAGTGCATTTAGGACTGTGGCTGTTGTAGATCCTTTGCATTTCTCCAGAGTTGGTCAAGTTGGATACGATTCCCTGAAAAGTGGTGTGTTCTTTTTATCTAGATTTTGAAGTTACATGCATCATTTTTGGGAAAGCTGTATGGTTTGGGGGTTCCAAAACATGGTGCTTGCAGTAAGAAGTGGGAAAACATGATGATGAGTATATCGAACCACCGGTGTGCTTCACATGATGTTTATCATGAAGCAGGGCCTTTTGATTTCTGTTGGGCAATCGTTATTTTTGCTGTTGGTATTCATAAAACCGAGGGTATGGGAGCCAGGCCTGAATGCCTGATGCTTTATGTCTTATCAAACATGGTTTTCTTTGTGAGACAATTTGGGTTAGGTTTCCACTGTGAATCACTCGGTCCACTTTTAGTGACCCTTTATTGGGAGAGGTGGGGGTTTGCTACCTCTTTTTAGCTAGATTTTGCTTTATTCCTCCTTTATGCTCTTCTTTCTTGTCAATTTCAGATGCCAGTGAAGTGCTTAAGTTGATTGCTGGACCCCCTTCTTATAGCAAGGATTGCATATTGAATCATACTAACCGATGGTACTAGGGGTTGCGTACAAAACACGTATTTCCTGCCTAGTTTCCACATTCATTGAGAGCTAATTGCGTTGCTTCCACATTTGTTTGTAAAGACTCATCCAGCGAATTTAGACAACTTGATTACTAAGTAATGCATACTTTTAACTAGATTTCAATTGAATGATCTTTTTTGCAATGAAATTCACCGACTTGTAACCCAGTTGGCCAATCATAAAAAACTAAAAACAGCTATAAATGTGCAGTGATCTCTTTTTTTTTTTTTTTCTTGAGATGGAATAATAACTTCTCTTTGGTGGGCTGAGTGCTCCGCTCGCTCTGTTGTACCTGAGAGCCACATAGATGGTCCCAGGTCCTGTTGCGCCGAAATAAGATGCCCATGCTGACTGGAGATGCAAAACTAGAACAAAATCTGTTACAAAACTAAGGAAACTGTCATGTGTCCTCCAAGACAGTTAAGATCACTACCGAAACCGCTCTGGGAAAGTCTTAAAAAAAAAAGAAACTGCTCTGGGAAAAAAAATGACCATGCGACGCGAGTCCAGGTGAACGACCGTTGCAACTTGGGCCCTTCTCCCTTTGGAACGCAGGAAATATTTTCTGTTTCCTACGTTTTTTTCTATGAATATGAACTGATATCTGTAAAATTTCTGCCTTTCAAAGGGATCTACGGGCCTTCGATGAGCTAAAAAGTTGTAACGGCCTTTCACGCTGTCGTACCCTTTCTACTGAAAAGCTTAGCTCACTTCGGCCTACAAACGAGGCCCAGTAAAAAACACACCCGGCGAGTTCGCTTCGGGCTTCAGCTGTGCCTCGCGCCCTCGCCTAGTCGCCTTCGCCGCCGCCACCAGGCGGGTTGCTCCCGCCGGCCACGCCGCGGAACCAATTGCCAATTTGCCATCACAGAGAAATGAGGAAAGGAAAAAAAGACATGTAGAAAGTAACTTTGCTTGGCTGCCTCTCAAGTCTGCTGCTCACATGTGACATGGCTGTTCCTCGGTTCCTCCTCGCTGATTCACTCGACTCCTACCAGCACAGGCCGCAGCTCCGCCACCTCCACAGCGCGCCGTGAACCTCCCACCCATTTCCGTGTCCTGCACCGGCGAGGGGCGGACCAGCGCGCCGATGCGTCCGATATGGCTGCCGGAGCCGGAGATGGAGCGGCCGGGCGGGGCCACGCGGGAGATCTTCACCGGCGGCGGAGGTGCGGCGGTGGTGCGCCGCGCAGTCGTAATCGGCAACGGCTGCGCCGGCGCCGAAAACCAGTGCCTCGGCCTCCTCCGTGCCCTCGGCCTCGCCAACCGCTTCACGCTCTACGTGAGACCCCTGGCCTTGGCTTGTCTCCTCGTTCCGTGCCCGTTCCTGACTTCCTGGTAGAATGACTGGTTTGCTTGCTCGTTTGTTATTGATGGTGTCAATGCTGTATGGATAATTTCAGTTGGTAATGACATTTATCTTTCGGATGGTTGTTAGCTACTAGTAGTTAAAAGATTGTTAGTTGGGTTGGAGCAGCTAGTGAAATATTTGTTAGCTAGGCACTAGATAATTATTATCTAGACCATTAACTAGACATGTTCCAAATCTCTAGGGGTAATTGTAGCAGATAATAATGATCCCTAGTTGTTTGGAACACCCCTCTATTTGGTATAATTTGCTGCCTCACTCAGTTTAAGATGTACCCATGATCTATGGATCCATGGTAGTTTTAAAATACTATCGGCTTGACTTGAGATGTTCATCAGTTAAATTTTTGAGTGAAGACCTGGATGTGGATCAAGTTACTGGCCGGTGTTGCTGGCTTGCCACTCGCCTTTGCAGAGTTTTATTTTAAGAAAGAACTAAAATAAAAGGGCTTTATTAAGGCCTGATATCTGATCAGATAAACCACAACATTGTAGTATTAATTACAACAAGAGAGTATAAGTGATTATACTTTCTTGTTGTAATTAATACTACAATGTGTTTTTGGGTACTGTGTTTTGATATGCATGTGCCCACCATAGCTTGCACAGTTACAAAGCGCACATTTCTTGTTTGTTAATGTTTAAAATGGCCATTCATGGCTGCACTGGCTAAAGATTCATAATCATACAATTCAGATTACCATGTGGATGTCCTGTCGCACAGAATTCCCTTTTTGTTCCTTATACATTCACCTAAGAGTTTTGTTATGGTGTTTGGAAGGTACCCTAGGTACCTCCTATTTTGAATTAATCTCAGCCGTTGATATTAAAAAATTAGTACCGGACCCACTAATTTTGGTACCGGTCCACAACTTAAAGTACCTTTTAGTAGGTACCTCCTTGTTTTCAATCGTTAGATATGATCAGATGAAGAGTTGTTATTAATTCCAAGCACCATAACAAATCTCCTCACCTAATGGTAGTTGAAAGAATCTGTTGTAAATCCATCTCATCTCGCAGCGTGTGACCAGGCCAACAGGAGGAATCAATAAGTATCTACGCTTTCTTCCGATTTCCTTCCACAAACTAGTATACCAATCCCTCAGACAGACACTTTTTGATACAAGATCTGCAACAATGGTTCGAGGAAAAAAGTTGGAGCAGTATCCTGACCATAAGGATCGACCATTTGGATTGACTTCTGTATTGGAAGCAGATACAAAGAAGATAGTGTCTATGATCCGTGATTCTTTTGAGAAGTAAGGTTCACAAACTTATCTTTGCCTTACTTTTGAGAAGCAGATACAAGCATGATTTTATCATCGTTTAAATTTTGTCCCAATCCCCTGTCCAAGTATCCCCATGCATTCACTGCTCACTCATGTTAACCTTCTGAAATGACGATCATTTTTCATGACATGCTCATTAAAACACTTGGCTTTACAATTTAGAATTATTGGCATTCCTGTACAAACAACACCCTCCCTGGCATATGTTGAGGTCAGGTAGCAGGAAAATGAAATGTATTGTGAACATATTTTAGCCATTGGGATTGCATTCATTTGCAACATTGGATCTCATGATCATGATATTTTGGTTATGTGTTGCCATTGTAACATGCTTCCAGGAAGAAACTTGGAAGGAAGACTAGTTTTTTATGAATTCTGAGAGGCAACTTCTTAAAAGCTAAAATATAGTTCTCAAATTTTTCAGATCAATTTTACTAGTTTTTCTATGCAAAGTTGTCCAAGACATTTAGTCAGTAAATTCTCTTGAATTACCAGACCCGTCTTTTTCCAACCTCGCTCCACCAAATTCCCTTTGCTTTCAGGGAAGGTCCCACACTGGTTGTTGCTTGTGGTAGAGATACCATATCATATGCAAGTTCCATAAGGTATTTAGCTCCAGATAATGTGTTTGTCATTCAGGTAGAATACCTCGATGAATACCGATTCCCCTTTTTTTCTCGCGAGATTCATATTGCATTATTACTCAAATGGGACTTTGAATTATTGTGCTACTTGACCCGCTGATCTTAGCTTGGTTCCAGTGATATTCTGTATATTCCATTTCAGATACAGCATCCCAGGTTTCACCTTGATAGGTTTGATTTAGTCGTGACTCCCCGTCATGATTACTATGCTTTGACTGCAAGGGGACGGCAGGAAGTTCCATGTCTTATCCAGAGATGGATCACTTCACTCGAACCACCTGGTCCAAATGTGGTATGCTGCTATTTTATTGATACATACAATGTCACATATGGTTTTACATAATGGCTATTTGATTTAAACTCTGAAACTTGCAAGGCCAGGTCCTCACTGCTGGTGCACTACACCAAGCAGATTCTGCTGCATTACGCTTTGCTGCTACTGATTGGCATGCTGAACTTGCTCCTTTGCCAAAGCCCTTAGTAGTAGCAAACATTGGAGGACCAACAAGTAAATCAGACCCCGCCCTCCCCTACACTTCCTGTGTACTTGTTAATGAATTCTTCCATGTGTCTGCATAAGTCAGTTTTTTGTTAGACTTGGTAAGGCAAATAGGGAATACAGCAATTTGTAGTACCAACAGTGGCACCATAAACTATTACAATCATGAAACTACTTATTCAGGAAACACATGATCATGTCACAACTAATGGTCTGGTTATAACTTTACATAGATTCAATTCATACTTTCTATATCATGCTACTTGGAAACCTTATGGTGTCACATCGTAGGTGTTATTCGTTCAATCCATGTAAAGTAACAATTTAAGTGCAGATAGGCGAGATCCTTGCGCACACAGCATTGCATAAAAGCTGGCATATTCCATGTTCAATATTCCCTTCCATGCAAACTCTTGTGATCCACATGCTGGGAGCTCTGGAAACGTTGGAGCAACTCCAAGCTGCTCCTGGGTCACTTGTGCTAGACAGTTAGTTTTGCATAGGGCTTGGTAGCTCTTCAATTGTTTGTGGCGTGCATACATTTTATATTGTGCAAGTATCAGGAGTCAGGAGATACATTCACCTACCCTCTTGTATTATATTCCTCTTCTTACTGAAATGACACAGATCTCCCGTGCACTCAAGGAAATAAAATGAACAGGTTACCTCTTTTCAGTTTTGCCAACTCATGGAAACCAACACCATAAAACCTTTTCGAGCTTCATTTGTTTTAGTCTTTTAATAGATTTTATCTATTTGAGTCCGCATATTGAGCCTTTTCTTTTCAAACTTCATATTATGATATGCAAGTAATTCTAATTCATAGTGGTTTCAACGGTCAGGAAACTGTAAATATGATGTAGACCTTGCTAAGCAGTTGGTAAGCTCACTGCACAATGTTCTAAAGACTTGTGGAAGTGTCAGAATTTCATTTTCTAGGAGAACACCACGAAAGGTAGGATTACTAGGACTTTTGTATTTTTTTTATCAAGTGCTGCCACTTGATTTCTTGTCTATTTACTCCCAGATGTCTGATCTTATATTGAAAGAGTTCAGTACACATCCTAAGATTTATATTTGGGATGGCGAAGGTACATACACAAATACGAACAGTGAAATATCTTGATCATTGTTTGATATGACGTTTTATTGTGTGTGGGGTTCTGCCACTGCAGATCCTAACCCACACTTGGGCCATCTTGCATGGGCTGATGCTTTCATCGTCACAGCAGATTCTGTTAGTATGTTAAGTGAAGCGTGCAGCACTGGGTGAGCTGATATGTTATATTTTGTGTGTTGCTTTTATGATATGCATAACTAAGCTTCCTATTTCATTGCTTTCAGGAAACCTGTTTATGTTATTGGAAGTGAGCACTGTAGGTGGAAATTCTCAGATTTTTACAGCCGTCTACATGAGCGTGGGGCTGTTCGCCCTTTCACTGGATTGGAAGATGTAAGCTTTGCTTAATTGCTGCTCCCTCCATATTTTTCTTATTGTCGCTCTGACAGGAAAGCTAGTTCAAATCTGATTAGCACCTGCTGTCAGGATGCCAACCAAAAAAAAAAAAATCAGAGGTAGTACCATTTACTGTCCTCATCTGCTTTTCTTTTTCTTGGGTGCTTCAACATCATTACTTTGTCCTGGGAAAGATTTGTATCCACCCCACATGCTATCTTTCTACAATCGCACCCATAGTCTTAGTTTTGAAGCTCCTCAATTTGAGTTCATAAACGTAACCATGTTTCTTCATCGTAGATGTCAGATAGCTGGAGCTACCCACCCCTTAATGATGCTGTTGACGTGGTTGCACGGGTTCGTGAGGTGCTTGCACAACGTGGATGGGTGATGGGCTAACATGAAGCGAAACAGAGAATGAAAATATCATTTGGACACCGTAAAAAAAAAAATCATTTTGGCCAGTCCTTTTCAAGTTTGCGTAGTTAACGGGCCTCTTTAATTTTCTTGGTTTTGCAATTTCCTCTTTCAATTTAATCATGTCTTGTTTGCAAGAAAAGGCAAACTGACCGTTTATGATGTGCGTGGAGCACAGCCATTTTGAAGCTCAAGCAGACTTAAATAGTCCTTTTGTGCTTCTTTTGTTATTATGGGCTGTGACTGTGTTGAGTTTATCCTCGAATGCTCTCCTTTTGTGCTACAACTATGTGTAAACCGGCCCGTTCGTGACATCTGACATGGTAAAGTATGGAGGCCACGTTATCGATCCTACTTTGTCGAAGGTTAATAGCTATAGCTTGGTTGTTGCTCATCTTTATTTGATGCGCTGATATCTTGGAATCACTTGCGTGTCTGCACTTTCTGGGTTCTTAATGTACCGCACGTTTATTTTGATGGCTGCTGGAACAGTTGAACTTATTTTTTATCGATCCAATCATCCAGTGGCTTGGTCTGTTATTACTCCCTCCGGTTTTTAAATACAGCCACAATTGATTTTGACCATTGTCTTATTAAAAAAGTATGGAAAATGTTATATGTTTTGTTATGATTTAATTTATTATTTTATTATTAAATATTTTTAAAATATAATTTTTTATTTGATATATTTGAATAAATTTTTTAAATAAGACGAATGGTCAAAGTTATTGTTCAAAGTAACCGTGACTATATTTAAAAAACAAACGGAGTATGTAATATGCCTCGTCTTTGTGCTCATTTCAGATCACGATTGAAATATAAACAACAGTTAAGTTCTGTGTCTGCTTAATCTTCTGCAGGTGAAACTGCCAGTCTTGCGATGCAGCTAATGCGTACTGTATCCTTGTAACAGTGAAGATAATTGTGATCTAGGGAGTATGGTACTGCATGTAATTGCGAATGCGTGCATGTATAACATGTAAAGGATCCTGATGACTTGTGTGCTGGGTCATTCCTTTCTGTTTGATCAGTGCACAGCACGCAGATTCCCTGGAAAACCGGCCCCACCCTGTGGAGGGATTTTCGCTGTCAGGCAGCGGCGCAGCGCCAAGCCCTGAATGTTGAGTTGAGAAGAACCCAAGAATGGATAGAAGTAAACAGTTTTGGTCATTATATATCTCAGGTCAAATT
This sequence comes from Oropetium thomaeum, assembly GCA_001182835.1. Taxonomy (NCBI): domain Eukaryota; kingdom Viridiplantae; phylum Streptophyta; class Magnoliopsida; order Poales; family Poaceae; genus Oropetium; species Oropetium thomaeum. Next base: position 924,913 of record LFJQ01000006.1, on the reverse strand, counting down.
TTGAGATTAATTTGATTTTCCACTAGACTTTGATTCTAAATTTTAGTCATGCTAGAGGAACCTGGCGCGAACATCAGTAACTTTGGGTATATGTCAAACTTGATTAAATCATAAAAATATGTCATTTCTTTGTGGCTTTGGCATAAATTGTGTTTTAGCATAGTAAAATCCTCGTTTAATTTCGAACAAAACATTATGTGATGTTTAAACTAAATTGTCATATCAAAACAACGATTCTAATTCAAAATAAATTAAAGTACCAACAATAAAAATTTAAGAATGGAGAGCGTTAATAACAACAGGATGATAATTGTTAGAGCCACGTTTAACCCTCTGATAGTATCAACATATCCAAACCTATTCGTGGTCTGGTGATTCTATAACACATTAATTACTATTAAATTCTATTCCACTTAAATGGTACTTTTCTTAAAAAGTTAATTATATTAATATTCTTTTCAATACACTCTGGACAGTTGTAGGGCTCGGATCATAATCAGGCCCGATCTGAACCGTCCGACACAACCCAGCCCAGGCCCTGGGTAGTCCTAATAGCAGGACTCACTCATCACATCCGTCGTCCTCTTCTTGGCCAGCGCCGCCGAACCCGCCACCAGCTTCCTTCCATAACCGAAGCACGCCAGCCTTCCCGACGGAGCTCTCATCCGGCTACAGCTATCGCCTCGCTCCTCCTCCTCCTCCTCCATCATCCCCTCAACACTTCTATCGGATTGGTGGTGGACTGGAGATCGACCCAGACCCGGGACTCTTTTCGTTGGTAAGGAACCCTAGTTTGCTCGAATGGATTTCTCGTCGTCGGCGCGCACAAGATCGGGCAATCTCAGCTAACGCGTAGGAATTGGAAATCGAAGGTGCGGGTGCTGTCGATTTGCTAGAGAGATTGGGGGTTCAGCTTCAACCCCCATGCCCGACGCTGAGTACGACCCTGGCGGGTGATGACGAGGATCTTTGTGCAGCGCGGGGCCGCCGGCTCCTCGTCCAGCTCCAGCCGCTCGGGTCCGCAGCAAGTGCAGCAGCAACAACTGCAGCCGGCACCAACTGCCCGGGAAGAGGAACTGCCGTTGCAGGCCCAGCCGCAGCCACCGGAGCTATTGCCATTAGATGATGCTATTGAGCATGTACATGAGGGCAGCGAGAGTATTAGCAGCAGCAGTAAGACTTTGAGGCCTGATGACCCCATTTCTGAGAGCTCGAGCTCCGCAGAGGAGAGGTCTGGAAGAGAGAAGCCTCCCAAGGATGAGTCTAATGTGATCGATCCCTCTTTCTTGGTGGAGGAACTGACAGGGCTTCATTTCTCAGATCAGTTGGAACATGGAAGTTCAGCTCTGTCAGGCACTGGGTCATCACAGATGGTGGCTGCAGCGCCGCACCCGCCACCTCCGCCTGCCCCTCCACCGAAACCGTCATCTGGAAATAATGGGCTACGAAGAATGGGGTCTGGAAGCTCTAATAGTGTGCGGATTGGATCTTCAAGAAGGCCAGTAGCTTGGCCACCCGTGACAGCCCGAACATCTCCTTCTGGTTCTAGGCCTTCTTCGCCTAGGTCACTCGCTGATGGTGAAGGTTACAATAGCGCAGATGAGCAGGGCCCCTGTTACGCCTCGAGTTATGATGATTTGGTATGATTCTTGTCTGCTTTATATAGGTATTTTAATTCCTACTATATTTACATCAGCATTAATTTTGTCGTCATGTGAACATGATGCTACCATCCTAGTATAGTAAAACTGTATGCTCTTAGGTGACTTTTTTAATGGTGTGTTACTAGATGAATCTGCTTATCACGTGCTTTCTGTGGTGTCAAGTAACAGAAACTTCTTGCTTGACATGATGTTACTTTTATAAAGTAACAAGGCTATCTAGTCTCAGTCAATAAAACCTTGACCTTTTGCTTATATTACCGTACATTTTTTCCTTAATATGCGTAAGTAGCCATCGCAAAATAAATAAATAAATGCGTAAGTAGGTAGAACAATGTATTATCAATCAATTCAGTTTGTTCCTCAGGAAAGGGAGCGCATGTTTGAGCATGAATTAAGGCGTGTGAAAGGGTTGGAGATCAGAAAAATGGCGGAAGATGGTAACTGTTTATTCAGAGCAGTTGCTGACCAAGTTTATGGAGATGCAGAAGCTTATGATATGGCTAGGCAGATGTGTGTTGATTATATGGTAAGTTGCATCTTTGTGTCCGTGTTATATCTTTTGATTTTTTATTTTCTATGAGCATCTATATCATAAGATTGATATCAAAATTTAAATAAACCATATATCCAAGAATAATTATTTACTAACTCAATTCTGAAGTCCTAACTTAATATGTTATTAAGTATGTTAGTAATGGGCAGTCCGGTGCATGTAGCTCCCGCTTGCGCAGGGTCTGGGGAAGGGTCCGACCACTTTGGGTCTTTTGTATGCATTTCACATGTCAGCTTCCTCAATACTATATGTATTCATGGCCATCAAGTTATTAGATTTGTTAGCATTTTACATAATTGTGGACATAATTGTTATGAGCCAAGATATGACAGCCCAATTAGCAATCAGACCGTGTTACAAAAATGATTGATACCTGGTTGTGTTCCAGCCAATATCAAATAATATTTATTGCCTGTCTGGTTAGTTGTTACCGGCTCCCAAATAGGAAGGATACTTGCTGAGGTACCTTCTTGTAACTTGACCCAGAACTGGCATAAAACTTTTTTATGCCCGTTACCAAGCTGGTAACGCCTTACGTGCAATGAGAACAAATAGTCTAAGTTATCTAGGTTCTTAGGTCTGGTGATAAAGCCCATTTTTAGGTATCACCTGTCCATGACTTGATAACTTCCTGTTGACTAAAAACGATATAATGTGTTCCCAGAAAAAAAAAAACACTATCCAATGCCAGGACAAAAGAAAAAAAATGACTTTTGGTTCTTTCTTCTCTTTCATTATTTGGCGTTGGTATTTTATTGGCCGATCAGGGATTTTTCTGTCTTTGAGATCACTCGACATTAAAGCGGGTCTTCTAGACCTTGTAAAAGGAATGGATGGCTCCTCGCTCTTATCTGGCAGTCGAGCTGTTTACGCTTTCTAAACAGAATTAGGTGCGTGATTGAATGAATGGCACTTTCCGATTTTAGAACATCAACAGTAGTTCCTTTTTTTGTTTGTATTATCTCCATCAATCCATTAGCCGTACGGTTGAAAACTTTCATTGTTATGTTGCATTTCTTTTTCAGGAAAGGGAGCGGGATCATTTCTCTCAATTCATAACTGAAGGTTTTACATCATACTGTAAGAGGAAACGGAGGGATAAGGTATTTGGCATATGGTTACCAAATTATTAGTATCCCATGCATTTTAAGTTCACATTCCTTTCCCAGTCACCTAGATTCAATTCGCGTAAACTAAGTAATGTTGTTTTCTATGAGCTCCTGAGTTGTGAAACCATGGTCTGTCAAAGGCTATTGTATATATTCTGATGCTTTCTTGAGCCCTTGCCAAGCATTGCCTCCTATTTGAATCTGTGTTTATGTGCTTCAATATAAATGTTTTGCTCAACTTGTGAAACCTCTCTTTCTAAATAGTATTTCATTGTATATAGTAAGCAGCTGTCTTTTAATACAAACTTGATGAATAGGGCCAAAAAAAAAAAACTGTGAAATATTTTGGTTTTGTTGTCTATTTAATTTGAAAGCATCTGTGCTGATTTGTTGCTTGATGGTTCAAGGTGTATGGCAACAATGTTGAGATCCAGGCATTTGCAGAGATGTATAATCGTCCCATTCACATATATTCATACAGTTCAGGTAAACTTTCCTCAATTGTTATCATTTGTGTTCTATTACAAATTTTGTTTTCTGACATGGTTTGCTGTTGGTGCAGAGCCAATTAACATTTTTCAAGGAAGCTATAGTACAGATGTTCCTCCAATTAGGTTAAGTTACCATCATGGTAATCATTACAATTCAGTGGTTGATCCCCGTAGACAGACAGTCGGGGCAGGCCTTGGATTTAGTTCCCTCAGAGGGGTAAGTGGGTTACTCTGAACCATTTATTTCTCTTGCAGGTTCATAGAGTTACTCGGTTAGCCATTTTTTGGACAACAGATTATGTTCTGTATCAGATTGTGTTCCTTGGTTGAGCTACTGCCAATCATCCCTTTTCTTTTGCAGACAAATAATGTTGACAGGGACCAGGTGAAGGCTGCAATAAAAGCTCAGCAAGATCAGCAAATTGAGAATGTTAGTACTGTTTGTTATTTTCCTCGATCTTGATTGATTATCATCCTAAATTTGTTCACACACCCAACTGGCATATCTTAAAAGGTATCCAACAATCATATGGCTTATGCTTGAGTTGTTGGCACTATCAGGCACTTCTGGCGGAAGGAAGATTCTACTCTGATCTGGAGTTGACAGAGAGGGAAATTGAAAGGATGGTGATGGAGGCCTCACGGGCAGAGTATCTGTCTGAGAAAACACTTAACATCAGGGAGTCATCGACGTCAGGGGAGGCAGAGCCATCTTCATCTGCCGCGAGTAAAGCCAACCTTTCTTGACATTCAAACAATCTACATTCTCCGCCTATTGGGTTACTTGAACTAGCATTTTTTTTTTTTTCAGTTAGTGAGTCATCCCATTCAGCTGCGGCAGCAGATAGAGGGAGCGAGGAGTGCTTTGTACTCCCAGACACCGTGCTGACTCGAAGCATGCAGTTGCTCCTGGCAATGGGCTTCAGCTACATTCAGGTTATGGAAGCCTACAGTATTTTCGGCGAGGATGTGGACTCAATGATCTGTTACCTGGTGGAGACAGGAGGCCCTGGAGCCTCTGCAGGTGGCAGCAACCGTCGCAAAGGAAAGGCTGCTGAGTGATGTGCTCACCTCTTTAGCTTGCGTTGGATCGAATCGTTGGGCATAAGTCATGCGACAATGACAGCCTTGTGAGTTGGAATGTCTATATTCTGTACTTGCTACCGTATGGGTTATAATAAATAAAAAGAACTCGCGAGTCGCGACTATTCAGTGGGACATGGTGCTGCAAATAGATTGAGGTGCTTTGTTATCGCGAGAAAATTGCTGGGGTGATTGGTATTACTATCTGAAAATAGCTGGAATCTCCTTAGATAAGACTAATTCGCTCTCATTTCCTTATGCCAGAATTGGCCACATTTGAACGAATGGACCGATTGTTTCACGGGACCGCCTATACATAGGGCGCCCTATGCATAAGCAACCGTAGGACGGCCCGTTTCCGGCCCCTTAACATGGCCGCGCGCGCGTCGTGAGTAGACACCAGCCATTAAAGAACCGATTCACTGGTGCTAAAAAATAACCGTTTCACTGATTATTTTTCAGTTTCAAAGAAAAATTGTTTCAACATCAATCTAAAATTATTTTGGCTTAAATGAAAAAATATTCCCCGCTTCAACCGAAAAATGTTCCGAGTTCAATAAAAAATATTCTGGCTACAACTGAAAAATGTTTCAGATTCAATCGAAAATATATTGTTCTACTTTCAATAAACAAATATTTCAGCTTCAATCAAAAAATGTTATAGTCTCAATTATTTAAAATTTAATGTTCAAAAATATTTTTTTAAAAAAATTCAAAGTTAGAAACATACATTTATGTTGGAACATTCGTTTTTCACTACTGGAAGAACAACTTTTCATTACTAGAACAATGACTATACTCTACTGAAACATTGATTCTCATGAAAATAATTCAAAGAGATTTAATTTTTTTAAAAAAATAAAAAATATATTTATATAAGATATTGTCGGTGTTCGATATCACCAACGAGTGATTATTTTAGGGGAAGCGCGTTTTGGGCCCGGATGGTTCGCAAATGGACACAAGGGTTTATACTGGTTCGGGCCGAATACCTACGTCCAGTTTTGGTGGCTGCTCGTGTTATTTGCGATTGAGATTACAATGAGGGGGGTTACAAACGGAGGAGGAAGAGAGAGAGTGCTTCCTGCCTCTAAGGGTGCTCGTGAGCGTGGATTGTGTGTCTGTGTCTCGTGAGCCTGTTCGTGTGTCTTGGAGACTTTGTTCGCCCTCGAGAGCTTGTCCCCTTCTTTAATCCTCCTCCCCTTTTATATGGTGGCGTGAGGAGGACCGGTTCTTGAGTCTGACAGTAGCCGTACTCCGGTTAGGCCGAGCTGATGACGTCTTCGGAGTGGTCGCGTTGCTTCTTGTCGACGGAGTGGTTCGAGCTGTCGCTCGATGGAGTCCCGTCCGTATGGAGAAGCGCCACTGTAGGAGCCGGCTTGATGACGCCGTGGTGATGGCCGTCGCTCCGGGGCGTCCTATCGTACGAGACGGTGAGTCTCTGACAGGGGACTGTTGGAGTGACGTCCATCCCGTGGTCGGTGCACGTCGTGCGCATTTACTCTTCCGGGAGCGGTCATCGCCACCGTCCCATCCGGAGTTGGAGCTTATTAACGGCTCAACTGTCCCCGGACATCCGTCCCGTCCGGGGTGGTTGGATCGCCCAGTCTCGTCCGTCCCCGGAGGTCGGGCGAGGCGGAACTTTCGTCCGGCCTCTCGAGGTCGAGGTCGGGCGAGGCGGAACTCCCGTCTCGTCCGACCTCTCGAGGTCGAGGTCGGGCGAGGCGGAACTCTCGTCCGATCTCGAGGTCGGAGTCGGGCGAGGCGGAACCCTCGTCCGACCCCTCGAGGTCGGAGTCGGGCGAGGCGGAACTCTTGTCTGACCTTAGAGATCGGCGCTGCCTGTCCGACTCCCGAACGTCGGGGTCGGCCGAGACGGAGTGACCTCCCTCGTCCTCGGGCCTGGGTGTTATCAAACCGAAGATGGTTTGGCTATACTGCGCGGTTTTATCCTTCCGGGCTAATACGATTAATTAGCCCAGATACCAAACCTCAACAGTAGCCCCCGAGCCTGAGAAGGAGTGAATAACTCGTTCTCAGGCTCTCGGATTGTGATGTTCTGCGATCCCGTGCGGATCTCTTTTTGCGATTCCGCTCTCCGGGTTCTCCGCTCGTCACGGATCCCCGACCGGAGACGCGGTTCGTCTTTAATCGCCTTCCCGCGCGTCTGTTCGCCAGACGGGGAGGTTGAGCCGAGCCGCACTATACCCCGAGGGCCGTAGTGCGACGCTCATCGAGCTGCTAACGGGTAGTTCAAGTGGGGCCCCGGGATCCCTTCGGGGGGATCCCGATGTAGGCCAGCTGGTGGCCGGTCCCAATATTCCCAGTCGCCGACCCATATAGTTCTCGGTTTCATTCGATAGGTTCCGAGGGCTCGTTGCCTCCTTGCGATAGGATACCCATGGGTCGGCGCGAGCCATCATTAGGCTCGACGAACCGGGACTCGAACACGGGTTGCGGTGTCCCCGGCGCCAGAGCGCACCCTGGACGCTAAACGGGGGCATCGTTTTCCGTCCCTTGCTCTGTTCGCGCCATGAGCGGCTGTCGAACCCGTTGCCGGGCCAGCCTTCGAACTCTACGCGCCGTCGGGGCGTGTTTCGGCCCAAATCTGACCGAGCAGTGGCTTAAAGTTGCTGCGCTCTGCGATCCCGTACGGATCTCTCTTTGCGATTCCGTCCTCCGAGTCCTCCGCTCGTCGCAGAGTCCCGTCCGGAGACGCGGTTCGTCTTTATTCGCCTTCCCTCGCGTCTGTTCGCCAGACGGGGAGGTTGAGCCGAGCCGCACTATACCTCGGGGGCCGTAGTGCGACGCTCATCGAGCTGCTAACGTGTAGTTCAAGTGGGGCCCCGGGATCCCTTCGGGGGGATCCCGACGTAGGCCAGCTGGTGGCCGGTCCCAATATTCCCAGTCGCCGACCCATATAGTTCTCGGTTCCATTCGATAGGTTCCGAGGGCTCGTTGCCTCCTTGCGATAGGATACCCATGGGTCGGCGCGAACCATCACTAGGCTCGACGAACCGGGACTCGAACGCGGATTTACGATACCCTTGACGCCCGGGCGCCCAGGCGCTAGGGTATTGGCCGCTAGTGGGCCCATCGTAATCCACCCCTCACTCTAGTTACCCCCTGAGCGGCTGTCGAACCCATCCATCGGGCCAGCCTTTGAACTCGTGGGGCCGTCGGGGCATATTTCAGCCCTTATGGACCATACCTGACTAAGTCGCGAGCCGTGCGGAAACTGAAACGGCGGGCACGACTCAGGCGTCAGGTTAGGTCGGGAGCGTTCGTCGCACCGATCGAGTCGGTCGCAATGACGCCGGTCGAACCGACCGAGGGTGGAACCGTGCACACGAAATATATATGCATATATATGTATCGATTTACTGCGGAGAGGTTCGTACGTACCCGTCGGTTTGACTTCCAGCGGGGCATCTGTCACGCGGATAGAGGCGGCCGTGGGGGCGTCGGTCGAATCAACTGGGGATGCCGTCCCGTCGGTCTGTCGGGGGGTGCACCGGGCGTTCGCCGTCGCCCGGTCGCCCTATGTCAACATCGCCCTCGACTACTTGAGCGAGGGCTTTGCCGCCGGTTATACCGACGCCGAGCTGGACACCATCGAGGTGGAGGCGGCCCCTTTCGCGCGGGAGCTTGCTGCGAGCACGGCGGAAGAAGAGGCAGGAAGCGTGCCCCCTCCTCCCCCGGCAGAATAGGAGTTAGAGTAGTTTTTTGTTTCGTACTTAGGACGGCCGAGGCCAAAAGTGCCCGGCCCTTTTGTAAATCAGAATGGAATGAACATTTTTCTGACTACGGGAGGTGTTTCTAAGTACTTTTGTGAAGGTGTCGCTTCACAGAGTCGTGAGGTGCTCGACCCCCTTTTTCCTTGTCTTCGATCCTCAGAAGTCTTAGGCCGCGGGTGGCTCCAACGTTCCATCTAGCTGGTGAGCGCCGCTGCCGTAACCTTCGGGGGTCGTAGGCGTTTGCGCATTCCGACCAACTAGACTTCACGTCTTCTTCCACTCGTGACTTTCCCTTCTAAGGTTCGGAGCGCGGGACGAGGGGTCGGGACCCTTGAAGAGGATAGAGTTTCGTTTACCCTTTCCTCGAAATTTTGCAAGCGAAATGGCAAAATTTTAGCAAGTGTCGAGGTGCGCGCGCGAGGCGCACCTTGCAGGTGTAGCCCCCGAGCGGGGTCCGACTCCCGCGTGACGGGGGTCGGGCGCCGCTTAGCAGAAAGGCGAAATTTTAACGAGTGCTCAGGGTGCGCGTACGGTACGCGCACCCTGAGGGTGTAGCCCCCGAGCGGGGTCCGACTCCCGCGTGACGGGGGTCGGGCGCCGCTTAGCAGAAAGGCGAAATTTTAACGAGTGCTCAGGGTGCGCGTACGGTACGCGCACCCTGAGGGTGTAGCCCCCGAGCGGGGTCCGACTCCCGCGTGACGGGGGTCGGGCGCCGCTTATCTCGGTGGCGAGGAACGGTAAGATTACTACGAGTTCTAGGGATAGAAGCGACGTAGCTGTTCGATGTTCCACGCGTTGGCGAGTTCTTGTCCGTCCGCCGTCCGCAACTTGTAGGAGCCGGGTCGGAGAATTTTTGAGACGATGAAGGGCCCTTCCCACGGAGGCGACAGCTTGTGGCGGTCCTTGCTGCTCTGAACACGTCGAAGGACGAGGTCGCCGACGTTGAACGCTCTTTTCCGCACGTAGCGGGAGTGGTAACGTCGCAGCGCCTGCTGGTATTTCGCCGATCGCAGGAGCGCTACGTCACGCGCCTCGTCGAGCTGATCCATGGCGTCTTCGAGGGACGTCTGGTTGCCTTCTTCGTCGTAGGCTCTGATCCTCGGGGCTCCGTAGTCGAGGTCGGTCGGTAGTACGGCTTCGGAGCCGTACACCATGAAGAAGGGGGTGAACCCCGTCGCCCGACTCGGGGATGTCCGCAAACTCCACAGAACAGCAGGGAGCTCGGCTGCCCATCGTCCGCTGAACTGTTTCAGCCGGTTGTAGATACGTGGCTTCAAGCCTTGAAGGATCAGGCCATTGGCGCGCTCGACCTGCCCGTTCGTTCGGGGGTGCGCCACGGCCGCCCAATCTACTCGGATATGGTAGTCGTCACAGAACTTAAGGAATCGCTTCCCTGTGAACTGCGTACCGTTATCCGTGATGATGGAGTTTGGGACCCCGAAGCGGTGGATTACGTCGAGGAAGAACTCGACTGCCTCTTCTGGTCGGATTCTAGTGATCGGCCGGGCCTCAACCCACTTGGTGAACTTGTCGACAGCTACCAAGAGGTGGGTGTAGCCCCCGGGTGCCTTCTTGAGTGGTCCGACCAGGTCCAATCCGTCCTTCAGATGATCGTTGCTGGTTCTTCTTCTTCTTGCGGGAGCGGTTGGAGGGGCCTTCGCAGGCGTTGTCCCCCTGTTTCCCCTTCGCATCGGGGCGGTTGAAGATCGCGTCCACGGCTTCCTCGCCGGATGCGTGGCTGGTTGCGATATCCAGGAGTTCCTTGGCCGTTCGAGGACTCTTGCGTCCTAGCTTGTGAACTAGGGTGCGGCAAGTGGTCCCGGACAGGAACGCCCCGATGACGTCGGCGTCGCCGATGTCCGGCAGCTCGTTGCATTGCCGGGAGAAGCGTCGGACGTACTCCCGGAGGGTTTCTCCCGGTTTCTGTCGACAGTTCTTCAAATCCCAGGGATTACCCGGGCGCGCGTAGGTCCCTTGGAAGTTACCCATGAAGATTTCCCTCAAGTCGGACCAACTCGAGATCCGATCGGCGGGGAGGTGCTCGAGCCACGTTCTGGCCGAATCGGCCAGGTAGAGTGGCAAGTTGCGGATGATGAATCGATCATCATCCGCTCCTCCAGCTCGGCAGGCGAGCCGGTAGTCTTCGAGCCAGAGGCTCGGGTTCGTCTCCCCCGCATATTTCGGCACGTTGGTCGGCGGCCGAAAACGTTGGGGAAAAGGGGCGTTCCGGATGTGGGAACTGAAAGCCCGAGGGCCTGGAGCATCCGGGCTCGGACTCCTGTCTTCGTCATCATCGTAACGTCCTCCTCGGCGCGGATGGCGTCCTCGGCCCACCTCGGGAGCGCGTTCCGGCTGTCGCCGTCGCGCTTCCAGGGTAGCACGGGCATCGCGGTTTGCACCGAGACGTCCACGGACGCAGGCTTTCGAGGCCTCGTCCGTCCCCGGGTGTGTCTGCTGTATAGACGCATTCGGAGTATGCGGTTTACGCGCTCGCGATTGCGAGCTCTCCGCTTGTTGTGCCGCTGCTCGTTGCAGCAGCACCTCAACTTCACGTTGAGTGCGTCGGGCTTCGGGAGTGATGGGTTCGGGGAGCTCCCGAAGCAACGCCGCTGCTGTAGCGAGGTTTTGGCTTGCCCGCGTGAAGTGTGGGGGGCCGTCGCCCTCCTCCATGATGCGCTGTCGTACATTGCGCGCCATGGAGCGGGCACGTCCACCGGGCTCGGCGCGAGCGAGCTCTCGGTCGATCTCCACCTTCTCCTGTTCCAGCTGCCGTTTCGCCTCGCGGAGTTCCTCCCGACGCGCTTCTAACCGGTCAGGCTGTATGTCGCGGGGAGGAGTTCCAGTGACCGGTGGCAGCTGGGTGAGAGGGAGAGTGTCCCCCGTACCAAGCGGGTCCTCGGTGTGTGCCATGAGGCATTCGCGCGAGGGGTCGTTGCTCCCCTTGCTGTGTTCCGGGTCGAAATCTCTGTTCGCCTCGTCGAGGAGGTCGAAAAAGGATTCCGACGCGTACCCGGCCATCCCGACAAACTCGATGTTTGCGGGCTCCAGGTCACGGTACTGGACCGTGCGATGAGTCGTGGCCTCATCGATCGCGTCGCCCGCCAGGGCAGGTGACGAATGGTGTGGGGCAGAGGAGTGGATTGGTGAAGCTGAGACAGCCGTTAGCACCAAGCCATCCTCCTGGGCGACGAAACTAAGACTTCCGAAACGCACAAGTGCGCCAGAAGCCCATCCGCTTACGTGGTTGGCCATCCGAACCAGTGGGATGATCGTCGAAAACGCGCTAATGCCCCTACCTGGCGCGCCAACTGTCGGTGTTCGATATCACCAACGAGTGATTATTTTAGGGGAAGCACGTTTTGGGCCCGGATGGTTCGCAAATGGACACAAGGGTTTATACTGGTTCGGGCCGAATACCCTACGTCCAGTTTTGGTGGCTGCTCGTGTTATTTGCGACTGAGATTACAATGAGGGGGGTTAGAAACGGAGGAGGAAGAGAGAGAGTGCTTCCTGCCTCTAAGGGTGCTCGTGAGCGTGGATTGTGTGTCTGTGTCTCGTGAGCCTGTTCGTGTGTCTTGGAGACTTTGTTCGCCCCCGAGAGCTTGTCCCCTTCTTTAATCCTCCTCCCCTTTTATATGGTGGCGTGAGGAGGACCGGTTCTTGAGTCTGACAGTAGCCGTACTCCGGTTAGGCCAAGCTGATGACGTCTTCGGAGTGGTCGCGTTGCTTCTTGTCGACGGAGTGGTCCGAGCTGTCGCTCGATGGAGTCCCGTCCGTATGGAGAAGCGCCACTGTAGGAGCCGGCTTGATGACGCCGTGGTGATGGCCGTCGCTCCGGGGCGTCCTATCGTACGAGACGGTGAGTCTCTGACAGGGGACTGTTGGAGTGACGTCCATCCCGTGGTCGGTGCACGTCGTGCGCATTTACTCTTCCGGGAGCGGTCATCGTCACCGTCCCATCCGGAGTTGGAGCTTATTAACGGCTCAACTGTCCCCGGACATCCGTCCCGTCCGGGGTGGTTGGATCGTCCAGTCTCGTCCGTCCCCGGAGGTCGGGCGAGGCGGAACTTTCGTCCGGCCTCTCGAGGTCGAGGTCGGGCGAGGCGGAACTCCCGTCTCGTCCGACCTCTCGAGGTCGAGGTCGGGCGAGGCGGAACTCTCGTCCGATCGGGGTCGGGCGAGGCGAAACTCTTGTCTGACCTTAGAGATCGGCGCTGCCTGTCCGACTCCCGAACGTCGGGGTCGGCCGAGACGGAGTGACCTCCCTCGTCCTCGGGCCTGGGTGTTATCAAACCGAAGATGGTTTGGCTATACTGCGTGGTTTTATCCTTCCGGGCTAATACGATTAATTAGCCCAGATACCAAACCTCAACAGATATTATTTTGTTTCTTTAATTCTGAAGAGTATAATAATTCAAACGGATTTAAAAATGAACTTACGGTTTGAAAAGAAAATCAATTTGAAGTGAGAAAGCACATTCTCTACTTGTAGTCGTCACATCATTCGCTCACGTCAGGCCACCCCATCGCGTCAGCCCAATCCATCTCCGCCCCAGCCCACCACTACACTCGCACCTCTCCCGCAGCCTACCAGGTACACTTGCTACCGTCTTACGACCGCACTAATCTCAAAGCGCCCTACGCCGAAGCTAGGCGTAGGGCGCGCTACATATAGGAAGTGCGTTGTTTCACGGCCCTCGCTGTCAACCCAACATAAAGCCCAACTGGGATACAGCCCACGCAGATGTGGTCCATCCGAATACTTGCCACGCGCTCAAACGTGGTGGTGCCTGGAGATCCGGACCCGAATCCGCCTCGCGTGCGCGAGACTAGCATGCCTCTCGCGCATCCCTTCTATGTTCCATCCCATCACGCTGGCCCACCACAATTGTGAGAACAGGACTGTTTGCTACCCCCGTCAATAATTTTGCTTAGAAACAATGTTTGTTCAAAAATAAATGTTCAAAATAGATCAAATAAAAAATATTTGGAACAATAATTATTTTAGTATTGAACAAATTAAAAAGTTACTAAAACATTATTTCTATTAATATGGAACAAATGAAGATAATAGTTGAAATAATGTTGTTAGCTAGAGCAATGTTTTCAACCATGAAACAAGTGAAGACACTTATTGGAACAATATTGTTCAAATAGGAAACAAATAAAAATAATAGTTAGAACAATATTTATTCAAACATGAAATAATTTAAGACATTGTTAAAACAATGTTATTAAATATGGAATAAATGAGAACAATAGTTGAAACGATGTTGTTAGCTGGAACGATGTTATTTAAGTATAAAACAAGTAAAAGACACTAGCTGAAACAATATTGTTAAAGCACGGAACAAATAAAAACAATAGTCGGAACAATGTCTATTCAAACATGAAATAATTGTAGATATTGTTGAAACAAAATTTATTAAATACAGAATAAATGGCTTTTATAATATTTACTTTTTAAAAATAATTATTTCATGTATAGTAAAAGATTCATAGTGCATAACTATGTTGCATATGCAGCACGTTAATAATAAGTTTAAAGGAAAACAAAGACGATATATGAAAGTTTATTGGTAGAGAGAGAAGAAAAATAAAGGCTGGTGGGCCACTATTAATGCTGCCACAGCGAAGGAGCAGCCGCGAGCCATGCCGTGCGCGAGAGGAGGCTAGCCGTCGCGTACGCGAGGGCGATGCGCAGCGTGGAGATCCGTGGTGCCTATGCGCAGGAGTCGTCCGCTGCCCTTGTGTCCTCTACCTGAACTTGAGCGGCGCTCTCTGCTTCTGCTCCAAGGCGCAACCATGGCCATGGCGGCGCTGCGCGAGGCTTCACGCTGCCTGGGCCTGGCTTCACAGAGAAGCGCCACGCCCGCGCGCCCTCTGCTCCTCGCGCACTCGCGGAGTATCACCCACAGCCTCTTCATCGGTGGTCAGTTATTTGTCTCTTCCCCTCTTCGCCCGCGTCCCCCCTTGCGTCTGAGACGGTCCTATTACCTGTTCCTTCTCACGCATTTCGCGGCTAGAGGAAGTCACGAAGCGCATCAGCTTTGAGGCCGACGGAAAGCCCGTGTAGGTAGTGCGCTTTGATAGCTTGATTTGCGTTGTGCAACTGTATTATTGCACAAGAAATGCTGGGGTCTTTGCTAATACGAATCACATTTAGGTGTCAAACTGTCAATGGATGCTCGGGTTATTTTTGCTGTTGGTATGGCTTTTTCTCAAAGTAGTATATCTCTAGAAAACCATTGTTGTCGGTGTATATTATGTAGTAATATTTTCCTTGTTCAGTTGTGTTTATATTTCGTTTGAAGAATTGAATGAATACCTGGAGGACATATTCAATTCATTCTCTATGTAATAGAAATTTTGCAATACGTCACTAATCAATCGAATCGAAGCACAGGATCCAACTGACAGCTTATTATATACTCCCTCTGTTTTAAATTAGATTTCGTTTTGGACAACGCCACGGTCTTCCAAATGTAACTTTAACTTCCATTTTCTATGAAAATATTTATTAAAAAATGATGCATGTATACTTTTCTTAAAGTACTTTTCAAGACAAATATAATCATACAATTTTTATATTTTTAATCTTAATAAATTAAAAGTCATGATTTATATTTTTAATGTTTGACTAAAACCATGTCAAAACGAACTCTATTTTCAAACGGAGGGAGTATGTCAGGACAAGACTTTTTGTCCCTAGATATTCCAGCTGTGATTGTTATTTCGCTAATCCATAAAATGCTTTATATTGAATGATGCCAGGGCATATTATTCGAAATAGGAATATTTATGAGAAGCACCTCAGCTCAATCTGAGTGCTTATTGAGGATTAAAGCCCAAACATCATACATTGTGCACATTTCAGAATAGCTGGGACTGTGAGAAACTTTTGTGCCATGTTCCTTAGGGTTTGTTTGGAAGACTGGTATTAACCCTATTGCACTTGTACATTACAGCTTAAAATTTTTCCAACAAACGCTGGAAGCTTGTGCTCCAATGACCAGTATCTCAAAGAAAAATACACTCAGTTTGGGTGAACTGGCCATAGAATAAAATCATCTCGCAGGATGATAATTTGTTTATAATGAATGCTGGGCTCTGCCCCAGTCTCCATCCTCTATATCCTCACATCCCCTTCTTCCTTTTGAGATCTTCTGCACTGTCTTCTGCTGGTGTGGCCCGCTGCCTGTCTCACTCTCGCCTTCTCAGCTAATCTGACTCCTGCTGTAGTTGTGCTTTGCAGCCGGTGGTGGAAGAGATCCTATCTCAACAACATCCTCGTTGCCTTGTCTCTACCCGACTTCATTCTGATTTGATGGTCTAGCATGAAATTTGGTACTCCTACTTGAGATCTTAAACAATTTTAGGTCCAATCCTTTTTTATCTCTGATTTGAGCTCTGACCAAATCTGTGTCTTCTGAATTTGTTGTTTTCAATTGGATCTCTAATGCTGATGCTGTCGTTCCAAATTCTAATCTGATGCCCAAAAACTGAGAAGGCTGGTTTGAACTAAAATTTAGCTGAAATGTCTCTTGCTTCCCTGCAATCGAGGCGCAATCATTGTCTCGAGTTCCTACATGTTGACAAACTCATGTAGGACGACGGTTGTTTCTTTGTGTTCAGCTAGACAATGCTTTCCATCATTGTAAGGAGACAACTGTTTACATGTGAAAATGTTTACAAGGGTTTCATTGTGCACTCACAATACACCTCTAACTTGTCTATATATCCATACACTTACAATGGTTCCTAACAGGACCATAGGAGAAATTGTGCCTTTTTCTGTTCCCTTTTATAATCTTGTCTAAGTCCCTTCTGTCTCTTTCCAGGCCTATCTGATTTTGCAACTGAAGACAGCCTAGCAGAAGCCTTCTCGCGGTACGGCCAAGTATTAGAAGGTCTATCCTTGTCACTTGCAAGAACAAATTTCTCTCAATCCTTGTTCTCCCTGATGTTATTACCTAAGTTGGAGCATCGTGTTTAATTGCAGCAAATATTGTGACCGATAGAGTGACCAACAGACCGAAGGGATTCGGTTTTGTGAAGTTTGCTTTAGAGGAAGATGCCAACAAAGCTAGAGAAGAGATGAATGGCAAGGCAAGATGAGTCCTTAGTTTTGTGTATCTGCTTTCTTATTCCCCTTGGTAAAGAACTCAGAAATGGAAGCTTGTGACAGGTGTTGAACGGTCGGGTTATATTTGTCGACATTGCAAAGGCCAAACAGGAGCGTTCTGCAGATTTCCGTCCCATAGCAAGAGGTCCTCCGAAGCCAATCGGCAACGACTGAATAGTGAACACCTGGTGTGTCCGTACTTCTCTGGTCTGTGCTACATCAGCTCCACTGGACCACTTAGCTGTGGAACGCTTGGATTGTTTGATTTAGGTTTTGAACGAAGGAATAACATGATGGAATTTTGAGTCTTTGAAAGAACGGGACGTGAATAAGTCCTTTTGTTGAAAGTTCGCGAATAAATCTTTTTCACATCCTAAATTCTTGTTACATGGTTGGATCAGATATCGTCCCCCCCCCCCCCCCCCCCCCCCCCCCCCCCTTTCATCGACAGGGGACAGGGATTCTCTGGCTCTCTGCAGTCGTGTATTCGCATTAACCGAGCCACGTGCCAGCCACTGTTAATGCCAATCCATTTGTTTCTGGGCCAAATGCTTTGGTGGTCATTTGTGCTCCTGTAAAAACTCATGTGACGCGTGGAACTCGGGAACAGTATGGAATGGACTATGGAGTAATGGAATGCAAGGGACTCGACGGCAGATACGTATTTCATTCTGCGTTATTCTCATTTGTTTGGTTGAAGGAAAACGATGTACATCAGTACATGGTACTAGTATGATACGTAGACGTACCAGTTTCCTACTGTATCTATCTATCGCCAAGCAAGAAAACGTTACACAGCATTTGTTCACATGATTTGGAGACCCTACGTGGCCGAAAAACCGATCAGGAACGCACACGTCCGACGGGCAGTTGGCCGATCAGCGGAGCGCGACAGCCGCGAGTAGGGCGAGCACGACGACGGCGCTGGCCGCGGAGCAGCAGAGGTCCACGAGCGCCTCGCGCCGCGCCTTGCTCTCCTTCCTCCCCTTCTTCCGCCTGACGAACTCGTGGTACCTCCTCTCGGCCTCCATCTCCTCGGGCTCCGTCTCCCCACCCTTCCTGGGCGCCTCCATCGCGGCGGCGAGGAGGCGCAGCGTGCCCTCGCCGCTGACGGCGGCGCCGTCGGCGTCCTCCACGGCGAGGCTGACCTCGGTGACGCGGCCGTCCATCTCCGCGCACGCGACGGTGGCCTCGAACTTGCACCCGCCCAGCACCACCGCGAACCGCACGAGCGTCTCGCCCGTGTACCAGTGCCGGTCGACGGCGACGGCGCGGCGACTGGACACGTTGACCGCGCGGCCGCGGGCCGGGTCCAGCACCACCCAGCTGAGCCGCAGCTCCGCGGGCGACGGCGCCGCCGCCGCCATCGCTGCCTCGGGCTTCCTCCGCTCGACGGCCTCCACCCGGAACGGCGAGCCGAGGAACCACGGCGACGACACCGCGGGCGTCTCCACCACGCGCGACAGCAGCGGCGCGCCGCCTCCTCCGTAAACGTCGACCGCGGAGACGAGCCGCTCCGGGAGGTCGAGCCCGAGCGCGTCAACCTGGCCTCCGCCGGCGTCTGCGGAGGGGAACGGGGACGCGTCGGCGAAGAGGCGGCGCGGCGGGACGGCGTCGAGGAGGAGGCGGTCGAGCGACCCGAGCGACGGCCACTCCGCGAGGCAGAGCGCGCGCCACGTCTCCGGGTCCGCGGCCAGCGCGCGGAGCCCCGACGTCGCGCAGCTGGCCGCGGCCAGGGACCGCCCGTCCAGGCGCCGCAGCGCGCTGGCCAGCACGTCGGCGTGCAGGTCCTCGATCGTGGTCGCGGCGACCATCTCGCACTCACTCTGTCAGTCAGGCGCCCGGTCTCTCGCACTCTGTTCTCGGCTTCTCGCAGGAGTGCAGTACAGTAAACCAAACTCTTTTGGATTTCCGCGGCCGGACTCTGCTGATAAGAAAAGAAACATAAGTATAATGCTCTTAGCCGCGCGGGGTTTTATACTACAAGGATCCAATCCAAGGCGCATAAAAGCCAGGGGTACTGTGACGGACGACTGCTGTAGTAGATGGAGAGAGGGAGGGAGGTTTCGGTCAAAGCAGCCTGTACTATGGCGCGCATTACTGCCCCTGGGCGCCTATGTTTCCCCGATTCCGCGCGCCGAGAACGACGTGTCCCGGCAGCTTAAATTCCCTCCTCCCTCCGTTCCACAATCCTGTGCTCTGCCTGCGCGCAATTGATCGCCGGTGGGGCTGCACGCTGCTGCAGCCTGCAGGCAGGCAGGAGCGCAGCCGTGGCGTCGGACGGGAGAGCGGTCGGTGCGCGTTCCGGGGGACACGGGTGGCCTCGCTGGCGCCGTGGCCGTGTGTTGGATGGACGCGTGGTTCGCCGACTCCGTACAGCCGTGCGTGCCGTGCCAGTGCCTGTTTCCTGCCCACGGGCTGCTGCCGCCTGCCGCCTGCCGGAGGAGGAGCGGTGGCGTTGGGGGCCTTGGTGACGAGCCGTGACCGTGAGCCATTCTTCTGTGGCCTCGCCGGCACGAACGCTACACGAGCCCATCAGAATCGGATCGGACGGAGGGCGTGCGTGTAGGTATTAGCAGTAATTGCGTTAGTAGGATATCGTTTTCGTGAAAGGGCTGCGGCCGCGGCTGCGATCGTCATCGGTACCGCTGACGGAGAAGAAAGGCGAGGCTCGCGTCGTGTCGTCGCGATTAGAGGCGCACGAATCTTCTTCACGTCTTTGTGTTGCTTGCTAATCACTAGTTTAGCTGTACTAGTAGTGGTACGAGCGTGCTGCGCTTTCCGGTTAGGTCGGAGATTTTCCCGTCAAAAAGGGCGGATTGATGATGCCGCGCCACCACCACCACACCAGCCACCACAATCTATTCTCGACGCCGACGTGCCTGCACCCTCCCGCGCCCACGTGATGAATCTGGTGATGATGTTGGGGACCTGTCTGGGTCCGTCCTCTCCTCTGCTACCCCCGATCCCTGTTTGGTTTCGTGGAGAAGATCGGGTTCCAACAAGCGCGATAGAATGGTTACAGTAATAAAACGAATTTATTTTACTATTATATCTTCCGTTTTTAAGGGAAATGGTCAGCACATGGGAAGCGTGTTTTTTACTGAACTTCATCAGATCTGATCACGAGCGATCTTAAATTGTGCTCCGTTTCCTGGTCTTGAAGAGCCGGTGCGGTCGGAGCATGGCAACAAGTGAAGAGAACACCCATCTCTGTCAGGATCGTCTGACCAACAGAAGATTAAACTCGTCCATCATTGGCTAACATGTTTGACAATAAAGGACAAGTTTCTTCGTACAGTGTGTTTAGTTCAGGAGTCCGCGAAAACCGGAATGGGCTCTCTGAGAGCATCCTTATCTAGGTGTTGCATGCAGTACTGTGCTGCTTTCATTATGGTTTCTTAATCTCCAGGCCGAAGATCATGGGCTCTCTGATACCGGCACCGGCATCAGGCTTTGGGGCCCGGTTTCTTCTAGAACAGATTAGAAGTATTTCATCACGGATACACTGTACTCATGACACGTTCGCTATGTGTACGGATATGCATCTACTACTACGTAGTACTACTACTATTACTGCACATGTATGTACACTGTAACACAATATTTACCAAGCCGCCAGTGACTTTGATGCAGGGCCGCGCTGACTAGTGAGTGAATCGATGGCAATACAACCGCACAGAACGGAGAACGTTGTGTCCGTGTCCATCTTGATTTGGCTTTTCGATCACGCGGGTGCTATGGAGGCTTATTGGTGGTGTTTGCTGTGTTGTAGTTACTAGTATCTCTGAACCCTCAATTTTATGCGCAAGTTTTCGTTGTTTCATGTAAATCATGTTTGCAATTCAGCGGGGATCAGTAACTTCTAGCTACACATGATCATCAATTCTCAATGCATACTCGCTCCATGTTTCTTGGGGCGCCTGCAACAGCAAGCCATTTCCAATCTTCTCAGGTTCTCCCCCACTGCAACTGAACAAAAACTGCCGCCTATTACGGCTCGTACATCCACATCCACCTCTAGCTTGTAGGTCGTGGAGCCACGATGGTTGTCTTGGGCTCATCAAGAGTTTCCTGCACCCGTCAATGCGTCCCCTGCTTATTAGTCGCCTCTATGCTTTGTTTTCTCAATGCGTCCCCTGCTGATTAGTCGCCTCTATGCTTTGTTTTGTTCAGTGAACCGACGTACCACCTAGCCGACGAGTTAAAGAGAACTGAGAGCGAGAGCTTTGACGCCTACGCCTAACTCTTTTGTCACCGTCTTTCCGTTTCTTTTTCTGCCTCTCAAGAACTGCATGTTCATCGTCCCCATCTTCGACTCCATACTACTCAATATAGCTGTGTAGGTCCGACATTGTTCACTGTTCCTCGTGGACTTAATTCGGACCGAGTTCGACGAGAGGCTGTATCTGGGCTTATCCTGTAAGACAGAAACTCAACTTGGACGACACTAACATTCCAGAGTAAACAAACTCAAGTCGTAATCGTCCGACTACAAAAGGACATTCAGCGGAATTTAATTAGATGGAAAATGACATTGGCTCATAAGTGCGTTGCAGCTGTTTGTTTCAACGCAGACGCAGCTTCCGTGAGTTCTGTTCTTCTGCAGTTCGTCGCGCATGTGTGCTGATTTGGTCCGTGGTTTGCTCTCACTGAGTGAAGAAGAGCAGTGCGCAGGCAGCGGACATTAACAAATAAAAGAAGACTTCTCATAAAATAAATAGGTGTGTTACTTTGTGAGTGGCCTTGCCCCTTGGTTGCGGTTCCTGAAAAATATAAAAATTCATCAAACAGTTACGAGCATAGTGCGCTCAAGAAGTCACTGGTTGAGTGTCCATAGGCTGCATCAGAGTTTCAGTTGAACTCTTCCACCTCTATATTAGACAACGATTAAGCTTACAAGTCCATGGTTATTACATTTTGACCTATGGGCATTGAAATTTGTAGATACATTATCTCGCATCTACGAGATTACCGAAACCTAATAGTCATTGACAGTGCGGGATCAATTAGGCAAGAAAAACATCATAGTACTCCAACATTGGCTCATTCTCCTTTTCTCTTTTTTGTCCTACTCTCACTTCCTGTGTTGACTTCTATCTCATCAACTCTCCTTTTTGTCCTACTCTCACTTTCTGTTTTGGCTTCTAGCTGCTCAAATTGTTATGCCCTGGTCTTCCATTGATACACTAAGTAACTAGTAATGGAAGCTAGTCTAGTTTTCTTATAATACATTTTTTTTCAAACTTTCTTTATCCTATTGTCTTTTATGCTTTTTTATCATTTCCTGAATTAATCCTCTCATGTAGTCCGTTTTCATATTATATTAATTTAGTAGTGTATTTCCATTTGACAATAAAAGATCGATCTCACTAGCGACTTCAGGACGCATATAAAATGACGGTTTGATGATGTCATCTATAATGGGTGGGGTTAGAGTTGTAAAAAGCTTACATAATAGACAATAATTCAATTTTCTAAAATAAAATAGAGGTAGAGTTGGGAAATAGTAACCATAGTAAATTATTCCAAATATAAATGAACTCTAGGAATTCTACCTCCGTTAATTTCAATTACATAATGAAGTAATCTCATGGACTAATACTGAGACTTAGAGATGAAATATAGGGGAAGATGAGGCTATGGAAGCTCATCCAACAAAGACAAGTTGGATAAACATAATCTTAAGTGCTCCCTCTGGGATGGAAATACAGGTCATTTTAGCCTCTTGAACGAAAGCTGCAAATTCAGTTTGTTCTAGTTCTAGCTACTAAAGTCTGTATCACCTCCGTTCCTGAGGCAAAACTCTGCGTCAGGGTGGAATCCGAGACAGCTCTGCATGTAAAACTAGAATAAGAAAGAAATCGAAGCTACAACCACATGCACGCGACCGCCGACCCGCCTCGACAACCAGCAGACCAAGCCAGCATTCATACATAATACAGACACCTAATGCTAAATAATAAGTATGACCTTGGTCTGTGAATGCTGTTCGAAACGAGCTTTATTTCCAGCCCGACCAGGGACTGTCTATCTAGCACCCCGAGTGCCGGTTAACTAAATAGCACTCGTGCCATTAAGTTATGGGCCTTAAAGGCCCGTTATCAATTAAAATGTTGAAACAATATATTATAAATGTTGAATATACTAAAAAATGTTGAACGGTTGTTGAATAAGATTTCACAGGTGTCAAAATAGATTATTGAAACAAGTTATTTGAAATGTTGAAAAATCTGTTCACAAGAAAAAGAAATGTGAAAAAACGATTGTTGAAACAGTTTATAATAAATGTTGAAACAGTATATTACGAACGTTGAAACAGTACATACAAATTGTTGAACCATTAAATTTAAATGCTAATTTCTTTTTAAAAGTATTCATACTATTTTCACAGGTACAACAAATTGTTGATATAGTTTATTTAAAATGCTGAAGCAGTTTATCACAAAAGTTGAAACAGTACATAAAACTTATTGAACCAGTAAATTTAAATGTTAAATTTTTTAAAAAATATATGCATAGTATTTTAAAATAGTATTAAGCGTTGTATAAGAAAATATTGAAACCATTTTGTCAAACATGTAGAACAAATGTGTTGATAATGTTGAAATATTACATTTACATTGTTGGCTTTGAAATAAAATTGTATGTCAGATCTCATTTATAGAATTAGTTCAGAGAAATCTCATTTATACTTTTCTCTCAATCTCAAAACGTTAATTTAATTTCAAATTCATTTAAACCATGATATTTCTCTGAACTAATTCTATAAATGAGATTTGACAAATAATTTTTTTCGAAGCCAACAATGTAAATGTAGTAGTACTCAACATTATCTGCACATTTTGTTCAATGTGTTGGATGAATTGTTTCAACATTTTCTAATACACATTTAATAAATCTAAAAATAATATGCATATTTTTAAATTTTTCACATGTGGATTTCATTGTATGGACCGTTTCAATATTTGTGATAAACTATTTCAATATCTAATATAAACTGTTTCAAAAAAGGTTTTATTCGACTAAAGTGTTTCAATAATCCGTTTAATATAGAATCTATAAGTATTGTTTCAGCATTGGTGATAAAACTGTTCCAACAATGGTTTTTAATATTTCGAATAAACTGGTTCAACAATCTGTTCAACACCTGTGAAAATTCGATTCAACAATCATTCAATATATTTAACACATCATTTCAACATTTATAATGTATTGTTTCATCACTTTTCCCGATAATGAGCCTCAACGTACGTAACTTAATGGATCAGAGTGTCAATTAGTTTAGCGGTACTCAGGTGCTAGATAGGGAGTCACATATCTAACATCTTATCCGGACCATATCCCACGTGAAGCACTGCCATAGGCCACTCTCCCGCGATGAATCTGTTCCATCCGCTGGAAGTGATCCACATCAGCCGCGCGCCCACAACAATCCGCGGCGTCTCATCTCATCCTCTGAGTCCGTGCCAGCGCGAGTCCCTGTCGGCTCCGTTGCCGCGCCGCGCTCCACCCACCACAAAACAGGGGGGGACCTAGAGCAGCTACTCTGCGCAGCCAGCACGCCAAATACATACGGACCGCCCCGCGCGCCCTCCAGCAGATCGAGCTGACAGTATAGACATGGCCGCCTCCTCCTCCACCGTCTCCGGCCTCGCCGGCGCCGCGCTCGGCAGCCGGCCGGCCTTCTCCACCAGTACGTGCCCCTTTTCACCAATCTGCACGCGATCGAGCCGCTTATCTGCGGCACTGAACTGACGAAGTAATGGTCGGTCGATCCTTGCAGGCTTCGTGAGGGGCGGCCGGGTGTCGGCGAGGAACCCCCTGATGACGAGGAACCTGGAGAGGAACGGCAGGATCACCTGCAGCAATACGTGAGTAACCACCACACCGGCCGCTAGGATATATACATATACTACGTAGTATACTATTGTGCGATTAATTTCTACTGTATGCTGCTGAACACGGCGTGAAAAAATGGTGGTGACCATTGATCAGGTTTCCCCGCGACTGGCTGCGGCGCGACCTGAGCGTGATCGGGTTCGGGCTCATCGGTTGGGTCGGCCCGTCGAGCCTCCCGGTGATCAACGGCAACAGTCTGACGGGGCTCTTCTTGTCCAGCATCGGCAAGGAGCTCTCCCACTTCCCCTCGCCGCCCGCCGTCGACTCCCAGTTCTGGTGAGATAGCTTCTCCCTTTAATTTCTGCCAAGCATTGCAGCTTAATTACCGTGTCTCTCTGCCTGCTGTGTTCGCAGCGTATCAGCAGTCAGGAACTAACTGTCGCTCGTGTTGCAGGCTGTGGTTGGTGACGTGGCACCTGGGTCTGTTCATCGTGCTCACCTTCGGTCAGATCGGGTTCAAGGGCAGGACCGAGGACTACTTTGAGAAGTGAGAGCTCAGCATCAACTATGCTTGTACACTGTAAAGGGCACTCAAGCTCTGATTCTGTCGTCGCCTACTGATCGATGACGATACTCTCATGAGCACGTTGTTGTATTCTATGCCATGTGCAGCTATGTTTAATTTGATCGGTTAATTTAGCTAGTCGTTCGGCCTGACAAACGAGTACGTACGTTTTCATGCCACAGATTACTGAGGAATGTGAAGTACTATATAACACATACTATATAACACGCCCCATAAACTAAACAAGATCCGGCTAAACTAACTCAACACAGGCGTGAAATTTTGTTTCAACGGTGTACGTCGTGAATGAGGTGTTGCCAAAAGTTTTCAACAAATATGTAACCCGATATAGGATATCATTTGACAGTACCGCACACTTGACGATCAAGACTGCGAACATTGGAATTCACTGTAACGTGACTCATAGTATTTTCTTTTGAACAAGGTGAATGGAATGGACGTTAAAAATCAACGGGTACTGTAAAAAAATTAGAGATAATATACAGTACCTGACCACTTGAACAACAAGGAGGCCCACGCGAAACACTCGAGAGCATATGGGCTTAAACCCTGGGGCGCGCAGTCGCAGACGCCCAAAAGGCCGAAGGAAAGGCAACGCAAAACCAAATGCCACGACCCGCCGCTCGACTCGCCGCCGCTGCCGCATGAGCCCCGCCTCCGGCCGGCCATTCCCTCCGGTCGCCACTATCCTCGGCCGCAGCCTCGCACAGCTCCACGCCCGCATCCTCCGCCTTGGCGTCCACGACCCCTGCGCTCTCCTCTCCAGTTTCGCTGCCGCCTGCGACTCCCTCGCACCCCACTCCGTCGCCGCCCGGCCATCCCCACCTGTCGCCACCCTCCTCGGTCGCTGCCGCACCACGCGCTGCCTCGCGCAGCTGCAGGCCCGTATCATCCGCCTCGGCCTTCACAACCACCACGCCCTACTCGCCCGCTTCGCCGCCGCCTGCGACGCCCTCGCCTGCCCCTTCGTCGCCGCCTCGCTCCTCGCCACGCTTCCTCACTCTCACCCCGCCCCGCTCAGCCTCCGCAATACCGTGCTCGCGTCCCTCGCCCGCCACGCCCCTCTTCACGACGCGCTCGTGGAGTTCAACCTCCTAAGACGCGACGCGGCCCTCGACTCATTCTCATTCCCTTCCCTCCTCGTCGCGTGCGCCCGCGTCCCCTGCCTCCACTGCGGATCCTCTCTGCACGCCGCTTCCATCCGCCTCGGCGTGGATGCTGACCTCTTCGTCCGCACGGCGCTCATCCAGTTCTACGGGAGGTGCGGAGCCGCCAGCATGGCAATGGCGCTTTTTAATTCAATCGCCTTGCCTAGTGAGGTTTCCTGGACCGCCATCATTGTGGCCTACGTCAACAGCGGTGCCATTGCATCTGCAAGGGAGTTGTTCGATGGAATGCCTCGCCGGAACATGGTGCACTGGAATGCTATGGTTGATGGATACGTGAAGTGTGGAGACTTAGACGGTGCAAGGCTGCTGTTTGATGAAATGCCTGTGAAAACTGCCACAGCATACACTTCATTGATAGGGGGGTATGCAAAAGCAGGGAACATAGAAACCGCAAGATCATTGTTTGATGAATTAGAGAACAGGGATGTGTTCTCATGGTCAGCGATGATATCAGGTTATGCACAGAATGGTTACCCTGGAGAGGCTTTGAGGATCTTTTATGAGTTCCGAGAGCAAGGCATACACCCAGATGAGCTTCTTGTTGTCAGTCTCATGTCGGCATGCTCCCAAATAGGTAACATCAGATTAGCAGGACTGGTTGAGGATTACATTTCAAAGTGCTCGATAGATGTGAACAATGTCCATGTGTTGGCTGGTCTGGTAAACATGAACGCAAAATGTGGGAACCTAGAGAGGGCTAATGTCTTGTTTGAGTCTATGCCAGTTCGAGATGTCTTTTCATATTGTTCAATGATGCAAGGTCACTGCCTGCATGGTTCAGCTAACAGGGCTGTTGAGCTTTTCCCTCGGATGCTTTCAGAAGGCCTTTCTCCTGACGATGCCATATTCACTGTTGTTTTGACAGCTTGCAGCCATGCTGGCCTAATAGAAGAAGGCAAGAAGTATTTTAATTTGATGAAGAATGTATACTCGATTGTGCCATCTGGTGAGCACTATGCTTGCCTTGTCAGTCTTCTTGGACGTTGCGGTATGCTAAAAGATGCATATGACCTTATTAAGTCAATGCCTGGGAAACCCCATCCTGGAGCATGGGGTGCACTATTGAATGCATGCAAACTTCATTGTGATATTGAGCTTGGGAAAATTGTGGCGAAGAAGCTCTTTGAGATTGAACCAGAAAATGCTGGAAATTATGTCTGCCTATCAAATATTTATGCTAACACTGACAGGTGGGGAGATGTTTCTGATGTTAGGGCCGAGATGTCTGTAAAGGGGATATCAAAAATTGTAGGTCGTACCCTGGTTCTGCAGTGAAGCATTGTGAACCAGAATTGTATATTTGTTTTGTTTTTTTTTTGTTACTAGGCCCTACTTGAAATATGAGATACAACCTCTGAATGAAGAAGAGAGACCTCTGTGCTTTTTGTTTCTGGATCACAATGATTATGAGAGGAAATCAGACATATTGAAATTAAGATGAATATGATAATTATGTAGCAACAGGCTGTTAGGTTAATAAGTGGCAGGAAACTATCTGAACCGAGTTAAACAGTTTGGTCAAGTGTGAGTGTTCAGCGATTCACTGCTAATGCCATCATTTTCGAGCCGGAGAGAATTCTTTGATTGCTTGGTGAGACTATCCACTGCTACTATTCCTGAAGAAATGATGTCCTTGAGTGGTCCATCCCACCTTTCCTTAGGTTTCCTTTTTTCTTTCTTGTACTGTACATTTTCTTTGTTAGTTTCTTTTTTCTTGTGATTACTCATGAAGTCTGATTTCTAGCAATTAAACTGGTCTTGTTCGTAGGAGTAATTTGTTGCTTACTTAGGATTACCTTAATCTGATGCTTGGATTGGCATCGTCTATTGGTAATTTTACAGCTAATTTTAACACATAATTTTGCACATGAAACACAGAGTTGCTAGTGCAACTTTTCCCATCTGCTATGCTCTTGATTACAGGTTGAGTGGTGTGGAAATCTGGTTTTTATTATATAGACATCTGGATTTCAATCCATTGTTTTTGATCAGTCGGTAATTGCATATTATGAAATTAATTTATACACAATGTTTTTATTACTATGTAGTACATATACAATTTGTTCTGAGCTTGTATTCAGCTTTATGGTGGTACTTATTAGCATTGTTTGGAGAAATAAACATCGTGGTCTTAGTATGTAACTTTGAGCCTGTTAGCATCGATAAATTCTGATTTTACAACTTAACATTTACACATGAACTGGCATATGTTTAAAGATCAGTAATGAAGTTAACTTGTAATTCTGGTTTTAGGTTCAATCTGGCAGTTTTAACAGAACAATATAGAGCTACAGCCTGTGGATACTTTTGATTTCCTTGCGATAATACTTGTGATCTGTCATGACAATTTAGAGTAAAGCCAACACGGTAAGACCGTTTGACTAACTGAATTGTTTATTTCTTGTACATATACATTTGTAGCACATGGTGAAGTTTAACAATAAAATGAATATTGTAACTCTCTGTTATGTGGGCCAAACCTATTGCAAAGAAGTCCAGCATGATGTAACTCTTAAGTTCTTGCTCTATATTCAGGTTCTATTTGTTAAGATTGCACGGTGTTTGTTTTGGTCAGGCCCTCTATAGAGAGTCGTCTTGTGGAGCATCCGTCGAAAGACCTTAGCATATGACACTCCCAAGCTGAAAGGTTATCAAGGAAATATGTTGCAGATTTTTTTTGTAGGTAGGGTTTTTGAGACTTTTTATGTGCTCTGTTGATAAATTATTAATAGATTTCTCTTTTGGGGCTTTCATGCCAAATGTTGTTTGGTCCTGCGTGAATTGAACTTCAAATTTGTTGGGAAAAGAATTTCTTTTTTTCAGGTTATTGTACCAAATTTTGACCTTGGACTGCACTATGTCAAATTCTATCGAGTTCAAGCTGTATTTTCCCTTTATTGAAAGAGCTTTTTCTTTCGTACTTGGGTTTCACATGCCATCTTCTCGTAAGAATTTTTTTTTATTTGCACAGGAATATTAGTGAGTCCATTTCCATGGTTCATTTGCAGCTTGAACTTCATTATGACCAGCATCTAAATGAAATGCACTGCTTCAGAAATTCACTTAGTGCAAGTTTTAGAGCTGTTGAAAATGTATGGGTCACTAAATAATCCTGTGTGTGCTTGCTCTGACTAAAGTTACATTGGCCAAACACAACCGGCACCTGGAATATTGTTTTTATGTTTTTTTTCTCTTGCAGGTACTTTGAAAGACCATGCTGTTTTACAAATATGGTGCACAAGATTAGGACCTTTGAGTTTTGTTATGAAGGTACTTCTATGTTTTTCCCTTCAAGCTAAGTAGAGAAAAGTTGCATTCCATGTCGATCATACTATCTGACACATCTTTTATACCCATCAACTATACATGTCAGGCATATCATCCTGCGATCGACTTGGCAAGAACACAAAAGTGGTCTACCTGCTGTCACAGTTATTCATAGTTCATGCATGCTCTGCCATGTGCTATTGCAAATATCAGTTTTGACCAAGTAGTATCATGAGTTCTGAAATAATTTCAAGTGCATACAAAGTTTGTTACATCATTATTTGTGCTTGATCAACTATCAAGTGTTGTTCCACTAATTATAACGAAGACCCATATTCATGCACACATTTGTTTTTGTTATCTTTCAGAATCAGAACTGATACCATTGGTCTGATAGTTTCACTCCTGAGAAGGGTTTGAAAGATGGCTCTTTGTTAATTAAATGTCTTGCTCGTAGAAGTTAAATCTGTCTAAAGTGCTAATGCTGACGAGCTACTCGTGCTCAGCTTGCTATTGACTTAGTTTGACTTCTGAGCTTATTTTGAATTCTGAGCAAGCCTATCTCGAGCTTGGAGTGGTGGAACTGATCGTACAAGCCTAATTTGATAGATCTGGAATAATGTGGTTATAGGATACATTTAATTCATAATTTTTCTGAAGTATAATATATCCTTCCTAAAATTTTGAGCAGAGGTCATGCTTTTATACAAAGTACTATACTGAAATATAGTTGGCAAGTGTTTAGGCTGGGCTCATTTGAGCTTTTATATAGATAATTTTGTGATGTTTAGCTGTCTAGCTTCCTTGGATTGAACTCCTGCCTGGATCTAAGCTTCAAGATTGCCTTATGACTGAGTTGGATTGTGGAATCCAGACAAACAAACAACCCTCAGATTTTCACAATGCACAATCCAAAAGCTAGATCGTGATATCTAAAACTGAAACAAAGGGGGCCTAGGCAGGCAAGCTCGCTCTGCATGTTATTCTACAGAATTGTACACCCGTGTAATTATTTTATTATTTGAGAGTCCACTAGGTTAGCTGTTATTCATTATTGAGGCTTACATATTATTTTTGTTTTGGTTTGCTGAGTACCTTTGGTTATACTTGTTTGCAGGATTGGTACTGTAGCATGTCACACGCCAGTTAAATTATGGTCTCTGATATTATGGTCTTAAAGAAAGTGATTGGTTCTATATGGAATTATGGATTCAAGTGGTCCACATTTCGTAGTGCCTCTTCTGATGCTTCCATTTGTGGACCAACATATGAGGTACCTATATGAGATTATGTGGTCCATCATCATCTGCACAATGTCGGGGGCCGTAGTAGTTTTGGGCTTTGTAAGGCTATGTTAATCGTTTTAGTTAAAGATACATCAGATATGATACATGTGCATAGACCACTATATTTAAAAAACGGAGGTAGTAAATGTGTAATTCACTGGCTTTGTGGATTTCTTGTTATTATGAAATGGCACTGAGCTGATCTAGTTAGAGAATGGTTACTTAGAGTAAAGCTAACAACTTAGTAACTAGTCACAACACGATTTACTTTGCTACATGATATTTGATAAGTTGTTATTATGTCAAATTTATAATGTTTTGTTAGTAGTTGAGCTCGAACAGATCTGTACATGACAATGTACTGGTATCTATTGTCTATTGGCTAGTCAGTCTTTTTTATCATATTAAGAGATATTAACACACAATGATACTTGTGCATGAAGGTAGTGCTTAATACATGTGCTATCCATCCGAGGTACAGAAACCTCGCCTAATGGCTAGTTGGCTACTCACCTACTAGTCTTCTCGACTCCATGGTTGGTGCACGATCCTACCCCCTTTCTTTATTGGTGTATGGATCTGTTGGTTAGGCCCCGATTATGGCAGACAAACCTATCTGCATGTCAACCTGCGTATTAAAAACTTGCCAATGAACTTTTCATTACTCATTAATGAAATCACATTTTGATTTTAAACATTGGCCTTATGATATTTATATTCATATGCGTTGTCTCGCAGGAGTATATAAATGCATTTAAGTCCTCTGCCTATGTGGTTGGTACATGCTAGATTCTTAATTGGATGTGTATCTTAAAGCACTATCTTCGTGCGGGCATGCGCACGAATGTGTGGCACATGCCCACCATTACAATGCATGTACTGAATCCTGAAACGATACCCTGTTGGGGTTGGGATAAGTTATTAGTAATTGTTGGGTGGCTAAATTTTGTCCTATATGATCTTTCTTTGGTGATCTAATCCAAATGTGATTATTTGTGACTGAATGAACCTATGTGCATAAGAACCTTCTAAAAGAATTTATTACTTCGGTCTAATGTGTGTCTTAGCATATAAGACAAGCTGTTATGTAGTGCAGGAACTGAGAAAGATATTGAGAGATCTAGACTAGTCCTAAGAGTTGACATTATGATTCTACTTGGGACTAATGATCGGTGTTATGGATTCTCAATTGTTTTTGTGTTTTCTTTTTCTTTATCGAAGTCTGGCTATGTGGTTCATGGCAGTATCTTCAAGCCACTGGGTATGCTTTGTTCCCTCTAACGTGTCAGCTCTTATTGCAGTGATCTACTCCTTGTTTGTACCCGCATTAAAAGGGAAAATAAATGTGATGCCTGCACTATTAGTCCACTACTATCTTCAAACTGAAGTTAAACAAAGTCTCCAGAGTAATGCATTATTTTTGTTTGGAAGGCCACTTTGGATGCTTAATGCACTGCTAGTTGGACGCGCTCGTGCGTGTGACAAGAGGTTGGGCGTTTGACTCACGCCTGCAACATTAATGCGCAGGATCTTTTTACTTGAGATTAGAATATGATGTTTACCCTTAACTCAAAGCTATATAATGTTTAAACCTCAGAGTTATAGAAACCTGCAACACTTGAACCCCACGGTGCTGCGAGATTAAATAATAGAACGATGTTCCCTTCGTGGGTGGGATCATGCATTTCTCTATTCTCCCAACGCAATAGGGAAAGAAGGGAAGATTGTTCTTTACCATGAATCATGTGTTCTGGAGATTCATTCTGCAATCAGTATTTACCTAATTTACCTTTTTCCTTAGTGGGATTGTATAAGGTAATTAATACATAACAATCCCATGATATAAGATGAAATTTCACGTTTGATGCATGTACGTGAGCATGCTTCAAATTCCTCTTATCTTGCTGGATATTGTACAAAGCTTAGCACCGCAACCAGAGCTGCAACAAATTTGCAGACTAAAACTTTTCACTGCAACACACATCTTAAAATAAGGTTAAAAATTTAAAGGAAATTTTAAATAAAAAATCCAGTGCGCACCAGTATCTATTGCCTGATCTTTTGGGGAAATCACAGCATGACAAAAGCAGGTACTAAGAACTGGATTCAGTAGTTGTTCGGCACAATTTTATCAAGTAACAGTATTGTCAGCAGCCACAGACGAAACTACAATAACAAGAACACGAAAGATCACTTATGCCCGAGAAAATTTTTGTAATCTTTTCAAGCAAGCGGCTTAGGCCCTTCCATGAATTTAAAGAAGGGCACATGGGTTCAAAACACCGACTAATCACGAGTTATACATGCAAAGGACATTTTAATCAATATCCTGTACTAAGTAACCTAGTGCTACAGTTATGAGCCCCACATTCGGGTCAACCCCCACTTGTCTTCGTTGTCGGGATGAAGTTGTGTTCAACTCCGAACCTTCACCTGCAAATGTTCAACACATCAACAATGAATCATGCCGAATGATGGCAAAATAATATACAATCAGGTATAGTGAATTTTAATCTTTAATCCCAAGGCCAAGACCACCATTTGGCTCTAGATCCCATAACCATTCATTGCTCCCCGAAAGTGGCATTAATGATAGGGTTAGTTCTATAAGCAAAGGAAAATAAATAAGAAACCTCTAGATTGCTCATGACCATGTAGAGTAGCTGTTCGAGAATATCAGCCACCCTTTTAGGTGTTACAGTGTTACCATCTTAAAAACACCTGCTAGTTTTTGGAAATTCGAATAAAAGTATAGATGCATAAATAATATCATCATGCAAAATTTAAGATTTAAAACTTATACAAAATGAAAAAAGAGAAATCTCGCTCCGTTACTATTTACATGCTGTTTTTTTTTTCATCTCGTACAAGTTTGTGTACACCTCATTTTGCATGATTATAGGTGATAATAAGATATATTTTTTTTGTTAGAATTTCTTATCACCTTTTGGGGTGTTTCTTTAGTTGGTAACATGGTAATACCAACCTCTCTTGTAACACAATATATGCACTCGAGTAGCTGTAGCATTGACCAAACCCAATCCAACACAGAAACCAAAACAACTTTAAGTGAGCTGTGTGTCATCATCATTAACCAAGGTCAGATATGGAAGCAATCTTGGGGGGATTACATTAGTGACTTCAGGAACAATATTTCAATGTTTTCTTTATGAAAGGTGATCAAGTCACAAACCGGGATGCAATATCTCCAGAATACTAACAAGTCAACCATCTACTTGAATATACAGTAATATGCTGCCAGCATTAAACAGTGCAAGCTGGAAACAAGCAAAATCCTAGCAGAGCTCTAATTTATAGTAGGGTCTGTTCTTATGTGCATCAAACAAAGAAGCATTAATGCATATGCTTATGTCTTGGCCACAGTATCAAGATGCGCACCAGGAATGGACGCGTGTTAGTGTGTTCGTTCCATCTATTCAAGAGACCTATTTATTCAGTTAACAAAACCATGGGTCAAGATTCGAGTCCATTCATTGTTCTTTTAGCAATACAATGTACCAAATAAATTCCATTCATCGCCACATGAAGTTGTGAAATCAATTGCAGGTCAGTCAAATTGTTACGTACAGTGTACAGAAATAATGCACACTACTACTGGAAATCACAAAGAAATGAAAATTTATGAGTTTCAACACTCAACAATACTCCAGCTAACCTCATCAATTTTCAGTACATAACAAATAATTATTATCATAATTAGCATCTGACAGATCCAGCTAACCTCTTTTATGTTCACCCAGTAAAATTAGCGAGTTTCATTTTTATCAGATATGCAGTTAAAAGAATGTGGAGCAGTTAAAAATACAGGTTAACAAATTAAAATACCAACTACCATGTTAAGCATTGTAATTGTTTTCCTTATTTTTGTAAAAATAAAATCATCTCTAGTATTTCTAGGTATCTTTACCTTCTGTGCATGCCCCAGCGGGTCACCCCTCACCACAAAGCCTCTCTCCTCGCACCTCTCTTCCACCCAACACATATTCAATCTTCTCCTTTCCACTCCCCAACCATGAATATGATAGCCAATAAAATGTGTATGTATGTACTACTAGAGATAGAGAGGATAATTAAATGGGAGCGTACCCCTTGCTGTCACATTAAAGAAAACCAATTGACCTCCCATCCTATCCCCACTATAAATACTTGTCATCTCTTCCACAACACCAAGAAACATTTCCAAGCATTCTGAAGCTCTGGGCTCTCTCCTTCTAGAGCAGTTCCCATCGCTCTCATCTTCACCTGCACATCTCCAGCAGTTCAGCGATCCCACGAATCGGTAAGCTTCCTCCTTTCATGTATCTCAGACTCTCATCTTTAGTAGTCAGCAATAGATTCTGAAGTGTGTATCAGTCAGTTAATTGAACGTCTCATGGATGCAGACAGGGCATAGTTCCAGGATGAGCCGCAGCAACAGTAAGAGCTCTAGGGGAATTGACCTGAAGCTGAACCTCTCACTGCCGACAACAGGAGACTCCTCCAGGAGGGCGATGGCTGATGAGGAGTCATCTCCGAGCTCCTGTCTCTCGTCAGAGAATGAACATGGCCTGCAGTGGTCCAACAGCCCTGAGGCAACATCCATGGTGCTAGCTGCCTGTCCCCGATGCTTCATCTATGTCATGCTCCCCCAGGATGATCCACGGTGCCCTCAGTGCAAGAGCCCCGTGCTCCTTGACTTCCTGCAGGATAACAATAACAAGACCAAGAACAATAACAATAGCAGCAGGAGGAGCAGGAGAGGATGAACAATGATGTTCCATTGGTGAAATAACATCAAGAAAAAGGTGTTATACGATGAAGTGCTGGGTCCAGTATTTGCTCTGGCCGTTTTCTTCAGTGTAACAGTGATATACCCTTACAAATTCTGCGAAGCTAGCATGCACCCATGTGTTACGATCACAATTTTGAAATCACTGATACACTGGGACTCTATCCCCTGTCCTAGTTTTCTTCTCTAATGAACCTATGTTAATAGTCGTCTTTTGACATAGTACAAGACTTCCTGCCTTTCCATTTGAAGGTAACAGAAAGGTTCACATCTGATAATCTCAAATTAAGAAACATTTCATTCTAATATCAATAGCAGTTCTAACGATCAAGTCCTGAAGTCATTGGGATTCCAATCAGCACATTGTTTTGTATTAGAAAAGGGATGTAAACCCAACACAGAAAAAAAGGGATAACACAGGAAGAACAACCAACCCAACAATGTGTTAGGAAGATGTCATGACCAATTAGCTGAACTCCCATTCGTGTTACTACTTCCACGTTGCATATTGGAAAGAGATATGTTTGAAACAGCTGAAAAATAACAGTGGCGTCATTAATGAGTGCAGATTAATTTCCGCAGCTGTCTGTCAGCCTATCTCTTCCAATTGTACATAGACCATACCTGATTAATATCAGTCACTCTATCTCTTTCCATTATACATATGCCTCTCGATGAATACAGAATTATTTTAGCAACCATCAAACAATCTCTTCCTATTATACATACACCATAGTGTATACCAATTAATTCAGTCACTCTATCTCTTTTCACTGCATATGCCACCCAATTAATACTGATTTATTCAGTCACTTCCGTTGTGCATGTAATGATTAATTTGAGCAGCTGTCACTCTATCTCTTTTATGTGCAATATGACACAACAACCTTTACTAAATGCAGCATTGGTCAACTTTATCAAGCCAATAGATTTTAAGTTTAATGGATAAAGACGTCTCCTGTTAAGTCCCAATCATCATAATCGAATACGGTGACCAGCCATACAAGTTGGTTTGAAGCATATAGAAAAGAGAAAGAATGGAAGATCAAATAAACATGTGCTTGTATTGGTAGACGCTCTTTAATTCATGTTGACTGGAAATGGAAAGGTTATCATCTCATATAGAAAAGAAAAGAACAGTGTTTCAGTATGTAATATGGTAGGTAAGTGACAAGCCAGCAGAAAAGTATTGATCAGTTACAAAAATAAGATGAAAGAGAGAAAATGACATGAAACAAGAATGATAGAAGAAACAATTCAAAAATAAGTTTAGGCCGACTTGTAATTTGTAGTAGTGTTTTAAAAAATAGCTATTTTAACTTCACCATGTGTGAAACTGTTACACTCCTGAGACTGCGGGCTAGTTTGTAGTTGTGTACTACCTTGCCATGAGTAATCCGAATGATCCCAACTCTCAAACGACCAACCAACTAGAAACAACTGCACAATGAGGAATCAGGAAATAAAACCAGTGTGATAGGATTGATAAGCCAAAGAACCTTACCAGATGAAACAGATAAAGAAACAACAAATCTGAGGCCTGGGAGATTCTCTGAAGAGCGAAATTAACAGATAGGAAAAACTAACAGAAATTACAGCTTATACTGCACATCTTGAGGTCATTGCTGTAGGTGGTTCGAGCATATTTGGAACCTCAAAGAACAATCAAAACTATCACGGTCGTGACGAGCACTGATGAATAAATCTAAAAGCACATAATGAAGAGTATAATAAATCGATGCACCATGGGTATTTTTTAGCAGATATCACGGGTTTTTAAATTGTTATCATTAGGACAATAATTCTAGTTCAAACATGGCCTGAAGCTGTTGTCCTAACGACAATAATTTAATAACGGGGGAAATACTTTAAAAGAGGATTCAGGAAACTAATGACGCACCTCTATGCTAATATCATCAAATTTTAACAGCCAGAGTACACATAAAATTCACAATCACAAAACTCAACAACAAAGGAAATTGATAGGTGCATTTTTTCAGAAGATCCAGAACATCCTTTTTTTTCTTATAACAAAGAAATAGTAAGAAGTAAATATGTACTACCCAAAGCAAAAGTTCTGAAACAGACAACATTATGTCAGCACAATATGGAATGCCAAGTTAACTGCACACCTTTAGATTAAACATAGCCACATCTTGCTCTTGCGACAAAAAAAGAATAGAGAGAGAGAGAATGATACATTCTGCTTCTAATGCTCTGATCATGATTACAGCTTACCTTTCAGCGTTTCCATTTGTGTTGAGGTTAAACAGCACACAATAATTCCAAAAGACACCTGCCTTGATTAGCATGAAAAGAGGTACACACTGCACTTTAGACATGGCTCAAGTTATAAAGTCCGATTTTCTAGACAGATTCAAAAGATAAGAAAAACTCAACTGCAAAATTATGCTGACGGATGCAGTTGGACAGAAGAGCCCAACCGCACTATCTGAAAATGAAAGACAGGTTCACCATTATGCTGACCCCTTTCGTCCATCACGTGCCCTGTCCCAATGTCCACAAATTTGGCTGCCCTGGAAAACCCAGAAATGGGGTCACATCAGATGATTACGTTTCACGGCTGCCGAATCGTGGCCGCCGTGTGAGGGCTTAATACGTGAAAACCTCAAATCGTGGAGGAGGAAAACAACCTGGACCTCCGATTCAATCCAACTGCAGCATTCCAGCCACACCTAAGAGCAGCATGAGAACACACAAAGTAGAGGCACCAACTACTCGAAGAACTAGGGTTGCATGGCGCTAAAACTGACTCTTAAATGAAGTACAGAAAATTCCGTGTGCTCAATCGCCTTATACCACATACTAGCAGTCGCAGGACGGGAGCGTATTGCAGATTGCTCCCCAATCGCCAACCTGGATGCGGGAGCCCGAGCGATAGGGACGAGGACAAGCTCCGGAAGGCAAGTGGTTCGTTTCAGTTCGTCCTCCGAGGAACGCTTCGAATTTTCTTTTCATTTTTGAGAGATTTGTCAATTTTTATCTTCTTTTCTTCCTTTTCTTTCCTTTTCTTTTCGAGAGGCCGCTTCGGAGGAGTAATTTGAATTTGGCCCAAATAACATAGTCCACGATTCAATCAAAGGCCGATCTTTTATTTGGGCCAATTCGGCTGAGCTTCACTGTTCCTCACTAGTACAATTCTTTTTCTTTTTTTAGGGAAAATCAGAAGAGCTTTCATTGACATCGCAGGAAATTACAATCGTGTGTTACAACTCCAATTAGCCGGTCCGGGGTGTAACCAAAGCAAGACCAGTACAAGTTTTGTACCTGAACTGAATGGTCTTTTCGTTTTGAAAAGGGTGTGCCTTTTATCATGTGACGGAAATTTTGTTAATACTACATTTTCAGCAACATATGTTCCAGTTTTAAATGAGAATAAATATTTTGGATATGTGTTAGATTTGTTCCATATATTCCATATATTTATGATTTAAAAATAAGAAAACATTTATTCATCTAGGCAATAAATGTTTCGACTTCGATATAAATTGTTCTAATTTCACAAGTTTTTTTATGTGTTGTGAAAATATGGCCGTGGGATATATAAAATCTCATCATTCACCTAAGAATGAGCAAATCTCTTACATTCCAAAAAAAAAAAGAATAAGCAAATCTTTATTGAATAATGTACTTGTTTTCCTCGCAAAAAAAAAGGAATAATCTTAGTTGTTTAATCTCAAATCCGTTATGTTTTAGTCGTTGGGGTTTCATATGTGTCAAACACATTGATATTATAGATTATAACTTCTTTTTGTGTGAGAGATTAAAAGTTTTACATATATATAGCGCAAACACACACAAAAAGATATCCCTTTTCTGTACAACACTAACGCTTATCATTGCTGAGGGACTGGGGCAATCTGCGCTCATCATAGGAGCAGTGCTAGTGCTACGTGCAAATTTTGGTTGTCCGACATCGAAGAACAGTTTAATCTTCACCTACGGCCGCCTATCATCATTGGCATTGCCCATAAAGAACAAAAGGCTGTTTCTGTAATTATCTAACTTTTATCTTAGAAAGTACTAGCAGAAATATTCATGCACCTGTAGCTACCTACTAGGTAGATGCTCCCTCGATTTGTTTAGGCCACTCTTGTCGGCCGGGTTGATCGAAATCATCAAGTAACAGCCTGTGCTAATAGTAAGTACAATATGTATAGCTGCATCCTAATAATCTCTACTCTACCACATCATTTGCAGTTCCCAACTTCAAACAGGATCATCATCAAGCACGAACACTGGAAAACTAGTATATCTGGACACACAAACACACACACACACGTATACGCGCGCGAGGTGCCTATTCTGTCGTCTAATTAATCTCTCATTTTCGATGATGCATGCATGGATCGACGACCCGGCCGGCTCTAACTGCTAGTAAATTATCACACGCCGGCGTAGGTCTCGAGCAATTAATCGTCCAAGTCCAACACTGCTCGAAGCTGATGACCCGCGGGAATCCCAGGATGAACAGTGTGTGGTGTTTTATTTGCTGCATTCCTATCTAGTTTGTGCAAGAGACAAGGAACAAGTCAACGTCTGCATTTGCATGTGGGGAGTTTAATTTGTTGCAGTAGTTTGTGTCGTCGTTGATAGCACAGTGTTAATTAAGTCGATTCCATTATTTAGCAATTGACTGGAATGCAAATCTCCAGTTCGATCCTCTCTTATGGTTCGAACCAGCTGCTTCCCGTAGCGCGGCACCATCAGAGGCACAGAGAGGGGACAAACCCCTGTTTTGGAACTGCCTGAAGCAAACCGACTGGTGCACCGAACTTCCAAAGCATACTAGTACCTAGTTAAAATTCAATGGTGCCAACGCCCTCAATTATTGTTCATTATTAGCATCTACTGGCCGTTCTCTTTAGAATTTCCCGTTGATTCAAAAACGCCCGACAGCGGACAGACATGTGATTTTCTTTATTTTCCAACAGATCCATAACATGAGCACAAGCACAACAAGAACTAGGCTACCAGCAGAAAGAACACCAGCATTAGGAAACAAGGAGGTCGCATCGTCCAAACGCCGCCCCCCAAAAAAAACATGGAGGGAAAAGCTCTCTAATAAAGCAAAAAACATGGCGATAAGCAAGGCATGTTGGCATTTGTCGGCTTATAATCTGCCACGGCCCTTTTGTTATCCTTTTGGCTTTTGCCGAGGGACCAAGTCGTTTTTTGGCCCCGCTATCTGCTCCTTCGAGCACGATTGCTTGGGTCAACCTTAATTATCCACTTTTCGCGGTGTGGAGCCAGGTGGTGGAGTAGCAGCTTTCTTCCTGTCCTGAGGAACAGGGCAAGCACCACAGGAGACATCGGAGCACGTTAGGAGGTTTCGATCTTTTGCGTGTATTTTGAGTGTGATCGATTCAGCCGACAGCAACTGACTCGGCTGCAGCTGCGGCCGTTGGCAGTTCACCTACGGTACTTTCTTATACAGTAACTATGTGCAGCAACAGCCGAAAACGGCAGATTCGAACACTCCCGTTGTTTTCTACTATTATAGCCTCCAAAAATATCAGGAATGTAGTGTAAAGCCCTCATAAAATGTGGAAAAACTCCCAGTTATATATGTGGAGACAAGCTGCAAGTTTCATGCATTTTAATTAATTTCCCCCTAAATAAGATGCTTGATTACGGTGATCTCGATTAATCCAGACTGTTTTGTTTGATCCGATCGACGGCCCAGCTTGGAACCCTGCAGGGGCTGAATGCCCTCACACGTGCGCCCTGCTCCCCTCCCTCCCGCTTAGCACGAACGAAGAACACCAGTCTTTTTAACCATGGCGCACGAACAGACAAAGCTTTTTCCTCCTCAAAAGCAGCGGTGGCAATGGTGGATCCTTAATTAAGCGATCAAAACCTGGGGATGAGGCGCGCGCGCGCGTGGAGGAGGTTAAGCTCTGCTCGTCTCGAGGCTAGTAAGCTGGCCTGACGGCAAGGACCGGACAGTAGTGGCGAGTATGCGTTGTTTAAAGCTCCGGGAAAAGGGAGGAGGGGCTAAAGCAGAGATGCGTGCGATTTTTCTAGTATGAAATGCGTTCAAATTTTTTGACGCGTTGCCCAACAAACCTGCGTGCGAGTGCGACCGTCTGAAATCGCTTCACGTTAAAAAGTATTCACGGACGTTCAGGTCAGGGTGGTGCATTGCATCGCCTGTGCTGTGCACGGTGTGCTTGAGCTTGTTTGTTTCTTGCTTCATGACCCATCTATCGCCTGTTTGGAAATCATGGCTGTACTGTCGCAATTGTTTTCCTCAAGTCGCAGCTCGCAGGGCGGAGAGCAGGAACCATAATAAAAGTGTGAGATGTGACTTCTTAAACCTGCCATGCCACCTTGTATTCAATGGATTGCAGAATGTGCCAGGCATGCTATTGAGAGATGTCTGAATCTGTACATTATTTTTTTCCCCCTTCCTTTTCGTGAGGTCAGCAATGGAACAGTAGCAATTCAGGTTAACAATGAATGTGATGTACTACAGTGGTGCTGTACTTATTCAGGAGGTTTGCAGCATGAAGCAAATAATCTCATCAACAAATGAACGAAGCGCAATCCGTAGGTCAAAATAGGACCGATTCTCCTCCTGTCCTGTTCTACCTACAGCTACCCGTCACAGCTATGTTAATTACAATTTTGTGCTGTTTTTTCTACCAGCAGAGAAAGCTAGAAACAGCTTGTAGTACTAGGCAAAGAAAATAGTTTATACAGTATGTAAAGCAACTTTCTAATAATTAACAGAATAATGTTTTTTCATAAAATGCAAAGAGAGCTGTTGAGCACAAACCAGAACCCGAAGAACATGATTGGCATAACACAATCCTTGCAACAGACATGCTCGTTCCGAAGCAAACATATTGGAAGAGTTTGTCAGTTGATTACAAAAGATTTTGTATATGTAATGCGATTGGCACGTCTCGTTTATATTATGAACATCATTTTTAATATATATATTTAGAGCAGTACAATGGGAGTACTACTCTGTAACGGTCTTCACAATAACTTGTACTGACAGAGAGAAAAAAAATGAAAATATTGTCTTAGAAATAATCAAAGAATCCATAGGCACAAATTCATTTTCTTGCATTGAGTTGCATTGCATCAATGTGTTTGTCCAGTCGACCATTCATCAATGGCAGTATTAAATTCTTTACTGAAACCTCTCCAACCTCAACACAGTAAATGAGCATGACGAACTCGCTCCCTCGCTCGGTCTCATCCTCCAGTCTGCCCTATAAGACAAGCGAGCGGCCGGAGCGGAGCGGAAAGGCCACTACCCGCCAGCCGCCACCCGCCGTCAAGCACCGCGCAATGCCTCCGTCCCTGCACCCTCCCCACCCCCAATCCCATACAAAGCTCAAGAGGCGCCACTACCCTGCCGTCATGGCCAAGAAGGGTCTGGCTGCCATCCTCTACAAGCTCCGCGACGTGCACCACAGGTCGTCGCCGCCCTCTCCACCCTCGCCGTCGACCCCGTCAGCACACTACAGCCAGCGCTGCTACCCGCCGCCTCCGTCCGCGTGGCCGTGGCCGTCGTGCCGCCACCCTCGCACCAGCTCGTTCCGCGGGCGGCCGTCGTTGGACGAGAACGCCGCCGCCGCCGTGTTCCGGACTGCCAACACCGTGTTCGACACGTCGTCGGAGCACTTCTTCGCACGACGCCGGTCGTCGTCCATGGACGCCGCCCCGCCTCCCGGTGTGGCCGCCGAGGAGGAGCAGCAGGCGGGAGATGAGGAGGACAAGGAGACGGCCGTCGTCGTCCGCGGCGTGCGGTCGGAGCGGCTGTTCTTCGAGCCGGCCGGCGCGGTGTTCTTGCCCAAGCAGGTGGCGCATTGTGCATGCCTTCCGCTGTCTGAAGGGATGAAGGCACCAGTTGAATCAGCTCCGAGTCAAGAGAGGTTTCAGCAGCTGATGCCGCCGCCAGAGCGAGGCGACAATGAGGCGACCGTTGAGGCGTCCGTCGAGAAGGACGACGAGTCATCAGCGGCGTCCGCCGCGCCGTCCTCCGACAAGGAGGACGAGGAGCGCGCCGCCGCTGCCGTGACGGGAGGCAGCGCGGTGGTGGTGACGGTGGAGTCCAAGGACCCGTACGGCGACTTCCGCACGTCGATGGCGGAGATGGTGGCGGCGCACGGGCTGCGGGACTGGGACGCCCTGGAGGAGCTTCTGGCGTGGTACCTCAAGCTCAACGCCAAGGGCGTCCACGCCGCCATCGTCGGCGCCTTCATCGACCTGCTCGTGAGCATGCAGCAGGCGTCGTCCTGGCCACCGGCGTCGCAGCAGGCGTC
Source organism: Oropetium thomaeum (assembly GCA_001182835.1). NCBI lineage: Eukaryota > Viridiplantae > Streptophyta > Magnoliopsida > Poales > Poaceae > Oropetium > Oropetium thomaeum. The sequence continues at coordinate 880,909 of LFJQ01000006.1, read as the reverse complement.
GTCGCCGCCACCGACGTCGCCATCTCCGTCCTCGTCGTGCATCACGTTTGAGGAGTACTCGTCCACGGCGACCGCCTTCGAGGACGAAGAGAAGAGCTGATGACGAGCACGTTTCATCCGTTTTCTTTTCTTTTTTTCCTTTCTGTTGTCTCATTCAGAGATGACGGTTTTTGTCAATGATTAGTGTTCTGTGGTGGAAGAATGGAAGGTTGGGGATGGTTGCGACCATGTACAGTTGTTGCTAAAACTAGTAGTTGATACTGACCATTTAGAGTAGATTAATGCCTGCATAACTAATTAATCACATTTTTTAATTTTACATGTTTGTTCTTGTCGTTCTTTCGTTTCTCTGCCTCTCTGAGTTGGCATGAGAACGTGACTACTCCTATGTACAAAACTCTGAACCATGTCAATCTGAGTTGCTAGTGGCAGCTGTCTTTGATTGTTTTCGAAACAATTTTCATACCTTTGAGAATGGCATGAGTTCAAAATATAGGGAAACCGGTAAAAACTGAATGGATAAACCCAGTAGGTTGGGATTTATCTAGAAGCTCCGATTTGGCCAATTGAAAACCGTGAAATCCGCCGGTCTTCTGCGGATTTGTTAACCCATCACTTGACCCAATTTTTTTGTATGAACATACATTTAAAAGCTGAGTCAAATATCTAGGATTTGATTGTACTAGTAGTGACAAAAGAAGGATCAAGGATTCGGTGCAGTGTTGGTGTCTCCGTCGATACAGTATTACTAATGCAGGTTCATGCCACTAGCCAGTACTCCATATTGATGTAGGATAGCATAAAATGCTTGCAGCCACATTGCTGCATCAGCAGAGATTGTAGCCAGGATGTCACTCCGTAATCATTTTGCCCGTTGGATGTTTGGATGCCAATACAGCATTGAGTATATACTAGTGCATTATTTACCTTTAATTTTTAAACCATATTATAAGAATTATAACATAATCAAAATAAATTATTAATATTTTTGGATAAAAACTTCAATGTCATTTTACGTATCTCTAACTTAAATATTTTTATGTATATTCATGATCAATTTTAAGAATTTGGTGAACGTATTCTTGAAAAGCATGTAACAGAGTAAGAAACGCTAGATACCTTGACCTAGGAGTATATATTTTAAAGCCTTATTTGGTTCGTAGGATTCTCAGAACATAGCAACAGGAAAAATACAAGATTAAAGGTGCACGTCTTCTCAAATCCTATGAAATAATAAAATATAGGATTTACTTTTAATTTTCTTTGGATATAATACAGAAAAAATACAGTAATTTTAAGATTATATGTTCAATATCAAGATAGCGCAAGAAGAGAGAAACAAGCATTATGTCAATAAGCTTGCAAAGGAATAGAAACATGAGTTCTAGACCTCATGATATAATTCCTCCAAAATTTGAAGAAAATTTTCCTATCCTACAAAATTCCTATGAATCAATCCTACCATCCAAAGGACACAGGAAATTTTTTCCTTAGATTCTATTCTTTCATTTTTCCTCCACATTTTCTTAGAACCAAAAAAGGCTTAAATGGTGAGTCAATTGCTGCCGTTTTTCTAATTGGAGTAGTAAAAAGGTGTTGATGCGGCATTCGTATGTTCCCAAGGACTTCTTTTTCAAAGATTAATTCCCTCAGCATCATTGTAATTTTGTTCAAACCTATATTTATCATCCTACTCCACATATCAATGACTTATGTGTATCTTATATGTCATTGAGATATCAGTGATAAATAAGTATTTGTAAAAAATTGCAATAACAAATAAGTTATTGCCCCTTTTTTCAATTCGTAGGCGCCTCGACAAAGATCTCTGTCTGAATTTCCAATGAAACAACAGCTTTCACCCCACGTTGGGCTCCGTCAGTCGCTTTCAGTTTCAGTGATTACTGGCTTGCCTTGAATGCGAGGAGCAAGCGTACAGGGGTCCATCAATCTGTAGCGGCTGATCTGATTTGACAAACTCACAGGACATGGCACACGAATGAGCTCCCATTTGAATTCTCATGTTGACCGGTCACCTAGAGTTAAGGCCCAGTTAGTTGAAAATTGATAGCCAAAGGTCGATATAAATCACTCTTTTTTGATTAATTTTAATCATTAGTGTTATTTAAAAAAATTTATTTAAATATGTAAAATATATAATATTTACTCTCTTCTTTCTCATTTATTTCTGATTCTAGCATACTCCACTTTTCTTCTTTTATTTGTGATTCTTTCCTTCCAATGCACATTTTTTTAATACATCTCAATCGCTATCTCTTCTTCGTGTTTTCTATACACCTACATTATTCTACTTTTCTTAATCTTTGTGTTCAAATAGCTAGAAGTGCAAATAAAAGGGATAGAGAGATTATTATACTTCCTTTACTCCGTCTTACTATCGCAGAAGTTCTAGATAACAATCTATATTATCCTTTGGTATGTTTATCCCCACTTTGTGTAAACCTAGCTCACTTTACACCTTTGATCAGTATTTTAATCCTATTTTGATGACGTGTACAGGGATTAGATCGGGATCGCCACCTCAATATGCCACGTGTGTTGTCCCACGTGACAACAATTACATCTCGCTTAAAATTTTATTTGAACATTTGTACATCTTCGTGCACCAAAAATTTTTACATCTTTGGTTAAATGAAATTTAAAATGAGACATAATTCATTTGTCACATGGGACAGCACATGTGGCATGGTGAGGTCGCGATCTTAGTCTAATCCCTGTATATCTTATTAAGGTAGGATTAAAATATGATTAAAGGTGTAAAGTATGTTGTATTTAAGAAAAATAAGGATTAAACAAACCAAATGATAATATATGAGGTTATTTAGACTTGTACGATAGTACGAGAGAGTAAAGTGGACTTTTTTTTCTTTTTTTTAAATAACATGAATAATAAAAGTAGACTCTAAAAGCCAGCGACGTCAGTATTTATAAAATGAAGATAGGACTAATTATATCTTTATTAAACTTTGTTAAATTACCCATCATTTGTTATTGTAAAACATATAAAAAAATGCCCATATTACTTCCATTATGCAAATTAATTAGACATCTGAGATAATATAATATTATTAACTATAAATGATTATGCACAGGTCACAAATAACAATTTCTCTTCCCTAACTATGAGAATCAAATGTTTCTGGTTTTCAGTAGCAGTCGAACAATTGGTTAAGTGCACTTATACGTGTGTATTCTGGTACAATAGTACTAGTTGTAAGTAGGAGGATCACTTGAGCCACCGCTTGAAACCTGATCAAGCAAGAAGTTTGGAGTTCAAAGTGTTCAAGCTCGTATTCGGTCCCCATATGAGTGAGGATTTTGTCGGGGACCTCTTTTATTTCTCTCTAATATAATGAAACGCAGTTCTCCTTCGTTTCCGAAAAAAAATTATTGTTCAAGCTAATTTCAGAGTAGACGAAGTTTAGAAGCCTATAGAGAAACTGTTAACTTGCCGTGCTCGCTTGACTGGGGTAGTCAGATTAGCCAAACCAATGTACAAAGACACTATCGGCAAAGGTGCTGCAATTACAGTATAATTTATTTGAAACGGTGGCGCTAGTGCCTGATTTCAACTTGGATGAGATGGGTGTCCCATTGTAAAAAGGTTCCCTCACTATATGAATGTCGTCGTTGCATTCTGGATCCGAGACAACACTAAAAGTTTATATAAAGATTGAGATTCTGAAAGCATGAAAACTGGCTAGAATGTTCAGGTGTTAACTGAGTTCGCATATGATTCATGATTGGAGGATATTTCACTCTTGCCCTGAAATAAAAAAAAAATTCCTCAGGCTTCAAAATAAGATACCAACACTGACTCAGGTTGATCCCCTTACTCTTTCAATGATTGTGACCTCACACTTTCAGTTTTGCTTGGTTTTATGTGACATCACACCAAATGGCACCAATTAAACCTAAATTACTAAGCCTTCTTTACAATGTCGTATTCATCCAATTCACCTTTTCCTGCCTTAAAAACAATTCACCTTTATCCACTCCATCATGTGTTCTAACAAATCCTTCCTTATTCTAATATTCTGATGGCCCACCAGTCATAGACCACCATGGCACCAAATGCACATGGGTTCTTCCTCGAGGAGGGTCAAAGATGGTAGTGTATCGCCCTTGCAGATCCTGCCTAGAGGCAGCTTAGCTAACGACCTGCCTTTCTGCTGTCTCGTTCTTTGTAACTTGTCAAGTAAGCAAGTCAAGCCACCAAACAAATCACAAATCACTAGGGGTGAGGCAGTTAGGCCATCTTCTTGCGCGTCCTACCTAGAACACACGATAGGCCTCGGTGCCCCCCTCCATCCCATCGAGAATTCGACACTGGCTTAGGATGTCGACCGAATTGCTGACGAAATTCCTCACGTGAGTGCCTCCTCCATCTCGGCGATTTCTTTCTTGACTCTGATTTGGGTGGAATTTACAAATTTTGCGGTGCCGTGGTGGTGCCTGCCTTCCGCTCGTGCCGGTCTCTGTTTCTGGGAGGAAGAAGGGGAAGGAGGAGGAGTCTGTGCTGTTCCTTTCTGTCTGGCTCATCTGCTTCTTGTTGTTTTGCTGCAGACTGGTGTTCGGGTACGCGATGCCGGCGCTGGAGTGCTTCAAGTCGATCGAGCAGCGGCCCGGTCGGACTGATCAGCTCCGGTTCTGGTGCCAGTATTGGTAATGATTCAGAATCCTTTATCTCTGCAGTTGATCCGTTTCAGTTTAGCTGCCTGCGATTCGTTTAGATTGCTCTTTGGTGATGCTTCGTGTTGTAGCAATTGATAGAACTGGATCTAGTGTTTAGCATCCGTCCAAGAAAGGGGTACTGAATTTTTATTTTTCAATTATGGAGAACTATTACAGGGTTTACTGAATTTTTTATTAGCTCGTTATGGAGTTCAGGAGCAAATTCATTTTTTTTTTCTGAGGAAAAGCAGTGGCGAATTCTTATTCGCAACATAAAAAGTCAAGATTATCTTTTCATACATGTTGACTTGTTGGGTGATACGTGATACTAGTAAACTGGAACACTTGGCCTGTCAATCTGTCATCCTCTGTTTTGAGATGTCGGTCTTGCGAAGTTTGACCTGTTTCAGCAAATCTTTTGCAGGATCATTCTAATCATCCTTGTTATGTTCGACGAAATTGCTGGCGTTCTGATTTCCAAGTAACCACCATTCACCAAAGCACCAACCAATAAGCATGCTTCATGTTGTTCCTGCAGAAAAGTGCCTGTCTGATACTTCCATTCATTTTTATCACAGGATACCAATGTATTACGAGCTCAAGCTTGCCTTCCTTGTGTATCTGTGGTACCCTAAGACAAGGGTATGTGGTACCCCAAGTCACTGCAGCCGTGCAGCGCAGCAACAGAGAGCTGTGCCTGTTGATACCTTGATCAATGTCTGAAACGAATATTTACTATGGTCTGTATGTATCAGGGAACAGACATCGTGTACGAGACCTTCCTCCAGCCGCTGGTGATGCAGTACCATCCCAACATCGAGGCGAGGCTGCAGTACCTGCGCGCCAACGCCGGCGACCTCCTCGTCTTCTACCTCAAGAACTTCACCGAGCGGGGCTACGACCTCTTCCTCCGGGCGCTCGACTATGTCCGGTCGCAGGCTTCCAGAGGATCAAGAACAAGGGTAAATATTTGTCATCATTCCTGTTTTGGAACTCTGTATTCGGTGTTTAGACAGTTTCACAGGCGTCTCGATGATTCTTGTTGCGACTTGTTTCTGTTGGCGCAGAGTTTCTTCTCGTTCCGAGGGGACCGGGCGGAGAGACCGAGCTTCGACGATGACTATGGTGTCGGCGGCGACCGGAGGGAAGCAGCCAGGCACCGTCGATCTCGCGGTGGTTACTAAGGAAAGGAGGTCACGAGCCAGAGGATGTGGACTTATAGGAGGTGCACATAAACTGAAGACCACTCGCGTAGATATGGGTGTAGGATCATATGACACTGTAGGAATTGATTCGACACAAGTAGATATGGGCCAAATTTGTATAGTACTCCTCGAATCATGAATGAACACCTATAAATCGTTGGTTCAATTTTGTTTATTTATTCCTTCAAGTTTAATCTCTCGAATTGGGTCCATCCGCTAAGTTTTGGCTGCCAAGAAAATACAAAATCAATATTCTCGAAGGACTTTGATACAAGCGTAGTTGAAAAAGAAAAATAGAAGGCATAATCTTTGCTTTTTACTCAAGTAGTTTTAATGTCCAAAATACGGACAAGTACTCCTACGGGATACTGATCTGTATTTTAAGAGTAGTTTAGTATTTTTAATTATTTATTTAATTAAATTAAGTAAAATTTTCTTTTAATTATTTAATTAATTAAATTATTTTATTGTGGCCAATAATAGTCGTTAACTGTGGGCTAGACTCCCTTTTGCGATTCATGGGCTGTTTGAATAGGCCCAACTATGACTACAGGTCATTTTGCTCAATTATGACTGCATGCTATTTTGCTCAACTATAGGATAGGATGACTCTGTCACATCACTCTTAACCTCAATCAAAAGCATGATTTTGCATATGTCAAGCCGAGAATAAGTGCGGTTGAAAGAGAAACAAATTTGTAGGCAAGAGAAAATCTTACTAAAACATCTAACTTGTTGACCATGAAGTTGAATAGGATGCCATCCCGAAAGAGATAAAAAACAGAGATTTTAATCGATTCAAAACCGGACGGTTTACATCTCTCCCATTTCACAGTTCCGTTCACAAACCATGTCACAGACATCTCTTTGGAGCGTTGAAATACTACTGCAATATTCTGTACTACAAAAAAGGTCTTCTTATAAAATGTATACTCCTCTGTTCAGTTACAATTTAGGTTGGTCATCAATTAAGTCCAAACTGCATGTACGTAACAAAGGGAAGAAGTTACAGAAAGTAAAACAATGTTCGCCGCAATTTTGCAGCGGAACAAATTCAGGATCTAGATTACAGAGTGAGACTAGATTTCAGAACGAAAGTTGGGCAGTGACGCATTACCTTTCGGCACTACTAGTTTACTACTAGTATACGAGCGAAACACTATATTATAGTCCATATAACGAGTAGTAAAAAAGAACGAATCAAATTACCCCTAATTAATAAGCTAGCTGACCGTAATTTTTGGTCAGCTTATCATCGGAACAACCACTACCGCCGCACAGGACGGCGAGGAAGCCGAGGCACGGGCCGAAGAGGTTCTTGACGAGGAGCCGGTGCACGAAGCTGCCGCGGCGCGTCCCCATCGGGCCTGGCGATCGGCCGCTGTGTTGCGGCGGCTGGTGATAGTGCGTCGTGGAGCCCGCGTACAGCTGCGACGCCTTCCTCACGAGAGGGTCGCTGATGCCGTCCGCGTCTTCCATCCACCGAGAGCTACGACGACGGCCCTCCCGCCGTCCCGAGAACTCCTTCTCGGCGGCGAGGGCGTCCTCCAAGCTGACGTAGCCGGGCGCCGTATGGCACCGCTTTATGGTGCGGTCCTTATTATTATTACCTGCTGCTGCTATCATCAGCTCGCCGCTGCTGTCGTCATCGTCGCCGCCGTTATCCAGCCTGTTCCCGCACGACCTGATCCGCCGCGCTTTTTTGGTCACCGAGCGGGCGGCGATGATGCTCCTGCCGCCGCCGGTGTGGACGACACTGGTGCAGTCATCGTCATCGTTGGTCGCCGTGACCTTGAAGCCGCCGCCCTTCGCCGCCGGGCTCAGGAGCGGCTCGTAGAAGATTGGCACGGACCCCATCGATCGATCGAGGCGCGCAAAAAACGCGATCGACGAGCGCGCGAGAGGGAGGAGGCGCGGCAGGCGAGACGAGGCCGGCTGAGAATTTGGTTGAGTTGTTGCGATCCCCTGGTGTACCCCTCCCTTCCCTTCGTTAATGTAGGGAAGGTTGTTACGATTCAAAAACCCGCGATCAGATGAGATGAGCCTCTTGAGACTTGATCGATGACGACTCCGACGCTGAACTGAGAGTGAGAGTGAGAGTGCGCGTCAGTGGGCCTGTCAGGCCCTCTTACAATGGGCCGGATCGTCGCCACCAGCTCCCGCGCTCTGTGCCGGACCGACCGTGTGATTGTGTGATATGGCAGTGGAGGGCCTATTGCTTCCTCTCATCACAACAATGGCTGGCCTTTTTCGTTTCTGCAGATATGGGGCTGTAGACATCGTTCACAGCAAATACACAGAACACAGTTATGTATGGCGGCACCCGAAAGATTCCAGATAGACTCCCGAGGCACTGGAATATGTGTGCTGCTTGTGCTTGCGATAGCCAATTAAAATATAAGTTGCTCTGCAGATGCCACCATGAGGTTCCTTCGTAGGAGCACTGCAGATGCTAAGGTGCTGCTGACACGGCAGCTACTGCCGACTGCCGAGAGAGCATCAGCTTCCTCCCGTCTTAGCCGCAGGCAACAGCATTGGTGCTGCCGGTCCCCGTGCTCCTCTGCTCTCCTCCTTACCCAGTTGTTGAGTCACGAGAACGCCGCCCAAGCCACAATCCGCTTCGCTGTTCGCCCCGCAAATCTCCTGACCCCAGTAAATCCATCCGTTTGAGCGCTCACTGGTCAGTACTCAGTGGTCCCGCGCTATATCGCGTCACGTTCCTCGTCTCGCCTCGTCTCCTCTCGCCTCTCTGCTCCATTCCATCGACCAGCTGGGCGCACAGTCTCAGTCGCTTAATATAGTACTAGGAAGGAGCCACGCAGCGATGAAGGCCATGGCGGGCGGCGACGGCATGGGGCCGATGGGGATGGCGCCGCCGCACGGTGGCCGCGAGCTGCCGAGGGGTAATAGTAAGGACGCCGGCGGACACGCGGCCGCGTCGATGATGCACATGTCCTTCTTCTGGAGCGACCGCACGGTGGTGCTGTTCCCGGGGTGGCCGGGCGAGCGCGGCGTGGGGGCGTACGTCCTCTGCCTCCTCTTCGTGGCGGGCCTCGCCGCGCTGGCCGAGGCGCTCGCCGCCGTCTCGCGCTGCCTCGCCCGGCGCGGCACGGACGCCCCTGGCGGCGGCACTGCGGCGCTGCTCACGGCGGCGCACGCCGCCAGGATGGCAGTCGCTTACCTCGTCATGCTGGCGGTCATGTCGTTCAACGTCGGCGTGCTCCTCGCCGCAGTCGCCGGCCACGCGCTCGGGTTCCTCCTGGCGCGGAGCAGGGTGCACCCGGCCGCCGCCGCCGCCGGGAGCTGCGGCGCCGCCCGGGACCGCGAGCTCGGTGGCGTCGTCGCTCACGCGGATGGGCCCAGCAAGGCCTAGCCGGAAGGGAATCACAACGCAGTTCCCAAAAAAAAAAATGTGGGTCCTCGTCTCTTCTTCTTGTTGTTTTTTGTGTTGTAGGCAGCTGAACTTCTGAATGCTTTAATGTATAAGTATGGGCATCTTCTCCTGAGTCTCTCTCATCATTGTCCTTTGTGTTTCGGATTATTCTGCTGTTAAGTTAAAATGGCACGACGTACCTTGCGAATTGGCATTACTAAGATGCTTAATCACTATATGTATATTTATACACTACGGAAGAACAATATTATTCCCACTCGAGAAGCTTTGTCTGTGTGTAATCCTGCCTTGCACGAGCAGATGAACAGAATCCCAACCCCTGCTGGGGAAGCTTCTGAATCGCAACTGGACTGGTAATCCTAACTGGGCCATGAACATTTCAGCCCACTTCGCCATTGCCAAGCGTCGGAAATAGCGATTCGCGTGTGACACGTACGTACCGTGACGGCCCAACATTAGTATCTTCCCCGCGAACGCCATATGCCATTTCTGGCATCCTTAGTAGTACTATCCAGTTCCAATACTACTCATATAAAGTGTCACATTGCAGAGAACACTAATGCACGCCTGTCCTATCTCGCTACCTAATAATGCAAGCTCCATCATCTTTGCAAATGCCCGTTCTCGTTAAGGGCATGATGACACACCACCACCGACACCGCACACACAGCAATCAGCGAACAAACGCCCCTGTTCATTAGTTTCACCAGAATAAGCGCAGCAGCTGCGCCTTTTTTGACAAAACATCTCGTGGTGGCGTCCACTGAAACCACCGGATCAGAGCGCCGTTTCACAAAACTTTTCTCAATTTTTTTTTTCTTTTTGAAGCTCACAAAGTGCCCCTCCTCGCATGGCGCGCGCGCTCGGCGAGCCATGCCCGTGGCGTCCGTTCAGCAAGCAGGAGTGGCCCGCCGCGACGGCTCTACCCACCGGCGCGCACTGAGCTGCGTGGTCGAGATTGCGCGACGTTACCGGGCGACGCGTCCCGTGATGCCACGCCGCACGACGGTGCGCTCTAGTGCTCGACCCACCGAGACCGATCGCCAGAGCACACAGTTACACGCCCTACGGCGCCGCTATATAAGGAGAGCAGCGACGCAGGCATGAGACCACACAAGCCACGAACGACTCACGGCAGAGAGCAAAGAACACATACGAGACCGAAGTACCTACACTAGCCAGCAACTACTAGATCGACGACGATATGACGAAGACGGGTTTCCTGGTCCTCGCCGCCCTGGTCGTAGCCTCCGCGAGCCTCGCCGCGGTGCACGGGGCAGGGGAGTGCGGGTCGACTTCGCCGGACAGGATGGCGCTGAAGCTGGCGCCGTGCGCGTCGGCGGCGACGGACCCCAACTCGGCGCCGTCCAGCGCCTGCTGCACGGCGGTGCAGAGCATCGGGAAGCAGAGCCCGCAGTGCCTCTGCGCCGTCATGCTGTCCAAGACCGCCAAGAGCTCAGGGATCAAGGCCGAGGTCGCCATCACCATACCCAAGCGCTGCAACCTCGCCAACCGCCCCGTCGGTTACAAGTGCGGAGGTAACTAAACTAATCTGCTCTCTTCTTCACTCGCAGCTTCTTGCTCAATCATCATTTCGATCGACATGTACGTCATTACTGCCAGCAAAAATGCATTAATTAATCACATTGCCTTCCTCGCAGATTACACTCTGCCATGAGCACTGAGGACTTCGTCAGGCCTGTTACATGATCTGCCGGAGGAGTTACGAGTCCGTCGTGTTCGTGCTGTTGTGTCGTATGTGTGTGTTGCCAATAAAAGAGACCTGGTACTACATCTCATTGTTGGAATTCAGTGTCATGAGTACTTATCACTAGATATGTACTCATGTATGTTCGGGCCAGCAATCTCCATAATAAACCTTTGCTGAATGAAAAATCACTTGAGACAAAATGCTTTCTAGTGGAGTCCTAACAGACTGCTACAAGAAAAAAATATTTATGATGTGGATCGTTCTCAGCCCTTCGTTCACAATCCGAAGGTTAGGTTGAATTTGTCCAAATGTGTCAAGAGTATATAGGAGTATATTGTTTTATGATATATATTTTTTCACTCGTTCTCCTTCAAAAATAATTTGATTATTGATAATGAGTGCAGATATAAATTAAGAATAACCTTCAATTAATATATATATATATATTGATTCATCATAGTAAAATTAAAGTACAATGATAATCACATGACTGCATTTTTAGTTCACATGTATATAAGTCACATTGTCTGGTATATGTTTGTGGGGGAGGGGGGGGGGGAGTGATAGGTCAGTCGGAGTTATCGTGACATGAGTGGTATATCATTTAGAACCTATAAAGTGCAATGTTATCACTATTTGTGAGTTGCCCAAGTACTTTGCATTACAATCAGGACAAAGTTATAGTACTTGTTGCGCTATGTCATCCCACACTATGAAATATCTTATATTTATCCATAGTCTTCTACGGCCGTCCAGTAAAAGAAGGAGAGCGATCCAAGATCCTGTACATCAAAAAATTTCTAAGTCATTTAAATAAGTAAGTTTAAACATTAACTAATAGTTACAAAAAAAATCTATATCAATTTACAAATAACTGGCACAAACCTTTTTTCTTCATATAGACTTTATTAATTTCTAACATTTTTCATATTGTAAAATATAAAATGATAATTTACTTTATTCTTACTCTTTAATGATACAATTTAAGCATTTATTCTCATCTCTCTCATGTTATCACTATACACATTATAATGAACTTGATAGAGCGGTTCCTATTGTTGTAAACTTAAAAATACATTGTAAACATTTTTTTGGGAATTATAATGACAAGGTCAAAATTAAAAGTTTAATGCCTTTGTTAAAATCCCCAAACATATTCATCAAATCATTTTACTGAGATCTCAATATATTTGATAAACTCATGAAGGATGATTCATTAGTCGCTTCTTATATAGTAATGGAGATACTAAGGATACATTTTCCGCTATAAAAGCTTTCTCCTTGACAAATAAAAGATCATCACTAATATATATATATATATATATATATATATATATATATATATATATATATTATCCATATAGCATCCAATGACAACTTTTAAATATCTTAAGTATGTACATCGGTCCCATTAAGACCATGCATTCTATGAATTTTTTTTTGTCGTTTGATTCGCTACGTTTAAAATATCCATACACCAAAATATCCCCCTTCTCTTTGTTTCATTTTATTACTTTATCTAACTTTGGTTTCCTTCATACACCAAATACTAGTAATTTATGCACAAATAGTATCCATAGTTCCATACATACACTATATATATATCTGCTGCATAGGCAGATTTTATTCAGAAAGTCATGTCTAATCTATTTTATTTCTTGCGCAACTTTTCATCTCTACACATTAACAATCCATCCCTTAGCAGCCTTTCTAAATTTAGTTTCAAATAATGTACTCTAGTTTTTTAGAAACATTTTGTTTCGCACTTGCCTTCACTAATTTTTTGGACAACTTCATCGAAATTTTTATTTTGCTCTGTGTATATCTTCATTAGTTGCCTGATACATCCACTTATCAAGATTTCCTGAACAAAAGAGCTTCCATTTCGATTTCTTGTCGTGTTAGGACAAGTCTTGCCCTCTAAACGCGCCGCACCATGGCCTTCTCCCTTCTTCCGTTCTTCGTGCCAATAAGTTCCATCCTCTTTCACAGTTTCACCTCGACGCGGTTGCTCCATTAACCATGGTTGGAAAGTCAGAGCCGGAGGGGTGCAGGCACGTGCCCAGACAATAACTCGTGATGCAACTTTTATGTTAGCAAAAAGTGCGCGGAAATTGGAGAATCAAACTTCGCAAGCCAAAGTGATGTTGCTCTTGCTCGAGAGTGGTCGATGAACCGAGCCTGCTTCTGGCTCGACATCTATGAGATAATGAGAACGCATTAGCGCTAATGCGCTGAGTTTGCAGGAGCACACTGCTGATGATGCGTAATTGATTGCCAGGTGTCCCTAGTGTTCATCCCACTTGGGTCTCTCTTGCCATATTAAATCCTATGCCCGACACTATATAAGCCGCCTCGAGTAAATCATTTGACCCAGCAAGCGAAGCTCATACAGCACGACGCAACGATACTGGCATACTGCGATACGAACCCATCAGATAGCAATGGCAATGAAACCCTTCATCCTCCTCGTTCTAGTCATGGCTGCTGCCGTCCTCGCCGCCGCGGGGGGCGCGAGCGGCGCCGACGCCCCTGCCGGGTGCGGCAAGACGCGGCCGGAACGTTTGGCGCTGAAGCTCGCGCCGTGCGCGCAGGCCGTGGAAGACCCGAACGCCACGCCGTCGGCCGGCTGCTGCGCGGCGGTGCGGGACATCTGGAAACGGCTGACCCCTGACTGCCTCTGCGCCATGATCCTGTCGGACACAGTGAAGCACGCCGGGATCAAGGTGGAGGTGGCCATCACCATCCCCAAGCGCTGCAACCTGGAGAGCCGCCCCGTCGGGTACAAGTGCGGCGGTACGCTTACAGTTATCTGCGAAAAATAAAATATACTACGTTGATTATGATGCGGAAATTTGTGGCATTGCAAGTTACCACTACTAACTCTTCTTATCCGTTTTGCAGAGTACACGCTGCCGAGCATGCCGAACTGATGGCTCATCCTGTGCCACTTAATAAGCTGCTGGTGGTCTTTTGGCTTACGAATAATTGACACGCTAGCAAAGGAACTCTACTCTCTATATGCATGGGACACTAGTATATGGTCAAAGCCAGAAAATGGCGTGGAGTGTGTGTTTGTGATGTCAGTGTGCTAAAACAATATAAGACTACTTTAAGGGAAATAATGACGGCGCATGATAACAAAAGATCTAAAATACTACTCTCCCTATTTAACTTGTGGACGTTGTCCCCTGGCAAAAATAAAAAAATTTAAAAAAATAAAATAAAAGAATTGTTGATTGTTTACTTTATACATCAATTTTAACTATTCGTTTTATTCAAAACAATTAACTATATTTTTACATATTTTAACTAATTGCTTCAATAAGATGAATTTTGATAAAGTTGACTTAAAAATTAATAGTGTCAAAATTGTAAAATTCAATTTTGCATATTTCTTAACTTAGTCAGAAATTGGAAGAGAAAAAAAAAAAATGCATTCTTCGTACTCCATGGCACAGCGACGGGCTACTTGTCTTCAGCTCTCGCCTCACGTTGCCAGTTTTGCCACAATGGGCGGGCTCCGACGAGATCAGGCTACGCCGCAGCCCAAACGCATTTCAGCCGTCCATCACAAGCGTGACTGCGTGAGCCAGCACGGTACCAATTGCGGTTCTCTCTAATCTGCAAAGGAAAAATTCCGATCCTCTCCTATATCCTGTTCTTGTCTTGTCCCCACTTCGGTTTTGCTCAGCTCCTTCCGCTCCACCCAACCAGGGGACCGAGAGACCCGCCCTCCGCCCAACCATGGCGGCAACGGCTGTTCTCCTCCTCAGCACCGCCGCGCCCGCTGTCAGGCACCGCCGCCACAGGTCGCCGCAGCCTCAGCACCAGCGTGGCTTCCTCGCACCCCGCGCCCTTCGGTCCCCGCGCCAGCGGCTGCTCGCGGTCTCCGCCGTGCAGGAGAGGAAGGAGAGCGAGGCCAAGACGGCCGAGGAGATCACCGAGAAGTACGGCCTCGAGTTCGGCCTCTGGAAAGTAAGCTTGAGACACTGCGAAAGCTAAGCGAGCGATGAATCTCACTCTCAGTAAGCTATATTGTGCTGCGTTGCTGCAGATATTCAGCTCCAAGGAGGAGGAGGGGAAGGAGGAAGCAGGCGGCGAGGGGAAGAAGAAGTCGCGGACCGACCAGGCTAAGGAGCTTCTGGCCAAGTACGGCGGCGCGTACCTGGCCACCTCCATCACGCTGTCGCTCATCTCCTTCGCCCTCTGCTACGCCCTCATCAGCGCCGGCGTCGACGTGCAGGACCTGCTCGGCAAGGTGAGTCGAGCCCAATCCAACCCGTGTCCCTGAACTGAAAAAGTCTGTCTCCGGCCGGGAACCACGGACTGTTCTTGTTCTCTTGCAGGTCGGTATCGCGACGGGCGAGACAGGAGGGAAGGTGGGGACGTTCGCGCTGGCCTACGCCGCGCACAAGGCCGCGTCGCCAATCAGGTTCCCGCCGACGGTGGCGCTGACGCCGGTGGTGGCCAGTTGGATTGGCAAGATCAGGAAGAGGGGCGACTGATGCTGATACTGATGCAACCAGTGAAGTTAGGTACTAGTAATACGTTTTGCGTTTGTTTGTTTTTGCGACTCACTGTAATCTATGCATATATACTAGGAAATCTAGAGGGATACTAGAAAATATGCCACTGCTATTGTTGAAACACCGAGGTTTCTAGTGTATCCGTATTCTGAGTTGAGATTTGAAACCAGAGCAGGGTAGTCCAGATGCCTCAAAGTTCAGCATGGAATCTGCAAAAGATGCAACATTAATTAATCTGTATGCAAAAGATCTGCCTTACAGTAAATTGTGATCCCTACACATATGGCCAGGTTTAGAAGACTATTTACACAAAATTGAGCACAATTTTAATCAAAGCACAATTAAATGGCCATAACCTTGAACCTACCTAAGTGGGAAAGGGGGTCACATGAATAACTAGCCATTCTGTATATACACTTGGATGAAAGATAGTTCTGCAACAATACCACACATACGTCCTATCATTTACCAACTACATAGCTCCACTTCACAGAAAGGCCAAACCCAGCATAACGCTCATAGGTCCTTTGACCGCTGCAAACATTCCAAGGAGTCGCAACAACAATATTTTCCATCCCATCTGTGCTCGCTTTTTTTCTGAAGATCCTGTGCTCACATTATAATTTGTCTGAGTGCACTTTAAACTTTTTGGTTATCCTTAGTTAGAGCCCACAGCTGTAGGTTACCCACGGCAGCTGGTTGCTGCTTGAGTGCGCGTGGGGTGCTTGCCTCTTAATCTGAGAAATCCCTGGGGTCTATCTGATCCCACCGCTCCTGTGCTGTTTAATATGTTAAGTACTTCAATGCAGCAACTACAAGCAGGTATAATAGTTTGATGATATCTAAACAGGAATCATCAATGAGTTTCAAAAAGGATACACGCTGGTCTCCACATATCAGTAATGCTAACATCACCATCTGTAAGAAGCCAGTAGTCGGCATAACTCTGCAAACGTATAGATGGATAATGAGCCACTAGGTATACTATGCTCTTTGGCGTATCAGGCGGACTGGAAGCATCTGCTGTAAGTTATGATGATTGCAAAGTACTCGGGTAAAAAGGAAATCAAAATACATGAAACATTGACCTAATATAGGATTGGGGTTCTGTCAAAGTTTAGATTGGATGTTTTCAAGTTCACTAATATGACTGTGGTTTCAGATTTTGCATCACCTTGGATAGTTGCAATTTATATGGAAAGTTAATTTAATTGTAGTCAACACTTACATCGATATCTGAAGGATTGGTCTTCATCATCGCTCCTTCAAAATCATATGAAGCACTAAGATCTGAGGTTTCCTGGAAATGTAGAGTGTTAAGCAATACCTCATTTGTTCTGCTCCTTTGTCTATCTCTTGTTCTCGTGGCATCTGTAGCTGCATGTTTTGCTGGATTTGTCTTTCTTGGTGGCGTTGCAACACCAGCCTCCTGTCTGTCCATTTTCTCCTCACATTTACTAACAATATAGCAAGGATGTTAGTCAGGCAATTTACTTTTTCAAGCCGCCACTTTCAATCAAAGATTTGGGTATTACCTAACCAAGTAAACATCAATTGGACCCCTTGTACTTCGTATTATTATTCTATATCTCCTTTGATAATTATCCCCAACCTTCTGTGGAATATGAAACAAAATTATACAACAGCTAACAGTAACTAAACATACAAAATGATGTGACTGGATAGCTATTGTTTAACGGTTCATTAGTTCATTACCGCATTAGGCTCTGGCACTTCCAGAGAAGTACCTTGAGGTGCTTTTATTGCAATTAATATTTGGTCCTGCAGAGTAATAAAATTCTATATGAGCTCATAATAGAAATAACTCAGATAGCTATGATATCCATATGGGTGCCTTATGTATATTTATAGTCTATAATAGTCAAAATAAGATAAACACCTGAAAGCAGCCCTTGATGTCATCTTCGGTAAGATACAGCCACCTAAAACAGGAGTAAAAAAAGTTACACTACCGTACAGTTACCAATTAAACAGTGCCAAACTTATGTTAATAGAGCCAAGAAACAAATGTGATTACCTCTGATTGCTTTCATCTTCAGTTAGGTCCTGCAATTTTTCACGTATTTCACTGCAAGGAAAATTCTTTTAGATGATAACAGTATTCTCGTTTGAAATAGTAGCATAGAAAATTGCATTTAATAGCTTCACAACCTTATGTGTTCTTCTAAACCTTGCTCCTGCAGCTTAAGTTTTTGAAATTCTGTCTGCAAGAAGATTAAACCATGTGGCAATTAAAGTCACGAATAATTTGTTTATCTTCAGATAACACATGTACCATTAGTTCAATAATTTCTACACGATTCCATGAAACCGAATGAGGAATCTATTATAAGTACCTCCAGGACCGGCAGAGCATTATTCAAGTTAGTTTCTGAGGCATCCAAAACTCTGTAAATTTATACAGTTAGCATATAAGACAAAAAATGCAACAATAATAGGGTAAACAGAAAAGAAAGACAATGATTACTTCCAACGAATTCTGTTCTTCTGAATCTTTTCTGTCAACCCTATTCCTTCAAGGACATTTATAATGTCATATAGGCGTCGTTTTTTAACCTGAGTTTTCAGAAACCAAGTAGAAGATTTCATCAGGACTCAAGAAGGACAAAGAGATTTGCAAGCTTACATGAGGAGAAGTTTCCTACATCTAGCATTTCTGCTGCATTATTCAAATCTAGAATGCCATCTTGAGCCTCCTTGAGCAGATTAATAAATTTTTTGGTCAATACAGCTGAAGAAGTATAACATAAAAAGTTATCAGTAAAAACATTTGACATGTAACCAGAATACCAGATATGAAACTTGGTGATGGTGGGTCATAATAGATGATTTATAATAAGAAAGACTGTTACAATCACCTAATGAACTATCGAAGCGACAGGGTCCAGGAGTAGGTGGATTGACAGGTGAACCTGCTAAAACATAAACCCACGTGCATTCAGCTGTAAGACCAAACAATAAAATGGAAGAGGGGAAAAGATAGTGAGAAACAAACTTTGCTTATGTGACCAGTATTTAGAACAACAGTTTTTTACTTGCCAGCATTCGATACAGGTGTATGGGGCCCAGCATTGCTGCTTTTAGCTTTTGACTTGTATGTTCTTGCAGTTTTTCTAGAAATTGGAGTCCCTGGTGGATTGCCAACTCTGTTGTCGAACCCTGGAGTGGTGATCATGCATTCAGTTGATTCAGCAGCAACACTTTCCCCATATGGAGCTTTTCTTTTTAACTGCACAAAAAATGGAGGAAATGTGTCAGTAATAAATTAACAGCTGCTGCAAAGCAAATTAAGGTGTTAAGCCGTGACAAGACTGAAGGGGAAATGTGTATAGTGAGCACGAGTCATGATACTGATTAAGGACCACACATACATTCTGATTCTCAACTATATAATCATTACAATAAATAAAGTATGGGACTCCTCTCTCAAGAAAATCACAGCGACCCCAGGATCCCAAAGAAACATTATGAAAGTTGTAACAGTCTATCTGAGAATAGATGCTTCAGTTACATAAACAGTATCAGTACCGGAGCCTTTCTAACGTAGAAGTCACCGACAAATTGTGAACATAGATAAAGGGCAGAGTAAGATAATTACAGTCGTGGAAGCCCAACCTGAAGTGTCCTTCTAACTATCCAAGAGACACGTTTCTCTGTGCCAATTTGGCACTCTCTAACCATTAAATTAGAACAGTGTTGTTTCATGATGAGTCCTCCCTATTGCATTTTCACCAAATGCTGCATCAGAAATGACAAAATGCCGCTCTAGTGTGCACATGCACGTCATAAAGGCATGATGGATAAGAGCTATCACTAAAATGTAGTACAAAATGCTACCATAATAAATTCACATGTCTTGGGATTCTTGCAGGGACTGCACATCTAAACTAGCCCTACAATGCAGACAAATCCTTTGCTCAAAGCTGATATGATGTAATTTTCAAGCAGCCATGAAAGACTAGGGAGTATAATATGTAGCATTTCACATACAAACATTGATCACCATACAAATCCGAAAATCTCACAACAGACGAGCAAAGCACATTATACCGATTCTCCACTTTCAATGCTACAAACTAAAAATTGTCCCCATGCTTCCCATGTGTTATCCTCTCACAGCTGCACTGTTATTCGTGTCCCCAAATTATTGAGCCAGCCACCCACGATTTCACCCAAATCCGCAGGCTAATTCTATGAGAAAAAAAAAATGGAAGGCGAACTGCAGAAATAGAAGAAAGTGTTCCGCCAAATGACAGCTCGAACCTCGCACAAACAAAACCCCACCAAATACTCAGTAAACACCCAGAGAACAGCGAGCTAATCTGTCGCAAAGCTCTTCGGTATACGGTATGCTCAGAAGCGGCGACTCACCGGTCTACGGACGACGATTCCCTCCTCGAACCCGCCGCGCCCGGCGGCCCTGGCCACCGCCGCCCCCGCCGCGGTAGGTGACGAAGCCCGGGGGAACCGGTGGTAGTCGCCGACGACACCGGCACGGGGCGGCCGCGCCTTCGCGAGCGGGGCGAAGAGACTCACGATCTTCTGCGCGGCCGCCTGCCGGCCTCCTCCCGACACGGCCTCCGGCGGGCGGGCATCGGCGCGTACCATCGCCCTATCGCCCCCACAGCGGAGAGCTTCCGTGGCCAACCGTGCCGTCAACGATCGTCGCGAAGCGTGCGCTCGAGCTAGGGTTCCGGCGACGACGGCGGCAGCGAGGCGGAGTGGAGGCGGCGAGGGGTTAAGGAGAAAAGCGCGAGGGAGAGTGAAGAAAACGAGGGAAAGGAGGAAAATTAACAGCGTTCCCGTTTGCGGTTTATGCGGATTGCGGAAGGAGGGGAAGGGGTCGTGCTTGCGATGCCGTTACGTATTTGAGGGTTTAGGCGCAAATATGTCTTGCATTCTGCCATGGGTCTGTCTCTATCTCTGAGATCATGCTTTCCTCTCGGTCAAAGTGTTTGAACCGTCGATGAGCATCCTAAATTTCATCTTTAACCTTCAGCCTCTCACTCTCCCGCACCCTTCCACACGTCTCTTCTTCTTCCTCACGCACAAGCGCGGCTGCCATCCGCTCTCTCGTCTTCCGCCCTCCTCCTATCGTCTCGACGGCGTGCCTGTCGCGGGGTCCGTAGCCGCTCCTTCCACCTAGCTAACCCGTCGGCGGTGCGCTCTCCTAACTCGTCGGCGACGTGCCCCCCCCCCCGAACCTGGCCCAATCACCGTCTTTTGCTGTCCGCGAGGCGGCAGCCCCGCCGCCTCCGTCGCCGTCGTCTCTCCCGCTACCACCGCCGGGCGGACCTGCCATCGCTGAAACCTTCCTCTAAGGCCAGCGGTCATACCATCTCAATCCTCTCGGTGACTGAGAGATTCGCTCGAGCTCAGTCATCTGAGATAGAGCAAATCTCTTCTACATTTCCTCTCTTTGTGAGGTTCTGCGCTTGCCAAATAATATTTTTACTTTTTATATTTTTTATTAAAGTGTATGTACATACAGTATATAGCTATTATAACAACGTACGGGAGGTCTTTTTTAATCTTTTTTAGATGATTCTAGATTTCTTATTAGGACGTATGTATAGAGCTATTAATTAGGCTAACGCATCATAGTGTGGCTTAGTAGTAACTCACAATTGACAGGGATTAGTAAGGAAGATAGAGTCTCTGAAATAATGAAAATTTCATAACAATTATTTGTTCAGATATATGTAGGGCTTCGCTTTATTCACCAGGTTCAAAAAGGGAATTTAATCAATTGCAGAGAAAGTAACAAAAATTTGGAGATTGAAGTAATTAACAAAAAATTTCTAGTAATTGCTGAAAAGGAATGATGTTATTGGTCCAAATAAATATTTAAAGCTGGCAAGAAATTCTCGTGAATTAAAAAGTTAGTAAGAATTCAAATTATTAGTTTAAACCTTTAAACTCAAATCCAAACTTTACTTTATTCTTAGAATCAAACTTTCGGGCTGGTGTCAAATTTCTGTGAAAATTTTTGGCCTTTTTGAAAAAAATTTCACCCGTGGGACCCACTAGACAGTGGGCCCCACCGGGCAGCCCTTTCTCTCTTCTCCTTTCTCTCTCTCTCCTTCCTCCTTCCTTCCCGCGCAGGCGCGCCGTTTCACGCGCCCCGCCCCGGGCAGAGGGCGCGCGCCACCTGCGCCGAGCGCGTGTGGCGAGCCCGCGCGTCCGCCCGGGCGTGTATAAGGGCGTTCGTTCGCCGTTTTCTCCCTTCGCGCCGTGCTCCTCTCTGTTCTCCATTTTTCTCTCCGCTGAAGCTCAGCGCCACGCCACCGTGCATCGCACTCGCCCTAACTCTCCATTCTCCCTCGCAAATCGACGCGCAAGAGGACCTCCTCACTCCTTCCGACCTCCAACCACCGGGATTTCACTGGGTTCGCCGGAATTAGAGTTTCGCTGCCGCCGGTACTCGCCGCCGAGAGGGACCGCACGGTGAGCACCACTTTTTCTTCGCACGGGAGCTCTTCATCCTTGTCTTTCGGAATCCCCGGAGCAAGGCGCAGCTCGCCCCGCCGGCCGTTTTCCAGGGGGAGCTCCCTTGCGGTCGGAACGCGCGTCATCGCCGGCCGCCGCACTGCTCGTCACCGCCGACCACGTCTCGGTGAGAGCCGGCCCACTTTCCTCCTTTCCCTAGCTCCGCTATGCCGCGAGGAGTGTGCCCGGCAACATTTCGCCGCCGGTCGTGCGCCATACCGCTGCCGCACCATGGCCGGAGCACGCGCACGCCGCCGCGATCCCGTGCTCGCCGGCGGCCGTTAAGCGGTGAAATGGGTCCCCTGTGCCGAGCCCTCGCCGCCGGTCGTCGTCGCCGGTAGCGCCGCCGACCGCCGGTGGCCGGCTAGGGCAAAAGCTCTAGCTAGGGTTTCACCTTTTCTGTTTTTCCAAAATTCATTTAACTCGGCTGGGAATTAAATAATTCATATAAAATCAAGTATTGCTCAGAAAAATATAATTCCAAATGTTATAGAATCAGTGAAAAGCCTAGTTTTTAAGAAAAATATAAAACTTCATTGTTTATAATTAATAATTTTGGGGATTTCTTTAATTAATAATAAATAGCCAAAAACAATATTTAATTGAATTTGAACTATTAAATTTTGGAAATTTGTATGAAACCCTAGTGTGATTAGTGTGTACCCTCAATGTTGAGAAGAGCATGAAATGTCGATTAGGGTTTGTTTAGATGGTAATTAAAGCGTTTAATTTGGTTTAGGTCAAAATCCTTCCTCAGTAAAACCCTAATTTTTTCTTAATGCGCTAGCAACTACTTAAGTTTGCAAGAAATTATTATTGCTAATGTCGCCTCTCAATTTGCATCATGTAGACGCCGACATGAACGAGGTAGCCATCGAGGTGGACCCCGAATTCTCTGAAGACACCGTCGTCACAGACCAAGAAGAATACCCGCAAGGCAAGCCTCCATGCACTACTGTTTTTAAAATTTTTCTTTTACCATAGTGAATATGAGTCATGTGATATGTATTTAGGTCGACAGGAGTTGTATGAAACCCTAGATGCATATGTTTCCAGTAGTGCCTATTCTGGAATATTGGTACAGGTAGCCCGATGTAGAAGCTATGCTTAGCAATAACATATGGTAGAAGTCGAGCGGATTGGACACTGCTCGTGATATGTTAGGAGTGGTTTGAAACTTTCACCTCTTGATAAAGTGCCTGTAGTGAGTTCATATTTCATGGAAGGAAACTAGGGTCAGACAGAGAATGATAGGAAGGCAACAGACCGGAGTTCTATATGCGACAGCTCTGTCTGATCTGTGTGGCACAGTTGGTTGAGTATTGAATGTACTACTCACGTGTTGGAATTATGGGAACCAGTAAACCTAGATAGCCTAGAGACGGCAAAGCTGAACCTACCTTACGGTGTCTGATCGGCGGCGGACTGGGGTGGACAGTGTGTGAACTCCACAGATACCGTTCGGGACGGGTGATCTGGTGGGACGCGGCACTGTTGAGGTAGCGTAAGAGGGAATTAGCTTTGTCAGATCTGGTGCGAACGGTTGCCATGTGCGGTCCGGGACACGCACGTGTCGTGTGACCAGGTTAACCCTGCAGGTATAAAAACGTTTCAAACCGCTGACACTCTCAGTCTAGAGTTTACGCAATCTCTCTGTCGCACATGTTAAGAAGTGAACAGAAGAAAAATGATGCTTACAGTTGTGATGTTTATACTAATAATTGTTTGTCAACATGATGGTTTAGTCATAGTGCACACTAAAGTTACTTTTCTCGAAATTAAATTGGAGCTAAAACTTGAAAGTAGGAGCCTACTTAGTAAGGCATGTCCTTTTGCAACTACCCTACCCAGAGTCAGCGGTGCATGTCTAGGTGTCGGCTGTAGACAGCCTCGTTGATGGGTCAGTCTTGCCGAGCTTCTTAGAAGCTCATGCTTTGCGACTTGTGGCTTTCAGATGGGTCCGATGCGACCGGTGGTAGCGATGGGCAGTTCTGGGAGGAGTCGGCTCCTGGTTGGGGTAGTTTTCATCGAGAGCAGATCGAGTAGCCGCTGCCTGTGTGTGGCTAGTAGCAAGGTGCCGTTGGGCAAGACTGTTGCTTTTGCTTAGTATCGGAGTCGGAGTCTGTATCTCTATCTTTCGTTTCCGCTGTTTATGAAAACTGGTTCGTGTGGAACTGATGACTCTGTAATAATACTCATGTAATATTTTTCTCCTGTCTGTAAACTGTATTTTTCACTGCCTGTGTTGTACTTTGTGAATGTTCGCTTCGATGAACATCGCCCAGAACGGATCCCGGGAGGAGGACCTTCCCCGTTCAGGGGTGGTCCACCACAATATAAACTTTGGATGTACAAATTGGATACTTTCATTTACTTTGATAAATCTTGATCAACTATACTTCGTACTTGGGTGTAAATAAGCCGCAAGACAAGGATCAAATAGCCAAACACCCGACCGCACCACGCGACACGCGTCCACGCTTGGGGCCGTCTGCCATTGAGCTGACGAGACACGGGACGGAGCCCGTGGAACGGCGTACGGGATTCGGGAGACTCCACGAATCACGAGTCACGTCCTTCCGTTTTCCGTTCTCCACGTACCGAAGCCGGGCCAACGAGACGATATTGCCCAAGCGGCTCCCGAACTGCGAAATGTTTGGGCCTTAATCGAACTAGAGAAACAGCCTACGAATGAGTCCACTGGGCCGCAAGCCCTACATCTCCAGCCAAACGGATCCAGTCCCAGTCCACGCTCTCCGCCTCCCCACCACAACGACCTCGGCCGCGGCGGCCGGAGACTGCAGAGATGAGTGTGGGTGGGGAGCGCGTACGCGCGTGGTGTGCTGCGTGCCGTCGGTGAGGGGAAGAAGGAAGGCGTCGCGTTCGGAGGCGGAGGCAGTCTGCGACCAGGAAGAGTACATCAAAGGTACGCCGGTGAACGCTTCCTTCAAAGTGTAATCGGCTCCGACTTCTGCAGAAATGCACTCTGCTCGTTTGGTAGCTCAGATCATCAGTTATTTGATACGCCGGATACGTCTGATCCACCCGTGGTAGGTGTGAGAATGTCGACACATGCCGTTATGCCGGTGCCGTTTTATTCACACAGGGTCTCTATCTTTCTGATCACGTCGGAACGAAGTATCGTTCGGGAACCTACATACCTTTTCCTGCTCAACTGGTGAGTCCCAACAACTTTTGGCCTTTGACCGTTTGACGGAAGACTTTGTTCGATCCAGAAAAAACTTTGGAGAAATCAGTTTTCAAGCGACAGGATTCGAGGAATGTGAGAAGCTAATACTAAAGTTCTTGGTGTTTCAGTTTGACAGTGTGGTATGTTGCTTTTGACTGCTTCACTTCCCATTTCCCTCCCCTTCAAGCTGAAGCTACACCAGCAGTCCTCAATATAACAAAATTATCACTTCTTTCCACTTGTCTTACCGAAGTTGTCTTGATGTTAACTGAGTTCCTATTGCCCTGATAGGAACTCAGGTCAAAATTTTCAATTATCTGCAGAGTCTTCCTCTGTTTGCGCGGATGAATAATTTACGTGAAAGGATAAAAACAAAAATTTAAGCCCGGGCTTTCTTCTCCTTACTGTTCATTTATTGATTTTACCTTTCATTGTAATTTGTAATTGGCCATGTAGCTACACTACACATTTGTAAGATGAAGAAGGTTATATGTGCAGACACGCAGAGGCGGGAAATGATTATCCCTTTTTTCTAAAGGAATGATTTCACAGGAGTCTATGGCGTGTAACAAATAGTAAACACTTGCTGCGGTAACATGTTCAACCTTAAGTCCATATTATGAGTTGTGGCTCGATGGCAGCAACGTAGTAGAAAAGAATAGATCGATATAAATGAAGTGAAGAAAAGATCAGTAAGAAACTAAATCGCAAGCATGCTCAAAGATCTCTGTTCTTATATAGTACTGTACCTTCTTCTTTTTAGAAATGTATACTAATGCTTTTACTCAAAAAAAGAAATATATACTAATGCTTTGGAATTTGATCACTCAAAAATTCTCAAAAAAGTACATAATAATTTACTGACATCGATATTGATTACAGTTTGTTGTATTTTACTGACATTTTGAAAGGATTGGTTTACTGTATTTTACTGATATAGTTATTGATTGTGTTTCCTGTTGGAACTTCAGTAAAATATTGCTGAATGGAATTGAGTATTGAAAAAGACGAGCTTCGTTTGCAGATCGAAGCCCAGAAGGGTACTTGGCCCAAATGCACCTACAATTAGTGAGTATCATCAGCCTCTGTGCCCTCATACCCTTTTTTTTGGACTATCTTGCATATAGGGGCCAACTTATCTTTATTTTCTGATATAGAGAAGATGAATATAAAACAGATCACTCAAAACAAATAGTGAAACTTACAGTTGGCAGCAGTTCTTCACCAAATCTCTACTTGGTTTTTACTTATCATCATGTTCCCTACAATAAAGAAAAACAAAGATAAATGGCTCATCTACAGAATATAACTATATTTTGGGTAAACTGGGTTTTAAGGCTGTAGAGCATTAGGAATTATATTTAAGATATACGCTTACTCCTCCGTTTCAATTTGTCTGACATTTCAGACAAGGAGAAAGACTTAAAAATGAACTACGTGTTCATGTCCTAACGACATGTATTAAAAAAAATGGAGTAGCATATAGCAGAATTAGGTTGAAAACACAATGGCATCACTTTTCCAGCACCTTGCAGCACTAGTGTTATTGCAGTGCTGGCTGGTACTGCTTCTGCCGCAGCTTCTGCGCGCCCATTACCAGCGCGCCCTGGGGCATTAAAACTCAGAAGCTTTTCTGCAGATAATGCCACTAATGCGCTTTTTAGCATCCCTCTCGCTACGCTTTAAAAAGCTGCCTGCCTGCAGGTACACAGAGCTTAAGGCTTGTTTAATTCCTCGGCACGCCACATCACTGCCCTGCTTTGTCATGCAACAGATCTAACCAGAAACCTAACTGCTGCTACTTCGATTTGGTAGCTAGCTGAGCTAGAGAAAGAAAAGAAGAGATCAAAAGAAGGGCTGCTCGATCGCAGTGATTAGGGTTTCTTTTCCGCTTTCGTCTTTGTGTTTTCTTTTGCAGTATTGCTCCTCTCTCTCTTCTTTGGTGGTTCCTCAAACTGCGTATATACTTTCCTCTCCTTGGAGCGCTCCTTTTGGGGCAAATGGCTTTGTCATGATTAGGGCTTGGCCTTTTGCTTCCCTTTTGGGCCATATGTTACCAAAGATTTCTTTGACTGTGACCACTACCTCAGTTTAGTTTGAAAGGATCTTGCATACGATCAGAGCTCCCAATACTACATATGCAGGAATCCTAGAAAGAAGCCTGCGGCTCTGTCTGAAGTTTCAGTTCATGGCAGTTCAGACTTCATTAGAGAAATAGTTGTCACTAAATTCATGAAAACCTGGAGGGTGCATATTGATGTTGAGAAACACATATATATTCATAGTGTATACTGTAGTTCATTATGCAAATTAATAAGCTATGGAGATGATGATTGAGTAATGAGGGGAGATCTCTAGGGATGGAAGGCGTGAGGATGAAGTCGTTTCTTCCGATCGTTTAGCTGTGGGTAGTACTAGCTGTTAACCGACCCCTTTTCTGTGTTCGTATCCCCATAAAGAACAATGTTCGAGCGCAACTTTTGATGCAAATGCACACAGTAATGACGCGGTCAATGATCCTGTAAACCTTGCTTTGTTACATGCTTTATCTTTTCTTCCCTGACCGATAATTCTCTGCTTGTAACATGCAGCACCCATTTGATGAACACTGCTCTGAATGAATGCTACTACTACTGTAGTCTATTAATTTGCCTGAACTTCTGCTGCCTGCTTATTTATAATCTATCAAAATATGTACTGCAACTGTTGACCAAATGTATATCCTCTCCTAGAGATCAAACTTTTATAGTATTATTCAATTTGTTTTCTTCACTTCATTCCATTCTTGTCTTGTCAATAATTTTGCACTGAAACCTGAGTAGTTGCCTAAACATGGTGAAATGTGTCAATTTTCCTGTGTCTAGATAGCGATGCAGTCGGCTTTATTAGGAGCAGGATTTGCTGAAAAAGCACCTATTTTGTTGCTGAACATCATGTTGCTCTTTTAATTATGTGCTCCTCCTACAACTAATTTTGTGATGCTAACCTTTGCCTTAAGCATGATGCATTCACGCAAAAATGGGCAGGGCAGCAGCAGGGGGAGGAGGGAACACTTTATTCCTTATACTTTGAGTCCAGAGAGAAAGAGGCCGTACACAGTTCCCGATTCTTTTTGAGGGCGCAAAAGATCTCTCTCGCAGAAAAGAAAACCGATTTAAGTGGGCCCTCTCAAAAGATGAGAGGTCGCTGCAGGCCACATCAGATCCTATCGATCGATCACATAAAGCATCATATGTTGTATCATCATCATTGCAAGATCAGTCCCATTTCCGGTTCTCTTAATATGTGATTGATTGTATATAATACCCGTCGACATAGGTATGTGCCTAGCTATGTAGTACTAGTATATTGACAGGACTTGTTTTAGCAAACTTTTTACATGCTTGCATTCTGTGGGTGATGAACGTTAAATGTATTATATAGTCATATAAATAAGGAGCTTCTCACATTTGTTCTTGGACAGAATTATATTTTTGTTATCTTTTCCGTAAAATACCAAAGGAACATCTCGACCTGTTATTAGTGCAGTGCCTAGCTTGTTCTCCAACAGGATGTTTTTTGTAAAAAGTATAGAAGTCTTCATGATAATACCTTTTTTTTTGTCAACTATATATTGGTGGACATTTGATATGGATCACATTGTGGCAAAAAATCATATCGTGTCTGAATGTGTTTATATATGCAGGCATGAACAATGTAAAATTTCTCGCATCTAGTTGTTGGAACAGGAAAGATTTGCCCCTTCTAATAATTATAATTATAGCAGCATGACTGCATGAGTATCTTATATCTTGATCCTTCCAATAATGGCAAGTAAGATTGAAAAATAAGAGTACATATATTAGTAGTTGTCAGTGTTTATATTAATTTTCTCCAAGGAAACATATCTTTTTTCAAAAAATTGGAAGAGACTTATATCTTACTTTTGCACATGTCCAGATATAGTTAGCCGCAGTCACATCACTGATGAAACAAGAAAAACAAAAAAAAATGCAAAAAAATATAATTGTGCATGGATGGCCATGACCATGCATAGGTTTCATCGATTTGTGTTGTGCGCGCTAATTACTTTTGCTGTTTTGCACGTGATTGGACAAGCTACTGTAACATATACTGAAATACGCGCAGATCGATCGTATCTCTGTTGTAAAATCCATTCACTGTGCTGCCTTTCTATGCAGAGGGCCATCTCGAACGACGCATGGACAGTTCCAATGATCAATGCACACTCGCGGATCACCTAGCTGTTCAAAATCCTTCCAGCACATCAGGTTCGAAATTTTATGTGTTTGCCTTTGCTCACTTTGATGCTAGCTGCGCCCTTGCATAAATTTTAGCCCCTTGCAGTGTGGGTCATTCTTTAGAGGCAGCCGATCACATGCAAAATCTGGTCGCAAAGATACTGCATACCGTTTACTCTGAGTATGCATCTCCGTATGGCGATCTGCTTTCTCTCATGGTCATATAGACTTGACTGAGCTGAGCCTGAGAGTGAGCTAGAGGTACGTAGCTCGCTATAGGAAGAGAGAGCTCGAGAGAAAGGAAAGCTGGGGTGCCTTTGTATGATCTTCTTTGTCAGCACATGCATTCTACCCCTTCTTTTCCCACACCACAAAATCCACTTTGGACCAAAAAAAGAAAAAATCCAAGAGCGAGTAAAGAAGAGAATTCATCAGCAGCTCTCCCTAACGTACAAGAAAAGCACAAAACCACATACTAACATTGATGAAATCCTTCCATCCTTCACCTCAATATGTAACACATCAACCCCTCTGCTGCTTAAAAGATGAACCGCCCTCACACCAACATATAAAGCAGCACCACATCCACCACCTGCTTCGTTCGATATCTACATATACACCCCAACTGATTTCAGGAACCCTTCTCCTCTCGCAACTGCTACTCCCTCCGCAGTGGTGCTGCATCAGATATTATCAGCTTTTAGTTTAAGGTTAGTGGCCGGGTAGCTATAGCTAGGTGTAACTGAGATGAGGGCCGGGGGGTGCACGGTGCAGCAGTCGCTGACGGCGGACGCAGCGACGGTGGTGAAGCAGGCGGTGAGCCTGGCGCGGCGGCGCGGGAACGCGCAGGTGACGCCGCTGCACGTGGCGAGCGCGATGCTGGCCGTGCCGGGGGGGCTCCTTCGCGCGGCGTGCCTCCGGTCGCACTCGCATCCGCTGCAGTGCAAGGCGCTGGAGCTCTGCTTCAACGTCGCGCTGAACCGGCTCCCTGCCTCGGCCGCGGTGGCCGCCTCGTCGCCGCTGCTGCTTGGCGGCGGCGGCGGCCACCACGGCCACGGACACTACTACCCGCCGTCGCTGTCGAACGCGCTCGTCGCGGCGTTCAAGCGCGCGCAGGCGCACCAGCGGCGCGGGTCCGTGGAGAGCCAGCAGCAGCAGCAGCCGGCCGCCGTGCTCGCCGTCAAGATAGAGCTGGAGCAGCTCGTCGTGTCCATCCTCGACGACCCCAGCGTCAGCCGCGTCATGCGCGAGGCCGGATTCTCCAGCACCCAGGTCAAGGCCAACGTCGTCGAGCAGGCCGTGCCGGTCTGCAGCACCGCCACCACCGCTCCTAACAAACCGAGCCCTAATAACCCTAGTAGGAGCGCCGCCGCCGCCAGTGCGACGAGTCCATTATTACTACACGAAACAAAGTCGTCCAACTCCAAGCGACCACTAGCAGACCAGCATGTCCGTGACGACGACGTCGCGGCAGTCCTGGACTGCCTGGCCACCCAGCGGAAGCGGAGGCTCGTGGTGGTCGCCGAGAGCGCCGCCGCGGCCGAGGCCCTGGCGCGCGCGGCCGTCGACAAGATCAAGCAGCAGAGAGCAGCCGAGGCGGCGGCGAAGCAGCTGCAGGTCGTCAGCCTCCGCGTGTCATCGTTCCGGGACGTGCTGAGGGACGAGGCGGAGCGGCGGCTCGGCGAGCTGCGTCGCCTCGTGAGCAGGTCAGGCCACCAGCAGCAGCAGGTGCTGCTCATCGTGGAGGACCTCAAGTGGGCGGCCGAGTTCTGGGCCGCCCACGTCGGGAGGACGAGGGGGCGCTACGACTACTGCCCCGTCGAGCACGCCATCACCGAGGTGCGCGCCCTGGCCCTCCAGGCGTGTGCCGGTGAGCACGGCGCCTGCTGGCTGCTCGGGTTCGGGACGTACCAGGCCTACATGAAGTGCCGGGCGGGGCAGCCGTCGCTCGAGAGCCTCTGGGGGCTGCAGACGCTCACCGTGCCTACGGGGAGCCTCGCGCTCAGCCTCACCTGCGCCTTCGACGACAGGTAAATCCGACGCAAAAGTTGTTAAATTTTTCCGATGCAGAGGCGTGTCACTTCAGGAGTTCAGGTCAGGTGGTGAAAGGAATCAACCTGAAGTGAAATGCCCATGACCATCTGTAACTGGCTAGTAGTAGATTGTCTATACTGTCTGCAAAATGTGCCCTGCTCTTTTCCTCTTTTGCGTGCTTTCTGGGCAAACGCTTTAGGGCAGTATGTAGTATACCTAGGTCATCACCTTCACATTCCCCATCTGCATCTTTGTTTCCCCCTGTTTTTCATTAAATTTTTCATAACGTTTGAAGATGGAAACACCAAAGCTCACAACCAACCAATATTAGCAATATCTAGCTATAAATTTCTGGTATCAATTACTTGGACATATTAGTAGCCAGAAAGTACTTATATTTTGAGACGGTACACACATGCAAAGTGCTGGCTGATTTTGTGCACATGTGATGGGTGAGGTGATCGTGGAATCTTATTCCGTTTTGTTCTCTGTGCAGTGCTCTAGACACAGTCAATCAGTCCATGAAAGCGAGCCCTGACACTACGGATGGGAACAGACCGGCGTCGTCTTGCTGGCCACTTTTGGGCGGCAACCAGCTGCTCTGGGATTGCTCTGCCGCTAGGATTGACACTAAGGCAGCAGCAGCACTGCCGCGCCCGTTCGGTTCGTCGTCGAGCCTCCCTTCCTGGCTTCAGCATTGCCGCGACCAGGTACTGTGTACTATACTAGGCCAAATATAATAATGTTCTTATTTTGATGCATATGAATCAAATGCTGCAACAATATCTTAATTTATGCTACTTTGGCACATGGTCTTATTCATTAATCTTGAAAAATCATGACTGACATCTATACTGACGTTGTTGCACTTCACAGGAGACTGCACATCTCACGGATCTCGGCAACACATGGAGCTCCATCTGCAGCAAACCGTCGCAACGGATGACGCTGCACTTCTCCGCTCCGGTGTCTCCAGCTTCCTCCGTCTCATCTTACGAGCACGGCCTCAACCAGTCGCACCAGCCTCCTCGCCATTCATGGCTCCTCACCGACCTCGACGGCAAGAACCCGTGGAAGCCCAACAAGCGCGAGAAGTCGAGGTCCAACGACTCTGGTCCGCCTTCCGTTGGGTCCGTGGAGGTGGAGTGCCGCGCCAAGTTCAAGGAGCTCAACGCCGAGAACCTCAAGGTCCTCTGCGGAGCTCTGGAGAAGGCGGTGCCCTGGCAGAAGGAGATCGTCCCAGAGATCTCCAGCACCGTCCTCCAATGCCGCTCTGGGATCGCCAAGAGGCGCGACAGGTCGAGGACGACGGACGCCAAAGAGGAGACGTGGATGTTCTTCCTAGGAGGCGACACCCAGGGCAAGGAGACGGTGGCGCGGGAGCTCGCCAGCCTCGTCTTCGGGTCGCGCGACAACCTGCTGTGCATCCGACTCGGCGCCTCGTCGCCGTCCGCCTCCTCTGACGAGGAGCACCACCGGAGCAAGCGGCCACGGACCACGACGTCACCTGCCGGATGCAAACTGGCCTACCTAGAAAGGCTCTACGAGGCGGTCTCCGAGAACCCTCACCGCGTCATTATCGTGGAGGACGTCGATCGGGCCGACCGTGAGTGCGAGCTCGGCATCAAGGAGGCAATCGAGAGCGGGGTGGTACGAAACAGCAAAGGCGACGAGGTCGGCCTGGGTGATGCCATCGTCATCCTGAGCTGCGAGAACTTCGAAGCCAGGTCTAGAGCTTGCTCACCACCGCCGGCACCCAGCAAGCAGATGAAGCTAGAGGCGGAGGAGACCAAGGAGGAGCCGAGTGAACACGGTCAAGTTGGGCCATCCACCTCTTCTTGCTTTGATTTGAACGTCAACGTGGAGAGTGATCATCAGGTGGATGAGGCCCAGGTCCATGACATCTGTTTGCTCACAGCAGTCGACAGGACACTGTTCTTCAAAAGGCACGACCGAGAACACCAGTGATAAACTCTGATCTGTACACTCAATCTATATGCGTACTAGAAGATTGCTGTATGAAGCTAGTTCAGTTTTATGTCTAATTAGCTCTCTCTCTTTTTTTTAATTTCATTTTGTTAACTGTTTATTAGTGGGGGATGGGGGAAAGAGGGATCATGGTGTTTAATTAAACAAGTGAATTC
Source organism: Oropetium thomaeum (assembly GCA_001182835.1). Lineage (NCBI taxonomy): Eukaryota > Viridiplantae > Streptophyta > Magnoliopsida > Poales > Poaceae > Oropetium > Oropetium thomaeum. Next base: position 847,256 of record LFJQ01000006.1, on the reverse strand, counting down.
AATTAGGGGCATTATGTGTTTTGCTGAAGACGGAAATGGAGGCGTTGTAAATTTATTTTTGTGTGATGATGATAAAAAGAATGTATATTTTTAACCAAAACCATGTATATGTCTTCCGTCAATTGACTCATTTTCACTAATCTCTGTCCCTAGAAATGTGACAACAATGCATAACACTCACTACTACCTTCATTCTTAAACGATTATTGTTGATTTGGTTATTTGTATACTAGAATTGTTATCGTAACAGTACGATTCAAAACAGAGGGAGTACCTGTGCTTCTAAACTAACGTTATCCAATCTATTAAGTTGTGCTTCTATAGTTCTATGCTTTTCAAAGAAAAAGAGACACGCATCTTAAAGCAATTTCCGTTAAGTACTTCCGTTAATCACATTTTAATTACTCCGTCAAGGTGGACTCTGTGATTCTATCAGCAGCTACACTTGCTGAAAAAAAAAAACGGGTATACTACTTCCTTGCTTCAAAGTGGTGTTCATCACGTATTGTTGATAGTAATGTGTGGGAATGGAGTATTCTAACTAGGCTCATCCTAGCTGAAAATAGAAACTTCTTGTCCGAAAGAAGCTTAACAGAGAATGTGGAGAAATAAGCTGGAATCTGGAGACCATTTCTTACTGCTAGTATTGGATTGGACCTATCTCGGTTTAAGTTTCTACGCTCGCTGTTGCGACGCGCGCTGATGTTGGCTGGATATTACATTGGTCGGAAAATATGGCCACAGGGCAGGAGTCGTGGACCACACAAAGTTCGAAGAGGCTGCTCCGGGTGGGGCGTCGTCCTTCCAGGGCTCCCGAGCGGCAGCGTGTTTCATGAAGTTATGAATCGCAACCGGACGATCGGGAGAGTCCCCTTGCACAACGCAGCCGGTTTCCAACACGGGTCCATCCGGGTCCTAAACGAACTTCCCTTGTTAGCAGCTTCCGACTCCGAAACTACGGGTTTTCTCTGGTGATAAAACCGCGATCCAGGGCGTTCAGGAGAGAGGCACATCAACCACGGTCACCACCAACAATTGCATACGCGGCTGCTTGAGTTCGCAATCTCGGACGAAAAGCTCGTAATTCTTCGTTCGGCACCGCACCAGCGCGGGGCATGGGTCAGCGCAACCCGGCGACGTGGCTCGTCCTCGTCGTCGGCCTACTATTACCGCTGTTCGCCCCCTCCTCGTGTTCCGCCGCCCAAGTCAAGACGACGGATACTCGTTGGAGCTTCCACGTGCTGCTGCCGAGCGGCGTTACCGGCGCAGAGAGCCTGGCCTTCGACCGCACCGGCGAGGGTCCCTACGCTGGCGTCTCCGACGGCCGCATCCTTAAGTGGGGCGGCGCCGCCGTCGGCTGGACCATGTTCGCGCACACCCCGAACTACAGGAAGATCCCCCTGTGCACGGCGTCCGCGGTGCCGTCGGAGGAGACGGAGGCCATCTGCGGCCGTCCGCTGGGCCTGCAGTTCCACAACAAGACCGGCGACCTCTACGTCGCCGACGCGTACCTGGGCCTGATGAGGGTCGGGCCAGACGGCGGCGAGGCCGAGGTGCTTGCGACCCGAGCGGACGACGGCGTACTGTTCCACTTCGTCAACGGGCTGGACGTCGACCAGACCACCGGCGACGTCTACTTCACAGACAGCAGCACCACGTACCCGCGCCGGTTCAACACGGAGATCATGGCCAACGCGGACGCCACGGGCCGGTTGCTCAAGTACGACGCCGCGACGAAGCGGGTCGCTGTCCTCAGGTCGGGCCTACCGTACCCGAACGGCGTGGCCGTCAGCCACGACGGCGAGCACGTCGTGGTCGCGCACACCGTGCCCTGCCAGGCCTTCAAGTACTGGATCCGTGGCGACAAGGCCGGTCTATACGAGCTCCTCGCCGACCTGCCGGGGTACCCTGACAACGTCAGGCGCGATGACGGCGAGGGCGGATACTGGGTCGCGCTCAACCAGGAGAAGCAGCGCTTCGACGCGGCGACGGCGACGGTGGTTCCTGCCGTCAAGCACCTTGTCGGCGTTCGCCTCAACGCCGACGGGGTGGAGGTCGAGGAGTTGACGGCGGCCAAGGGCGTCACGTTGAGCGATGTTGCGGAGAGGAAGGGTCAGCTATGGCTAGGATCCGTGGAGCTTGACTATATCGGCCTTGTCGCTTGATTATTTTAGGCGTAGTAGTTTCATGCTAATCGTGATAAAGCGTACTCTACTAGTTATGTATTGCTGAATAAATTTCAAAAATAATTTACTACCTATTCTCAATCTGATGATGCGCGTTGCTTGTCTTGTTTATTCCCTCAAGCCGTTGGTGGGCCTGAGCCACAGCCTCTAGCACGGTCCAGCCAACAACATCAACGGCGACATTGAGCTAGGGGTGGGCGCGTGCGGTTAACCGAGCGAACCAGAACCCTGCATAGTAATTTTTATAACTGTATTTTATTAACTAAACAAACCGAAAAAAACGAATTAGGTTTATTAAACTAGCAGTCCAACAAATTTTATTAGTAAATAAGCACATATAAATAACTAAATATGGCATGGACGAGACAAAGACAGCAGGATGTGCGAGCAAGAGAAGTTACATACTTCCAACAATGCAACGATAGGGCTTTACGAAGCCAAATTACATCAATTGTTAGATACTGCAGTTATAAACTGCATAAACATACTGAATTAACCATAATCGAAATGTGTTGTTAATGTTTTATTATTCCAATCATGTTCGGTTTTCATTTTTTATTAATCGAATTTCCTTTCATCCGTTTAACCGACCGATTAATCGCCCAGCCATACATTGAGCAAATAGTGTGCCTTCGTCATATACGTAGAAGTGTGTGTTCGAATCGTAAAAGTAATAAAGTGTTTCCAGATTCCTCTGAGATGCAGATACTTTATATTTGTCTGCAGGAATTAATATAGACTCCTTTGTAAAAAAAAAAGAATGAATATAGACTCATTCTATGTCAGGAATTGAAGGATGAATTGAGTGAACATTTGAATTCACTCTAACCAGTTCTGGAATCATTCCTCCCGTGTACTGATTTTAGAACAACCGAATGAGTCATAAAGTAGATAAAGGAGACAATATCAATGGAACGTAAACAGATTGCACGCTGAGGTTTGAGAGGCTAAAGAAAGAAAGAGAAGTTTGGGCCCATCACAGAGTAAATGTGTATTTGGTATAGATTTTTTAGTAAACAACTTCTTTAAAAATAGCTCATCCTTAGAAAAATAGCTGCTCCTATAAAACAGTTTCTATTATAAAAATATTTAACAAAACAACTTCTCTTTTACCTCCTAACACAAAGTTGAATGTAGAAGTCACGAGAAGCTATACTTTTAGTGCTTTTAGCTCCTAATACAAGTTAAAGAAATGAATCTTACGATGGTGGTGTAGAAGTGTTTATTCTAAAAATGTTTGACAATTTATTTTCAGGGAAGTTAAAACAGAAGCAGTTTTAGTATGTATAACAGACACACCCTAATTATGACATGATTAAGAGAGTTACTTAACAAAAGTTGTGTTGAGATGCGCGTGTCTTTCCCTTTGAAAAACATACTAGACGCATTCTCAATGCCAAATATTTATTCCTGGACGGATGGATGGAGTATCGGCATTTTGAAGATATTTTTTTGTCAATTAGTTAAAGGAAAGAACAGAAGTATCACGCTGTTGGCACGTGCCGTTGTTGCTAATAGAGCCGTTTTTCCCTGCTGCTGATCTACGTACGCGCTAGGCGCTATCTATTGCGTTGCAATCCTACCTATATATTTCGACAGAATTCGTGGCAGGCTTCTTATATATCGGACCTAAACTGAACTTGGTCGTCCGATCCAGCTGAACATTTGTCAACTTTGAAATATCATTGTCGACCTAGTACTACTTAAGTCAACACTACCGGGGGGGCAGATCCGAAATCCGATCCACCACCGCAAGGAGATCGGTGCTGCTGCTGCTGCTGGACGCGGCGGATGTCGTCGTCGTCGTCCCCACCCAGGGCGTCGCCGCCGCCGCCGTCTCCATCTGGCGCTACTGCCTCCACACAAGCCTCCCCTTCTAGTCCTTCGCGTTCCTCCTCCCCTTCGTCCTCATCATCGTCGTCCAACTCGTCACCGCCGCCGCCGCCGACCGACGTCGCCGCGTGCGCCGCGTGTAGGCACCGGCGGCGGCGGTGCGAGCCGCAGTGCCTCCTGGCACCCTACTTCCCGGCCAGCGAGCCCGACAGGTTCCGGGACGCGCGGCAGCTGTTCGGCGTGAAGAGCATGGTGCGCCTCCTGAGGGCGGCGGGGCCGGCGGCGCGGCGGGTCCAGTGCATGCGGACCATCATGTACGAGGCGGTCCTCCGCAGGCAGGATCCCGTGCGCGGGTGCCGCGGCGTGGTACGGGACCTGGAGGGCCGGCTGAGGGACGCGTTCACCGAGCTCGCCACCGTGCGGCGGCAGATCGACGACGAGCTCCATCGTCGGGACCGTGGCGGCGCGGCGGCCGCGCGCGACGACGACTTGGTGCACGTGCCGCCGGCACCGGCAAACGACGTTCCTCATCACGGTGCCGGTGCCGCCGCCTCTCCAGCCACGGAGACGGCACCCGCCAGTCTCGTCGACGACGTGGCCCGTCAAGAACAACCACTGACGACGGAGAGAACGAGTCCGAAAGTTGCCGCCGAGATGCGTCCGTCGTCGGCAATCCATCGCGGCGCGGCCTCGTCGTCACTGTTGGCGGCAACGACGACGACGACGACATCGACGCAGCCACAACCACCACCCGCCGCCACAGCGCAACCACACAAACGGCGGCGCGTCGCAGCAGCAATGCCTCGGCAAACGAGAAGCGATTGACACGTTCCAGTTCCAGCTGGCGATCGACAACCTCACCATACGCCGGTGATTTCTGATGACGACGTGATCGACGAGGCAAGATGATTTTATTCAGATTTTTGTTTCTATTCAGATTAGCATTCTTGTTAGTTTTCTTTACGGAGTTAGATTGAAAATTCATTTAGAGGGCTACCAGAATCTTTCATTCATTCTTATATAATATAAATGCGTTTCGGGTCTTTCAAAACAAAAGATTCTTTCATTCTTTTGTAAAGACATTCTTCAGTTATTGGTAAGAAGAAGAAACAGAATTTTGGACCAAGCAAGTAGAAGAGCTCATCTTGCGGCCCATACCACTTCTTTCTTCTGGGCGTGATCCATGCCGTTTGACACCATGTGCAAGCAGGCCCTTCCTTCTTTTCACACTTTTCCCCAAAACGCCCACAAGAGCAGCAGACCTTCGGCCCAATTGCCTACTACACGCGTGAGTGCGTGACGCTGTGCGGCGTGCGTGGCGGAATGGCGCGCCCGCTGCCGCGGCGCCGTCGTCCAGTGACTGCGCATGCTCACCGACCCCCGCGCGGCTCCCGCGGCGCAGGCTCCACTCCGCTCCGCTACGCGCGAGTCAATTTCGGCTCGTGGGTCTCGGGGATCTGAAAGGATTTGTGTGTCCGCTACTGTACTGCGCTGAGTCCATCGCATTCTCAGGCGCATCGTGCGCGGCAAGTCGCTGCCATACGAAGACGCCGGGGGCGTCGGTGCTGGCTGATTTTTCAGGCTCATACCTCTCTGCATCGATCATTGCCGACTCGATGATCATTGCCCCCCTCAAGCCTGCCATGGTGCGTTTGTTTGTTGAATTTTTTGGCCGTTGCTGGGTAAGTTGGTCCTGCGTCGCTGTCCGCCTTCCCGATCCGGTCGTTTCTCATTTGCTGAATCATGGTACGGGCTCAGAAAGTCGCGCACCTAACTGCTACTAGTACTACTAGTACATCGCTTCAAAATTCTCCTTCATTTATTTCTTTTTTTTTAAAAAAATACAGTACGTGTACGCTGTACAGTGACAAAGCAAACAGAAGACTCAGTTTACATTTTGAATGCTGTGACATAAATACTTAGCGTATTGCTTGTACAACGGAAAATCGACAGGGCAGTAGGACATCACAGTGTGCTTATATTATTGCTGCTACTAGGTACAGTACACAGGTTCGGGAAAAAGGGGAAATAATAATTAAGAAGATGACAGCTGGATAATGAACAAATTATAGTTGCGCTAGTCCGTATGATCCTGAATTTCTTGCTACAGAATTGTGCATTATTACTCGACAGCAGATAGTACTTGGCAGGCGGCGCGGCGCGGCGTTCTGCCTCGTCAGTCACACGTCGACGGTACAGTCCGCGGGGTGCGTGAACTTGAGCGAGACGGTGCTGTTGCCGCCGCCGCGTCCGCCGAGTCCTCCACCTGAGGTGGCGCTCATGGCGAACGCTCCGCCGACGGGGTTCCCGCTGGCGGCGAGCAGCGCGGGGCAGTTGATGAAGATGTGGTAGCCGCCGGAGACCCAGCTGCCGACCTTCCACTTGACGCGGCCGTCGAGCTTGACGTGCAGCAGCACGTATCCCGCCGCGACGTCCTGCTTCAGCGCGTCGGCGACGTACCCGGCGACCGGGATGGAGTCGCCCGACAGGACGGGCGACCACACCGACACGTCCTTGTGGCCCTGGTAGATGGCCGGCAGCTCCACGGGAACCGTCACCGGCTCGTCGCGGTACGTCGTGAACGCGTGCAGCGTCTTGTAGTACACGCCCACGCGGTCGTTCGGGTTGCGCGACGCGATCGTCACCTGCTCGTTGTTTGGGAGGAGGAGCAGAGCAGCAGAGCAGTCGCGAAATTTAGGTTAAGTTTGCTACTGAATTAAAGTTGTTAGAGCAGAGAGGGAGGGAGAGAGAGCGCATGCACCTGGAGGTCGAGTGAGATCGCCGGGTCGCTGAGGTCGATGTTGTGGAGCTCCACGTCCTGGAGGTAGAAGGACGGCTTGGAGGGGCGCAGCGCGAGGTAGATGACCAGCACGATGAAGCCCACGAGCACGGCCAGCGTCAGGATGCAGGCGGCGATGGAGCCGCAGCACCGCCGGAGGACCCAGTCGCGGTCCTGGTGCTTATCCTTGCCCATGACGATTGCCGGTGGGTTTCTTTCTCTTCGCTACTTGTTCAGTCTCAGTGAGTCAGTTCAGTGGTGGACTGCCTCTGCCTCTGCCTAGCTGTGAGAGTGAGCGCCTCCGCTCCCCTGTGCGCCTGCTGGTGGGAGAGCTAGTAGGAATGTGCGTGCATGTGGGCGGTGTGGAAATGATAGTTTGGTGCGAGTGGTGATGAGTGGGCGGCCTTTTAAGACTAAAAACTAGTAGAATAAGTGAGGTGGCGTGGCGCCGTGTTTCTAAATCCAAAGGAGAGAGAGAAGGGCCTTATTAGTTTTGGGGTTTAGGGCGCGGCATGGACGCCAAGGAAAGGTACAGCTCAACTTGCCAAGATTCTTCTCTCCTGCTAATTCCGGGTCCGGGCCCTCGACTCTACCTCTTCCGCATGGAATGGAATGAAGGTTACTGTGCATGCGTTCCGAGAACTGAGATTAGTACTACTGGTTGGAGGGTGAGTCAAGTCTGCTTCAGGCTTACTAATTGGTCGGCTAATTGGTCAACTAAGGTCTTCCTGCGTCGCATGCGCACACGCCCGATTGACTCTATCATTGACACGCCCGTGTGTACAATATGCAGATAACAATTATTTCGCTGCGATGGATCGGAAACGCGTGCGAGCCGGGGATCGTGATCTGTGAAGCCGCGCATGTGTACGGAAATGCACACTGCGGCGTACCACGGCAACGCGGCTCTCCCATCTCAATGCGCGGCGCGGCATAGGACGGCGAGCACGGCCCGTTTCGAGGCGTCGTCCGTCGGCGCGGGTGTGGATCGGCTTTGGGGGGTGGTGGTATTTTCTTTCCGAGCATTGCAATTGCAGCAGGTTGGTGCGGCGTAACACGCAAGCTACCCTCTCTCGGCGGTTCCGACGTCGCCTCATCACCATCAAACAAAAACAGAGAGGAAACAGGGCAGGTCCAGCGGCCGCCGCCCTCCCGTTCCTTATCGCCTCTCCTGAGAGTCCTGCCTGATCTCCTCCCCCCACCGACTCTGCCCCTGCCCTCTGCCCTATGGCGCCATCTGCTCAGCGCACCGCCATTACTTGTCCCTCAACTGGCATACTAAAACCGCTTGGTGCTAAAACTGCTTGGTGCAAGGCTTAATCCTCTCTGATTCATCAGATCAAAGGCAATACTAAAGACTGAAGTGAACAGCGTCGATTCGAGGGAACCAATAATAAAATAAAATAAAATTAAAGGGACCATAAAATAGTACTCTGACTTTCCTTTTAAAACAGCGTCCGTTGTTGCGATCTTGAACCCGCTTTTTCTTCCCGTAATCCGTATATACTACTACTTTTCACGTTTAAGTTGATAAAAAGCTTTCAGATAACAAAAAAAGGGTATAAGCGCACAGAAAGCAACGGGGGAGAGGGAGAGGTAGCTTTTGTTGGGATCACTTTCGTTCGAATCCTACGCAGCGTATGAGTCACCAGACTCACCACGAGCTGAGAGCCTGAGACAGGCCGTCTCCGCTGCGAAAAGCGGGGGGTCTGCACCGTGAATCTGCCTGCGTCCAAAAGAATCTGGGAAACTCCCGCCAGTTATCTCCTCACAAAAGCTGGGCCAAAAGAGCAGGAGCGAAAGGAAACCTGCTGCCTGCGCAAGAATGGAGCACGAAGCTCTGTTTTTTACACTAACTTAATCTGGAAGCACAAGACCCTGAAACCTCAACCTGGAGTTGTTATTAGCTACTGGTTGATTCACAAGATGATGATGCTTTGCCGACTGCTACTTGCAGACACAAAAACGCAGCATGCAAGAATACAACAAGGAGCGCGAGATGTATATATCTTATTAGTACTACATGCCACCTACCATACATAATGTTTTGACGGGAAACCTACCATACCGTCCATACATGATACATGCAGGACAGGACCATTCCAGCTTGGAATGGAACTACAGAAGAAGAGAAGCTTCTTCTTCTTCTTCTTCCGCATGCGGCTGCTCTAGCCCCAGCTTACAGCAAATCTTGCTAACGGCACAATGTGCACCTGTTGTGTTCTGTTCTGGCCGCAACTCGCAGGGCAAAGTGCGGCCCTCCGTTTGGACGCGTCACCTACCGTGTGTCCCATCTCTTTTGTTCCGTTTGGTGTATACGCGTGAAGGGCTCTATGACCGCATGAGGTAGCAGCGCGCAGCCAGTGGAGCGTAGTACCATTTTACGGTTGGTGCTGCAAAGTGCAAAGTGCAAAGTGCAAAGTGCGTAGAGAAGAATTATTTGAGCCATGGACCTCAGTTTGCTCCCCATTACATTTTGCTTAATTGGGAAAGGTGATCGAAGAGGTTGGACTTGGACCGCCGGATGTGTTGAACTAATTAGTCGTGCACTATAGGACTAGTATCAAGTTAGTAGCAATATAGCATAATAGTACTAGTAATTCGGAGGGACTTGGCCTTCGTATGCTTCACATGCACAGGTGCGGATCCAGATACAGTGATACGAAAACAAATGTGGAAGGAAAGCGAATGATACATAGATACTGCAGCGGTGAAGTCGCAAAAAAAAAAAACAACTGGAGTGGCTCGCCTGTCATGGGCTCATATGGCACGTGCCAGAGGATTGAAAAGCAAGGCCCATTACGGACCGTTGGCTCCGTGAGTCCGTCCGTATTTGTGCGCGCAGACGAGGCCGTATCAGCAGCATCCGCCCGTCTAAGGGATGGGTTGGCTTGGCCCGTTACATCAATAAATAAATAAATAAATATAATTCAAATGGCACCCTATTCTTTTTCTTTTTCAGTGAAATGTCGATGGTTACAGGGCTGTGCTTAAACTTCTGTACAAAAAAAAAAAAAGGATGGATACGGGACCACACACGGCTGCGAGTACGTCCAAACCATCGACTGCTCTTAACGGCAAACAGATAGTCTTTGAAGCGAACGCTTTCATCATGATTTGATAAGATGAAGCGACGAACAAAACTGAGACGAAGGACGCAAAACCATTATTGAGGGGCAAAAAGGCGGAAAACCTGAGACTGAGGGGCAGTTTGGCTCCGCTCTGAACTGCTCCGCTCCATCTGACGGTACACTGTACCTCACTACTGTAGCTCGGAGCTATTTCTTACCGCGTGTATCGTTTCAACAAGGAGCAACAGAAGCGACGATTTATAGCTTCCTTACTTCGAGAACACCTGCTATTTCTGATAACTACAAATGCCGAGCGATAATGCGAGGAGCCGAACCAAACTGACCCTGAGCGAGAACGCGAGAGGAGAGGAGCGAGAGCGAGACTGGCATCACCCCAACCCAAGCATATTCTTTCTTGCTGCATATCCGGGTCCACACCGTGCCAAGTCACCACACAGAGATTTGCCCACACGGCACACGCCCACCGGGGCACCGGCCAGAGTGCGGCCACCATTTGACACGGAGTGCCCACTCGCTGGAATCGCACGGCGCCGGCGCCTCGTCGTCGTCGTCTTCTTCCCCCAACCATCTATCTCCCGCCCGCCAGTCACGCGCGACTCGCGACGAAAGCTCCTACGCGATTCTAGAACTACTAGAACCCAGACCCTAGCCGAGCTCAGACCGTGCTGAGTTGAGTGAGAACCACGAAGGATGGGTACGGATGACCCCACACGCACTGACGGCGGCGGCGGCGGCGCGTTCGCCTTAATCTCGAAGGGGTGGCGCGAGGTGCGGGACTCGGCGACCGTCGACCTGCAGATCATGCGCGCGCGCGCCGACCGCGAGCTCGAGCACCTCCTCGCCTCGGCGCCGGCGCTCGCCCCGCCGCCGCCCCTGGCTGCGGGGGCGCCCATCGTGGAGGTCGAGTTCGTGCGGAGGCGGATCCAGCCGAAGATCCAGGAGCTCCAGAGGCAGTACGCGTCGCGCGCCGCGCTCGGCGGGTGGCCGCCCGAGCCCGCCGCCGGCGCCAACCTCCGCGTCGACCTCTCGGCCATCCGCAACGCCGTCGTGGCCGAGGGCGGTGGCGCCGAGCGGTGGAGGATCGCGCGGTGGAATGGGGACCGCGGGGAAGCGGGGGCCACCAAGGAATGGCAGGTGGTGAGGATGATACGGAGCGGGCTCAAGGAGTTCGAGCGCCGGAGCCTGTCGAGCGACGTGCTTGCTGGATTCCGTGGCCGCAATGAGTTCGTGGACAAATTTAAACTGAGCTTGGTAATTTAACTACTACCGTTTTTTAAAAAACTGCACCCTACTGTGTCGGATTTAAATACTAACCTGACTGTATACTAGTATTATTATGACTGAGTATTACATTGCTGGAGTAGTTTCCTCACGAATAAAAAATTTGAGTACTTGACATTAATTTTCATATCAATATCATTTCGATATTTAATCACGTTCGTTTGATAATTATATAAGTTACCTTTATAACTAGTTAGACTAACACTATTTTTTCACAAAACAGCTATACTAAAAATCTAAAAACAAGCAACTGCTGCAAAACATTAATACTTGTTCATATACTCATAATTTTATATAATTGTTTACTGCAGAAATCACTGACTAAGGAGTATCGGGAATCCAAGGTAATGTCACATGAAACGTTTATTATACTCTGGTTCTATCAGGCCATGTGTAATAGGGAATAATTCTAGCTACAAAATGCTGTTGGATATGTTTTCTCTACTCTGCCTTATCCTTTTGAGTTTTATTCTGAATTAGATTCCACATAGATAGCTCTATTGAATTTTTGCAAATTGAGTGCATGCTTCCCTTTTATGAATGGAGTCTCGAATTTACACAGGAAGTCCCACCACTGGACCTACCTGAAATTCTGGCATATCTAGTCCGGCAGTCTGGTCCATTTTTGGATCAACTTGGCATACGAAGAGGTATGAAACATCGTTGCTGGTCCGTAGTCTTTGGAGTCTTGGTGCCTGTTATGCTGATTATCTTAGTCTTTCTAATATTTTGTTGCAGATCTATGTGACAAATTAGTGGATATGTTATATAGTAAACGGAATGTTCGACCCATTGATTCTCTTTCAGCAGATAAATCTTTATCTGAGAACATAACTGATGAGCTTGATCTTAGAATAGCCAGCGTAATGGAAAGTACTGGCTATCATAAAGATGGTTTTTGGAATGAACCTGCTAGGTACAAGGTATCAGACAATAGACGGCATGTTGCAATTGTCACCACAGCAAGCCTTCCATGGATGACAGGGACTTCCATCAATCCATTGTTTCGTGCTGCATATCTGGCAAGGAGTGCAAAGCAGAAAGTTACCCTGGTCGTTCCTTGGCTCTCTAAATCAGACCAAGAATTGGTTTACCCGAATAATATCACCTTTAATTCACCAGACGAGCAAGAAGCTTACATAAGGAACTGGCTACAGGAAAGACTTGGCTTTGAAGCAAATTTTAAGATATCCTTCTATCCTGGCAAGGTAAAATTTTGTCATCCCAGTGTTAAAACCCTTAATCATACACCATATTTTCACCTGCAGTTCATTATTCATGATGTGTTATTATTTCTACAGTTCTCGAAAGAGCGCCGAAGCATAATTCCTGCTGGAGATACTTCACAGTTTATTCCTTCAAAAGAAGCTGACATAGCAATTTTGGAAGAACCAGAACATCTCAACTGGTATCACCATGGAAAGCGTTGGACAGACAAGTTCAATCATGTCATTGGTGTGGTTCATACAAATTATCTGGAATATATCAGGAGAGAGAAAAATGGTTCTCTTCAAGCATTCCTTGTTAAACATATCAACAACTGGGTGACTAGGGCATACTGTCACAAGGTAGATGAGGCATATTTTGTGTTTAACAGCTGACTGCTAGAGTGTAGCCGTGCAGCTAATATGTCCATATGGGTTCATGCAGGTTTTGCGCCTCTCTGCAGCAACTCAAGATTTACCAAGATCTGTCATTTGTAATGTACATGGTGTAAATCCGAAATTCCTCAATATTGGTGAGAAAATAGCAGCTGAAAGGAAGTGTGGACAGAAGGCCTTTTCGAAGGGAGCATATTTTCTTGGGAAGATGGTGTGGGCTAAAGGCTACAGAGAACTGATTGATTTGTTATCCAAGCACAAAAATGACTTGGCAGACTTCAACTTAGATGCATATGGGAATGGTGAGGACTCTGAAGCAGTTCAGTCAGCTGCTAGGAAATTGGACTTGAGCATTAACTTTTTTAAGGGAAGAGACCACGCTGATGATTCACTCCATGGGTGAGTCAAGGAAGCTGCTAATTCAATATTCGTTCATCTTTGTGCAATCTTTTGCTAATTGCTGATGCAGCTACCTGTCTTCTTTTGTTAAATTCAGGTATAAGGTTTTTGTTAATCCGAGTATTAGTGATGTGCTATGCACGGCAACAGCTGAGGCTCTTGCAATGGGGAAATTTGTTATCTGTGCAGATCATCCATCAAATGATTTTTTCAAGTCATTCCCCAACTGCTTAACATATAAAACGTCAAAGGAATTTGTTGCTCGCATCAAAGAGGCTATGGCTACTGAACCTCAGCCTCTGACCCCTGAGCAGCGGTACAGTTTGTCATGGGAGGCAGCGACTGAGAGGTTTATGGAGTATTCAGAACTTGACAAGGTTCTGAATGATAAGAATTCTCAGCCTGGACAAGGTGGTAAGATAAACGAAGTGCGGAACACACCTTTACTTTCTAAACTGTCAGGTGTTGTTGATGGAGGACTGGCATTTGCTCATCACTGCCTAACTGGCAATGAAATCCTCAGATTAGCCACAGGTGCAATTCCTGGCACACGTGACTATGATAAACGGCAATGCATGGATCTGAATCTGCTGCCTCCTCAAGTTCAGGACCCTTTATATGGCTGGTGATGTAAACCAGCTCACATTTTGACTAATGTATAATTGAGAGATGTTTCTCTCTAGGTATGTGCATATTAAGCCATAGAGTTCCTGTATTGACTAGAGCATGTAACATAGGAGAGTATTGGTAAATGGTAATCGATAGGGTCCATATGAAGAGTTATATCTTTTTTTTTTTGTAGTCTTGCCTGTGATTATGATCCTCCAAGTAGGCTAGTCTCGTTAACTACTGATGAACGTGCATACAATTGTTGTGCAGTTCTTGTGATGCTTCATGCTTGTACTTTGATGAGTCTTGTTAGTGCCCTGAAGGAATGTAAATATATATATATTTTTTCTTTTGTGCCTTAGTGTTGTACAAAAAACTTCTGTAGTTGATTGACTTACACAACTGCTTGGAGTACCTTGTGTTTTATGAGTACCTTCTTTTTCCCTATGACGTGGTAATTTTTTTTTTGAAAACATTGGAATTGTCAGAAATCAGGCAGGTGCGTATTATTAGAACCGTTGTACTAAAGCAATTATTTAATTTTCTAATTTCCTCTGTTGCATATTACAAACTAATGTGATTATATATATCTTTGTTATACCTTTTGTCTTTTATGCACTGCTACTTGCCATCTTGCCCAGTAACTAGTCCAGCGTACTTTTCGCAACTTTGCCATGAAGCTGGTTGTGAGGCCGTTGATCCTTTGTTTCATGCAGCCGGAGCCAAACATTGTAATTAATGCAGGTTGCCTCAGGCTTGATGTAGGGTGCGTTTGGCTGCAAGAATCACTTCCGATTCAGCTGTGAATCACTAGAATCGGTGACAAACGGTATTTTTCACAGGTGATTCGAATCAGAATCACTTGAAATGATTCACTCTTTTTATACTAGGAATGAGAATCACCTAAAAGGGTGTTTCAAGTGATTCTGATTCATTTTCTTCTTATTTTAGCTGAATTTGAAACGTTTCAGCAAATGAGCCAAACGATTTCACAAAAGTAATTCTGATTCAATAAAGAAACGTTTCGCTGGAGAATCTAAATCTGAAACGTTTCTAAGAGAATCTGGAACCGTACCAAACGCACCCGTAGTTGGACTTAGATGTTACTAGTAGTAGATCTGAAATAAGACTGTTCATTCATCTTTGTCTGTCTGAGACATGAGAACAGCCAATTTTGCGGACTGGAGAAACATTTTTTATTATCTAAATTCAGCATCGTAGTTACTTCTATAAAATCGAAGAACTAGTCACTTGCTGAATACTACTACACGATATAAGTAGTACTGTACATCATACTCCTCCCAGTTATTAGTAGGAGCTCTTTCGATGTGGTTATTCCCCGTAGTATATATAGAACACCACAGATAATCTGAATCCGACTGAAGACGTTTATGAACTCGCTACGTCGATAACCACTTCCTTTTGAGTTTGTTCAGGGCTTTTGAAGCGGGCAAGTTTTGCTAGGTTATCGACTGATTCTGTGATTTTCTTAGTCTGCGAGACCAGGTCCGAGAGAAGAGACGCGATTACAGCAACGTGCATCACTTGCAGCAGAGCTGCATCCTCCGACAATTCGCTTCTGAGGCATTTTGCAGCTTTGACTGCTGCAGACATGTGAGCGCTGGCGGTGGAAGGTACAGTCATCGTCCGAATTGCTGCTGCGAGCTCTCTGAGTGTCTTGGCCGAGTACAGGCTCATCTCACCGCATGTCGTTCGGACCTTCAAGCTTAGCTCTGAATTGGCTTCAGGATACTGCTGTGAGCAGGAATAACAGGTGTTGATTGGTCAGTAAGTAATTAACTCGGTTCTGTAATCATCTTTTTGGTCATGAAGAAATGAATGGGAGAATCTGTAAGTACCTGGGATTTTGTGAGAGTGACGACGTAGGAAGCAAGAGCCTCCATTGAAGAAGCGCACTGGCGACAAAGTGCGCCGAGCTTTTGGTATTGGCCCCATGGGTACCTGAAGCTGAATTTGCCGTGACTGGGCTCCCACTTGGCAAAGTTGCACTGCAGCAGTTTCGGGAATAAAATGTCACTCACTGGAAAGCAGGATCGTTGCAATTTACGTACTACTGTTGTACATGTTCTGTAAAGTGCATGATTTGATCGATCGGAAAAAGTGTACGTGTGAGATAAGCTGCTTGTTACGTACCAGAGAGTCTTCAGTGGCCTTGGAGTTGAGGACGCTCTTGTACGCTTGCAGAAATGCTTTGCTTTCCAGGTCCTCACTTGCCGCCGTGTCCTCCCGCCTGCTGAAGCACTCTGACTCCATTCCTTCAAGGAAGTCGGCCAGTTTGTCGAGGTTGCCGGCGGCGAGCTTGTGGAGGTCCTCCCCGGCCCATACGGGGAAGACGAAGACGGTGGTGGCGAGGCAGGTCAGGACGCCGACGACGATGGTGGAGAAGCGCTGGTGCGCGAGCTTGATGAGCTCCTCGACGCGGTAGCTGGACACGGCCACCAGGCTGAAGGTCAGGATGAAGATGGTGACGCCGTAGTCGTACCTCGCCTTGATCTCCGGTATGAACCGCGAGAAGGTCGCCGCCGAGGCCAGCAGGAAAACGAAGACGGCGAGCAGTACGGGTTCTCCCTTGTCGCCGCAGAGGTCGGCCACCTTGTGCGCTCCGACGGCGATGAACCCGGCGACCAACGTCGCGAAAGCTCGGTTCAGGCCTTTACTTAGCGTGCCACCTGTTGCATGCGTCGTTTGTTGCAGTATTATTAGACACACACACTTCAAGACACGTCTGCGTACGTATATACGTATACGGTTCACGTGTACATGCGTCATCATCGACTGCCGTACTTATCGCGATCGCGATCCGTATAGCCTGCTGTGTGCATGCGTATGTATGTACATACCAACGGTGAACTCCATGACGACGACGACGGTGAGCACGGCCCACAGCGTGGAGACCCCGAACCCGCGGAACAGCGGCGTGACGAAGTAGAGCACGGACACCAGCGTCAGCGCCAGCCCCACCTTGAGCGCGTGCGCCACACGCCTCGGGTCGTCTCTCGCGATCTTGGCCAGCTTCCCGGCGAACCCGACGACGGAGCGCCGGAGCCCGGCCAGCGCCATCGGCACCGAGCAGCCATTGTTGCGGCTGTTGCTCGTCTCGAGGACCTCCACCTGCTGCTGCGCCGCCGCCATGGCTAAGATATATACCACGCTCGCGCGCGCTAGGCGCTAGCCGAGACTGACGCCTTTCTTGGTGTGTGAGTGCGTGCACGCCTCGGTGATTTGTAAGCTGTGGTTGTGGTAGTGGTGGTGGTGGTGTGTTTGAGCATGGGGAGCAACTGGCTGGCGCTGAAGGTCCTTATATAAGCGCGCGCGCGCGATGTGGCGGCCAGGGCGATAGTGGAAACAAAAGCGTCGAGCGCCCGTGTGCTCGTGGCCAACCTTTTCCCGCGAATGCGACTAGCTGAGTGAGATACTGCTGTTCTCGTGTTCCATTTCGTGTCGTCTTCGTCTCGCCCCGTTATGCTCGGCTGGAAAAAAATTACTACTAGCTAGTCCGGCTAGCTACTGCTTGTTCCGGCGCGTCTCAGCCTGTTGCAACCCAGCACTTAGCTTGTTGAGTGAAGGTACACAATAGTATAGCTGTCTTTCCTGCTTTTGACTTGCAATACTGTCGGATGAGGTGAAGTGCATTTTGGACTCGCCTTTTCCGTTCGGAGACGAACGCTCTGCATGCGCGTGAGAGTGCGTGATCTGTGTAGTATATGTAGATGATGACGACGCAAAACACGCCATATCTGCGCTCTGACTTTTCATGAGCCGACAAAGATGAGCGGCGCCAAAAAGTGATTTTCTAGTTCTTGGTTTCTGGAAGAAGCTCGCTTTGTTCGGCAACTCTCGGTGCAACATTTTTATAAAAAAGCGCAAAGAAATGAACAAATTAAAGAGGCCGGTCTGATGAGTTGTTGCATTCACATGCCCACTTCTGCTGCTGCTAGTATAGCTACTACCAAGACGTGGCTCGCTTATCTAGCTATCAATCAACACACCATTCTGGTAGAGTAGATCTTAACTATGGCTTATCACATAGTATGGAATAACAGATTTACTCTCTGCTTCAGTCAACTTTTCATTTCAGTCAGCACAACGGTTCTTTTCGGTCACTTAATAAGATTAGAGGATTTTGACGGTACACGCTGCTGCTATATATTCCATAATCAGATATTTTTATAATTGACACATTGCAGTAAATTTTAGGGATAATTTGTTATATGCTATTACAAACTTGTCTACTACGGCATCTGTCATTATAAAAAATTTAATACAGTGTATGTCATTATTTTTGTAAATCTTAATGTTTTGTGCCTATTGACGAGATATTGACATTAGACATAACGTGATAGTCATATGGAAGGGCCACTACAACCGAAGTACCAGATTTTAGAATATTATATATGCCACTTCTATGTATAAACATTTTTATGCTTTTTGTCATATAAATAAATATTATATCATCTATAATGTGTGAAAATATTAAGGGCAATGAGCAATGTTTGTTCACATGAAAAAAAAATTAAAAATATTATACATGTAAGTGATGTACATAATATAATTTGAGCACTGATTCAACTATGCGGGTCAGCTGTCACATCCTACTAATATCGATTCACGATAATGACATAAAACATTATGGTTTGAAAAAATGATGACATATATCATTTTTTTTTGCGATAACAGATATCATATTATACGAGTTTACAATGACACATAAAAAATTAGGCCCTAAATTTTAACGCATTGTGTGTGTCACCTGCTGATCCCTCGTACTGTCGCCACGCAGGACACGGCACCTAGCACAATATGTATCATCGTCCTTTAATTCTTTTCGTGATAACACAAAGAATTACAAATACTACCTACAAATAATTGTTATTGAAGGTGAGAGCGGGGTAAATAATCTGAATCGCTAAATTCTAAATAGTACAAAGTATTTAGTGGATATATTGACGTGCAACGTAAAGGAGCTCGATGATTATTCGGTGCCTTTGAATAATTAATCGTCTCCTTAGAAAACATTGAATAATCCCATGAACTCGCTAGTCCAAGCACAGAATTCTATTTGTCTGGCACACCGCAACGACGTTTATGTGATGAACTCTTGTTTCATTGCATGTTGACAAAAATTATCATCCGCTCCGATCCGCTGAGAGGCCGGGCTCAGATCTCGCCTTGGTCAAAAGTCTTTCCCCACCGTACGTTAACACGAACGAGGTCATGCATGATGGTACGTACCTCTTGCGTGCATTTTGCGTGTATCCTCGGTGAACCTTTGTCGCAGTCTCAGGTGATGCACGCAGAGAGGCCGGGCTGCTGCTCCACACAGAATTCAACGCGATGGTACGGTTCGATTCCGATCGACTTCATCTCTTTGAATAGTAATGCACACAGCTCACAGAGCATAATACCCTGTCTGTCTGAATGCCATACAGCGGTTGTTCCATTCAGAGAGCTTCTTCTTGCCACAGCCTGGACCTGGATACCGGCCGGTCCTCAATCGTGAGACGACGACGCGCAGTCACCTAACCTAATCCCTGCTGCTGAAAAGTCCGAAGGTTGAGGAGGCTGCATGCAGATGCGGAGCTCCGGGGACTTCGTTTGTCTCACCTTCTCTCCTCCTCTCCTGTCTCCTCAGCGCATCTCCTTTATCCTGGCAGAATAAAAACTGGATGTCATTTCGATCTCACATTCGCACACAATCTAGCTGCATTACGTCGTCAGCGAGTTCCCTCCTCGCTCCTAACGGCATCCATCGATCACAATCGGAGAACAAACAAAACATCTGAATAAAACCGTTCCCCGTTAATCAGCGGAGAAGAGAACAAGATGAGAACATATGTATATCTGAATAAACTGTTCCATCAGTAACCAGGACACGCAACGTAACGTGTCATCAGGATCGGAGAATATGTGCTCATGCAGATGCCCCCAGAAGCAGCGTTTGCTTGCTTCACTTCCTGTGGCTGTGGACGACCCTAGAAATTTCACTGTTCGCTAGAGATTACGAAAGAGCCTTTGTTCTGCTTATCGATTTTTGTGTGTGTGTGTGTGTGTGTGTGTGTGTGTGTGTGTGTGTGTGTGTGTGTTTGCGTGTAAGCTGTACCAAAAAAACCCAGAAGTGATTATATGGCCCCTAATAATACCTATAAGTTGCTTTCAACTTGTACTAGTATATATGTACACGGCTACACGCCTCGGCGAAAAGCAACGTCGTCGTCGTTGGTTCTTCGCATGTGCGACGCGAGAGCAGGCAGCTATGAAGGTACCAGTACTAGTGGACTGGTGGGATTGGGAATCATGAAAAAAGGCCGCGTACGTGAAGAAAGCTTTTTTTTTTGCAATCCTCTGCTGCGTTTGTGTGGACGGCGCAGGCGGTTGCCGCTGTGACTACTACTACTAGCTAGTAGTGCGTGAGCTCACCGTCGTACGGCTCTTTTTCATCGGCAAGCATGGCGTGTGCATGCGCCGTACTTGGATAGGACCTTCCAGCGCGTCTCTTTCTACCAGTCTGCCGGCCACCCACACCGCACTGCTGCACATCTGTTTCGTTCTCTGCTTTTTTCTCAAAGAGAGCAGCAAAACGCTGTGCCGGTGTGCTGAGAACGACGTATACGAGGACTTGAGGTCTGGAGGAGCTGGGCTAGCTATTGACCGGGACAGCCGGACAGATGATGATAAAGGTCGGTCGGGGCTGTACGGTTTGGAACGCGCTGTTTGGAGGGAAACGAAACGATCTTAATTTAAGGCACGAAGCTGTGTGTACGGCCGGTCTGGAATGGTGCTACAGGGATCTAAGCAGCAGGACGAAGCTGGATGCCACGATGATTCCTCATCATCGGTTCTTGTTGGCAGCCGCACTGGCCGCCGTAGCTAGCTAGCTAGCATCCGGCCGGCGCGTGCAACTGGACCGACAGCAACGCGTGCTAGCTAGCTTGGTTCGCGCGCGTGCGGTGGAGTGGAGACCCGGCGGGCCCAACTCGCGCGACCACGAACTCTCCTCCTCCTCCTCTCATCCTCCTGCGGTTCGATCTCCATGGTGCTGCTAATTCATCTAGGTGGTGGTGGTTGCGGCAGGTACTTGTCCGAGTTTTTCAGCCGTCTGTTAGCGTTTCGTTTCACTGTAAATTAAATTCGATTCCACATTCTTTTGGATTTTGATTGGGACTTACTACTGATATACGCACTATACACTACCGTACGGCGGCATGCCGGCATCTGTTCCTTGCTGCTTGCTGGGTAGATAGAGGGAGAGAAAAAAAATAGATAGGGTGTAATGAAAAAGAAAACATTTCAGTATTTTTAGATGTAATGACAAAAATAACATTCCAAATATGTGTGTGTCTGCTAAGCTGATTTTCTGTTTTTATAGCGTGGGTGTGCAGGGGAGGAACTAGAGAAAATTAGATAGGCTGCGGTTACATTGTTGGTGTGAAGATTCTTGTCGGAGTTAATGTGAAAAGATTTTCAAATTTTATGGGTGCCGCACCCTCCACAGCTGAGTACTCCCACCGTTTTGTTTTGCAGTTAAAACCGAACAGAGGGTATATCAAATAATATAAAAAACCAGCAGCCAAAAGATAGCAAAAGTGAAGAGTGCATGCAAAAACTTATAATATGCATGCGTGGATATTGCAAAGGTCGGAACGAATTCCATTATTATGAAACAAAGCAAAGAGTGCATCGCAAGTCGTACCCTTCAAGTGCAGGGCGAATTATAAAAGTTAGGTGACGTGGTTGATTGTTTCTTATGGTAGTATTTAGCTACTACCTAGGACCTTGTAATTGTAAATCGTAATTCTACCGCACATGCGTGGCTAATATGGATAGAGTTGACCTCGTTGGATCGAAATGATTAACGTGGAAGGTAGGAAAACTTGGACTGAGTTTTTTCATAATGTGTCTGCACTGCATACATGTCCAAATCTGCATGCACAGCTCTCTGTGTGTTGGGCGCAGCTGAGAATCGATCCTGTGATGTCATGCTCATGCCTAGTAGGGCAGCAGTACGAGACGCGGACGCCATTGATTTCGGCAACTATAGCGACCGATACTATAAGGTGGTCGCCGCTGGTTTCTTCATTGGGCGCGAGCGCGACTAGCCGATCGATCGGTAACGGGGAACGAGATCTGCAGTGTGTCACAGAGGCTGACAGGTGGCCCCAGTGGCCCGCGGGTCCGTGCTGCAGCCACCCGTTCGGCAGAGGAACCTCTCCTCGATACGGAGGGTGTGACGAGTGTTACGAGTACCGCGCGCAAGCATGTCACTGTCGTCAGAGCTCGCGAAAACCTCACGGCTATCAATTTCCGTCAGCTCAACGGCACAGGTTTTATGTGTACAATTTGATTTGTCAGAATGCGTGGTCAATTCTCAAAACTAGCGTTTGTTTGTCGTGCCTTGGATTTTCCCTCTTGACTTTCGTTTCATTCTCTCGTTGTTGCTTGCTCTCACACACACACTGCATGGCACATAGTCCTTCTTTTTTAAATTGTTGTTGCCGTTGATTTTAACCGTCAAATTTGATTATTTATCTTATTCAAAAAATATAAAACATATCAATATTTTGTTATAATTGATATATTACTAAAATTTCTTCAGACATAACTTTTAGTTTTATACATTTGAGTAAATTTTTTGAATAAAACAAATGGTCAAATTGACCTTCAAAGTCAACCCCAAGCTCACACACACGATGAACGAATATAATAAAAGAAATAGTTTAAATTGGAAATAATATAGTACTGCCATTCGTCGAATGTTGATGTTCGACCAAGTAAATTTAGCTAGTATTGAGCATTGTTGAAATGAATGAGATCAAATTTAATACAACGGGAATATACTCATTCCTGAAACTGCTTTTTTATGCACGTTCTATGTCAGCAGCTATATCATTTCTAATCTTTTGAGTTGTTTTGAAGCGGGCAAGCTGAGCTAGGTCATCAACTGATTCTGTGATTGTCTTTATCCGCAATACCAAGTCTGAAAGAAGAGATGCAATTATCGCTACGTGCATCTCTTGCAAGCGAGTTGAATCCACCAATAATTCGCTTCTGAACGCACGTACTGCTTCCATGGCTGCAGACATATTGTTGGTTGGATGTGGCACAATCATTGTCCGAATGGCTTCTGCGAGTTCTCTCAGCACCTTTGCAGAGTGCAAGCTCATTTCACGGCATGTTATCAGAACCTTAAAGCTTTGTTCACCATTCGTTTTATTAGAACACTGCAAACAAAAAGTGTTGTTGGATGATTAAATAATTATAGATACACCAATTCCTTAATATGCGCAACGTTAAGTGAGTGAATGTGTAACTACATGATATTTCTTTAGGATAATGATGTATGAAGCGAGAGCCGCCATTGAAGAAGCGCATTGACGGCAAAGGGCGCCAAGTTTTTGATATTGACTCCACGGGTGTCGAAAGCGGAAGTTTCCATGAATAGGCTCCCACTTCGCGAAAGTGCACTACAAAGTGTTTACAATGCAATAATGTCAATGCAATATGCATATGCTAGATTTGGACAGTAAATACAAGATCTATATTATTCTACTACTTTTGTGGAACGAAATAATTAATTAGTTCAACCCAAGAAGTGGATAGAACTTACAAGCGAGTCCTCTCTGGCCTTTGAATTGAGGATACTTTTGTAAACTTGAAAGGATTTACCTTCTAAATTGTCACTTCTCGAGGCGTTCTCTCCGAAGCATTCAGATTCCATTCCTGCATACAATTACGAAGGAAATGCTTAATTAGGCACTGACGACTCTAAGGACTTACAAAAGGTAGCAAGTAAAAGCATTCTTTTCGTCTTTGAAATATATCAGATCCAAACAAAGAAGTCCGAATATATTCAAGGAATAATTCTAAGCCACCGTTGCAAAATCGCATAATATAATCCCTATAGATGCCACTATCAGAGTGGACTCCATTTATTTTTCATTGATACACAACGGGAACGTGTGATTTTTTAATGATATTTGGAAATTTCCCTAAATTAAAAGGAAACTTTAACACAATTCCAAATTCTATGTTAAGCGAACATATATGCATATATTTCAAGTATACCTTCAAGGAACTCGGCCAGTTTGTCGAGGTTGCCGGCGGCGAGGCTGTGGAGGTCCTCCCCGGCCCAGATGGGGAAGACGAAGACGGTGGTGGCGAGGCAGGTTAAGACGCCGACGCCGACAGTGGAGCTGCGCTGCTGCGCGAGCTTGATGAGCTCGTCGACGCGGTAGCTTGACACGGCCACGAGGCTGAAGGTCAGGATGAAGATGGTGACGCCGTAGTCGTACTTCCCCTTGATCTCCGGGATGAACCGCGCGAAGGTCGCCGCCGAGGCTGCAGTAGTGGACATGAACAACAGTTACACCGTAATACGTACGTACGAGGAATAATCATAAGCAACAGTCACGTACTCCTTCCGTCCCGTGTGCAGGCTGTGTGTACATATAATACGGGACACAATGGATGGACACATGGGCCAACGTCGTGAACGTACCTACTAGGAAGACAAATATTCCGAGAAGGATTGGCTCTCCGTTTCCACCGCAGAGGTCAGCCACCATATGAGCTCCGACGGCGAGAAGGCCGGCTAGCAACGTCGCGCAAGCTCTGTTCAGGCCTTTACTTAGCGTGCCACCTGTTTCACGGACACATCAACACATACATAGTGCAGTTCATTCATCGACTAGACGACTACTGACTTTGCGCTGTGCACATATCTACGACGTACGTACCCACAGTGAACTCCATGACAAAGACGACAGTGAGCACGGCCCAAATGGCGGAGTCTCCGAAACAGTTGAAGAGCGGCGAGACGTAGTAGACGAGGGATACCAGGTTGAGGGCCAGCCCAACCTTGAGCGCGTGCGCCACCCGCCTCGGGTCGTCTCTGGCGATCTTGCCGAGCTTCCCGGCGAACCCGACGACGACCGACGAGCACCGGCGCAGCCTGTCCATCGCCGCAGAGCAGAGCCGCTCCCGGCAGCTCGCCGAGAAGCCGCCATTGATGCTCTGAGTCTCAGGCTCCATGAGAGCTCGATCAAATAATTAAATTTCACAGAGTCTAAATTTGGGGGGGGGGGGGGGGGATTAAAAGAAGAAGAAGGAAAAACCGTCAACTGATAAAGCAAAGATCGTGTGCGCCGCTAGTCGCGGTGGAGTGCGGGTGTTTGAGTGGCTGGTTAGGCTAGCTAGGCAGTCTCTGTTTATATAGGCAGAGGCAGCAGAGGATGAGAGCAGCGTGCCAGCTGCAGCATTCTTCTGGTCAATAATGGAGTGCTAAAAAAAAAAGCATTGAATGGCGTGTGATAGCACATTGTCACGATCAGAACCGGACCGGGCAACAAGTGTCGTCGTCGTTGAGGCCTGGCCTGTCTCTAACACCGTGAAGCTTTCTAGCCCAGCCGGGGTACGTACTTCTCTGTTTCCTGGGCATGGATCTGAACGTGTTCTCCCAAGTGCACGTCGACGAGTTGTTCTCGTCAGCTCGTCCCGTTGGTCCGACTCTTTCTCGCCGCCGAGACAACCAGGTAGCTAGTACGTACTAGCACGCAGCAGACCGTGCTCCGACGCTGTTTCGTTCGCCCTGCGTGCCTAGCTCTTATTTTTTTTCTCCAATACGCATTAGAGATACACATTTTCTTATATTAAGAAGAGGAGGTCGAAAGCGAGCACAACGCAACCTAAAAAGAAGTGCATGCCGCCGAAAGTTCACCCACAGAGTATACTGTACATGTTTTGGCTGAGCTACAGATCCTTCGAGATGGAGACTCACGATTCCGTCAAACAGGCAAGGAAACCTGTACTCCTTGAAACAGTAAACAGACTATTGTACGTCATGTACGGTACATCCGCTAGTACTAGTACTGTGGAGGTGGAGCGCTGAACCGGGTTTCGGTAGGCCTGGATAAAAAGCCGACTTGGCTCGGCTCGATCTGTCTCGTTAGTACAACGAGCCAACTCATTATAGCTAACGAGTCAGAAAGTGAGCACCGGCTCGGCTCGATAAAAAGCTCGAGCTGATTTGTTTGACTATTCATAGGCCATTTTGTTGAAGATTTTAGATTTGCTAAAATGTCTGTCATATTCATTGTAATGAAACCTTCTTTTAGGATTATACTCCTTTTTTTAAATTATTATTGTTTTTAAATTTGATCATCAACTTTAACCATTCGTTTTATTAAAAAATATATAAAATATTAAATATTTTGTGACTATTCGATTATTACTAAATATTTTTTAGACGTAACTTTTAACTTTATATATTTTAAAGAAATAAAAAATATTAATGGTTAAAATTGATGATTAAAATCAACACCGATAAAAATTTAAAAAAGCGATACAACTAGGACTGAATTTCAGACTTGTGATGCGGCCTGCGAGCTGTCTCTCCACATACTACGGCCCACGAGCTTTTTGTTATCAGAATTTCTACGGCCCACGAACGAGAATCTATACCACGGCTGCAAATCAGAAGCAATACAACAACAAAAGAAAAAGGAAAAGCGTTGTTTTTAGATGCAGGCATGCCGACACCGTTATCTGTCCCTAGTCCCTACTGTATCTAGATGCAATAATGGCTGCCATTGTTTTCCAGTTTCTTAACAATTTCTAGTACTGTATACTCCGTATACTAGTAGTACCATAAATCATCAGTTCACAAATATATATATTTAGATATCGTACAACAGGTTGCAAAGCCCATGCAATGCAAATCAACGGTTGGTCCAGCTCCAGCCAGACTGGGTCAGACCGAGGCGTCAGTTTTCACACACACACACGAGAGTTCGCTCGTCGGCGCGGTTCCCCCACTTGCTGCTGTTGCAATACCTAATCCATCTCTGCCCGGCCGGCCGCTAGTCCGTGCTATGCTCATCGTCAGCAACGCCGGCCGGCTGCATCTCATCTGGGAGTCTGTCGATTGCATCATCAAAAACTACGTACCTAGGTGCATGCTAGGAGCTTTCGCGGCAGGGCCTCCTTCCAAAAGTCCAACCCCGCGCGCGCTCTCACACAGAAACCGGCAAACTGCCAAATAAAATTAAGCTAGAGCTACCCGCCTCTTATCTTGTTGACACTTGACAGTATAAATACGTCTTGGCAGAAGAGGCAATAATTAAGCGACGACTCGTGTGAAAGCTTGTTGCAACCAAGCATTGTTAAGTTGCTGCACATATATAATTAAGGAACTCCATCTTGTTAATTAGAGTATATGTTTAAATATTAATTAATTAGTTTCATAGAGTGCCATATGAATAATTAGGAGGTCGTCTTGACACCGAGAGTCTCCACCAGGGGCAGAGCTAGAGAAAAACTGAGACTGAGAGAGGTGCGGCCGTCTTGTAGGTGTGAAGACTTTTGTCGTAGGGGTGCGAATATGGTAAAAATTTGCCGTCCATGGTCTCCATGAATATATCGATGTATCTCATCTACGAATTATATATAGTAGCATCTACGTAGACTTTTACTATAGCTATAGAATAGGTATCTCCTGTACTCAACAGTAGGTCTTTTGCAGAGTGGATTTATATAGCTATAGAATAGCTATCTCTTGTACTCAACAGTACGTCTTTTTGCAGAGTGGATTATATATTATATATACATGTACTAGTAGAATCTTATAAGTTAAAATAGTGCATGAAACTCTACCTTATGATATGTATACTACTTTTGGTGGATGAGGGGAGTGCGCCGTGTATGATGCCTCCCTTCCTTTTAATCGTTTTTCACGTGGCTCTTGTGCGCAGCATGTATATCAAAGTACCACACCAACACCGTTTACAATGCGGCCTTAGTGTTAGAGCAGCTAGTAACTATACATCTTGGAGCTAGATTATTATGGGTGCGGATTGGGCCTTTTATCTTTTGAATTCTCTCTTTTTGGTGAGGAATCACGCAGAAATAAAGTATAAGGTTGAAACATTTACGAATACGGCTTACTGTATGGTTGAGCCAAATGCTGACTAAATGCTTTTTTATTGTAGCAAATCTTTTCAACCCACTCATATAAGAGTTATCTACTCAACACTTACACACTCTGGTCCACTTTCCTCTTTTACAAAATGTCTTGATTCTTATCCAATTGATCGCTGTAAACTCATGGCCAACATCCATTCTCTCTTCTCACCTCTCCATCATCCACCTAAGCCAAATGTCAACGTAAAGCTAGTCAACAATAATACTTGCTCTAATCCGTGCTGTGCATATATCCATAGAATGGGCAAAAGTTGAACATAGAACTAAACCATACTCCCCCACGTATCAAAAGGGAAGTTGTACATGTTAGACAAGATTTTGGTCAAATATAAATATATTTTTTGAAATATATTTTCATAAAAGTATACATGTATAACTTTTTCATATATTGTTTTATCAAAATTAGAAGTCAAAGTTATTGTTCAAAAAAAATTATTTTTCATACCAGAGGGAGTAATATACAAACTCTCCATTCTTGTAGATCGATGATGTCTTAACTAATTTATATATAGTAGCATATGTAAGAAAGTTGTTTGAACTACTCATTGGTGACGACTAGCACAACATAAACAACAAAGTTGCAGGCAGTCATTCGAGACGGCATATTTTTGCTCTGACCTGCTGAATGATGATGTGACATGTTATGTTATTAATAATCAGACAAATGACCAAATGACGACGATGATGATAATGATGGCACCGTAAGTTGGAACGGAACTGAATCAGATCGTCCATTGTATTAGCATGTGGTAAAATGCATGGTAGGAAAGGTGATCACAGAATATATTTATGCAGCACGTGCCACTTGTATCCAAGGAGCTCAAAAAGTCCGCTACCAAATGCTCGCGTGCGTTGAAAGTCCACTAACGAACCCTTATCGACATGTGGGCCTCCGGAAAACGATGTAGCTTTCATTTGTAGTAGTAAATTGTAACTCCAACCCCAACAAATTTTATCCTCAAACAATAGTAGTACTATAATTTGCTTGATCATATAAAGCCGTAAAGAGATTATTCTCATTGGGTGTCATGAGAGAAACACGCCTCACCAGCTGCTTGGAACAATTAAGCCCAATTACGCCACGGTGAGACCGAATTAGACGAGTGAAGAACAGAAGAACAATTAGACGCGCGGCTGTGTGAGACGTTGCAAGGATCCTGTGTTCGTCGGCTTAAAGAAGGGTACTACTACTACTACTTTAAATCCTCTCCCAGCACATATACAGTCGGAACCACACCGTACTGCCTGTGAATTTGACTGCTGGTTGAAAACCTGATCACAGGCCGAAGAATTGAAGAAGTATGGAGAAGAAAGTTTCAAATAAGGAAGCCACAGCGTTGGCGTTGGCGTTGGCGGTCAGTCAGTCGATGCAATGAATGGAAGGACGGAAGAGGAAGAGTCGACGGATCTCGGCGCTCGCGCGGCGGGATCGATAAACAAATTTAAAAAATTCAGAGCCGTAGAACATTTCGTGGTTCGTGCTCGCGCGCCGGCCCTCGCCTCGCGTTCAAGGCCGCCCCGCCCCGTCCGGCAGCACGAAACGAGCACGAGTCAGACCCGATCGATCCCAAGTTCGTCTCCGAGCTGCTGCCGCCCACCAACGTTTGGGTTAATTAATTCCGCCCGCCCCCCTTGCGTTTCCCCCGTCCACACCAACCACCGGAAGGGAGGAAGCAGCGGCCGGCGATCAACCACCGCCGCGCCTGCGTCAAAGGCTCAAAGCTCAGCGCTGCGTCTGCCTAAACAGTCGTATCAAAGAAAATCCACCGAACCGAGACCGCCTTCGCGCCCGCGCACTTGTCGCCGTGGACCTCGCGGCACATCACTCTCTCCTCCTCTTCTACTAGTAGCATATAAGAAGCCATTCGAACCATCTCATTCCGCTCCAGAATATTTCCAGTTTCGTCTTGAGAGTAGGCTCTTCCTCTGTTTTCTTCGATCTCCTCCACTTACGACCTTGCTTGCTTCTCCTAGCTAGCAAGCCTCATTCATGTGTTTATAGGTTATATACACAGGTCTCGTATTAGCCGGCCGTGTATATACGTACATACCCGCACCAGTAATCCAATGGAGCGGACGCCGCCGCCTGCGCCGGTGGAGGTGCCGACTTTCTTTGTGTGCCCGATCTCGCTGGAGGTGATGCGCGACCCGGTGACGCTGTCGTCGGGGATCACCTACGACCGCGACAGCATCGAGCGGTGGGTGTTCACCGACGGCCACGGCGACTGCCCCGTGACCAAGCTGCCTTTGGGCGCCGGCGACCTGGTGGAGCCGACGCCGAACCACACGCTGCGCCGGCTCATCCAGGACTGGTGCGCCGCGCACGCCGTCGAGCGGTTCCCGACCCCGCGCCCGCCCGTCGACGCCGACCGCGTCGCCGCCATCGTCGGCGACGCGGGGCGCCGCGCGGAGGAGGAGCTCGTGGCCGCGGTCCGGGAGCTCGCGGACATCGTCGCGGAGAGCGACCGTAACCGGCGGTGCGTCGAGGGCACGCCCGGCGTCGTCGAGTTCCTCGTCTCCGTCGTGATGAGGAAGAAGAAGAGGCATAATAAGGCCGCGGCGAGCACGGCGGAGCCGCTGCCGTTGGACTTGGACGACTACGAGTGTCGAGATGAGACGACTTGCGGCGGTAGTATTCTGCTTCTGCAAGATTCGTCGCCGACGAAAAAGCAGGCGAGCTCACCGGAGGAAGCGGCTCTGAGTCTTCTGCATTCGCTCAAGATCTCGGAGCAGACCCTCAAGAGAGTGCTATCAGACAGTAACGGCCGCGGCGGCGACGATTACCTGGACACCTTAGCTTCCGTGCTTCGGTCGTGGCCGAGCTACTGGTCCCGCACGCACGCGATCCACCTGCTGAAGGCGGCATTGGCGGCGGCGCCACCGTCGCGGCTGAGCGCGGCGAGCACCGAACTGATCGAGGCGGTGGTGAAGGTGGTGGCCGACAGGACGACGCTGTCGCCGAAGGCCGTCAAGGTCGCGGTCCACGTGATCTGCCGGCTCTGCCCGTGGGGCCGGAACCGCATTAAGGCGGTCGAGGCCGGGGCCGTGCCGGCGCTCGTGGACCTGCTCCTCAACGAAGGCTGCGGCGGCGCCGGCACTGGCAAGCGGACGTGCGAGCTCGCGGCGGTGGCCATCGACCACCTGTGCGGGTGCGCGGAGGGCCGGCTGGCGCTGGTGGCGCACCCGGCGGGGCTGGCGGTCCTGGCATCGACGACGCGGCGGCTGTCCCCGACGGGCACCGAGAGCGCGGTGCGCGCGCTGCACGCCGTGGCGAGGCACTCCGCCACCCCCGCCGTCTTGCAGGAGATGCTGGCCGTCGGCGTCGTCGCGCGGCTGCTGTTCCTGGTGCAGGCCGGCGCCGCCGGCGAGCGGCCCAGGGAGAGGGCCAGGGAGATGCTCAAGATGCACGCCAGGGTGTGGAGGGGATCGCCGTGCCTGGCGTCGTATCTCGCGTCCTACCCTTGCTGATTCACACCCATTTCGCATGGCACGCGCAAGTAACGGTGGCCCGAGATGCAAGATATATGGAAGCATTTGGTGATCATTCTCCGTCTTCCAACGCTCTTCTTGTTCATCTCATGATACGGTTCGTGTCAATCGGCCGTTCTTCGCTTCAATTTTGCATGTAAAGACTGTACTACTTACTATTCTTTACCCCGAAGGGATTGATGTACTGCATGCCCCAAGTTGTGGCCTTGTGGCATTAAGAGAAACGATGCAATAGTACATATATAAAAGAATTATTGGAGGGAGTGTCATTGATTTTCTGGATGATGACCAACAAATTTTTTTTTCGACCAAAGTTGACCAATCATTGTGCAAAGGCTTTGATTTTCTTCTCATGTATACATTATAAAATACATGTTGTCTGAAGTGTTGACAAAATAAATGAGATGCGATCTCTCTTACACATTTGCATTAGTTTGTGGCAGGCCAGTATAGTTGGACAATCAAACCACAGTAGGGGCGTGCTTCATGTTTTTAATTCTTCTACTTTTACAAAATCGTTTCCTTTTTTTTATGCTTGGCATCGCAACAGTGTTCAGCAATTTATAGTTATATTTTAAGTACTTTCTGTAACTGCAAGAAATAAATTTGAGTTGGGTGGTCCTGTTTCTGTAATATCCAAAATCTATCGGGATCGAAAGATACAAATTTGACTAAGAAAATTATTGGCTATCCAAGAAAAAGAATACTAGTACAAAGTGAATAAAACTGTAGACCATTTCAATCGAAACTGTTGGAAAAGGTACAAATCTTCTTGTAGTGACACTTCAACAGGAACATGTACTTCTATTTTTTTAAAAAAAATTAATTCTATCATACAAAATGCTTTATTGTTACGACTTGAAGTTCTGCACCAAGATGTAACATTATGTATTCATATGTTTTTGGGAACAGACTCTTGTGGGCACGGGGCCATGTAGTTCTGAGAAAACGCTGCTAGTACGTACTATGTGCTTTGGACATTAAAATGCTCGTTATTTTACGATTTCACCGCTATTCATGATTAATTAAGCCATTTTGCTGCCTCACTGTATACGTAAGAGTCACAGTACAATACAAAATCAGTACAGTTGCTAAGTCCGAAGGGCATTAAACCAAAGAAGTTTGAATAAGTTGATGAAAGGATAAGATTTTACATAACGTAGTACTGTACTCCGTATTTCTGTATGAGATCCAAGTCATATCACCATGCCGGCGGCACAACAAAGCCAGCTAGCTGTCTTGTGAAAGGTCAGCTCAAGGCTCGAATGCTCCTCCTCTGCTCGTCAGCTAATCCTTAACCGGAGTACCGGAAGACTAGTGGACTATCTAGCGGGAGAGACAGGCCAGTTGATCAATCAATCGACTTATTACAGCCTCTCTCCATGCGTTTGAATTTGAACATGAATGAAGGTGCCCCTATATAAGGCGACCCCACATGGAAGTCAGCTGCATGCCCTCGCGCGTCGACGCGGGCGTCGTGGCCTGAGCTGGATCGCGTGGCGCGGCGGCGGCTGCTGATCGCCGTGGTCGGTGATGGGGCGGGATTCGGGGGGGTTGACTTGACCCCAACACCAACGGAACGGACCGGCCGACCGATGCATGCATGGGCGCGCTGGCTGATCTCTTGCGTGCAGGGCCAGGTTCCAATCCTTTTCTCTTGCTCACACTACTCTACTCGGGAGTTGATCTACAAATCCACACTCTGTTGACTTGACATTTAATAGTCGGATGCACATTCGAAATCCAATTTTTATGACTAGCTGTTGAATTTTTGGCTGCATTGTGTATATATTAAAAACAAGCTATTTTAGCAGGGTTTACTATACTACTACCTCCATTCTTCATGTTGTATTGTTGTTAGAACAATACTAGCTTTTAGCTTAAATTACTGCTCTATAAGGTCACTAACTTAAAAAAAAACAGAATAAACGGGCCGAATAGTCTGCGAAGAAGAACGAAAGGCAGCCCGCTCATGTTGTACGCACGAATGTGCAAAGAACTCTTTCCATTATTTGGGCCCTTTTGAAGTGTACACTACAGTGATTTTTTTTTTCTGAGAATCGCTCGACTGAACTCTTTTATTGTGTCAGTTTAATTCAAGGAAGATACGTTTTGCAGCGGTCTCCATTCAGATTGTGTGCTTGCGTATTACAGTAGTATGCTGGGGTTTTTTTTTTTGAGCGATTACTGTGCTAGTACTATCATCAAGCTCGACTGGTTGTTACAGTCGGGTCCATATAGGCTTGCTTAACTGATCCGTTGGGCCTGTTCTTTGCTACCAGGCCTGCTTGTTCTTCCAGAAGCTCTCAAACGGTTGAGACAGCTGAAGCTTCACGGACGAAACTTCAGACCTCATTTATTTAGAATAAAAAACACAAATAATAAAAAATAAATGTATTTAATACTAGAGATTTTGTTATGCAGAGGGGAGCGCAGCCTCCGGCCGGCCCTCCGACATAACTTTGGGTTCAAAACAGTACTGGTGGCAAATGAGAGGGCACACGGGCTATCCTGACTGTCGAGATGCACGCAGCTTTGTCCTTGGTGGCTTCATGTACTCCTTATGATGAAATAATGCGAGCACAAAATGAAGTCAAGTCAACACAGTAGTAGATTGCGACACTACTAATTTACAGAATTCAACTCAACTAGTCCCCTGCAGGTAATATGTTCCAGAGCTCTCCTCCAAGCAAGTGGATGCGATCCCATTCTTGTTCCAAGAGCCTCCGATGAATCGACGAGCGAGATCCATCCATCTCGAGCTCACATTCACACAAGTACACAACCGTCCGCTCCGCCGACGGCGTTTTCAGTCCCGGCTGTCATCCCGTATCTTTCTCGAGGCACGTGCGAGCGTCAAAGACGAACCTCCCCGTCCCATCCCATCCGGGGCGTTCACATGGGAGCTAGTAGTATACTATCCGCTGACAGCCGGGGACCACCACCTCCACTGTTTTTTCTTTCTTGCTTTCTTCCGCTCGCATCTTCCGCCGGCAAACAATGCCCTATTTGTTTTGGGTTTCTCCGCTCAGCTTCAACCACGTAGGTTGTCAGACCTGTCAGAGCTTCTAAGAGCGGTGAAGCTAAAAAAAAATCAGCTTCTTCCGCTTCCTGTTTAATTTCAGATGAGAGAGAAAAATAGGTTCTAACTATAATTGCTTATGTTAGATCAATGAAGCTGGAGCGGAATGTTTACGAGAGCCCAAACAAACACGGCCAAAGAAAAGAAAGAGGACTGACTGACACAGCCGATCGATCCCGCACCGACACATCACTAGTAGTACTAGTAGTAGTTCTGCTCCTCCATTTTTTTGACTAATTAAGCATGCCATTTAAGTACTACAGTATAGAGATACAGTATTTGTTCGGAGAGAGAGAGAGAGAGATGATACAGCGCAGTACGAGATCCATATAAACTGGGAGAGAATAACAGTTGGGTTAGGACGCACCAGCAAGTCAGCACTCAGCAGAATGCCTCTGAACCGTGACCACAATACCAAATTTATATAGTATAGTTTACTTATGAAAAGAATTAACAAATCCTCCGTTGAACAAACAATAATCATCTACTATCTCCCTTGCTTTTGCCTACACAGGAGACTGTGTGTGTAGGGTAGTGTAAACCCAACGAAACTACTACTGTAAAAAGAGAAGAAGAGCTACGTCAACAAAGCGCTGGGCCGGGCAGCTGCTCTATCTTCTACTAGACTCTGCTGCTACGCTACTAAAGAAATTAAAACAGCTTAGGTTTTGCAAGTGCTAATCACTCCCGGCTGATGATGCCGTAGTAGTAGTAGTACTTGTTTAGTGGCTGCCCTGGAACAAATCAGCTACTGTAGGGAGCACTCAATCAAGACTAGCATCAGTGCCGGGCCCACCACCGGCCAACCCACCGCCAGTAAAAAAAGGGAAGAGAAAAGGAAAAAAAAAAGAAGTGTAAAAATGTTTTGGACGGATGCGGCGGGCGGGCGGGCGGGCGGGCGGGCGGGCGGCGCCGGATGGCGAGGAGCTAAAAGTCCGGCAAGCTGCCGAAGAACTCCGCGCAAGTGGTGGGCGACAGAACAGTGGGCGTGGCGAGGAGGTTGCGCGGGCTGGGCACGAAGGGGTCGGAGTAGTACGCCGGCGGGGGCGGCCGGGACGAGGACGAAGCGACGTTGGACGGCGCGCCCCCGGCGGCCGCCCCGAACGCGGAGGCGGAGGCGGAGGAGGAGGACGAGCCGGCCGCAGCCGCGGCCCTGAGGATCGGGCTGAGCTCGTTGAGCCAGCTGATGCAGCTGGCGTCGAACGGCAGCGGCGAGAAGAGCCCCGACGCGGCGGCGGGCGGCAGGGACGAGGGCAGCGGGGACAGGATGCCCGGCTGCCGCGGCGCGAGCCCGGGGCCGGCGGGACCGAGAACCGCCGCGAGGGTGCCGTCGTCGTCGTGGTAGTCGAGCGGCGCCGCCGCCGGCTCGGGCATCGGCCGGACGGACCGCTCGATGGTGGCCAGGCGCGCGGCGGGGGACATCGCGGCGGACGGGGACAGCAGGAGCTCCGGGGGAAGGAACGGCTGGCCCAGCATGTCGTCGCCGTCGTCGTCTGTCTGTCGCTGCTGCTGCTGCTGCGACGACGGCGCCTCCGACGCGCCCGGGCCGGTGAGCCGCTGCACGAGCGCCATGAACTCGCTGGGTTTGGCGTGGATGACCTTGGGCGACGCGTCGTAGATGATCACCGGCGCCCGCGCCGCCGGCTGCTGCTGCTGGTTGTGGTGCTCCGCTCGCCTCCCTTGCGTCTGCCCCTGGTGCGCCTGCGGCCCCGAGACAGCGGGCTTCTTGATGGCGTGCGACTCCATCCGGACGTTGAGCCGCGGCGGGCGCGGGCCCTGCAGCTGCCTACGCGGCGTCGTGGGGCCGCTGCCGCCGGTACCGTGCCCCGACGACGACGGCTGCTGCTGCTGATCCATCCTCCGCGGCGGCGGCGGCGGCTCCGGCGACGGGCAGATGTTGTCTGCGGCGGCCGCGTGAGCGAGGAGGAAGTGGGCACTGGAATAGGAAGGACGGTGGGAAGAATCGTTCAACATCAGGGGATGGAGATGCGCGCTTGGGCGCAGTTGGGAGAACGGGGGAAGAAAGGGCGAGAGCGAGGTCAATGAGACGTGATGTGGGATTTACGGGGGAACGAGGCCCGCGGGTTTCTTTTACGGCCACTTTGCTCATCAGTTGCTATTCGCGCGCGCGCGCGCGCGTCGCCGGTGCATTGGTTCTTAGCCTTTAGTAGGTGTCGGAATCGTTCGACGGCAGCAGGAAGGGAGAGAGTGTGTGGTGTGGAGTGTGGACTCGGCTCGTACGTCTCCGCGTTGCACAGCAGGCCGGTGACCCATTTTTATCTCGCCCAATCCATATGTCATCACCACGCGTATTCCACATCGGCCGGCGGGCAGCTCCCACCGTGTCCTCGTCAGCGCCGGCACACACACTACGCACTAGGCAGGCCGTGTACGGAGACCTTGTCGACTGTCGAGGTAGTGTGTGGGAGTAATCAAATTAATCATAATTATTGATATTAAAAATTAGTGTTGATTTTTTTATTTTAATATCGATCTATCATTTTAAATATTTTTTAATAGATACGTATATATTTTTAACTGTTAGATCTGATCGAATGAATAGTTACTGTTAATTTTAAACATGTTAAAAAAACCCGTGGAGCAGTAGTAGCGTCAAAATACGGTAAATCCGCCGCATGTTGAACGGGTCAGTCCGTCGTCGAACGCGGCAAGTTTGCTGCGGCTCCAACAAAGGAGGCGCTGAGGCAGGCCAGGGTGCAGAGCCGGCCGGCTCCTTTGTGGCCAACGCGTCCGTGCGCTTGTTGTTGTTTGTGTGTGGGCTGCCCGTGCGTGGACTCGCCAACTGTGTTCTTCAGCAAGTCTGTACAAGTGCTCTGCTGTGTTCCATTCTACTACGTTGATGTTGAAGTACCTACCGTAGAAGAATTGTACTTGTACGTGGTCCTCTTCTACACTGCAGTACATCGAGAATGTTTCTCTCTGCTTCCGGATTACACTTAGGTCCACTGTCAGTCTTTATAGTCTCGTCTGTTCAAAGTAGTAGGAATATCTGTTCAAAGTAGTACAAGGTCAATACTACCAGTACTACTACAGTACATGAATTAAATAGAGTAAGATCGATGGATTCGTTTTCCTTTTGTCCAAACAAAACACAAGGTCCGAGTCCGATTGTTACGGTTCAGAGTATCTGCTCTCTGAATCTCTGATGCTGCAGCTGGAGCTGGTAGTACCATATATGCATGATAGTACTATGATGGACACGCCAACTGTGACTCGTGATCGGAGTGCACTGGCTGCCTGCCGCATTCAAGTCCCGCCACAGTTGTTGGGTGCTCGGGCTGTTACACTTTGGTTGATCAACATACTAGTAACATAGTTAACCGCAAGAGTACGGTACTCTGTCTTGGAGTTGGAGGTCTTCCCTTTCACTTTCGCAAGTTGCGCGTCGCCGCCCGCTCCAGACCAGACGGATCGATCCCCTCTTCTTCACCAACCAACAAACAAACCTCGCGCGGGCCACAGGTGCAGACAGCGAAAGGGAGAGCCTGATTTTGACGAGCGATTGTGGCCCTGTTTGTTTCTGCTTATA
Source organism: Oropetium thomaeum (assembly GCA_001182835.1). Classification (NCBI taxonomy): domain Eukaryota; kingdom Viridiplantae; phylum Streptophyta; class Magnoliopsida; order Poales; family Poaceae; genus Oropetium; species Oropetium thomaeum. The sequence goes on along the minus strand of LFJQ01000006.1, from coordinate 809,360 downwards.
AGCAGCTTACGGGCCGAAATAAGCCAGAAATCGAGCCCAAACGGAACGATTAAAAGCGGCGGCGGGATAACGCGTGCGGCCCACGAACGCGTCGCGCAGTAGAAATGCTGCGTTTCCGCGACGCGGGCCGGCGAGCGCGTTTTCGCGTGAGGCCTCGCGTTTTCTCCACTCCGACGCCCGGCTCGTCCCCCACATCCTCCACGCTCGAGCGCCCTCGAGCCCCCCGGACAGCCGCCGCCCGAGCACCGCCCCCTCCCCACCCCCCCGAACAGCCGCCGCCCGAGCACCGCCCCCACCCCCCCGGACAGGCGCCGCCCGAGCACACACCCCCCCCCCCCCCGACAACAGCCGCCGCCCCCCCCAACGACGGACGCCGCCCGAGCCCCCTCCGCCCCCCCCCCCCCCCCCGGCCGGCCCGACGACGGCCGACGCCCGAGGCCACGACAGGCGCCGATCGAGGCCCCCCGACGACAGCCGACGTCCGAGGCCGCGACAGCCCCCCCCCTCCCCGACAGTCGCCACCCGAGGCCCCCCCGCCCCCCCCCCCCCCCCCCCCCGACGACAGCCGCCGCCCGAGCCGGCAAGGAGTCCAGCACCCGCTCCCCGTCGACGGATCCGGTAAGGCGAGCGGTTCTTCTCCCTGCTCCATGTACAGACAGTTGCACCTGTATAGCCTTTTGTCTCCATCCATATACAGAGACAATGACCATGAACACACTGTACTGGCTCTCAACAAAAGTTTGCTAAGAAGTTTACTGGTTGTTAGTAACATAGCAGGGTATATTTTTCTCCATAATTTCCTTTACAACAAAGGTTTATATAACGGTAATTTTAAATAATAATACAGCGACAGATCCATCTTCGTCCTGTGCGCCGACGCCCCCCCCCCCTCGGACGATAGGAGCATTTCAGGCATCCAGCAGCCACTCCCCAACTCACCCAGTGGCCTACACGTCTGAAGGCAAGAGGTCTTGTTTCTATTTCATACACTGTCTGTTGTTGTTTTTTAGGTACATCGTAGTTTATTTTGTTGGATCATTTAGATGGAGAAGTCAGCAAAAGTCGCAGCAAGATGGGATTCCTTTGCTGCGAAAATTTTTAATGACATTTGTGTGGAAGAAGTGCATGCCCACAATCGCCCACAACAATGTTTGAATAGTGTGGGATATGCAAATCTTGTGAGAAAATTCTTTGAGCGCACCAAGAGTCCATACACCGAGAGCCAAATGAAGAACCGATGGGATTTGTTGAAGAAAAAGTATGGTCAGTGGAAAACTCTGAATTTGAGAGCCACAGGGTTGGGCAGAGATCCTCTTACGGGCTGCATTGTTGCTGATGATGATTGGTGGGTTGAGCAGAACAAAGTGAGTCCACGTTTCATATTAGATTGACATCACTTTTTGTTACATACTTTAATGTTTTAGAGGTCTAATTATTATTATGTACTATTTTGTATAGGCTATGCCGGGATGTATATGTTTTAAAACTGTCCCACTTGAACATGAGGAACAAATGGGGATAATGTTTGATGCTGTTGTTGTCACTAATGAAACTTCTTATGTTCCATCAACTGGTGGGAGCTCATCTCAAAGGGAAGGTGATGCAAATGTAAATGTTGATTTGGACAACACTGTTCCACTAGAAGCAGATAGGAGAGCTGAAAAAAGGCCTGCTATTTCCCTTTCCCCGAAGGGAAAAAAGAAAAAGACTTTTAGAGACCAATGCATGAAGCGTCTGGTTGATGCATATGAGATAAGAGCCCAAAGTAGTACTTTTTCTGCTACTTCACAAGTGGTAGATCATGTTAGAGAAGAAATTGGAAGCATGATGGATCAAGTCATTAAGGATGGGGCCGACGAAGAGAGTGACGAACACTTCTATGCCACCCAACTACTTCAAAAAAAAGAGAACCGTGACATTTTCATCACATTCAAGACAGCATCTGGTCGGTTGAATTGGCTGAAGAGGGCTTGGGAGGCCAGGAAGAAGCACTAGAGTCTGATGTAGCAGCATTTGTATCCTTTGTTTGTTTGATTCGGTTGATTTGCTAAGTTTCTCTTTCGCACACATTATTTGTATAATTTATGACAGACATCATCTGTTAAGTTTACATTCCAAATTTTCAGACATCATTTGTTAAAGTTGTGTTGTATGAATAAAAAGATTGTTTGCTCTTTGTTAACAGGATATATGTTTTTTCATGAGTACTACATCTAGTGCTTGTAGTGAATCTGATGATGGGGCAGTGCATAACATGGTGTTGAGGGCCGATACCGGTGATGACCGGTATTAGCGGTCCTCCGACTGCTTTACGTATAAAACAATAAGCGACCTCCGTCTCGCCCGACCTCTATGCCGCGACACGCGTACAGTGGCTCGGGCCCACAGACAGGTCCGCCTCGCCCGACCCCCTCGACCGGGGTCGGATCACCCGCCGCTCGACTCAGGCTCCCGACCTCACCATGACGGGGTCGGGAGCTCGTGCCAAAGTCCGCCTCGCCCGACCCCAGGGGTCGGGCGAATCGCTCCCTCCCGACCCTCAGGGGTCGGGAGCGCCACCTAGCGCGACGAAGGCGGTTGGTACTGAGTAGTTGAGTAATAAAAGCTCAACTACTCTCGTGGCTACCAAAGCCCCCCGCGCAAGTGGGCGTTTACCGCCCACGTCGCACAGTGACAGCGAGGCCGTCACTATGCGAACGACCCCCGTCAAAGCCCATCCCTTCTGACAAGACGGGACGGCTACGATCGACATTTCGACCGGGTACGGAGCTAACGATGACCAGTCCTCCTCTCCTCCGACCCCTCGTCGGAGGGTGACCGACCATACCGAAGGGACGTCCCTCGTTGACGGCCATCCCTGTGGCGCCATCGACCGAAGAAGCACCGCCATGCCTGCGACGTCATCCACAGCGACCGGCACGGAGTCTGAAGCATCAACAGCGCGGCCTACAGGACACCCGGCCATGCCGCCGCCCACACCTTTGCGCCAACTCTTTGTACGCCCACCTCCCTCCTTGCAGTATAAAAAGGGGGAGGCGGGAGAACGACGGAGGGGATACGAGTCCAAGACACACGACATCTCACCCCACGTAGAACACCTCACAGAGACTTGGGAGTTCGTCCCTCTCTCGCCCGTTTGTAACCCCCTACTACAAACTGTCGCGAGTAACACGAGCAGCCTCATCGAACTGGACGTAGGGCACGTTGCCCGAACCAGTATAAATCCTTGTGTCCTCTCGCGAACCATCCGAACCAAAACACGCACTCCACGATACTAATTACTCGTCGGCCACAACGAACGCCGACAGTTGGCGCGTCAGGTAGGGGTTCTTTGTGCGTGTTTTCGTCAAACCCCTCTCTTTGTTCGGATGGCTAGCCGCGCAAACACCTGGGTTCCCGGTGCACACGTGCGTTTCGGGAGCCTCGACTTCGTCGCCATCTCAGATGGCGCTCTGGCACTGGCCGGTGCAGCGGCACCACCGGTTGCCCCGCTTGACCCCGGGCGTGTATCGCCTCTCGCTGGCACATTGTCCCGGGCGTCGACGCTCCCAGCTCCACGCGCCATGAACAACGAGTTCGTGGCCATGGTGGGCTGCGCATCCGAGTCTCTCTTCGACCTCCTAGATGGAGCGTTAAACGAAGATTCCGATGCAGAGTGCAGTGAGGGAAGTCATCATCCCTCACGCGAGTGCCTTATGATACGTGCGGAGCATCTTCCCGCTGCGGAGGGCGAGCGCCCTGCGGAATCGTCTGGCCCGCAGGACGGGACCCCACCCCGTGACGCGCAGTCAGAACGACTGCGCGCACGAAGGGAGGAACTCCTGGAGGTCCAGCGTCAGCTGGATCAGCAGCGTGCGGCGATTGATCACGAGCTCGCTCAGAGCGAGTCCAGTGAACACACCCGCACTGACGTTCGCGACCTACGAGTCGCAAGTCGTGACGATGGCTGCCCGCGCTTCCCACGGGCGAGCCAGAACTTGGCCGCGGCGGCGGCATTGCTCAGGGGCCTCCCTGAGCCTGTCACGCCGGAGGCCCGACGCGCCCAGCGCGAGGTTGAGGCGCTACTTGAGCACGCGGCAGTGCAGCAAGCTGAGAGCTCGCTGTCGCGTCTGCGTGGACAACGTGCCCAGAACACCTCTGTCCACCAGACTCCCCCAGCAGCGGATGGCACGGCGAAAGCCTCCGTCCGCGGTCGTCTGGGGACGAACAGGGACGCCCGCGCCACCCTGGATGCGCGGCGGCGCCGCCTGGAGTTCGACGATGGCACCTCCCGATCGCGTCATCCGCGTCGAGGAGGACGCTACGACGACGACGAGGATAGAAGCCCTAGCCCGGACGCCCCGGGACCGAGGGCCTTCAGTCCTCACATTCGGAACGCAGCATTCCCGCGGCGTTTCCGACCCCCGACCAACGTACCGAAGTACGCGGGGGAAACCAACCCCGGCCTGTGGCTCGAGGACTATCGCCTCGCGTGCCGGGCTGGGGGCGCGGAGGATGACGACTTCATCATCCGCAACCTGCCATTGTATCTGGCCGACTCGGCCAGAACGTGGCTCGAGCATCTCCCCGCCAATCAGATCACCTGCTGGTCTGACCTTAAGGAGGTTTTCGTTGGAAACTTCCAGGGGACTTACAACCGCCCAGGTAACCCCTGGGACCTCAAGAACTGCCGGCAGAAACCTGGAGAGTCGCTCCGGGATTACATCCGGCGCTTCTCCCGGCAGTGCAACGAACTGCCGCACGTCGGTGACGCCGATGTCATCGGCGCATTCTTGTCCGGGACAACCTGTCGCTCCCTAGTTCACGAACTAGGGCGCAAGAGTCCCCGGACCGCCAGAGAGTTGCTGGACATCGCGACCAGCTTCGCCTCTGGCGAGGAGGCGGTGGGTGCGATCTTCGATCGCGCCCAAGACGCCAAAGGTAAGCGGGTCGAGACAGCCGGCGGAGGCTCCTCCGACCCTCCGAGCAAGAAGAAGAAGAAGAACCGGCCGCGTCCGTCCGGAGAACGGATGGTCGCTGCCGCGGATCGCAAGGGTGCCAAGGCACCCACGGAGGACATCCCGGACCACTTCGAAAAGAAGTGGAACGGTCCGTGCCCCAACCACGCCTTCCCAGTGAAACACTTATACAAAGAGTGTTCGCTGATGAAGAAGTTCCTGGCCGAGGAGGCCAAGAAGGGCAAGCCGAAAGGCAAGCCCAGACAGGCTCCCGATGACACCAGCAACGACGTCGACGCCGCCGACGGCGACGACAACTTCCCGGAGACGGACGGCTGCCTTATGATCGTCTCTGGGCCGGCGCCACACGGTGGCCGACGTCGGGCCAAGCTGGAGCGCCGTGAGGTGTTCGCAGTTGAGCCCGCCGTCCCGTCGTTCCTCAAGTGGTCGGAGTCTCCGATCACGTTCGACCGGTCAGACCACCCCAGCCACGTACCGCAACCAGGCAAGTACCCGTTGGTGGTAGACCCGATCGTCGGCACTAAGCGCCTCTCCAAGGTGCTTATGGATGGAGGCAGCGGCCTCAACATCCTCTACGTCGAGACCCTCGACGCCATGGGCATCGACCGGGCGCGCATTCGCCCGACCGGCGCACCCTTCCACGGCGTCATTCCTGGGAAACAAGCTGTTCCCCTCGGGCAAATCGATTTGCCCGTCACCTTCGGGACTCCGTCCAATTTCAGGACGGAGACTCTCACCTTCGAGGTGGTAGGATTCCACGGATCCTACCACGCCATATTGGGACGGCCATGCTACGCCAAGTTCATGGCCGTGCCCAATTACACCTACCTAAAGCTCAAAATACCTGGGCCGAAGGGGGTGATCACCGTCGGGACGTCCTTCCAGCACGCCTACCAATGCGAGGCGGAGACTGGCGAGCTCGCCTCCGCAACCGTGGCGACGGAGGAACTCGCTGTCATCCGCCAGCAAGTCACCGAGGACGCGCCCGACTCCAACCGCAGCACTGGATCCTTCGAACCCGCGGAGGGCGTCAAAGAGATCCGGCTCTACCCCGACAGCGCCGACGGCAAGACGGCGAAGATCGGGACTGCTCTCTCCCCCAAATAGGAAAGCGTGCTCGTCGACTTCCTCCGCGCGAACATCGACATCTTCGCGTGGAAACCCTCGGACATGCCAGGCATTCCGAGAGAAGTCGCCGAGCACGCCCTGCACATCAAGCCGGGCTCTCGCCCGGTCAAGCAACGTCTGCGCCGCTTCGACGAGGAGAAGCGCAGAGCGATCGGGGAAGAGATCGCCAAACTCCTGGTAGCCGGTTTCATCAAGGAAGTGTATCACCCCGACTGGTTAGCCAACCCCGTTCTTGTGCGAAAAAAGAATGGGAAATGGAGAATGTGCGTTGACTATACCAGTCTCAACAAAGCGTGTCCAAAGGATCCGTTTCCTTTGCCACGAATCGATCAGATAGTCGACTCAACGGCGGGGTGCGAAACCCTATGCTTCCTTGATGCGTACTCCGGGTACCATCAAATCCCGATGAAGGAGTCCGACCAGCTCGCGACGTCATTCATCACTCCGTTCGGCTCGTACTGCTACGTCACGATGCCGTTCGGACTGAAGAACGCAGGCGCTACGTATCAGCGCTGCATGATCAGAACCTTCGACGAACTCATCGGAGACATCGTCGAAGCCTACGTGGACGACATCGTAGTCAAGTCCAAGAAGACCAACCAGCTCGTCGACGACCTGGAGCGAGTCTTCACCAAGCTCCGAGCAAACGGCATCAAACTCAACCCCGAAAAATGTGTTTTCGGGGTCCCGAGGGGGATGCTGCTCGGATTCATCGTCTCCGAGCGTGGCATCGAAGCCAACCCGGAGAAGATCGAAGCCATCAACCGGATGGGTCCGATCCAGAACTTGAAGGGGGTGCAACGCGTGACCGGGTGCTTGGCGGCGCTAAGCCGTTTTATCTCACGCCTCGGAGAGCGCGTTCACCCGCTTTACCAGCTCCTGAAGAAATCCGACCGATTTCAATGGACTCCCGAGGCACAGGAGGCTCTCGATAGGATAAAAGTTATCCTGTCCAAGCCACCGGTCCTGGTGCCTCCGACCCCGAAGGAGCCGCTCCTACTCTACCTCGCCGCGACGACTCAGGTCGTCAGCGCTGCTTTGGTCGTAGAACGAAGGGAGGAGGGCCACGCCCTCAAGGTTCAACGCCCCGTCTACTTTGTGAGCGAAGTCTTGTCCGACACGAAGACTCGGTATCTCCAGATACTGAAAATTCTTTACGCGTCGTCCTCGCCAAGAGAAAGCTCAGACACTACTTCGAGTCGCACCCGGTAACGGTGGTCACCTCTTCCCCCTTGCGTGAGGTCGTCGAAAACCGCGACGCAACGGGGAAGGCCGCGAAATGGGCTCTCGAGCTCATGGGCGAGGGAATCACGTACGCCCCTCGTACAGCGATCAAGTCCCAGGCCTTGGCCGACTTCGTGGCGGAGTGGACCGAAATCCAGCTCCCCACTGCTCCCGTCGACCAAGAGTACTGGGTCCTCTACTTCGACGGCTCGTTGATGCGCGCAGGAGCAGGGGTCGGACTCGTCTTCGTCTCTCCCATGGGGGTGCGCATGAGGTACGCAATCCGACTCCAGTTTCCCGCCTCCAACAACATGGCGGAATACGAAGCGCTCATCAATGGGCTCAAGATCGCCGACGAGTTGGGGATCCGACGTCTCGAAGTTCGAGGCGACTCCCAACTCGTCGTCGACCAAGTCATGAAGGAGTCAAGCTGCCACAGCGATGTCATGGACGCGTACTGCCAAGAGGTACGCAAGCTCGAACACAAGTTTTTCGGTCTTGAACTCAAGCATGTCCCGAGGCGACAGAACGAAGAAGCTGACTCCCTCGCAAAGATTGCGGCGGGTCGGGACCAGATCCCACCAGGGGTCTTCTCCCACGACCAAAGCCAGCCGTCGATCCGTCCCAAAGACCCAAAAGGGGTCGACAACGAGTCGACCCCAGGCGAAGGGGTCGGATCGACTCCCGCACCTCCAGGACCCGACGTTATGGAGATAGACGAGGCACCCGCATCAGGTTCAGGCCCTCCGACGATTGGAGGACCCCATACCTCGACTGCCTCGTCCGAGGGGAGTTCCCCACAGACAGGACGGAAGCTCGACGCATCGCGCGTCGAGCCAAGTCCTTTGTCATTATCAATGGGAAACTCTACAAAAGAAGCCTCACCAAGATTTTGCAGCGCTGCATCCCGACTGAACAGGGAAAGCTGCTGCTGCAAGACATCCACGGTGGGGTCCGTGGACACCACGCGGCGCACAAGACCTTGGTCGGTAACGCCTTCCGACAAGGATTCTACTGGCCAACAGCCGTCAACGACGCTGCGCATATCGTGCGCACCTGCCAAGGCTGCCAGTTCTACGCCCGGCAGACCCACCTGCCGGCACAGGCGCTGCAGAACATCCCCGTCACATGGCCATTCGCGGTCTGGGGACTCGACCTGGTCGGACCACTCAAGAAAGCACCCGGGGGCTACACCCATCTTTTGGTGGCCGTCGACAAGTTCACCAAATGGATCGAAGCCCGACCGGTTGCAAGGATCCGACCAGAAGAAGCGGTCGAATTCTTCCTCGACATCATTCACCGCTTTGGAGTACCAAACTCCATCATCACGGATAACGGTACACAGTTCACAGGAAAGCGATTCCTTAAATTCTGCGACGACTACCATATCCGTGTCGATTGGGCAGCCGTAGCGCACCCCCGGACGAACGGGCAGGTCGAGCGCGCAAACGGTATGATTTTGCAGGGATTGAAGCCTCGGATCCACAACCGCCTAAAGCAATTCAGCGGTCGGTGGGCAGCCGAGCTCCCTGCCGTACTCTGGAGCCTGCGGACGACCCCTAGTCGGGCCACGGGGTTTACCCCTTTCTTCATGGTATACGGCTCCGAAGCCGTCCTACCAACCGATCTCGACTACGGTGCTCCGAGGGTGAAGGCGTACGACGACCAAGGGAACCAGACGTCCCTCGAAGACGCGATGGATCAGCTCGACGAGGCCCGAGACGTGGCGCTCCTCCGATCCGCCAAGTACCAGCAAGCACTACGCCGGTACCATGGAAGGAACGTGCGGGAGCGAGCGTTCAACGTCGGCGACCTCGTCCTTCGTCGCGTCACCAGCAGCCAAGGACGACACAAGTTATCGCCACCGTGGGAGGGGCCTTACATTGTCGCCAAGGTTCTTCGACCCGGCACCTACAAGCTGCAGACCGCGGACGGACAAGAGTTCAACAACGCCTGGAACATCGAACAGCTACGTCGTTTCTATCCCTAAAACTCGTAGCTTGTCTGTTTTCCGCACCCCCCGAGCAGCGTCCGACCCCTGCTGCGCAGGGGTCCAACCACGCTCGGGGGCTCAACACCTGCAAGGTGCGCGCATGTATTCCACGTGCAATACGTGCGCGACCCGACCCTCGCATGTTTTCAAAAAAACTTGTGCAAAAACAAGTAAGTCAAAGATAGGAAAGCTTGAGATCGAACTGGTCGGACCGCGAAAGTGCTAACGAGCCCACGGGGGTTATGGCCACAACGCTCACCAGTCAAGCTAACGACCGATCCTATCCGCGACTTACGTTTTGCACCGAGCCTCGGCCCCCCATCTAACGTTTAAGACTCAGAGAAGATAGGTCGCGGATAGGAGAAACACGAAGTCGAGTCGGTCGGACTGCGAAACGCCTACCGCCTGCGAAAGGCTACGGCAACGTCGCTCACCGGCAAAAACTAAGTGTCGATCCTGTCTACGACCTACGATTCTCTGGGGACACATAAACGGACGAGTGAGGGACTGAGCGCTTTTTCACGCAAGTGATAAGGAAACGGGCCGCCGAGGTCAAAATCACTTGTGATACAAACACTTGTTTTTACAAGCTGTCCGGGCGCTTCGGCCTCGGACACCCTAGATACATACTAACTAATCTACTCCTACTCCTCGGGGGCGGGGGTCCGCTCCTGCTCTGGAGTCGGGGGCCTCTCGCACTCCGGGGTTGGGGGGCGATCCTCCCCTCTATCCTTGCCGCCAGAGGTCGAAGTGGGGCTCGATCCCCAGGAATCCCTCGCACAACGCCACGAAAAGGGCGACGTGCTGGATCCCGTTGGGGTTGAGGTGCTGCAGCTCGATGTTGTAATAGTGCAGCAGCCCCCGGAGAAATCGGTGCGCGGGGACGCCGAAGCCCCGTTCATGGAACGGCGCGAACGAGACAGCGTAGCCATCCGGCGGGGATGGCACCGTCTCGTCGCCCGGGACCTGCCACTCCATCGCCGCCGTGCGCGCGCGGAGAAGGCCGCGCTTCACCAGGCCCTGGAGGCGGTTTCCACGCACGTCGGACCTCAACCACGACGCCATTGCTATCTAACGAGATGGACCGAAGCGGAGGATTCGGGAAGCGGTGAGAATCGGAGACGGCGAAAAGGCTTGGGGGCTAAGCGCGCAAGACAGCGGGAACTCGAAGAGGCAAAAGACTTGAGTGAAGACGAACGGAGCCCGTGGTACGTTTATATAAGCTCGGCCGAGGCGACGATTCCCGCGACGCTCCCCCTCGAGCAGCGCGCTCCATTCACTCCCGCGCCAAGTGAGACAGGTAAACGTCTCGTCACGTTTTATTGCTGACGCCTGCAGGCTTCGACAGATCGAGCGCCACCGCACGCCGCCGAGCGACGCTTCGACTTATCGGGCCGGGCCAGCTCAGGTAACTCCGTGATACCGAACGACGGTTCGACTTATCGGGTCAGGCCCGCCCAGGTAAGAAAAACACATGGGCTGAAACATGCCCCGACGGCCCAAAGAGTTCGAAGGCTGGCCCAGCGGATGGGTTCGACAGCCGCTCAGGGCATAAACAGAGTGAGGGGTGAAAAGTGATGGGTCCGCTAGCGGCCAGTACCCCCAGGCGGTCGACCGCCCAGGGGCATCACGATTCGCGTTCGAGTCCCGGTCCGATCCGACCCACGGGTATCTCCCCGCAGAGAGGCAACGAGCCCTCAGAAGCCTATCGAACGGCATCTGAGAACCACGTGGGACGGCGACTAGGAATATTGGGGCCAACCGCCAGCCGGTTCGGCTGGGATCCCCCCGAAGGGATCCCGGGGCTCCACTTGAACTTACCCGTTAGCAGCTCGATGAGCGTCACGCCTCGGCCATCGAGGTAAGGCGTGGCTCGGCTCAACCTCCTCGTCCGGCGGACGGACGCGCTGGAGGCACGATACAAAGACGAACCGAACCCCCGACCGGTCACTGCAACGAGCAGAGGACTCGGGGACGGAATCGCAAAAAGATATCCAACGCGGGGTCGCAGAACCTTAAGTCCCAAGGATGAGTTCGCTCTCGCGAACGAAAATTCCTTCTCCCGACCTGAGCGACGCCCGGCCCCCGAGGGGGCCAGACCTCGCTCGGGGGCTACACCTGCAAGGTGCGCGCTCGCGCGCGCCCCTTACAGCACAAATAAGGGATCACCACGATCGCTCTTCCTCCTGACTTAAGCGACGCCCGATCCCAAGAAGGGATCAGACCTCGCTCGGGGGCTACACCTGTAAGGTGCGCGCTCGCGCGCGCCCCTTACCGGTAGAAACGCTTCTACAAGCCACCTCCGATTAGAGCGACGCCCGACCCCTCTTATGTGGGGGGTCGGACCTCACTCGGGGGCTACTGTTGAGGGCCGATACCGGTGATGACCGGTATTAGCGGTCCTCCGACTGCTTTACGTATAAAGCAATAAGCGACCTCCGTCTCGCCCGACCTCTATGCCGCGACGCGCGTACAGTGGCTCGGGCCCACAGACAGGTCCGCCTCGCCCGACCCCCTCGACCGGGGTCGGATCACCCGCCGCTCGACTCAGGCTCCCGACCTCACCATGACGGGGTCGGGCGCTCGTGCCAAAGTCCGCCTCGCCCGACCCCAGGGGTCGGGCGAATCGCTCCCTCCCGACCCTCAGGGGTCGGGAGCGCCACCTAGCGCGACGAAGGCGGTTGGTACTGAGTAGTTGAGTAATAAAAGCTCAACTACTCTCGTGGCTACCAAAGCCCCCCGCGCAAGTGGGCGTTTACCGCCCACGTCGCACAGTGACAGCGAGGCCGTCACTATGCGAACGACCCCCGTCAAAGCCCATCCCTTCTGACAAGACGGGACGGCTACGATCGACATTTCGATCGGGTACGGAGCTAACGATGACCAGTCCTCCTCTCCTCCGACCCCTCGTCGGAGGGTGACCGACCATACCGAAGGGACGTCCCTCGTTGACGGCCATCCCTGTGGCGCCATCGACCGAAGAAGCACCGCCATGCCTGCGACGTCATCCACAGCGACCGGCACGGAGTCTGAAGCATCAACAGCGCGGCCTACAGGACACCCGGCCATGCCGCCGCCCACACCTTTGCGCCAACTCTTTGTACGCCCACCTCCCTCCTTGCAGTATAAAAAGGGGGAGGCGGGAGAACGACGGAGGGGATACGAGTCCAAGACACACGACATCTCACCCCACGTAGAACACCTCACAGAGACTTGGGAGTCCGTCCCTCTCTCGCCCGTTTGTAACCCCCTACTACAAACTGTCGCGAGTAACACGAGCAGCCTCATCGAACTGGACGTAGGGCACGTTGCCCGAACCAGTATAAATCCTTGTGTCCTCTCGCGAACCATCCGAACCAAAACACGCACTCCACGATACTAATTACTCGTCGGCCACAACGAACGCCGACACATGGACATTGATTCATCTGGTGACGATGCTGTTATGGTTGCAATGATTGCTCTTGACTGCATGCCATCATCTGCGAAGGATGATTCCTCTACTGAAGATGAAGAAGGTGTTTATGTTCACGCAATTCCAATTATGACTGGATTTCAGTGGGTTGAAATAACTCTAAATGATCCGGTGGAGTGCTTTAACATGTTTAGAATGAGAAGGTCAGTTTTCTTGGAACTTCATGACACATTGATATCGAACCATGGATTGAGATCAACTAGGAGGTTTACTAGCAAAGAAGCATTAGGGATGTTTCTATGGGCTTGTGGTGCACCTCAGTCGTTAAGGCAATGCAAAAATAAGTTTCATCACTCACTAGAAACTATTAGTCGGAAATTTGAAGAGGTTTTAGATGCTGTTATTAGTTTGGCTGTTGAAATTGTGAAGCCTAAAGACCCACAGTTCAACATGGTTCATCCTAAACTTCAAAAAGATAGGTTTTGGCCTTATTTCAAAGATTGCATAGGTGCTATAGATGGAACACATATAGCAGTAACTGTTCCTTTAAGTGAACAACCAAAGTACATTGGTCGTCATGGATATGCTTCACAAAATGTTATGGCAGTTTGTGACTTTGATATGAGATTCATTTTTGCTATCACTGGTTGGCCTGGTTCTGTTCATGACACTCGAGTGTTGTTGGATACGTTGTTGACATACAAGGATCACTTTCCAAAACCTCCTGAAGGTAACAACAAGTGTTGGCACAATTTCTTTCGATTTAATTATCCGAATATTCTAAATTTATAAATTTTATATGCAGGTAAGTACTACCTTATGGACTCTGGATATCCTAACAGAAAAGGGTTTCTCGCACCCTATAAGGGTCAAAGGTATCATGTCACCAAATGGCAGCATGGTCCAGTTGGATACAAAGAAGTATTTAATCAAGCGCATTCATCACTTAGAAATCATATTGAGCGTGCATTTGGAATACTAAAGATGAAATGGCGCATTCTCTTAAGCTTGCCTAGCTACCCAGAAAATAAGCAATCCAAAATTATATATGCTTGTATGGCCCTTCATAATTTTGTTAGGGAGCATGCTTTGAATGACGCACATTTCCAAGCGGACGTTGAAGATAATGGATCTCAGCCGTCGCAACCTGTGAATGATGATATTTCAGAACATGACATGGATATGGAAGCTCTACGAGAAGCTATTGCTACCGTAATGGTCTCATGAACTATTTGTATTCTAATCACTATTGTATTAGATTATAAAATTAGGATATTTGAGTTAACTATGTACTTCATTACTATTATAAGGTTATTTGTATTTATCAAACTCAAATATTATTGGGATTGTTGTATTCGTCTTCAATTCGTAAACAAAATGAGGTATTACAATCGAGTTGATAAGCGAAACCAAATAAGCGTATCCAAACGTCCTGCTTAATTTGGCCCATAAGCCGCTTTTAAGCGTATCCAAACGTCTTGTTTATTCAGACTCTCGCTTATCTAAAAAGCAATATAATCGATTATACAGCTTTTTAAATAAGCGAAGTTCCAGAAAAACGGATCCAAACAGGGCCTGTACTACCTGAGTAGTACTACTATACCCTTCCAGGAACGCGCCGGCTCAACCCAGGGCCGGACGCTCGCTGCAGGTGTTGTCTTCTCGAGCTTGACTACCAACTAGACCTACAGAGTGCAGACAAAGGTAGACAGGGACAGATTATTGTAGACGCTAGTGTATCTTGACTTGACATCAGCTTGCTGCTAATGACTAGCTAATGACCTCGGAGGCAGGTCATAATTCAATTAAAAAAAAGGTTACAGATAAAAGACACAGCACTAGAGGAAGGACTTCATTCTTCCTGCTCATTCAAACATCACTCTCCATACAAAGATACGCAGGAGAGACTCTGCTGCGTATTCTCAAAAAGGAACAAAAAAAAACACTAACAACCTTCTCCATTCAAAGATACGCAGGACAGATGAGACTCTCTTGTGTATTCTAAAATAATAATAACAATAAAAAAAAAACTAACATCCCAGTCCACGGCTTTCCTAAGACGTCAGACAAAATTTCAAGTCGTTGCGATGGCGGGTAATCATCACCGTACCGGAACACAAACTTGACGCTACTAGCTCGCGCAGCCTCCATGAAGACGCTGCAGCAGGCTCACAATCTGACAGGCAAGCCGTAGTTGGGGAAAGACCGGATCACGCCGTCTCGACTGGCAGTCACGATGACCATGTTCCACGCGGCAGACACCGCGGAGAGGCAGCCGCCTACTAGTTCCGGCGGGCCTGCACTTGCAGGCTCCGTCGTCGAAGGAGGAGGAGGAGGAGGAGGGAGCTTCTCCTCCGGCCACGTCGCGGACCCCTTGGCACACTCCGCCAGAGGTCGCCGCGCAAGGGAACGGCGCCCCTCCCCTTTGCGGCACAAAGCGGGCGCAGCAGCAACAGGAGGCCTGACGACGTGGCTGCCGTCTCGGTGCACGCCCGGCCACGGCACTGCGATCGTCACGTCCTTGGAGAAGAACATCTCGCAGGAGTGGACCGATGATGATTTAGCAGCCTCTCCAGAGTCACTGGCGAAGTTCCAGATGTAGACGTGAGAATCCTTGCCGGCAGATATAAGGTATCTACCGTCTGATGTCAGGTAGGGTGCCGACAGCGTCTTCGACTTGCTGCTAGGCACTGCGTATATGGGACAAAGAAAAATTAAAACTATTTAGTCACTGATGACGATGAGAGAAAGAGTAAGAAAAATTAAAACTATTTAGTCACTGATGACGATGAGAGAAAAATTAAAACTATTTAGTCACTAGTAAGAGTAAGAAAGGTTGAAAGACAAATGGCGTTCGAAACAATCACGTACCATTAAACTTTTGGATGGCGTCACCATCGGTAACTCGGATTTTAGAATCTTTGGATGTGATTATAATCCTACGGGGATCACTCGGACATAACTGCAAAGCAGAGGTCACATGTTAGCTACTTTGATTCAGTAATCGCAAGGATACTAGTACTTCCAGGAATCAGGAGATGTATCATTAACGAACAGAGAGGAATATAAACGAACCTTGAGGCTGGTGATCCGACTGGCAGTTGCGTTTTTCTTCCCTTGAACAAATAATTCTTTTTCTAGCTGGATGTTTTCACCTAAAAGGACAAATTGGCTGCTTAGTTGGGAGTATTAAATTACTCATACAAATGTGATGCTTATGAAAATGGATCACTGCTTGAGGCGCACGCATTCAACACAACCTAAATCTCAACTTTTTTAAAAAAAAAAGAAAGAGAAGAAGGGAAAGCTACGATACCTGATTGATCGTAGAAGCGGCATGCTCCTGCTATCGTGCCCACAATGAAACCCTGATTTCCAAAAGCACGAATATTAACATCCAGTGATGCAAGAGTTCTGGAAGAACATAATGTCAGATTCATACCTTTCCATCTGGTTGGTAACTCAAAGCAGTTATGATATTCCGTGTATCAGCCCAGTCAGTTACCCGCTTGTCCAAAGCATCCCAAATGCGGACTTTCCCATCTATGGATCCACTGATGAAGTATCTCTCATCAACTGGGTTGAATTGGACACACGTCACTGTCGCAATTAGAAAGGGATGGAGGAAAGTCAGATCTTTAAATCCAGGAAAAAAAACGTTTAAAATGCTAAACATAATATCTGAAATCATTAAAATAAAACTGTACCATACTGCATTCGGTTCAAAAAGTATAATATAGCCATTGATGACACTACTACTTACCATAATCTTTGTGTTTGAAAACTCCAAGACAACCATCACAGCCAGCTTTCCATAAGCGCACTGTCTTATCTTTTGACGAAGTCAAGAGATACTGCAGTGAAACAAAGTGAAAGCAGGATAAGTAATTTCACAAAAAACATAAGACGTCTGCTTATGCAAACAGGCTATCGAAACAATAGTCTGAGTATCAAGATGTGATCCATGCATAACAAAAAAGTAAAACTTACATCTGATTGTGACCATGTCATGTCGAGGATATCACTTGTATGGCCATGGAACTCATGTAAAGGAGTCTCTGAAATGCGAAAAGCCTTCTTGGGTAGAACTGCAAGAGCACCACGGTCCTGCCCCTTTGCTTGGTGTGTCTTATAAACCTTAACTTTCTCCCTTTTTCCATTCGGATCTTCACCCCTATACAGCTCAGAAGTAGTTTCTACTTCTGTGATTTGCCATATTCGCACAACGCAATCCTCGCCACCGCTTGCAAGATACCACCCAGATGGACTGAACTTCATTACCCTAATCGAACCCTTATGAGCTCTGATTTCCTGATCCATGTAGACACCAGAGAATTCAACAAAGTTTTTCTTTCTATGGTGGACTCTTGTTCTGGATGGCAAACCTGTCGTGCAGTTTTTCACGTGGACATCGTACTTGCAAATTCCACCAAAACTTCTCATTTTCATGAATTTCTTCCATGAGCTTTTGACATCCTCGGCACCTTTTACCTCCCTTGCAGGACTGTTGCCACACCTCTTCCGCAATATTTTTTGAACTGAGCGAGACAGGCCAAGTAAGCTCTCAAACTCCAGAAGAGACATCACCTTGTCTGATCCAACCTCCTTGAGCATGCCAGCTATACTATTGTTATGCGCACCATTGTGAACTACGTATTTCCTTCCACTGTCCAGATCCCTGATGCAACAGGCACCGTCAGCTGCTGATTCCTTGTCACAAACATATGAATCCATGGAGGAAACGCTACTAGCAGTAGTTCTCTCGTCTGTGTCCACAGAAGAAGAGTCAACAGTGGTGATCTCAACACTGCACTGAAAGGAGTCCGTTCTGGCAGCAACGAATTCATTGAGTCCCATTCCTTGCAGGAACCTTTGTCGCCGTTCTTGAACACTCGTTGGCTCGTTTGTCCAAATCTCGTACTCAAATTTCCTGGGCCATCCTTCATCACTCGTGCTGCACTCCTCCGAATCTGAAGGCTCGATTGCTGATCGAACATCTTCAAACGCGTCATAGAAAACGTCATCCCTGCCTGATTCAGATCTTGGCATGATTGATTTTCTACCAATCAATTAACACAAAAGTATTCAAGTCCCCTCTGAAGCCTCGGTCAGTCAAAGCGTCATCTGCAATCAACAACTGAGGTATGAGGGCAGAGTAAAATGAAAATGTACATCATCGTTCGTCAGAAAGGATGTACCAATACAACGAAAATGAAATAATATTGTAAGTACTGTACTACTCTTACTCTACATGCCAAGAAAAGAACTAGTACTACTTGGGGAAACAGGGTAAAAAGCAGGAAATAACAAAAAATCACCAGGAAACAGTGCAAATTTGTAGTAGTACCATCTGAAACCAGCGACTCTACTCTACAGTCCACAATTGTCCCAGGTTGTCAAAGAAACCAAAACAAGTACGGGCCCAGGCTACCTACCGCTAAACTAATCCGGCCTCGCTTAATCACCACGTCCGTCCTGCACTATCCTTTGCTCACCAACAAGGCAACCACTCACCAGCTGTACAGCCCAAGGCAGCCGCGCCTCGCGAAACCCACCTGGCGGACGAATCGAGATCGCAACCAAACCCAACCCACACGGGCGGCCCCGGCGGATCCCGATGAACCGACAGAGCAAACAGCGAAACACAGGGCAGAAAGGCGGCTACAGTGAGTGGTAACGAAGAAGATGCAGAGCGGTGAAAGGGCGCCCGCCCGTCCCGTCCTTTGGAGTAGTAGGGCGGCGCCCCCGTAAATGCAATGGGAGTAGGGTGCTGCGGCTGCGGAAAGGGTCCCGCGACGTGCCGTGCCGGCGGGCGCCGCCTATTTCGTGTCTGCCTCTACGCCGACGGCCGCAGCAGGCTCATCAGAGCGGTGGGCCAGTACTTACATTGGTGGCTGGGGCTGGTCATTAAAGTTGCAATTTTTTATGTGCTGAACAGAAACTGTCCCACTACCACCGGGTGAAGAAAAAACAACGAATTTCTTTTCGATTCGATCAGATTCTTGTACGAGAAAAAGTGAAGGTTTTTACTATAGCTTTGATTTGTTCTCATAATATGTGAAAGGAAATGGGAGTCAAAGCGAAGCACAAACGGAAAAAGAAAATCTCACACTTTATTTCCCTACTACTACTTTATAATCTGCTTATGAGAGTGACACAACACGAGGAATATGCTGCTGCGCGTTTTTTTTTTTTGTCTCTCGAAATCTAGAAGAACAATGAATGGCATTTTGCTTTGCAGAAATGAAACTGGGGAGCTGTCGAACGGAATGTGAAAACAAACGAACCGGTGCCCGTTGTTGGTTTAGTTGCCACCATCGCTTCATTAAGTTGGACAGGTGTAAAATATAAATGTGACGCGGAAATGAGAATCCATATAAACGGTCCTCTGTTTTTTGAAAGTAAGGAAATTCAGGGGACATGCTAGTATGTATCACACAGAAAGGAACCGAAAAATCTGGCACTAATTCACGGGCTACATCATCTGCGTGATGACGTGCTTTCTTTCACAAAACAAGGTCCAGGAAAGTAGGGAGAAAATGAATATAAACACTTACTACCATAAACCGTGGTTTCGAAAACAAGTCCATATTAACAAACAAGGCAAACGAAAATAAAGTTAAGCACGTCGAAAAGTAAACAAAAAACAAAATTAATGGGAGCATTTTCAATTTCTCATCCACACTACCAGGCATTGAGAACGTGAATCAATCGTGGTATGAATATGAACAGGCACTCTTTCAGAGCAATTCGAGCGTCTGCTGGCTTCGTTCAATCACAACGAACAGGTACTACTAAAAGCACATCAGTAGTTCAGTACTGCTGTGCCATTCGTCGGCCACTAAGCAAGCGAGACACACACACACACACACACACACACACACACACACACAGAGAGAGAGAGAGAGAGAGAGAGAGAGAGAGAGAGATCACGCTCCTACGACGAAAACTGAAACACAGCGGAATTCGCGATACATCACCTTCCTCATGACGCGTGCGGGCGAGGCTCCACGGCTGCTGCCCCTCTTCTTCCCCCTCCGGCAACGGCCGCCGTTCGCCTCCGGCCACTCCGCGCCATCTCCACCACGACGCAACGCCGACAGGATCAGGGCGGGGCGGGCGGCGAGCCCCGACCCGAGAGCGGCGGGGCACCAGCAGTTCACTCCCCGACGAGAAGAGGGGGAGGGACAGAGGGAATGGCAGCTTGGGATTGAGGGTGCCCTCTTGGTCTTGGAGGCTCGCCTTGTTCTCTCCGGCCTCCGTTTACAATGCGCGAGTCTGTTTTCGTTCTAATCGACCTCTTATTATGGTGGCTGGCTGGCTAATCAACCCCCGCGCGACGCGGTTGTGAACTCGTCCGGCCTCGGCCGCTCTGTATTGGTAGGCCATAAAAGTACGCGTATATCCTTGTTTATACTAACGCAATTATTTTTTCTTTAAATTTTTTAAAAAAACTTGTGTGCAGTGAACTAGTTAGCCTCCCTCCGCCCGTTGTTGATTTTTAACATTAATTTTGATCATTATTTTATTTTAAATATAGAAAACCCACTAATCCAAGATAGACTATGGTCATGTACAATCTCTCACATGAAATTTTAAAGTAGATGATTAAACTTACAGAAAAATTATCTATCAGTATTCAAATTCGAGATCAATATCATACTGAGTTTCATACGTTTAACCAGCTCATCTAAAATGCTAAGCCAATAAGAAAGATGGGCAATGCACATACGGTCTTTCATTTTTTTCAATAAAAGTTTAACGGTATAGCTTTCTTACTATTTTTTTTAAAAAAATCTTTGGCATTTGTGGCCTAAGTTCTTTTGCTTGTAGAAAGAACCAGATGAAAATCCTGCACTGCCGCTGCTGGCTACCGACACTTGTACTGCAAACACATCCCCGGACAAACCGATCCCCCTACCCTCTCTATACTGTAGATATAAGAAGAAAGGCGCGCGGAGCATGTGATTTGAGTGAAGAAAAAGGTAGTAGTAGCTAAGGCTAGTAGCCTGGATGGATTAGTCTAAGCACCGATCCTGCTTTTCCATTCGATCCTCCAGATAAGATAACCCCGTTCTGGTACATGTCTTCCAAACCTTGCGATCACGGGACAACAAGAGGCTACGACGACGATGATGATACTAAAAAAGCGAAACTAAAGTTGGCTTGTTACGCCTACGCAGACGCTTCCTTCTTTATTATAGTACTAACAACATGCTGTTAAAAGTGGCGAATCCAGCACAGGCGTTGGCAGGAGGAATCTGGCATGCTTAGCTCCTACACACACGCTCTCTCGGATGCATGTGTACTACTACTACGAGTACTACTCTTATAGTCTAGTACATGTCTACATGATTATGATTATGAACAACTTGTCGCAATATGATATGCGTGCCTTTTTTGTCCCGGAAGCCTGGATGGAGGAACTCGCTAGCTAGCTAGCTAGTGGCGATCGGACTCTCTCTCTCTCTCTCTCTCTCTCTCTCTCTCTCTCTCTCTCTCTCTCTCTCTCTCTCTCTCTCTCTCTCTCTCTCCTGCCAAGTTGCCAAATACCCGCATCATTATACTATCATCTCGTGCAAACGCCGCACCTTTGGAGATTATTTACATGCAACTCTTTGCGAGTCGTTGCTCGTTCTGATTTGACAATGATGATGTTGCATCTTGACCAACGATAAAATAGAATCAAGTGTGGAGGAGGTAATGTCGCCGCTTCAGTTTAACCGACCGAGTTGGAGAATAGACAGGGTGAAAAAGGAAACACAAGAAGTCTCGGCTCGGTGCAGAGAGAGAGAGAGAGAAGCGAAGACATGTATTTGCAAAAAAGAAAAATGGATAAACCAGGAACTAAGTGTGATTAGGCTCTCCCAGGTTGCCAAATGGCCGCAACATTATATCAGGTCGTGCAAACGCTGCGCACTTGTTAATGCTCTTTTCGGAGATTATTTACGTACAACTCTCTGCGAGTCGTCGCTCGTTCTTGTTTGACAATGATGTTTAATTAGCTGCCTTGTTTCTTGACCAACGATAGAATAGAATCAAGTAGAGAGGCGATGTCGTCGCCGTTTCGTCAGTTTAAACCGATCAAGTTTGAAGAGACAGGATGAATAATAGGAAACACAAAGTGGGTCTTGGTCTTAGTTGGCTCGAGAGGAGGCAAAGACGTTTCTTTGCAAAAAAGGGATGGGTAGACCAGGAATTATAAAAAGTGCGCACCTGACTCAACTCTTGCAGGAAGGATGTCGTAGTAGTCGTAGCAGTAGCAGAACGGCGGAGCAGAGGATGATTCACGAGGGCGGAGAGGAGACAGGAGCTCGCTGCTCGCCGGCGCAGAGGAGGATGCAGCGTGTTAAGGTCCAGCCAGTCCTGTTCCTGTCCTGTCTCAGAAGAGGAGGAGGTTCGAATTTGATGAAGCAGAGAGAGAGAGAGACCCAAGCCAGGAAGCACGCAGCCATTTTTAAACAGGGTTACGACCGAGAGAGAGGTGGCGCCATTATCAACCAACATACGGCCGCAAACGGCAGAGAAAACTACTACTACTAGTAACACCTTGCTTAAACTAGCATATGCTTCAAGTCAACAGCTGCCTCCGAGCAGCGCGGGGCGGCGGATGTGTGGCCGTCGGCTCTCCAAGTCCGCATCAAACCATAAACAACAACGGATTTGTTCGCGTCTCCGGTGGTTAGCTCAGGAAGATTCCGCGCGCAGGTTTTGAGCACATGGATCCAGTACCAGTAACAGTACCTCCGAAAAGGTTGGCGACGACCGAGAAGCGTACGGCTGCCCCTCGGCAGCTCGGCGCCCCGCCCCCGCCCCGCGCGTTAAGATATACTACTATCATCACGCGGGGGAGCTCGAGAGGAGGGAATGGCGCGCACGGCACGCACGGCTCCGGGGGACTCGCCGCGGGCACGGTGACGCGCCGGACGGGGCGGCGCGGCCACCGCTCGCTCGCTCGATCGATCGCGCGCCCTGTCACGCCACTGGACAACTGCAGCTTGCCACGCTGCCACTTGCCCTGACGCGCCAGAGATCGACATGGATTACGCGGCCATGTGGGTGCTCGTGTGTTCCCCCCTCTCATCCAATCCAATCCAAAGTCCACGGCCGCAGCCGCGGCCACGGCGCACGCCCGATGGCGCGCGCACATGGCTGGCCTCCGCCCGCCCGGAGTTGGCTCCGCCTCAGCGGGGGCTCGACAAGCGAGCACTTTTCGGGGTCCGGAGTGATTCTGACGCGTGATCAAGGAATATCCGAAAAGGTCATGTCATGTCTTCTCGCTCGGTCGTAGTATCCAGTGTGTTCCAATAAACGAAAAAAACAAACAAGGGCGATTGCTCCTCAGTACTCAAAAGGATTTGGGGATGTGGCAGGTGATACGGCCACGACCGCGATCTCCCCCAGCCCAGCAGCATCTTCAGTATCATCTGATTGATTCGCGTCAATCAGCACAGCATCAGTACGTACTTATAGCGTACAGATTGGCCACGACCGCTAAAAGTCGATTGGCACCTCTCTTTGTATAATAATAATAATACAGAAAATCGAGTGCAGACTGCTCCTATTTTCAGACTGCAGATTGTGTTCCCATGATATATATACTTTGCTGTCAGGCTGTGTGTCCCTCCCGCCCCGCGCACATGATGATGCTTGCTTCCTGAAGCCCTGAATCAGACTCGTTAGTAGATAAAGCCAGCTGCCAGGCCTTATCATCAGTCGAATACTCAGCAACCATGCTTCGCAAAGCAAGGTTGCTGGACTCGTGATGCAGCGTCTGTCTGAATAGCATTGTGCTCCTTGCATGCTGGTGCTGCTATAACATCGCCAGAACTATTTCGTAACAGCAATGCAAAACCGAATGATGCGTTGCATATTTGTTTCAAGACAACTTTTTAGCAAGCAGCGTGCGAGGAGCCCACCATGCTCTGGTAAAAGTAGACGTAGCCAAAAACTGGTAGTTTGTATCCAGGATACGTTCAGATATTTTTAGGCTCAAAATCAGCCTCCAACATATAAAAGTAACGGTAGCTGCATAACAGTGATCCTTCAGCCAGGCTCGTTACATATTTAAAGCCACATCCTTCATAACACTAAGCAGGGTTCATGCCTGGCCTGGTGAATCTAGTTCCTATCATCCTGGACAAAGCTTCAATTACAGGGCACCTGTACATACGCAAACGGACATGAATCGGCACGGTAATTAATTCAATAACGCCCTACGGATCTGCTTTTGAGTTTCCAGAAGCAAAACTGCACTCTGGACAAGACATCCATCCTCAATGTAAGTCCAGAGCTCATCCATAAGATTATCTGTACGCTCACCAATCAATCTTGTTGTATCCAAGAAGATTTTCTGCGACAAGAAACAACGAATAAAACCCAAGAGCTTTCACATTTATACATAGGCACATAGGATTGATTAACTTTCCACATTGAAGCAAAACATAACTTGAATATTCAAAACTTGCAGCAAGCAATTTTGTTATGCAAAGATAAAAACGAATGATACTCGACAGTAACAGCATTATATTTCAACAGTGTTTCTATATCCGTGAAAATTCAAAATTTCTGCCATTCAACTTGAAGTAACTGACTCCTCAACTAAGTACTATCTTCTTTTTTTATTATTGATATTTTTAAGTATAAATTTATACTAAAAAGTGTCAACAAAATAAAAACAGAGGTAGTAACTAGGAAGCAAATCTTTCACCGTCCAAACACATAAAAAATTAATAATTTCAGCAACCAATAAATGGGTATGTAAGAATATTCAATTATTAAGTTACGGAACATTAAATTATCAAGACGAAAGTAGAGGAAGCATATGATTGTGACAAACCATTTCGGGCAGGCACAGAAGATGGATGAGCTTGCAGATATACTTCACATTTGCCTGGTTATTATGTAGATCCTCCTTGCTAAGAAATGCATTATCCTCCAGATACTTGTGTACACAAGTGTTCTCAACCGCAACATGGTGCAGGAGTAGGCCCTCAATGACTTCAGCACCAGCCGTGCGTTAGTTTGCCGTTGCCTTATAGCGGAAAAGCAGCTTGATCATGTCAACAAAGAATATCTCAGCAGCTTCATGAAGGGCGAAATATCCGAATCAGTTCGTGTAATTAGGATTGGCGCGAAGCCCATTAAGCAGCGGTGCTGTGCCGGCCAAAGCAACTTTAGCGCATCGCAGTGCGTTATGCCTAACCATCTGATTGAGGGTTAGTGGGGTGATGCCAAAACCCCAAGCCATGCCAGCATCAGCCCGATGGAGTAAATTATAAAAGCCTCGGACGCTATCCTCATCCAGTATGGGCAGAAGTCGGGGAAACACATCCCATAAATCAACATACACTGACTAGATTGATCCATATAATCACAAGTGAAAAAGGGAAACCCATTCAGTTATCAATTTGAAAAGGCATACAAAAATAATGCTTTAATATAATGCATCATCAGGTATAACATAATAAAAAAGCTGAAACAAGAATTTTCAAATACTATTAAAAGATATGCAGGATATATTGTATAACAAATTGTACAAATGACAATAATAGAGAACCTCAGGAGTACGACCTGGAGTGATTATTCCGGTACTTCTCGAGGCAGCAAGCACTCTATTTAATTCCCTGTGCCACTGAGAGAGAAATGTGTCGACAGTCGAAGCTATGAAAAGAAAACAGATAAGGAGAAATATGGGATGTCAGTTACTGTACCTGAACGATCAACTTAATACGGCCAGATAAATTAAGCCCCAGAGGCATAGGAGGGCACGGAGGTTGGGGAGGATCCCACGGATCATATTCATTCATGGATGATCCATGAACTTCATGACAATCAGATTTCACTTTGTCGTCATGTGCTGTCTCCATCTGCTTGAGTGTCGCATGATAGTAAATCAGACAATTGCAAGTGACAATCAGATTTCATTTTACCAATGACAACGAAATAGAAACAATTGAAACTACAGAGCACACAGTACAGTAAATAAAAAGATAAATGAGGATGGAAACGATAGTAGCCGCAAGAAGAAGAAAGATGCCTCGTACACAATGTTAACTGATGACAGAGAGACCTTGAAGATTATTAGGTGGATGAAGGACAATCCGGTTCAGGGAAACAAGCAGAAGCGAAGTAAAGCGGTGTGCTAAGGTCCAGGAGCAATAAGGATGCAGATCTGAGAGGCGGCCTAAAATCTTTTCCCAAATCAAAGGGTGATCGATGGAAAGACGTCAAATTACTGGTACCGTTCCGGAATTAATCGGACGGTGGCGGCAGACGGTGGCGGCGACCGCCAAGCATCGCCCTCGCATAGACGAGGGCCAGCCACTTCTCGCATGCCGCACGCGGCCCCCACCCCGCCAGCGCGCCAGCAGCTCTGTGGCTCCGTGGCTCACGAACCGAAGATTCTTTCACGTGGGCGAGTAGGAGTACTACTGCTTCCGTTTTTTTTGGCTTTTTCAGTTACACTGTTCTTCATACTATCTTTTAAATAAACATTAGTATTTCCGCTACGCTTTTCATATATTCATATTTGGATCGCTCTAGCTAAATATATTTCGATCTACTATCAGATTAATATTGTTTCGAATACAATATTGTCCCGACTATTATTTAAGTTTGTTTCATGTATCAACAAAAATTGTTCCATCAACTATATTCATTTGTTCCATGTTTGAACAAATATTGTTTCAACTACTATCTTAATATGTTCTATATATTTAAATAAATATTATTTTAGCTACTATTTTAATTTGTTTCATGTTTCAACAAAGATTGTTCCAACTACAATATTCATTTGTTCCATGTTTGAACAATATTGTTCCAACTACTATATTCATTCGTTCTATATTTTAACAAACATTGTTCCAAATACTATCTTCATTTGTCCAATAATTAAAAATAAACAATGTTCCAACTATTGTCTTCATTTGTTCTATGTTTAAACAAATATTGTTCCATCCAATATCTTTATTTGTCTTATATTCAAATATAATATTTCTCATTGTTTTCGATTTGAATTTAAAATTAAGAGGAAAAGACACTAACAAACGTGTAGTAACAAAAAGAAAATACATTACTGCCTCCTTTTTGTCAAAGAGCATTGCCTCCTTGTGAGAGGAAAAGTTGAAGAGGACAAGAAGAGCCGTTCGCGTAAAAGAAATACACTGGCAGGAGGAAAAGCTGAAAACGATGCTGACGTCGTGACACGCTAAATCGTGATGGTGGCGTCGGATGCGCGAGAGGCGCCCTCGCCTCGCGCATGCGAGGACGATGCGGTCCCGGCGGCGACGGCTGGCTAAATCGATCAAGCTCCCCTCATGCGCGGCGCGATTTTTAGAAAAAATAATACGTGTGGCAATTAAGGCATTAATAGTGCGATAGGATGTCACCGAGAGGAAGGGAGCAAGCAGCAACGGCGCCCCGGCGATCAGCCACCATCGAGACCGAGAGCTCGCTCACCATCTCTGGCCACCGCGGCAGTCCCAGCAGCTTCTCGCTCACCGAATGAGATAGGCCGCCCAGGGCTGCGAGCACTTGCAACGGGGCGGGGGTAGTGAGGGGTGGCGCCACCAGCTAGCACGACCTCGCCGCCAGATGTCATGTCGTCAGCCAGATTTTTTGCAAATACGCCCCAAGTTTGAATCGTGACTATTAGCCGCGATCCAAAATAAGGGTCTATGTGCAAATATTTGAATCACGATTAATAATCACGATTCAAGGATTTTACAATTAACCCCTGTCTGGCGGCCACCCTCCCTGCCTTCCTCCGTCGGCTCCTCCTGCTCCGGCCGATGCCGATCCGCCCCGCTGGAGTGTCAAGGCCTCTGTCCGCTTGCACCTGTGACTGTTAGCTCTGTATGGCACTTGCAAATGCTGCCGTTCTACCGTTTCGTCGCTGGTACGGGGTGACCGACGCCGGCAGTGGAGAGGACGCTGGACTGGGAATGCCGCAGCCGTCCTCTAAGCAGGAGTGCCCGCCGCCCGTCTCCGCGCGTTCCTGCACGGAACACGTCCACACTGCTAGTACCTCTTCACACACGCAGCACCCCGGCGACCATTACTCGATGGGGCGCGCGCGCGCGTCATCGATCGTGTGTGCAGCTCGCCGTCGTCGCCGACCATGCCAGTGGGCGCTGGCGCGCCAGAAGAAGCCGTGAGGTTATTGGCGGACACATTGCCGACGCCATGTCCCAGGCTCCGTGCTTGCGCCTTCCCGTGCATATCGCGCACGTCGTGACTGATCTTCTCTCTTCTTCCCGAGTAGCCGTAGGGACGAGACCGACAGGATAGCGTCGTGATCGTGAATGCGGTCCTAGTTCTAAGAAGGAATCAAGGGAAACGACGATGTGATGTAGGAAGAAAAAAAACAAAATCCAACAAGTAATGACACGCGGCCGGCACGAATTAGTGTTAGTGCAGCAGGAATCAAGCTCATCCCGCTGTGCCTACGCAGCAGTCTGTTGGCTCCATCCGGCCCACGTAGTCACGTAGCCTTCAGCGACCAGTCTATCAATTTGGCCCAAACAATGTTGTTGTTTTTTGTTGGTTTACATTTTGTTTTTTTACTGTACATTGACAAAATACAGATAACTGACGTCGTAAGCTGATGCCCACACGTCCTCCATGATGGCCAAATAATTTGGAGGGTACATTTGCATATGTTTTACTGTCCTGTAAGGGATTTTTCCCATACACGAGCACCTCCCCTGTGATTTCACAACAAACATTCCTTTTTTTAATGAGCTTTCATGCGTAAAGCTTATACACACATGAACTTTAACAACTAGGGCCAGTTTAGGTTCGATCTTTTTAGGTCCTTTCTGCTTTTCCGGTCAAAATGCGCATCGGTACTGGCTTGACCTATTATCTTCTCCTTTTATTATCTTACCCAGCCGGGTTGTTCCCGGGAGACAAAAGATGGTTGGGGCCAAACCAGGCACCTGCTTACTAGTATACTGTAGCTCAACCAAAAGTGCACTAACACCAGCTGCCTCAATTTTCTTTCGTTTTATTCGTGCTGGAGATCAACCCACATTAATTAATTAATTAAAGTCCCCGTGATTTTACTCGAAAGATCATCAGGCAGCGACACAACGATGTTTTTCATATATGTTGGTTATCTGTAGTGTAGCGCCCACTGATGAGGAGACGAGAGGCATCTCTTTTGCATGATCGATGAGAAAAATGGTCCATGATTTGATCGACAGAACGTTGATAAAGATGATAATAGTATATTTTTTTCTCGCTCTGTTCCCATGTATGTAGGCTGCAAGAGTTACTTCCAATACTGAGATGGTGAAACTTTTGAACTGAACTTTTTTTTTTTTATACTCTTTATCTTATCTGTTTTTTATACTTTTTTAATAGTACGCAAGGTGAATCTCTTTCATAGTACTTATAAAGTAGTATTCCCTTTGTTTTTAAATTATTATTATTATTGACTTTGATCATTCGTTTTATTTTTTAAAACAATTATCAAAAATACCATATATTTTCTATATGATTTAATATATTACTAAATGTTCTTGAAATATGATTTCTATTTACTTTACATATTAATTTTTTAAATAAGACGCATAATTAAAGTTATTGATTAAAATCGACAGCGACAACAAATTGAGAATGGATGGAGTATTAATGTACCGACGGAGAAACAACAAATTCCCAATTAAGAACTGAGGAAGTATTAATATGTACTGACGGAGGAACGACAAATTTCCAATTATTGTAATCTTGGTCCAGTCGAGTAGCTTGACTGAGAACATGCGCCGTTGTGTGAGCAGTATGATGGACGGAACAGCGAGACGACGCCGGTCCAGACTGAGAACCCCCCCCCCCCCAACACCTCGAGGAGATCGGATTGTTGGGTGGGGAGATTCGAGATGCAGACGTCGGCTTGGTTGGTGTGTAAAGAATTTTGACTACAGACAGATCCTCATCTTCCACATCAACCCTCCAAAGAAGAACCTCAACTTTCTTTTTCATCGTGATCGGTCGAACAGCTGACGAAAGGATCGGTCTCAGCTTATTATTCTGCATTATTATTGCAAAAAATTAGAGTTATGGCTTCAGGGTAAGGACGACCGGGGATATCGTCGTTTCATCGGTCAAACAAGCAAGGTAGTACAGTAGTATACTAGTATAGATAGAAGAACATGATTTCGCTGTACGTTATCTAACGGTATCGTCGCGATCCAGCTAATTTGGAGACGCGGAAAATTATTATAGGCACAACGTGGTGCTTGTTGCCCCCAACTCCCGCGAACCTAGCTAGCAGTATTGGGTAGGACTCGGTGGAGAAGTTCGTAGCAGAGAAGATGGAGGTGGGTGTGGGTGGCGCCAGCCGCTGCAACAGACGGGAATAACGCACTGCATCCTAATTCCTAATCAAAGCAGCAGCGACGGAGTACACAGAGCTGTCGCTGGATCCAAGCAGTCTGTGGGGGGGGGGGGGCGGGGGTGGGTGTTGGTGGTTTGTCCCTGGCCCTGGGACGAAGCTTTGTTGTTTCTGAGCGATTGTTTGCTTCCTGCTGTAGCGTGTGCGTAGACCAGTATTGTATATAATCCTGTTCTCGGGGGATTTGCTGAATTGGAGAACAAAATCCACCGTACTGCACTGTTGCAAACGGTAAAATATTCTGTGAGAAGGGACACAATGTTGTGAATCGGCACCGTAGCGGAAAAAGAAAAAGTACTGTTAATGACTACTGTTGCGACATTTACCCTGTCATCGATCTGATGCGTCGTCGGTTTCAGATTCGACGGTTAAATAGTCAATTCAGTTTTTAGCTACAGGGACTTCCCTCAATCTTGTTCGGCAAGTATCCCAATCCTCCGGGGTTATTAGCTGTGTCTAGGTTGCATGCTATGACCGATGAAGTTTGAATCTAAATAATCGATTCATGCTTTAACACACAACACCGGTCGAGGAAGAAATCTCCGGGTGCACCCAATTCATGCTCTGAGTTCCCAATTTCTGTCCACGGAACAGGTCCGCAAGAATACAGAAACGCAATAAGGACAACACGCACAACAAAAGACGAGAGAACGGTAAGCATCAATCAAACCGTCGGGAAAAAAAAAAACTCTCATCGACGCTTCCTTCCAACAGTGGAATTACCGTCGGTACAGCTGTCACCGTAAGACTAGTTGCCGCAACAGACCATGGCGACAATAGTTACAGTGCCGTTGGCGTTCAGGAAATGAAAAAACAAAAAAACAGAGGAAACCAGGCGCACACGGAGCTGATCCCGGGCAGCGAAACGTGCACCACTACCAGTAGGATGCAGGAAGCAAAGCAAAGCAGCACGACAAAAGGCAGAGAGAGCGAGCTGTTCTTTCGTTTCGGTGCGTCGCGTGGTGGACGTCGACCCGTCCGTATCGCTGCTGCTACGCTAGCGACGGGGGCTTCTTGACCGTGGACCGAGCGAAGAGAGCTCAGAAGCAAAGCCAGAATAATAATTACAATAAAAGAGAAGCGACAGCCGTTGGATGGAGCAGCATTTGGAATTGGACCACCACCACACCAGCCCAGCCACAGCCAGACAAAGGGAGTGATGAGCGAGCGCCCAAAGCAGGCCAGAGGGGAAAGCGACGCGCCTCCTCTCCTCCCTCTTCCCTCACACTCTCCTCACCTCACCCCCGCGGGGCGGGGCCGGGGCTCCGGACGTCACCCTCCCAGTTCTTGCTTTGACTCCTCCTTTCCTTTTCGTCTTTCCATTCAACACCAGCCTCCTTTATTATTCCACACACACACACACACACTTTTTTTCTTTTCTGACCGACGTGTTTGCAGATACACGCTCGAAAATATGCGCATGTACACGGCAGGCCAGAAATTTGCTATTACCTCCGTCTCAAATTACTTATTTTTCTAACCTTTAATATTTATTTTAAATTACTTGTCTTTCTCGCTTTTCAATAAACCTTTCTCTCATCCCAATACATCTAAATCTATATCTCTCTTCTTCTCGTTTTCAGTGCATCTACCATATTTTTTTTTCTTAATCTTCGTATCAAGAGCTAAAAAAGATAAATAATTTAGGACGGAGAGAGTACTCTTTATTTTTTCTTGTTCCGTCGGCTTTTTTTCTCATGCATTTTTTACTAGTATCATTTCCTTCGTTGTACTCTTAATACAATTGACAATAGTTACTATTTCAGTGCTACAGGATTTAAGTCCCCTATAACAAATATAGGATATTGACATATTGTAAAGAGCAGAAAACACAACTAGGTTCAACCCCTATAACAAATATAGGATATTGACATATTGTAAAGAGCAGGAAAACAACTAGGTTCGACCGGTCGTTTGACTTATACCCGATCGGATCATCTAACACACAATGAAAAAACCAAGATACAACATGCTTTGATCATATTCGAACAATAGTCGTCGCATTGTAATTTTAAAGCTAGTAATTGATTCTTAGCTTTGACTACTATTGCAAAGATAGATATGATTTTCAGTTTTGAAGCAAACTTTTAAGGAGCTATTAATCCTCCAAAATAAAAAGGAAGAACAGCATGGTTGTTATTATAGAAAAATGAAAAGTATAATACAATTGACAATGGTTACTATTTCAGTGCTATAGGATTTTAAGTCCCCTATAACAAATATAGGATATCGACATATTGCAAAGAGCAGCAAAACAGCTAGGTCTGATCTGAACGTTCGACTTGTGTCCGACCAGGTAATCTAACGCACATGAAAAAAACAAGGTACAACGTACGTTGATCATAGTCGAACAAAAGTCGCTGCATTGTAATTTTAAAGCTAGTAATTGATTGTTAGATTTTACTACTATTGCGAAGATAGATACGATTTTCAATTTTGAGGCAAACTTTTAAGGAGCTATTAATGCTCCAAAATAAAACAGCTCAACAAATCTTGGTCAAAGATAAGATATCATCCACATTAAATAGTCATACATGTCATTTTGGACCGATGTCTCAAATCTATATAAAAAGGAAGAACTGCATGGTTGTTATTATAGAAAAATGAAAAGTATAATATGATAAGTTTTCATGTAATATCTTTTTCTCCATCACAAGTATTTGAAGAAAATAAAATACAAGTTTTTGAGGGGTAGTAGATGCAAAGAATGCCCCTGAAAATGACGTAACCGTTCGGTGGCGTTCAGCACGAGCCCGGTGGACCAGGGGGGGCGCAAAGAGCAGCACAGCAGCAGCACCCACCCAGCTTTCCTTTCTCATATACCACCGCACCACCATCGCGTCCACTCTCCTTTTCCTCTTTTCTGCCGCGCACTCCCTTCCCTCCGTGTCGTCCGCCGGCAGCCGGCACTCGCCATGGTCCGGAAGGAGACCACCATGCGGCTCCCGCCCCAGCACCAGGGGCTGGAGGTCAAGATCCCCAGCTACTTCCGCTGCCCGATCTCGCTCGACGTCATGCGCTCGCCGGTCAGCCTCTGCACCGGCGTCACCTACGACCGCGCCTCCATCCAGCGCTGGCTCGACTCCGGCAACAACACCTGCCCGGCCACCATGCTCCCGCTGCCGTCCACCGACCTCGTCCCCAACCTCACCCTCCGCAGCCTCATCGCGCGCTGGGCCGACGCCGCCGCCGCCCCCTCCTGCTGCGGCTCCCCGACCGCCGCCGCCGCCGCCGCCGCCGGTTCAGCCGATGCCGATTCCTCCACCATGGTACGGAGGTCCCCCGCGGGCCTCGTCCGGCTGGTGGTGGCGTCCTCCGCCGACGACCTCGCCTCCGCGCTCCGCCAGCTGGCGGCGTACCTGTCGGACGACGACGTCGACGATTTCGAGAAGAACGCGATCCTGGGAGCCGGCGGCGCCGCGGAGACCGTCGCGTCGGTGCTCCGGCGGAAGGGCGAGGACGCCGGCGTCGAAGCCGTCGAGGCGGCCGTGCGGGTGCTCGCCTCGATCGTCGCCTCGGACGGCGTCGACGACGCGAACAAGAAGCGCGTGTCCAGCTGCCTCGCCGCGGACGCGGCCGCCTCGGCGCGGTCCCTGGCGCGCGTGATGCGCGGCGGCAGCGGGCTTGAGGCGCGGGTCGACGCGGCGCGGCTGGCGGAATTTCTGCTCACCAATGCCGCCGACGAGGCGAAGGCGACGGCGGCCGAGTCGAGGGACCTGGTGGCCGAGCTGGTCCGCCTCGTCGGCCCCGTCGACGAGAAGGGCACCACGGACAGCAACGCCGTGGACGCCGCAATCTCCTGCCTGTCCGTCATCGCCGCGTCTCGCCGCGCGGCGCGCACCGAGCTGGCGCGCCTCGGCACCGTCCGGGCCGCGGTGCGCGCGCTCCACGCCACCACGGACCCCGCCGCGTCCGCCAAGGCGCTGCGGATCCTCGAGTCCGCCGTCTCCTGCGCCGACGGCCGCGCCGCGCTCTGCGAGCACGCGGAGGAGGCCGTCCCGGCCGTGGTCGGGAAGATGATGAAGGCCGGGCGCGACGGTGCCGAGGCCGCGGTGGCCGTGCTCTGGGCCGTCTGCCACCGGTACCGGGACCGCAGGGCGTCGGACGCCGCGGCGGCGGCCGAGGGCGGGCTCACCAAGCTGCTGCTGCTCATGCAGAGTGGGTGCTCGCCGACGGCCAGGCAGATGGCGCTCGAGCTGCTCAAGATCTACAGGGTGAACGCCAAGAGCTGCCTCGCCGGCTACGACACCAAGACCACCCACATCATGCCGTTCTGAACACCAACGGCGTGCGATCCTGCTGCGCTGCGCGGGTGATCAGATGGATTCGGTCCGTCCATCAACTGAACTTCATCATGGAACAATGGGATGATGTTCTGGGTCCTGTGCTCGTTCTTCATTGCTTCTTTCTTTCTTTCTTTCTGTAATTCGGTAGAGCAACAAACAATTGGTTCTGGCGGGGAGATTCAAGAGGAATAATCTGTACATGTGTAGGGAGTTTTGATAATGAAAACAAAAGATAAGGGAAAATTTTAACCAAATACTTACTAGTTGATTTCTACTACTACATGACGAACAATTCAGCTCTACTCCCTCAGTTTCAGAAGCGCACACCACACCACACGTGATTGTTCGAAAAGCGTGATGAATGACAACAGAGCGAAATGATGAAACTGCAAGCCGAAGCAAGCAACAAGCATCGTGCGCTCGGCAATAAGCAATACTACTACAAAAGCATCATGGTACACTTGTGTACAACAAAGAACAATCACTCTGTAGTTTCGCCTCTGAAATCGCCGGTACTCTCTGATTTCTTTTTTTAAAAAAAAATTATCGCCGTTTGAAATTTGCACTAACAAGCATCACTACCAATTAAAAAAAAAGGCGAACGAGTATAGTACAATTGACCGCAGAACAAATGTTTGACGACTTTGGTTATACCGTAATCTAGAAGTACAGTACAGAACGTCGTAGTCTTGAGTCTCCGTGTGTCGATCGAAGAACATACTACCCTGAAAGCGAAACGCATCCGGCGTGTTTACTAGCTAGTCACGAAGGATTAGGCTTCGTCTCTCCACGTCGGCGTTAGATCAGAACTCCGAACTCCTGCTCGATTTTGACCCGTGGAGCATCACGTCCAATTCAAACCAGCTACAGGCCGCCGGCTAACCCATCACGACCAAGAGTGAGACCCCATTATTTCCTTCTTTAAAAAAAATGTATAGTGAGGAGGAGTGAGTGTTTTTCTTTTGAAAAGCTAAAGCACATTTCAGTGTTTGAAGCAAACCTAATAATCGAATTTGTTTAATAGCAAAGGCCTAATATAAAGTGTTTTTTTTTTCATACAAATCTATAAATACCCAGACTAAGCCGGGTCAAACGAAACGGACACGGGAAACCTGAAGTGGTTACCGAGGAGTCACGCGGACGGACGGACGGGCGGACGACGCGTATCTGATATGAGCCGTGCATGCGCCGAGGAAAGCTGCGACGGCGACACGGACGCAAACTCGGGTTAAATGGCTGCTCTGTGGGTGGCCGGACTTTTGACCACACACTCTGATCTGATCCTTTTTTTGCTCGCAAAGGAGGCCATGGCCATCGCATCGATGGGTTAGAAACAAAAGAATTATCGCCAATTCGCCATGCGGCCATGCATCATCGACGACCTCGCTTCCAGGCTCACAAGTCACAAGCCGGTCGGTGCCTCTCGCGACCGGCACGGCGGGTCAGGTGACGGTGAGGTAGGGGTAGGGGCGTAGGGCAAGGAAGGGCGACTACTCGCTTCGAGGTCAGTCAGAGTGAGGGCTCGTCGCGCTGATTGCTGCTGCCGCCTCCTGTTTAGTCCTTTCCCCGCACCCCCGTGCAGGGCACGTCGTGCTGTATCACCTGCCGTCACGCGCACGCACGCACATCAGCAGAGCTCACGGTTCCAACGCGCTCGTCATGCAGGCACTGACTTGAGCTTGCGCTCACACGCGAATGTGGCGGGCGGGGGTCCTTAACTCCCTCCTTTTCGTCGGTCGTCCCCGCCAGCAGCAGATGGCCCCGGTGCTGGGCTCACCACGGCCCGGGAAAAGGAATTTTATGGACCGTTGTCGACAACGGGCGGACGGGCCTAACCGATTCTCTGTCTAGCTTCCCTCCGTCCCTCGTGTTACAGAACGGGAATCGATGGCCCGATATGATGGTGGCAACGAAAAGGCCGGCCCAAGCACGCCAACTTTTCCTCCTCTGCCGTCCGTCCGTCCGTCCGGTCGGGTGGGTGGCTTCTTTCTTCATCCCTTTGTATGTCAAACAGAGGAAAAGTGGGAATCGCCGGCTCGGTGTCAAACTAATGACGATAGTTTAGTAGAACGCGGAATGACGACTAATGAAATGGTTGCCCCAGATCAATTACAGGATCAGCACCGTTGTTGTTACTACAAGGACACTTTTACAGAACACAGGACACGCTTGGCCAATGGCCTTACTACTGATGGAATGGATGGCTGAAGTGAAGCAGAGAACAGAACAGACAAGTTATAATGAACAGATGGCCCCTTACTGATGGATGCATGCAAGAAGAGCAGCTTCCCGTAAGTTCCTCGCTCCATCTGACCGTACTCTACCTTTTCTAGAGACCTCCTCCCCTCCCATCATCCCATGAATCCCGTACTGTAGTTTCCAGTCAGGCTGCATGGCATTGCCGCATTGCACGGCACCGACCCCACCCCTCTGCATTTTTCTTTCTGGTGTAGTTGACTGCCCCTCTCTCCCGCTGATCGAAACACTGCCACGAAAAAAGAACGCCCCTCTGAATCTGAAATCCAGCGGGCCAAACACATAGACATCATGCGCGCGCGTCGCGCGTGCCTCCTCAAAAGCACACCGCACGAATCAATCAATCATGGAGTCCACATGCTGCGACAAACAAGGGCCTAGCGCCCATGAACAAGCAGGAGGAGACCATGGTACTGCCTACGCTTACGAGGGAAGATGGCCTGCTTTTCAGTGTCTTCTTTTACCGAGTTTCCTTCATCCAAACAACATTCGCGTAGCTCTAGTAGAGGTAGAGAAAAATGAAATGACGTCTCGTTCTCGTGATGTGTCAGGAACTTTCTGGAACGGCGTGAGAATCTCACCTGCGCGAATGAAGAATTTACGCCTCAGACAGGGAGCCTGCCGCCTGCGTGCGTGCAATGTGCATATGTACATGCATGCCGGGAGGATGGGCTAAATTTTACTTCTACTGTGTGATTTTCATTCGGATGTCATACATTATACATACGCGCACACAGCACAAAAGCAGCAACGACAGTCCCAAGCAGAGAACGAATACTAGTACTCTACTTCACCACACTAGTACTAGTACCACATTTGCAGGTTGCATGTTACAAATAATTAAAAAAAAAACCTACTATCACGTGCTCCCCACCTAATAATGTTCCTTTGTTTGATCGATCTAGCTTAACCAAAACGCGCAAGTCAACCTTTTTCTTGTGAAGGCACACTAGTGCAAGAGATGATATATACTCTGCATTATTGGTATCAGCATGCCCCTGACAGTAGGCATGTTAGCAACTGCAAAGCATCACAAAAAAGATTCAAAAAAGCAAAGTAGCCATGTATAAGAACTGTTGGGTTCGGGTACGTAAGTACAAGCACTAATCGTCTAGTCGATCGTGTGCAAGCGCAGAGTTGGCTCATCGTTACAGCACTACCAGCGACGACACACATTAGAGCAGGCATTACCACGCCTGGGCCACGCTATTTTTTCTCGTTACTTCAGGGCACCGATATGCCAAACCCTAGGTGATCATGAAAGGGGGGGGGGGGGGGGGGGGGGTCATGCAGCAGCTATATCTGTGCCGAACCGTAATAAGAGGGTTGCTAGAGCTAGCTAGATCAGTGGTCCGTAGCTATAAATAGATCGATCGATGAAACTGTGAAAAGGTGTGGTGATAACCATCATGGCAATTATTACATATATGCGCTGGTTAGTTATGGTGCGTTCTACGAAACCTGCTGGTTGTAGTAACATAAAAAAAAAGTGAGAGAAAGGATATATATAAAAAAGCATAATACTTTTAAAGATTTTCTTCTAATGAGAGGTGAAGTAAATGCAATTGATGCTATTATGACGACTATATGCGCGGTTCGCCGAGACAGTCTCTTGTTATATGTATGAATCTTGAGATATTTGTATACATGTTGTTTTTGGAAGTATTGATGGCGTGCCAAACAGCTCCTAGTGCCGACTGCTGTGTGCTATAGCTTTTCCAGGGGGTTGTTCGTGGCCACATCCCTGGGCCTAGCTAACGAGTAACGACGCGAGTTGGGCAGGGCATCTTGATTTCTGGCGGAGAGATGAGCTTTTTGCCTGTTTTTCTGCTGTTTTGGCAAGGGGAAGAGAGGACAAGTGCCTCAGCTTTTTCAGGAATCAACATCATCAATAAGACCCGGCCTTTGGTTTGGTGTAAGAACAAGCTATAGACTTCCGGCCCGTTCCAAATACCACAATAAACAATGTGGGAAGGGAAATCCTCCTTTTAGTCAACTTTTTCTTTTGGGGAAAAAAAACAGACTCCTGGAATAAAAAAATGAACTCTGAGTAAAAAAATATATTTAAAACAATAACATTTTTGGGGGATTGAAAAATAGTACAGTACGATGAGTTAAAATGTAAACTCTTCCCTTCAAGGGAGAAAATATACTTTTCGAACTTTGCATGTAAGAGATATTTCGGTAGACACTGAAAGTTTTTTTTTACTACTGTAGCTAAAAGGGGCACCAGTTGGGAAGCTGTACATAGGCATGCTACTATTTACATATAGACAAAGAGCGCAGCGCTGAAACGACGTGCATTTGTAAGGATGTGGAATCTTGGATTTATTGTTTTAACAAACCTTTTTCCAAAAACAACCACAAGAGAGACGATCGGGTCCTTTGACGAGCGACATTGTACGGAACGGGTAACCCAGTGGGAGAGTGTGTTGATACTACAGAAACTTTTGAGAGCGTCCCGAGACGTGTCAGTGCTCCTTGTAACCTTATTATGATAAAGTCTTTGTGGTTCGTAGGAGTACACGTACATGATTAAAGATGCTCAGCTGTAGAAAATGGCCAGGGGTGAACGATAATCGGTCATGACTCACGAGCAAGTTAAATCCCCATTCACTTCTCTCCCCGGAAACATTTTGCAGTAGCGCACGTCACACTTTTGGATGTGCACGTACGTGCCAAACCAGGGATGTCTGAAATTGGACGTCATTTACCTGCCTGTAACAGCTCGATCGAGGAAGGAAAAGATTCCTGCGCAACCAACCACACGTTCCGCGAAGCCAGCCAGGTACGTACATACTGTAAATAAAATACGTACAGAAGTCTCGGTTGACCATCTTCGAGCAATACAAAGTTTAGTAGAGGCAAAAAATGAGGATTAGCAAGTAGTAAGTACTAGTATCAGTATGTTTTGCACCATTCTCTGTTCAGCATAGTATAGTTCTCCCTCAGCTCGATCCACGCCGTGTGGTCTCGATCAGCCGCCTCCCTCTGCAGCAGAGCAGGGAACCACCATGCATACCATCACATGGCTCTACACTGTGATCGATCGCTAGAGAACAAGGCGAGGTCCCCTGGCCCTGCACCGGCTGCTGCACTGCACTGCATGCATCACGGCATATTAAACAAGAGCCTCATTATTTCAAACCAAAAAAAAAAACAAGAGCCTCATTATTTCCAAACAAAAAAAAACAAGAGCCTCCTTATTTCCAACCAAAAGAAAAAAAACAAGAGCCTCATTAAACAATGCTTTGCATGGCGATAGCACCTGCTCCAGCGGGGGCCCCGCCTGGTTAATTACTGCTGCTGCTGCTGCTAGGAATAGCGTCAAACGGTTCAGACCGGATCGCCGGACCGACAGCGAGTGAAACCAGGCAGGCAGGCGGACCAACGGGGAAGCCGCTTCCGCTCCCCAGCCCCCACATGCAGGGCAGTCCCAGCGCCGCGCGCGCGCGCGGGTCGCGGAGCATCCAAGGCTCCTCTGCGTGTATAAAAGCAGCGGCAGGGGGGGTAGCCTTCTCGCTCAGACCACCACCGCGCACCGAGCTACTTACTAGAAGCTTGCAGTGAGCGAGTTAGTGAGGGAGGAGGATGAGGATGGGTGGCAAGGCGGCGCTGGTGCTGGCCCTGGTCGCCGTCAGCCTGGCCGTGGAGATCCAGGCCGACAACGCCGGCTACGGCGGCCCCAAGCCCGAGACGAAGCCTCCCAAGGGCCACGACCACGAGCACCACAAGCCGGCGCCGACGAAGCCTCCCAAGGGGCACGACCATGAACACCACAAGCCCAAGCCTAAGCCAAAGCCGACGACGCCACCCACATACACTCCTCCTACGCCGAAGCCGACGCCGCCGACGTACACTCCGACACCCAAACCCACGCCGCCGACGCCCAAGCCAACTCCTCCCACCTACACTCCGACCCCGAAACCGAAGCCTCCGACCTACACCCCTCCACACCCCAAGCCAACTCCCCCGCCATACGTGCCCACGCCCAAGCCAACTCCACCAACCTACACTCCTTCCCCTAAGCCGCCCACGCCTTCCCCCAAACCTCCGACCCCTAAGCCCATGCCACCGACTTACACTCCTTCCCCCAAGCCGCCGGCCCCAAAACCCAAGCCGCCAACCTACACTCCTTCTCCTAAGCCTCCGACTCCTAAGCCCACGCCGCCGGCATACACCCCTTCTCCCAAACCACCAACTCCTAAGCCCACCCCGCCATCGTACACTCCTTCCCCTAAGCCACCAACCCCAAAACCCAAGCCACCAACGTACACTCCTTCCCCAAAGCCTCCGACTCCCAAACCAACGCCGCCGACCTACGCTCCTTCCCCCAAGCCCCCGACTCCCAAGCCCACACCACCGACATACACGCCGAGCCCCAAGCCACCAACTCCCAAGCCCACGCCGCCGACCTACACGCCGACCCCAAAGCCCCCAACCCCCAAGCCCACCCCGCCAACATACACTCCTTCTCCTAAGCCACCGACCCCGAAACCCAAGCCGCCAACGTACACCCCTTCTCCTAAGCCCCCGACCCCCAAGCCCACACCGCCAACGTACACTCCTTCCCCCAAGCCGCCGACCCCCAAGCCCACGCCACCGACCTACACCCCTTCCCCCAAGCCCCCGACCCCAAAGCCCACCCCGCCGCCATACACTCCTTCCCCCAAGCCCCCGACCCCCAAGCCCACGCCACCGACCTACACCCCTTCACCCAAGCTCCCGACCCCAAAGCCCACCCCGCCGCCATACACTCCTTCCCCCAAGCCCCCGACCCCAAAGCCTACCCCGCCGCCATACACTCCTTCCCCCAAGCCACCGACTCCCAAGCCCACACCGTCGCCCTACACGCCGAGCCCCAAGCCACCGACCCCCAAGCCGACGCCACCGACCTACAAGCCGACCCCGAAGCCTCCGACGGCAAAGCCCACTCCGCCACCGCCCTACCACCACTGAGACACTCTGCTATACGTACGTATAACAGTACGTTTTCAGTCATTTCTTGTTCTTCTCTGAATGCTTTATCTGAGAAATATAATAACGACGTTTCCTTTCTGTTTCTCATGCAGAAAAGTGATTGAACGAAGAAGAGTTGTGCGCCAGAGGCAGTAGACCAAGACGATGAGCTGAGAAGAAGAGGATACGCCTCCACCTTCCCTCTCTCATTTTTGCTGCCAATGGCTAATGCAACCTGTCTTACCTAAAGGAGAATAATGCAGAGTGCCGCTCCCTCTGTTTTCATCTGTTGTCCTGCTCATTTTGTGCCCGTCTTCGCGCTCTCAGCAGCCGGTTGTGGTGTGGGTAATATTGTACTGTGGTGTTACTGTGAAACCGTAATAACTTTGAAAATGCAATGCGAACCTATCAATTGTTTTCTCTATTGGCCCCTCCCTTTGCATGCGTTTGTGACGACACATCATTTGCAAATTTTTCTGCTCAAGTATAACTCGTCTGCTTGTTTTATACTGCTATCTGGACGATTGTATACGCTGTTAATCGCCTTATTCAGACAAAGACACGCTGTGCATGTGGCAAGATCCACAGCAGTGTAGTGCTGCACGTACTAGTCTCACGCTTTCACTTGCTGAGACTGAGATAACGCTAGCTACCAAAATAGTAACCCAATCCTCTGAAGATGCACGGACCATATGCAAGCCACAGTCTGCAGCGATGTGAGTGGTCACGCGCCTCTCCGGCTGGTTCGGCAAAGCACCCATGCTGCAGTAACGTCCCAGTTTCTTTCTCCCGAGATTCTGGAAGAGAAAATCGTCTAGGTGCATTATTGTTCACAAACAAAGAACGCGTCCTGGAGGAGCATGCAGTTTATCTATCATTCGCCGTACATAAGAGAAGAGCAGGAAATATATCCACTGTAAAAAGAGTCCTAGTAGTATGGTCTAATGCAAGGTCGTAAGTAATACATGCAGAAATAGGTACTGCTTGGTCAGAAAACTCTTAAAAACCGGCACACAAAAGCAATGTGTAATACAGGACTCCCATTGATATCGTGCACGCCGTACCAGTAGTCATCTCAACAAAAAGGCATGCATGTGAAAGATTCTTTTTGCCAGTAAAAGATACTACTGATACAGTAGTAAAATTTTCATACTGATGCTGGTGTACGACGACATGTTTTACATATTATTATTATTATAATATATCCGGTGTCATAGCCGCCATGATCCAATTAAAAGTGTTTCACGTCTTTTCTTGCTCCGTAGACTCACCGCGGTTAAACTAATATAATATAGAGAGGTTCGTATCATAATAAACTGTTGGAAATGTGTACTGTATGAGCAAAA
The DNA here is from genome assembly GCA_001182835.1 of Oropetium thomaeum. Taxonomy (NCBI): domain Eukaryota; kingdom Viridiplantae; phylum Streptophyta; class Magnoliopsida; order Poales; family Poaceae; genus Oropetium; species Oropetium thomaeum. Next base: position 766,397 of record LFJQ01000006.1, on the reverse strand, counting down.
GTTTTTACCGTGATCGATCGAGCTCTAGCTCTAGGCGGTCACAATAAAAAACTACTGTAAGATCAAAACGCACCGGTTAGTTCAACACCGAATAAAAACCGATTGGGCTGTTGTGCTACGTTTACCTTAGTTTTTCTTTTTCTGGGGGATAAAATTCCATTCGCAGTACTAGTGGTTAGTCTTGGGTTCACACGGTTGCAGCATCTTTTTCGTATGGCCACATGGGTATGTCGATGAATGTCAGAGATCGTAATTAAAGTCTACGGAATTACAGTACCTTGAGAAACGAAAACTTTGCTTTGCTTTTGCTGCCGCACCACATTACCACCACACCAGACACCACCACCACTCGGTGATGACAAAAGCACAAACATGCACCGAAGTGGCAGGAGGAAGAAAGGAAATAGTACGAGTACTGGCATAACGAAAAACGAGGCTCGTTCGTGAACGTTAAAAACTTTTGACACAGGCTTTTCTTTTTTGTCAGGTAACCAGTAAAATCCCTAGCTAGTGGGATCAATGATTAACCTACGTATGCCTCCTCAACAAGCAGAGTGGAATTGTACTGTGTATATTAGGCAGCATGAACATTATAATAAATAAAGAAAAGTATAATGATGGCTACTCGTACTCTGCTTATTACTATTTTTTAATTATTGACTTTTTAATATAATTTATATTAAAAGTTTTAACAATTAAAAAAAAAGTTAATACTAGCTTAGCAGTACATGGACTGGAGAAGGCAGGGCGCAAGACTGGTTGATTACATGACTCTCTCCATGTACCGTAGAAGTGCTCGTAGGGAGACCTCAGACGTGTGCCTCCAGCGCGTATACGTAGTAGAGTCACCCCACACTTGCATTGTGTGCGGGGGAGGGGGGAGTCCGTCCGTGGACTGCTGCAGAGTTTGTCCTTGTTTGTGGTGGGCAACAGCTGCGGCGGGAGGGAGGAGCACCACCCCACCCCACCCCACCGGATTGAAATGGAACGGTCCGAATGGATCACGATCAGATGCAGATGCCGCCGCTGATGACGATCACTCGGGCGGGCCACAGCCCACAGCAGGGCATTGACAGGGAGCAGTACCTACGTACGCGCCAGCCACCACAGTCCACATGCCGACACCGGCGGCAGGGAACATGGCAGCCGATCAGGAACCGATTTACTATGTCTTCAAAATTATGTGCGACTGCGACTGCGAGCGAGTGCGATGCGGAGAACGAAACGAGCGCCCCGCGATTTGATTACTGAAAAAAGATGATCCATCGATGAAAGGGACCCGGAGGCCGGAGTAGCCGACAGACACCAACCATTATCGATCGATTAGTAAGAAAGAGTACAGAGGCGCATCGGCAAATAATGATACTATTCGCGGAAAACAGGGAAGCAGGGCAGGATTTCATGGGGACTCCACATCTTCTAGAGTAGTAGTAGTACTAATACAATATACACAATTTTGGTACTTAGTTTCTTCTTTTGTTTCTTCGTGTCTACTCTAGCATTAATTAGAAGAGCTTTCCGATGCAATCATTGTCCCGACAGGGGGCGGGCGGGCGGGCGCGCGACGATGATATGTGCATGCACATTTAGACAATTACCGGAGGCCGCACAGCTAGAGCGCCGAGCGGAGTGCCCACGCCGGCGGCCGCTCCTCGCCGCGCGGCGCGACGTTCTATCTAACCGTGCAACCCGCGGCCGCAGATCATCAGAGAGCGTGGCGCCCCACGTGTTTCCTCCCACACAGCTGTCATTCCCAGCAGGATCTGATCGGTGAGAGGGACGCTACCTACTGTTCGTTGGAACAAGAGAGACGGAACGTGGGGATCGCGGGAGTCCCCTCTCGATCGTATAGTACGTCTCTTGAGCCTTGCGGAGGGCAGCACACTAGTCTGGCACGCACGACAGAAAACGAACAGAGACCAGAGAGGGGGTACTGTATGCACTGAATCTATACTGATGATCAAACACCCGAAGCTTCGCTGTTCACACACCGCATCTACTGTGCATGGTTCATGTGCAGAGCTGCTCTCTCTCTCTCTCTTATCTGTTTGTGTGGTTGTGCACATGGACCTAAAAACTTAACGACGGTTCCGGATCTCATCACCGTCGCCATTATCAGATCCACGTACGCCTGCCTAATAAAGCACTACAATTAACCACCAGTATACACGTTGCCCCGAGCGCTCCCTCTCCCCGGTTGACCTTGCAGTGAGTGCATTGTTTTCAGGGGGACTGTTTGTGTCTCCTGCTGCTTCGTTCCGCCTAACATTCACTAGCTAGCTAGGGCAGGCATCTCATCTCCATTATTGATCGCGCTCCTCACATGGCTCCACGCTCCCAGCCACTTACTACTACGTGCATCTCTCAGTACGTTGTAGATTGTCCCTTAATTAAGTTTGGGGGTGAACAGGGTCGTTTTGGTTTGTAAAGAAATCCACCTTCTTGGTGGATTCCAATGGAGACTGGGGGAGCGGTAACAGTAACAATCGTCTCGGTCTGACGCCTGAGACTCATAACGGGCCTGTGTGCCTGCCGGCTGCCACAACTCAAATGCATGCACGCTCTTACTACTTTCGAAGGGAACACCGGTGCTTCATACTACTAACTTCCATCCAGTAATTCACCCATCCAAGTTCCCAACCAAGGTCAGAAGACAAACCATCCACCATGGACAGAGAATTCTTCAGTGTCCAGGAGACCATGACCTGTAAGGTGGAAAGCCCACCCCGGTAGTTTGGTCCAAACACACCAGCAGCCTCACAACAAGGACCAACAAAATACTTGGGCAGGTCCAAGCCCATCAAAAGTCAGAGTAATTAGTGATTCAGTTCAGGGCAGAGAACACGTCAAACCCGTCAGGTACGATAAGCTGTATGACTACATCACGCGGAACGTGATTACAGTGTCAAAAGGCTACGCAGCGTATTACTAGCATACTATGATGCAGACTGCTTAATTCAGTCAAGGTCAGCTTGGACTTGGATGCATGTGTGTCATCGTTTGAAGCGACCACACCGCCTGCTGCCTCGTCGCTGCTGCACCTGCTTCCAAGTCCAACAGTTACACGGAAATTTGGGCCCCGACCAACACGGCCCAAGATAATGGGTTCGGTAACCATCCAACGACAAAGCTGATGATACGAGGATTCAAACGCCCGCGCGCGCGGTATATAATGGCGCCCAATGCTGGAGCATCGGAGGCAAGCCAAACCAGACCACCAACCAGTGATCGAAGTCCTGAGCAAAGAATGGTGGCCGTCACGAACATGAAGGGCATCGCCCTTCTCGTCGCTCTTGCCGCCGCTCTCTTCTCGTACTCCGGCGCTTCAACGTCGCCTGTCATCGACGCCGCCTTCCCGCTCCCGCCGGTCGAGGCGCCACAAGCTGAAGCACCGTATGGCGCGGCACCGGCACCCACAGGGACGGCTGAAGCGCCTTACGCGGCTCAAGCACCGTATGGCGCAGAACCGGCACCGACACCCGTAGGGACAGTTGGAGCGCCTTACGCGGCTCAAGCACCGTATGGCGCAGAACCGGCACCGGCACCCGCAGGGACGGCTGAAGCGCCTTACGCGGCTCAAGCACCGTATGGCGCAGAACCGGCAGCGGCACCCGCAGGGACGGCTGAAGCGCCTTACGCGGCTCAAGCACCGTATGGCGCCGCAGCACCGGCACTGGCACCCGCAGGGACGGTTGGAGCGCCCTACGCGGCGGAGCCGTTGACACCGCACAATGGGTCCAAGCACGTGAAGCATCGGCACCACCACCACAACCAGTCGGCGCCGCCGGCCGAGCTACCTTCCGTAAAGAACTCGTCTGACCACAAGCGCCACCACGGTCACCTCGGCCACCACAAGAAGCACCATGGCCATCACCACCAGGAAGCTCCGCCGACCGCTTCGCCACCGGCGCACCACTACCCACCCCCACCACCTCCTGGTCATCATCATTCACCACCACCCCCGGCTCATCATTCGCCAGCGCCCCCACCAGCTCACCATTCACCACCACCCCCAGCCCACCACCACCTGCCGCCCCCGCCGCCGTCGCGCTACCCGCCAGTACATGTCCCGCCGCCTCCGAGGCACAGGTACCCGCCAGCAGCTTCAGCACCGTCGCATAGCAAGGTGCCACCGCGGGTCCACCGGAAATTCCCACCCACACCTGATGAGCCTACGACAAACCCGGCTATAATGGCCCCGTCGCCGGCTGAGTACAGTGCCGCCGTCTCGCCGTCCGAGCAAGGTCCCAAGCTCCCGTACCACGCCGTCCCGGGTAATAACGCTCCTCCGCCGAGTCAATACGACGGAGCGTTCCCGCCGTTGTACGTTTGATTCCAGCAAGAAAGGGCAAGATAAACACTGACCTGTGCGTTTGTAAGCGTGCAATTATACTCTGCTTTTTGCAAGAGAGCAAAAAGCCCCATACGTATATGGTTAATTACTTGGTTAGCTACTCTGGAGAGAGCGCCTCTGTATCATCGATGCGTCACACTTCATGTTTCAAATATAAGGTTTTACTGAATAAAGAATTATTTATTACTTCCTTTAAAGTTATTATGTTGTCTGTCTTATATTGGTATGTTTCTGTATCAACAAGTGTATCTGTGTCAAGGGCGATACACAGACACAGTAAACTTGTCCCTCGCTTGGATCATCAGTTGGATCAAACCAGGACTCACGATGCTCATGCACTTCATCTATGCTTGGTACTATAACATCATCATCATCAGAAAACAAAAAACTCTAATTCATTGAGAAACGAAAAAAATATATGAACTCAATTTAACACAACAAAGTAAAATTTAATTTGATGCCACAAATTAAAGTTCAGTCCTAACTATATGCCATCATCATAGCGGTGATCTGTAAGAAACTTGCCTTGTAGAGATGCTTTGTAGAACTTGAGTGTGACAATGAACTGAAGTGTTACTAGGAACTAACTGTACATTGTATTAATTTACGGTTACAGGTCCGAGCTAGGAAACTTTATGTTCATTCAATTAGTAATAGATAAGAGGTTTGCTGATTTTGATCAGGGTATGGTGGTAAGGAAACTATCTCAGAAAAGAAATGCTGTTGATTCCCACAAGCTGAAAGAATTCCGTTTAAAAGTTTTACAAGGTGCGGAAGGAAATATGGAATAATAAAAAATCCTCAACATGTTAATGGGCTGAGTACGTTAAGATTGTGAAACAAAGGTTCAGACTACACAATCTTACAATTTGGACCGAGGTAGTTTTTGCTAGATTGTAATTTTTATGCATTCTTCATTGTGCTTATGCCTCACTAAGTGCCTGAAAACTATATTATGGAATACAGACAAATAACAACACTCGGATTTTGATAAGTAGATGTTCTCAAATTGAGATTTCACATTCCACAATCTAAAAGCTAAATTTGTAAAGAGTAAAATACACCGTAGGTCCCTAAACTATTCACCATGTGTCATTTAGGTCCTTAAACTCTCAAACTGACCATCTGTGCCTCTAATTTTGCTGTGTTAAGTGAGGTTCAAATCCTATTTAAAAGTTAGAAATATATTGTGATCATTTCATAAAAGAAAAAATTGTTGTATGATACTTTAAAAAAGTTAGTTTTCATCAACGAACACAGCAACTCGATATTGGTAGTATGACATTAAGAAAATATATTTTTATAATAAGGGTCTTGGGATCCATGATCGATGTGAATTTAGGTCAGTCCTTAATCTATGATTTGACGCGGACTATTACGTAGAGATTTTTTCAACCTCAATCAGGAATTCGCGTTGTGAGGATCCAACCTAAGATCTGAGCAGTGCCACTTGAACACTCTAACCACCGGGCTAGAGGCCTTTTGTTTTTTTTTTTTGGTTATATGATTTCTTTTTATAAATGGACCTAACTTAAATACGTAAAAATAGATTTGGACCTAATTTGACACAACAAAAATAGTTTAAGGACCCAAATAGTTATTTTAAGAGTTTATGGACTTAGATGACACATCACGAATAGTTTAGGACCTACAATGTACTTAACTCATTTTTAAATTTGAGGGGAGCAAAGAGGGCCTTAATATAATTAGCAATAACAAAACCGAAAGCATTGCGTGCAGATTAAAACCAGTGGGCCTCAAGGGGCCTGAAGCGCCTGAGGAAGGTATCGTGGATGCTGTAATGGGCTTTGCCTATGTCTCAAGCGTCCTGGTTTGGGCCGACCCCTGCAGTTGCGGCCGCGGTGGCGGAGCCGGCGAGGTGGCCACGGGGATCAGAGGACGGGGACCGTGTCGAGGCGGAGATTGCACATGTCTTGCTCCTGCTTCAGGGAAGGGAGAATCCCGACGCCGGCGACGAGTTCAAGGGCTGGCGGGAGGCCGCCATGGCCAGCGTCCGCTGGCTCGGTGCCACCGCTACCTGGCCCATCGCGACAAACACCTCCTCGGTGAGCTCCTGCCGTCGAGAATCTATCTAATCTTTCTGCTGGCATCCTTCAATTTTCTGCTAGTGATGTTCACATGGCAATTGCTACATTCACCACTGCCACCGAAAATTTCCATGTTAATGGGGCACCTCTGGATTTTCACACTTGTACGTGGTTTGAACTGAATTGGTGTAATTAGCGTTAGCTCCGCATGATATCTCCAATCCCAAGCATAAGCTCTTGCAGGGCTGTTTACATTCTTACAAGTAATTACTTTGTATCATCAAAGTGTGTCAGTGTCGTGAGTTTTTATGGTCTATTGATTAGTCATCGACGACAATAATGAACATTTGCCTCTTATCCATGTTTTGAGTTCAGCCAGATGCATTCGCCTCTTTTTAGCTTATTAACCCATTTTATGTTTTAGTAGAAAACTTTGAATCCAACAAGGGAGAATACGAGCAATAAGCATTTTAGGTTGATGTCCACTGTCATGAATAATCATTTTAGGTTATTATCCTCGCTCTGTGAATAAAACTTTGTTTTCAGATGCCAATTATCTAAGGAAACACGTATGCTTTCCCCCCCATTTTCTCTAGAGAATTTATATAAGCATTCTAAAGAACCTGAGCAGAAACATATTTTGCAAATATTGTACCACCTCCGTGTTTTAATTGTTGACACTTTAAGTACAAATTTGTACTAAAAAGGGTCAACAATTAAAAAACGGAGGTAGTGAGAAACTAAGAATTTTAGTGTGTGTGAGTTGTCCTTAGACTAACATGAGCATTCTCAATCCCTGTTTCGCAAAGTTTATTTTGGATTCAGATGAGTAATGGGAATACTATTTTGAGGCCTAAATGGCCGAATGGGATAGCATCTGCATCCTTCAGTGCTATCTCGTTCACAGTTAAGTTAAAGGCAACTAAACCCAAATAGGTCTAGCTGGATATAGCTTTATTGTAATGCATGCAGTTCTATATGCCACTTGTATGATCTGCTTTAGTATAATCTATCTATCAGATATGTTCAGAGGATCTTTGGACCAACGAGGTTGTCGCATTCACCTTTGCCATGATTAAGCATTTTTGTCAGCCATGAACGGATCAACTAAACAAAGCAACGTCTTCATATGCATCATTAATAGACTACGTTTATTGGTATTTTCTTTTTTACTGAAAACCGATGTGGATCTGAGATGGCTCAAATTATTGAATTTTTGCAAAACCTGAGGCAAGAAAATCAAGTGATGTGAAACACTTTATGTGTAGTCAACATAAAGTGCTATTGGCTCTAAGCCTATTGTTTTTTTTTACTTGTGACTTTTATTGACACATAAATATTTGAATAATAGCCTTTTTTAGGTGTGGATATATCTGAGCTCTAGATTCACTCAATCTATATATGAGGCACAAATTGACAAATGCTTTAATATGTTTATGACTATAGATTTGCCTGAATCTTCGAGCTCTCAGGATAAACCTCTGATCTGAAACCATACTTTAAGTAGGTTTCTTTTTTTTTTTTTTTTTTTTTTTGCTCTTTCTTTGGCCCGTTTAATTATTGTCACTTTTCTCTGGATGGATGTTATGTCTCCTCCTTCAGCTAGCTTTTAAATAAGGACACTAGGCCCCTTTTGTAACTTAAGAATGGCTGGATAGATCTAGTGGTGGGTTATGGTAAGCTTAATTAGTGACAGCTTGGAGCAATCATAGGACTGACATGTAGGTGTGTAATCCAATGGTACAGCCTAGGAGTCGTTGTGGCAAGCATTTGCTGTGCATATCTGAAAAGGGAATCATTAGTATTTTTTCCCACATTCTACAGAGCTAGGACAGATTTGGTCTTTCCTGATATATACGCTACATCAAGGCAGTAAGAGACTGCCCTTTCTCTTGACGGCTTGATCCTCCTACAAGATTCCCTGGATGTTGTGATCAAAGAATTTTAGTGATAACCCTAGTTGTCAAAAAAACTAGTCTTAGAAGAACTAGGTAACTTTGCATTAAGATGGAAATGTACACCTAAATTCAAGTAGAAAAGGACTTGGACCTTGGTATTGGGCGAGCACACTCACACCAATTAGTTCAATCAAAGCTCCGGTCCTGACGACCGTTGGTTCCTTCGCTATCGTATTGGGCTCTCATCCAGGCAATCACAGCCTTAAATCGATACGGCTATTACGTGTATGCCACCAAAATTTTTACTTTCTCATTATTAATGTAGCCACATTGAAGAAAGGTGATCCTTCCATTTTTAAAGTATCCAATGGTCATATTCTGGAATATGTTTGGTAACATTATTAAGCAGTCGTTTTCATATAACACACATGCCAATGAGGCGTTGAAAGTCGTTGACTTGAGTATGCTTATGCATGTCGGCACCCAGTGAAATAATCATGCATATATGTGGAGGAAGCAACACTTATAGTTTATGCATATTCTTCATAGATAACATGTTTAACCTTTTTTTAAGCGTGTCAAAATTTATTTTTTGTCAACTATCCACTCATTCAAGGGGTGCTTTACCTAGTAGGATTGCCATTGATGGCCCAAGCAGTATTAAGGTGACAAATCAGTATCCATTTTGCTGCACGGCTTTGGTTCACACAAAGTGGAGGGGATCAAAATCAGTAGTGAAAGACTAAACTATGTTTGTGAGTGCGGAAAGAATATATAGGCATATAGCTGCTCCATTAATTCTGCATTTAAGCTTAGATGACTCCCTTTTCTCTTTATTTATAATATCGTGTGCAGTCCTTATCTCCTTTAAGATATTATATAGTTAATCATGTTGTTGTAGCTACATATTTAGTTCTTAGTTGCCATGCTTTTTCCAGGGATCTGTGTGTGAATATACACATAAATCAGTTGAAGTAACATTAATTATATGCGACATCTTGTCCTGCAGTCAGGGAATTGAATTTCTCTGTTAGTGAAACTGAAATTTTGCACAATACTAGGTAACATGGTATTATTGTAATAATGTCTGTCACTTTGTTCCATGCAAAGGCTGAGGCTTCTCTAAAGAAACATAAATGCCCCTAGCTTGAAGAGGATGCAAGGTATGTTTCTCACGTGTAGCTCAGCATTTTTTTTTTTCCTTTTGTAATTCTCATGCTTCTTTCTCGATCAGACAACAATTTCATTTTTTTTATACACACAGTTCTGATCACCATCCTTTGCATCTGTACATCATATACTATAATTTGCAGCTAAGAGCTGGTGCTGTGTGTAGCCCTCTGATCCCCGGAGAAACCCGCTGATATGCAGTCCACTTGCCACAAACAATGAAGCTTCCAACTACGCATCTGCCAACTTTGCCAAGGCTTTTGTCTCAACTGGGTGGCAAGGACGAAAGCGGCAGCGTATCATGTCAAATAAAATAAACCACGCCATATTATTGATCTTACAGAGCCTATAAATACTTAAGCAGTCAGCACCACCCCGGCTTGTGATTCTACCTGAGGCAGCCTGTAAAACACACGAAACCCACTAGACTAGCTAGAGCAACATATTTGCACAAGGCCTTTGAAGAAAGCTTCATCCAAATTCCAAACTCGAAGTAGTGTTGGCATGGAGTACTCAAGAAGGACACTGCTGCACACTCCATTCTCTGGGCACTCCTCTAGTCCTAGCCAGCCTGTAACCGGAGCCACACCCGAGGATGCTGGAGCTTCGGGAAACAACTTCGACGCGAACGTCGTGATGATTTTAGCCGTTCTTCTGTGTGCACTGATCTGCGCGCTCGGGCTCAATTCAATAGTCCGGTGCGCGCTGCGGTGCTCAAGGCGGGTGGTCGTGGATCCTGAGCCAAACTCGGTGACACGGTTGGCTCAGAGCGGGCTGAGGAGGAAGGCCCTCCGAGCCATGCCGATCCTGCTCTACTCGTCTGGGTTGAAGCTGAATGCCGCCAACCCGATGTGCGCGATCTGCCTCTCCGACTTTGAGGCCGGGGAGCATGTCAGGGTCCTCCCCAACTGCAACCATGGCTTCCATGTCAGATGCATCGACCGGTGGCTGTTGGCGCGGTCGACATGCCCAACATGCCGGCAGTCCCTGTTTGGTGCGCCGCAGAAGGCCACTGGATGCTCCGAGGTGATCCATGACATGCCTGCAGGGCCTATCCACTCCGTTCTTGTGCCACTGAGACCAGAGGGTTTGGTCACTGCTTATGATTTTTAGCGTTCAGTTTAGTCTAGGTGTTACATGGAGGATACAGTAAGAATTGAGGAAGAGTAGAGCATAAACATGTGTTCCATAGTTGTTACTGCCAACCAGCTAGCTAGCGTGGCCTGTATTACATTGTGTAAGTATTCGTAGAAATAGTTGTTCTGATTTTTTGGTTTTTTTTTTAAATTCTTTGGTAATGCCAAATGCCGCTGGAGTAGAGGTGCTACCACTGGCTTTTCCATACCGCATTTCAGAAATTTTTCGATGTGAATTTCGGGAGTGGAGTGAAGGCATGATTAGAGAGGTCTAATCATTTGTGCAGTGCAGCTACTCCACTATCATGGTGATTGCAAATCATGCTTTAGCTGTTGAGTGGGTAACTGAGAATAGCTGCTAAGGTTTAAGTGTGTTGAGTGGGAACAGCATATTCTACAGCCATTATAAAGAGATCAGAGGGGCTTTGTAAGCCGTAAAATCTGTAGTGTAACCCAGATACAAAGCCTTCCTTAGTGGTCATGTATTTGTGCCCCCAGAATTGACAGGAGGACCCACACCCAACTACACGAGACGCACATTGGATAGTTCTGAAATGTGCTGGCAATACAAGCAGCTCGTATTGGCCAGTAGTACTAATTAAAGAAGGCCGAGGTGGCAGGTGCTGTGTACTAAAGGATCGCGATTGCACTCGTGCTTTTCTTTTCTCCTGTGTGTTGCTTTACAGCTGCTAGTGCCACTGGAGGAGAATCAGCTTCATTCGTAGTGTGCTGTGTTCTCTCGATGAAAGCGAAACATGTCAGATGCCCACTGAAGGGAAAGATATGTATAGGTCATATTCAGAACTTATATGGTTCTTTTGGACCAGCCTCGACCAACATGATGGAGTGTTAATTAGTACTATGAATAATTTTTTTTTTTGAAAGACATGAATAGTAGTTCTTTTCATTCTCTTTTTTCGCAAAAAGGTTATTATGCATGAAAGTATTATGCATTATTGTGATGGTCTGATGGCGAGTTTTGTGGATATTTTGAGGCCCCGCGCTATCTACCAGATACTAAACGCTTATCGCTCGTATCATATAGCAGGGAAAAAAAAATTCTGGCGGCTACGTTGTTACTGTCACTCCTATGCTTTTATTCTCCTTATTTTTTTCTTGATGAATTCTTATGTTGTCCCAGCTAGACGACCTTCAAACTACAACAAAGGTTATTATTGACGATACTCCTCCATCTTTTTTATCTGTTGTCAGGACCAATAAAATACAGCTATCGGTAGTTCTACGTTGCTGGTTGAATGACACGAAAACACGAACGGAGGAGTATAAAATAAAGTTGTTCTTCTACTTCTACCCGTTTCCTTGTCCCGTCAAAGTTGCCGCAAGTTGGAACCGTGTTGATGCATGTTTGCGGAACAGCAGCCATGTGTTTCGTGTTGCATTTTGACAAGCAACTGCGGAAAGGACACCACCCGACACGAGGGCCGGACGTGAGAAGGATGAAAGAAAGGGCCGTGAGCCCGTGAGGGTGAGAGGCACCACACCAAGCTTTTGAAGTGTCAGTTACCCAACCCAACCAAAGACAAGGTGATGAGCCAGCACACCAAGCAGGCAAAGTTTAGTGGAAGTTGCACCGCGTCATGGATGGCAGGCAGCAAGACGAGACGGGTGATTTTACGCTGGCAGTCGCCGGTGCCTGCTCTGCTCTCATCTTTTGCTCCGACGAGGACGAATCAGTGGTGGCTGGCCTGGCTATCCAACGCGGCCCGAAACGTCTCACTACTTTTTTTTTTGACAGTTCCCGCGCTCACAGAATGGGCCGTGCAATCCCGTTCTGCTGTTGGGCCGGCCCCCCATGTCACGTGAGCAACAGGGAAAGAAAAAGGAAGGGTTCGGAAGTGCCAACAACCACCACTGGGTCCCACAATCCTCCTTGAAGCCGGGACTACCAATAGCGTTCCAGCCTTGCCCGTCACGCGGATCGGCACTTGAAGCAGGCAACCGGGTCCGTCCACCTCCATCGGACGGTCCACCCCCTCGTCTCACGCTCCGCGCGCGTTCGGACTCCAAAAATTTTCACGATCCCGCCGCCTTCCCCAGGCCCCGTCCGCTACAAATACCCCGCCCCGCGCAGCCACCGAGTCCTCATCTCGCAATCGAATCGCGCCCAAATCCGCCAGCCTGCAACTCGCGCCGCCGCTCCCGCTCTAGTTCTCGCGCCTCCGATCTCGTCCGATGGCCCGCACGAAGCAGACGGCTCGCAAGTCGACGGGCGGCAAGGCGCCGCGGAAGCAGCTGGCGACGAAGGCCGCGCGCAAGTCGGCGCCGGCGACGGGCGGCGTGAAGAAGCCGCACCGGTTCCGCCCGGGCACCGTCGCGCTGCGGGAGATCCGCAAGTACCAGAAGAGCACGGAGCTACTCATCCGGAAGCTGCCGTTCCAACGCCTGGTGCGCGAGATCGCGCAGGACTTCAAGACGGACCTCCGGTTCCAGAGCTCCGCTGTCTCCGCGCTGCAGGAGGCCGCGGAGGCCTACCTCGTCGGGCTCTTCGAGGACACCAACCTCTGCGCCATCCATGCCAAACGCGTCACCATCATGCCCAAGGACATCCAGCTCGCCCGCCGCATCAGGGGCGAGAGGGCCTGAGCGTAAGCGCACCGTCTTGCGCTTGCTTCGTTTTGTTCGTTGGTTGTTAGAAAAGTGCAGTAGTAGATGCGTGAACCTCTTTGCTTCAAGTGTTGAAGTCTTGTGATGGTCTCTGATTGTCCTTGAATGGAATGTGATTCATGTTTTGCTAATGACTCTTGTTCCAAGATTAGCTGCCCTTTGCATCTCTATCATCTCAGAACGCTGGTAGTACTTCCGTTCAGGGCGTGAGCGGTGCGTGGTTTCGAAATTTTACAGTTAGCAATGTCGGTCCATGTGCCACGAACTGACCAAAATTGTTTTCTCAGGGCACGCACAATCAGACTAAAATTTTAAATAAGATAAATGGATATAATTGACGGTCAAAATTATGATGATAAGTAAAAAAAGACACGAGGGAGTAAAATATAGAGTAAATGTGTTTTCTGAAGGGATTGTAGGATCGTAGAGAGGGCGAGGCGGGGGTTGGACGAGCTGCTGGACCGGGTGATCCAGGACCATGAGGACGAGGCGGAGGAGCGTGATCACTCCTTGATAGCGGCGGGTGATGGTGATGGCTTGGTAGATGTTCTGCTGTCCCGCCGACAGCAGTACGGGCTCACCCGAGAGCAGATGAAAGCTATATCTTGCTTGTGAGTCTTCCAAGTTCAACCTCTATAGGGAATCTTAACTACTAGTACTACCATTAGTGATCAGCTAGGAGGTCGTCACCGAACCCGATCTCGCCGACATGCCATACCTGAGAGCCGCCGTCAAGGAGACGCCCCGGCTGCACCCGTGGCGCCGCTCCTCGCGCCGCACCTGTCCACGTCGAGCTGCCGCGGCGTGGTGGACGGGTGCGCGTGCTGATAAACGCCTGGGCCATCGGCAGGGACGCGCGGTTCTGGGACGACGGGGACGAGGACCCCGAGGAGTTCGCCTCCGCGAGCTTCCTCCTCAACAACGACGAAGGAGGCGGAAGCGCGCCGGGCGATAACTTCAGGGGGAGCGACTTCCTGTTCCTGCCCTTCGGACGCCGGACGCAGGATGTGCCCGGGATGAACTTCGCCGTGGCCAACGTCGAGGTGATGCTCGCGAACCTCGTGCGCCGCTTCGACTAGCCGAGCTGCCGCCCGGTGAGGAGGAGGGCTTCGATATGGCGGAGGTGTTCAGGATCGTGGTGCACCGGAAACAGAAGCTCCTCTTAGTTCCCAACAAACTGCGTGTGTAGTAGCTAGTGCGCAGATCCTAACACACGCCGGACTGTATCAAATAAAACACACACACACACACACCGGAAGTACGTATGTAATAACCACCGGTGGTAAATAAATGATAATCTTTGTTTTCACCCCTTCCCTTGACCGAGCATCCAAGAACAGAGTATTGCACGCCGCCGCAACTAGAACTAGCAGATCATGACGACGGGACGCAGTGCCTGAACAGTAGTTTCCTCGTCATTTCCCCCGAGAGTCCTTCGATTTCCATACTCTCCCCAGGAAGGATGCAGGTCTCAACATTTTTTTGCAAGTGCAGTACAAGACTCTACTAGATCTCTTACACGCTCGAAACAGATGCATCCGTACATCATACAAGCTGATCTCAGTTAATGCATATATTTATGTAACAACTACAAAACATCACACACCACAAACGTCTTCATATATTATATTATAGAGTTTGATGTTCATACAGAAAATCACAGGCACCTACCAAGTAGGCACGAAACCAGCACACAGCTAGCCCCTACTTGCTTGGCCCATCAGATACATACACAATCACACTCTGCGGCAGCCAAACATGAACTATGCAGCCGTAGAAACACACCACACATGCACAGCTGCTGCTTGTTTATTTAGCAACTCCGCCTCATCAGATGGAGTAGCAGCAAGCAAGCAGATCAAACAGGTCAAGCCACACATATATTAAGAACACACAACAGGCAAAAGGCGAACACACTCAGCACCCAGGTGGGTGCTGCTTCTCTTCCTCGGTTTCAACTGCAAGACGCACACACACACACGCACATCGGCTTGCCCTGAGAGCAACACGCCCACAGGCGCACAAGCCGGACTGTATTTTTATTCTCATATGTCCTTATAATGAAGCACACAACATAGGAATAGCTGGCAAACCGCGCCGCCCATTTGGTACAGCACGACAAACTCATCGGCAGGTACAGGTCTATAGCAGCATTATTAGTACCGTCGTCAGAGCAAATGCAAATTAAGGAGTCGTCGGCAAAGACAGCCTCACAGGCACACACGACACGAAGGAAAACAATGCAGTGTGCTGATGTAGAAGCATCCATCGCAACTACAGCAGCAACAATAACAATAGATGGTCGATTCATCACGGAGATCACCTAGGAATTGTGAGAGAGGGCAGAGTTGTCAAATGTAATGGTGATGAGCCAGTAACAATTAATCAATACAAGTAATAAGACAGTGTCAGTATACTAGTAGTAACAAATGCAATGCTAGAGCTTGGTGCGTACCTGAGGACAGTGCCTTTGAGGTGGCGCTTCTTGAAGTGGCGGGAGTGCACCGGGGGCTCGAAGAAGTCAGGGTGGTGGCCGATATCCACCAAACTGCTCCCGAGACGGTGCTTCTTGACTTTCCCGTCCCACTCCAGCGCATCCCACACATCCTTCTCGATCTCCACGATCGGCCTTCTCTGGCCTGGCTCACGGGCCGCTACAGCCGGCAGCCGACGCAGGCCGAAGCATCCCCTGATCTTGATGGTCTTGAGCGCCGGAGCGAGCATCTTGTTCTCGCTTATCTGCTGCAGCTTCGGCAAGTCATGCAAGTTTATGGTGGTCAGCTTTGGGAGCCATACATCAAGGCATTTCGGATCCATTCCTTCACATGCCACGAATACATGCTTGAGGTCACCGCAATGGATGATGTGGATGGTCTCCAAGTTGGGTAAGGAACCTCTATAAGGCACCGGCAACACGAATTGGAGTCGTGGGCAGGAGCACAGGTGAATACGTTGTAGATTTCTTAACGCATCATAATAACCTAGTTTGGTACTAAATATATTGCGAGCCATAAGGAGATTTGATACCCAGATGGTCTCTAGTTCAAACAAGCTAGGCATATCACCGAAGAAGCGGTCCAAGTATGAACACCTCTCAATGCGGCACCACTTGAGACCATAGTAATATCCTCTAGGCATCCTAATTTTGATCATGACATCATGTACATGTAGGGACTGGGCAAGTTCCAACATTTGAGCCAAGCTAGAGTAGTCAGCTAGTTCCGCCTCCAAGTTGAGGCTCACATCACTAAACTCAATATGGCGATCCATCTGTTGAGTTGGAGGCTCAGGGAAGACAAGCATTGGGACATCACTGATCTTTATTAGAACACCATCGTAATGGTATGCTACATGACCATGATGGCATCGAATATTGGGTTCAATCATCTCCTTTTGGGCTGCTTCAGGTCCAATAATAGCCCTATCATATTTTGTCGAGGAAGTTATGTGGATATTATATGTAGCACCATTGGAAATCTTCTCTAGGGACCTAACTAGCCTTGCGTCCGCAAGAATAGCATGCACGTGCCGTTTGGATCTCACATCATAGTGTGTGAGGAATTGCCTAGCAAACCTACTTTGGCCCCTCACAGCTCGTGTGTCTAGGCATAGTACTTCCAGTCCCTCGGAAACATTTGAGCCCCATTTTATTGCGCGAAGAAGCTCACAACCCAATAAAAATAGTCCCTTAAGCCTTGGGACATCTACCACCATAGTTTCAAAGTTAAGTTTCTCGATTGCAGTTCCTGAGAGATCTAGCTCCTCAAGATTTGGCAACCCACGTAGAAATAAACTCTCCAACCTGGTGCAGCCCTCCAAAGATACTTTCTTGGTTTTGACTGTTTCTTTGTTATTTGCATCAGGTGTACATTGTGGACGTGAACTTTTTAGAGGTAACTCAACAGTTGATGTACAACTAGACGTTGCTGCTCCAAATCCATCAAAGCTAAATACCCTTAATGAGGAAGGTAGCCCATCAGATGCAACAACATTCTCTAGTCCATCACAACCATCAAGAATAAGCATTTGAAGGCTGCTTGCCTTTGATAAGCTTGAGGGTAAATTCTTCAAGTCTCTATTGTCCGACAAATCAAGTATTTCCAACTTTGTCTTATCCATGAATGAATTGCTGCAATCTATTGATATTTGTGCTTCTTGTATAGGTTTGATTATTCGTAGCCTCTGAAGGTTAGGCAGTCTTCCCTGTAATTTACTTATGTGTTGCCAACAACAAAATCCCTCTATATTTAGCTCTTGGAGGTTGGCCATATGATCCATCTTTTCTTCGGTTATGATCTCGCTCCAATGTGTATAACGAATGTCAAGCACCAACAACTTCTGCAAAAATACCCACTCGGTAGACACTTCCTTTACATTGCCTATACGGTTATCAGTGCAGTGGTCCAATCCAAGGAATCTTAGTTTGTGACACTTGAGGAAAGGAGGTGACACAAAGCTGAATGAACAATTGGAGAGGATCAAAACTTGAAGGTTATTGCAATCATCAAACAATCCATTGGGTAATGTTTGCTGGCCCATAGATTTTTCTGATGCCACAAAGAAAGACGTTGTTGTAGCAAGTAGAGTTTGGGTGTCATCCCAAACTTTTAGCTTCTTCGAGGTGACTGAAATTGCAATCCAATTGTAAGGCCTCCTTGTATAAGCATTATCATTTTTTACTACCAAAAATGGAGAGTCTGGACTTCGCATCAACTTTTCAAACACTTTCTCTAGCAAAGAAACATCACTGCCGTCCCAATTTATTTCTGCATGCAATGCATCAGTAATCTCCTTTGTTATGCCACCATTATTGTTTCCATCAGACAACCAGCAATTGGGAGCTTGAACTGCCCAATAAAATCTGTTGATTCCATGAAAACAATAATGCATGAATAAGTAGTATAGACAAAAATCTCTAACCATGTTTAGATCAATGTCCTGCATGCATGGGTTGCGAGCAACCATGATGGCAGCCTCCTCACGGAGTAGTGCAGTATACTCTGAAGCACTTAACTCATAAATGAATGGGATGAAAAGTTGGGTATATCTTAGCTTGTTTGCTATGCCATGTTTATCATGCTCTTGTATGGTCAGAAGCCTTTTTTTGAAGGTCCATAGTATTGTGTGGTCGAGATACCGCGGAGTAATGCCAAATGTGCTTACATCTACCTCATCATCACTTCCATTAAGGAAAACCATCATAAATTTTTTGTCGAATAGGATTCGGGCAATCACTAGTGAAACACTTGGTATGACATCCCTATCACTAGGCTCCACACCACTGAAATTATCCTCTTCGTCTTGCTTGTCAAACATGGATATTGTTTCACGGTCAAGTTGTAGCTCCTCCGCGATTTTCCTCTGCATCGCCCTTCTGCTTATCCATTCAGAGCAATCTATATAAATTACCTCGTCGTAGCACAATTCTGGTTTTGGATCATTTTTGTTAGTTTTGACGGACAGCAGTTCTTGTACTACGGATCTGAGTACTGGGGCCGCACCAAATCCATCCCAACCATAGAAATAGATAATCTTTCTGTCTCTTGTTTGCTTAATAATATCAATTGTTTGGTTTTTGGCATCGTTAACACTTGTTTCTACAATGAACTGAAGGCAGAAGAAGAGCAGGAAGCAAAGTGAGGCAACAAAATAATTAATTCATTGCGGCTTCATGAGTTAACCACCGCAATAATTAATAAACGATGCTATGAGGATATCGTGTTGTACTTGTATAAATAAAAAGTGAGGGAAGTTACAGAGACAAACTACTTCTAGTTCCTTCTTGGTGCCTGAAAACAACTTGTGCAGTGTTTGGAATGGAAAGCAATAGTGCTAATTTATGGGCACGCGGCCTACACGGTCTTACCGTTTCTGGTACCATGTTGAAATCTCTGGCATGGAAGACCAACGCACAAAAGGGTGTCCGCACCAACTCTTGATCTATCCCATCAAGAATGATAACCCGGTGATATGTTCCAAAGACCTCTCGCTCTCTCCACTAGCGTCCTGCTGTACTGTGCGCCGCCTGTGCCCGTGCTCCTACAAACCATTCAACCGTGTCAGTGTAAGCTTAATTATGCTTCATACTAATTGTTACAGTACTGTATAGCAATGCAAGCAGCAGCGCACGGACCTGTTCTTTGAGGACGACCAGTTGATCCGTCGTCGGTCCTCCAATGCGAGGCTGAGGAAGGGAGCAGCAAACGAACAGCAGCAGATGGAGGAGTAGCTCTGCTTGTGCGCGTAACTAGCTAGCTGTACTGAGGTTTGGCACCAAGCAAGCACGCACGGATCTCTTCTTTTCTCTCCGCGTGGAGCTAGCTGGAGCACGCACCGGTTCTTTGCTTGTTGGGTGGGGTGTCCTGTGTTTCTTAAGTTGGGCCAGGTGCTTGGCTTTTCCTTTTTGACAAAGCAAAGCATGGTATGGAATTCCAGATCTAGCTAGTGCTTTGCTTTTCCCAAAGTACATGGTTCTTCATAGTACTACTCCTTACCTGTATGAACTTGTGCCGGTGGCAAGGGCAAATTGATTAAAGAGACTGACGACGTACGCCGTTCCTTTCACTCCCTATCTGATTTTTAAAGAAACGGGTAGTCTTCTCCTTTCGTTTCTTTTTCAAAAGAATCTTGAGCGAGCATATATATGAATCGCTGCTTGGCAAGGACGGGATAGCTTAGTTGTTTTTATAAACAATAGCAGCACTAATAATAAACACTTTTTTCTTGTCACTATAAGTAGGTAAATTTATATAATGTAGTAGTGGATACCATATAGAGACGCATCGCTTCGTACCTGGCAGTTGCAGTTGTCCAAACACAGCAACAAAAACGAATCAACCATTCTATGTGCCACGATTAAATTAATAAGTAATTCCTCCATCTCAAATTAGATGCACTTCAAATTATATGTACGGGAATGAAAAAAAGAATAGAATAGAGGAATGAAAAACTAGAAAGAGAGAGATAGAGAAGTATTGAAAAGAGAAAAAAATGTATCGAGAAACGAGAAAGACGAGTAATTTGAGACAAATGGTGAAGGCTAGACAGACAAATAATATAGAACGGAGGGAGTAGTCCTTTTTATATACTGGCTAGTAGTTATGATGTGATGGTATAGATCTGCTCTATTCCACTCATTACCATTGGTCAGTATCATCAGAAATGAAAAGTTAATAACTATATTAATAATAAAATTACTATTTTGTAAAATAATATTATAATAAGATATTTATGTTTATTTAATGTATAGTCAACATTTTATAACCATCTCCTCAAGTTCACATTTAGGTTATTAAGACTCCTCGTTTGCGCCGTATACCAAACTACCCCCAAACTACTAGCCAAAGTAGGTGCATATATGGATCTTAAAAGAGCTCTAGATATATATGGATCTAAAAATGAAAATACTACAATAATAATGTAGGCGATAAGTTCGTGGAGCCATTTTCTTAAAATGATATGCCATTTATGTGTCCATCAACCCTTCTGTCCTCTATTTGTACTGCACTATTTAAGATGCTCTGCTGTAATTCATCGCACAGTATCAGCGTTGGCTAGAAAACAAAATTCCGTCCTGTACTTCGTCTGTGTTAGCCTAAGTTCTACAGTAGATTTTTTTCGTATCAATCACGATTCACTTCGACACTGAGTAGCAGGATGGTCTTCGAGAAGGTCTTATTATTACGTACGGGGCACGCGTTGGGCAGTCATCCAATCCCTAATTAGCACGTGTGCAGACTGCAGACCAGAATATATATATAGAGGACTATGAAAATCAGTCGTCAGTAAATCCTTTGAGACATCACTCACGTAGGCGCGCTTTCTTGGTGGTGGAACATCTGGAAAAGGAACGAAACATGCGTATTATTCCGAGGAAGAATCCGAGAAGGGACCTCTGCGTACAGGTCGCCATGCCTGCTAAAGAAAAGATTGATTTATTTTCATTGACACGGCGTGGAGGAAGCCAGGGCAAGCAGGGCAAAGGCCAGCACTTTTCATATAGTGTCAATAGATTTTTTTTTAGATAATGAAACTAAAAGTCAATAGATACGGACGAAAATCTGCTGCTCTAGTTTCAACCACTGTAAGCTCAGCTTCCTTTCGATGCACGATGCCCTTTATTAACGTGTTGAAATGTTGGCACAAGCAACTCATCAGGCTGCTAGCAGGATGCATAGAGGAAAGAAAGGGGCCGGTGGTGAAGAAGTGGTTCTCCCTATCGCTGCACCTTTCCAACAGTCAAACTCTGGTCTGGTGCTTTCCAACAAGTGATAATAAGTCGCTGGTCATTCATATCAGACCAATCACCACCACCAATCGTTCCTTCCTAGTATCCAACAGTGAAGACTGCTGGAAATCCAAACACATCGATCGTGTCTTGACCTGCTTCTTGCCATTAATTCGGGTCGTCGTTTTGCATCTCCAAGATGACATCGATCGGTCGCTGAATCTAAGCTACAGAGCCCAGGCACCACACCACTCATTAGTCATTTCTAAAGCTCGTCCAAGCCGCCACCGTTCATCGTCATTCGTCAATAAAGCTATATAGAGACAGAACTCACATTTCAACGATGTCCATGGTATAATAGCCAGCGAGACTGACTCTCTTCTCCCGCAGATCGCCATTGTTCTACCTCTATCGTCTCTCTGGTCGATCATCATGAGCCTCCTCCTGCTAGCACTTTACTACTACGGGCTCCTCGTTTGTGCCCAGCACATCACACTCCCATGCTCAGGCGCCACAGTAGACACAATCCCACGAGGCCGTGCACTTGCCGGCGACGAGAGGCTCGTCTCCGGCAACGGCAAGTTTGCACTCGGCTTCTTCCAAACGGGCAACAACAACAAGTCCTCCTCCTCCTCCAAGTCCAACAACAACATCACCCGCAACTCGTACCTCGGCATATGGTTCCACAGGATTACCAAGCTGACCCCCGTGTGGACGGCTAACGGGAACAACCCCATCCCGAGCCTCGCTTCACCGGAGCTCATGATTTCTGGCGACGGCAACCTGGTCCTCCTGGCTCAGGGCAAGATCGTATGGTCTACTCGGGCCAACATCACGACGGGCGCCAGCGATACCGTTGCCGTGCTGCTGGGCAACGGGAACCTCGTTCTCCGGAGCTCCTCAAACTCTTCAGACGTGTTCTGGCAGAGCTTCGACTACCCGACGGACACGCTCCTGTCGGGCGCCAAGATCGGCCTGAACAAGATCACCGG
This sequence comes from Oropetium thomaeum, assembly GCA_001182835.1. Taxonomy (NCBI): domain Eukaryota; kingdom Viridiplantae; phylum Streptophyta; class Magnoliopsida; order Poales; family Poaceae; genus Oropetium; species Oropetium thomaeum. The sequence continues at coordinate 743,947 of LFJQ01000006.1, read as the reverse complement.
TCTGAACCGCCGCATCGTCTCGAGGAAGAGCACGGTGGATCAGAGTTCCGGTGCATATTCGGCGGAGCTGGCCCATCGCGCGATCCATATCCTATGGAAATCATCTGTCGTGTACTGGTCCAGCGGGGAGTGGACCGACAGGTTCTTCAGCTCCATACCGGAGATGGCAGCGAGGAACTCAGGCCCCTACATCTCCAACTACACCTTCGTCGACAACGAGCAAGAGGTTTACTTCTCGTACACCTTACTGGATGAGACGATGATCTTTCACAATTTCGTAGGTCCCTCTGGCCAGATGCAGACGAATATATGGTCCGATGTTGCGCAGGATTGGATCATAGCTGCCACCCAACCGAAGGATCCCTGTGATGTGTATGCTACTTGTGGACCTTTTACGGTCTGTGCTAACCATGGAGACGCAACCTGTAACTGCATGAAGGGGTTCTCAGTAAGATCGCCTGAGGACTGGGAACATCAGGACAGAACCGGTGGATGCATCAGACACGCTCCGTTAAACTGTGACGGCGGTGGCGGCGACGGTAAAAATAATAAAACAGGTATGACGACTGACAAATTCTACTCGGTGCCTAGCATCAGGTTGCCTCAGAATGCCAGACGTATTCAAAATGCATCAAGTGCCAACGGCTGCGCACAGGCTTGTCTGAGCAACTGCAGTTGCACAGCATACTCTTACGGCGTTGGTGGTTGCTCTGTCTGGCATGGAGAGCTGCTTAATGTAGCTGCTGATGATAATGGAGGCACGCTTTACCTTCGCCTTGCTGCCGAAGAGCTGGCGCGGAGTTCCAAGAGCAAGAAGAGGGGAGTGATCATTGGTGTTGCCGTTGGTGCAACGACTGTTACGGTCGTAGGTTTCATAGCTCTTCTAATAACAGCAATCTGGAAGAGGAGAATAGGGGAATGGACTAGGAGTCGCACAGTGGACAATGATAATCAAAGAGACATTGGGATCATTTCGTTCAGATATATTGATTTGGAACGTGCAACTAAAAATTTCTCTGAAAAAATAGGTGAAGGCGGTTTCGGTTCTGTATTTAAAGGATGCCTATGGGACGCCAGAGCCATAGCCGTGAAAATGCTTGTTGGTGCTAGCCAAGGAGAGAAGCAATTCAGAGCTGAAGTGAATTCAATTGGAATCGTACGACATATAAACTTAGTGGAACTGATTGGGTATTGTTGTGATGGTGGTAGGAGGTTACTAGCGTATGAATACATGTCAAACGGTTCGCTGGACACTCTTCTATTCCAAAATCAATGTAGAGTTCTGGACTGGACCATCAGATACCAAATAGCTCTAGGAGTTGCTAGAGGGCTGGCTTATTTGCATCACGGCTGTCGAGATTGCATCATACACTGTGATATCAAACCACAGAACATACTTCTCGACACATCTTTTGTCCCAAAAATTGCAGATTTTGGGATGGCAAAATTTCTAGGGAGGGATTTCAGCCGTGTTGTGACTACAACGCGAGGAACAATTGGATACCTTGCACCTGAATGGATCAGTGGAACAGCTATTACATCAAAGGTTGATGTGTATAGCTACGGTATGGTCTTGCTAGAGATCATATCTGGCAGGAGAAACAATGATAACGAATGTTCCCATGATGGTGATCATACATATTATTTTCCAGTACAAGTTGCACACAAACTTCTCGATGGAGACGTTGAGAGCATTTTGGATGGAAACTTGAATGGTGACGTGAACTTAGAGGAGGTCGAAAGGGTTTGCAAAATTGCATGTTGGTGCATCCAAGACAATGAGTTTGATCGACCTAATATGAGTGAGGTGGTACACTTTCTAGAGGGTGTCCTTGAGCCGGAAATGCCTCCGGTGCCAAGGTTACTCGATGCTATCACAAGAGGCTCATATTTGGCATGACTGAACTTGCAAGTTTGTATACATCAGTCTTTATATACATTAGCAGAATTTAAGGTTATGAGTGTAGTTATTGGTCTTTTGATGAAGAAATAATGTCAGTATCCGATAATTAGAACATAAAGAGTTAAAGACGTTTCATATTTAGTATATAACGACTTGAGAGCGCACATGATCGGGTGATGAACTATGACCAATCCAGAGCTCAATGTGATGTTTATATGTATTATATACATGTAGACCTTTCGACTGTCTGTAATAAGCAAATAACATATGAGGAGTTTTGTAGACATTATGTTGCATGAAGGTTTTTCATATGATCACCAAATGTTGTTTCTTATTACAGACCCTAAAAACATTAGACTCTGTCACTAGATTATAGATAGGACCAGTGGATGCATGAGAAATGCTACTACGATCCATTAGACTATGTCAACAACATGTAAGCACAGAAAATAAAGCCGACAAGTTCTGTTTCTATACCATGTGTTAGGCTTAATGTCTGCAGCATACAAGCTGCTACCTGTGCAGACAAATGTTGAACAGTTTGCGAAGTAATTGCTCTGGTATGGCATATTCGTGTATTGCAATTATGGTGGCTGCTTCTTCTGATATGATGGATCATTCAGTGTAAAACAGAAACGTGTAATGACATAACAGGTGCTAATAGAGGATTTGTGCCTTTGCCTGGCTGCGAAAGAGGAGCAAAGATGACCAAAAAAAAAAAGATTATTGGCATTGTTCTTTGGCAGTGATATTAATGACTTGGTGGCACAAGAGGAATGGCTGAACTGTGTTCAAGGTGGTAATTAAATTATTTACATTCAGATTTACTGGTTTCCAGGAGCTCAGAAAGGCCGGGAGGTGTCAGTATTCATGGGATTTTAACATGGCTCAACAACTATAACAGTGACAACTCAGCAACGCAGTTAGCTTATACTATCCAAAATAAAACATGCATTTGGTTAAGGTAACTGGCTTCTGTTGCAGCAGCAATAGTAAATTGCTTGTCTATGAATATATGCCAGATTGTTCCCTTGACATCCATCTGTTAGACGCTAACTTTGCCATCTTAAATGGGAATACTAGCTAGCAAATAGCTCTATGGATCGCTATAGCAGCCTATTTGCATGAGTGCTATGGAGACTATACAATGTCATACCTCAAAACAAAGTTCTAGATGAATCATTGTTCCCCCAAATAGCAGACTTGGAATGACAAAAGTTTTTAGGAAGGAATTTCAGTCGGAGATTGCCCTAAAGAGAGAAACCATAGGATATAAAATGATTGCATATATTATTTTAGTATGAGAGTACATTATATACATAGAATGACAGAAAAGACAGAACAGCAGTTAAGTATCTGAACTCAGCATCTGTTGTGTGTGTGCACCTGCAGGATCATTCGCCAAAATATTGTTTACGGAATACCAAGAAAAGATAGCATAGAAGAGAAAAAAAAACTACATGCTTCAAAAAAGATTCATTTAAGTTCATTCTGACGCGTACCTTGAATTCGTAATGAGCAATGATAACCAAACACCAGGTTAATTCAAATGTAGAGCCTACTCATACAGTTATAAATTAATCCAATAAAGAAACGCCTGTCCAGGATGAAACCCTCCTTTACTATGAATTTATCCACTCACCAAAGTGAGTCGAAACTACTCAAGCAGCCTGAAGAGCTCCTGGAAACAAAAGGCCGCGGCTTCACTCTGACCTACAATTGGCTAAACAGTTAAAAGTCGTATACCGGTTAACAACTAACGAAATAAAACAGATGTCTATCAATTAAGATTTCTAGAGATAAGAGAGAGGTTAAAGCATATTGTAAGAGGTGAAGTGGATCTTACTAATGATGAATAAGCTAATTTGAGCGGCTGCGTGAGGGCATCAAGAGTGGATGGATAACATGTAGACATCAAAAGTTTCAATCTACCTGGACATGCCTTCATAGACTGTTGTTTTTGCTCTGACAAAAGACCATGCTGTCCTACAGCCATAGATTCATTTCTACAAACCCTGCCAGTAAAGATTAGAAGTTGGTAAATTTGGCTTATCCTGAGTCCAAAGTTAATTGGATTGAGAAAGTTGGGGTAAATTTAACTTCTTTACACAATGGAGAGTGAAAGAAAGTAAAAAAAAAAAATGGGCTTACCCCACTGTCATTAACCTGATTGTACTGGCTATTACTCGGCTGCGAAGTGTGATAAGTGACAAAACCATCCTGCAAAGGCAACAACTTCAAAACTAAGAATTCTAGTATACAATAGGCTTATTAGTATTAACACACCAGGTCAGTTAATACCGGAGTGAAAGTCAAATCCAGCCCACAGTGCATTTCTTCGTAGTTGATTGGTTCCGCTGAATTTGAAAGGTCAATCCCCTGGATGGGACAAAAATAACTAAATACCTGATACAACATGATGGAAAACAGATACTTCCTCCATCCCATTCTATGTGTCGTTCTAGCGTTTGAAAAAAGTCCCACCATAAGTGTCGTTTTAGCCCGCGGCTACCGCATGCAGCTATAGCACCTGTCCTTTCTTCGCAGAGGCGCAATTAGTTGGTTTCGTTTCCACCTCTCAATTGAAATAAATAAGAAAAGAAAACTCCTGAAAGTAGTACTCCTATGTTGGAGCAGGAGAGAGAAACGATGAGACGACCTGATGAGCAGTGAATGAGAGTAGGGACAGCAGTGTAAACAGGTATGTGCGTTGATTTCTGTGTGTTTGACTAAAACGACACATAGAAAGGGACGGAGGCAGTAAAAACTTAATAATTCATACCCTACAAGTTCTGTACGCTGGAACCTGGCTACCACCTGAAACCATGTTAGGAGGTTCCTCCATATTGCAAAATTTATGACTGTCGTATATTGACTGGACTAACCAGCAGACAAGTTGAGCAATATCATTAATAGAAGAAACCATAGAAACGAGACAGCACTGTTAAGCCCAAAATGTGATATCAGTATCATCAGCTACCAGCACTGTGAAAGGGAGAACTTTTACTTCACAAAGGCAATTCCATAGCAACTTCAAATGTTCAGAAAATATAAATTCTAACAGAAATTAAATTTTGATTCTGGAAAGGACAAAGAAACATGGCATTGAACAGAACTATAGACTGACCATATCAAATGTCTCAGCCAATAACTGCTCAACATAGGAAGGAACATCCATGTGGCATCAGTCAGTAGATTAGACATGTATGCAAACTATGATTAAATGAAAAGCTGCCCAAAGCAACCTAGAATGCAAAATTTTTTAAACCACTTTACCTGAGATAGGGCATTTCCAGATTGAGCAGAAGCATCGGACAACAAAAGCACCGAAGGTTGTTTGGCTTGCAGCTTCTGCCTTTTACGTAGACCTTTCTCGATGCAGTTTCTTGGTTGGATTTTATTTTTTTGACCTTTCTTTGACTCTTTTGCTGTTGTTTTGCTTGATTTGTCTATCAAGTTTCCTTGTCCTGCGCCACTTGCGATAGAAGATAAAGATAACATAAGATCCTGGACATCAGGTTGGATCATAGATGCATCAATGCTGGTCTGCATTTGTAGGACGCCATCAACTTTCTTGCCAAGTTCCAACCAAATTTTATCTAATATTCCAAAAGTTTCCTCACATTCTGATGCTCGAGCAATCAGCCTAGAATACTTCTGGCACATGTGTTGGTAGCGACTAGAAAAATCCGTTGACTTATCTGCTTGAATTGTTTGATTTGGGACCACTGATGATGTCAAACACCTGGCATATTTGGTCCAGCGCTTCATGATGTACCTATCTGGTAGATATTTTATATCCATAGCATCAAGAACTTTAAGTGCATGGCTACACAAGAAACCCTTTGTCTCAAACTTTCTACATGAGCAAGAAACAGTCTGTTCTGTTGGGTTTCCATAAACTGTATGTTGCTTCTCTTTCTCAACGATTGAAATGGTATATACACGACATGGACCACTTTCATCACGGTTCACAATATAAGCTGATTGGAACTCTTCATATTCTTCCTGGAAGAGCTGAAAGATCGTACAGGTATAGGCCTCAGAAGCTTGTGTTAGAATAGGAGCTTTAATCTTAAAATAAGGTAACTTAAGCCTTGAGCTACACTCAATTTCCATTTCTTTGTACCTCCTATCACTGATCACCTTACGGAGATGCCTCAAAAACAAAACAACATCCACCTGATATTTTAAATCATCCCACAAATCAGAATGCAGGCGCTCATTTAATTGAGTACCCTTCATCCCTGCAGAAAATATCCCTTTTACATAAGGTCTGGCCCACTTCTGTTTTTCTTCAAATACATTTTGCAACCACAGATGATCACAAAGGTTGTGCTTATTAATCATAGCATTCCAAGAAGTGAGAAATTCTGTCTCCTCCTCATACTCATTTATGCAAGCCTTGAATTCCTTGATGAAACTGCAGTCATCATCACCTCTGTTAAGCTGATTTAAAACCTTTTTTGCACCATGCTTAAGATTCCATGCACATATAGCATGACTTGTATTAGGCATCACTAGGGATACAGCCTTTGATATAACTGGGTCGTGATGTGAAAAGAAAGTCTTTGGTGCTTCTCCAGACATTGCAAGTAGAAATGTCTCAAACAGCCACTTGAAGGACTCACCCGTTCCATCATACATGAGAGCCAGTGCAAAAACAATAGGCTCCCCAAAATTGTTAACGCCAACAAAAGAAGCAAAATGACGGATGCTCATATTGTTTCTAGACACCACGTCAAACGCAACGACGTCACCAAACTGACTGTAGTCAACAATCATCCTCCCATCAGCCCAGAATATATTTGCCACTTTATCCTCCACATCCAACTGCACAGCATGGAAGAATGAGGGCTCGGCCAGAGATTGCTCTTGGAAGTAATTCAATAAGGTGACACCTTCCCCATACTTCATCTGCCACTGCCTCCTCGTCCGCAGATGCTGACGCGGCCCTTTCCCTGTGCTCACAGCATCGGCTTCTGTAGAATTCTGCACTGCCGGTGGCTCACCACCAAGTCCCAAAAAATCGGGAGGCGGAACAGCATCAGCTGTGGCCGTCCCCTGGAACGGGCAGGGCATAGAGGACGCAGGAACGAGCGGGTGATCGTGCCGCGGCTCGAACACATAGACCTCCAACTTGGAGTCCTCCTTCCTGCGCCGGATGATGAGGTGGGCGTTGCAACCCGTCCATGAGCCCAGAATTGGCACCCTTTTTTGGTTGCCCACCTTAGCACCTGCCTTGTAGCCCTTTCGCGAGCGCGAGCAAGAGAACCTGCGGGAGGTGATCTCGCCGGTCTTGCTGCTCCTGTTGCCGTAGTCCTTGCGGACATTGAACCCCACCATCCAGCCGTAGTAGCGATAGAACTCGTACGCCTGCTGCTCGGATTCGAACTCCATCCCCATCCGGGGCGTGTAGTCCTCCGGGCGCGTGGGTGCGGTTCCCTGCGGCGTTGGGCCGGCCGCCGCAGTCCCCAATGGATTTTGTTGTGCTGCGGCGGCGGTGGCAACGGAGGGGTCCGCGCCGGCTGCCGCGGCCCCCAAGGGATTTTGGGGTGCCGCGGCGGCGGTGGCGACGGATGGGTGCCGGAACACCGCACTGGCCGTGGCGACCCCCCGCAGCGCCGCGCCGGCTGCCGCAGCCCCAAAGCGATTTTGGGGTGCAACGGCGGTGGTGGCGACGGATGGGTGCAGGACCACCGCGCCGACGGCGGCGGCTAGGGCGGAAAGGCTCGACCTTGCGGGAGCAGATTTGGTGGCCCCTGAAGAATTTCGACGCGGCGCCACAGTGGTGGTGGAGGCGGGTCTAGAGGCATTTCGGGACGGCGCGGCGGTTGTAACCCTTGGGGCCTTCCGTGACGCTGCCGGAGTGGCGGGAGTGGGCCCTGGGTTATTCCGGGAAGGTTCAGTGGAGGTGGAGGCGGTGGTCGCCGAGGCGTTCTGGGGCGGCGGGGAGATAGTGGGGTTAGGTTTTTGTGGGGAAGGGAGAGAGGCCTGACTACCTAGCTCGGCGGGCTGAGCGACAGTGGAGGGAGGCGGAGGATGGGGAACAGCTGCCGGCGGTGAGCTCATCGCCGGCGACGCCGAGGAAGGACGGCCCTGGTCGGGCACTACGGCTGTCGTGTCCATTGGGGGTTCTGAAGTTCTGACACTCGCGCGGGATGGCGGGCGAAGAAATGCGGCGGCGTCTTCCCGTGTGTTAAACATCTATGATCGGTTGGGATGGAAGTTGGTTCTAGTTTTTTTCGCATTGGGCCTTTCGGTTGTTTCTTCACCTCACGGCGTGAACGATAACAAAAAAAAAAAAAAACAAGAAAAAAGGGAGGTAGTACTATGTCAATTGTCAGGATGAAATAAACTTAATTACTACTTTGCCGTGACAAGGAAATTGATTCTCAGATCTCAAAAAAGAAAGGAAATTGATTCAGCTGACAAATAATAAGAAAATCAAGTACAGATTCAGACTAACAAATAATCACCAAAATTATGGTGTAAAGACATGATTATTCATTCTCGTTTACTCAGCAGCTCTCTGGCCAGGCAACTCACTGTGTCAGAACATAGTTAAAACACAACAAAATTGTCTGTGTATAGAAAAGAATGTACCCCAAGACTGCAAACATATTCATAAATTGAGTATACATCTAATGAAAATAGAAGGAAAAAAGAATACTCAGTCCTGATAAAAATCACACATTGAAACATCAGTCATGTCGAAGAAAAATTTATATATTCATGAGCTGGAGTAATTACAGCACCAGCAACATCTTCCTCAATTTCCATGGGTAAGATCTTAATGACCAAGATGCTCAAGCGGCCTGCTCTGTGTAGTCTCTTTGGAACTGGATTTAGAGCTAGAGTTCACTGTGTCAAACAATACTCGGCACATCTCCAGCCCAGCTACAAACTGCTCGTGGCCACCGTGTTCTAATGCAGTCCACTAATGGCGCATGTTGAGAAGTTTGAACTGGTGGAGCTAGAGAAAGAACACTGTCATCCTTGCTGCTGCTGGTTGATGCACTTGCAACATCAGCTAGGTACTCGTCCTGAGTCCACCTGGGTGGGACAGTGACATTGAGCTTGCATAATCTAGGTCTCTGAATAGGACTTGAGCCAGCTATATTTGCATTACCATTCAGCACAGACTTGGCAATTCCATTGAAGTGATAGATGGTGAATTGCTTCTTGCCCATAAGGCCAGTTGGATCCTTCATACCTCCGGCCCTTTTATCCAACTGTAGCAGTGCCTGCCAGAATTCGCTCCATACTATAATGCCAGCATTACATAGGTTCTCGAGCTTATCAGCAGGAAAATTTATGTCAGTATCCCTGAGAACTTGTTGGAAACCCTCGACACTAATAAAACCTCCACCACCACTCTGATCTTGTGCATCAAATGCCCTCCGGATCTTGGATTCACGTTCTTCCAGCTCATTCTCCTCTTGAACGTTGGGGTTTAGGGCGAAAAGGACAGTGTAATGACTTTCACTTCCCACAACCCATATTGGCCATTTTGGACACTTCAGATACTGACCAACCTTGCACAAATTCAGTGACTCCAGAAGGGTAAGAAAGCCAACTTCAACACTGTTTGGTATGCCCTTCAAGGACATGCCACCACCAAGATCCATCTTGCCATCAAATACATTTGGGACAGCCTCTCCACAGAGTAACAAATTCACAATTTCCTGTAAAGGGACAATAGGCTGTATCTTAGTTCACCAAGTGCACAATATAAAATGCATACATACTAAAGAATGCCATTGTATCACAAAAGTAATACTGCTTCTCTCAATACAAACATGGGCAGCGTTCTTGTCCATGAAAAAAAAACAGAGTAATACTGGCAGATAACTTGTTCGGTTCAGTATAACATTTACAAACAGCACATTCTAAGTGCAGGCACCATATTACTACAGTGTGTCTACAGAAATAGCAACAAAAGCCTTTCAGTCCCAAGCAAGCTGGGCTAGGCTAGAGATTAAACCCATAAGATTCAGAAAGAACCACCAAGAGAAGTCATAAAAAGGTCATGAACATAAAAGGGGAAAGTAAACAAAAAAGGAAGAAAAACTAGGTTATGGTGAAAAAAGAGTGGGGGAGATAGCCAGTCATGGTTCTCGCATGTGGATTGGTAGTTACCACATGTTCCTATCCATGGATAGCTCCTTGATGATACTCCAATCACTCATGTATCTCTTAACAATACCACCCACATCAAGTTTGGTCTTCATCTACCTCTATTAGGTGTCTACTGTATATCTAATGTGCAATATAGATATATCTGTATGACAAAGATACCTGTGAAGCATGCCCAAATGGGGCAGTGACCAGCGGCTGGCTTGGATCATCCCGGTCTGTTTGAATATGTTCCTGTTTTCCAAAGAGATATATAGTAAGAATGACGATAGTGATCACATGTATTGAGATGCTCATCTATCATCTATGAACAGAAGGAAGAAAATTTTGACAGGCATTTAGTAGAGGAATTTTGTTTGAAAAGAAAAAACCATCTTTTAAAAACCTCTCTCTTTCTAACGAAACTAATGATTAACCACCCAGAAGAACTTTTCGATCAACTAAGTAGCCATAATATCAAATCAAGCAATTAATTTTTCTTTTCTTGTGTTACTCCATTACCCGCTTTAACAACAAAAATGCAACCAGAATTTTCTCCGACAACCAAAATTTTACCAAGCTTAGATAAAGGAGGGGTTGTGATAGGTGGCTAGCCAGCAACTATTTTTAGCCATTCTTATGGAGATGGAACCAAATGAAATTAAGCAAAGAATATGCCTAAAGTTTGCACTAGGTCTCTATGAGTTAAGACAGGAAAACAAAAATTAACATAATCCACAGAAGGTTAAGAACCTGAGTGCGTACATAGACATACCAGTCCTCGTGAGAATAGAGCAGAGATTAGAAATAACATGGCTCCTAATCGACTTTCAAACAAAGGAACATTTGCCAAAAGGATGTCAAATGCATCCTTCCTTGAAGTAACTGTGCTTATTCTTAGAACTTTCTGCAGATCCATTGCTGATTCAACAGAAAGACCTTCCAAAACTGCATCAATTTTCTGCCAAAAAAGAAAAGAAAAAGTTTCAGAGCATTAGCCACCATCCAAACATAGCACAAGCTTATATTAACAGATGAGCCCATAGCTACGTACTGCACGATTGACAGATGCAATGGATGCTACGACAGCTCTTTTCCCAGTTCCACATAAAAATAGAATCTCCACCATAGCATGAACCAGTGCTCTAAAAAAATAACAGTAAATTTAGTATGAAGAATAAAGCTCAAGTACAGTAAAGTTTGTTCAATTATGTAGAGTTGCATGATACAAATATCTAGGTGCGTGTGCTGCTACTGCTACTACATAAGACAAGTGCTAGCACACTGATAATTGTATCAGTTGGCAAACCTAAGCTATAAGCCTATTGTGAGATACTCCCTCCGGTATAGAGAAGGATATAGTTTTAACCTTGTTCCCCTAGTATCTCAAAGCAAGTCATTTTCCATTTAGCCTAGCTAATTGGTCAAATATGCCCCTGCATGGCTGCATGCATGCGGATCATGCTATTCATCTCACATGCTACTAACTCCGTGCGCTGACTGCCTGCTTAGCCCCGAGGCGCGCCTGCTTGCCTTCAATGTCGCTCTCTCCTGCTCTCCTCCACTTTAGACAAGACAACCTGCATGCTCGCCTCCGCCGGCGGTAGCCTCCGACATTGCCTGGGCCTACTTGCCTTCGCCCTAGCTTGTCAAGAAGCCATGGAGCCAAAGGAGCCAAGCTCGAATCTGAGTAGCAGCTCTGCGAGTTGCACATCAAGCACCATGACAACCACCACGGTGAGTAGCACGCACACGAGCAGCACGTGGCAACCAAGTCTGAATCCATGCACTCACGAGCAAAAAGATAACTCTGGCAGGAATCGAACCCGCATCGCTTAGCTTTGGTCCCTGTACTTTTACCACTCGAGCTGGGATCAAACTTCAATAGGGAGCACACTGACCCTATTTAATATTGGCAGACATGTAAAATTAGCCCCCTAATTAATCACTCCTTGGTATCTGAAATGATGTCCAAAATGGCTTCCTTCGTTGAACCGGAGAGAGTAAGTTAAGAAACTCGGATGTGTCATTAATTTCAAATGTCTGATCTCTAACAAAGGGTGCATACTTTGGAGTCCAACAAATTAAGATAAGTGGTTAATGCTAAACAATGAACAAATTGGTCACTAGATATCACCAATATATTGGTCTCATAAAAAATGATATCGCCGATATATTTATATAAGGAGAACAAGAAACCACCTTGTCTTCCTATCATCAGTTAGAGAAGAAAAATCATCCCCTGCAACCAAAGAGCTCTGGTAAAAGCGTCGTTGTCCCAGAGTATAAAAAGGGTCACTGATCTCTGGATTATTCAGCTCATCAGAGAAAAACAAAAGGTACTTAAGGACATACGCCTGCAAAGATATTACAATCAAGTCACAGTAGATATTCAAAAGGTGCAGAAAATGGAAAGGCTCCACATACTTATTGCAGTAAGGGATAATAAGGAAAACTGTACCTGCACGGTAGCTAAGACACCACAGGGGCCTCCTTCATGTTGTACAAGTCCCATGGTTGTTTCTGGATCAGAGCTAAACCTGCACGTATTTTTATTAACAATAATTAGAAAAAAAAGAAGCCTATCTGTGGAGTATAGCATTAAATTCTGCATTAAAGACATGATATGGTTGCACTGTTTTGCACAATTATGTTTTCCAGACAATCAGGGGGCTCAAAGTCAATTTAAGAAGACAAAGGTTTACGAAATGAAACATCCCTCATAACTGTTCTCCGTTTTACAAAAACAGGGTTACTTCACATTAGATAGCATGCACGTGTGCTTAACTAAGCATACCAAAGGGAAAACAACAACAAAGGGAAAATCAGTAAAAGCATGGTTGAATTTACATGTACGTCTGCATGCCTGCAGAATAGAAAGAAAGAATTGAGTGCCTAATAATTTAGCAATACACGGTGTAGAGAACAGTATGTAACAACTCTGTTTTTGACCAACATTAATTGAGCTGCATTTTAAGTCACATTCTAGACCAAGACTTGAGTACAGTTAATCATGCCTACATGCTAATGGTACAAGCCCAACACAGATTATCTCAGTCACACACACATATACATTCAGTCATCAGCGCCGCACTGACGAGGGAACAACTACAGCCCATACATGCTATAATTCACAAAACTGACGGCCAAATTCTCAGCCTCCTGATCAAATTGTAACAGTTATCAATGTTCTAGATGCCTTCCAAATTACCACTAGAAATAGAAATGAAGTGAACAGCAAACTAAATTTTTGTGGCAAACTAACTAACCCCAACAACAAGAATGAATACCACCAATCTCACACAAAAGACACATGTTACATGTATATGAAAGAGAAAGTAGCACCCGAGGAATGCTTACCTGATGCCCTGATTGCTCCACTGTGCCAAGACCGCCTTTGAAACACCTCCACCAAACACCATTCCCCAGAGCTTCTCAGCGACGTCCAGAGGCAATTCCTCCCCTTCTTCTGCCCCCTGCTCCTCCACCTCCACCTCCACCTCCTTCACTTCCTCCTTTGCTTCCTCCATAGGTACCACGGTTGTTTTTGGCTCCGCCTTCTCCTCCTCCTTGGCGACAACAGGGACGGAAGCTGTCCCCGCCACCAGCGACTTCGGCTGCGGTGAGGACCGCGCGGCGGAGGGCGAGGCGGTCGCGCGGAGGCGTTTCTCGGCGGCAGCCGCCATGAGCTCCCGCTGCTTCCGCCGCGCCTCCGCCTCCGGTGACTCCGCTGTGGGTGACGGGGGCGGCTTGCTGCGCTTGGGCTCAGGCTGGGCCGGCGGGGAGCCCTGGAGGCTCATGCGGAGCGCCATCTGGAGCTCCTCGTCCTCCTCCCGTTCCCCCATTGGAGCAAGGTCCCGGCGCTGAACCCTAGCCGGATCGATCCGGGCCCGAACCCAAACCCTAGGGCGGGGGGTTTGGCGCTTCCGACCCAGTCAGAAGCACCGAGACAGGAACAGAGGAGCGACGCGACAGGAAGGTGGAATCTTGGTAGTAGTACAGCGCATCGGGATCCGGGAAGTTGCTGCTCCAAGGTGGCGGCGTATTTGTAGGAGGGCGGTCGTCGCTGGCTCGCGGCGGCGAGGTGGCGGGGAGCTGTGGGCCCGGGGCTGCGTCGCGAAGTGCTCCTCTGGGCAGTGGGTACAGGGTTCAAAAAACCGTCCAAAACCGCTTGTTTTCCGTGACTTTCGCATAAGCCGTTCCGATCGATTTTTATGGTTAACGGTTTTCTGAATTTGAATTTGATAAATTTTTAAAAAATTTAAAATAATTTGTAAAAAAATATATAAAAAAGCTAGATGAAAAATAAGGAATTATGATGGAGGAAGAAGTTAAAAAACTTGTTTAGCACGGTTTTCAGTTAAAATAGTAGTTTGTAGTCAAATCGAACGGTTTACCGTACAAACCAAACAGTTACCGCCGAAAATCACGATTTTTGATTCAAATCACGTTTAAAATTTGGTTTTCAAATTTGAAGGTTCGAGAGCGGTTATCGCGGTTTTCAGTCAAACCAAGCGGTTTTCGCTACAAATCGAGCGGTTTTCGCTCTCAAACCACGGTTTCGATTCAAATCTAACTCAAAAATTTGAAATTTGTAATTTGGACGGTTTTTCGAACTAACCACGGTAACCGCTGGTGCAACGCCGGACGGTATACGCGAACGAAACGGTAAATTCAACCTTGGTCGGTACTGCTCTCTGCGCTGCTCACTGACCTACAGTGCTGCGGCGGGGAGTGTGGTCTTCTGGTAGGCAGGTCTATTATTTGTGGGACCGATTATGATGTGTGGTTCACTTTGCAACTTGATGGTAGCATACAAATGGTGTCATTGATGTGTATAGTAAGTTGTGTGGCAATTGACGATAATATCGTCCGCGGGAAATTGCTTGTGGGCTTGTCGCTAGCTCTTGATGACCAGCTTTAGCGAAGCAATGAGTATACTCCAACCCGCAAATATTGGTTTTTTAAATACTATAGTTGCAGTTGATTTGATCAAATTTTTTTGATCATACGTCTTTTTTTTATAAAATTTATATAAATATATCAAATAAAATATTCATATATCAGAAATGTTTAATGATAAATCAAATTATAATAAAACATAAAATTTCTCTCATACGTTTTTAATGAGATGATTGATCAAAACAGTCAAAGTCAACTGTAACTATATTTAAAAAAACAGAGGAAGTATCTTCAAATTCTAAGTCAAATTAGACATCATTTCATATCAAGAAATCATGGTTTCTTTATTTAAGTTTGTATGGTATCTCAAGCGATAGAAACGTAAAGGTTGAACCAATAGGACGCGTGACTTGATTTAATGATCCAGAGAAAGTATTATTGGTACGAGCTAGCTTGTCGTCTCATTCAACTCATCATCGCTTTGTGTACTAGCGCATCCTTCCCAATGGGTTGCTTCGTCTACTTACTTAGTGTTGCCTCTCTTGTTCCTCCTATCGATGAAATAGACATAGAGCAGATGGTTTTACGGTCCAATACAACGTAGAGCTGTTGACAATGATAACAATTCATGGTTATGACATCGGTGCTTAAACCCTCCCTGTATGAGATGCATTACTGAGAAGCTACACAACAAGAGCTTGCGAGGTGATAGTGAGTACTTCTAGCATCCTTTCGTGAGTAACAACATTCCGATGCAACCTCCATTGATGTTGTATAGCTTAAGGTTTGAGCCATATTTGGTTGTGGCTGACATTTTCACGTGCAATCACTTCACAGCCTTTAGGTACATTAGTGTCCGAGAAGACATGACTTCTCAAACTGATACCAGCCACTACAAGAATTCACGAATTTACCTAAAGACAGAAACACTAGAGGAGAACAAAAAACAATAAGGATAATATTTGTCTGCAAAGGATCTCTAGGGATCCCTCCATTGCTACCGCGTCAGCCACCTCCAATGCATACTCTTTGCTGCTCGTCGAACGCCACATCTACTTCCTGTCAAGGGAAACCAAGAGTAGGGTCACCATTTCATTGAAGATTACTAATGATGTTTTAATTATGATTAAATAATAGGCAAAATAGAATCTATTCATTATGATTAATCGTTAAGTCTAGAGCTAATCCTATGAGAGAGGGAAAAAAAAGATGACTTTTGAGAAAAGAACAAGAGAAGAGCTGTGTAGATAAGGGTGACAAAAAAGAGTGAGATGAAGATGAGAAAAAGATTCTGCACTCATGTAAATAAGGAGGGTGTGAGGTGAGAGAAAAGGGTTCTTAAAAATTAATATTTAAAAAATATAATGAATTAAACAAACTAATATTTTCATTATTGGTAGAAGCAGTTTTAATATTAAAAAACTAAAAAGTTGGCACAACACACTTTTTTCAGATCTAAACGATCTCATCTGTTTTTTTAGTCTAGTTTTTAGAACTAGCTTTTCTAACTTAGCTCTAAGAATCGAAGAATAATTCAAAGTCTTTGTTATTTTTGTACCTTGCAAAAGCTGATAAGCCTTAGGGTGATTTTTTTTGTGCATGCATAACTTTGGTGTAGCTTAGTCATAGTGGATTTTTAAAAATTATAAGAGAAACTTATAAATATTATTTGTTATGGTTCTTTTTAAATGTCGTGATTAATAAATTTTAAGTTGCCATCTTTTGCTCTATTTTCGCACTCAACCACCTCTTCAGTTATCGCGCCTGCGAGTTCGCTGAGCCGGCGATGGGTCGGTCCAGTCGGACCCGATCCGCGTAGATTGAAGACTCGCAAGCGTCCGTTCCAGGCCGCAATCTCTCTCTTCACAACAGAACAAACACGCTCCCCTGTCTTCCTTCCCGGCCAGATCCGAGCCTCGACACCTCCGGTCATGGCGAGCGACAGCGACGTCGACGAGGACGAGCTCCTCCAGATGGCGCTGCAGGAACAAGCGGCGCGGGACCTCAGCCACCAGCGCCCGCCCGCCACGAGCAAGCCCGTCGTCAACCTTGTCCGCCCGCCCGCCCCTAACGCCCGCGGCGGCAACGCCCGGGCCGGGGGCGCCTCCGCGAAGGCGCGTCAGCCCAGCCGCGGAGGCGACGAGGACGACGATTCAGAGGTTGAGCTGCTTTCCATCTCCTCTGGCGACGAGGACAACGGCCCCCGCGACCGCGGGCCCCCGCCACCCCGCGGAGGTGGGCGAGCCGGGGCGCGGAGGGCGGCTTCGAGGGACGATGGCGACTTGGACGATGACGAGCCCCGGAGCTGGAAGCGCGTCAACGAAGAAGAGGTACGGGGGTTCAGCGAGATCTCGATCTCGTGGGCTGGTGGTTGCTGCGCTCGGTTAGGTCGTGGAGATCGCGCATTTCGATGATCATGCCAATTGGTTTTGTTTAGCCGGCTGAACTCGTCCTTAATCACTGCATTGAACTGTCGTTTGGTCGTGTCAGGCATGTCTTGGCACTATGGTTTCGACATTGCGAATTCTGCTAGCCGAACCGGACCAATTTGAATGCATGTGTCAGTTATGGCACTGCAAAGGGGAGGTCTTCCTGTTAGGCAGGCTGAGCTTATGGATTGTGATCGAACTTGTTTGTTGGCATGGACTGTGAATGCTGTTCCGGTGCACTAATTTGATTCATCCTGTCTGATATCAATGCGGGATTCAGAAGTTGAGCATGCACTAGCATACATTATAAGTTGTGCTTTACGTCTCTTTGGTTGTGGGACACAGAATGCTCTACCGACAGCCATTGCTTATCAGAAATGGTTCCTAGGCATACTGCATGGTAGGCTTATAAATGGATGAACAGAGGGAATAATCCTGACCAGATTTGCTTCTACCTTGAATTCATTTAGTTAACATAATGACATGCATCAAATATTTCTAAGTCATGGTGAAATGATATATTAGTATGGTTATGACACTGTGGACTATTGCACTATTTCCAAGACATTATCTCTGCTTATTTGCCTTGTCTGATTAATATCTTGTTCTTATTTCCTAATACTGATCATCATTAGCTGCGCTCTCCAGATAGTAGTCATCAAATGCTTGAATGTGATATTTAATTTATTATGTTTCACGGATGCTCATCATATCTAATTTTTGTCTGCCTTCGCTGCACTTAGCTTGCTCGTAGAGTTCGAGAGATGCGTGAAGCAAGGGCAGCGCCTAGTGTGCAAGAGCTTGATCAGAAAGCAGCAGCGGCAGCAGCTCGAAAGGCACTCACAAGTGTCCAAACTTTACCAAAAGGAGTAGAGGTTTTGGATCCCTTGGGTCTCGGGTAACTATTTATATCATCAAACTTTTGAGTAGTACCCACATTGTTTCCCATATAAGAAAACATTTTATAAGGAAAACAAGCTCCTTGTCATACTCTTTTCTTGCCTATTAGAGCACCATTTAGCATAAAATACAACCTTTTCAGCTCAATTTCACTAGATTACTTATGGGTAATCCTCTTCGGAGGCCTCTCATCATCAAAGATCTATGCTGATAACTAATATCTCTAGAATACAGGGAAACGTATATAAACCGGAGCGGATAAGTTCTTGAGTTCTTTCATGGAGGTTGCATTAGCTTCTTTAGGGCCTATTTGGGACAGCTCTACTCCAAGTTTTTCAGCTCTGCTTTAAATTTACTAGCCAAACATCTTAGCTCCACCAACTCCAGATCCAGAAAAAAAAGTGGAGTTGGGGCTAAATCCACCTTTTTTTGGGAGCACATGAGGAGGTGCTCCAAAAATTAAAAATCGTGGAGTTGATAGAGAATTAGCACCATGCCACTTATTACAAAATATCCATTGGATTCTTTTGTCTTTTCTCGTGTTTTCCTCCCGATTCGAACGAATCTCACATAGATACAGAGGAGCTCCCACCGTACAAAACATATTGATTTGTAATGAGAAAAATATAGATTTTTACAGGGGCATAATAGACCTTTTCAATCGAAACCTTAAATATCTAGAGCTGGAGTTAAATTTTAAGCCAAACACTTTGTGGTGGATCTGTAAATCTGGAGCGGAGCTGCTCCATGATGGAGTTGTGGGGCAGAGTTGATTTTTATGGAGTGGAGCTCTCCCAAACAAGCCCTTAAAAGCCAAGTGGCCAAACTGGGCTATAACTGGAGCTAAAAAGGCCTTAGGTAGCAGTTAAGTTACTTTTTATTCTTTCATGCTGGTAAATTTCATTGCAAGTGTTATCTTCGTATGCATTGTTACTATAGCTTTGTGCGCTACCTTCCACCCATGTGATATGGGTGATAGAATAAGAGACAATGCCAAATAATGAAACCAAGTTAAGATTATTATCACTCCTTTTCATGATTGAATAATCAATAATATTGATTACCTTGACAGTGTGATGGATAATAAGTCACTAAGATTGATCACTGATTCTTCAGTGAGTTCTCCAGTTTCCAGGGAGAAGTCCCAAGGTTTGGACCCCAGTTTGCGAGGTATGCCTGACATGTTATGGATCTTTTTTTTTTTTTGTATTTTCGTTATATCTAATAAAATTCAAAATTTGAATTGTTGCAGACAAAGTAATATATTCCTCTCCAAATTTTGATCCCAAGATTTTCCTTTCTTGGGTTCACAAAGATACAAGCGCTGCTGACTTAGAGGCTGGTGCTCTCACCCTGAAAACTGATCTCAAAGGCAGAACACAGCAGAAAAAACAGTTAGTCAAGGAGAACTTTGATTGTTTTGTCTCGTGCAAAACTACAATAGATGGTATTCTTTGTTAGACTACTTCATACTGCAGCTAAATGTTCATGATCTTCTGTTGTTTGCGTCTCTTTGTAATGCACTCAATGTTTGTGCAGACATCGAGTCAAAACTGAGACAGATAGAGGAAGATCCTGAAGGTGCAGGCACTTCACACTTGTATGCAGTCACACAAAAAATTAGCGGTGTGGCAAATCGTGCATTTGAGCCTCTATTTGAGAGGCAGGTATAAAGACTAAGCTTTGTCTAGAACTGCTAGTACTACTCATTGAGCTTTACACTATTGATGTACATTCCTTCTTGAGTGCACTAAAGCACACCTCCTGGCACAGGCCCAAGCTGAAAAGATCAGATCAGTTCAGGGAATGCTTCAGCGATTCCGGACATTGTTTAATCTACCAAGTGCTATCCGCGGGAACATTAAAAAGGGAGAATACGACCTTGCTGTCAGAGAGTACCAAAAAGCAAAATCAATTGTTCTTCCTTCTCATGTACGCCAGCTTCTTAATGTATTTTATATTCACCTTTTATCCAACAGGACTTGTGATTGGACAAGATCTGTGTTTAGTTATATAATCTGTCCGTAATCAACCACAATTCTAGCTGTCACTGACAGCCACAGGAATTCATTTAAGCACCATGAACATTTGATGCCTCTTATGATTCTTAAGGCATAAGTGCCATTGACTATTTCCTATTTGCCCCTCTGGTACTAGTTCACTGCATATAGACAAACCATACAAACAGGAGACATCAAATTGAATATATGCATATGATGGTAAAGTGCATTGAATTTATGCGTATAGATTAGGAAGTCATCTTACATTTCAAGGACCTACAAGAAATTAAAGTTCATATGAATTTGTCAGCCTTTGGTGACGCTGCATTTACATCACTGTCAAATGTTATTTTTTTTGTGATAATTACGTCACTGTTATCGTTTACATATATAATGGTTTCTTATGGCCTTGGTGAAATAACACAAAGAGAGCTTCCATGCTGTATCTTATGGCCTAATCATTTGTTCTTTGGCAACATAAGCCACAATATTGTAGACTTAGTGCATTCATTATGTTTATTCTATGGTATACAACAACCTGCAGGTGGGGATACTAAAACGTGTACTCGAGGAAGTGGAAAAGGTGATGCAAGAATTCAGGGGCATGCTTTATAAGTCAATGGAGGATCCTCATCTTGATCTTGCTGAGGTTAGTGGAATGTACTACAATACTATACCTGGGACGTCTAGAAATTACCTAATTTTGTTGATAGCTCAAGATAGTTATCTTGCGAATTTTGCTTTAAAAACATTTGAGCATTGCGTGGCAGTCTTTAGGACACTTATCAAATAATATTAGGATACAATATCTCTAAAGTAGAAAGTTAATTAGTAATACTTAATTATCTGTATATATTTTTCAATTGAAATCATCTGATGTTTTAATCTCTTTACTTATTGACGTTCTCCTTATCTTTCAGCTTGAGAACATTGTTCGTCTACTGTTGGAGTTGGAACCTGAGACTGATCCAGTGTGGCATTATCTAAGTATTCAGGTTAGCTTTAATATAAAGATGTGTGTGAAAATCTAACTAAAATTCTTGTAGTTAGTTTTCCTATCTGTGACCCTTTTGATAACTCTTCTGTTTGTATCACCTGTATATTTACATCTTATTATTTCCTAACAGAATAGCAGGATTCACGGATTGTTTGAAAAGTGCACACTAGATCATGAAGCTAGAATGAAGATTTTGCAAAATAAAATACGGGAAAAAATGCTATCTGATTCAAAGTGGAGGCAGTTGCAACAAGATTCAAATAAATCGGTGAGCAAAATTCCTTTATATTGTTCACCATATCTTGATTTTCTTCTGTTGGTGTTTGAATGGCACTTATGCCTTTCCTATTTTAACATGCATGTTCTTCCATTTGTTTGTTTTAGTTGGAAGTTGATGCTCCTGTCAGTGATTCCACCCAAGCCGATCAGTTGTCAGCAAACATTATGGCTGAAGAAGCTGATAGTTTGAGGGCTATTTACATTCGTAGGCTAACTGCTGTGCTTATACAGCATGTTCCAGCTTTCTGGAGATTAGCATTGTCTGTCTTCAGTGGAAAATTTGCAAAGGTATGAACAGGCTGAGCTTTATTAGTTGTATTGCTGGAAAAAAAATGTAAATAGTTCATGGTGATTAGATGGGTTTCAACATTTTTTAGCTCTTGTAGCAAGGCATACTGCTGCACTGAGACAACAAAATTTAACCCTTCCGCTTGAAAATGAAGTGTTGAGCTGCTTGCTTTATCGTCACTTGAGAATGAGCCATGCCGTACTGTTTTGTCTTAAAAAATAGAAATATTTACATGATTTTGCTAATCATAAATGTTCTTTTGTAGGCAGCTGCTGGGAATATGGTTTCTGATTCTGACATAAATGCAAAGCCAGGCGCAGCTAAAATTGATGATAAAGGAGAAGCAAAGTACACAAACCATACTCTTGATGAAGTCGCTAGTATGGTTCAGGCTACTATCTCTGCTTTTGACACCAAGGTACTTATAGCGATTGGTCTGAAATTTTGACCTTGAAACATGACACTTAGCTGCTAATATATGATTGTATTCGTGAATAAACATTCTTTGACATCAACAGGTTCAGAATACCTTCCGTGATTTTGAAGAATGCAACATTCTACATCCATACATGGATGATGCTATAAAAGAAATAGCTAAGGCTTGTCAGACTCTTGAAGGAAAGGATTCATCTCCAAGTGCTGGTATCATCACTTAGCTCTTCTCGAAAAACCTGCAAAAATTGTTTTGTATCCTGAACATGTTCAAAATCATGGCAGTAAAAATGTTGCGCGCCCTTCATTTTGAAATGACAAAATTTTACATTCTACGGCTTTGTTCATGGATGCGGGCAACTACTAAGGAGATATCAAAAGAAGAGACGTGGATTACTTTATCCACCCTTGAGAGAAACAAGTCTCCATATGCAATTTCGGGCATGCCTTTGGAGTTCCGTGACTTGACAATTTCAGCAATGGACCGTATTGATACGTAAGACTGTTTCTGTATTTGATATCACAATCCATGGTTATTCAGTTCTTATGATCTGTAATTTTCAAACCTTGAGAAATTGTACTCTGTTGCATTGCTACTTTGTAATTGTTGTCTTTTTATAGTCAATTTTCTTAATTGGTAACTGGTGCGCTAACATGACGGTTCCTTTAGTTAATAGAAACATAGGCATCATGAAGAAATTATTGGAGTTAGATATATATAGAATTAACTTGCTCTGCTAAGTGTGGCCATTATTCTTGTAGTGATAAGCATAAGTTTTTGTCCCCAAAAAACTTGTTAAGTTTGTGCTTTAGATGAAGCGGGCTTAGTTCATATCCAGGACAGGGAATAACAAAAAAGAAAATAGGCATGTACAAATGTGTATTTCTACATTAAAAGAAATGGAACCCTCCATTTTGAAATTTGGAAACTGGAAAGTACATTCCCTGCCTTCATTTTTAGTAGTCTTGAACATGTTCGTGATATATTTTTGTTTATTTCAGTTTGATCCTTAATTTGAGGAGCGAGACTGCGAAGTCTTTTGACATTTCTCAGCCACTTCAGGAAATCAACGAGTCTGTTAGACTTGCATTTTTAAATTCGTTTCTGGATTTTGCTGGTATGGAATTTCTCTAAAATGGAGTTAGGGGAATATTCTAATTTGTGCATATATATGATAAATTATCCTTACTGATTACTTACAATCTTTGCAAACTTGCCAGGCTATCTTGAGAGATTTGGAGTGGAATTAGTTCAGAATAGATCAAACAAAGAAATCAGTTATGTCCAAAATGGTTATATAAATGGTACTAGCAGAGAAACATCTGATATAACTGATGGAGATTTGCACAAGAAGCTGCTTATTGTTTTGAGTAACATTGGGTATTGTAAAGCCGAATTGTCAGATGAACTGTACACCAAATATCGGCATATTTGGTCTCTTGTCAGGTAGATGATAATGTTCATCACTCTCTCAATCTGGGTTCGTGTGTGTGTGTGTGTGTGAAGAATAGAAAATATTCATGTTCTGCAACTCATCTTATATTCTCAAGACACTATTTACCTTAAAAAAAGATATGTTGACTATTTTTCAATGAATTCTTTTTTGTTACATACAGGGATAATGATGAGCGTAGTTCTGACATGCGCGATCTAGTTTCATCTTTCTCTGCACTTGAGGAGAAAGTTGTGGAACAGTATACTTTTGCAAAGGTATGGTGCTATTAGCAAGTTAATACATGATTAACAGTTTTGCCAAATTTAATTAGATTGTGTTAATTATAGCTGCAATAGCTTCCTTCATTTGATATCTTAAAGCCTAAATATGGTTATCTCCTCTATTTACTTGTTAAAGTTCTGTTATTGTGGTGCATGACAGTTTTGTTATCAAAAACTTGATATATATATTTTTTGAAATATAAAAACTTCATATATTGTTACTCATAATACTCTAATTCTATAAAGAACTTACTAAAGTGTCGAAGTAGCTTAAAACAAACATGAAAGAATACAAAGTAGACTAGCGAACGTGTATTTTCATGTAACTTTGCAGTTAATTTACAATTTTGATGCACAAATGCTGTAATATTGTCCATGGCCTAGTTATTGTGACAAATATTGGAGTTATTTGTTTACTATGTTTGGCAACTTGGTGTATTATAGTATTCTTTCATGCTTGGAGAACTAAATCCAGCAGGCTTTTATAGTAGTTTTACATGCAAATATCTCTCAAGTGCTAAAATTTCACAGATCCTTCCTTGATTCTGAGGAAATATTTTCTTGATTGTTAATTTCTTAGCATTTGCAGTTTTGCACATTATGTTATTTACTTTGCTACATATATCCTGATTGTTTGTTATTGTTGTTGTCCCATTAGTCAAACATAATAAGAAGTGCCGTACAGAGTTATCTTTTGGATTCTAGTATTCATTGGGGAGCAGCACCAGTGGTAAAGGTATGTAGTTTAAAGTAGCTACTAGACCAAGTACCATTTATGTTATTGGCATGTGCGTATTTCAGAAACAGAACTTTGAAACAACGAATCATATGTTAGATTAAATCTGTACTTTCCATTATGAGATACAGTTCAGGTTGTTTAGCATCTTGCTATCTATTAGAACATATAATATGAAATATGCTATGTGTAGCATCTTGCTTCTGTGCTATGTACAGGCAGTTATTGACACTTTTGTTGGCATTTATGGATTATGAAATGTGAATGGTATCCTTATATTAGATGTTGTAGAAATGCCTTGTCTCGTGAAATGTCTTCAATATAGTTTGCTTTCTCCTTGCAGGGCATTCGGGATGCAACTCTTGACTTACTGCACATCCTTGTCGCAGTACATGCAGAGGTTTTATTCTTATTATTTAATTATTTTTTATGGCACCACTTGCTTTTCTATGCATATGCTTAAAATTGGGCAAGCAATCAATGCCTTTATAACCGGATAATTTAGGTGCTGTTTTTGGACCCATAAATTCTATGTCAAGATGTTGCATGCCCATTTATGCTGACAGAACAAACTCGTAGTTAGGGATTGTTTGCTTGTCTGGTGCCAGCAGCCTGCCTGGGAGGGCATGGACCAAGCGGGCCCTTAGTGCCTTAGAGCACTATCGACCCTGCCAGTGTTTGGCTTGTGAAATGAATACAAAAACCGTTTACCCCCGAATCTCATGTTTCTTAGTATTTGTTTTGGGAAACTGCCGTGTCTATTTCCAATAACTACAAGACTGATTAGCCCATACACCTGGTAGGTTACAGTAATAATTGCATTATGTTCTGTTTTCAAATAATACTATGAAATATCACATTTTACAATTATAACATTATGTTCTTAGCAACTTCTTGAAAATACATTGTGTTCTTATCTTTATCAAAAGGAATGCTAATGAAATATCCCAGGTTCCTGGGCTGCAAATTTTGAGAAACCACTCCACAATTCCTTGCTGCCACTAATGAATAGCCTGTTGCTACATGCATTGGTATTCGTTTGTACATGTCTTGTTAGTTGTCTGTGTTCTCTCTTAAGAGTGCCTCCTGGTTGTAACATCATGTCTATCTTGTAAAAATAAGACATGATTCTGTGCCTGCTTTCCAGGTCTACGCGGGTGCTAGGCCTTTATTGGAGAAGGCAATGAAAATTTTGGTTGAGGCTTTGGTCGACATCTTTCTGAGTGTTTTTCATGAGAATAAGACCAAAGATATCAAATTGTTGGATGCAAATGGTTTTTGTCAGCTCATGGTTGAGGTAGGCGCTTAATCCCTTTTAGATTCTTCTCTGGCCTTCAACTAAGTCTGTTTAACTTGCCACCTTTTGTGTTATGTGCCTGCAGCTTGAGTATTTTGAGACTGTACTGCACACATACTTCTCACCTGAGGCGCAACAGGCTCTTAAATCCCTACAAGAGAATTTGTTGGAAAAGGCGTGTGAAACTTTGGCAGAAGCCTTGGAAAATCCTGGACACCACCGTCGACCAACTCGTGGCAGTGAAGATGCTGCATCAGATGGACAAGTGTCATCAGTGTCACCTGATGATTTGCTTGTAAGTGCCTCAGATTGTGCTACTTATGGATTTATTATTATGCTGTGATGAATACATCTGACAGGGTTGTATGACATCAAATTTACGGAGCTCTCTTGTACATGCTTTGTCATGTCGAATCGAACTGTCTTTACTGAAACGTTTGTTTTTTCACAAAATTGATTGTTTTCTTTACAGGCGCTTGCTCAGCAGTACAGTAGTGATCTACTGCAAGGGGAGCTGGAGAGAACCCGATTGAATATAGCATGCTTCATGGAGTCAAGCCTTCAGTCAGCATCTGCACAAGGAGGCTCAAAGCCTACTGCTTATAGTGCTTACCAGGCACCTGTACCACATCCTGCACCAGTTCAAGTGTCCTCCCCTAGTTTTAGACGGCAGCAGACTGGTTCAAGTTCTCCTGTAGTTTCAAGGCGGCGCCGGTGATGTAAAGTGCTGATAGCTCTTTTTTTCCTCGCTCATGCTCTTTTTTTTAATTAATTTCTTGTAATTATCATCCTGTTGTCATGTATCATGAATTTTGATCCATTGTTTTGGTGTTGTAAGATAAAAGAGGGGTAGTGGATAGGTACAGGTTCTGCCGCATGGGATCATCTAATTGTAATGTCAGTCAAATGCTGTGTAGGTATGTTTCTGGGAGTTGTCTCTTCCTGTCTCCACCGCTGCTGCTGTAAAAACAATATCTGACTTTGCTTTATTTTTTCTTCGTCAGTTACCATTTTTTTTGGTGGACGGGTGGAGTTGCTGTGATTTGGAAGTTGTAAGAGTATCTTCAAAGACATTCAACAGTTTAGTTTCAAGAATAACTTTTTTCCCTTTCTCCAACGGTCCCCTGATAGTGGCTCAAAATCTCATATATTATGAAACATAATTGTAGACGGAGGAAAATTGTGTGCTAACAGGAGAAGAATCAGGAGTCCCCACTTTCTTTTCGTTTCTAACTAGTACATATGAAGGACTTTGTGGGAGTTCATAAAACTGAGTGTTTTATTATTTGTTGAAGATTCTCTCTTTTTTATTTATATAAAAAACCCTATAAGTTCATTTTGCGGAGAGTTTCTGGTGTCTCTTGTGGATTACTCTAACATAAGTAAAAAGGAAAGATCTAAACTATAGTATCAACCGGAGAGCGCTTTGGTCTGCATTTGTTGTTTGTGCACTGACTTAATGTCCAAATTATATTGTTTTTTAATTGACGCTATAGTTTTTTTTCCTGAAATGAACTGAAAAGTCAAAACCTTGATTTGAGATGCCGATGATCGGTTTGGACATGTAATCTTATAATCCCTCCATTATAGTTGTAACGCATTCATTTTGTTTGTTTAAAAGTGTTTATTAAGCCAGATCGACATGATTGATTTCATTATCCCGTAGCAGTCAGATCGCTCGTCTCTCTTTGTTTATTCGAGGTTCGGTCACACCGTGCATTTTTATTTTCTATACACCTGAATTTGTTTCGTAGTATTATGTGGCTCGCACATGCCGGCGGCTTTCAGATCTCCACTGGCCGGCTACAGTTCGTCCCATCATGCTCACGTGACGTGCTTCCGGATACTGTTTGGTGCCTGCTACGCGCCTACGCCTACGCTGCTGCTGAGGAATGAGGAAATCACACATGAGGAGCCACAACGTTATCCTCGTAGATGTGGCCAGAGTTTTGCAGCCAGACAGAGGCCACCCAACACGTACTACTATTGACGCCTCGCGCGCACGAGCCGGCCAGCCAGGCAGAGGGCTCTCTCGCATCACAGGCGCGCGCGCGGGAGGAAGAGCACAGCAACAGAGCTAGCGGAAGAAGAGCATGGAGCTGAGGCCGCCCTGCGGCCGCGAGCACGCTCTCTAGCCAGCCACCCCCGCGCCGCGCAAAGCCATGGCAGCCCGCGTTCTGCTGCCCACGCCGCCGTGCTACTGCCACCACCGCGCCACGGTGGCGGCGGCGCTCTCGCATTGCACTCGCCCCGCTCCGCAGCAGCAGCAGCGGTTCAGGCAGCTGAGCAGCGTGACGTTGCTGGCGCAAGGGGTGACAGCTGCGGCGGCGGTGCCTCCCGTGCAGAGCAGCTTGTCTCCCGCGGCCGTGGGCGACGACGACGTCAAGACGGCGCTGTACCGAGCACTGGAGGGCGCCGACAGAGGCATATTCGGGATGACGTCCGCCAAGAGGTCAGAGATCCACGGCCTGGTGGAGCTGCTCGAGTCCCGGAACCCCACGCCGGAGCCTACCGACAAGCTGCAGGAGAAGGTACGACGAGCGTATGAACGAACTCCGAAGAAATGCCATTTGACCTTTCAAGCTTTGATTACGGTAGCAGCGATGATGACTGTTGCTCTGACATGATCAAATTATTTGGATGAAGATTTGTGTACTACTTACTGATAGTGGCCCGTTGTTGGGAGGATGCTTGATAGGTGGATGGATGCTGGAAGCTCATCTACAGCACGATCTCGATTCTGGGTAAGAAGAGGACCACATTGGGACTCAGAGATTTCATCAGCCTGGGCGATTTCCTCCAGATAATCGATGTCAAACAGGTTAGTAACCCACGGATCGAACTGCATGTGTTCCTGCTTTATCACTCTGTTCTGATCTTTCTGCATCATCTATCAGCACAAGAGTTTGAATAGTTAAAGTAAATTGCACATATATGAATGCTAGACTTTTATGACATGGTAGCCATCAACTCTGAACAGAATGCTATCTGATTCCCATCGCAACAAAGTAAATTTTGATTTTTGGTTATTATTTGAAATGAATGGAGATTTAGCGTCACTTCTCTACACCCCAAAGGAAAAGGCGGTGAACGTCATAGAGTTCAGCGCAAGAGCGTTGAAGATACTGTCGGGGAAGCTCACTATCGAAGCTTCATATACAGTCACTAGTAAAACAGTAAGGATTCTTTCTGCTGTTCAGTCCTGATTTCGTTTAAAAACTGCTGATCCTGATGACAAATGACTCGACTCTTTATAAAACTTGTTTCAGAGAGTGGATATCAAGCTAGAGAGTTCGAGTATCACCCCAGATCAGGTAACTGTTACGTAGTACTACCAAAACATGAACGATAACTATCGACTTCATATAAATGTAAACTTTATATTTCTCTTTTTGGTTGATTCTCACCCTATGTGCAGTTGATGAATATATTTCAGAAGAACTACGACCTGCTCCTTGCGATATTCAACCCAGAGGGTTGGCTAGAGATAACGTATCCTCATTTTGTTTCAACGCATAATGTTTTACTTAAATCTGGTTCTTCAACCAATCGACATTACCAGCGCAATGTGTTCCTGAAATTTTAAACAACAGATACGTCGATGAATCTCTACGGGTTGGAAGGGACGACAAGGACAATATATTTGTACTAGAGAGGGCAGATGCGTCAGAAGTTTAATAAACTGCAGTGCAATTTTTGCGCACTCTTTCGCAATCTTCGGACGAGGAGTGCAACACTCCAAAACAACAGAGTTTTCATATTCGATGGCACACACGGCTTCATATTCTTATTATTTTTTCCTTACAAGATTAAATTATATATTTTGGCAAGCATAGACCAGCAGCATATCCGTTTTCATCTGAGGAGATGCAAGCTAGCCATTTTCTACATAGATAATAGTTGGCAATTCTTCACCTTAGGTATCAAACAACAGCTGGTGTGTAGTTCAAATAGATAATCATCAACAATCCTTCCTTGTAAGACATGACCAAATGAGTGTACAGCTTGAGAAATACGCATATTGTAAATTACATTTATGTCCCCCGATAAAGTGATCTCTCGGAGTTTATTGTTTCTTGTGTTCTTGCCATTCTATGCTTGCATAGAAAGGAACTTTTGTCTTTTAAGCTGCGCACAGTGGACAGAACTCAGAAGTACCATAATTTTCCATTTTAGTGTGGTGGGTTTCATTTCATAATAAACCTTTTTGGTATGACACTTTCCGCCTCTCACTTTTCCTAATGATATTAGGGTGATGGCTGTGTATATACTATATAGGTCTTTGGTTGGAGGCCTGAAAAAAGCTGCTTGGGCCAGACAAGCATGCAAGACGTCTATTCTACTAGGCCTACAGTACGTTTTTTTTTTTGAGGGAGGCCTACAGTAAGTTGGATGGGCTGACTGGCTGGCTGAATCCCAACAATTCGTCACCCCTCGAGCGCTTGGTTCAGTCAGGCTTGGAAGAAAAGTGGTCACCTCACCTCATGATCTTCCTAGCGGTTCTTAGGTTGCAAAGGGAAATCTAAACAATTGCCCCCTTCTCTTATTTTTTTTTTCTTGGATAAATCTCGGTGCCGATCTTAATTCTTAATGTTGATGCATAGCACGGTGATATGCATCAGTACTCATGAACTCAAGAAATTTAGGGAAACTGAACTCAGAAATCAGAAAGGACGAGAGGCACATGAACTTTCACTTTTAAGGATTCAGGAAAGAATGCAAAGCATGGCGACGTGACCTTGTTTACAATATGGGAAACCAGGACACCGTAGAACGAGCTAGAGACTACAGAGAGAGAGAGAGCACAAGTGGTTACAGAAGGAAGACTGCAGTGCAGTATACAGGCAGTCTACCAGAGAGTCCCAAGAGACGACAGCATCATGATGAGGAGAGGAACGGCAAGCTGCACCGCCCGGGCCTGAAGTTGCCGGGCGCCCATCCCGACGTCGTCCTGCAAAAGCGTCAACAATGGAGGAGGAAAAGAAGTCAGAACAAGGCGCACGAAAGCTTAAAGCCCACCAGGGGCGATGCAAAGAAATGGGTGGGAAAGGAAGAGCTTGCAAAGAAGCAAGAAAAGGTCGTCGTGATGGGAAAGGAGCAAAGGGCAAAAAAAGAAGAAAAAAAAATCAATACTAGTATAATCAGGGGGCCATAATTCATGTTCATGCTACAGAAAGTGCGTTCTCCAAGAACCATACCCGGCGATGTTGCCCTGGGGTGGGCATGGGCAGGACGGTGGCGGAGTCGGTGACGCCGGCGGGGAGCGGCACAGCGGGGCTGCTGCTGATGAAGTCGGTGCTAGTCGGCGCGTCGCTGGACGGCGCGCGGGGGACCCGCCGCTCGGACGGTAGCTTCGGCATGCCGTCCGTGTCCGCGCCGCCGGGGAAAGGAGCCGGCGCCGGCGACGGTGCTCCAGCCGTGGCGAAGAGTGGTGCCGGGCGCGGCGAGTAGTCCGGCACGACGACGGTCATGGGCACCTTCTCCTCGCGGTAGCTGCCAATGCCGCGCGACTGATCGGAACGGAAACACATGTGATGGACAACTCAGGAGAGGCTCACGCAAGACTAGCGACACCACACCGCGAACAATGCCGTGACGCAATGGAAGAAGGTAACGAACTCACCTGAGACCAGGATGAGGTGTACGCCCTGCGCACGCCGAAGAAGGAGAAGGACGCGCGACACGGCCGCGCGAGGAAGCAGCCGAGCGCCAGTGCGAGAAGGAGCGCGCGCACCGCTGCCGCCGCGCCCATTGCTCCGCTCCGCCGCTCTCTCTCTCCCTGCCTGCTGGAGAAGTGGAGATGGATGGACCGATGCCGAGCAGCGCCCTTCTACACTACGCCTGGCGCTCGCGCTCTGACGCAGTTTGGTCCGGTGTTCGGTTTTAGGCCGTTGAACCCGTGACTTGTTCTTCTCTTCGCCGTTGTGCTGTGCCGCGACTTTTGTGGGTGGGGCGCGCAGCGGCTGCAACAGTCAGCAAGCAGTGCCTGCCCTGCCTGGTCCGGTCGCTGCAGGCCAGTGCACTGGTGCAGTGAAAAAGGCGAAGCCGAAAGCGCCGAGGCCAATGGCTGGCTGCAGTGGCTGTGGCTACCGGCTAGTGTACTGGTGGTGGTGCCTGACTGCCTGTGCAAACAAAAAGGCTGCGACAAAGCGAGCGCCTTTCGCCACTTTCTTGGGTCGGGGGCGCGAGACGACGGCAAGGAATCGCCGATGATGGCAACAGGAGAGTTCGTACTGCTAGTACTACTACTACTCAATTAGCAGGTGATTAGCACTCGTAATGACCTCCATGTGGACAGTGGACATGGTAATGGTTGCCCTCTCATCGGCCATCCGCACGCGCGGGACCGGAGCCCATAGGCGCGAGAGACTTCGCGCGCGGCTCGGGGTGCTGCTCTCTCTGCTTTTGGTGCTGGTAATTGCTGGCACGGGCACTGGGGGCACCTGCTCTCGCTCTGCTCCCCAACACAACACAACTGCTGCGGCCTGCGGGCGCGGGTCAAACGCCTTTGGACCTGGGAACGCGCAGAGACAGTGCAGTCTACTACGCGAGGGACCAAAAAGTGTAGTATCACCTGACATTGCTCATCTTTGAATTGATGCATCAATGGTCCGAGCTCAGTTGAGACGAGAGACAAAAATTGGATTGAAAGAGTGTTACATTTCCTTTTACTGAAACGTTTATAATTTGTTACTTTGTACTTATTAAGTAGAGTTTGAAACTGAAATTTTGCAATGAACAAACATTCAGCCCGTTTAGTACTTTGTTAACCGTATCATTGGGTTATTATTAGATTCTGAATCGTGCGGTGAAAAGGATTTCAGAGCGTCTTTTCGTGATATCATTACAAGACATTCAGGTAGAAAGATGGTACTACATGACAGCAGAAACCATCCAAGAATGATGTGAGCACACGAGCAAGAAACCATCGAATCCAAGTATCCAAGCACTATACTATAGTAGGAGTAGAAGATTAAAGCCACGACGTCGTGATATCTAGGAGCCCTCACTATGGTCGTCGCAGACAAATAAGCTGTTGACATTGCATACGTGACTTGTAATGGCACTTCCAAAAGGGATGGCATTACGTGGCAGACTATAGCCGCCGGCGGGCCTTGGCGTGGACCAGTGAGAGACCACCACGACCGTGCCGTCGAGAGCCGGGTAAAAGTCAGGAAATTATTACAGCAAACTAAGGATAAAAGGCACATCAACTAGACGTCTGTACATACATGCAAGGTAACTACACAAGAGTAGCGTGCCACCTCTTGCAGGAGCCGTTCCAGGTGCAGCCACCACTACCAACGACGTACGTGACTGATTCTCGATCGATGGCCGGCGGCGAGGCGGCTGGAGCGGCAGCGGAGGCCCCAGGCGTCGTGGACGCGGAGTTCGTCATCGCCGGCGGAGGCATCGCGGGGCTCGCGACGGCGCTGGCGCTGCGTCGGGCTGGCGTCGCGCGAGAGCGCGACGTCGTGGTGCTGGAGAGGCACGCGGAGCTGCGCGCCACGGGCGCCGCGCTCACCGTCTACCCCAACGGCTGGTTCGCGCTCCGCGCGCTCGGCGTCGCGCACAAGCTCACCTCCCGCTACGGCGCCTACGAAACGTGCGTCGCCGTCGTAAGCACAGCTCAATTGATCTGTTGCATTTCCCCGACTGACCAACCTCTGTAACTCGTGCAGGTCCAGGGTGACCAACCTGGAGTCCGGAGCGACGCAGGAGTTTCGCTTCGCCGGCAACAGAGCTAGGTCCATGCTACGTACTTGGGATTCCAACAGCTTATTCTTAGCGACTCACTGATTTTCGATTTGCAAATCGTGTACTGATTTTGAACATTTGATGACCCATGAACTCCAAAACACTGAAACCAACACAGCTGCGAAGAAGTCAAACTGAGGCCGATGGACAGACAGGCGCTGCTGCACGCGCTGGCAGAGGAGCTGCCGCCGGGCACAATCCGGTTCTCGTCCAAGCTCGTCTCCATCGACACTGAGCTTGCAGCAGCAGCCGACAGCGGCGGCTCCTCCGCCGAGACCGTCCTCGCGCGGTTGGATGACGACACGGTGATCCGAGCCAAGGTACGGTGTTGTACAATGTACAGAACAGAACACAGAGCGCACTTATTGCAGCAGACTTCGAGCAGACCGTCCTCGCGCGGTTTGTTGACGGCACGGGGATCCGAGCCAATCATTGTACTCCTATGTTTACGTTTCCAGGTCCTGATCGGGTGCGACGGTGTGCACTCGGTGGTTGCGCGGTGGCTGGGCATGTCGGAACCCGTGAGCTCCGGCAGGTCCGCCGTCCGTGGGCTCTCCGTGTTCCCAGGTGGGCACGACCTGAAGCAGGAGCTCCGGCAGTTCCTCTCGGAGGGGCTCAGGGCGGGTATGGTGCCCGTAAGCGACACCGACGTCTACTGGTTCCTTATCAACAACACCATCCCTGCAGGCAAGCTGCCCTCCGCTTAAATGGCGCCCCTTTCAGTTTCCAGTTTCAGTCGTAGTGTTGTTGTTTTTGGACCGACCAAGAGGCCCCTTACTTTAATACAGTATAGTCGTGTGCTTAATCCTTTCGGAGCCCAGAGTCTTGTTCAGTTGTTCTTGATTAAAGAGCTTTTCAAGCTCCTTCGAATGAAAATGGAAACAAAATTTATAAGCGTATTATAAGTATTGGATTCCATCATCATT
The DNA here is from genome assembly GCA_001182835.1 of Oropetium thomaeum. Taxonomy (NCBI): domain Eukaryota; kingdom Viridiplantae; phylum Streptophyta; class Magnoliopsida; order Poales; family Poaceae; genus Oropetium; species Oropetium thomaeum. The sequence goes on along the minus strand of LFJQ01000006.1, from coordinate 709,264 downwards.
TCTTTCATATCATGTCAGTTAAAGGGAAAAAAATTCAAAATTGATTTCAGTGTTTTAACTCTAACCACCTATACATTTATTTATTTACAGAGAAAGATGTAGCCGGGGACCCTGTAAAGACATTGCGCGAGGTTATCGAGAATCTTGCCACACATATGCCTGAGGAATACCTAGACGTGGTCCGCCACTCCGAGCCAAACAACCTCTCATGGGCTCCACTGCTCTATCGGAACCCGTTGTCCCTCCTCGTAGGTAGTAGTAAGGTTGCCCGTGGGACCGTAACCGTGGCTGGCGATGCTTTTCACCCCATGACCCCTGACATAGCGCAAGGAGGCTGCTCTGCCTTGGAAGATGCAGTTGTGCTTGCTCGTGCCCTGTCATGCACGTCCACTCCTGCAGAGGGTATCGCCACATACGTGGCAGAGAGGCGTTGGCGAGTTGCATGGATTGTTGCTGGGGCGTGCTTGTCAGGATGGGTGCAACAGGGTGGGACCAACGTGACTGGCGTTCGTGGGTACATGATCAAGTTGTTTCGGGACTGGATCTTCTATAGATTCATTTCCCCTAGGCTCGCGGACACAATGTGGTTCAACTGCGGTGACTTGACAACTCCGCACAAGCAAGAACTAGGCAAGTACCATGATGACTGAAATAAAAGGAGCCTGAAGAATCCTGCTTTTGTGATAAACACATGTGATCTTATAATACAATATAATCAGCTAATAAGGCTCTGGCCCATATTTCTTTTTCTTTTAAGAAAAAGATAAACACATGTGATGTATGCTTGCAAATCACATAATTTTATCTTTGATGTTGATCATGTGCTGAAAAAGTGTGTTCTTTTATAGGAGATATAAATATGTGATGTCACGAATTGAACTGGCCCACTACAGCTACAAGATATTTTTTCTTTTTTTGAGCAAAGCTACAGGATCTGACATTTACTGTTTATTATCTTATGATATAATTGATGGCTCCTATATTGTGGCTTGTTATGGAGGTGAGTTTTGGTACGTGTATAAAAAGAAAAGATGATCACTGCAGGCCAGGTTTTCGTTTGGGCCGGTGTTTCTTGGTATTTGTCGACAGGTAGAAAGACACTAGTAGTACTACAAGACAGCAGAAACCATCCAGGAATGATGAACACACGACAATGACAATAGTGACATGTCCTACGCAACCGCCGCTTTATGGTCGTCGGTCTCTGTTTTGGAATTCCAAAAAGTGGTTAGCTTGTTCTTTCTACCAACGAAGGCAATCACTGTCAAAGACTTCTTTTCATTTCCCCCTATCATTTGTTAGGTCCACTTGCCGCCGTGCTCAAAGATCTGGCACACACATCGGTGTACATTGTAGCGTGCCACATCCTGCCGAGTGAGAGCGTGAGTGTACCGCCCACTTCACCTGCCCGATCCCCACCAGATAAACGTCCTGAATTGCCTGTCGCCCGATCGATGGCCGGCGGCCAGGCGGCGGCAGCCACGGGCGCCGTGGACGCGGAGTTCGTCATCTCTGGAGGTGGCATCGCGGGGCTCGCGATGGCGCTGGCCATGTCCTGATCCAGGAATACCGAGTGGAGGCCCAAGGCTTCAGACATAAGCTCAAGTAGCAGACCATCAAATTGATTGGTCTGTAAACCCCAGTAGTCGCAGCCTCTCCACCCGGCCAAAAGAAGCAAGCTATGGAGACGCGTGGTGGCCCGACACTCCTGGCCAACACCCTATGCTCCACGCTCTTGAACCTGTCGTTGGTCATGAGCTGCAGGAGGTCACCAATGTTCACGACGAGTGCACCGGGCACGGGAGGCACGTTCATCCAGTGGTCACAATGGAGAACCTGCAGGCCGCCGATGTTGTCTTGGAGAAGCACTGTGAAGAAGCTGGAATCAGAGTGGCTAATCGTGCTGAGGTTCAGGTGTGGCTCTGGGCATGATGGGTAGCAGTTTCTGACGGCGCTGAGACCTTCTAAGCAGCCCACGTCCTGATCCAGGTATCCTGAGTGAAGGCCTAAGGCTTCAGACATAAGCTCAAGTAGCAGACCACCAAGCTTCTTCACCTGCCTCGCATATTCCAGAGCCACTTCTCTACGCGTAAATTAATCAGTCAGATAATTTCATTAATTGGTAGTGCACGTTCTGTATGTATAACAGTCCGTGGTTAGTGGAAGACTCAGCTCGTCACGGCGCTCTCTCTCCATGACTCGCGTTGCATGATTAGGATCTTAACTGACTTTAGCGGATGGCTCTCCACCGCTAATGTACGTTGTATCTTGCCTATTTGTAGGCCTCTGTTAATGAGAATCAATGCGTAGTTCATTTTCCTCTATTTTACTTCTCTTACATGATATCAGCCAAACGATTCTGAGATCTGCCGATGAGTGACACAACCAACGCCATCGCCTCTGCTACCCTCCCCGTCATGTCCTCCAATATATCGTCTCCGGCTCTCGGCATGCCGTCGTCTCCGGCACTTGGCATGCCGTCGTCTCCGTCACTCAGTACATCTACGTCAGGCTCGTCTGGTGCAGCCGCTGGTACGGCGTATACTGGGATTCCAATATCCCAGGCCATCCAGAGCGTTAACATCAAGCTTCTGGTCCCCTGCGTCCTCGACATGCAAGCCAACAACTTCTCAAAATGGCGCACTCTCTTCCTCATCGTCCTCGGGCGCTACGATCTGCGTCAACACGTCGAGACCAACTGTAACGTCCCGCCTCCTCGAGGCCGGGCCCGCTTACATCAAGTAGCTTTTTATAGGACATAGGCTGGCCTCACAAACCAACACAAGTCTTTTCTACGCACATTTGTCCTCACTCGTGCGCATCCGAGAATAACTTCCCGATCGGTCACCCATCCTGAAATTGCTCCAGGCCAAGCACGTTTAACCTCGGAGGTTTTCGGAGCTAGGCTACTGGAAAAGAAGTTGCAACTTGATATGAGTATCCTATTAATCCTATTAAGCCCTGGATTGGGGTGTCACATACTCACCCCCTTAAGAGACCGACGTCCTCGTCGGTCAATCTCAAGCCAGGAACGTTCTCTCTTGATCACGTCCATGTGTCCAGTGCCAGCGCATGTGTCATGCTGTGTGACCACTCTGGATCCACACCAGGCATGCACACAATGCCTGCGCAACTGCGACATACGCGTCCGTGAAACAGGAGAGTCGGCTCTGATACCATTATGTAACGTTCCGCCTCCTCGAGGCCGGGCCCGCTTACATCAAGTAGCTTTTTATAGGACATAGGCTGGCCTCACAGACCAACACAAGTGCGCACCCGAGAATAAATTCCCGGTTCGGTCACCCATCCTGAAATTGCTCCAGGCCAAGCACGCTTAACCTCAGAGGTTTTCGGAGCTAGGCTACCGGAAAAGAAGTTGCAGCTTGTTGATATGAGTATCTTATTAATCCTATTAAGCCCTGGATCGGGGTGTCACACCAACCAACCTCGCCCCAACGACCCCGATTGGGCCAAAGAAGATCTCACCATCATCAGCTGGGTCTACAACACCATCTCCGACCATCTCCTCGACGAGCTGCTCAAGCTCGTCAACCCCAACGCATGGCGCGTCTGGTAGGAACTCACCCGCTACTTCTCCAGCAACAAGGCCAGCCGCGTCGTCACCATTGAGGCCGAACTTCACCGCTTTGAGCAAGGTGAGCTATCTACAAATGATTATTACCATCGACTGCAGCAGTTCGCAAATGCGCTCGCCGACTACGATCAACCACTCTCCGATCGGGCGCTCGTCCATCAGCTGCTTCGAGGCCTGAGCCCGAAGTTCAGCGTTCTACAGACGCTTCTGCCACTTCTTCCGCAGTTTCCCACATTCATGGAGGTTCGCGATCTTCTGATCCGCGACGAGAACTCTCATGCCTCCAACGACAAGAAGAAGGACGAAGTCGTGCTCATGGCCACCGGCTCACACAATGGCGGTGCCCCTGCACCACCGCCCACGCGCCCTGACTACGCACCACGTCCTCCATCTAATGGTGGTCGTGGTGGACACGGTGGTGGCCGTCGTGGTGGCCGGGGTCGTGGCGGATGCAACGGATCCGGCGGCCGTGGTCCACCAATGCAGTACGGTTGGAGCCTGCAGTACGCTCCATGAATGATGTCAGGGGGCGCGCCATGGCGTGCGCCCTGGACTGGTATCAACGGTCCCGGCGTGCTTGCTCCACGGCCTCCGGGAGCACACGGCGCCGCACAAGCCCACTCCGCACTGTTCCAACAACCAACCACGACGCCTGCTCCTCTTGCTGCACCAACCTACAACACCTCTGGCCTCATTCAGGCACTTCAGGCGGCCTCTCTGCAGCAGCAGTACCCCAGCAATGGCGATTGGTACATGGACACAGGCGCATCCTCACATGACTGGGGATCAAGGTAACTTGCCCATTTATTATTCTTCTTTACTGCATAATTCCTCTAAAGTTATTGTTGGTAATGGATCCACCTTATCCATCTTAGGCACGGGCTCTTCTCACATTCCCACATACACTGCAAACTTTCTACTCAATCACATTCTTCATACACCTAATCTTGTTAAGAATTTAATCTCTGTTCGCAAATTTACTCGTGATAATTCGTGTTTCGTCGAATTTGACCCTTATGGCTTCTCTGTGAAGGATCTTCTCACCCGGATCCAAATTCTGAGGTCCAATAGTGATGGTGATCTCTATCCCTTTCACGGCTCCAACCAGTCCACATCCCCACAAGCACTCCTAGCTTCCACCGACACAACTGATGTGTGGCACCGAAGGCTTGGGCATCCAGCGCACAAATCCTTGTCCCACTTAATTTCTCATAATCTTATTCCTTGTTGGTGGCTCAGCAGTATGCGTGGCATGTCAGAAGGGCAAGCATGTGCGGCTCCCCTTCTCCACCTCAAATTCTTTCACTTATTTCCCATTCCAGTTGTTGCATTGTGATTTATGGACATCACCTGTGGCGAGCTTTAGTGGAATAAAGTACTACCTTGTTATACTTGATGATTTTACTCATTACACTTAGACTTTCCCTCTACATAAAAAGTCTGATGTTACATCCACTATTTGTAATTTTTATCGCCTTATTCTGAATCAGTTTCATCTTTCCGTTCAATGCATTCGGTGTGATAATGGGAAAGAATTCAACAATAATTCTCTTCATGAATTCTTAACAGCTCATGGTGTTGCCCTTTGGTTTTCTTGTCGCTATAGTTCATCGCAAAACGGCAAAGCTGAGCGCTTCCTGTGTAGCCTCACCGACATCATTCGTACTCTATTATTCCAAGCTTCCATGCCACCAGAATATTGGGTCGAAGCTCTTTGCACTGCAACCTACTTACTCAATCGACGTCCTACCAAGCCTCTCCAGCTAGCCACACCCTACCACGCCCTGTTTGGCCAAGAACCAAATTACAACCATCTACGTACGTTCGGATGTCTCTACTTCCCCAACCTATCTTCTACTGCTGCCCACAAATTAGCCCCTAAATCCACACCGTGCCTCTTCCTTGGTTACCCAGCAGAGCACAAAGGCTATCGATGTCAGACTCTTGACACTAAGAAAATAGTAATCCCGCGTCATGTTGTCTTTGTCGAAGATGTTTTCCCCTTGGCTACACCTCAGCTGCGTTCTGCATCGTCTCCGGCTGCCGTAACTGCTTCTTGCGATTCAGTTTTAGATTTAGTGCCTATTCGTGCTCTCCCGGCAGCCGTGACTCCGCCTGCTACGGACCCTTCTCCAGCTACAATCCCACGGCCACCTGAACCTTCATCACCTGCACCATTAAGTCCCGGCCGTTCTGCACCTTCTTCGACACCCGACGTGTCGCTTGCTTCCACCTCAGCTTCCTCAAGTGGCACCAACAACTCTGCATCGAGCCCGACTATGTCCAGCCCTTCCACAATACCATCTGTGCCTTGTCCGCAGCCCGAACCACCTGGGCAACACTTCATGAAACCCACAGCCTCCTCCATCGCGTGTTGCCGCAAACCTGTGCCTCCTACACATCACATGCAAACCAAAGCTCGCAATGGCATTTTTTTTCCCAAAAGTCCCGTTCAGCGTGACGGCCACGACAGCTACGATCTCTCCTATCCCCACATCCTACTGCACTGCAATAAAAGATCCACACTGGTACAATGCAATGTTAGAGGAATTTAATGCGCTAATGAAGAATGATACTTGGTGTCTTGTGGATAAGCCTGCAGGTGTATAATGTCGTTTCGGGCAAATGGATTTTTCGTCATAAGTACAACGGCGATGGCACATTTGCAAGATATAAAGCACGCTGGGTGGTCCGTAGGTTCTCCCAGCAACATGGTGTCGACTTTCACGAGACTTTCTCGCCGGTCATCAAACCCGCTACTATCCGGACAGTTCTGAGCATTGCTGTGTCTGAGTCCTGGCCCATCAACCAGTTGGATGTCTCCAATGCATTCTTACATGGAAATCTGACTGAAACTGTTTACTGTCAACAACCGTCGGGCTTCATTGATCCTGCAAATCCATCAAAGGTGTGTAAACTTCAGAAGTCTCTTTATGGTTTAAAGCAAGCACCTCGCACTTGGTTCCTTCGGTTGCAGTCCTTTCTTCTTTCATTGGGTTTTCACACCTCGAAATCTGATATCTCGCTTTTCATCCTGCGCTCCGGTACTTCCACTGCATATCTCCTCCTTTGTATCGATGTTATTATACTTACAGCAAACACCGTCGCCTTCCTTCGACATATCATCCACAAACTACAAAAAGAATTCGCAACGAAAGACTTTGGGCCACTACAACATTTCCTTGGTATTTCAGTCACTCGGTCTGCTTCTGGTCTCTTTCTCAGCCAACAGCAATATGCACTTGACATTCTTGAGCGTGCAAACATGTCAAACTGCAATCCTTGCATCACACCAGTCTACACAAAGCCCAAACCATCTGCCACTACAGGGACTCTGCTCTCTAATCCCACTGATTACCGCAGCCTTGCCGGTGCTTTACAATATCTTACACTGACTCATCCCGATATCAGCTTTGCCGTCCAACAAATCTGCTTGTTCATGCATGCTCCACGTGATTCTCATATGTGCCTCCTCAAACGCACTCGTCCCGATATCAGCTTTGCCTTCCAACAAATCTGCTTGTTCATGCATGCTCCACGTGATTCTCATATGTGCCTCCTCAAACACATACTACGTTATGTGCGTGGAACCACTGATCTTGGTCTACACATTACTCGCAGATCCGCCCGTGACCTTGTTGCTTATTCAGATGCCGATTGGGCCGGCTGTCCGGACACTAGGCGATCTACATCAGGTTACTGTGTCTACTATGGTGATAATCTTATTTCTTGGTCGTCCAAGCGTCAAGTCACAATTTCACTATCCAGTGCCGAGGTAGAATACAGAGGAGTTGCTAATGCAGTTGCCGAAAGTTGTTGGTTACGACAACTTCTCCAAGAACTTCATCGACCACCGCTGCGATCAACAATTGTATATTGTGACAATGTCAGCGCCATGTACATGTCAAGCAATCCTATTCAACACCAGCGCACAAAGCACATTGAAATTGACCTTCATTTCGTGTGTGACAAGGTTTCTCTTGGTGACATAAAAGTTCTCCATGTTCCCTCTGCACTTGAATATGCTGACATATTTACAAAAGGATTGTCTACCGGACTGTTCACAGATTTCAGAAACAGCCTGAACGTCTACCCGAGTCCTGGCTGAGGGGGGCTGTTAGCGCATGTTCTGCATGTATAACAGTCCGTGGTTAGTGGAAGACTCAGCTCGTCACGGCGCTCTCTCTCCATCACTCGCGCTGCATGAGATTAGGATCTTAACTGACTTTAGCGGATGGCTCTCCACCGCTCGTGTACGTTGTATCTTGCCTATTTGTAGGCCTCTGTTAATGAGAATCGATGTGCAGTTCATTTTCCTCTATTTTACTTCTCTTACATTAATTGACGGATTGCAAAAGCAACAGAAAGTTAGTGGGATACCTGCAGGCCGGCGGTATCTCCTCCAGCGCGGGGGAACTGGCCTCATCTCCATGTATAGTGTGTCATGCCAGGATGCTGCCGGTGAAAGGAATAGGTCGAAGTAGCTGTGAAACCTGACACGGCTCACCATGTCCCTGATGTAATAGGGTCGCTTCGCCTCTGCCGGCTCCTCATAGAACGTCCGTAGAGCCTCGAGCATCTCTGACATGACCGACTGCGACACTGGGTGGTTCACCACCTGGAAGAGCCTCACGATCTCAGCCGCATGCTTCACACAGGCGACGAGCTCCTCTCTAGTGGCGCCAGTGAGATCAATTGTGGGAATGATACTACTAGTACGACAAGTCACTATCAGAGAGTCCTTTTCACGATCCCTTGTATCATTTGTTTACGTCCACTTGCCGCCGTGCTCAAAGATCTGGCAGGCACATCGGTGTACGGAGTAGAGTGCCACCTCCTGCCGAGTGAGAGCGTGAGTGTACCTCTCACTTGACCGGCCCGATCCCCACCAGATATCCGTCCTGAACTGCCTGTCGCCCGATCGATGGCCGGCGGCCAGGCGGCGGCAGCCACGGGCGCCGTGGACGCGGAGTTCGTCATCGCTGGCGGTGGCATCGCGGGGCTCGCGACGGCGCTGGCGCTGCGCCGGGCCGGCGTGGCGCGCGACGTGGTGGTGCTGGAGCGGCACGCGGAGCTGCGCGCCACGGGCGCCGCGCTCATCATCTTCCCCAACGGCTGATTCGCGCTCCGCGCGCTCGGCGTCGCGCACAAGCTCACCTCCCGCTACGAAGCCTACGAAACGTGTGTCGTGAACACACACACAGAGCTCGAGTCTCCACTACTACTTGTTGCTTTCCCTTCCCCCCGACTGATCAATTCACGCTGTAACTCGGTCGCTGCGTGCAAGTACGTGCAGGTCCAAGGTCACCAATCTGGAGACCGGAGCGACGCAGGTGTTTCGCTTCGCCGGCAACAAAGAAAGGTCCGTACTTGAGATACATCCGAGCCAGTGGGAGTAGTCACGCACTGATTTTGAGCAAATCGTGTAGTACTGATGATATTTGATCTTAAACTGTCAAACTGACGTCTGAAGCTGCGAAGACGTCAAACTGAGACCGATAAACAGAACGGCGTTGCTGCAGGCGCTGGCAGAGGAGCTGCCGGCAGGCACCATCCGGTTCTCGTCCAAACTCGTCTCCATCGACACTGAGCCCGCAGCCACCGGTGGTGGATCCTCCGAGACCGTCGTTGTGCGGTTGGATCACGGCGCGGTGATCCGAGCCAAGGTACACACAATAACACAGACTACAGAGTGAACTTGCAGGCAGCAGCAGAGACATTCTCAGTCTGTATCATCGGTGCTCCACACATGGTTTTCATGTGTTTCGCGTTTCCAGGTCCTGATCGGGTGCGACGGCGTGCACTCGGTGGTGGCGCGCTGGCTGGGCATGTCCTAGCCGGTGAGCTCCGGCAGGTCCGCCGTCCGCGGGCTCTCTGTGTTCCCCAGTGGGCACAACCTCAAGCGGGAGCTCCGGCAGTTCCTCTCGGATGGCCTCAGGGCAGGCATGGTGCCCATCAGCGACACCGACGTCTACTGGTTCCTCGTCAACAACACCGTCCCGGCAGGCAAGCCCTTAAAATTTTCTTGTAATAAAAAAGTATGATAAAAACATCATATACTACTTTGTTATGATTCAAGTCATTACAAAAAATATTTCAACTATGACTTAAAATTGTACATATTTGAACTCATTTTCTAAATAAAACGAATTGTCAAACTTGAGACTAAAAGTCAGTAACATCAATTACATTGTCACTCTTCATGTCATGTCACACTATAAAGAAAAACAGAATTTGACTTCATTATTTAACACTAGCAACCGGTGCATTATTTTATTTATAGAGAAAGAAATAGCTAAGGATCATGTCAAGATATTGCACGAGGTCACTGAGAATCTTAGCAGCCACATGCCCAAGGAATATTTAGACGTGGTTCATCATGCTGACCTGAACAACCTCTCATGGGCCCCACTATTATATCGGAACCCGTTCTCCCTCATCATAGGTTAGATCTCCCGTGGGACTATAACAGTGGTGGGTGATGCATTCCATCCCATGACCCCTGATATGGCACAAGGCCAGTGCTCCGCTTTGGAGGATGCGATCGTGCTTGCTCGCGCCCTATCACGAGCTCCCACTGCTGAAGAGGGTATCACGACGTATGTAGGGGAACGACGGTGGCGGGTTGCATGGATGGTTGTTGGGGCCTACCTGTCAGGATGGGTGCAACAGGGTGGGACCAATGTCACCGGTGTGCGTGGGTACATGGTAAAGTTGTTTCAGGACTGGATCTTTTATAGTTTTCTGTTTCCTAAGCTTGCGGACACAATGTGGTTCAATTACGGTGACCTAACAACACCACGTGAGGAAGAAGAAAGCAAGAACCACGCAGACTGAAATAAAAGGCATATGCAGGATCAGGTTTCTTCTTGTGATGCATGCTTGCAAATCACATCACACAAATTTTAATTGTCTTTCATGTTGTCCATGTGCTGAAAAAAGTGTGTTGCTTTCTGGGACTGGTGTATATTTAGGATATGCATATATATTTGATGTCATGAATGGAACAACATGGTACAGCTACAAGAATTCTGTTGGGGATTCTTTGTTTGTTTGTGTTATCAGCAAAGAGATGCTCATTGCCTTGTGCAAGCAAGAGCAAAGTCCCATCGGAGGTATTCCAGAAATAGTATAAAAAAGTTCGAATAATACTAGAGGTTGTAATGAACAGTTAGGTTCCTACATATCCATTGTGTGAATTCTCACGATTACTCACTAGGGAACATTTTTCTCTGTACTAACATATGGATAATTTCCTCAGTGCCATTGCAATTTCGTTCTTCACGCACTGATAAGTTTCGTTCATTTCTCCCGTCCAACTCCATTGAATAAGTTACATAAACTCGTATGTTCAGTTTTAGGTGCTTGATATGTAATTTTGATCTCAGTCATTAATTGGAGGATCTACTTATCATAACGTAATAAGTTCTTCATTTTCTTCTTCATTCGTTAGGACAGTTTTCTTAGTTTGAATATTACTTGCGTTGTCTTAACGACAAGGAAAAAAAGAAGACCACAGGGAGTACAGCCCAACGGTTTCCAGGTCTTCTAATCTCATGGATAGTTCATAGACGTGTAAGTTACAACCTGTGTTACTCGTTTGTCATGTGAATAATAACTAGTACACATACTAAAGGCGTTATACATGCATCCACCCAAATTGACATTGCTCCAAAATTATTTGGTTTCTATGAAACACGTTCAGGTGTGCAAATCAACAAATAGAGAAGGCCTCGTGTGTTGGTGCAGCCATCAGAACGGAAGCTGTTTCTGGCAATTTGGACACCTGAAGCACCTGAACTCTTGCAAAAACTCGCTTTTTGAGTCGCACAACAGCAGCCAGCTGCAACGTGCCCCAACACGGTCGTCCGGGAAAAAGACAGAGAGCTGAAGATATATACGCGGACGTCGCGTGTGTGGTTGTGGAGTGCAGGGGATGGTCAGGGAAGAACTAACGCGACCAAGTTTGGACAAGGTTTTTGGGAGCTAGCAGCACCTGGCAAATATATAAAGCCTGGGCCGATGAGGTGAAGAGCTTCATTCCAAGTGATTGAGACGGCAGAAAAAAGCATCGTATTCGGCAGACACAGATACTACGAGAGGCAAACGGTTCTGCTTCTGCAAAAGGCTTCAACGACTGTGTGCTTCAGTTGTAGAAGAGAAAGAGATGGTGATGTCGGTGCGCAAACAGGAAGCAGCAGCCCTGGACATAGAGCAAGAGTACAACAACGCTCTGCGAATCCGATGGAACGCTCGCTTCTTCCTGTCAAAGAAACAACGCTGCGAGGAAGAAGCGATTCTTCAGACTCAGCAGCAGCAGGAGCTCATCCCTCCGGTGCTTCGGAGCTTGATGGTGCACCGAAGAAAAACTTATTTAGAGATTGAGCTCGCAATGGTGGGTTACTTCGACGCCAGTGCTGAGGCTTCAGATATGTGCGTTGAGCTACTCTGGAACATCGAGAGCGCCCAAAGCAACTACCGATCCATGGAGAGCTTCCTTGCAAGTACTAGTGGTGCAGGTGATGCTCCCCTTGCACTCAACCCTTTCTGCACCACGCGCAGCAACTTCAAGCAGATCCACCACAAGTACTCCTCCGTGTTCCGAAGCATCAGATCCAGCTACAAGAAGGTGGCGAGGAAGCTCAAGGTCCTAAAGGCCGTCAAGAAGCTCAAGGTCGTAAAGGCCGTCAAGAAGCTGCAGGACCAGCTCGACGCTGCAGCGAAGGGGACGTATGTTCTCAGCAAGGACCTGGACACGGTCAGCCAACTCGTGGCACGGCTCTCCGACGCTATCGAGAGGGATAACGCCATGGCAAAGTGCTGCATGGAGGCGGCGACCTCGGTGGAGATGGTGAGCGAGCTGAAGAGAAGCTACTCGATCTCGAGGAGACTTGCTGAAGAGCTGGAAGAGCACGTGTGCTTGTGCCTCGCCACCATCCATAGGGCTAGAGTCATGGTGATCGGAGAGATCTCCAAGAGCATTATTTGAGTTTATATTACCATGATTTTTAGTAACAGATAGTTAGATAATAGCTAGACTATATGTTTATAGACTATAATGAAAGCCAATGATATATTTTTTTCAATAGGAGGCATATCGAAGAGTCTCATTTTCCAAGTTTTATTGGTAAAGTGAATTTTATTTTGGTTAAGCAAAAAACCACTTTTTATGATGGGTTAACGTCCAATCAGACAGTAAATCAAATTTCAAATAAACTTTATATATGTTTAAATATGACGGTTTACATAAATAACAAAAACAATGCGTGACATATGTCAGAGTGTGATAGGTGCTAAGCGCAGTCGTTTTTAAATCATCACGTATCTTGTGCATTGCTATAAAAATGATTATAGGAGCCTCTCTCATGCTATAATGTCCTGAAGACGAGAATCACGTTTTCTCAGTGTCCTGCAGCCAATATTAATTTTTAGGCCAAAACCAACTTTTAAGAGTGTCTCAGAGCAAAATTTCCCTTCTTTCTCCGTTCCTGCAGCACCAATCTCTCTCTCTCTCTCTCTCTCACACGGCTAGCGAGCTCCAGAAATCTCCCTTCTCTCCCCTCCTTCCAACTGCAGTTAGGCACCCAAATCTCAGCCCCTATCTTCATTTTGTGCATGACCATGGCACCATGCAGTGCAGCTGCTGGTGCCCGCGCGGCGTCTGCGCGCACTCAACTGCCATGCTCGGCTGCCGCAACCTCTGCAACGTGCCAGCTGCAGTTGCCAACTGCAGCACAGCGACTCCGCGACCACGAGCAAAGGGCTCTGCCCCCGCGGAGCGTGAGAGCACGGCCTGCCCGCATGGCGTCACACACTTTACAACAACGGTTTAACGCCCCGGTGAGCTCTGATGACGGCGCCGGCGGTGACGGTACAAATACTAACTCTGAGTGATTTGGGGAAGTTTGTTTCCATTATGCAAATAGGTCCCACTAGGAGTATTAACTACGACTTCTCCCAGACGTCAATATGTGTGACATCAGAGCTGCCTGAAGTGGTCAAGTGCAGATTTTCCCCCAAGACCCTTCTTCATTTTTTGATTCATGAACGGTGCCATGACGCTATGGTACCGCGGAGGAGAAGTACGGCTCGCGTTGGTTCCAAGATTGATTGGTCCGTACACCACTGTAGTCGCAGCCTCTCCACGCGGCCAAAAGAAGAAGCTATGGAGACGCATGATGGCCCGACACTCCTGGCCAGCACCATATGCTCCACGCTCTTGAACTTGTCATTGGTCATGAGCTGCAGGAGGTCACCAATGTTCACGACAAGAGCACCGGGCACGGGAGGCACGTTCACCCAGTGGTCACAATGGAGAACCTGCAGGCCGCCGATGCTGTCCTGGAGAAGCACCGTGAAGAAGCTGGCATCCGAGTGGCTGATCGTGCCGAGGGTCAGGTGTGGCTCTGGGCATGGTGGGTAGTAGTGTCCGACGTCGCTGAGACCTTCTAAGCAGCCAACGTCCTGATCCAGATATCGCGAGTGGAGGCCCAAGGCTTCAGACATAAGCTCTAGTAGCAAACCACCAAGCTTCTTCACCTGCCTCGCATATTCCAGAGCCACTTCTCTAAGCTATGCGCAAATTAATCAGTTAGTCAATTCATTAATTGACGGATTGCAAAAGCAACAGGAAGTTAGTGGGATTACCTGCAGGCCGGCGGATGGGTGATGGAAGATGGGTGGGATGGTTGTGACTTCTGCATCGACAAGGCCCTTGACTCCGGCTTTAGTGTCGTCGAAGGCCTTGAGCTCGCGGAGGCGGTCATAGCTGGCCGTTGTAGAAGCCATGAGTTAGCTTCAGTTTTGGTGGTTGTGGAGTTCACTAACGAATTAAAACAAACATTTATTTATAATATAGCACTAGGGTGGTGCGGACACGCGGTCCTTTTGATCATTAGTGTCTGATCATGAAGTGTACATTAGTAAAGCATCTTGTTCACGCAAGAACACCTCATCACACACGAGTTCCAACTCATTGTAATGTCTGTGAAAACCAAGATTCCTTGTCATGAAAGCCAACGACTACCCACTAAGGAGAGGGACTTGTTAGGACAGGTGCATCTTAGGTTATCCTAGCGTCGGTTGGCCAACTAGAACACCTTTAATCGAGGACGAGATAGAAGAACAACAACTAGTGTTTGGAAAAGGAATTAGGGTTTGAATATATCATAAAGAAATATATGAATTATATTTTATCAATTGGGCTGTCCTCAATTGGACGTGGCATATATATTTTGAGGGTGAGGAGGTCTTGCCTTGTTAGGAGTTGAAATTTCGATAAATTTTGTGTCAAACACAAGCCTCTGGTTTCTTAGCAGAATCAACAGTTTTTATATAGGGTACACCTATCAAAACCAAAACTTTTTAGTTTTGCAGGCTGTTAACATTTTTACGATTGTGGCAACTTCCTTTTGATTGATTCATACGTCCATTTTGCTCATCAAAACAAGGGCTACGTCATAGAATCTTCAAATATGATTGTTTGATTCATCTTTTTGCCATTCCAAGAACTTGGACTGTGATTATCTACTGTACAATTGTATCTTGTATTGTGTTATGTGGTTGCATCAGGTGTTTACCTTAGTCAATAGTCCCCCAACATATATATGGTTGGACAATGCAGAAGTAACCCAAAACAAAAGGAAAAATATTTTCAAATCTCAACGCTGATTGCTGAATGATTTTTCCCTCCCCTTGTTCTTAATGATTCATATTAATTTGGAGAGAGTTTCATCATGTCTCTTCATTTGTAAAAAGCTTTTATAAAAAATAGAGCATCAGTTGGTTTAAGGTTACCCTCTAGGAAATGGTCACTTTGGTCTGTTGTTTGCTTCTTCAACTATTGCCCCTATGTGTAACAAATGAATAAATGTTTATTTGCTCCTTCTTTGATCTCATGAATTTTTCATTTAATTACCAAAATACATAGTCGATTTGTTGTCTAATGACTTAAGTTGCTGCAGTTCATTTTGTTTAGTTGGCAATCGCATGCGGATCTTCCTAGGCTTGCATGGCCTCAGTGTTTCCATTGAAACAAATGGAATACAATGTTGTTATATGCCGTTCGTTCCAAATGAAAATAGACATTGCTTAAAATTATTTTCCCACTTTTTTGGTACACCAAACATGTTCAACGCACAATAGTAGAATTTTCTGCGTCTCAGACCCTTGTTGCCAAACTGAAGAAGGCTATGTTTGTATTGATCTTATCCAAGTGTCAATAGATGTCACTAAAATTATTTTTCATCTTCCTTTTTTTGGTACAACAAATGTGTTCATTGTACAACTGCAGAATTTTCTGTGCCTTGGATTTTACTAGAAGCGACGGGTAATCTGTCGAAGATGTATTGTAGATTTGGTCCAACACATCAATAATTAAGTCCATTTTCGCCATAACTTCAAGATGGTTCACCGGTGATGAGAATTGGTTGACCCATCTCCATACTACTAGGAAAACAAAAGTTCAACATAAATGGGTTTTAATTCCGGTGGGGCATGCTAAATCTTGAGCAGTACTCCTAATTACGTGGTTGTCCTATTTTATAACGTATTTTAGATGTGGATCTCATCAGCTCAGTAACTAAAATTGCTCTCATAACGCAAACTGTTTCGCCGTGGTACCATATTATTAATTTGTTGATTTCAAAAATAGCACCCAACTTTACCTCATCCTAGCTCCCTGTACCACTTGGTGCTCGCTACCGCTACATCCTCCCCTCTGTCTTTGGCGTAGGCATATGAGGCAGCAAGCCACAAGGAGTTGTACAAACCACGGGCACCAGAGAGGCAAGCGGAGGAGAGTATTTTCTTTTTGGCAACATTGGCTGTGCCACATTCAAAAAACACGCGACTTGCGGTAACACACCGCAACTTCGGTTATTCGGTTATTGGCTAGAACACACTACAAAATTTTGAAATTATGTTGCGGCACACCGCGCTCTCCATTTTTTCATTTCGGTCAGAGAAAATTTTGAACATGGGACCTTTCCGCTCCTGCATCCAAACGTTCTGAAGATTTTGCTGAACTTAGCATCTCCATATTGCAGGCACAGTTTTCTCATGTATTTGAAGAATGGCAAAACGTTCTGAAGATTTGCTAGTTTTTCGTCTACCAACAAATTCGCAAAACAAAAAGAAATACTAACAACTCCAATAAGAGTTTCCAGGCAAATTATTGGACATGTAGCAGTGAACCCATCTTTCAAATGGTTGTGGAAATCAGCCTGTCTGCCAGAGCTTAAGGTGTTCTTTTTTGGCTTCTCGTACAGGAATACAAGAGGGATAAAAGAACAAAGAATACTGAGGCATCTATTCAAATCGGATGTAATTATGGCAAGGGTTCAATTGGTACTGTAATTCCATGACATCTGACTCTGTTGGTCGTTGCAGCTTGTGAAATGGATGAAACGTCAACTTGCAGTCCCCTTCTAGATTTCAAGCCCCGCAGGTAGCAGACCATCCTAGTCATGTTTGGTCACTTGTATGAATGGAGATGGAGAAATTTATCAGCTCCTTGTTGCAAGCAGAGCCTTTTAGAAAGCAAGCTGCAAACAGAGCGAGAACTGATGAATGATTTCATTGATTGTGGGTTTTAGTTGTCACTATGAATCTTATCTTGCCCTGTTCTTTATGTATATATACTACAGACTTTTAGTTGGCTGGGTCGAACCGCGAGACACAGCGCAGAGCCGCAGACAAGCAGAAAATGCTGCGATCAACGGATACATACCTTTATCATGGCTATCTCGTTCGTCTTCTTATCCGCGCTTGAGCTTCAGTTGGTGCACTCCGACGGCCAATAACTTGGTCGCCCGTTCGGGCTCCAGCTCGCACGGGACACCGGCGATTCAGTTCACTCGATCCATTCTTGTTCTTTTCCTGTACGACCAGAGGAGTAGAGATCCTGTGGTAGGGCTTGAGCTAAGCGCCGCGGCTGGTCAAGATTTGGCCACTATAATGAAGTCCTTGGGGGTTAAATGTAAAAGTTTTGGATGACGATTAATAACCGTGGTCCAAATATTTGCACTTTACCTCTAAAATGAATCGTGATTATTATTCGCGGTCAGACCGGAAAAGGTTTCTTTTGCAAACGTACCCGCCGGCGGCAGGGAGCCTCGCCGCTTGCCTCACCGCGAAACCTCCGACGAAGCTCGCCGCCGTCAAAGTACTGCACCAATTAACGGAAGAGCGCAGACGTTCGAGAATCGCAGCCCTTCCTTCTTGACAGTTGCCAATTCCTCCCGTCGCGCGCGCGCGGTTGCATCTCCTCGCCGTCTCCGGCGAGAAGAGAACTGCTCCAAGCGTTCTCACTCTCTCTGGTTCTCTGCAGAAAACGACTTGCGCTGTTGCTGGCGAGCTCGAGATCGACCTCTACTAGCAGGTGCTATATCGCCATTTCGCCAAACACGCCTCGCCATGTCTCTGAGCTTGGTGCGCGGGCAGGAAGGCAAAGAGAGTGTGTGTGCACCAGAACATGCCAATCCGCGTCCCGCAAGCACACGCCACACACACGAGCCGCGCCCAGCAAAGCATTTGATCATGAAGAACAACGAGAGATTAATTTAGGAACTTTTGTGTCCAGAAAAAATTCAGTTATTAGCCGATGATGACACTGAGATTTTTTTTTTTTGACACGATGACACTGAGAATTAATTAATTAGGCCCGTATATTACGTGAGAGTGGCACTTCATCGGTAGCTGTTCCTTCCGGCAATCAACATAACGCTCGTTACACAGCTCGATAGCTCTTACACTCCAAATCTTATGTGACCGGTTGTCGGCAGAGTGAGAGTACGTATCCCTCCGAGTAGCTAGGATGACACATGTATGCATCGCCTACTGCACGTTGCTCCATCGCAGCAAGCAAGACGGCGGCCGGCCGGTTCGTCGTCGGCGTGCGACCTGTCGCTCACCGGCCACAATATATATCTCACAACTCGGCTTACACGCGGCGCGCGCAGACACCAAATCTGCTCGTGGCAAATCCACGTCCAGAAGACCAGAACCAAGTAAGATCTGTGTGCTCGTTAGCACTCTCTTCTAGCCATGGCGCTATCCGGAGGCGATTTCATCAGCCATATAGTATGGCGCTGAAGTTGACTTGCCGGAATGCCGGCGCGTCAATGGCCAGGGGCGGTTGGGAATGGCCGGTTCTGACAGTGATTGATGGTGTGGTGTCCTGTCGTTCGCTAGCTGCCGTGTCGGCAAGCCGCGCGGGCGATCGAGGTGCGCATATCCCCCCGTAATATCCGATCGGCCCCTTGCGCGATGGCTGTAGTGTGGTGGTGGTCGTCTCGTCGGTCGTCGCCGGCTATCGTTTTCGGGAACCCCACAGCCGCGACGGCGACCTCGCCATGTCCATGTGTGTGCGCCATTTGGCCTGAGAGGGCCGCCAGGGGGAAAACGTAGGCGCCGGATCGAGGGCGGGCGATATGGTTTACAGTGAGTCTTAAGACGATATAAATTAATTAAATCAAACCAACCAATCCTTCTCGACCGGCTACTCAAACCTGCAAACAACCTCGAATAATGGCCGAGTACACAATTTTTGCTGCAGCACTCGAAATGGTACGCACAGGATTGATGCGCTCGAGACCATTGTGTACCTGCAAGCTCGCAGTAATCGGTACAGTGGCAGTTGCCATCCGACGAGGACACTGGCTACATTTTCTCATTCACTCATGAGGGAGGATCAGAGTTTCTTTCAACTCAGAACATGCATAATGTCTGTAACGAGCTACACTTGGGTCTTGGTTTCATGAAATGAAACTTGGGGCTCTGCCCTTTTGTCTTAAAAAAGATTTCTCATTCACTCTCACAAGCCACAGATGACAGCGCTCAATACACTCATATATACGGCACCTTGCATAAGCGTAGCTAATAAGTACAATATGTTAACATATCATATTTATTCATGCATATACGGCTATTGCATAGTGTACAAGTGTAGACCGGTATACACACATATACTACACACACTGAGGATGTACTCCACACACGGAGTTTTAAGATGAGATCAAACCACATACCGATTCACATACACATAATCTCACCCAGACACATAATACCCTTAATAGCAGATACAGCAATAATACCCAGACACACGTTTCTTATGAGGGCTTCCATCCACAGCTTCTAGTAGTTGTTGATGTTGGTCCTGTCTGACCCAGTAGTGGTGTACTCTTCGGAGCTGGACTTGTTATAGCCGCCACTGTAGTCATCGGTGCCAGGCTTATTGTAGCCACTGCTTCCCTCATTGGCGCTGGACTTGTTGTACCCACTGCTGCCATAGTCATTGGTTTTAAAGGTATTATTACCGCCATCATAATTGTCTACAGTCGACTTGTAGCCACTTCCACCGTAGGCGCCCTCAGTGTTGGAGTTTTGGTAGCCACCACCATACTCATTGGCGCTAGAATTGTTGTACCCACTGCTGCCATAGTCATTGGTTTTAAAGGTGTTATTACTGCCATCATAATTGTCTACAGTCGACTTGTAGCCACTTCCACCGCAGGCACCCTCAGTGTTGGAGTTTTTGTAGCCACCACCATAATCACCGGTACTGGAATTTTTATGGCTGCTGCTGCTCAAGTCTTCCTTGCTAGATTTGCCGTAGCCACCGCGACTACCATAGTCGTCAGTGCTGGACTTCTTGTAGTTGTAGCCACCGCTGCTACCATCGTTGTCAGTGCTTGACTTAGCGTAACTTTCATTGCCGCCATAGTTGCCGGTGTTGGACTTGTTGTAGCCATTGCCACTGCCATAGTCATCGTTGCTCGACTTGTTGTAGACACCGCTGTTCAATAAGTCGTCGGTGCTGCCAGTTTTGTTGTAGCCACTGCCACTTCCATAGCCATCGATGCTGGACTTATCCTGGATGCCGCTGCTACCATAGTTGTCATTGTTGGACTTGCTGTAACCTCCACCGCTACCATAGTTGTCGGTGCTGGACTTGTTGTAACTACCACTGCTCATGTTGCCCGTGTCAGACTTGTTGTAGCCACCATCGATGTCATAGTCGTCAGTGCGGGACTTATTGTAGTCGCCGCTGCTCAAGTCATCGGTGCCGGATTTGTTGTAGCCACCACCATCGCCGGTGCTAGATTTGTCATAGCCACCACTACTACCATAGTTCTCAGTGGTGGACTTGGTGTAGCCTCCAGTGCTGCCATAGTTGTCGGTGCCAGACTTGTTGTAGCTGCCACTACCCAAGTCGTCGGTGTCGGACCTGCTGTAGCCACCACGCCTGCCATAGTCGCCGGTGCTAGACTTGTCGTAGCCACCACTGCTGCCATAGTTGTCAGTACTGGGCTTGGTGTAGCCTCCACCGCTGCCATAGTCATTGGTGTTGGACTTGTTGGTGTTGGACTTGTTGTAGCCACCACCACTAGCGTAGTCATCAGTTTTAGTGCTACTGTATCCACCATCATAGCCACCAGTGCTGGTCTTGTAGCCACCGTCATCGTTGTTGCCAGCAGAGGTTTTGTAGCTGCTGCGGCCATACTCGTCAGCCATTTTTAACTGGAAAGTAGTGTATCACAAAAAACACAAGTAGATGCTTAGTTCTGCTGTGCTTTCATGCAGCATATAGCAGGAGGTATTTATAGCAGCTAGGCAAGCTATGTGCAGGCAGTTGAAAGACACATTTTTGTTATAATATGGGGTCAGAGCTCCAGCACTTTCAAAAACAGGTGGCCTAAATAATCGACATTCAATGGTGAAAGCATCTCATTTGTTGTCTAGGTGGAGATCTTTCTGCAATTCTGGAACCAAGTGACAACTGGAACAGGAGCAATGCACATGACCACAAAAAATCGGAGTTAAATACACCAAAATATTTAAATAGAATTTTCAGCCCTGAATGATAGTCTATGGTCCGCATATAATTTTAGTTTGTTCATGTGGACTCACATTACATTTTATTTGTACCTACAAACTGATGAGTTTTCACCATAAGTGGTTTTTCAAAATAGACTACATCCATAGCAAAAGATGTGAACAGAAAGATTGATATCTCTGGATGTTATCAGAACCACAGGCTTAAGAAGATAGGTGTCTGTGGGGAATAGACAATGGTCCATTAATGACTACATTTATTTTTTTCCATGGATTCAGATTAAGAAGCAATATGGGCAAAGTAATATAACAAAAAAAGCAAATTTAGACAGCAAAATATTCAGTGGAATCATGAAAACCCTCTCAAAAAACAAGCTTTCAAACTTGGCACACATGTAGATGGCATGGTGAGAAACATGCACACAAAATATCTAACAAGAACTAACAGCGTAGCAGCGTAATCTGTTTCAGTGACAAAAGTAACTAACAGCTTGGTTGTTGGTTGGTTGCAGTTAAATTTAAACTAATGTAGTGTAACAGAAAAGTCTAGCTAAAACAGTTAACAGGAACATGTGATTCAATAATCATAAATACCTAACTGTACAGAAGCTAGGTGGTAATAACTGGTAGCTTAGAATTTAACTGTAGCAATACCAAAAAAAAAAACCCTAAGATTTACCTAATTACCTTACTATTTCGAGCAAGTTGCTTGATGTGATGTGAGCAACCATAAAGGAGTCAGTTGTGTGAAAATGATTTTCTGGTATGTTTCACAAAATAGAAATTCCTGCAGTAAAGATATCATTTGGATAAAAAATAACTGCAAATTTGGAAGGAAAAAAAATTCGATCATATTGAGATTCAAACTGAAGTCATCTAAATGGTAGTTATGCTATTGTGAAGTATGTGGAGCAATGTTGAGAGAGAAAAAAAAAGAGCGATGTTAACCAGTCAAAGTTTTTTTTTTTACGTTAAATACAGTAGGAGATGCTCCCCAATGCTTTTATTTATTTAAATAAAAGTACGAAAAACAAACCTGTACATAGAACTACCTAGAAGCTATACAATCATACTAAACCAGGAATGGTGTTGAGCCAATCAGAAATAGAAAGAGCTAAAGAAGAGTTAAATCTATGCACTTGGAATTGAACTTCCTGTACAAAGGCTATGCCCACTAAGCAAAGTCATTGTGTAAGATTGATACCTTCAAGTAGATCTTTAGCATGATCTGCTAGATAATGTTGTGGATCATAGCATATACTTGCAAGATATTTACCATATGTGATACAACAGAGAGCCAATCTGAGAATATAATCTTTCTGTCCTTTACTGAAAGCTGCTGGGTCACGTGCAGAAAAGTTGGCATAGTCTTCCTCAGAAAGATGTGGAGACCGAAATATTGCTGTCCCAAGCCAACTGAATTCTATGGGGTTCTTGATCTTTTGCAGGCAGGGTAAATTTTGGACTAGAAACGGCCAGCAATGCAACGACAGAAATAACATTTGCTTACCAAATGCTTCACAAGTTGACCTGAACTCATGGTGCTGCACAGAATCATGTTTTAAAGAACTTGCTGGCATTGAAGAAAAAATGCACCTTGCCTCAATTACATTTTTCTTCATCTTGCCCTTACTGGACTCCAGAAGAAATAACAAGGAATGTCCAGCACTTAACAAAAAATGAGACAATGGTATCATAAAGGAACATTCAGATTGAAATAAATGGTTTGTAGTTCCTGCAAGCAGTAACGAATATGCTGCTGCAGATTTAGCCATTCTGAAAACACCATCACCTGTTTCTCCATGAAAACTTCCAGTTTCCAAACTTAACGCACGGAACCGGTAAGCAGAGGCAAGTGTCATGTAAGCACTAAGACATATATGGTGAAGAGGTTGTAGTATAAGTATTCTCTCTGAAAGTTCCCCGTGCTGCAAATCATTCATCAAATTTTTTGAAAGAATACTTTCAATCATATCACAACAAGCTCTAGAGTCATCCCCTGACGTGTATACAGATATTGCCTGCTGTAACGCATCATTCAAATATTCAACAGCCTGTACTGTAACAGCACCCTCTGGTTTACTCAAGTACCTAGCATCACACTGATCAACATAGTCATGTACCCATGTTAGATCAGCACAGATTGTTACAAGCAATGCATCAATCAAGCAAAAAATGGTCATCACATTAAATGTATACAATGGGTTTAAAATAAAAGGATTTGCGTTTGTGTGTGCTGAAACAGAAAGTATAGTCTATTTGTTTAGAATATTTTCGGTGAAGCTGGCGCTTACATAGAAAAGTTCATGTTGAATTTCAAGAGACCCACTACAATAAGCAAGCATGCTCATGTGGGGAATGTTAAGCATATCAAGGCCCATGTGGCCCATAGAGGACAACTATATATGCTCATCTACACTAATGGCGTGATTATCTTTCGCTTTTGAACAATTACGTGCTAAATTAAGCACATGAAAAAGCTAATGAATGATTAGATAACTGTCTCAGGTTTCATCCTTACATTCAAAATGAGATCCACGTACAGCTCTGGCGATGCAATACAGCGCTTGCAAGAACAAATGAATTTATACTTTAGCCACAAATCCGAACGCCTTGCTTCCTGGAAAGGAATATTATGTGAATGACAAAATATGTGAAGAAAATGATGAAATGCAACCAGTAGAATAAATTTCCTTTCCTTTGTATTTCAAAGACAAGTAGTACACATTAACCAATCAGTAGTAGGAAACACTGGTGATGTTGTATGCGAGCCTATACCAAAACATGAAAATATAGAGGGCTAGTCCACATTTTGTTTTCTTCTGCTCAGACGAGCTGAGATCAAAGTTTTAAAGACAAGAATCAATTTGATCAAGAGGCATATACACTATGTAAAATACCACCCATGCAAGCCCTTATAATTTCTAAATGCAGACTACATTTGCCAGTAATGTGATGATGTGAATGAAGAAATAGTTTTTGCATAAATACATGATTAATCAGTGCACTATATCATGTATCACACTGGTCGCTCAACCACTAAGAAATAGTAACAAAATTGTGTAACAACAGTAATTGGCATGTTCTCTCAGGAAAAAAAGAAGTAGTTGGCATGTCCATGTACAACAAACTAAATTGCAGCGCACAGCACAATTTACTATAAATTTCCGAAACTAAGGTGGAATACTATATATGTGTATGCATTACACTGAGTATGAAAGTAACTCAAGTGATACTAATTACATGTGCCGCACATATAACCTTGATCATTTCTTTTAAAGAAATAAGTACATAAAATATCACTACTAATACATGTTAGTGATACCATCATATATAAAATTGTGCAATGCCAGGTTCAGTAAAATTTCAAGAAAAGGAGTGTCCATCATGTATTGGTAACATTGTGGGATTTCGGGTTCAGCAGAACTCAAGAAAAGAGTACCCTGGTCTGGAGAAGATCGATGTATGATATGCATACTTCATCCCCCTTCATAATTGTTTTTGTGCAACGTACAACAATTCTTGGACCATATTTGCATAGTACTAGCCGAGAGTTACGGGAAAAAGTTCAGAACAATGCATTCATAGGTTGCAACATCAAAGTATCATGCGATAGAGTACCATGAGTAGAGCTATCTTCTTCATACTGCCATGCATGCCACTGCAACCAACAACAAGAAAAATAATTTAGTGCACATAAAAAATAGTCTAGCATTAACACACTTGGATCCAACATATGAAACCAAGTAGATGTTAGATACTTTCACAACAATATGTTATTAGGTCTCATAAATATATTACAAAAGAAATTGGTGGCCGAAGGTGTGTTTGAGAATCAAGGAAGTGCAATGTGCAAAAGGAAAAATGATATGTGGCTTGTGGAGTGTATATTATACAGCAAGTAGTCAACTATCTTTTCAGTCTGATGTAATCAAAAGTTTAGCAGGTACTCAATGAATGTAATCATTAAATTCCTTACTTCATTTTGTGCAATGACTTTGCTAGCAGGGACTACGCAGGATTTTGATTTGTGTGGAGTACAGTCATCATGCCATGGAGCCAATGTGAATCGGTAGGAAGCATTGGGAAGGCAACTATGATTGAACCATGAGAAACTTGGACCATAGACTGCAATTCCCAAAGCCTGCCCTTCACTAACTTGCACCTCAACACTATTGGTAATCACCGCCCACAAAGTCAATGTCTCAAGTGTATGAGAGAAACCAACGGGAGCCTGTGCCTTTGGTTTTCTTGCAGATGCCATCAACAAGCTCCCCTCCAGTATCCTCTCAGCAATCTCATCGCCTTCCTCCAGGGCTTCATCAATACCACTAGCTGAAAGTCCACCAATTCTACTCAAATGGTCCACTGAATCAGATGAAACAAGATCACGTTCTTCAAGAACATAAAGAAGGCAGAGGGCAGCTCGTAAATCACTTGTTCCCTCATTAAAACAGGAGAGAGAGGCCCTCTTCAGGTGGTTCACAAAGAAGCAACATTCACCAGAAGACAAATGCACTGGAGAATCAGAGTTGAAACAGTCTAAACAGCAGTATCGTACAGAGCAGCATGTCACACAAGATGTGTTGCAGGTTGATTGTGGTGGTAATTTGCGGAAGCATGATGAGCAATGGGAGCTGAGGAATTTGTCATGTAGCGCGGTGGCATAAGGTGCAATTGTCCCAGTTAGGTCCTCTGACATGTTTACAGATTCACAAGCTCTCATCTCCATTGCCAAGATGCCAACTCGTGCAGCTTCCTGCGGTGAAGTTTTTTTTAGATGACAAAAATTAGAACAGTTAAGGAGCTGGTTTGTATACAGCCATGCATACACACGCCCTTTACAACAACTTTTTACACACAATCATTATATGTTTTTAAAAAGTGTAGCCCAATAATAAGATGTAGGAATTCTGACACTATAATTTGGTGGACTGGAATGCTACACATCTTTGCACGCACAGTGTGTAAGTAAAGGAAGAATAAATTTTTAAAGAATCAGTTGATGCAGCAATTTCCATAAACCAGTAGTATAGATAACTGTAATACACAGCTAATGGCAAGTCATCTCGGGCTTGACATTGCCTTACAGACATGCCATCGAATTTCCTTGTACTATTCCATCTTAATAGTTCCCAGAAATAATCATTACTAGTACATAAATTTGCTAGAAGAATTAGGCGAAAAAATAAAAGCATATGACGCTGTTCGTCTACTAATCTACCCAACTCATGCACCAGCAACCAATTTACTAATATGCTCACCTCGGATGATCCAAGAATGGAGGATTGGGAAAGAGAAGACTAATGACGCTATTACCTCTCAGAGATGCCGGAGCTCATAGCAGCAGCTGCGCATCGCCTCGTTGGTCGGTGCTGCTCCGCCAGGGGGATGAGGGACCGGATCCTAAAGGGACCTGGGTACGAATGGGGGAATGGGGGCCGATGGGGCAGCGATGGAGCCGGCAGGAGGCAGCAGAGTACGACCTACGACGCAGCGAAGGAGTGAGAGTCGAACAACAAGCGCAACACGTGGTCCGATCCACTTGACCCTAGGATCGAACGACCTGGGCCAGGTCCACTGGGCCGACCAGCTCTACGCCCATGCTGATGTCCACAGTTCAGTGGATTGATGTTTTTTTTTTTTCGAGATGATGTTCTCGAATCTGAATATATATAGAAAATTCTCCCTCACTTTGTTCCATGAAAATTGACCTGACAAAGGAAATCACAAATATCTATCTCTAGCGGTTGTGTAAATAAAGGAATATCTTAAGACAACTTTCGTGCAAAAAAATCACACTGGGTATCATCGACCAATAATTCAGATATTAACCTCGTGCCAGATGTGTTAAATACGGATGTATACAACCCGGGGGCAAACACCTAACTTCAGTTCCAGGGACTTTTCCTAGTTCCTACGAAATTCTGAATCAACCGTCGCTGGTCATTGTGAAGGCAAGGAGAACACAGGACAGGGTGAACATGATGGTCACGGCAGCGAAGGCAAGGATGGCCCTCTGTGAGAAACCTTGCCTTTCCTGGCCAGCCAGCTCCACCTCCTTCAGCAGGCCCCTAATCTCGTCCATGTCCGAATCCTTGGCGGCATGGATCAGCCTGCTCTGGACCTCCTCAAGCTTGGCCAGCCGTTTGGCTCGGCTTGCGTCTCTGGCAGACCAGATGAAACTTGTCATCCTCCACAGAAGCACGCCGACATAGATAGCCACCACGCAGTCCACGCTGTAGTGGTGGCGTTCCCGTATCTCTCTCTGAGCACTGTGGAGGACAAGTAGCCATATCATGACCGAGATCCAGCCCCCGTAAGCTTCCTACAAGCATAAAACAGATGGAAATAGAGTTAACAAGATGTAACAAGCACAATGAAGTGATGGGGAAATATGGCAAAATTGCAACTCTAGGATAGGAAAGCAAGTCTAACTCATACCGTCCATGCCATTGCAGTAAGAACAGCAACAAGCATGTGCCCGCTATACATAAGATCATTGCAACCGCCACTAGCTTTCTTCAACAGATGGTACCATGAAGGTCCCTCTCCAGGAGTTGGTCTCAAGATGTCAACCAGGAAGCTCATCCGACCCCAATAAGGCCTATATTCATCAGGGTAGGCTTGAACAGTGGCTGTAATAACAAAATAAAGGGATATTTTAGTTTCCAATGTCCCATGAACCTGATATAGCAATTAGTGATAGGAAAAATGAGCTAACCATAGGCCATATCATCTGTTATGACCCTACGAATAGCACTTGAATCAGAAGCATACGGAACATAATATTTTTGTGCCCAAGGATGAGGATGTTCAGGTATGCGATAACGAGCAGCAGCACACCAAGGTCTTGCAGATGGTAGAATAGTAGCAATGAATGTTATAGTCCGAAGCAAACGGCCAATTGCCATAGTGAACATATATCTTGTGGCTATGCCAAGACCAGGAGCTTTGATACAGTCAAACAGCACTGAGAACCCCAGCATAATAAACAACATCAAATAATGGTGAAGAGTGATAATATGAGCTCTTAGTAGATCAACGACAAATTGAGGAAGCTTCTCATTCAATGCTAGGAGCAGCCATTGACCAGTGTCAGGAAGCGGAGCAGCAGATCTGTTTAAACAATTGAAAAGGCTTCAGTTTACAAGTAGTTGCATACATTTTTTAGGATTTCATGTTACATATGGGCAAGGACGTGCATACATCAAAAAAGTACTTTGAAAAGCATGTGTATCTAATAATGCGAGCAGAGAAAGAGTTACTGTCTCCTTGACAGTAGAAATTCAACCTCTAGACTCTGAACAATGTTTACAAATCATCTAGTTGACCCTAATCACCATGGAATCGATCAGGCAATCACAATTAGTCTTCCTGATCGTAACAGTAGATCTTAGTCACCATGCAACTGATCAGAACGACTAATCACGGTTAGTCAGACGACTTAAAACATTGCCTCTGAAGGTAGCTCAAACTTTATACAGGGTGGGTTGCATAAAACATCACAGAATGCAGTTATACTAAACTGCAAATCATGAAAACAGAACTAGAAATATGAGAATCCAGTCATATCAGAGTTGAACCCAGGTTTCACCGTGTGTATTCAGGGTGTCATAGGACTAAATCAGGTAAAGGGACAGATCACTATACTTAGAGTGAAAATTACATCTGGAGGAATCTACTTGCCCCAAATATGAAGCAATGCTTACTAATATATTTTTTTCCTCATTCAACTTCTAGATTCCCCTTTATGGTAAAGACGGTTGATTCTTAACTTAAGCAATACTCCATCTGTAACATATGAATGGAGCAGGTATTTAGGAAGTAGTTGAATCAGAACAACAATGACAACTATCAAAAACCCTATGAAGCTATAGACAAAGAATCCATTGAATTAGAAGTTAAACTACTGACAGCAATACATGATAAACAGTGACCAAGCAGATGTCACAAGCACACAACTAGCAAATAGCAACGATCGATCAGCAAAGGTCCACTCCAATAAACTGCATAGATGCTCATTACCAAGAACGCCACTTTCTACAACACTCTGATGTATCCATCTATGATCCTCTAGTATAGGTTAGATTTGGGGGCATTGTTGCGATAATTATAATATTTGCATTCCTCCTGCACACTACAAACTCTATCCAATAGCACCCAAATTGCTACTCTATTACTATTCGTTCATGCCATGACCAGCCAAATCTGAGAGTCTTCATGGTTGCAGCCATTTCAGATACTCAAACTCTAAAACCCGTTCCAGAAATATAATAAGAGACTACAAGCGATTCCCTATAAGATCACTCCATCCTTCTACCAGCGACTCAAAACTAGCAACTTAAATCACACACGATCCAACCAAACAAATATCACGAATTACACTTCGAAAGATGAAATCCCTCCTGGATCTCCAGCGCATCTTGCCATCACAAGCAACTCGAAAGCTAAAACTGATGTTTCTCAGGTTGCGCTCCGGAGGAAACTGACCTGTGCCACTGGAGCCCCATAACAGAGGAGACGAAGCGGACGGAGATGGCCTCGCAGAGGAAAGCGGCAAGCATGAAGGCGATGGAGCCGAGAAAAGGCAGCGTGGCTCGGAGCTCCGCTGCCCAGTGGCGGTAGAACGGGGCCCGCGCGGCGGCGGCGAGCGCCAGCGCCGCCCAGAGCGCCGGCTGCAGCCGGTCGTGCCACGCCGGCGCGAGGTACCGCAGGTAGTCCACGCCCACGTACGCCGCCGCGGCGATGCCGAGCCCGCCGAAGCCGAGGAGCCGCTGGCGGACGCCCTCCCGCGCCGGCCTCGGCCTCGGTGCCCTACCCTTCTTCGCCATGACCGCCCGCGAGGGTCAGCAGCCTGCTCACTTAGTCTCAACTCCTCATGGACTGGTGCCAGTGACTGGATCCGGAGCAGGGGAAGGACAAGAGCAGTTTGATGGTAGCGTCCGATGTAATCAACGGTCAGGATGGGGTCACACGGTTTTCGTTTCCATCCGGACGGCCTGGAACGCAGGTCGTTGCAACTGAGCTCTGACAGCATACGTAGGAGGGAAAAAAAAAAGAACTGTAGCAGTTCGAGCTTGGAACTTGGGTTAAATTCTGATTTGTGAAAGAGAGAAATGGCATTCTGATTTTCTGTTGCATACCTGAAGCCTAAGATGATGGACTTTAACAATTGCAGTTCGTGTGCGTGATTGCAATTATTATTGATAATAAGACTGAAGAAGATACAAAAATTTGATGAAAGTCCTTTACAAACACGCCCTGTTTGGAAAATCAGACTGTAATGTCTCAGAGCAATTTCAGTGGAACTCTTGCATCCCTTACAATTATAAACGTGACTGCAATCGATTTGGAACTAGCCCTCTCCTCAATCGTGCGTCCGTCGACACACGTCGATTCCGATGACAAGCGCAATACTACGCGACATCTGCAAAACGACCAACCAGGTCACGCGAGTATTTTACACTGAAAAATCCGAAGCCGTTTAGGTGCCAAAGCCAAACCGAGCACATTAACACAAAGCGCCGCGTCCGGTTTTGTCTAGTGCTCTTCTTCTTCTTCCTCTTTCTCTTCTTTCTCTGTACGCGTGCCTGCTGGGTCGGTGAGTTCGACATGCATAGTTAGTGCATAGGTTGTACTTGCCCCTGCGCACGCATGCAGAAAGCTTCGATGATGGAGGAGGTGAGAGTAGCAGAGCTGGAAAGCGCCACTACCGACTCCCTCAATTGGTCTAATCAGTATCAGGGTAGTTGTTTAATCATGTTCGCGATAACATTCTATTCCATTTCACGTTCGATCGGTCTCCTATAAGTACTTGCGCACAGTTCTCGTTTACTCATATCAGCACAAGCTAAAGAGCAGCTAATAGCTATAGGAGCTAGCTAGTGCCATCATCACACTTGAAATTGAAAGTGTGTGTGTGCGTACAATGGCGGCGAGGCGTCGGTGGAGCAGCGGCCTCGCGGTCGCCGCGGCGGCACTGGCGGTACTCTCCGTGCTCTGCTCGGGGCACCCGGTACCGGCGGGACACCAAGGCGGCGGCGGGTTCGTCCCTCTGACCCCGCACTTCTACGCGCACTCGTGCCCGGAGATGCAGGCCATCGTGGGCGCCATCGTGGCCAGGGAGCACGCCAAGGACCCGCGCATGGCGGCGTCCCTGGTCCGGCTGCACTTCCACGACTGCTTCGTGCAGGGCTGCGACGCGTCCGTGCTGCTCGACGCGGACGGCAGCGGCCGGTTCGCCACGGAGAAGCGGTCCAACCCGAACCGCGACTCGCTGCGCGGGTACGAGGTCATCGACGAGATCAAGGCGGCGCTGGAGCACGCGTGCCCGCACACCGTCTCGTGCGCCGACATCGTCGCCGTCGCCGCCAGGGACTCCACCGTGCTGACCGGCGGGCCGGGTTGGGAGGTGCCGCTGGGGCGGAGGGACTCGCTGACGGCGAGCCTGAGCGGCTCCAACAACCTCATCCCGGCGCCCAACGACAGCCTCCCGACCATCATTAACAAGTTCGCCAACCAGGGCCTGGACGTCGCCGACCTCGTCGCGCTCTCCGGCGCGCACACCATCGGCAACTCCCGCTGCGTCAGCTTCCGGCAGCGCCTCTACGGCCAGAACAACAACGGCCAGGTGGACCGCACGCTGAACCCGTGGTACGCGGCGCAGCTGCGGTCCCGGTGCCCGGCGTCGGGCGGCGACCAGATCCTGTTCGCGCTGGACCCGGTCTCACAGTTCCGGTTCGACAACCAGTACTACCACAACATACTGGCCATGAACGGCCTGCTCAGCTCCGACGAGATCCTGCTCACGCAGGGCCGCCAGACCATGGAGCTCGTACACAGCTTCGCCGCCGACCAGGGACTTTTCTTCGAGCAGTTCGCCAAGTCCATGGTCAAGATGGGCAACATCATGCCGCTCACCGGGAACGCCGGAGAGATCAGGTTGAACTGCAGAAGGGTCAACCACTTCTAGCCTCCTAGGAAGGATGATGATCTATCAGTCTGTCATCGTGTGCTCTTTGTTTGCTTTCTCCAGGCCATGTTTGAGTCTCGTGTGAGTATGATCTTTCATTCTGGTAAAAAGAGTGCAGTAAACGATTGCAGTTGCGTTTTGTTGATATATACTTACTCTGTTGGGTTGGTTTTCACCTGTATGTACTTTGCTATTCGTCACGCAACAAGAAATGATCTAAATAAGTTTCAGTCTCTCTTGTTGAACTTTTAAATTAGTGATGCCACATGCAGACATGCTTGGTTCTCTGTTGTATTTGAAATCTTTTCTGACCCGGTTACTTCCCCCATTCACTTTTATTTGACGTAAATGACTATTAAGTTTTAACATTATATTTAATCACTCATATTATTAAAAAATTAGTTCAAATCTTATAAGTTATAATTATGTTTTAACTACTTTTAATCATAAAATAAATTATAAAAAATATTTGATATTTGCCATACTTTTTAAAATAAGACAAATAATCTAAATAATAATAATAATAAATCAACGATGTCAATTGAAAATGAACCAAGTGGGAATGTATCATTACTCCATCGGAAAACAAACTCTCTTTAAAAATAGTTGGATAGTTTATCTTATAATGAATCTCATAAAATTATTTTTATATGACTAAATATTATAAATTTTAACTATTAATGATCAAAACTGAATAAGATTGACTTTGATCAAACCTAGAAATGTTTATATTGAGGCACAGAGGAGTAGTACTATATACCTACTCTCTTTGGGCTTCTTCACCGGTGTGTATTTGCTATTTGTCAAGCACCAAGAAATGATCCAATGAAGTTTATCTTGTTGACCTTTGAAGTTAGGGATTCCACGTGCTTGGTTCTTTGTTGTATTCAAAATCTTTCTAAACCCCGACGAGCTCAAGACGTCGAGTAAAGTTCCACATGATATGTGTCCATAAGAGCTATCTAAACCGTCTATTTTACCTAAGACGCATGGAGTGACAAGTCCCGCCTGCTACTGTTTGGTATGCCATCAGTTCCTAGTTTCAATTTTGTTTGTTCTACTAGCAATTCAAGGATTTCGGTCATAACCCAATGTCCAGGCCTACATTTAGCCCAACACGGCCTGTAAAGAGCCTAGGAGCTTGAGGCCCCATCGGGCACCTTCCTCAGCAACTCTCTCCTCTGCTCCTCGCGCTCCGGGCGCTTCCAGCTGCGCCGTCGCGGTCTCACGCTCACTCCCCTAAACCCCTCAAAACCTCTCCCGCCGGCGCGGCGCCTCTCCCCTCCCCTCCCCTCCCCTCCACTCCCATCCCATCCCATCCCATCCCATCCTTCCAGGGCTCCAATGGCAGTGGAGAAATCAGGCGGCAGCGAGGCCGCCTCGGCATCCTCATCCGCTGCCTCCACCATGGACCGTTTCCACAAGATCGTCCTCAGCTGGGACTACCTCCGCCTCATCGCCGACTCCAAGGTACGCGTTAAGAAACGCGCTATTCCTCCCTTCGCGCCAGCTAAAATTCGAGCCGAAATCTAACCTTCTCCGGCTCCTGGGTGGCAGGGCGACAAGCAGGCCAAGGGGCTGAAGCGCGTGAAGAACACGTACCAGTCGGTGGCCGAGTACCTCGGCGTCCTCGAGCCGCTTCTCTTTGAGGAGGTCAAGGCGCAGATCGTCCAGGGCCGCAGCGACGAGGAGGAAGGTTGGGCAGCTGGGCTTGGCTGCTTCTCTCTCTAATTTTGCTACTGGGCTGTTCAGGACTTCTGAGATTTGTTGCCTTTTTCCCCGAGTGATATGCAGAGGTTGGGCTGGACTGGCAGAAGGGGCTGGCGATGTTGTCCGCGGAGTCGGAGGGGTTCCACAAGGTATCAATGGTTACTGCCCAGGATGATTTCAGGGTGGCCGAGAATGACCTCCTCCTGCTCTCCAAGGAGAAAGTAAGTAATGTTCTGAAGCAGTTTTTGAACTTTAACTGGCCCTAATTTGCAAATATTAATGATTGATGAGAGGTTTTGCTGGGTCCAAGTAGGTTGAATGCTCGCAATTGTTGTTTTGCAGACTGTTATATATGTCATAGTTGAAACTTAAAACTCACAGTCCTTGGAACTAAGCTCCTGAATATTTCGTAGTCTTAACTTTTATGCCATTAGCCAGAGAAAAAAACAAAATGAGTCATAAGTTATGTGCATTGACAGCATTGTATTGATTGTTAAAAAAAGAAAAGCGTTCAGATTGTTAGATCTGGTGAGTAGCTGGATACACTGTTTAATTAACTGAATATGCATGCACTTTTGCAGTTTGAAGAAGGAGTGGCTCCAACTGCATATGCTTTTGCATTGGTGGAACAGCGTGGTGGTGGAGAAAATATTCCTCTTAAAACATTTCTGCAAGG
Source organism: Oropetium thomaeum (assembly GCA_001182835.1). NCBI lineage: Eukaryota > Viridiplantae > Streptophyta > Magnoliopsida > Poales > Poaceae > Oropetium > Oropetium thomaeum. The sequence goes on along the minus strand of LFJQ01000006.1, from coordinate 674,473 downwards.
TGAAATTAAAAATTTTGGTGTTGCAAAGCCTGCTACGTCTCCAAGGCTGCAGCGCATAGCCTCTATTCTTGCAAAAGGTGATAGCTATCTGTGGGTATTAAAGGTGAGTTTCATTTGATCTGAACAAGTGTTTTGTTTTCTTGTATTGTTTATTGTTAGCATCTATACTCCTTGGTATGAACTTGTTATGCCCTTTTGATGTCAACATTTTCAGATATGTAGCTTGTCCACTATAACGAGAGAGTACACAGCTATGCATTCCATAGCTTCTCTTCCTTTTAAGGATTTGATTCTTTCAGCTGCTGAGAAGAATAAAGGTGACGATGATAAAAATCGCACATGGAATGTCCCTGAGCCACTTATGGATTACCTCAAAACAAATCTCAATGATTCACAGCTAGATGCAGTCCATGTGGGTATTCTTTATGATTTTTTGTATTTCTGTAGTATCTTATATCTACTATATATTCATATATGCTTCAAAAACCATGCATCTTACAAATTTCTTTATTATCTCTAGGCAGGTCTATCACGCAGGCCATTTGTTCTCATCCAGGTTCGTTAATTTTTACATGATTAGTACTGTGGAAATAATGCAAAATATCTTACTAGTTCAGATGTGCGAATTGTCACACGCCAAACTAGTTAAGAATGTGAAAGTGCCTAATTTACGTTGCTCTTCTTTTAATTATTTATGTGTAGGGTCCACCAGGAACAGGAAAGACACAAACCATTCTCGGACTGCTCAGCGCTGTTCTTCATTCTGCACCTGCAAGAATGCGGGCCAAGTGATAAACTACTTATTCGTATATTTCCATGAACAGGGACCTGTAGTTATCAGATATAATAGATTTGAAATATAAATGGTAACCACAAGTGCTAAACTTGGTGTATCTGATCCTGTAATGCAGAGGAGGATTTGATGTTCAAAAGCACGGGCCAGAGCTGGATTTTGAGGGAAAGTATGTTTAAGCTGCTTATTTCCCTTTTAAATTCTAGGATACATGTTTGACTTTGGGGCATGGAAAATTGGAGGGATATGAAGCTGACTAAGAACAGTTTCAAAATTAAGTAATTCTGGTTAAATGTTTTGCTTGCAATCGTTCAAATGCCCCATCGTTGGCTGATCCTAGTTTTCTTGCATGGTTTGTGGTAGTTACTAAAATTATCCCAGTTCCTTTTACATGCTGTTGCCATGTCTTGCCTTCATAATTTTTTTGCTTTGCTGCTTGGGAAGTGATAATAAGAACCTGATTAGTGTAATGCTGGTTGTTGTCGCTATTGTGAGTTCTGTGGTTCTTGTTTACATGCATCATGCTACTTCAAGTTGAGTTGTCATTATCTAACTGGACTTTACATAACAGGTGTGCACACTGGCTGAAAGCATCTCCATGGCTATCGAATGCAAATCCTCGAGATCTTATCATGCCTATTGATGGTGATGATGGTTTTTATCCCACTGGAAATGAGCTGGTAGTCTTCTATATTATGTAACAGGCTAAATCTCCCTTTGTGCTTTGATGATTATACCTCTTGTTACTTGCTAAAATATTTCTGTATAGAAACCAGAAGTTGTGAGTTCAAATCGAAAGTATCGGGCTCATGTGTTGGTCTGCGCTCCTTCCAATTCAGCACTCGATGAGATTGTGTTGCGTGTTCTTCAATCAGGTAAAGTCTTCGGTTCCATATCATCTAAATTTAGAAACTATATTTACACTAACGTTTCACCTATAGTGCATTACTATAAACTCTTAGACTTATGCTATATCCTTGGGATGCGTCATGACCAAATAGTACTTAATTAATGTTATTTTTTTTCAGGGATACGAGATGAAAACAACAACACTTACAACCCCAAAATTGTGCGGATTGGACTAAAGCCGCATCATTCTGTTAAAGCAGTTTCCATGGATTACCTTGTATGTGGCTTTAAGTTGCAATTGCAAAGCTTTTCTGTCTAACATCTGTGAATTACAATGAGTTCATACATTTGCAGGTACAACAAAAACAATCTGGTGTAGCCACATTAGATGGTGGAAGACGAGGAACTGGTGAATATGATCGTATCAGAGCTTCAATTCTGGACGAAGCAGCCATTGTACATGTGCTATTATGAACTTCAGTAGATTTATGTTTTAGGATTTTCTTCTCACTGCCAAACAAAACTTGTAGGTATTTTCTACTCTAAGTTTCAGTGGTTCACCAATATTCAGCAGGATGACCCGGGGGTTTGATGTTGTTATAATTGATGAAGCTGCACAAGCGGTGAGCAAATCTTTAAAAATTAACCTTTCTCATGGAGCAACAGTTTTAATTGGATAATAATCTCTGTTTCTATTTCAATTGAGGTTTCTGAAGTTTGATTTCTTTTCAGGTGGAACCTGCAACTCTTGTGCCATTGGTTCATGGGTGCAGACAAGTTTTTCTTGTATGTTGCCTACCTTTTCATGTCCCCTGTCCCTTTTTTTCTTTACCTTTATGCAGGGCATTCTCATTTGTGCAAAATTTATATTACTCATCAGGGATTGTGCCATTTAAGGCATGCTATTTCCATTATATAATCTTGTCTTGGTTGTGGTACATATAAAAAGGTTTTTCCATTTTTGCTTTGTGCAACCACTTGATTTCATTTGATGGTATTCTTATGTCTCCAGTCTCATCATTTTTTTAATTTTATTTTTCTTTAAAAAAATGTTCTCTTAATAATAATATCTTAATACATAAACATTCAATTTATCTTTTGCTAAGATTGATGGTTATGACACCTGATAATTCTCTTAATATCCCTATCAGGTTGGTGATCCTGTTCAGTTGCCTGCGACTGTCATTTCATCAACTGCTCAAAAATTAGGGTAAGTAGTTTCTTATTTCTCTATACTGGTACACATTGTTCGGGTTTGTGGTATGCTAAGGTAATGCTCCTTTATCCTTAAGATACGGGACAAGTTTGTTCAAGAGATTTCAAGGTGCCGGTTTTCCAGTGCAAATGCTTAAAATTCAGTATCGCATGCATCCAGAGGTAATCTCCCATCCTCTAGTATCTTAAGCTGGGTAATGGAACGATTGTTGTAATTCATTGTTCACCACAAAACAGATTAGTATCTTCCCTTCGAAAGAATTTTATGAAGGCGCACTACAAGATGGAGAGGGACTCGGCAAAAAACGTCCATGGCATTCTTATAGCTGCTTCGGGCCGTTTTGTTTCTTTGATGTTGATGGGATTGAATCCCAGCCATCTGGAAGTGGTTCTTGGGTAAATCAGGATGAAGTGGAATTCATTACTCTTGTATATCACCAATTGGCAATGCGATATGCGGAACTCAAATCTAGTCCTCAAGTGGCCGTTATATCACCTTACAGAAATCAAGTGAAACTCTTAAAGGACCATTTTCGATCGACCTTTGGGGATCTATCAAAGGAGGTGATAGATGTTAACACTGTCGATGGATTCCAGGTAATTAGTTTTCTATGCTTATATATATTCTCACTAGGGGTGGTGATTATGATGTTCACACTGCTTATATGTAGGGCCGTGAAAAAGAGATAGTCATTTTTTCATGTGTAAGGTGCAATAAGGAGCAAAATATTGGGTTTGTTTCTGACTTCCGAAGAATGAATGTTGCCATCACTAGAGCAAGGTCGGCTGTACTAGTAAGTGCCTATTCTCCAACCTCCATATATTGCCTTTGTTGCATTTTGCACGATACACATTGCATGTATGCAGTCAATTCTCAAGTAGAAGATAAATGTGGGATGTAAGTCCAAACATTTGAGGGCTCTATGGCCTAGTAAGATGATGCACGAAGGGTAGGTTCTCATGCATCAACAAAGTTGATATGCTTGTTCATGGTTTCTGCTGCTTGTTATGGCATCTGCTATAATAATGCTAGAATTCCTTTTTGGAGACGTGCAACATGTAATTCAAGAGTCTTTAGACATCAATGTTTCTGTAGTTGTACCACTATCTGCTCGTGTGATTTAATTAACTTAGCAATATGTTTCATTGTTGTACCTGTGGATCTAAATAACAATCTGCATACATCAGGTTGTAGGTTCTGCTTCAACATTGAAGCAAGATAAACACTGGAACAACCTTGTTGAGAGTGCCAAAGAGCGTGGCCGCTATTTCAAGGTGTGATTTTGGTTGCTAGCATATTTCATCAATCCAAGGAATGCAAGGATTTTGGGTTTATCCAACAACAAACGTATTTGCAGGTTTCAAAGCCTTTCACTGCCTTCTTTGCCGAGGATAACCTGAAGAGCATGAAAGTGGAGAAGCTTCCTCCTCCAGAGCTAAGGAATGCGATAGAAGCAATCAATGAGGTTGCAGTAAGGCAAGAACTCATGAATGTGGATGATGACGCTGCCGACCAAGCAGATGGAGGGGATGACGATGATGCTGCCATGGATGCTGATGATGGCGGTTACGAGGATTGATTGCGATCTGCTATTACGAGAACTTGTACATAGAGAAGTTCAGGCTGCAAAATAGATATCCAAAGCAGCGATTTTTCCCCTCTAGTCCGGTTTTGGCAGCCCTGTATAAGGTGTTCAACTTTTATATGCGCATATAAAAGTTCTGTATGCCATGAAAACAAAACTGCATAGTAAATTCAAAGTAAATGGCCATTGATGTACTACTATCTCAACCGTGAGGCTCAACGTTAGGTGCGACGTGTGTACGGGTGAAGTTTCAGCTGTAAGAAATGCAATGAAACTAGAATTGTTCCATGTGGAAAAAAAAAATTGCCGTTGCCGTTCACTGTCACAACCATGTCACTGTTTTTGGATAACAAAGAGCTTGGGGATGGCATATTGATAACACGCGTGGAGATTTAGTATCATCACCATCAACAGGCATAATCAAATCTCGAGGATTTTATTAAATAGCCATCGGATGCTTTCATCTAGCGTGTGCGCTTGTTATGTAAACTCTAGTTAGATAATGCCAACAGAATTCGAATTAGCATGGTGATATTGAGGGATAGGAAATCCGTTTAATAAAGAGGTTTGTTACGGTGCTTGGAATTAATAACAACTATTTATTTAATTAGATCTAACGGTTAAAAATATGGAGATACTTACTAAAAGATACTTAAAATGATGGACCGGTATTAAAATAGATGGGTTCGGTATCAATTTTTTAATATCACGGTTATGATTAATTTAAAAAAAAAGGTGCCGAGAGGTACCTTCCAAGCACCATAACAAAACTCTTTAATTAATGTCATATTTTGTTCACCCAACCATCACAATTATTATAATGTAGTCTCAGGCTCACATCTTTTAAATTCAATGTAGTTGTTGTTGGGTTTTATAGGTGCTTCCACTAGTGAACAAGGCACAATCGCCGCTTCGAGACCTCAAATTGTTGTGCACTGGCATCTAACTATAGGAGTGTAAAACAAGCGAAAGGCAAGCGTGCTTGGAGCAAAAAGCATGCTACTACATTGCACTAATGTTTGTCCAATTAATTTCATTCTTGGCTAGGCATAGGAGGCTTCGGGAACTTATTAGTATCACTCAAGTATCTTTGTTGTAGCAATGTTGCCTTACGTGGCAAGCCATTGCCGGGCTCACATCCCTCGCCCCCATTCATGAGCTTAAGGTTGACATTTTCTGGTAGTTTAAATATTGAAGAGACTGCTTTGGTGAGTGTCTTTATTTACACTGCTCCGTGCGTGTATAAGGATGTTTTTGTGGATGAAGTTTCAACTATAAGAAATGCAATGACATGTGGAAATAAAATATCATTGCCGTTCACTGTCAACCATGTCACTATTTGGATAATAAAGAGTTTGAGGGCAGCATTGATAACACGCACAGTTTCATATGAGCTTGCACTACATTCATGAGATTTCTCTTTATAGTCGGTACTATACAATGAAGCTTAAAAGGCAGCGCATGCCTTAGATGTCTGTAATACCTACCCACCCACCCACACACACACAAAGTGGCAACGAACGAGCGTTCCTTTGGATTCGGAGGCACCAGGAGCTTAGGATGTACAATAAATGACATTAGTAGGCCACACTATACGATGGATTTGGTTTGTCGCACTGTTTCGCCCCCGAGTCGCCTATTCAAACCTAAGACGCCATTGATCAATCTTCTAAGCCATATATATGAGTTTACAGTAAATATCGCTGGGGCCATATATATAGAGAGTTGGTTTATTGTGTGATGGAACATGCTTCATTCTGTGGTGACATTGTATACAATACAAAACAGAGTCCTAGCCTCCTAGGAATGCAGGAAGTCTTGTTAACACATGCACATATATGTAGGGTGAGAAGAGCCTACCGACATGGAAGCGGGAGAGAGAATGATAACATTTTGTACATGGGTTGAAGAGTGTATCCTGTGATTTGGAGACACTGGGATTCTAGTCTACGTAAATACAGGGGAATTAGCCGTCGATACTAATCTAGAGCGCTGATACACTAGGACATCATTCAGGAGTTAGGTGCTGCTTTGTTGCTACATGGATGTTTAATTTGAATTCGAGGTGAAGCTATTCGTCACCCAGGACAGGATCGGCACTGCTGCACTATAATCTGCTCAAAATTGTGCATGGTTGATTTACTTTTGATGTTGTAATAATATTGTTTGATCCTGGATCCTGGATCTGCATATTAGACCATGTAAGTGGGATATATGATTTGTGACATCAGATTTATGCTGAGGTATGGAGGAGAGATGAGAGAAGAAAAAGAATAAGGGTTGTAAATTATCTGTTGACTTTACACACGCAATTAGATTAGTTTGACATTAATTGTTTGTATGTTTTTATAGCCAACCACTATGTGGAGTAAAGGCTATTAGATGGGTTGTATCACATTGATTGGAGTCAGCACTCAGAAACTTGGGTCCAACAAACTGCAGGGAGAAATTAAATGTACAAATTTTGACGTTGTATCCGACACCAACCAAAGAGAACCATATTTCTACTCCAAAAATAAATCCTCTTTAATTTTAGAACAGGGATGACCGTGTGAAATGTTCTGAGATTTCAAACTGTAATGAAGCTAGGAGAAGGAAGTAAGTAAAAAGGAGAAATATTGGTACAATTTGCACCTCGTCACTCATGTGGCAGCAGAGTTTTAACTGCAATCCATAAATGAATCACCCCCCACCAGGTACACAACTTTTATGCTATTTTTGTTTGTTGTGACATTAATGTTTACCTTCCACGGTCGTGTAAAAAAATGTTGATATCTTTAGTAGGCAAATGAAGAAACTTGATACTGGATAACAAAACAGAGAAAATGTGCTCTTTGATGATAAACTGAGTGAGCTCTGAATTAATTGTTGGTAGTTGATTCTTTAGTAAGTTGAATATACTACACGGTAAGACAATGCCTATATAAGACCTGTACATGGTCAAGGATGAGAGCAGGCCTGCCTCCCCAGTTTATATATATATATATATATATATATATATATATATATATATATATATATATATATATATATATATATATATATATAAGATATTGAAGATTGAAGATTGAAGATTGGGAATGGATAATGTAGAGACGTTGTATACTGCTATAGCTGTATGCATTGATCAAGCTGGGCTCGTGTCCAGAGGAGAATAGCTGGCCTCTACAATTACTTTTCCTCTCTAAACGTATTCAGGCCTGAGAGGCACCAGGAATTTGGCGTAGTCCTTGAATGAACTAATTTGGTCTGTTTAAAATGTGCTGAGAGGCTTGAGAAGCACCAGGTATTTGGGTGAACTCTACAGGTACTGCATGGATAACAGAATGAGGTCAGGATGTCAGGTTGTAGACCTTCCACGGGCACCAGGACCGTCTGTTTGAAATGTCTAAACTAGAATGTCTCCCTGCTCTTGGTCTATGAGCAGCAATGATCCCACAATAATGTCGCTGTATTTGCAGCCTAGACCAGGCTTTCTATCTTTCTCAAAATCAGTAACATAATCTCAATCACAAACGAAACATGTGTTTATGTCAAACATGTCATTTCTAATTTTTCCTATTGTTTTGGACAGTTATTATCCCTTGTTTTTTGATATAGTCATTGGTTAGTTGAAAACAACAAATATAAAAGATCGAGGGAGTATTAGTGAAGCAAGATAGATCACAAACACACTTTCAGAGTGTCATAAGTAGGTTGTTTGCATCTGTATGCTCGTACATTATTTATAGTTGGTGTCTGCAACCACCCATATATGCTGCCATGCCTATAAAACGGTCATACCACTAGCTATTCCTCTTCTTTCCTTTTCTTTGAAAGGTTGCCTAGCTGTATGTCGTGCAACCTCTGCAAAAAAAGAAGTAGCAAGAGCTTCTTGCTAAAGGTATTTTGGCTTGAGGGGCGTCAGGAATGTACAACTTACTGCCGAACATTGATACGGTGCACGAACTAGTGGTTCTTTTTTAACAACAACAACAAAAACAATAACAATAATAATAATAATAATAATTTGTTGATGGTGGGTGCAAACAAAACCGACGCACCGTATGCCTTACATAAATGTCCTTTAGATACTCAAGGGTAAGCAATAAATAATCCTATAGATAGGTAGTCACCAAAGACAATGCACATTGTCTCGTAGCACAAATCGTTGCTGTAATTTTCTCAGGGAGAGGGTAGATATGCATTCTAGCTGGGGCATTGTTTACAAAAGTGCACGGACGGGGATGAGTTTGCTTTTCCAGGCTTGAGAGACACCAGGAATCCATGATTTTCTCAGCATGGGGCACTAATCAAGAGATCAAATCCAAGCCACACGAGCGGCCACAAAACTTGCTCTGCCGTTCATGCCATGATGGGGCAACAGAATCCCCGAGGATATGACGAACTAGCTAGGCAGCGCTCTCTTCCGGATGGTGAGATCCCTGCAACGACTGAAATACCCACCGTCGGATCGAGGCAGCACGCGGCAAGCTGAAGAGAATGGAGAGCGTACTGCATAGTGATTTATCAGTAATGCACTTTCCCTTGGAGAACCAGAGCCATATATGCTGTTGAAAGGCGCATGATGGACTGGGCATCGATCAAGCGGATAGGTTCAGGGCATCAGTGAGTGGATTTGTGTCCAGAACTAGAAGCCGGCTTCATACAAAAAGCAATTCTACAGTCTCGAAAATAACTAGCTAGAGACTAATGGGATATCCATTTCGCTTCAGGGCAAACACTAGTATAGGTAAAGTGTATATACGTCAGAGAAGAAGATCATTTGAATGTAATTAAAAGTGTAACACTAACCTGCAATAATCCTTGTCCGGTCGAATGTAAATACGATATTCCAACTAATCGGCCACAGAAAATGCGTGCTAAACTACTACTAAAACTTCAACTTCAGACCTTTTTCCGATTTCCTGCAAGTCTGGCAGACCTCGGTTCGAGGGGACGCTGCACGGATACACTACGGACGGAGAAATCAGAAGCTGGAATGCGGCAGCGCTCCGGCGAGCACCCATCGCCGTCTCACTCAGGGCACCGCGTTCCCGGCGCCGGGCGCCGCAGCGCGATGCCGGAGCAACTCCTTCGTACGGGCTAGGGGTGCAGGTCCGCGACACCAAAGGAGAGACAGGGCCAGACGCGCTGGTAGCAAAGGTCGGCGGCGCCGGCAGTCACAATTTCGATCGCCGTATGCAAAGTCGCCGGAAAAAGTTGTCATTTTACAAATAACACCCTGATTTGGATCGGACTACTAATCGCGATCCGAATCGGGGGGGGGGGGGGGGGGGTGGGGGGGCGGGGGCGGCGGGCGGCGGGGGGCTAACTTTAAAAATACTGGGATCGGGATCCTGATATTTTACACTTAACGCCCTGGTTCTGCGGCCGATTGCTACTCCGCTTTCTCGCACCCCACCGGCCGCCGCCGACTCCGGCGATGCCGGCCGGTGCGGCGGTGTCGTGCATGGCAGCGTGATGAGGAATGGTGGCCCTCTGGCGCGACGGTCGTCCAAGAAGCCTGATGGCCACCCGGAGCTGAGCTTGCGCCACCGCGTGCACCTATTGCGTTTGACGAAATGCTTGAACAGAGGCGGTGTGCAAGATAATAGAACCTGGAAGATGGCGTCCGTCCTCTTCTGGCTCTGGAAAAACAGGGATCATCCTCGTCCCGTTCCAAAAAATAGGACCATTCCAACTCATGGCTCTGAAACAAACACATGCTAATTCCGACTGTCATGAGTACGTAGGTTGTTTGCATCTATATATGCTCGTATCAACAAATGTTGGTGTCTGCAACCACCCGTGGAGTACACTGCTGAGGTTGCACAATAGTACGTATATAGCTAGACAGTAGGCACCCTTTGAAAGAAAAAGAAAGGAGGGGAAGAATAAGCTAGCCACCAATGAAAAAGTGTTGGGTCCATGCATGGGTTCAACAATACTAAGAAGAAACATGGCGGTGTTTGTGTTACGGTAAGGAGACACTGCCATATTTTGCATTCAGGTCTGAGAGGCAACAGGAATCCAGATCGTTTAGAGTCCGGCGGGAACGTACACACTCAGCAGCAGAATCTGGCCGCAGCACGAAAAGCCGTGCAACGTAAACACTCAGCGATGCACCTCGGCACCGCCTGTGCGTGCGCTGTGCACCGATCGATGCACCTGGTGTGTTCCTCTCCTCTGCAATGATCTCTGCAAGAGGAATCAATAGACGCGCTGGCCGAAAGCCCGGAACTAGCACTCTAGCTGCTACTACCACATCCATCCGGATCGGGGTCACATGATGTACTTCGATCGATGCATAGGAGAGTCTTCGATCCATGCATTAGCCAACATGCATCTCGAACTGTCCATCGAACAAGTAACGGTGGTTGACGTTGCTTAGAGCTTTTTTACCAATTAATCGAATCAACGGGGGCTTGTACTTGGCTTCGTTTTTCCCCTTTGGAGCAGCCATCCATCCATGGCAATAGGTCGATTGACAGCCACAAGACGTGGTTGTTGCTGTGGGGGCAGAACGCTGTCAGACCAAGAGCGGCGAGTGAAAGACGATGAGGTCGACACGCCGAACGCGAGGTAGCCGGGTGCATTGGTGTGGTTCAAATACCATTAGTGATAAAGAAACCTGTAATTAAATATGATATTTATCTTAACTTTTTTTTTTCTTTTGTGGATGGAGCCAGTACTGGTCTGCAGTAAAGCAAGATCCCACCCAGATCGGCACATGTTATTCCTGCTCTGTTATTATGTCGTCTTGAGCAAAAGTTATGCTGGACGACCAAATCAAATTGCACATTGGGTAGACATTCCGCTAGCTGCCCCTTTTTATCTTCTAGGAAGGCTGGAACGGCCTCTCGAGACTTGGCATCGCTATCCATGTTTGCTTCCACAGGAGACGACGTGGATTGGTGTCCTGCCATTAGCCTCCAGATTGAACGTATTATTCGTCATGCACAAAAGTAGCAAGAGCTTCTTCAGTCAAGGTATGTTTGGGCTTGAGGGGTGTTAGGAATGTACTACATTTTTCTGGTGTTCGTGTGCCTACTATTGGACGCAGTTGGGAGTAACTGTAGGACTAGGCAGTGTAGATGCCGCCGCAGATTGGAGCGTATCAGTAGAGGGTCCACTAACTAGCACTGTCGTTGTGAGGGTACTTGGTGCACGCTGCTACAGCCCCCATTTCTGCGTAGGAAATTTGCTCAAACTCCTTGGTGGTAGGTTTGCAGAAGAAATTTGCAGCAATTCAGATGAATCTTGTAGTAATCCATTCATTTCTGTATCGATTTTCGAACTAGGAAAGGACTCTACACTCTAGGAATGTGGACACTCAAAGGCACAACTCAGTGCACAGAACTTTTGCTCCACTGATGGTATGCTTCAATCTTCTGGCCTTTCCGGTTTCCTGCTGGTGCTAAGCCTGGACCTCGGTCGGCTCGAGGGGACGCGGCATGGGTGGGTACACACTACAGACGGAGAAATTAGCAAGTGGAATGTGGCAGCGCTCCGGCGAGCACCCAGAGCCGTCTCAGGGCACTGCGTTCTCGGCGCTGCCGCGGCGCGAGCGCGATGCCGTGTAACAACTCCTTCGTACTACGAGCTAGGGGGTGCGGCCCCCCGAAACTGAAGGAGATAAGCGCGGATGTGGAGGAAGCAAAGGTCTCGGCGGCGCCCGCCAGCGCCATCACGATCTCGATCGCCGGAAAAGACATTTTACAGATAACGTCCTGTTTTGGATCGTGACTATTAATCGTGATCCAGGTCAGGGGTCCAAACGAAAATATTAGGATCGTGACTAATAATCACGATCATGATATTTTACACATAACCCCCTGGTTCTGCGGCCGGTTGCTTCTCTGGTTCCCCTCATCTCCGTCCGCCGTTCGTCGGACGGCCACAGCCGTCCTCTCCGTCCCCGCTATACTCGTCCTAGTCATCTACCACTGAGCCACTCGATGACTCAGAGGCGCAGACACAGGAGGCCTCTTCAGGCAAGTCGCTTGCTCATTGGTTGGGCCACGGTGGAGTAGAGAACAAGCAATTTTGATCGTGAAAGCCAATTCGATGAACCACCGACCCAAGAGGAACGTTTGGTGCTGGATATATGAACCTACACGCAGGTAGGGATGTAGATACGACGATCATCGGCACTGGACTACAATAGTGATGTGGGGGTGATAGCTTGACTTTGAGGGCGCAAGCATCGCAAATCAGGGGAGAGAAGCCTATCGACTGACCTTCATACCTGATCGGACGAATCATAATCTGCGGAGCCGCCAAATCCATGGAGGTTTGCTTCGTTGTGTATAATCTCCATTGTGCCAAACTGAACTCGGCAGTTATTTATGCCCGTGACCTTAGCGCTCTCACATACTAGTACGCAACAAGTGCCGTCTCTCTGTTTACTCTGATTCTCACTGTCGTTCTGTACAGTACAGCTCAAATCTCGGAGTCGTCACTTCTGCGGTCGAACAACCATCACTGAATTCATGAATTCATGTTAGGCAAACCTCTCTAGTTTGGTCCGCTATAGGGATAATGTATGGACTTTTTCTTTCTTTAATACAAAGATACGCAACTCTATGTTCGATAAAAAAAATTCAAATTAGGCAGTTTGCCGCATTGCATGTGCTTCCTAACGTTCGGGATCTATAAAAAGCGGGGGCTTTCGTATGCAGATGTAGAGCGCACGCAACGCAGATGCATCAACACAACTAAGTAGCCAACTATATTACACGGTAGGAGTTGGGAAGAAATTGAAAAACTGATGAGACACACAGCAGATTTTATATTTATATATATTTTCCTTTTGTGGAAGCTAGGCATTTGACATAGGATAGGATTGGGATGTACCGGGAATTCAGTAGTATCATCCTTTCCTCCTTGCTGGAGGGTCAACGAGAGTTCCCGAGTCATTCGCCTTGCTCCGTGCTTCACGTGCTGAAGGGTCACCGCGGGGTCGTCTGATGGATCACGGCGGGATTGCCTTTAGTTGCTCAAGCACTGGGACACCAGTTCGGGATTAAGCCCGGTTCGCAGGAGCAGCAAGAATCAAGAGGAATCTTCAGAAGGAATGCATCAGCCTGCATCTTGATGAAGCAATAAATATTCGCACCCCGCACATCGGCACAAGGAACAGACCGAGTGTAATGTACTACCGGTTGTTATTTTCTTATGAAAAACATTGCTCTCATAAAATAAAAAATTGTTTTGGGAAATTTTTTGAGCCTCCTATAATTTCTCCTTACTAAATTTGGCACGCAGTCGATCTCACACAGCCGAGAACATGAAATGGGTCTTATATTTAGCACCGGTAAAGAGCCGACTATAATTATTACAACCACTGTATTTAAATTGTTAACACCATTGATTTTTAATGTCATTTATTTTTTACCATCCATCTTCTTCAAATGTGTAAATATATAAGCTATGTATTAAATAAGTCTGGTAACCAAATAAATTATAATGAAATACATTATTATGTTTATCAATTTTTACTAAGACCAAAAAAATTTAGTAAGTACTTGTTTGTGTAACTATAAACTGTGGGTTTTTTAGATCTGATCATCACCGTAGGAACTATAGATATAGATATCAGTAGTTTAGAATAGAGGAATGTCATGCAGCTAATAATCTGAATCTGCCTATAAAATGACAGGTTAAGGAGTCGATCGATATCAAGTCCTTGCTACAAAACCGGTCTCATGATTAATGTAGTCACTACAAACTGCGTGTGAGGTGAGTTCTATATTGTGAGTTCCTCAACATATATATTGGGTAAAAAAACAGAGTATCATATATTGGAGGCCTTTTAGACTGCTTGTGAGATCAGAGATGAGAGGCATCAGGAATCTACTACTTCCTCATCAGCTACTTCATCTTGACCTCTTTGAATGGTGCACTGGTTTGGCACTATCGATGCTTGCTGCATCCGGGGAGGAAGTAGTGGCATGAGTGCGCATATTGTAGAATTTCAAAGCACAGAGCATGCTTCACTTAACCCACCAAAAGGGGTAAAGCATATTTGGGTGCTCTCATCAAAAAGCCCATGTAAGACTCGGAAGACCGAAATCAAAACAACATTCATGCATTGTAATGATCCAATCACCTTATATTGATAGAAATGATATTGTCTTTGTTTCCTCTATCTCAGGCTAACCTTTGTCTAGTTTGAAACTAAATTTGATCTTGGTCGTATTACATGTCAGTATGTCACCTACTCTAACATCACCTAATTAATATCATGGACCCAAGTGCTTACATAGTCATCTTTCTTCTTCCTTTTGTGATGAAATATATACGCATCTAACTAAAGTCTTTGCGACATACTCCCTCCATATTTAAAATTAGAAGTTGTTTAGAACAATGTTTTAGTCACATATAACCCTTCGTTAAAAAAATATTGAGAATATAAATCATGAATAACTTTAAATTATTGAGTTTAAAAATATGAAAATCATATGAATAGATTTGTCTTGAAGAATAAATATTTTTATAAAAGTATACATATATCAGTTTTTCAATAAATATTTTTGTTGAAAATTAAGATCAAAGTTGGATCTCGGACCGTGTCATTGTTCTAAACGACTTTTAACTTGAACACGGAGGGAGTGCAGCCATTATGCATAAATGATGGCACGTCATTAAAATGTGCAGCAGAACGCGTGTGCTTAATGAGGTTTGAAAAATGGGATATATATATATATATATATATATATATATATATATATATATATATATATATATTATGCTATATGTCACCCTAGGTGAAGAATAAGGTATTCTTCACCCGGAACTAATCTCCTGACCCCCGCGCGCCCGACCAAACCAATCCAATTGGTCCGACCAAAACAATCCGGCGCGCCCCGCGCGCCCGCGCGCTCGACCCGTTGCTTGCTTGCGCCCATTCTTCTCCGCGCATTCCCATTCTTCTCCACGCATTCCCGCATTTATTCTCGGCAGTTGCTTGCTTGCGCCCGTTAGACGACGCGTGATAGTGCGGCGCGGCGGCGACGACATCCCCGGAGCGCGGCGGTCCGACGAGCGAGGGACCTCCTCCCTGCGCCTCGGCGGCTTGGCGTGCGGCCCATTCTCTTCCTCGGCGAGGCGGACTGCAAACCCTAGGTGCGAGACGGTTTTGATTTTGTCCCGGGGAGCGCGAGCGCGCGTATTCGATGGCGGCCCCTCATTCGCGTACCGTTTTGTTTTTGTAGCAGTGTACATTCGCGGCATCTCCTTTTGGTGTGGCTGTGACGACGCCTTCATCTGTTTTGATTAACCTTCGCGCACCATCGTCACGTGGTGATTCACTGATGGAACAGGCGCACGAGGTATTCTCCTACATCCACGATCGCGTTTTTTCTCTCTGGGTACAGGAATGTCTTCGATTGCTTTTAGTTTCGTCTCATTTCTTCATTTTTTTGTAGTTACTTTTCTGTTTTCTTATAGTACTGCGTCAAGTTTTGCATGATGTAGCAGGCGGGTTGTGTTTTGTAGGTGTGGATCTAGATTTCGGTTCAGTAATTTTCTTGTATTTATTCAGTAATTATCCTTTTTTTGGCGTGTTTTTGGCGGGAACATTTTTTAGATGCTTTAATTGAAATGTATCAGTAAATACTAACATTATTAAACACTAACATTCAGTAAATGATGACGTATGCTTGGTGTGGTTTGTGACGTGTATCAGTAAATACTAACATTCAGTAATTACTGATATCATTATTAGCATTCAGTAATTACTAGCATTCAGTAATTACTGTAATTGTTGTATCAGTAAATACTAGCATTCAGTAATTACTAGTATGTCCTGATACTGATATCATTTTTATTTTAAAATATTTTCTTCAAATGTTTATGCTCCAATTGGTTTTTCTAATTCTTTTCTGATACTGATACTGATATCATTATTAGCATTCAGTAATTACTAGCCTTCGGTAATCATTTATGTTTTCTTTTTAGTGGGCATGTCCTGTACTGATATCATTCAGTAATCATTGTTTTTCTTTTTTAGTGGGCATGTCCTGGTACTGATATCATTCAGTAATCATTGTTTTTCTTTTAGTGGGCATGTCCTGAATACTGATATGATTATTGGTTTTCTTGTTTTTTTTGGCATGTTTTGTAGGTCATGGCTGGTTGCAGTAATTCAGTGGACACAGATCCAGAAGGAAGCCCACCTTCTGGTTCACCGGGGGAACGCAGACCCCGCATTGTTTCAGTCAGGAAGATGAGTACTTCTCGGGTTGCTGAGCTTCAACATAATAATGAGAGCGATGATAGCGATAATGATGACTTTGTCAACCCTCCGGTCAAGAAGAAAGCTGCTGCAAAGAAGAGACCACCTGCAGAAGATCACGACGACAATGATGTATATTTTTTCTGTGTTTTGCAGTTATTGTGTTTACATGCTATAAAGTTCATTTAGTTATCAGCATATATAGGACTCCCGAAATACTGCCATTCAGTAGTTTGTGTATTATGTCTCATTCTTTCACTTTTTGTTTCACAGGTTGTTAAAGCTGGAAATTATGCCACCATCCGTTGTTCTCCATCGTCTATTCTTGCTTGCATAAACAGCATGACAGATGGTTTGAAGCGGAAGCTTGATGATATGGGCTTTGGTAGATTCCTGGAGTTTAAATTGGATGGTATCGATGACCGGACGCTAGTCATGTTTTTGATGCGTCATATCAAAAGCAACCCGTTGCGCATAGAAGTTGCTGGTCGTATTTTGCCAATCACTGCTCAGATTGTGCATAATATTCTTGCCCTTCCTATAGGCGGTAGGCTGAGAAAGCCAGAGTTCACGTATAAGGACAAGCTGGAAGCTTTGGTTGAGCTGAGGAGGCTGTGTGATGAAAAGGGGATGGAAGCTATGTTTCATCAGTTACCTGCAAAGAAGAAGGGTGCTGTCAAGACAGTGAAGTATGAGAATTTGAAGAATAATCAAGTTCCTCGGTGGGTGATTGAGCAGTTTGCATCACGGCAGCAGGATGATGAGTGGACTTTGAAGTGCTTTTTCATGCTGCTGTTCAACGCCTTACTCTTCTGTGGCAGCACAATAGACATTCGCGGAGGTGACTTCTTGCTTGCGAATGATTTGGAATCAATCAAGGATATTGATTGGTGTAGTGCTGTTGTTGAGGACATTAGGAAGAAGGCTGAGATGTTTGATTCTTCCAAGAAAACACCTCTAGTCCAGGGCTGCACTGCTCTCCTCATTGTAAGGAAAATTTTTTAAATTTATGTGTGATGCATTTTTTTGTTCATTCAGTTTATATTGCTTGTTCAGTAACTCCTTTTCATTGTTTGTTCAGCAACTCCTTTTTATTGCTTTGTTCAGTAACTCCTTTCATTGCTTGTTTCAGTAACTCCTTTCATTTTTTAACATTATCCAGATTTATTACCTAGACAATTTGTCATGCTGCCACATGCTCGCTGATTGCAGCACCGTGCCTCGTGTTAGCCTTTTCAACAGCTCTTTGATCGACATGATTACAAAGGCTGACAAGAAAACTTTTGATGACCTAAGTGTTTCTTATGGTCACTTACCGGTAAGTGACACCATTCAGTTTTCTTCTTTTTATTATTTACTGTGCAGTACAATACAATTTGTTTTTTTTTTCTACTGAGACCCTTTTATGTGTTTTTTAGGTGAGAGACAAGGCTGGAACATGCTATGAGGACATTAGAGTGGATGATCAGGAACATGCTATCAGGACATTAGACATTAGGAAGGCTGTTCCACACCTTTTACGTTCTTCAGCTGTTCGTGCGAGGGGCGGGCCTTGGAATACCAAAACCAAAAAGACATCAAAAGCTGATCCCCAGACTACCCATGCTCATCGCCTCTCACAGGGCTTGGTGCCACTTCGACCTTTGCTTTCTAGAGTTTTGTCTTCAATTGTTGATGATGAGAAGAAGCAAGGAGTTGAGGATGCATTGTTAAAGTATGACAGCAGCATGATGGCGGCCTCTAAAACAATGGACAAAGCAATTAAACTGTTTAAAGACAGCCAGAAAGACATTCAAGCTGCTCAAAAGAAGCTTATGTTTGATCTGAGTCAGATTTTGGTGTCTGTTGAAAGACACGATGATGCAAGGAACGAACCTTGCAGCCCTGCCCATGGTTCCGCACGTGAAGAACGCGCAAAGCGACGTGCATCTGTAAGTGAATGTTCATCTTTTTTTCAGTCTTTTTTTTTTCATTATCAATGTTTTGGTTCAGTAGTTTTCAGACATTTGTACATTGTCACATTTGGACAGGCATATGCTGAGGGGGGGGCGAGATGTCTGAAGCGTAGCAAGATGATTTCAGCTACTGCTGCCAGATCTGGTGCGGCTGGAGATCGACAACCCCCTACTGTTGGAACTAGTGTCGCACAAAATTCTGCTTCTGAAGATACACACGTACAGCCCCGTATGGCTGAATCTAGCCCTGTGCAATCTCATGATATTGTAGTTTCACCTCACCCTACTGATGATGAGTTTGCTTCTGCCGGAGCTAGACCTGTGCCATCTTTAGATGTCTCTGCTGGTGATAAAAGTGCTGCTCCTGAAAGCCTTCACAATCCTTCTTTGAATGTGCCTGCATCTCCGTGTTGTCAATTATCTCCGGTACTTTTTTCCCTGTAGCATTATGCAAATTATCAGTCACATTATTCTTGTTTTTATTCTTGTTTTTGTGTGATGTGTTTTTATTCTTGTTTTTTTCTGTTTTTTTGTCAGCCTGTTATGAGCACCATTAGTGGTGTCAATGTCAGCAATGATAATGTTCAATCTCAGTCATCCGGTGTTCCGGAGGGTGATTTTGACCGTGAGGCATGGAACTCTATTGGCGCAATTCTTCTTGAGATAAAGGAGGATGCGACCCAGAAGCAGCAGCAATTCTTCAGTAGGAAAAAGAAAGGAGTAGGAAAAAAGAAGGTACAATTCTTTAGTATAGTTTCTGAAGATTAATACTTCTATAGTTTTAGTTCAGTAAGATTTTTGCTTTTTTGGGGAGAAGTGATTCTTCAGTAATACCCTTTGTTCAGTAATTATAGTTCAGTAATATCCTTTTATGTTCAGTAAATATGTCGTGTTGTAGTATAAAACTTTTCAATTATTATAGTTCTTTTGTTCAGTAATTGTTCATTTCTGTTATGTAGGCCGCTAAGAAGCCTTTGACGCCACCGCAACGTTGTAGGACTCGCTCCACAATTTCAAGTGCAGATTTTATGTCATTGCAAACCAATCAGACTAGGGAGATTCGCAAGCATAAGAAGAAGAATGTGGAGAAGGAGATCATTTTGGATGATGCTGATTGTTTGGAGGCTCCAAATTTTGACGCCTACATTCCTCCGCCATGTCTTAATTCAAATCAGAAATGTTTTGTTGGACCTGCATTTATCAAGAAGGATCAATATGTTTCCTTGAGTACGTTTGCAAGTAATGTTTGGCGTCGACCGCCTCTAGATTCAAACATGGTTTTGATGTTCAGGTCTGTGTTTTTCAAAGACATGTTGGGCAACAAAGATGAGCCTGAGTTGAAAAGGTATGTGTTTTTCTATTTTTTTTTAACCTTCACCACATCATTAATTTCTGTGCTTACAATCTTTACTTTTTCATCTTTTATTTTTTTGCACCCTGGTTCATATGGTAGTATTTTTTTGTGATATGAAATGCAGGAGAACTTTCATTGAATTTTCAGAAAAAAGAAGTCACCCATATTATCAGAGCTGTTATAGTTTGAATGGAAGCGATGTTGTGGATATTTTTAGCGATGAAGCCATGGGTACATGCGATGTCTTTGACTGTTTAGCATGTTGTTTGATGTCGGATGATGAAGAGAAGAGGGCTGGTGCCTATGGTTACAGGATTATCATTCCGACTCAATTATCGGTCAGTAATTATCGTCTGTATTTCTTTTTTTTTCCTGACACTAAAATAAATTCTGCTTTTTTGTATGGTGATTGAGTGAAAGCTGTCCCTCATTGTGTTCCACTAATATAATCTTTTTTCATTATCTATGTTTTTATCTGTTTATTTTTGTTTTTTTGCAGCATGCATTGACCTACAGACCCCCTTGTGCTAACTCGGATGAGGGTAGCTTGGATATTGGTAGTTTTGACACAGATTTAGATGTTGATTATATTGCTGGGTATATTGCGCAGCGCTACACTGTGGATGAAGTTCTCCGTGCTCCTGCTGTGAGTTCATTTTTTTTTCTTGTAATTATCCTCAAAATTTTTTGTAGTTGTTCAGTATTTCAGTTATTTTTCAGATTGTTCTGTCAGTTATTTTTCTGTATTCTTTTTTAATAGGTGTTTGTACCTATCCAGACCGGGTGTCATTTTACAGTATACTGCCTGAACATGATCCATGGACAATTTGAGATTCTGGATTCCCTGGATTGGGCACAGGTTGAGGATAAGTTCAGACACCATGGTAAAGTTTGTGAAAGAGTCCGACTTGGCCTGCACCGAATATTCCAGAAGTTTACCAATTCCAGGTTCCCGGACATCAGTGATTGGAACTTCATTTCCATAGTCCTTCCGAAGCAAAATATTGGCAATGATTGCTTGTTTTTCTGCCTGAAGTTTATTGAACACTATGATGTTGAACATAGTAGTCTTGACACCGGTGTTGATCTTCAGTCGGTTAGTATAGTTTTTTTCCCCCTGCGTTTTTGCTATGGTAGCAGTGTGTTTCTTTTTTTTTGCAACTCTGCTTCAGTTATTTATAGTGTCGTTGGTCAGTTATTATTATTATTTTTTTCGATATACAGGACCGCAGCAGTGTTTACAGGGCAGAGTACCTTCACTACTTCATGTTCCACAAACTGAATCAAGCTCCGAGGCCTTTCCCGCAGCACATAGAAGCTTATGCTGTTGTTGATCCAAGCTCCTAGGAGTAGACTCAGACCAATGCCTTTTGTGGTAGCAAAAACATGTATACAGTTTATGGTAGCAGAAACTTTCCAGATTATGTAACTATAGTTTTGTTCAGTAAATGTCTACATTGTTCAATTTTATTGGCACTTAGTAAATACTAGTCATTCGTTCAGTAAATATCTATTTTATTTTTCACTTTATTTTGCATTTTACTGAACTTGGATATCAGCAAAGTAGTGGTCGTTCAGTAAGTATTTGTGATGTTGCACACTGATGTATGGTTAGTCATCATTCAGTAAATAGTAGTGGTCGTTCAGTAAGTATCTGTGATGTTGCGCACTGATGTATGGTTAGTCATCATTCAGTAAATATCTATATTGTTTTCAGCTTATTTTTGCATTTTACTGAACGTGGATATCAGCAAAGTAGTGGTCGTTCAGTAAGTATCTGTGATGTTGCACACTGATGTATGGTCAGTCATCGTTCAGTAAATATCTATATTGTTTTCAGTTTATTTTGCTTTTTACTGAACGTGGACATCAGCAAAGTAGTGGGCGTTCAGTAAGTATATGTGATGTTGCGCACTGATGTATGGTCAGTCAGCGTTCAGTAAATATCTATTTTGCTTTTAGCTTATTTTGCATTTCTACTGAAAGTGGATATCAGCAATGTAGTTGTCGTTCAGTAAGTATCTGTGATGTTGCGCACTGATGTATGGTCAGTCATCGTTCAGTAAATATCTATATTGTTTTCAGTTTATTTTTTCTTTTTACTGAACGTGGATATCAGCAAAGTAGTGGGTGTTCAGTAAGTATCTGTGACGTTGCGCACTGATGTATGGTCAGTCATCGCTCATGGTTGTGCTCAAGCACAATCCGTTTGAAGTAAACACTCTCCCCATCTAATGTTGTAACAACGCAGACCATTGCCTTACATTCTTTCCTTTTTGTTGTTTTGTCTCGTTTGCGGTCTGCACCAGGACTGTTCTGACTGTGTCCTGCAAATGAACATTCGATGTCCTGTCCACGGCCACCATTCCTTGTCCTATTCTTCCTTACGTTGAACCCAGCAAGCTCTGCATATGATTGGTAGAAGCTGATTGCAGCTCCCATGCTATCAAAGCTCATGTCATAACTTGGGACAAACTTTTTATCAATCTTTGGATCCTGCATTGAATAACTGATCAGTAACTATCATGTGTTGAGAATGTTTTCAGTAATTTTTGGTACTTACATGCAAAAACACTGGCTCCACTTCAGGGGTAATTATAGCTTGAGATGCAACAGGTACCGGCGGTGTCATTGTTGGTCTGTACCGCATCGGATGCACAAGCCATGCTGGACCCACTGACTGCCCTTGAGAAGGAATTGGCACAGCTGCTGCTGCAAACTGAGTAGCTGTCGCTGCCGCTGCATTAGCTGCAAACTGAGCAGCTGCTGCTGCATTAGCTGCAATTTGTGCCGTCACAGGATCACTAGCAGCAACATCAGGACCAATAGCATCAGCAGCATTAGTCGAGTCTGGTGTAGTTGCTATCCCAAACCGAGCAGCAGCTGCAGCCGCAGCCACCACAGGAATATTTGCAGCATCAGTACTACCAGCAGCATTAGTCGAAGGAGCAGAGGCAATTACTGTCAACAAATGTGAAACAACCACAGATGCCGCTTGTTGCTGGTTCATTGTTCCATCCATGTCCATCTACAGATTATAACCAAAATCAACCTTCAGTAATTTTTTGGGATTAACTATTGCACAGTAATCATTATAACCAAAATCAACCTTCAGTAATTAGGCCAGGATTCAGTAATTTCAGTTCAGTCAGAGGAATTGGTGGGGTTTGGCTCAGTAATTGTTTCACAGAATAATTATTTCACAAAATGCCATGATCATTCAGTAATTATTTCACAGAATGGTAGTAGATTAGGCTCTTTTCAGTAATTACCTTTTCTTCAGTGGAGGTGTTGATCGTCCTGCGGGGACGGGGGATCCAACGGGGCTCGGCGCGGCGGCGGTGAGGGTCGCGGCGACAGATCCAACGGGGCTCGGCGCGGCGGCGGTGAGGGTCGCCGCTCCCGCGGCGACAGATCCAACGGGGCTCGGCGTGGCGGCGGTGAGGGTCGCCGCTCCCGTGGCGACAGATCCAACGGGGCTCGGCGCGGCGGCGGTGAGGGTCGTCGCTCCCGTGGCGACAGATCCAACGGGGCTCGGCGCGGCGGCGGTGAGGGTCGTCGCTCCCGTGGCGACAGATCCAACGGGGCTCGGCGCGGCGGCGGTGAGGGTCGCCGCTCCCGTGGCGACAGATCCAACGGGGCTCGGCGCGGCGGCGGTGAGGGTCGCCGCTCCCGCGGCGACGGCGAAGAAGGCCGGGTTCCGGGGCTCGGCGAGGCAGTGGTGTCATTTAACGGCGCGGATGGGATGGCGCGGTTGGCTGGTTGGATGGCGCGATGGCGTCGCGGGCTGGTTCGATGGCTGGGTCCGGGTGAAGAATAAGCTATTCTTCACCCTGGGTGAAGAATAGCACTACCGTGTATATATATATATATATATATATATATATATATATATATATATATATATATATATATATATATATATACAACGCGCTGTGTGAAGTGGCATGTAAAACAGCATAATGCAGATGGAACAAATACGCCAAGTGAAAGTGTAAATTAATGACAAGGTGAGGGCTGGTGGCTACAGATTCAACACATGATTTGTGGGATTGGGAGGCATCGAGACTTCAGTTATGTCGAACCTATACATATGCTCAGTCCAGCCTCACTGGGGTTCTTGGCGACCGTCAGCTGCAAGTACACTGGGTCTACGTGAGTCAAGCGAAGATCGCAATAGGTTTTCTCTGCTAGACAAAAAAGCATTAGCTAGCCGAGAAAAGACGCTTCATCCACCCCTCGTACAGAGGCGTCCCTTTGATTCTCTCTTGATGCTAATACTCTCACTTTGCTTATGGTCCACAACTGTAATTACAAGTGTACGTGATTCATTTTTCAGGCTATAATTATGCAAACTTGTTGTGGAAGGAATGTAATTGGAAAATGTTCCAGAATCAAGCAAAACAAGCGCCAAGAAGCAAATTCTGAGGTTGCAAGAACTGGCATACGGTCAAGTTGAGGACGACTAGAACACCATGACCATGACTGAGTTAGATGAAGTTAGTGGTGCTCTTTCATTATGATGATTTAAGAATCATTGTGTAAGCTCATTGCTTTCTTCCTCCTTAAATGAACGAGTATCCTACTACTATCACTAACTTTCATGGATTCAAGTTTTAAAAAAGTATATACCTGTAAGTACTGTTGCAGAATGAATAATGACCTCTCACTGCAATTTACTGCATAATACACGTGTTTCTAAAGTTAGGGATGTATATAAAGGTGTGGACTGTCACATGTAGATGTACAAACCACAAAGCAAATGTATCAACATGAGTGAAAACTGTCTGACAGGATAGGATCGGGATGTATCAGGAATTCAGTTGCATCTAAGGCTATGAGTCATTAAACAATTCACACCAGCGCTGTGATACGAAGGTTGCATGGCAACAGCCAACAGGGCGAGCAACGGCTTTTCTATCCATGTTGCCAGAATACCAAGCACAATAGCAGCAGGAAGAATGCTTCAACCAAAACGTAGCTTTCTGCAAAATAAGGGAATGCTTTAACGCATCTCTATAAACTAATTTCAACGAGCTCTCTTTCACAACACACGAGTCCTCTCTTATTCTGGTTTCAGTATTTGATTTGCCGATTGCTTGAGCATCATTCACATGCTTTTGACTATTTGAAGCATAATAAACCTTGCTAAAACTGGTTCAGTGAGCTAAAAAACAAAGAGGACCACCAGAGTGATTTTCTATTCCACTGAATTAGTTCAACTTGCTGGTCCAAACAAGAGCGAAGCACAACTCTTTTCAGAGAAAGACACGGAAATGGCTAGCACATTGACCTCACTTGCAGAAGAACGTTCACTCTTTCCAATCAGAAGATAACCCAGTTGATCAGGTATAGCAAGATATCATATCATAGCACCCTTTTTTAAGATTTAACATTCAAACACAAAGGGGTAACAAGCAGCATCAGTTCTCCAGGTGGAAAACACATTCAGTTAACCGCTGCAGTTTGCTTGCGTCAAGCTTCTGGTTGGTTTCAGCCTTTGGTTTTTTGACAGTAAGCATCTTGGTTGCAGCATCCAGACTCCAATCATTTCCGACAGCATCTGCATTTGGATAAAGATAATTATTGTCATAAGATTCAGAAGGAAGAACACAGCAACCTCACAAGCACAAGTAAAAGTTAAGGCAACAATAACAAAAATTAATCCCTCCTATTTTAATTTGCTGGCGTTGGTTAGTGTTATTTTGCACATCACCATATTAAAACTGGACGTAGTACTTAATAAAGGTATCCCAAGAGATAAGGAGTGATACACTTGACTTAGCCAGAAAATTTTGGAGGCAATGTTTGTGTTCATTATTCCCACAGACTTTATGCCACATGGCAGTCGATAGCAACATGAAAATAGATATCCAGTAGGCAAGTGCAAATTAAATTACTGACCTAATTGCCAATAACATTTCAGGCTAAGATTTTGTTTGTTATATTAAAAAAACAGCAACCATATACAAACCACTGACATATCAACCCATAAATTTGATGGCACCGTAAGTATGGGTGAGCTACTGATCGACGGATATGGATATGTACATGGTGATAAGCAATTTTGTTGTCTATCTACTTCAAAAACATACAGGCACTAATGATTTTCACAGAAAGTTATAGGCTCGATAATAATCCCATCTTGTCAGCATATATTTATGACTAGAAAGTACAGTATGCACACTTTGCGAACTCAGATAAACAGCAACCATTTACTTTCATAGTACGAGCAAAGTTTTAAATAGATGGCAATAGCCTCTGCCCTCAGCTATAGCAGGCTATAGTTGCTGGGCAGGTCCGCTACTAGGATAGTTGCCTTTTAATGCTAAATGCCTGGGTATGCTAAAGCGGTCATTAGCATGCAAAATACGCCAAAGAATATCAACTTAGCGCTGCTATGGAGTTCTGGGTGAATACAGGCAGGACGAAATTACTGTGGGCTTTGTGAATTTTCTTTGTGCAGCGGCCCAAAATGACATAGAATAGGACGTTGCTGAGCTGCAAGACTGCTACAAGCCTGTTGAGCTGCTTGACAGGCAAGTCAGTCTGTTTGACTGATGAAACAATCATGTTGGCCTGAAAACCAGCTACGTACAAGCCTACTAAGTTGTGACATTTTTTTTTTAATCGTTAATTGGCTTACCGGACAGCTGTATCCAGCTATCCTTTCTAGAGTCTGCAGATTCGTACCACTAAAGGCCTTAACCAGTGATCTAAAACAGAGAATGAGTAAAAATTTGTTGTACATCCAATGTGCTAACCAAAGCAGAAATTTTAGTGCAAAGTGGAAAATTACTCGGTACATCATAATGGAAATTTCCATGTTCGTAAGGCTACAACTTAGCAAAATGGGAGTAAATAATGATATTTGAACGATCAAATCTAGGTAAAGGAACTTAGTCTAACAGGAGGGGTAGAAAAACATACAGTTTGTAGCATCCTCCTCACTCATCCCCATGAAGTGAGCCACATCAGCAACGGTGATCGTGGAATACGCAGAAGTCAACAGCTGGAATATTCGCTTCCTGTAGCTTTCTGGATCATCAAAAAAAAAAGAACAGATAGCCACAATAACCAATTATGCAATCATTAAATAAAACGATCAAGTGCTGAACAATTTCCTAATAATCAGGAATGAAAAGTCACTTATAACCTGTGAATCATTTTGTCCTGGTGTATGCCAGAGCATGAATATCATAAAAGAGTTGTCATTATTTTTATCCATAATTATTACCTTGAAAGCTTTCAAGTGCTGTTTTCGGCAATTTTTAACTGCATTTTTGCAGATATAATAGCATGATAACCAAAGTTTGCTCAAGTAAACGATGCAGTACAAATTAGCATGCATAGTTGCAGTTTATTTATTCTGTCATTAGAATCAAAAGGGTATAAACTTGCAAGGGCATCCATTACACAACAATCAATATGGGAACATCGATGAAATCACTAGGTTCTATAATCAGTTTATCCCCCACCTATGACACAAAATTATCATGATTCAATGGAAGCACAAGACAAATCCAAATACATCTTATAATACAGTAACGAGATGTCCAATACCAAGGAAGGCGGTGACAAAGTCAGCAAGTTCAGGGCCCCACTCAAACCCCTGTGCGGCCGTATAAACGCCGGCGTAGTCCCTGTTCCAGAGGCACTGACCGATCCTCCAGACGGCGGCAAGCTCCGGCCGCGCGTCCTTCACCTGCTGCGGCAATGACTTCCATAGGAACCTTGCGCTATTCCTGCTCACCACAGAACCACAATGCACACAGTCATCCACAAACCCTAGCCCCCCAAAAAACACAGGGGGGGAAAATCCGGGTTCAAGGGCAGCGGATCGCGTACAGGTCGTTGAGGTAGAGGTGGGCAAAGAGGTGCACGGCGTAGGGCCACTCGTCGGTGGCGACGCCCTGAGCCGCAGCCTGCGAAACGAAATCGGGAGTCCCGTGAGAGTTTGGCGAGCGGTCAGGGAGAGAGACGCCGCACCAATGGATGGGAGCGGCGGGTACCTGGAGGAGGAGGTCGTCGCAGAGAGGGGCGACGGTTGAGTAGGACTTGTCGGCAAGAGCGCCGTGCACGGCTAAGACATCCATGGGCGGCAGCAGAAGATGGAGGTCCCGGCGCGGCGGGGCAGGGGAGACGGTTGAGGGTAGAGGAGGGGTTTGGCCTTTTGGGACTGTGGAAATTCCGCTTTTCTTTTTTTTTGAGAACAGGGAATTCCGCTTTTCTGCTTTTCTGCCTTTTCCATGGAGAAAAAACCATGTAAATAATCCTCGCGTTGTAGCGTTCCTTCTTCGATAATATAGCCCGGGCCAGCCCAAACTATGCTCCTCAAAGGCAACTGAGTCACGAATATAACGTACGTTATAGACGACATATGTAGAGCAAACCTAGATAATACTACAAAATAATAAATCATGAGCATTGAGCAAACGATAAAAATGTTGCACTATTCGCTATTGTCATTTTTGAACCAAATTTGTGTGCTTGTACCTCTTCATCACATCTATAATTATGCAAGTTTTAAAAACATTTAAAAACTTCAAAATATGTTTTAGATGGAGTTTACATGACTGCATCTAGCTCTAGGTTGGCACTTTACACTACGGGAGCGAACGGAACAGCTGTTTGTGCTGTTTAGATTTTTTTTTCTTTATTATTTTTCTTCCTCTTATTTCTTTCTCTATTTTTTTCTTTAGCTCACATCTAGCAGCCGTAGCCTGCAGCCTGTTGAAAACAGCTGTTCCGATCAGGCATTAGAGTACCCTACCCTCACCGACTCGCAGCCTAAAGCTGTCATATCTTTCTACATTTGAAAACCATCCACAACCACATAAAACCGCGATGAAGCAAACTCCGTACAACTTTTAAAACTGTTCACATTCAAAACACGTAGCAACCGACTCTGATCACAATAAACTGTCGATGGCTACAAATATGTGAAATGGTCTAGATGTAAAACCCAATTCAAACTTGATAAATTTATTTTTTGTCAGATATTTTTGTTGACCGCTGGATATAGCACTTCTTTTTTTTTACTTCAACGGATTTGCCTATTGTATGTAGTGTTCCAAAAAGTTAACAAAAAAATGTCAATCAAAGAACTTATATTCCGTGGTCATTTTCCAGGGCTTCTAATGCAAAAAGAATACAACCACAAATTTCTAGAAAATAAATTAACCAGCAACAAGCTCGACCAACACTGCCAGTCTCCAATGCGTATAATTCCAGCACCAAACCATGTATAACTGACAAATCCAAATGTGAAGATAACTAAATTTCAATCTGACTGGGATTTGGAAGAAGACATTCAACAATAATGGTTCCACATCCACATAAAATCTGATTGATCCAACCTCATGAAAGAATTTTCTGACCTAGATTTCATGATGGAACACAGGCTACAAAATTGTGTCTGAAATTAAAAGCAAATGGAAGAATAACCTAGCTACAAAATCATAACTAGCCCCATCCCCCATACAGGAGTCACTATGGTCAACATAAACCTAAGCAGATAAGTTAAGAAAATTTCAGCCATTCAGTACTCTAGAGGAGGAGGTCCACGGCCCCTGCCACCACGGCCACGCCCTCGTCCGCGACCACGTCCTCGACCTCCATCTGTAATTAGAAAGAATCAACAGTGAACAATCCATTTTCATTTTCAGATCAAATCAAATGTGGGGTCATAACTATAGATTTTCAAATGTGTAACTATATAGAAAGTACAGTTGAACTAGACTAACAGATAGGTTGAGTTATGAAGCCAAATCAATTGAAGAAAAATACTAACCATGCCCTTGCACCGGTGGTGCATTGTAGTCCTCCACATCATTGTATCCACCAGCTTCTTCCATTGCATACCCATTACCACCATAAACCCTTCCAGGCCCACGCCTTCCCCGTCCCCTACCTCTGCCACGATATCCCTGTTGTGCCTCCTGCGGGTATCCATTCTCGTCATCATAGTTCTCTCCTCCATTGTTGTACCCTGCAGCATAATCATCCAGAAATGACAGGCATTAGAACCAGGACCAGGACAGACTAGCTTTTCAGCAGTCAAATGTAAGCGAACATTGTAGCAATCAATTGTAAGAAGGGAGATTTACCTCTTCCCCTGCCCCTGCCCCTACCCCTGCGACCACGTCCCCTTCCACGACCAGTTGATACCGCCTCACCAATTGGCACTGCATCTGCATCCTCACCAAGGTCATTCACTGGCCTGACCTGATCAGCTGGTATTGGTGGCTGGTAACTGCAGAAACAGAGTGTGGATTTGTTTCACAAAGAGACAACATGAGCAGTCTGTAAAGGAAAATTTTATTGTATCTGGCAGGCATTATATTTGGAGTTAAACTGCTCAAGAGGATCTGAGGTTAGATTACACATTCTATAGAATAATTTTGTAAGAGCATGGAACTAGGGATGAGATTTAAATTAAGAAATCTAAACAAATTTGGAGACAATACATATGAAATACAATGAATTTGATCTCTTCATTGTAATTGCATCTAACCACAGAGGACGAATTTGAGATTCAGTTTAGCATATATAGCAGGCATGATAAAATTGAACTACGAGCATGCTAGACAATAAATCCTGCACTCCATATTTAAAAAGAGCTAACCATAATGTAGGACAAACTCAAATAGTGTGTACGAATCATGAAGCTCTATGGAACACAAAATATGGGGAAGGCACAATTCAACTAACCCAGGAGACGATGTATCCAGCTCCTTCTTTGACAGCTTGATGGTAATCAAGGAAACATGGCGAGTGGTCTCAAGACTGTCATAAATATAGAAAAAAAAAATGTCAAAAAAAAAATGATCCCTCCACAAGAGAATGAAGAAAAAAAAATGATTGCTCCCTACGTGACAAGGCCTTCCTCCAACGGCTCCCAAGTGTCAGTTATATCAAGTGACTCGATCGAGGTGTTCTGGTGGAGGCCGGCAATCCTTCTCTGCTTAGGCAGTATAAATAATTCAATTATTTCCAAATGGATGCAATAAATATGTCCTATCAGGAAACAATTTGGGTAGGTTGAAAATTCACCTTGAGAAGCTCGATGATGCCAATAGTCTTGCTGATTGCCCTTCCCATAGCCTTGATGACGATTTCATCGGTCGCATTGTCCTAGAATAGATTGTGAATACGAAGGCAAAAACAGTTAGTACTTTAATTGAAGAAAACATCAATACATGTTATATGTAATCCACAACGAGGATATTCAAAAGCTCCAGAATTTAAAATACCAACCAAAGGGGCTAGATTTTGTCTTGAGCCTAGCAAGGAACATCAATAAAATTGTGACAGATCGCTGCACACCAGTGCTACTGTCACATCCATAGCACAGGGACACAAACATGTGGTGGTAGGCACAACCGAGTAAGTAACTCAAAAGGTTGCATCTTGAGGAAGAGACCCCACAACCACAAACCACCATCCACAACTACCAAACCGTAGCGGCAAAAAATTCCCTGCCTAAAGCTGCCCAAGGTAAGTAATTGTACTCCCTAACCAGCGCGTACCCATTAGCATAAGAGGGGCGCGCATACAACTGCAATCGAGCCCTGGAACAGTAAACCATTCAAATTTGAAACCATAACAACCTACGCCCACCGATTCCGCCCACGGGCCGCAAGGGAACCGAACGCGCACTAAACCCTAACAAACAGGGTACCGGTGCAAACCCCGCCAAATCGAGGGAAAAAGAAAAATTAAGCGCGCCTTTGTAGAGCCCCTCCGAACGGGCGAAAAAGCAGGCGAGGAAGCGGAGCGGGGACTGACCTCGAGCAGGGCGAGCGCGTAGGTGATGTAGTTGCGGGGGCGGCCCTGCGCGGTGATGCGGATCTCATTGGGACCAAGTGGGGACTCCTCCCGTGGCTTCTCCACCCTCTGGTACCGATCCATGGCCGCCGCCCAACTTGTCGCGAGAAGGACGAAGCGGACGGGGGGCGGAATCGAGAGCACGCTCTTTCTATCCCTCGCTCTCTCGCCTTCGCGGGGTTGGGTGGTTTTGTGCTCTGCGGTTGCGGCGTTGAACTCGTGATGGTTTCGAGGAGGGTGACGATGATATAGGCCAGGAAGTAATGGAAGTGGAAGGGATGTTTGCGTGGCGTGGTGGATAGGGTTTCATGAGTCGGGGGCCGATAGGGCCGGTTTGGGAGTTTGGGCCGGCACGCTTGGTCCGCTTGGTTGGCGTTCCTGGACTGGACTCTCGGTTCGCGTTGGTGGAGAAGTGAGTGGAGCACTCTCTACGTTTTTTTATTGTCGCTAATCATCAATTTTAACTATTTATTTCATTTAAAAAATAAATGAAATATATAAATTAAAAAAGTTTTTAAAAATTAATGATAAATTGTTGTCATATTTTTAAAATAAAACAATCAAAATTATTGATTAAACTCAAATATTATGATAAATAAAAATTGAGAGATTAGCTGATGATTATCCAACTACCCATGGGGTGAATGATCTCGATGACTCATGTGTTTATGAGTCGGGCTTCAGACTTCGTATTAGCTCTGTTCTCCTGTGGTTTCTCAGAAGTCACTGTGTAATGGAAGTTTACTTCTATGTCACACACCCTTATCAACTAGAGGGGATAGTCCTTGTCTAATTGGTTTTACGATGGTCTCACGCCTCAGTCTAAAAATACCGATAGATCCGTGGATCCCGCCTCGCACAATAACTTTTATATTTTTCGTGTTCGTTTTGTATAAAAGATTAATCTGATTATTAGTGCATTCTAGACTTAGTATTTAAGTTAATAATGTTCCATTTAAACTCATAGTGTGAAACTATTCATATGCTGATAGTAGTCATATTACACGGACTGATTCTTTTTAGTCAAAGATGGGGTAGGACTCAAAAATGTGACAGATTTCATCATTCATCATATATAAGTTCCATAGAAGAAAAAAAAATATCCACGTGACACTTAAACCATTGAACGTGGATAGGCAACAAAAATAAGGTGTTATCAAAAATCAAGTATAGAAATTGTCTTCCTTTTCTAAAATACTTGACACTCTTATATTTTATTTTTTTTGTTTCTGTCCATTTAATTTTTTTACCTCTACTTAATTCTTGCGCTCAAGTGAGACGGAGTGAGTACAATAGATCCTGGGATCCATTCCTAATTCTTGTCTAGTAATTTCTAACTCAAATAAGCATTTATTCATTGAGAAAAAAAGTTACAACTACAGGTTAACAATTATTTCTTACAACTACCACATCATAGTGGTAAATCAAATAAGAAATGGTCTAAACTACGGAATACGAATAGCCCAACTGATCAACAATTGCTATTTTTTTTTTGTCGACCAGAATAAAATAAAAAAAATGATCCTCGGCATCTATTCCCCGTTCGCACTACTGCTGCTCTGTTTCCCGCCACTGCAGCCCGGGAACAGAGGACCGGGGCCACCAACGCCGGTCGAAGCGCCGCCGGAGGCGGAGGACGGCGGCGACGGCGACGTCCCGATGCTCCACGATCGGAGGAAGCGCCCGTTCCCGTCGCTGCCGCCTCCGAGGAACAGCCCGTCCATGACGAGGGAGCTCGGCCCCTCCTCCCCCCCTTCCAGGATCCTGGAGTACTCGAGGTAGTCCGTGAGGTCGATGGCGGCGGCGGCGGCCTGCTGCGACTCAAGCAGCGCGGCTGGAGCCGCGCCCGCTGCGGCGGCGACGGCGGCGGCCGCCTCAGCCTCCCTGGCGCGCCGCGCCGCCGCGTCCTCGGGGAAGTTGAGCTTGGCACGGCCGCCGCGGAACCGGAGCGCGGCGGCGTCGTAGGCGCGCGCGGCGTCCTCGGCGGTGGCGAAGGTGCCGAGCCACACCCGCGCGGCCTTTTGCGGGTCCCGGATCTCCGCCGCCCACTTGCCCCACGGCCGCCGCCTCACGCCGCGGTACTTCCTCGCCGGCGCCGCATCAATAAGCTGCTCCTCCCGCCGCTGCTGCTGCTGGCTCTGGCCCTGTCCGCCATCGTCCGCTGCCCCCCACGGCATGACCAGCGCCGGCGCGGGTTGCGGCGGGCCGCGGCCGCTCGCCACGACGTGCGTCAGCGCGGACACGATCGCCGCCGTCTCCGTGGCCAGCGCCTGGTCCGAGTACCCCACCACCGACGTCGACCGCGACATCGATCGGTCCCCCATCATAGCACTAGCACTAGTAGCAGCAGCCGTGCGCGCGAGCTCACACTGCATCAAAGCACAGCACCGGCAGGTCGCAGCACGACGACCGCTATTTATAGCATACTAGCATTGCCGCTCCTTATCCTCCCCGAAAAAAGAAGCAGAGACCGCAGAGAAGAGACCGGGCGACCAAAAGTCCGTTGGCCTCCTCGCGCGCAGCACGTCAACATGACGAAGACAAGATACTACTACCGAGCCGACAGACAATCAGGTGTTGCGCGCGTCATGCAAGAAGCAAAGTTGGATTAGGACTAAGCCTGCGACAGCTATTAGCAGCAGCAGCAGGCCACGGTCCGAACCCTGCTTGGTCACTAAGGTAACGATGCCGATGACCTGTAACGCGGTGTCAGTCCCCTCCCCTGCTCGAGTCCCGCTTGGACACTTCTTCCTCGTCCTGAAGTAAACCCCTCGGACGCGAACAAAAATGGTTTTTTGGTTCCATGTGTTCGTGCCGCCATGCCGAGCTTGGATTCTTCTTTTAGTAGCTCTCGCTCGCTCGCTCCCTTGCGGATGCGGGTTGGTGCCGAGGTCAGAGGGCACCGATGACTCGAGTCTGACCGTCTAGAAGCTATATTATCCGTCCGTACGTCGGCCACTAGGGGGATACGGATAGATAGAGATAGGCTCTCGCCTGTCGAGCACTCGACTTCGCTTAGCGCCTAAACTTTGCTCGCGTGTCATCAAACTCGGAAGAAGAGGAGATGTTCGCTTGGTCATCATTATTTCTTTTTTTTTCCTTTAAAAATGTTTTGATTCCGCATTTGCGATACGGCATCCGCAACAGAAAAGAGCCTGACAGTACCGTGCGTCATGGCAGGTGATATCAGTGCATACGAAAGCTCTATCAATACTACCTATTGTCTTTTCTTTCCGAAGTAGGTTTTCTTTAAAACATAATAAACACGGACACGTGGTGGAAGAGAGGAACCATGGCCCATGGGCTAAATAGAAGCTTGGTTCGGCCTCTTAAGTCTAATCTTATTTTTTGATTGCGCAAAATTTTCTTGGAATTGAGCGCTTTATATAATAAATAAGTTCAACAAACAGGCTTTTCAAAAATTGACTTTCTGATACAACGAAAACCAGTTTTGAAAGGAATGGACTAAAACTTAAAAGCTCACCTAGAGCTGTATTTCTAGCTTTTGAGGTGCACATAAGTTAAAATAAAATATTACGCGCAAAAAAAGTTTCAAAAATATTGGGAAAGCCAATGCGTAAACTCCAATATCCAGCTTTTCTTCAAGTTCAAGGCTCAAACAGGGGCTAGAGAAGGTCCTAGGGCTTGTTTGTTTACTTAGATTATATAATTTAGATTATAATTTATAAATTATGTAATTTGAATTATAAGATTAATAATTTCATTATAAATGATATGGTTATTGGATCTTTTGTATCAAATAAGTTAAAATAGACATCTTTTTATAAATTATTGAATTATGTAATCTAACGTGCTAGATTATATAATCTGAATAAAATAAGTTATTTGTTTGTTTACCTGGACAGATTATAATTTAGATTATATAATTTGAACAAATTATAATCCGAAACAAACATGGCCTTAGTCTTTCTATCTCAAAATATAATTATACTACTAGGTTTGTTTAAAATTAAACTTATCATTTTTTATATTAATAATAAAATATACATAACCTTTGATAGAGTAAATATATTATTAGATTCACTCTATATCAAATAATTTAAATTTTATTCTAAAAAGATTATATACTATTTTTTGAAAAAACATTTAAATTTAATTTAGATTAAATCTAGACTATATATTTGTTTTCACTGTTAGAAGCTGACTTCCAGCTTTTGTTAGTGTAAGAAACGTCGGATCCGTTGTACGCAGTGTGAGGAGTGGGATTCTCACAAAGTAAGCTTCGAGTAGTGAAACAAACACCCCTAATCCAATTATAAGAGAAAGACACCCGTAATCCAGCGCCTCTGAATAACCTTTGCTCGTCGTCTCCTTCCCTCCTGTAGCCGCCGTCCTGCTCCCCGATTTACTGGCGGGCACGCGCCGCCAGAACGGGGCACAACTTGGCAGCTTGGTTTGCGTTTGCCCTCCTCGTCCAGCTTCGACAGAAGGTGACAGCTGACCTCTCGTCCCTAATCCTCGAATCTTCCTCCATCCTCGTGTAGTTGACATTTAGGCTAGTTGTAGCGGGGATTGGTTGATCCCAGCCCGGGGGCGAAAGAAGGTTCTGCCCGTGGATGGGAGGCAGCTGCGTCTAGCGAACGGGGTCCGGAGATCTCCGTAGAGGGGAGGAGCGTTTCTTTCCGTTGGCGTTGGGTATGGCGGCCGCCCTACCTCGCCCTATTGGTCGGTCCGCCTCTGAGGAGGAAGAGCGCATCGAGCCGCCGCCATACATCCACATTGAAAGCAATGAGTTCTCCTACAGAAGGTGAGCAATTCTGAGCTACATTAGTTGTTTCACAACCTGATCCTGCCCGGACAGTAAGATTGGTGGGATCTGATCCTGTAGTTTTACACAAATCTTATGCTTAATGTCTTGATGTTTGGAGGCACAAGATTCAAAAAGAGGAGGACATAGCTGTGTGTGAGTGCCAATATGATATTCTAGATCCGGAGAGTCCATGTGGGGAGCGGTGCTGGAATGTCCATACTAACACAGAGTGCACACCTGGCTATTGCCGCTGCGGTGTGTACTGCAAAAACCAGGTTGGGTTTTATTGTTTTGGTATTAATGCTATTGTTATGAATTCTTTGGTCGTATCATAGATTATGATCTGTATTGATGTTTCACTCCTTTTATCAGGGTAGTCTACTGTGATGGAACAGTTTCATGGCTTTTACTTTTAACTACTTTTGCATTAGTTGATTTGGTCCTGGGTTAAACTTCTGTGGTATGAGAGTGATTTTTGATGTGCTGATTCCAAATGTATCATTTCATACATATCGATTTGACTCTTGAAATGATCAAAGCCCTTCTGAAATTGGTTCGGTGCTCCCATCGACTTGAATTCTAGGTTTTCAAATTTGATTGGAAAACTCTGGACCAGTTTTAGAGAATTAAATCCTAATATGGTACTATATTAAAATGCTGGGATAGTAATTCCTTTGAGTGCTCATGCACTGCATCTATTATTGATTCATGTATGCACTATTTCTATAACATGGTGTTGTGATGGAATTTTCTTGTAATTGTGTTACTAGTAATTTGAAAATGAAGTGACATTTCTTTTCCCCTTAGAAGCAACCTGGTTCTAGGTTGCTTGCTTGTAGATTTTTTCTTATCTTACAATTTGTTACCATAGCGTTGCTGATGCATCATCAATCTCTATGTTGACAGCGGTTCCAAAAATGTCAATATGCTAGAACCAGACTTATAAAGACTGAAGGGCGTGGATGGGGTCTTGTGGCTGATGAGAATATTGTGGTAATTGAATACATCATGTTTATGTTTATTATATTTTTGAATATACTCAAGTACATTTAATAAGTAAGTTGGATTGAACAAAAATTTTAGGCTGGCCAATTTATTATTGAATACTGTGGTGAAGTAATATCATGGAAGGAAGCGAAACAAAGATCTCACGCTTATGAAACCCAGGGTCTGCAGTACTATCCTTTCAGTTGTTGAAAGTTTGAACTGCTGCACCTTTTGGCTAGCTGTAATATTTGTCTGTTCAACTTTTAGGTCTAATGGATGCCTATATCATTTACCTCAATGCTGACGAGTCTATTGATGCCACAAGGAAAGGGAGTCTTGCCAGATTTATCAACCATTCATGGTATGTTTTACAGCAAACGCTCCAGATCTTAATTCCTGTTTCTTGTATGCACGTTTTGATGATGGAATTTTGTTCCTGCCGTTGTCATTTAAGTGGTTAAATCTAATAATTTTTTGTTAAAGCATACAGCCAACCAAATTGTGAGACAAGGAAATGGAACGTCCTTGGGGAAGTAAGAGTTGGAATATTTGCAAAGCAAGATATTCCTTATGGAACAGAGTTATCTTATGACTACAACTTCGAGTGGTATGGTGGTGCAATGGTGCGGTGCCTTTGTGGAGCTGCCAGCTGTTCTGGGTTTCTTGGGGCTAAATCACGTGGTTTCCAGGTGAGTGAACAAATCACACTATATATGTATCAAACTGAAGAGAAAGCCTATTTCATGCCTGGCACTAGGATTTGGCAGAATAAGCTATTCTGATCCTCTTTCTGATGTTCATATTGAAATATGGGGCATATTCTGGAGCTGTTATTATCAGTGCTGTCCATTATACTTATTCAAGAAAAAGTTCTTTCCATTATACTGATACTATTGAAAAATTCCATGACTGAATACCACTTGGATTGCTGAAATTGTTCATATGATGAAATGATGCTTTTAGTCTTTGTGTATTCTGCTATGCTTTGTTTATTGGAAGATTGGCAGGGCTATATGGCCTGTTCAATCCTGCATTTATTTCTAATTTTTTATTTGAATCTGCAAACTCATTTTATTTTAATGTATTTATCATTGATTGACATTTTCCAGGAGGCCACGTACTTGTGGG
Organism: Oropetium thomaeum; assembly: GCA_001182835.1. Taxonomy (NCBI): domain Eukaryota; kingdom Viridiplantae; phylum Streptophyta; class Magnoliopsida; order Poales; family Poaceae; genus Oropetium; species Oropetium thomaeum. The sequence continues at coordinate 635,786 of LFJQ01000006.1, read as the reverse complement.
AAGACGATGATGACAGGTTGGTTGTGCTTGTGTATGGCTTTGTATTAGCTTATCTACAGTAAAATAGTTGCATGACTGTTTTTCAGAATTTTTTTTTTAATGTGGCCCGATTACGAGCTTTAGATTTAATTTACCCACCCCACTCAATGCCTGAACTAAGTTTGGCTTGAGCGGGTTCTGACAGAAATTTTATTTGATTCTGATAGTCGAATACTTCTGTCAGAAGTATCATATTCTTCATTGTTTAGCTAAATACTTCCCCCCTTCTCGAAATATAGTCATTATGACAGCAATTTTGGTTCATTTTGGAACTAGAATTGTTGTTCTAACGACTATATTTTAAAAGGGATGGAGTAGTAATAAATCCTGATAATTATTAAATGGCCTATCCAGAATTTCAGAAAACAGTACTGCTACTTCATCTCTTGATTTTTTGTCACCAATAAAGATACCGTTTTAATATGAACTACGGTCCACTTGTCCTGACTAATTATCTTGATTACTTGATGTTCTGAAATATTAATTTTTTATTACTTTGAGTGCCAATTAAACTAAACTACTTCCCATCTTAATTGGCAGGTTTTCTGTTGAGAATATTCCTCTTTATGATTCTGCGGATGACGAACTTACAAGCATTAGTAAGGAAATCCTCTGTATAAACGATGTGGCACTTACTCAATGTAGCAATAACAACACAATCCAGAGTACTGAGACTTTTGGAGCTGCAAGCATGAATGCATTGGCACCGATGAGTATCGATCCACTGACTGCAAGCTCAAATGAATCCACACCAATGACTATTGAACCATTGAATGCTATACCAATGGGAGCTGATCTTACTGAGAACGGATCGATTGAATATTGTGCACAACATACTCATGATGCTCCTGAAAACACAATGGAACAAGTTGTAAATCTCCAGAATCAAACCAACTCTCAAAACAATAGCAACCATTCAGAGTTGGTCCCTTTGAAATTACCCAAAGTTCGTGGTAGAAAACCTAAACATGGTCCACGCAAGCAGTTTCTTAATATTCCAGGCATTTGTGATCGGTTAGCATCATCTGTCGCACGTGAAGAAATAATGTTATGTGAGGTAAACATGCCAATTAACTTTTCTTGTAAAAGAGAGGAATTTTTGAATTTCTACATTTCTAGATTCTTACGACCTTTGATCAATGGAATACCGTAGGAAATGAAGAATCAGGCTGCTTCTGATATCTCTGCCCTGTATGACGAGATAAGGCCAGCAGTTGAAGAGCATGAGAGGGATAGCCAAGACAGCGTCTCCACAAATCTTGCAGAGAAGTGGATAGAGGCCAGCTGCCGCAAGTACAAAGCTGATTTTGATCTATATGCTGCCATAATTAACAACATCGCATCGACACCTCAAAGATCGAAAGAAGACATGAACTCTAGAGAACAAAATGGAATCAAGTACTTGAAAAATGGCCCATGATTCAGGCATTCAGCTGATAGTGTCAATATGTGAGCGCTCCCTGACATAGTAGAAATCATAATTTGTATGAAAAAAATTGTGATAAGGCTACCAAGCCTATATTTTCTAATGACAAACTTTCCCCTTGTCTATCGATTTACATGTGAGATTTGACCTCTCATCTGTTTTGTCCGCTTCAAGTTTATTCTCCTTTCTTAGGTACACATTTATACTACCCCTGTTCAAGAAATCTTTGACGCTTAGATTAGAACAAGAACAAAAGGAACTCTGTGAGCCTAAAACGTCAAGATGATTTGGCTGGAGGAAGCATATGATTTGCTCCGAATATGCAAGATATACCAGTAACACAAAAAGTAGCCGGAATTATGCATGTCTGCTGCGGGCCAAAAACCTCTATGGTTTCTTGAGGATAGATGATGCTTGGGTCAACATGTTGTATAGATGGATACAAAATCTAAATTTGATTTTGATCTAACCTAGAATCTTTGTATTTTGAGATGGAGGAGTAAAATGTTTTTTGTCAGCATCTTGTTTTGTATTTTGAGATGGACTTCACCGCCAGCGGCCGAGGGGTGATTCAGGTTGCTCCCCTTCGTCCAAGGGGGTTGCTTCTCAATTATCATCTGCGCGATTCCCTTTTCCATCCTTTTCTTTTTTTATTTTCGCACCGAATTACGGTAAGAAAAGACGGTTTTACTCCTATCATCTAATTAACCCTGCTAGACAGATTTCACCAGAGCGGCTGCTGCTAGCTATAGAACCTTAGGCGCCGGGGCGGCTGCGCCGGGCCAAGACAGCGCACGCCACGAGTAGCGCGAGGGTCGTCGCACGGCGGGAACAGCGTGGCCAGCACTAGAGGCGTCGCACGATTTGAGTGTGTGAGGAACGGCAGCCACTAGCGAGCCCGCGGCGGCGTCCCAACCTCGCCAAGCCCCACAGGCATCGTCCTCCATTCCTCTCCTCTACTGTTAGGTGGGCCCATCCATCCCTCTCCCCTTCCTCTCTGTAACTTGCTTCTGAACAATCTAAGGTGCTGTTTGGTTGGGTGATTTGTCACCGTTAATAGATCGCGCTGCAATCTAATAACGTTGATTTGCGTTTGGTTGGACCGGTCTGTCATCCATTCACGCTGTGAACAGGTCCCGAGCTTCACACGACGGACACCGCTGCCCGAGCCGTGCTAATCGTTCCCTTCTCCGAGCGAATCATCCGGGCGACGGCGCGACACGGCCAACGGGCAGTGCGCCCTCACGCCGGTGAGGTCCGGCGCTCCCCTCCTCTCCTCCCCAGCTCCCTCGCCTTCCCCTCCTCTCCTCTCCTCCCTCTCCCTCTCCCTTCTTCTCTAACCAGAGCAAGTCACACAGGTCAAGATCCACGACGTTCAGGCGGCCGAGCGTTAAGTGCCCACCTCTGCAGCCAAGGAGGATTCGTTCGATTGGGATTGTGGGCGGGATTGAAGCATCAGATGGAAGGAGGAAGAGGATTAAGGTGCGTGTTCTTTCTATGGTCCGTTTCTTCTCTGTAGGTAGGATTAAGAATTTGATTTGATTCGGTATTAGAACCAGGATTTTATTCGATCTAGGATTTTATTTGGTGACAGAGAAGACCTGAAATAGCGAGAATAACATTAATTGAGATTCATATTTTGATTCCTTCCTGATGATGATCAACAAATTTGCTCACAGAAAAAAAGATGGAAAATTATATTTGCTTATTCAAGTTGCAAGCTTTTGGAGCTCTGGAAAACAAGTCGTTTCTGAAATATGCAGCAGAATTTCGTATTATTTGCATAAGAGCATTGCTCACCTCTTACTGAAACTTGAAGATCAGGGACACAAAAGTAAGATCAGTGATAATTACCTTGATGATCACTTGATAGAATAACGTACCTAGTCCTATTTTAATGGATTTTATCTGAAACTCTCAATTATCCTTTTTATCAGCCTTAAGTCTTCAATAAGTTTCTAGCATTGAATATTGAGTTCATTCTTTTATTACAAAATGTGCGATATATTGTGAACAGTTAATTTTTGCTACTGGAGTTAAGGTTGATTAAGCTGCTGTTGGTTTTCCATGGTAACAGTTTGATGTTTTTTTTCATGTTCAGTAGCCCTTGCTTGTCTGTTGAGCTAAAGAATTACTCCCTTTGGTTTTTAAATATTGACACTATTGACTTCTAGCATCAAATTTAAATAAGACAAATGGTTGATGTTTGAAGTCAACTGTGTCAATATTTAAATATGGGAGGGACTAATTTGTAGCTATACTACTTTAACTGATGAAGTTGCTGACAGGTAATAGCAGGGCGAAGGCGAAGCCGGCGTGGCAAACAGGCGAAGAACGATAAGAGTGGTAGCAAGCCTTTATTATTATTATTATTATTGTCAATTTCTCTATGGAACCTGTGTGCGTTGCATTATTATTTTTTCTTTTTAATTTGTCATGTTTTTCTGAAGCAGAGAATGTGGTTCATGTTGGGTGTTAAAAAATGACTAACAATTCATAACTTATGTGATTAGTAGCAATAGCAACAGCAGCAGCCAGTGGCAAGGTACCCGCCACTTCCACGAGTTGCCAAGCGTAGTTATGGTATCGTTTTACTTTACATCTCGGCAAACAAACAAAATCAGTGATCTGGAGATCCCACTGTTAATAGGGTGTGAATGTGTCACGTTGCCGTTGACGTTACCATGGGACAAACCAAACACCACCTAAGAGCATTTTGTATCTTCAGTCCTTCTGAGCTTGCTGAGTCTATATTTTGGTACTGAGATGTGGAGAAAGAGATTGGAATGCGTTGTCACATATTTGGATTTGCATGTAATGTGGGTGTAAATGGGATTTCAACAGCCACAAACCCACGAGGTGTAAATGGAATTACTCCGAACAATCCCGTGACATGTATGATGCTGGAATGATAATGTGTTAAGAGGTCATGCCAAAAAAAAATGTTGCTGCTCTTGGCTTATTTTTAGAATTATTTCAAATTTCGGTACAAACAACCCGTTGTTGTGAAATTTAAGAATTATTTACAGAATCTAGGGCACCCCAAATTTGAATATATTTTTTAATTTCTCGATGCAAAAATCTGGTCCTCAATAATTCATACCATTTTTAGTAGTGTTTTTGTTTATTAAAAAACGAATTATATCTGAAATCTAGATTCACCGGTGAAATTTGGAGTGCCGTGAGTCATCATTGGTGAGAGACTTAGAGGGCAGGGGTAAAATTGTCTTTTCCTACAGCATTTCAGTGTGAAAATAAAAAGAGAAGGTAATGGCACAAACGCTGGGGAGAATAACATATTGGTGGCATAGTTTAGCTGCATCGATAACTAATGGCAATCCTTGGATTCCATCTTTTATGGGTGGCACAAATCTTTTAAGGTTTCCTCGCCGTCAGGGATGGGGTGGGGGTAGCTGTGTCTGGTGATTGGTGGAGAGGGGATCTCTCCACAGCATTAGGTAGGGCGGCCACCCTAGCTCGCCCTATTGGTTAGACTGCATCTGATTGTTCACTGCCTTGCTTGTGCTGTCGTAGTTCATTTGCTTTACTAGTTAATGTGATGGAGGGGAAATTTAGTTCATGTCCTAGAGTTTTGGGTCAATCCATTGATCCAAAATATTGAAAAACTTGCATCCCTAATTGCTGTCAATCAATGGTGGATTCCATTATTATTGCTTATTAGTAAATTTGACGGAAACTGTTTGTGCTTGTTCAGGTCCAAAACATGGGAAAATCTCTGCATCGATATCCACTTATATCTCACTGTGAAGTAAATCAGCGTAACTATAGTCTTGCTTCTGTTGCTATTGGCTTGGGAATAGGAGTTGCTGGGTTATGCAAAGCATTGCACAGCGGTTTCACCATACCATGGGTTCCTCCCGGGAAGTTCTTTTCGAGATCATCCAAAGTATACTACGTTGGAGGTCTACAAAATCTTGGCAATAATTGCTTTCTTAATGTTGTCCTGCAGGTAATTATCTTATGTTTTGTATTGTCTCTATAATGATTGTACTCCATGTATAATGTTGCTCCAGTTCTTAAGAAGAGAATGTTTCCTTGACAGGCCCTTGCTAGCTGTGAGGGTTTTGTTTCCTTTATAGATTATTTGGTTCAACTTGATGGTGCACTACCAGAGGTAAAGGCTGAAAGAATGCCGCTTATCTTCGCTCTAAGTTCCCTATTGCAAGGTAATATACTTTTTATGGATTTTAAACTTTTTACACCTTTTGAGACTCGAACCATGGAATCCCATTTAGATCAAGAATCAGTATCCATTGTCTAGTGTGGTCTGTTCAAATAACAAAGACTTTGATATGTGTATGTGGGTTATGAGTAAATACGAAGTAGAATCCTGTGTCTTATTTGTAACAGAATATTGATATTTGTTCTAATTTTCAACAACCTCCACAACTTATAGTTTTATTGCACATGCTCATGTCATTGCTCCAGCTGATAGGTTCTTACTTCTGGTTTATGATTTGCATAGAATGCTCTACTCCCAATCTTTTATTTCTCTTTGTTGTTTTTGAAATTTACACCAGTGCTATAAAATGTAATAATACTGTCATTCTCCCTTTTCATGTTGTTTTGTTGTCAATCATTTTTTTCTAAATATTATTTTGGTTAGTTGCTTACAAAATTTTTATCAGTTACTTGAGTTTTGCATGTTGCAGACCTTAGTATTGTTCGAGATGAAAGAACTGTATTGAATCCAAAAGGAGTAATGCATGCTCTGACCTCCTACGTTAGTCACTTCAGTTTGACCAGACAACAGGCATGACATTATCTTGGTTTCCTCTATGGATATTGTACCTTTTGTTTTCAGAGCAGATTTGGCGCCCATGGGGGCACGCGCCCTCAGTTATTGAAAATATGTTAATTTACATGTTGCAACTTTTAAAAAAATGTCACAATAATCATATTAAGTAACACACATAAGAGGTATGAAAACCTGCAAAAGATCGTTATCAAAATCATCTTTGATATGAAGATTCAAAAATCACAATGGGGTACTATTTGCACATGGTGAACAATGTGAGACTGATTTTTTTTTTCTATTTTGTTTCTTGAGATCCAGGACGAATTTGATGCTAAAATTCTATGGATACACTTCATTTCAAACTACACATCTGATTCTTTGTTACAAATTTTAAAAAGATTGCAATAAATCAAGTAGTGAGGGCACGCACATCCTTGGGCGCCAAACAATTATGCTTTTTTTTTATTAGATGCCAATCATTATTTATAACTAATTTGTCCTTGTAGGATGCTTCCGAAGCTTTTCTTCATCTTCTGATCTCACTGAGGGATGAATTTTCCTACTATTATGTACCACATAGGATTTCTCTGGCAGACATCACTCTGTCTCACTCCAAAGTATACAAGCAAAGGGAAGGTAACCAGCCTGAATGCAAGAGCTGGAAACAGAATCTGTTTGGTCCCTTTGATGGGACTATTGGCAGCATATTGTCTTGCAGAAATTGTTCTTCTGTGGTAGACTTCTATGCTTCTTTTCCTGTCACCATAAGTGTGGTTTATAAATTGTTTGCCCAACTGTTTCTTTCTAGGACTAGCAATAGCCTATTGTTGTTTCTGTGCCCGTATTCTTTTTGTTTCCTCTGCTGCTAATTACATGTCATTTACTCGTAGGCATTGAATAATCTCCACTATGCATATCCTACGTTGCCCTTTTCTAGTAATACCAATATATTGTAAAACGTGTTCATGTTATGTAAGTAGTTCCAGCAACAAAGTTCCTGATTTTTTTTTTTGTAGACCAATCTATCCGCATCTGTTTATAATATAGGAATTAGTTTATTTGCTGTTTGGTGCAAATTGAAGTACCTTTTTTTTTCATAACTGTTGATGCTTTATTCTTGTTTATGTATCACACAGTTGTCAATGGACTTCGAAAATTTCCACTGCTTGCCTCTCTCACCAGTACAGAACACAAACGGAGATATTGTATGTCTGATTGAAACTTCTTTTTTTTAAAACAAAAAAAAAACTGCACTTTCATGCTTATTGTCATTGATTTTGTCCCTTTTTGGTTGTTTTCATGACATGGCATTTAGATCAGTGGGTGTAGTTTGGTGGATTGCCTTAAGTACTTCACAATGGTGGAGCGCCTTGATAATTATCGTTGTGACCGGTGTTGGCATATTGCTGCTGCCAAATATCTTTCTCATAAATCAGAAGTTGATGAGGTAATTTTGAGTCAAATTGATATCTTCTTGTTCCTACAGTTTTAAAAATTTATGGCCTCTATCTTTCTTTACATAATTTCACTTTCCCAGTTGAGTTGAGTTTAACAACTTTGTTAATGTTTATCAGGAGAAAATTAACAAACTTCATGGTTGTGTGGACTATGGCACTTGTAGCTGCAGGCAGATGTTTTGCCCAGACGAAATACCATGTTTACCATCTTCGAGAGCAACAAAGCAATTGATTGTTAGTCAGTGCCCAAAGGTATCTGCAGAAGAAATTGGGATTTGGATGAATTCCGCTAAAATGGCATAACACCTCTCATGCTTATGTATTTCAGATTCTGTGCATTCATTTGCTACGTGCTTCATTCGGTATTGATGGTGAACCTATCAAGCATGTAGTAAGTGCCAATCAACATGTGAAATGTTATTCTATCAGTTCACATGAATTATCTACTGAAAAATCTGTGATTTGACTTCAGGGACATGTTTCTTTTCCTTTACTTCTCAATCTATCCCCATTTGTGGGAGGTGCATTGAGCAGCAGACAGGGATCTGGAACATTTTCAATGAACGCACAAACACAAAGGGATGGCCAGCAAGCTCTCCATCTGTATCGACAAATGAATATGCAGATGACCTTGAATGTGTTGCCTACTGGTAGGAACGTGCTAAGTCAACCTCGTCAGGAAGAGGTGACAAATAATAATACCTGCTCAACTGGCACGGTAGGTTAATCTACATTCGAAATTTTCGTTTTAGATTTGTCTAGAAATTATGATGTTGCAGTCAGCTCAATGTAATATAAGACGTGACAATTTCATTTCATCTTGTCTCATTACCAGGGAAACGTTGATGTAGTTAGCGGTTTGTCCTCATCGTCATCAAAGAGCAAATTGTATGGCCTCACAGCTGTTGTGGAGCACTATGGGGTACCTGGTGGAGGGCATTATGCTGTTTACAGGCGAGTAGCATCAAATTTTGATGTTGATGATCCAGGACAACCTCTGCCAGGTCTTGGCAAGACATGGTTTTACATCTCGGATGGTCACGTGTCACAAGTTTCAGAGGATGATGTTCTGGGTGCAGAGGCCACACTCCTTTTTTATGAAAGATTGTAGCAGATCTTTGAGTAACTAATAGATTCAGAGGTACGTTATACAAATTTTAGGTGAAATATTTTCAACAATAGAAAGTGTCGTTTCATGTGATCGTAGTGTTTGCAAACGTCCTTGGACAGAATAAATTTGAGCCTTCACCAATCCGAAACTCACTGGGTTTAACCAAAAATAATATTTGCACGATCTACGCATCGAATTGTTGGAAAAAGGAAATAATTCATCATGGTAAATTCATTCTTGAAAATCTTCTTGCAATTTCCCACGGTGGGGTCTTTGTTGTTGAAGAACCAGCCATTCCTGGTGTTCCAACTACAGTGCTACAATAAGATATTATAGAATGGGATAATTCCTTCTATGATACTGTAAATGTTTCCATAGCTTATATGATATTGTAAAATCAATAATATACTTTATGACATGGCATTGCAAACTCAATACCTTCTATGATTACTATAGTTTCAAAAAATCAAAATATAAATCTTTTCGAATTCAAAATTTTTGCTCCATTTCGTTTGATATGTGCTCGCAAACATTCTTGGACCATGGACAGAACAAAATGGAGCCTTCATTATACTGTACTAAGGGGTAAGTTAGGTTGCATAAATATTGCGTTAGGTGGTGCATGAACTTGAATCAAATCCTTGTGGAGAAGTGCACGAACGCGGCCACAAGAGGAGCAGCCTTCAGCTTGACGCTCCACGGGATGCTGTAGCTTCCCTGGTTGCCCACGAGTCCCCTGACAAACGGCCAGAAACACAGCACGAGCCAGCCGCAGCACACGAACTCCCCGGCACCCGGCCCGCCTCCTGCCGCTGCACCGGCGATCACCACCCTCCTCCACACTCCGACGGCGATTGCGACGATGCTCAGGATCGTGAGCGCCGTGGGCAGGATGAACGCCGGCGACGAGTCGAAGGTGAACCGGCCTGGGTCGTCGGCGTTTTCCTCAGCGCTAGCTTCACCGGTTTTGTTGCTCTGGTCCTTGCGGGTGACCTCGAACACCGTCTCGGAGAGGCCCACGGTCTTGAGGAGCACGGTGAGGAACGCGAGGATCCAGGCGGACGCCGAGTAGACGCGCTGCATCCTGTGGTTGTTCCACCAAGCGCGGGCCGAGAGCCGGCAATCCATGTACTCCATGAGGCTGTATACGTTGTATGTCAAGAACAGGGCCAATGGGATGCTGAAGTCAGGTTCTGATGCCTGCAGAAGAGAAGCTCATGGCGTGAGTTCCTGTTCCATACAGTATGAAGCAATGGCCAAATAAAAGGCGTCTAACAAAAAATTAATGATGAATGCTAATTATCGCCACAAAAAAGTTCTGCTCATATGCCGCACCTTTGGCAGGAAGGACTGATTAGCGAGGAGGCAGTAAGGTCCCAACAGCGCGTAGCACAGCTCAAAGGGAGCTCTCACTGGCCAAACGTAGACCACTAGGTATCCAAGGCACTGCCGGAATTCGAGACGCTTGAAGATGGACGACAGGATCGGGTTGTTCTTGCTGAGGAGTATCTCAAGAAGGCCTGTCGTCCATCTCTTATACTGGGTAAGGCTGGCCGGTCCCCCGGTAGGAGCACTACCGAGGAACGCCGGCGGGTCGGTTTCCAAGAAGGCTGATCTCCAACCGGCCGAGTGAATCCGCTGGCCGGTAAGAATGTCCTCCGTCACCGATCCGTAAACCCAACCAACCTGCGCGCAATTCCATCGCTTGAAGTATACTACTGTAGTAAATTCTGCAAAGATGCGTACTAGTAGTGTCTACTGTAGCAAAACCAGAAAAACGATGTGAAGAATATATATACCTCCTGACCCCAACAACCTGTGCCGTACTCGTAAGTGCAGGCAGACACTTCCTTCATCACTTTGATGCGACTCTGCATGTCTGCTGTTACTGGAGCGATGAACAAATCTCCAGAAATGATGCTCCTAGCTGAGTCGATCAGTTCCTTTGAGCTGCCAAGCTTCTTCTGCAGTTCCTTGTAAGATGGTGAACCTGACAGAGTATTAGAACAACCACTTTTTTTGTTGTAAGGTTGTGAACTGATTCCTCCAAAACGATGAACCGGACAGTCACATCTGAGCGCCCTGACTATTTACAATCTAAACCAGGGTCCTGACAGTTACATAAACATCTACTCCCTTCAATTTTTACTTTTTTTTTTTAGATTGTGTACAAATGAACTAAAATTCATGTCCTAACAACAACAATTTAAGAATTGAGAGAAGAGTGTATATAATAAGAAAATTACTACCTTTTGTAATTTTGCAAGATTCCATATCTCTGATGGAATCTGGTGGTACGCCGTAAATGGCTTTTCTTCGGTGAAAGCAACCCGTCCCGCCATAGAACATTCCTTGGAGGCCAGCAACTCCAGGTACAAGTTTCTGAACCCACCACAAGCAAGCATAGAAACCATTATTTGGCATTAAGACGAGAGAGGAAAACTCACACACTCTATTTTGTTGTGCGTTAAATGTGCACCTTGAATAAAACTTCCATCTGGTTCCCAAACGGATCGTCCTTGAGTGCACCGTAGAACTTCTGCGGCGCCTGAACGAACCCGCTGTGGGCATCGTCGTCGAACCCCAGCAGGAGGCACATCGCGTGGAGGATGACCTTGGGTTTGTTCGCAAACATGTCGCAGTCCACGTTCAGCATGATGGGCGCATTGGTCAGCACCGCGGACACTCTCGTCTGCACACACACGAGCACGAGATATCGAAGTCCATGCATGGTCACTATTCCCAGCTAAATACTAATTTATTTTTGTCACTGAACTGAACTCTGTTGTATTATCAGAGCAGAAGAACGCTAGTGTACTAACCAGGACATTCATGGCCCCGGCCTTGAAGTGGTGGTGGTATCCGGGTCTCTTTTCTCTTGAGACGTATATGAGACTTGGGAACCCTTCTTCTCCTGGCGTGCTCTGCTTCTTGCTGTTGTCCCACAGGACCTGAACGTAGTACTCAGCAAAAGCACAGTTTGTTATTACTTGATGAGCTGCATATAGTACATAATGACGACGACAAGCTAATTCATGTCGTCTCACACCTTAATTATGCTCGGATGATTCCTGCGGTCAGCACCTAAGAACTCAGCGAACTCGCCGTCGCCACTCCGTACGAGGGAGCCGTCGTCGTCGGCGTTTTCGATCCGGCTGACCAGCTTCTCGTACTCGCTCTGTAACAACCACGCCAGAGACGAAAATGGCCATGTCAAAACATTATTGTGTAATAAGTGTGCAACTGACGTGTACGTGCTTCTCACCTTCATGGCTGCACAGTCGCGCGAGAACTCGTCGGCCAGGCCGCCGCTGCGCTCTGGGCCGGACGAGGAGGAGGAGGAGAAGTACACGGTGGGGGCCCTGACCTTGACGTCGTGCTTCTTACAGAACGGTACCCAGAGCTTGGCGAACTCCGTGGCCTCACGCAGCGCGTAGCACGTTGCCGGCGAGCAGCCGTCGTCGGAGACGTAGCACGCCAGCTTGTGCGCCGGGTAGTCGACGGCGAGAAGCGAGAGCACCGTGTTCACCGTCACCAGCGGCGGCTCCAGCTTCGGGTCGGCCGTCGTCACGAACATGTCCACCGCCGGCAGATCGTCGACCCTGTCAGTGAAAAAATGTTGGTTTTTTTTTTTCAGGCAAGTTTCTTAACGATCGACGATGGAGTGCCTAGGACGGAGTATGCACGTCTCGTTGTTATTGTTGTTGTGGTTGTTGTCAATTAACCTGTCGCGGAGACGTTCGGGGAAAGTGTCGAACCGGACGGGGCTCCACTTGGCGTTCATGTTGAGGAGCCACACGAGCGTGAACCACGCCTCGCAGACGAGCGCGGCGAGCCAGTACCACGGCGTGGGCGAGCCGCCACTACTAGTGCCCTGCAGGAGCAGGACGAAGGAGGCGCGGTGTACGAGGAGGGCGAGGAGCAGGAAGAGAACGGCGATGTCCGCCAGCTTCCACGTCGTGCGCCCGAGGCGGACCCTCTCCTGCAGCTGCAGCTTATTCTTCTCGGCGCTGGCCATGGCCGAGTCTCGCGGGTGGCTGTCTTCACTCTTGCTAGCTATAGCCAGCGCAGTACTCAGAACACGAGAGCAAACTGGGGAACGTGGTGACTCCTATACGTAGAAACACACACGGTCCTTACTAACGATGTCTGCGTACTACACCCATTCGTCATTGATGTTCCTGTCGCTCTCAAAGAATCCAAAAGAAAAAGAAAATAAAAAAAAACAGTCTTGGATTTTGCTGATGCGCATTAACGGGCCTAATCGCTTCTGCTTTCGCTGTGGCGTGCTTTGGCGAGGCGATCCATCGACGACGGCGCCGGCCGGCCGACCGGCGCCCGCCGCCCTTTGTCTCCTTGCCACCACCCAAAAATCGAATCTGCATCCGCATCCTACGTGATCAATGACGTAGTGCATGCATGCACGGGCCAAACGACTCAATCGCTATCGTCGGATGGCGACCAGCGCTGCAGCCTAGCTCACTCATACTCCTATGTGTGCAATGTGCATTGCTTGCTTATCTGGCGGTTACTGTTTCCATTTATTTGTTCGCTACTGTTCTGTGTGGCTGCGCTTCATCTCCATCGTCGTTTCTGTCGGATGCAACCACGGACCACGGTGTCGTCTGGATCTCTCATGGAGATTGGGGAATGAAGGTTGTTGAACCATACAGTACAGATCAGGGCCCTTCTAGAAGCAGGCTGCCCTGCCTCAATCGTCGTTTACGTGTGCACGTACAATGATTTAATTTTGAAAGTAGCAAGACCTAACTAACGTTCATTTCGAACCTAGGGATGGATAATTTAGACAGATTTAATGACTTATGTTTGTCGAGCACCCGATTTGATGGCATGGCCGGATGTTTTTTATGATAGTTTTTTTCATGATTTCTTTCTATGAACATGAAGGCTTAAAAAAAAAGAGCCTTTTCGTGTAAATACTGAAGAAACAGAACACCACGTTTTTGTAACAACCACTACAGTCACGACCGGCTAGCTCGGCACCTCTGTAGTCCACGATCCTAGATTGTAGATCACGATCCTAGATTGTAGGCAGTCGGCTAACCGACTCTTGTACATGTACATATACACCAGAGATCAATGACAATCAGTGTGAATCACTTTTCCACATGGTATCAGTCTACACTCGATCCTATTCTTCCGCTGCTCTCCAATGGCGACGAGTCCTGCTTCTTCTTCCCCTAGCGGCTCCACTGCCACCAATCCGTTCGCCGATACCTACCCCAACAATGTTGCCGCCGCCACCATCCAGCATGTCAACATCCGCGCCCACGTTCCCCTGACGCTGGACCACGGCGACTCCCACTTCAAGCTCTGGACCGCGTTCTACGACGCCGTCTTCCGCAAATTCGGCATCACCGACCGCATCGACGGCTCGCTCGACGCGCGCAACATGTGGCATGACGCCGACTAGATCCAGATCGACCAGTGCATTGTGTCCTGGCTGTACAACAGCGTGATGCGGCGCTCATGAAGTCGATCGTCCTCGAGGAACCCAGCGCCTTCCAGCTCTGGAGCGCCATCCGCAGGCTCTTCCTCGACAAGCCGATCAGCGCGCCGTCTACACTCTCCAGGAGTTCCACAGCCTGTACAAGGGCGATCTCAACCCTTTCTGCTTATTTCAGCCGCCTCAAGGAGCTTGCTGATCTTCTGCGCGATCTCGGCCATCCCAAGTCTGAACAAGAGCAGGTGATCAACGCGCTGCATGGCCTGAACTCCAAGTTCAGTCATGCGGTCCCGATCATCACCTCGCTCAAGCCGATGCCGCCACTGCTGTCTGTGCGTGACTTCCTCCTCCAGGACGAGGCGCGCCAACTTCACATCGCCAAGCTGGAGGCCACCAGCGCTCTCATGGCCACGTCCCGGACGCCGCCGTCACAACCGGCGCCCACCGCTCCTCATGCGCCGCCCTCCAACAACAAGAACACCAACAACAAGTCGAACAAAAAGTGCAAGCAATCTGATGGGCGCAAGACCAACAATGGCGGTGGCAACACCCCCTCTGCTCCTGGCGGGGCTCCTCCTCCACCCTGGGCTTCACCTTCGCCGAACCCGTGGACTGGCGTCGTGCAGGCGTGGCAAATGCAAATAGGGCGTCCACCGGGCTCTGGACTCCTTGGCCCACGGCCAGGCAACGCTCAGCAACATGCACTGATGGCATCCACATTCCCGGGCTCCGTGGACATGTATGGCTATGCGCCAGCACCACCACAAGCACCACAAGGCCCCGTCCATGCTCTCCAGGGTGTTCAGCACCCGGCGTAGTACCAGGGTGGCGCCGACTGGGTGCTCGACACCGGCGCAGGCTCCCACATGGCAACGCACGCCGGTATTCTTTGTTCCTCTAACCCTCCGCCACATCATTCCTCTATTGTTGTTGGTAATGATCATCATTTACCTGTTGATCGCATTGGTTATACTTCCATTCCTACATCATAGTACCCGCTCAAACTTAACAATGTTCTTATTTCTCCGCATCTCATTAAGAACTTGATATCTGTCCGCGCTCTCACCACTGACAATTTCGTCTCTGTCACCTTTGATCCGTTTGGCTTCTCAATCAAGGACCTTCGCACGGGGACGATTCTTCTCCAATGTGACTTCACTGGCGATCTAGACCCGCTCCGGCCCTGCACCAAGTTCTCCTCCACTGCCTGCAGCTTTCTTGCAACGCACAACTCCGACATATGGCACACAAGACTTGGTCATCCCGGCCCAGCCAGCTTCACCAAGTTCTGAATAAAGCAGATTTTTACTGCTCACCGTCCGACAACCACACCTGCAATGCCTGTCGCCTTGGTAAGCACGTGCGGCTGCCCTTTTCTTTCTCATCAAACATTGTCATGTTTCCCTTTCAATTATTACACTGTGATGTATGGACTTCACCAATTGTTAGCCATTTTGGCTTTAAATTCTATCTCGTTATCTTAGATGATTTTACTCATTACACGTGGAGTTTTCCTCTTCGTCAGAAATCTGACGTCCTTCCTACTTTAATTTCTTTTCATGCGTTTGTTACCACTCAGTTCCAATGCCCCATTGTGAGCCTCCAAACTGACAACGGCAAAGAATGCAACAATGCTGCTGCGCGTGCCTTTCTTGCGTCTCATGGCATTGTTCTTCGCCTCACCTGTCCGTATACTTCTCAACAGAACGGCCGTGCCGAGCGCGTTCTCCGCACTCTGAATGATAGCATGCGCACCATGTTATTCCATGCCTCCATTCCCCCTACGTTCTGGCCCGACGCGCTATCCACCACTACCTATCTGCTCAACCGCCGCCCTTGCCGCGCTCGTCGCAATGCCACGCCGCATGACCTGCTGCTTGGCCACCCACCTGACTACCACCATTTGTGCGTCTTCGGCTGTCTGTGCTACCCAAACACCACAACCACCACACCGCACAAATTGGCACCGCGATGTGCTGCTAGCGTTTTTCTCGGCTACCCTGCAGACACAAAGGGCTATCGCTGTTATAACCTCGAAACACGGCGAGGTGCTCACCTCCCGCCATGTTTACTTTGATGAACACACCTTCCTTTTCAGGAACAATATAGGTGCTTCGCCATCGCCCCCGGTCGCGGCTCCCCAATTCTGTGATCCAGTGGTGATCCCCGTTCCCAAACGGCCTCGGCGCCCCGACGCTGTCGCTGCTCAACCCGTTCCGCATCTGGCCACGGCGCCGGAAAGCGGTCTGGAGCCACATCTGCCGACCCTGGCGTGACGCCGGATCCCGACCCCGGACAGGACGCGTCAAACCATGATGTGGCACTGGAACGTTGCACAGTGCAGCGCGTCCTCGGCTCTGGCGTGGCACGTGACCGTGGCGCGTCGTCCAGCGCGTCGCACGGCGCCGATGCAACTGGGCTCGACACCGACACCAGCCCGGTTGTCGCATCGTGCAGCGGCGCCCCGTCAACAACAGTAGCCCCTGTCCAATCCGTGAGTGGTGGCCCAGCAACTCGCAACGCCACCAACGGACCTCAGCACCACATGGTCACGAGGCTACGCGCTGGCATTCGCCAGCCAAATCCAAAGTATGCCAACCTTGCCACATCCAGCGTCGCTCCGGCACCTAACTCTGTGCGGGCTGCCATGCGCGATCCTGAGTGGTTGCGCGCCATGGAAGACGAGTTCCTTGCTCTCCAACAGAACAACACCTGGGGCCAATGTCATCACCGACAAATGGATCTTCAAGAACAAGTTGCACCCAGATGGTTCACTTGAACGGCGCAAGGCCAGATGGGTTGTCCGTGGATTCAACCAGAAGGCAGGTAGTGATTTTGATCAGACATTTTCTCCTGTTGTCAAGTTGGGCACCATCCGAACAGTCCTTCACCTCGCTGCTTCACGCAATTGACCTGTCCATCAACTTGACGTCAAGAACGCGTTCTTGCACGGCCATCTTGCTGAACGTGTCTACTGCATGCAACCAGCGGGGTTCATTGACAAGGATCGGCCCGATCATGTCTGCCTCCTTTCCAAGTCACTGTATGGCCTTAAACAAGCACCGAGGGCCTGGTACCAGTGGTTTGCCGGCGAAATACAGCGCTTGGGATTCAAGACAACCTGCTCCGACTCTTCTCTGTTCGTGCTCCGCAATGGTCAGGACATGGCATATCTTCTGTTGTATGTCGGTGACATCGTCCTCACGGCCTCCAGCCCCACCCTGCTCCAGCGCATCATCGGCAGCCTCAGCTCCGTCTTTGCAATGAAAGATCTCGGTCCCCTGCGCTACTTCCTGGGTATTCAGGTCAGCCGCTCAGAACGTGAATTTTTCTTAACACAAGCCCAGTACGCCGAGGAACTCCTGGAGCGTGCCGGCATGTCAAATTGCAAGCCTGCATCAACTCCGGTCGACACACAGGCCAAGCCTTCATCCTCTGAAGGTGTTCTAGCCATTGATGCCTCGTTCTACAGGAGCATTGTAGGAGCACTGCAGTACCTCACTCTAACAAGGCCAGATATAACCTATGCTGTACAACAAGTGTGCCTGCACATGCATGCGCCATGGGATATCCATTGGAATCTTGTCAAGAGGATCCTGCGTTATATCAAAGGTACGACTGGCTATGGTGCTCACATCTACGCTTCCTCCAACAATGATCTTCTGGCATACTCGGACGCGGACTGGGCAGGATGCCCGGGCACAAGACGGTCTACGTCTGGGTACTGTGTGTTCCTCGGTGATTCTCTCATTTCCTGGTCTTCCAAGAGACAGTCCACAGTCTCGTGATCAAGCGCCGTAGCTGAATATCGAGCGGTAGCCAACGTCACTGCAGAGTGCTCCTGGCTTCGCAATCTCCTTCAGGAGCTGTTCGTCGATGTTTGGAAAGCCACGGTGATATACTGTGATAATGTGTCCGCCATCTATTTGACTCAAAATCCAATTCACCATCGCTGAACCAAACACGTCGAGCTCGACATCCGCTTCGTTCGCGAGAAGGTTGCTCTTGGAGAATTGCGTGTGCTTCATGTACCAACGAGTCTACGTTTTGCCGACATCATGACGAAGGGTTTGGCGACCAAGCGTTCTGTGATTTCCGGTCCAGTTTGTCCATCTCCGACGACGCACAAACTGAGGGGGGGTGAAGAAACAGAACACCACGTTCTTGTAACAACCACTACAGTCACGACCGGCTAGCTCGGCACCTCTGTAGTCCACGATCCTAGATTGTAGGCAGTCGGCTAACCGACTCTTGTATATGTACATATACACCGGAGATCAATGACAATCAGTGTGAATCACTTTTCTACAAATACAACAAATGTGCTGAAGAAAGTATTATTAGTTCCTTCTGCACAAATGCATGAAAGCAGCCACAAGCAAACCGGCCTTGAGCTTGATGCTCCACGGGATGCCATAGCTTCCCTTGCCCGTGAGTCCTCTCACAAACGGCCAGAAGCACAGCACCGTCCAGCCGCAGCAGAGGAATTCCCCGACGCCCGGGCCACCTGCTTCTTTTTCCGCACCATCACTGACGACGATCGCCCTCCACGCTCCGACAGAGATCGTTACGATGTTCGCGATCGTGAGTGCCGTGGGAGGGATGAAGATCGGCGACGCGTCGAAGGTGAACCGCCCCGGATCGGCGTCTGCTTTTTCGGTTCCGCCGTCGTCGTCGTCTCCGTCGCCGCCGGGCGTTGTGGTGCTCTTGTCCTTGCGGGTGACCTCGAACACCGTCTCGGAGAGACCCAGGGTCTTGAGGAGCACGGTGAGGAACGCGACGAGCCAGGCGGAGGCCGAGGCGATCCGCTGCATCCTGTGGTTGTTCCACCAGGCGCGGGCAGAGAGCCCGCAGTCCATGTACTCCATGAAGGTGTAGATGATGTATGCCATGAACAAGGATAGAGGGATGCCAAAACCAGGTTCAGATGCCTGTAAATTAATTAAAAGAGCAGAAAGGTTCAGGTCAGCAATACACCACACAATAATGGTCTGAATTCCTTGCAGGTAGTACTTTGATTATTCAGAATGAAGGAAATTTACCTTTGGCAAAAAGGACTTGTTCGCGACGAAGCAGTAAGGTCCGAGCAGTGCATAGAACAGCTCAAAACACCCCCTCACCGCCCACACGTCGACGGTGAGATACGCAAGGCACTGCCGGAAGTCCAGACGCTTGGAGATCGAGAGAAGGATCGGGTTGTTCCGGCTCATGACTATCTCAAAGAGGCCCGTCGCCCACCTCTTGAATTGGGTCAGGCTGGCCGGTCCCCCGGTCGGCGCGCTGCCCAAGAACGCCGGCGGGTTGGGGTTCAAGAACGCCGACCTCCAACCGGCAGCGTGAATCCGCTGCCCGGTAAGGATGTCTTCCGTCATCGATCCGTACACCAAACCAACCTGAAAGTATCATACATTCATACATACATGGTGATGCGTGTATGTGCAGCAAAACCGGAAAAAATGCATTCTGGTGCACTGTAGCAAAACCTGCAAAAGAGACAGTGGAATACCTCCTGACCCCAACTAGTGCCGGTCTCGTAGTTGCAGGTGGACACTTCTTTCGCCGCTTCGATACGACGCGGTGTATCTACTGCTTGGGCTCCGACGACGATGCCTCCAGCTATGGTGCTGCGAGCAGATTCGATCAATTCTGTCGAAGTGCCAAACTTCATTTGCAGCTCCTTATAAGATGGTGATCCTGACAACAAATAAAAGTAGGACAAAACTTAATTGGGTGTATGCATGCATATGAGCATTATTTTCTTCAAAATCAGCGAGACAACTACAAGCAGAAGCAGCAGAGAAGTTTAATATCTTAAGAATCCACCTTTCATATTTCTACTTGGTTTTACGTGGCTTATCGAATCTGGCGGCACGCCGTAAATGACTTTTCTTCGGTGAAAGCAACCCGTTCCACCGTAGAACACGCCTTGGAGCCCGGCAACTCCCCCTCCGAGTTTCTGAACCCACCAGAGCACACAGAACAGATGGTTAGTATTATTGCTAGTACTACATCAGAAGAAAGTAGTGTTAGTAACATCAGAAAATGTTGGTGCACACATACCTGAAATAAAACCTCCATCTGGTTTCCAAAGGGATCATCCTTGAGAGCGCCGTAGAACTTCTGCGGCGCCTGAACGAACCCACTATTGATCTCGTCGTCGAACCCAAGCAAGAGGCACATGGCGTGGAGGACGACCTGCGGATTGTTCGCAAACATGTCGCAGTCCACGTTCAGCATGATCGGAGCATTGGTAAGCACGGCAGACACCCTTGTCTGCAGAAGAAGACCGAAATAATTAGTCACGAGCTAGTAGGTAGTCAGCACTTTTTCTGAACTTTTACAAATTTTTTATACTGATAACCGGAGGCTATCTGAACACGGACCAGGACGTTCATGGCGCCGGCCTTGAAGTGGTGGTGGTTTCTTGGGCTTTTCTCCCTTGAGATGTACACGAGAGTCGGCAACCCTTCTTCTCCCTTGCTCCTGCTGTTGTCCCAGAGGACCTGGAAGCAATTAAACGTAAGTTATTTTCTTGTATTTCTCTCAGCTCGCTCAGAAACACAGCTATATCTTGTTACTCTCGTGTGTGTCTACCTTAATTATCGTCGCATGGTTTCTGCGCTCGGCACCTAAGAACTCAGCGAAATCGCCACCACGCCGCACCAGCGAATCCTCGGTGGCGTTCTCGATCCGGCTGACCAAGTTCTCATACTCGCTCTGCAAACAAACACCAAGAAAATGGCCGGGGAGGCAGGAACACACTGTCAGAAACAGTGAAACGGAAGTGTAAGTGAGACGACGCCTGCAGAATTAAACAGTATCCTGCTGCTGACCTTCACGGAGGTCCACTCGCGCAAGAATTCTTCATCATCATCGGCCGTACCACCCTGATGCGGCCCGGAGGAGGAGGAGGAGAAGTAGACGAAAGGAGCCCGGACCTTGACGTCGTGCCTCTTACAGAACGGTACCCAGAGCTTGGCGAACTCCACGGCCTCTCGCAGCGCGTAAAAGGTCAGCGGCGAGCAGCCGTCGTCGGAGGCGTAGCACGCCAGCTTGTGCGCAGGGTAGTCCACGGCGAGCAGCGAGAGCACAGTGTTCACCGTCACCGCTGGCGGCTCCAGCTTCGGGTCCGCTGTCGTCACGAACATGTCCACCGCCGGCAGCTCGTCGATGCTAGAGCAGGCAACACGTGGTCGTCGGCGCCCGGCACCGCGTTGATCCGTGAGATGCATGAACAGGGTCAACAACACGCGCCCGTTTGAATATGAATGCAGCTCTGGTACATACCTTTCGTCGGAGAGACGTTCGGGGAACGTGTCGAACCGGACGGGATTCCACTTGCCGTTCATGTTGAGTAGCCAGATGAACGTGAACCACGCCTCGCAGACGAGAGCGACGAGCCAGCACCTCGGCGGCGACGCGCCGTCGCCGTCGCCGTCGCCGTCGCTACTAATAATACCCAGGAGGGAGGCCGCGCGTCTGGCAACGAGTGCGAGGAGCAGGGAGAGGACCGCCAGGTCGGCAAACTTCCACGCCGTCCGGCGGAGCGGGACTCTCTCCAGCAGCTGCGGCTTCTTCTTCTCGGCGCTCGCCATGGCGCTGATAATGATGCGTGTCGAGCGCGCGCGCGCGCAGGCAGGCTCTCTTCAGGAGGCTTGCTTCACTCAAGAATAGTTGGACGGGACAGGCGAATATAAACGAGTAATAAACGACGTATAGCAAAACAATGGCAGAACACTTCCATAGATACGACGTCGTCAGAGTATATTTGTTTTTTTTTCTTTGCTCGCTTTGTCTGAATCCAAGAGCACGTTTATAGGTTTATACAAAATCAAATGTTTTAAAACTTGACTAATATCAATAAAATGATTTTTTTTATATATATATTCTTATAGACAGAGGCGGCAGGAGCGGAGAGGCCGTAGCTAGATCTCATCACTAGTTGACACCACGTAAACAAAGAGACGTGCGCATAGTCCAGATGGAATCGAAATTAACGTGTTCCAATAATAGGCTGCGTCCTTAATGCGGCGATAACGATAACAAAACTAGCTAGAGCGTCCAAGAGCGCAAGAAGAAGTCGGAGGGTTCAAGCGCGCTTCTCATTCTTCCACCGCGACCCCGTCGTGCTCTCGTCTCGGCCTCTCCAATGGCATGGCCGTATCTTCTGTTCCGTCTCCTTGCTAAGGAGACCTGTGCGTGTCGCGTCCGATCAGAGGCGAAGAGCAGCAGCAGAGCTGGCCCTGTTTTTTTAGCTCTGGCAGCATCCGTACAATGGCATCTCGTATCCCTACGTGATCCCTAGGCGATAAGTTCGGCTGGAGCTCGATGACGACTGACGCCCAAGCCCTCGCGCGCTTTGGTGCTGGCAATGGCATGGCAGAGGATCCCGCCTGTCTACTACAGCCTCTGCACTACTGTCCAGTCACTAATGCGTGAGAGCTCGGATACGGTTATTGCATAGTAGGATGATGCGGAGGATATGCACCCGCGATCCGCTGCCTTTGACTCTGACTTGAGATCTTGAATTATTGCGAACGTCGTCGTTCCATTCAGCAGCTTCTTCAGATTCCCATTTTTTTCCGGCGCACACGACGACTCACGCTACAAAAGACGTACTCCTCCGAACTTTTTTTTCCTGTCGTTTCAGACAAAGAAATGAACTAGCAAAGAGTTGCAAATGTACGTCCGAACGACACGAATAAAGAAAACGGATGAATATGTCACACTTACGTGCGTTTGGCTTGTTGTATTTAGAGCCTGGATGGATGATGGCGCGACCTCATCCAGCCTTTTATTAAAAAATTCTCCGTGCTCTGGTGGAGTTTAACTAGCGTGTAATAAGAACAAGAAATACAGTTTGATACTAGTACTGAACTAAATATGGTGATACCAAAGTGTTTGGTCAGTATTTAGTCATCCATATTTAAGCAATCCTGTTATAGCACCTTGTGTTACTGGATCTTCAAGGAGAGAAGTGAACTAAATTATCAAACAAGAATAAGAGGAGAGAAGCGTGTTGATCCTCTCTTTTTTTAAGAAAAACTGGGGATTGAACGTGGGCTTTCTTGTACCACGATCCTTCACCCTTAGCTAGCACCGGGCCCAGTCATTGGTTCGGCCCAATCATTAGGCTTCATTACTGTTCACACGACACAAAGGATAAAGGAAACATAATGCAATCCTCAAAATAAAAAAAAAATGACGCAGCAGAAGGATCGTGATCTAGTACTACTGTACCAGCACAAGGCTTGCAAGTGGCCTGCACAAAGCAGCCGGAGCGGAGCATTCGCCAGAAAATAGAAGAAAACAGATCTCGTGATAGAGACGCCATGTGAGATCCTTTTCACGCGTCACTCTCTCTTGAACCACGCACCAACAACGCAGCCCAGCTCCTGTGCCTTATCTTGCCTATATTCTACATCCAAAAAATCAGATAAGAAAACACAAACAAACGTGCCCATCCTTCCAGCGATGACGAAACTGGTGCAAATGGTCAGACGACGCTAGCCTTAAAGAGCTCCTAGTATTTGATGGGCAAGAAGTACAGTACTGGTGCGGTCATGTGAATAAGTGGAGGAGAAAAGAAAGAAGGGTTGTGGAAAGACCGTGAAAGCTACGGTACTTCTCTTTGTGCCTGGAACTTGAGATAAGTGCCTGCTTTTGACCGTGACAGACGGTTAAAACTCAGTACCACGTAGGGCGTGTTTGTTTCTACTCGTAACAGCTTCCGCTCCACAACTGTAGTGTGTCAGATGGCAGGTGTTTCTGGGAGCAGCGAAGCTTAAATATCCAGCTTCGGCCGCTCCGCGTATATTTGCGTACTTAAAACCAAACCAGCTCCTAGCTACAGTGTTCTTACAGAGTTTGTGTCAGGAGGAACGGAGTCGGTGAGAGCTGAAACAAAAACGGCCTTACTGTATGTGGGCAAAAAAATGATGGAGACACTCTGCAAAGAACACCGGGCCTGCTCGAATCAGCAGTCGACGGCTGCGGCTGCAGCTGCGCTTGTTGAGAATAATTGAGAGTGCTGGCTACAGGAAAATCAGCCAGCAACAGCCGGACACGGCTGACTCAAACACGCCCACTGGCAACGACAATTGGTTGGCAATGGTCCGGACTTCTGATGAGTGGGTAGGACACGGACTCCTGCACGAGAATTGCCGCAGTAGATCGAGAGAGTCCATAGCGACGAGATCCACGAAGGTTCCTGCATTGCCTGCACTTCCACCAGGGCGAATGTACGCCATGCATTTTTTCTAGATACCCGAGCCGCCACCCACCAACCGCCTCCTGGTTGCTCTTTTTGCAAACATCTGTCTTGGACCAGCTACTGAACAACGGGACCGTCTTTTCTCCGGGACCACACCCTCATGACAGGGTAACATTTTCATTTGCGTAGCTTTTGCGAGAGTGCACATCGATTGGAGGAGGAGGAAAAGGCGAAAAGTGATTGCGTCCAAAAAGGGTCAGCAGGGCAGGGTGCTGATCAGGAATGGAAATTGTTAATTTCCATTTTGGACCTGAACTTCTAATGAAAAGCCGTAAGGGTCCAGATACTTCATGTAAAACAATAGATATTGATTTGCTCGTAAAATAGAGCACTTAAACTGCCATATTTTTGTATAAAACTGAAAGTAGCACCAAATTCTTTGTTATAAAACTAAAAGTAGCACCAAATTCAGGTAATCATGCCAGAGAAATTGTAGATGATACTGACGACACAGGATGGAGAGGAATCTTTTAAAGCTAAAAGTTGAAAGCAACTCAAAAAATAAGTCTTTCCTACTACTTGTGAATCAAAACGTGTATTTACTTTTCATGTTTAATATATAAGTTGTAAAATCACAAAAGAAGGTCCAAAATTTTCATATTATACTGTTGTATTTGTATGAAATATATATAGGAGATTAATTGTGTATACACAAATGCATATGTGCGGTGTAAGACATCACGGAGGAGTTTCTCTCATTGATGCCTTGATTCATACCTATTCTACTTTGGTGCCATGTGCCCTGATCCTAAAACCATCAAAATTAAAGACGTATTTGACATTATTTGATATATAAGTTTATCGTTTCTGTAAAAGAACATTTTTGTCTCTATGCATATTTTGGTTTGTGCTCTAGTGAACGGCCATGTCTTACTATGTCTGACACTATGTTTTCACCTATCACACCGTCATGAATACTAATTGAAACTCAGTGTTTATTTAATGCTTTGGTGAGCATTGTGCGTGCTACCATCTTTGTATCCCATTGTTGCCGCATGAAACAGTGAAGATAGCACTAACTTATAGTGCCACTTTGGCGCGAAACAAACAATTTTTAAATGGACTAAACATACATTGTACAAGTATGTATAATCATGGTATATTCAATTATCCAACACCTGCAAATGACGAACCGCAGAAGATACAGTATATTATCATCACCAAAAATGATGCCAGCTTCCAAATTCCAATCCACAATACTAGTATATACCGCCCGCCTCCCGGCCAAACTTCCATATTCGAATCAAGCCCCTCCCGTCTCCACGCCATCCCCGGTCTCCAACTGTCTCGTCCCGCCCGCCTCCCTCTCCTCTCGCTCCCCTCCCGGCGAAGGCCTCTCCCCGTTCCCAGCCAAGTGAACCCTAAGCGGAACCCCCCATCCTTGAAGGTTAGGATGGCGGGCACGTCGGCGCCGCCCGCGAGCGCCGGCGCCAACGGCTCCCCCGCTGCGTCGGCGGCGCCGGTGGGGGCGCCCACCAATCCCATGGCGACGGCGCTTCTCACCGATCAGTACCAGTTCTCCATGGCCTACGCGTACTGGAAGGCCGGCAAACATGCCGACCAAGCCGTGTGAGCACCTCATCTCTCTCTCATCTATACTACCTAAGTTCCTCTGTTCCTCTGTTTTTTTTCCCCCGAAAGATCCATTACATTGCTGGCGTTTCCAAATTCCATTCCTCTATTCCTATGTGATCGGGAGGCAGCGATCTGGATATCATGGGTTACCGTTATTGGTATTTGTTTCTCTTCGAGTTGGTACTCTGGTTTTGCTTGGGGAAGCCTTCTCGAGTGTTATTGTTATTATCTTTCTTTTTCTACATCACATCAACGGCATTTCAGACATTCGTATTCGTATATGTGATGCAATATTTGGCTTCTTTCTTGTAATAAAATGGACCAGTGATTTGGTTGTCTTACTGCTTCTGGTTTCGTATATGTACTAGTACGCCTTTTACTAAAGTTTCAAGACATTGGGAGAATATTCTGGGATCTACATTGAAAATCCTATTGTAGCTTTTATATATTGTTGTGTGCTACGTAAGGCATGACATGATAAGTTTGTACCTTCCAGGTACCAAAACCTATTTCAGAAAATTGAGGCAAACCTATTTCATCCAAATTTCTTCATATTTTTTTTTGTGTAAACAAAGAAATTTGGATGAAACTATCTGCTGTATGTTTTCCTTTTTAAATTTAACCGTGGTTCTGAATTAGGGTGCAATGTATCAATATTCCTGCATTAAGTGTTCATATTTGCGTGCGCCTCCGCCACATTATATCATCTGAAAGTGATAAGGACTTGCTTTTATACAGCTTATTTATACATTTGCCGGCTTCTGCTGATCGAATGCCTTTCTGTTCTTAAAAAGCTCCTTACAATTTGTTATACAAGTAAACCACACACCTCTAAATAAAAAATGACAATAAGTCAGATAGCTTATTGTACTGTATATGCTTGGACGGATGCAAAATGTGCAAGTGGCAGTTCATGCTAGGCCATGATATAATCCAAAACCCAAACCAAAGCCTAAGGAGTCACGCCAGGGAATATACTGTTACTGCATGTTATACTTCTGGCAAACTCTATAATCGCAATTTCTTTGTAATTTTATTTAATTTTTTCAAAGGCAGATTTGTGAATCAAAAGATGTGTTACAGCTAATGGCGAGGCACCATCAATCTCACTCTTATTGGTTTCCTTTCTCTTTTTCACAGGTTTGATTTGTACTTTAGGAAAAATCCTTTTGGTGGAGAATTCACAGTGTTTGCTGGCCTTGAAGAATGTATTAAGTTTATTGCAAATTTTAAGTTCACAGAAGATGACATTTCATTTTTGCAATCAGTCATGCCAATGTGTGAGGTACCGTCTGAGCCATAATTACAATTGCCTCAATTCCATCTGGTGATATGGGTGATTGTTTCTTACAAAATCTACTAGGCATGGTACTATTAAGATGGTGGAGCCGGAAGGAAGGACTAATTTAAAACTTCAGTCCTCCTTGGATACCTTTTCTGCACCCAGCTAATAATATTTTTTTAAAAAATGCCCACTCTTCTAATTTCTCCTATAGGGCAAAATATAGTAGTGATGAACGGTCATGCCCTGGGAAACATCTTTCTTCAGTTAACTTCATAATATTTTCCTCATTTTGTTGCTTCTTGTGATAAATGCTAATTTACTAATGTAATCTGCAATTTCTAGGGTGCATTCTTTGATTATCTCAGGGAAATTGATTGCTCTGATGTTGAGGTGTACGCCATTCCTGAGGGCTCAGTGGTGTTTCCAAAAGTGCCCTTGATTAGAGTTGAGGGTCCGGTAGCTGTAAGTACAAAGCCCTCACCTATTGCTGTTATAATTGTTTGGGGAATATTCTTTAATTAAATCACTTGGATTCTCTATAGTAACATGCCGCTTGTTTTATGACTAGGTGGTACAATTGCTTGAGACTCCGTTTGTGAATCTCATCAATTATGCCTCCCTGGTAACCACAAATGCTGCGCGACACCGTCATGTTGCTGGAAAGTCAAAGGTCCTGATGGAATTTGGTCTAAGACGAGCACAGGTGTGATCTTCTACTGTCCCCTATCAATTATCATTATAATTCTTCTTTTGTATGCAGTTTAGTATTTTGATTTCCTTGTGTTAACTGTGGATATTATTGGCAGGGACCTGACGGTGCGATAAGTGCCTCAAAGTATTGTTTCATGGGAGGTTTTGACGCGACCAGGTGGGTTCTTTCATTTCTAACATTTCTCATTCAAAGCCACTGTGTTTGTATTAATTTCACTTTGTAAGCCCGTACTATGAATGATGCTTTCTTTGCCTATTCCGTTATGTACTTGGTGAAATGATTATTTTCCTCCCGCAAGTTTTGACCATTTGTTTTATTGCTTATCTTGTTTCTGCAGTAATGTGTTAGCTGGAAGTCTGTTTGGCATACCGCTTCGTGGAACTCATTCTCATGCTTTTGTAAGCTCATATATGGTCAGTGAACTATCCTTCCTGTTACTAACAACAAACGGTTTCACAAGTGCAGTAATTTATTCTGCGTCAAATCTTTTTCTGTTTCCGTGCATATTGCTGTTGCCTATATGATGTCCGGTCAAAAAGCAGCAACAATAGATGCAGGACAGGGGAGGGGTTAGGAGGGGAGGGGGAAACCCTTCCTCTCCCTTACACATTCCACCCAGCCTTCTATTCGTTTAGTCCTTTCATTAATTGTGGTAAAAGGTGAACTTTTACCCTAAAGAAAGGGATCACTTACTATTTTAAACCCTGGTTTTGTTTAAGGCTCGAGCTAAAGTAGAAACTTTTCATCCATTCTCAGACCTATTTGTTCTACCCGGTATGGAGCCATCGTCGTGTTGGCATAGCTGCTCCTGGAGCTCACTCTGTTTAGAGTCCTATGGTGGAGACCCCGGCCAAGTACCCTCCCAGTAGTACTAGGAGCTGCCGTTAGTAATAGATCTGTTCCAGAATATCACATTCTGTATCGCCCCAGGGTTAGAGCCGGTCCTATCCTATGTACTCACAGCAAGTGATCGCCTTCTTGTCGCCCACCTCTCAAACTCCTTTAGTAAACCTTAGCAAGTCCTCCTCCACAGAAATAGAAGGGACACCCCTACTTTGATTGGCTTTTACGAAAGTAAAAGGGTTCTTGCCTTGTTTGATCCAAGAGCTGGTTTCTTTCTTCCAGTCCTCCCACATTTGTTTCATCTGAGATTCACGGCTTGGCCGTGTTAAACTCACTATACTTGAGACCTCTAGCTTCAAGCGACGGTTATTTCCACTATCTAATAACCAAAGCTAATCCTCAGGATCAGGAAGGGTCGCCACACCGCAAGCTACAACCCAGTGGAATGTCATACTCGTTGAGTACTCTGATCTCAATAATCTGGAACTCTCAACTAGCTTTGACAAGTATTTAGAAATAATATATTTCATTTCGTGATGAATCTTCTTAATATAAGGAAGCGCAGTTCTCCTGCGTTTTTGAGAAAAAAAAAATGTGATGAATTGAGTGTCTTTAGTCTGTACCACCCGATGTCTCAGAAGGCTTAGATTACACAGATTCTACCAGAGGATGTTTCTATTGAATGGTTATATAAGGATTCCTCAGAACCTTTTCTCTTCCAATTTGGATACTGATTTCTTCTTCAATAGAACAATCCGGTCAATCAGAACCATCACTTTTTACTATATTAGTTACTGACCTCTGCTTTAGTTTCATGATTTATTATGTTGAGCAATGCCCTTTTTCAGTCTCCACTATAGCCCTGAGAATTTGAAATCCTAGTGAATCATCTTGTCTATTGTGTGATAGTCCTGATGGATATTTGATCTCTGTATTCCTGCACTTGCATGCACGTATTTTTCATTACCAACTTCCTGTCATGTCCTTCCTATTCAAGTCTGACCTAAATCATGTGCTGCGTGACTAGTCGGAACTACCCTAGTGCCTTGCAACCTAAAATCATAATTGATATATTTCATATATTGACTGAGTTAGCATCCTCTTCATCCATTTCAGAGCCTTGAGGATATCCCAGACAAGACCCTCAAGAGCAAAGATGGTTCAAGAGTACGCAAGGACTTTGTTTGTTTGGTGAAAGAGTGGCTTCAGAAAATTCAGGTATAATGGCAGAATCTTCTTTCAGTGGTTTCACCTGTTACTGTTTTCTTATTGTGCATTGCTGGGTTGTTCTCAGGTTGCAGATTCTTTATGTGGTGTGTTTGGCGAGACAAATCAAAGTGAGCTTGCAGCATTTGCATCCTATGCGTTGGCTTTTCCAAGCAACTTTCTAGCTCTTGTGGACACATATGACGTGAGTTGTTAGAACTTACAGAGGTTACTCCTGGTGAACTTAATGTATTAATACTCAGTTTGGAAGTGGAGAGTAGGTATAAACCTTGTTGTTGTACTTTATCAGTACACAACCGAGGAAGTTGTTATGTTGTCTTTCTAAAATTTTCTCCCTTACTCGAGGACGGTATCTTTTGTTTGCTCTCCAGCTGATCTTCAGTAAACTTCAAACATTGGCATGTTTTAGACTTCACTACAATTATTTAGGTTTGGTACATTTTTAAACACAGCATGAATGTGTTTTCACCATTATACTAAATGACATTAACCAGTCACTTGTCCATGAACCGTAAACAATTATTAAAGGAAAAACACTGGTGTATATGCCTGTGTTATAATTCATACAAAATTTAAGACTGCACTGCACAAGACATCCTCATTCACTCATATCATTTGGCAGTCTTCAGTCACAGGGTGCAGTTACCACTTACCAACTTTATACGATAATCTGTGATCCTGTATTTCCGGCGCATGATTTTGTTATGTTAACCTTTCAGGTTATGCGTAGTGGAATTCCAAACTTCTGTGCAGTGGCTCTAGCACTTCATGACTTAGGGTATGTCAAACCCTACCTATTAACCTCATTGCTTCTGCCTTGGGCAACCTTTTTGAATGAGAGCTTATATTGCATATCAGAAAAATGTTTCTCTCTAGAAAAAATACAAATGAAGTTACATTTCATCAGTAAAAAGGCCAACCCATAGAATTAATTTTTACACCTCCTTAAAATGATTTCAAGTTATAATGGTCTTCCTTTGTAAAAGAATTTTTATTGTCACAGTACTTTGAATCCTTCATGATTTGGTTGCACATTTTGTTGCATTTAGTTATTTTGTTTCTTTATGTCCTATGCTTGTATTTGAGATAAGGAATCACTGAATGTTGCCTATTTTTATAAGTTATGAATTAATCATTGTCCGTAAACAATCTTTTTTTTAGGTACAAAGCATCTGGTATTAGATTAGATTCTGGTGATCTTGCTTATTTATCTATTGAGGCCCGAAAAGTGTTTCGTGCAATAGAGAAGGACTTTAATGTTCCTGGTTTTGGGAAGATGATCATCACTGCCAGCAATGACCTGAATGAGGAAACTATTGATGCCCTGAACAAACAGGTAATACTGTTACCTCACAACGAGCTTGCGATTCGTCAGAACTTAATGCATGGTCAATTTTTGTGGTCTCTATGTTATTTGATTCATTTCCATGATTATCTTATGGAGTTGCGTGCTATTGATTATATGTACTTTGGATATGACTCCTTCCAGTTGTAATGCGGTGTCTTCATTTTCTGTGCAGGGTCATGAGGTTGATGCCTTTGGAATTGGAACATATCTTGTTACATGTTATTCCCAAGCTGCTCTTGGCTGTGTCTTTAAGTTGGTTGAGATTAATAGCAAACCTCGTATAAAACTTTCAGAGGATGTTACAAAAGTATGCCTAATATACTATCTGTCTTTGATAATTGAGCTTCAATTTTACTGACAGTTTCATGATGTGTTTCAGGTTTCCATTCCATGCAAAAAGCGATGTTTCAGGTTGTACGGGACAGAAGGCTACCCTCTGGTAGACATCATGATTCGTGAAAGTGAACCAACGCCCAAGGTAACACTGAATCTCTGTTCTACCTGTTCACATGTGACATGTGAAGTTTGACTTTGGCACAAGATTTTCCCAACTTTTTTATTAAAGAATAACAATCATAAAATTGAATGTAGCTGAGGTGATAGTTAATTAGATCAGACTTACTATCATTGAATGTAACACTGCAGTTGCTTTTATGCCTTGTCATTTAAGTTACACTAATCTCAAATGTTTGAATTTCATAATGTCAAACTTTTCCAGGCAGGAGAACGAATACTTTGCCGCCATCCATTCATTGAATCCAAAAGGGCATATGTTGTTCCCCAGCATGTTGAGGAGCTACTGCAGTGCTATTGGCCTGGGAAATCAAGTATGAATCCTTCATCCTTATAGCAAGAATTTCATCCCTTATGAGCCAGTGTTGTTGACTCGGTCGAAAATCATTTCTGGAATTAGTGATTGAAAATGAAGTAGCTGGCATCAGTATCTGCTTATCTTAAATCGTTAAAATAGAAAGGTGTCTCTTTTCACACTATATTTTTAAACAGTGGCATATATAAGATGACAGGTGAAGTGTTACACTTAAAATCTCAGATGCATTGGTTCTTCCTTAGATTTTATTAGCGGTCCATTGTGTTGATATTTTCCTTGCAAGCAAAAACCATTTTTGCTGATTCTGTGGTATCCTAAAGACAAACATAAGGTTCACCTTCAGGAAAACAAACTCATCAAACCTAACTAAGATAAATGGCTGATTATTTAAATCATAAAATAACTGTAGACAATGGTTCTTCCACTCAATAAACTCATTGTCTTGTTATCCTGCAGATAAACCTAGAGCAGAGCTGCCCTCTTTGGAGAAGATCAGAAGCCGCTGCATGCAACAGCTTGAAAAGCTACGGCCAGATCACATCAGGCGGCTGAACCCAACACCTTACAAGGTTTGTTTCGCTAGTGTTCCCTGAATTTCCTTAATTTTTAACTGTTTTTCCATGTCACAAACTCGTAACCACAACTTTCACTTTGAGCAGGTGAGCGTGAGCGCAAAGCTGTATGATTTCATTCATTACCTATGGTTGAACGAGGCGCCAGTAGGTGAACTGCAGTAGATGGTCAGAAAAATTTTGGGTCCTCTCAGAGGGTATAGCAGCAAGAATTTGTGGAGGAAAATTATATTGTCAGCTCGTGGCTCATCCGATAGGATTTTGCACCTCATTTACGTTTGTACACTCAGTTCTTGGTATAGAGGTAGGTGTAATCTACCTAGATTATACATCCCTTGATTGGTGGGATACTATATCTATACATCAGTTATTATGATAGCAAAAAACATCATTCATAGACATGAGTTGATGTGAAAACTAGTGACCAGAAATGTTTAGATCCTGTCGTGTTTTCTCTGCAATACTATATATGAGAAAGCAGAGTAGGTGTTTTCATTATATTATAGTACATTTTGTTTGAAAGGAATGCAGAGTAGGTGCATTCCAAACTTCGAATGCTTGAATTGGCGGTGTCATCTTTTTTGGCTGTTCTTCAGTGTTCTTGCATGTTCTGAGACGAATCCAACCAATACTTTCAGTAGCAGCTCTAGCAGGAACGGTGATGCACTAACATGTTTTTAGTTTGTTGTCATTAAAAAACAATTGTAGTTTAAAAGTAAACTAAAATTATTATCGTATCGACAATATTTAATTGATGCCAAAAGAGTAAATATAAAGCGATGCGCTGTGTATGGTTCTTAGATGTGCTTATTAGCACGCGAAAGGTCACCTGATCCATTACTGGAGAACCTGTAGAGATGGAGCAGGTCTGTCGCCATGAGCCGAGCCAATGATGACCCACGATGCTTTTAAGGCTTTCAACTCTGCTTTGACGGAATATAAAGCATTAGGAACAGTCTGAATAGGGAACTAATAAAAGAATTTAAAAACAATAAAATGCAAATTATTGTGATTTCTTAGCCATTGCAAAATACTGTTGTTGAGTTCTTAGCCCGATGTGGACGCGAGAGATTATCCATCCCTTCCCCCTTAAATGTTACTCATATAATTCAGCAATCTGTTCAAGATCAGTTTCTATAAGATTATAACACATTTTATCCAACATGCTTCTATAAAGATAATGATGACTTGCTGTGAATGAACGATGATGGAGATTGTACTAGCAAACAACCCTCACCTTTTTAAACACTTATATATTAGCCTCCAGAATTGAAAACCTTAAGATCTAGTCTTGTTCTCAATGACTGAGGGAATACTTCGCAGAAATGAAGCCGCAGCATAGGAAAAGGATTTTCAATTCAAGAAGAATAGAACAGCTAATCGTGGAGACAAATTAAACACCTGCAACTAGCAACTCTTGTTCTTTTCGCAAAAAAAAAAAAGAAAAAAGGAAAAGAACAACAATAACAGCAGCAGCAGCAGCAACTCTTGTTCGGAAGAATGTACTGCAGTAAGTTGAGTTTCTTTGTTTATTTTGCGGATCGTACATTACAGAAATTTGCTCGTGTCACTGCGAGAAAGACGAAGATAGTCACGTGGATGAGGTGGTTGGCGCTGGCAACCGAAGCCACGGCGTTGTCTCCACGGCAGCCTCCAACTAGTCTCCGACCATGTACGGTACTGGGTTCGCTGTACGAATCGGCAATGGGAATCCTAGTAAAATCCTATACTACTGGTACCGGTATAGCTAAACTGATTCTCCTTTCCTTTTACTTTTACGGGTGAAACTGATTTTCTTTTCGAACCCCACCAAATGCTTGTGTCAATACTGTTACTCAAGGAGGAAAGAAAAACATTGGCTACAGATGCAATGTGCAATTTTATGAGCTATTTGGAACATAAAACCTTAAGGCGAAACCCATTTTAGTAGTAAAATCAACAAAACTTGCAACCGGCACTAGTTGGGTTTAGTTGGATCTTTCAACAAGTACATTACTACCAATTGTTTCCTCAGATGGTCTTGATAAAGCATTGGTTATTGAGATTACTCAAACGTCAGAGTTCCTGATAAATATAGTTTTGAATCATCTTCAACCAGTCCAAAAACATGTTTTGAGACAGAATTCTTTATAGGAACTCGCCATAAAATGGGGGAGATTGTCCCGCTCTTCGGACCGACTCGAGCGCAGCTCTGCCTTGTAGCACTAGCTGTGTATCATCAACAAAATATCTCGTATTATTTATTTATGATTCTCGTATTGACTTCTCTATCAGTGTCACCATAAAATACATCTTTATTTACAGGTACAACACCGTGTCAGGCTGTCACTGCTCCTCTAGTCCACTCCCAGCTCTCCACCTCCACACTCTCCTCTACACACTCAAATACTCTCTACCCAGAGCAATCGCTTTTGTACTGTCTATGCTGCTTCCCACTACTACTTGCATTTCTTCTTGATTTGGGATGTGATTGCCCTCTAATGATCACCACCAACCACCCAGGCCACACCCCTCTCCACCACCCTCCTCCCTCCCCATCCCCCTCACCAGAATCCATGCTTGAATCAGAGCTAAATTAATCAACCACACTCTTAAGTCCTCACTCCCTCCCTCGAAATATCCAGTCTCTGCCCCCACATTGCGCCCAAATCCAATCTTTTGGGCCCAATCACCCTGCAAATCCACCTTTTTCATCACTCCATCCTGTCCTAAATCCCCTCTCCTTAAAAGTCCTACCTTTCCCACTGTGCCCTGTAGAAATTCAGAGATTCTTGGCGACTTTGATTGGCCGTTCGTTTATTCCCTGCAAAAATCCAGCCTTGCTCCGTCGAATTCCCTGCAGAAACACTCTTTGGCGATTTTTTTTAGTACAAAAAACCCAAGTTTTAGCACCCAATTCTGGTCGGAACCCCGTGAGATCCGCCATTTCTGCTTGAGCTGGGAAGCTCGGCAGCGCCACGGCGATGTCGGACTCTGAGCTGTCCCAGGACACGCTGGTGTTCGGGCTCCACCTGTGGGAGCTCGTCGGCATCGCTGTCGGCGCCGCCTTCGTGCTTCTCCTCGTCCTCCTCTCGCTGCTGTGCCTCCTCGCATCCCGCCGACGCCGACGCCGGCGTGCCGTCCAGGCCACCCCCGTCCTCCACCTCCCCGTCACCGCGCCCAATGCCCAGCCAAAGAACCCCGCCAAGCCCCCCAAGGACATCCAAGAAGTGCCCTCCCGCGGTGCCGCAGCTCCCGCCGCCCCGGCCAAGGCGCCGCTCCCGCAGGCGCCGCCTCCGGACTCCATCCAGATCGATACGGGGAAGGAGCACCGCATCACGTTCCCGGAGCAGCCGCCGCCTCCGCATCACCAGCGGAGCGGTGGAGCGTCGTCGCGGGGCGCTAGCGGCGAGAGCCGCGGCGGTGGCGGTGAGCCGGGGGTGCCGGAGGTTTCGCACCTGGGTTGGGGCCACTGGTACACTCTCAAGGAGCTGGAGGATGCTACGTGCATGTTCTCCGACGACAAGGTGATCGGCGAGGGTGGCTACGGCATCGTGTACCATGGCGTGCTTGAGGGAGGCGTACAGGTCGCCGTCAAAAACCTGCTCAACAACAGGTATTGATGCTACCTGTAAACTGAAGCTTAGCCGTATTAGAAGCTTGTGTGTTGGATTGGTTTTGGCTTCTTTGTTTTTAGAAAGTATTGATTCTTGTCTAAGCAAAATGTACGCAAATAGTCAATGGAGACGTCGACAATTCATATAGTGACATTTGCAACTACAAATCGAAAGAAACCTGACCACACATTTCTATTGTTCATGCTTAGTACAGAAGTTGCCTTTTAGTAAGTGATGATTTTTTTATCAGTGTTTTCTGTGTTTCTGATTTTTTTCGATATGTGATGACTATCTGAATTCTTAGGGGGCAGGCAGAGAGGGAATTCAAGGTTGAAGTGGAAGCAATTGGGCGGGTGCGGCACAAGAACCTGGTTCGATTGTTGGGATATTGTGCTGAAGGCAATCAGAGGTATCTCATATGATCATCAGCTTTAACTCAGATTACTGAACTGTGGAAAATCAAGGAAATTATCTCATTTTTTTTTTCCTATACATGGAACCATTTCAGAATGCTTGTGTATGAGTATGTCAACAATGGAAACTTGGAGCAATGGCTTCATGGTGACGTTGGTCCTGTTAGTCCTCTTACATGGGACATCAGAATGAAGATTATACTGGGAACAGCCAAAGGGTTGGTACAGTATATTTGAGCTCGTTACTGCATGCTATAGTATCACTGTCTTACTTAAATACTAATTATTATAACTTTGCGCAGCTTAATGTATTTGCATGAGGGACTTGAGCCAAAGGTGGTCCATCGTGATGTCAAGTCAAGCAATATCCTTCTTGACAAACGTTGGAATGCTAAGCTTTCCGATTTTGGGCTAGCAAAGCTCTTGGGTTCGGAGAGGAGTTATGTCACCACCAGGGTTATGGGAACATTTGGGTGAGACATCAGTATTCAGCTTGTAAAATTCAGAATGGAACGAGATAAACCAAATAACTTAATATCTTACTTTTATTGTCTTGTTTGCAGGTATGTTGCGCCAGAATATGCAGGCACCGGCATGTTGAATGAAACAAGTGACGTCTATAGTTTTGGAATTCTAATCATGGAAATAATATCTGGTCGGGTACCCGTTGATTACAACAGGCCACCAGGGGAGGTTGGTGATCATCATGCCTTGTTATAAGTGCTAAACTAAGAACATACGAAATGCATTTACAAAATCTGCTGAATAATCCTTTCAGGTTAATCTTGTTGAATGGCTGAAGACAATGGTTAGCAACCGAAATTCTGAAGGGGTTTTGGATCCGAAGATGACTGAGAAGCCTACTTCCAGGGCACTGAAGAAGGCCTTGCTAGTGGCTCTGCGTTGCGTGGATCCTGAAGCTCGTAAGAGGCCCAAGATTGGGCATGTCATTCACATGCTCGAAGTTGATGATTTCCCCTACAGAGATGTAAGATTTGGTGGCGTTGCAACAATTTTTGCATTTACTTTTCAGTACCAATCAATTAATTATGATGATTTGCATTATTTGTTGAACTTAGCTCTTATTGTCTGTCAATTCTGATTTCTGAAGCAAGAAGACGTTGATTGTACACACAGTTTTAGGTTATCATAAAAACATCTTGTTTTCTTGCCATGTTCCTGAAGTAAAACAAACGATCCATGCTTACTGTCTATACCTTCTATTCATGCTAATCATAAAGTATGGCTTCATCAAAATCACACAAATATTATCATCACTGTTTGCCTCCCCAGCCTGAAACAATCGACATGTGTTGTTCAAAATCCATTTCAGTCAACAAGACATGAAAATATTGCCTGTACTTACGCTTTCAACTTCTCGTTACTTTATTTTGCCAGGAACGTCGAGGTGGCAAAGCTCCTGCCCAAGTAAGATCTGTGGAAACACCGACAAGCGACCCTGGCGACAGCAGTGGGAACAACACGCCAAAGGAGGAGACGCCGAAAGGAGAGCCTTTCAAATGGAGAACTCAAGAGGCCTAACCATCAAGGGGGAAACAGTGACTATTCCGTCCTCCTGTTTGATTAAGAACCTGGTCATGGGCCTCATGGCAAAGCTGGAAACAGACTATTTGCTGCCTCGTCAGTTAACCAGGAGTATAACCGTGAAAGGCACCTTCGGTGGAGAGTATTTTGTACATTGTTGGATTAATATGGTAGCCATAGTGATCTTTTTTGGTGTTGGTGTTGGGTACTAGTACTCTTGCGAGGGATGATTTTGTATGATAAAAAGGCCTGTACCCTGGAGGTAAAAAAAAAAAAAAACCAATTGAGCATTGCTATAGTTGAAACCATTCCAGTAGGATTTTGGGGAGTGACCTGGAAACTTCGCCTTCCTGTTTTAGACTGCTTGATGCAGTAGCTTGGTTTCTGCTGTCATGCTTATTAATTCGATACTGATGTATCGATTGTCATGATTTTAATTCGAGCAATTTGTGCTGATTGGAATATACTTGGGAGAAGAGAGGGAAAGTTCATCAGCAACATTTGACAAAACCCAGGAGCATTGTGAATTCATTCCATAGCTTTGACAGAATTGTCAGTTCATGAGCAGGAGGAAGCCTCTGCTGCGCTTGGTCATAGGCGTAGATGATAATACTACCAGCTTCATATTGATGGAACCTGTGGTGATACAGGCTGATACAATGATACTGATGATGACCATTGAGCAAACCTACGATATACTAGGAATCGGACCAAGCTGTCCGTCCTGGCGGTCACGGGATGGTGCCCATCGCCTGCCTGCCGGGACGACAGACCACTGTCGGTGGTCAGTGACATCGCACTCATTGATTTCTTTTTCTTATTCCTTGTGCCTGGAAGTTGCGTTTGTTTCCTACTAGTAGCAGAAGTTCTGAGTTCTTCGCTACAAAATCAGGCCTGTCCAAAGTCAAATCTTATTAGATTTTCAGCTTCTCTTGGTCTCACATTCTCAGATTCATGTATATCAGGACACCTGGGTAAAAACTGAAACCTGGTAGTCGCAATTCAAATCTGTTCCTCTTGCCTTGTTTTATCACAAATCTGATCCTCAAGTGCTGAGCAAGTTGAAAGTTACAAAGTGTTTCTGCTGCTCATATCAAATCGAAAGCGTTCTATGTCGCAAAAAAGGAAAAAAAAAAACGTTTCAAGCGACCGATGATATTGGGACATTCGAAAGATTGTCAGCACAACAAATTCCAGCCCAGACGCGACCAAAGCTACAAATTAATTGATCGGCCCACCCATTTGGTGGGTTTTACTAACATGGAATAGCGTTCCTATGGGCCGCGGCGCACCATTCCTTTTGGACATTTATGCCCCTCGCTACCAGGCCACTCCGCCCCGCAGCCAAACCCTACACCACGGCATCTATATAAAAGCCGCATCCGCCTCGGGCGCTAGGGTTCTTCTCCGTCTTCCCCACTCCCGCCGCCGTCGCCTCCTCCTCCTCGACGCAGGCGCTCCCGCACCCGGAGCTCGCCTGCCGACCAGCTCGGCGCCAACATGGTAAAGCTGCGGCCTGAGTCTCGTTTCGTCTGTACCGTGGCCTCCATATGTTCTTCCGTCGGTGCTAACCTCACGCTTGTTTCCTCGCAGATCATTCCCAAGAAGAACCGCAATGACATCTGCAAGTACCTCTTCAAAGGTCAGCGTTCCCTTGTCTCTTTGCTCTTCAGTTGATATGTAGTCTGTGCTTATTAATTGTCCGCTCGTATTCTGCATCCTTCTACCTGAATTGCAAAGTTGTTCTCATTCTTATGATAGCTAGACCAACATATTATTGGCGATCAATATAGGTTAACTTTTTTCATTATCCAGGAGCTTAGGAAACAGATGTAGACACCTAACAAAGCGTCTTTTGGATCTAGTTTTATTCAATTTCCTTAACGAAAATCGAAAACTTTAGGTGGAATGAAGGTTGCCCGTAGTAGATTTTTGGCACCGAGGGTCCCAGTTAATTGGCAACTTATATGTTGGTTGGACTAGTTGCTCATTGATTTGGTCGATATAAACTGTCGCTCACTAATGCATGCTCTACTGCAGAGGGTGTGCTGTACGCCAAGAAGGACTACAACCTGGCGAAGCACCCGCAGATTGATGTGCCGAACCTGCAGGTGATCAAGCTCATGCAAAGCTTCAAGTCCAAGGAGTACGTCAGGGAGACCTTCTCCTGGCAGCATTACTACTGGTACCTCACGAACGATGGCATTGAGCACCTCCGTAACTACCTCAACCTGCCATCAGAGATCGTGCCCGCCACGCTCAAGAAGTCTGCCAGGCCTCCTGGCCGCCCATTCGGCTCTGGCCCACCTGGTGACCGTCCAAGGTATTGTTTGTCTGACTTCTGTACAGACTTCCAATGTCTTGGATAATACTTAAATCTGAGGAATTAGTATATATATGTAACATTTGTCTTTTGAATTACTCTATTAATGTTGGTATGCAATAGTTACTTGCCATGTCCCAAAATCAAGTGATGGCACAGTTCATTCGCTTTTGTCTTTGTCAAAATTGTAGATAGGTTATTATGTGGGCATAGTAATATGCAAACCATTTTGCTGACTTTGCTGTAGACTAACTAATCTATCCATTTACTTTTGACATGTGTAGGGGCCCACCTCGCTTTGAAGGGGATAGGCCAAGATTTGGTGACAGGGATGGCTACCGTGGTGGCCCCCGGGGTGCTCCTGGTGACTTTGGCGGTGAGAAGGGTGGAGCTCCTGCTGAATTCCAGCCATCCTTCAGGGTAACCATTTGTCTACTGATGCTTCATTATTTTCAGTAGTTCTTTGAGCTCACACAATAATTCAAGTGATTTGACATGGCTGTGCATATATTGATACATGTAAAGACTATAAAGTACAGATCATATGAATTACAAGGGATAGGTTCTCTATTCCTGCTGCATCAAGGGCTACAGCTTCAGCTCTGCATTGTGTCTCCTTTGTTTTGCCATTGTACCTCGGTAACTGTTCAGCGCCTGCACAGATTGTATGGCATTTTGCAGCTTGTGGCCAGAAAGTAGCACTATGAACCATAATCTTTTAGATGGTATATAGGTGGGAAGTGTTGTATAATTAGATTATTTTGCGTTTTTATGGATGTTCAATGGATGATGGTGTTTACCATAACCAACTCTGGTCGTTAAGGGATTATACATAGTCAACTGAATCTTATTCCTATTGTGCTCATGACTTGTAAGCTCAGGCACAGCTTGGCTGAGCCTCAAGGGAAAATTGTTAATGGGATTTACTTATAGTACTAAATCTTTAAATTATTAATTATTGCCTCTTCTGATATTTATCGCTGTACAAATTGAATATAAACAAGTTTTCTGTTTTAGCAAACTAGTTCTGTTCACTTAACTGACACCTTACCATGCTAAAACTTTGCAGGGTTCTGGTGGCAGACCTGGCTTTGGCCGTGGTGGTGGCAGTGGCTTTGGTGCTGGGCCGACCTCTTCTTCCATGGAGTGAACTCCCCCTAGTTTGGACATGATGTTTCCCTTGGGTTGAGCCGTTTAATTTTTGAAGAACAGTTTCTATGTACTAGTGTTGTTTATCAGGATTGGCAAGTGCTGACATCTGCAAAAAAATTATGCTATCTTGGTACCTTTAAATATAATACTAGCTTTTGCAAAGGCTTCAGTTTCATATGATTGTGTCATCTGTTTTGCCTCACGATTAGTG
Source organism: Oropetium thomaeum (assembly GCA_001182835.1). NCBI lineage: Eukaryota > Viridiplantae > Streptophyta > Magnoliopsida > Poales > Poaceae > Oropetium > Oropetium thomaeum. Next base: position 593,623 of record LFJQ01000006.1, on the reverse strand, counting down.
TTATTGAAGTCGTTTGTAAATCTGCTTCCTGATGAGTTTAATTCTGTTACAATGATATAGTAACATTCGGGTACTGAGTCTGTTAGACATTGGTAACCTAGGCTAGGTGTTTTGGCCGGGAGATGAACAATGGGTAAGTTTTTTGGTCATGAAATTAAGCTAGTGGTACTATGGCTGATAGGGTACCACAACCTCAGAAAAAGAATTACTGGAAGATAATGCAGAACAGTGTAAATATAACAGCAGTCTAACCAAGTGATATGTTTGAGATGACAAATATTGCAAATCATGGTGAATTATTAAGATAAATTGCCATATGCAAATATGGTTCTGACATTGGAAATGTATTATAGTTAGATACACGACCATTTGAAAGGACATTGAGGTCAAGAATTGTCACAGTAGGAAAAATGTCGAACCATATCGAGATACTAATTGTAACAACCTAAGATTTGTCTAAAAAAACAAAAAAAAAAACCCTAAGATTTGCACAGTTTGATATATAGACGAGTATTCTAATCTGCTGTAGCCTACATGAATACACATACTTGCTGTTGCGGCGAACTGGCGACGAACAGCACGGCAGGTTTGGTGGGATCGAGAAACGCAAGTTGCTGCTCTAGAACGCAACGCAAATAACGTGTTCTCCAACCAGGAATTACTCAACAGCCACATACATAAGTATATATGGTTAGCCTGCAAGTTTCCATGGATCAACATGCTTGCTGATGTGGCGATGAGCAGCACGTCAGATTTTTCTTTAACCAAAGGATATAAAGATATACTCATTTCGTTCTTTTTTACGTGTCGCCGTTGACTTTGACTAATAACTTTGATCATTGATTTTATTTAAAAAAATATAAGAACTATCAAATATTTTATTAGGATTTAATTTATTATTAAAATTTTTTAAATCTTAATTTTTAATTTTATACATTTAAACTAATTTTTGGAATAAAACGGGTAGTTAAATTTTTTTGTCAAAAATCAACGGTGACATAGAAAAGAACGGAGGAAGTATTAGTCAATGAAACGGTGTCACAACAGTACTTTTTTTAGACCATCCAAATTATACGAGTCTTTGAGAGTGATCACGGCCTGAGATGGACATTTGCTCTTCTGCTGCTGAAGATATTCCGTAAGGTAGAAAAAAACTGACTTCCGAGAGCGTCAGCAAATTCTCTGCTCGCGGAGCCAAAGCAGCTCTCTATCAGCAGCGAGCGAGCGAGCTGTTGCTCACTTGCACTGGAAAAATTTGGGCTTCCTGCAATGCAGACACAACCAACCAAACAAAATCCTCGCTTCTAGAGGCCACAGCCCATGAAAACAAGATGGAACTCACCTAGCCAGACAAAGGTGCACGGGTGATCTAAACACACCATTACCTTTCCGCGCAAGCCGCAGTTAAACCAAAAAGAGACCATGGAACTATAGTAACCTAGGCTAGACAGATCAAGTTTCTACAGTGGCATGGCATACAGCAAATGAGACCCGCTACTCTCATACTAGTCACTAGAGCAGGCAACTTTTATTTTCAGGGGAAACACCATGTCAATTGTCAATACTCGGTCCTAAAGCTGCCTCTCCCTATCTGGTGTACCAAAACGAACCAGTTCAAATATTTTTCAGATTCAGCCCCCTAAGGTTTTACTTTACTAAAAGACCAGAAACCAGCCCAGCTCCAAATTGGTGCACCAAACAGGAAATGGCACAAAGGCCCAAGTATTTTCTCAATACAATTTGAAGCAAATGTCTGAAATCATGACAATGCTGAAAGGACAAATTGTCCATGCCAACTTAGTCAATGCTTGGGCGATTGTGTATGTGGTGGACCAAACTTTGAACCACAATGATTCATATTTCAAGAAAGACAACACGTTCAGTTAGGACATATACAAAGGCATTAATTAGGGAAACCATAATGGAGAAATAAAACCGGATTTAGGCAATAAATGCACCATAGAAATCGGTCGTACACATTGTATGGGTCGGTAACAAGTAAAACCGGATAACACGCGTATTGCCGGCATCAAGACATATATTTTATATAAAAAATTCAGCTGAGTAACCGCTGCCCGCCAGCTTTCTTTCCATCCCCATCCTCTGCTCCGCCCGTTGTGGTCCGCCACTCGGTGTCCATGGCCGAGGCTGTGGCTGGCGAGCTGGTCCGGCCCCTCCAACGCGGATATGTCCCGGACGAGCTCGACGGCGCGCACCTCCTCAAGTTGGGTCCCCTACGAGCTCATGAACGCCGGTGACGTGGACGCTAGGCGGCCGAGCCGCACGCAGTGTGCACGCCGCCGTCTACCTCCGGCGCGGCGAGCTGATGGTCTACATCGACGATCTATGGCGCTCGACCTTTTCCGGTGCTCGGGATTGGAAGGAATCGAGGATTTGTGGGTGGCGGCGGAGAGAACAATGGAGAGGATTGGGGATCTCGCGGGAGGAACAGAGGCGGTTGGGAGCAAATATTTTTTACTCGTGTGGGCCAGGCCTTATATCTAGTAACCATTGTGCGGTTTGTAATAGTTGCTGCCGACTGACGCTGGAGCCCACAGCTAAGACCGAAGTCGGTACTACACATTGCGGTTGCTCTTAGGATGTCTTTTGGTGCTGATGTGATAGATTTTTTTATTAAAAAAATCCTCATTTAAGTAAGAGACAGGTTAGGTGTCTCTTCATGAAGACATGTTCTAATCCATAATAATCAATGGGTGAGAAGTTGTCTTTCCTAGTCCAATCATATTACATACTAGTATTTATTAAGAGACAAAGCAAAAAGATCATCCATTATATAAATGTATTTGTTTCACGTTTTTTACATGAATAAACGTGTCCAAGACACAAGAAGGAGCTCTCCTTTGTACATGCCCTTAGAAGCATTGCTGTATTACTCGCTGAACGAAGAGTAACTCATATAACAAGCATTAAATCTGACATCTAATTGTTAGATCCATGGTCACAGTTAGACAAGGAATGCACTGACCAAGTGTACCAAATAAGTCTCACTGAACTTTTTGTACGAAACAACAATAGCAACCAAGAATACAGCACTGCAAGATGATAGATTTGCATACAAAAGCATCTGGACTGCAAAGATGACGGATGTACTGACTCTTCTCAAGAGGCCATATCAAACTGACTCATCAAAAATCACAGGCTTCCCTCTGGTGGTGGCAATTTGCTGCTAGCTAGCCTTCGCTGAAAAGACATATAACCATGTTAGTGTTATTGATAAAAAGTAAGAGTTGCATGAAAACAGATGAGCTAATGTATACGGGCATTAAGTTTGACATCTTGAGAGATTGGTAAACAAGGTAGACAACTGACTGATAATATCTCAAAATTATGTACGAACATAAGTGTAATATAAATGTATTTTCAGTTCACCGGCAAATGCTATTGTTGATATTTTTCTTTTGACTCAGAAAACAATGTTTCAGAGTTACATATTATAGCACGAACCATAAACATCCTATGCATCCTTCATGCATTAACTGATTTAATAAGCTCAACATTCTCAGACCACAATCAATCAAGCATATACTAGATAGAGGAGGAACCATACCAGTAATGTCTCTGTATAGAAACTCACGAAGGGATAGATAATCTTAACGTCCTTGCCCATCTCAGAGACCTTCCTTGCCCGCAGCGGCTTGAGCTCGATCCTGAAGACACCATCTTCTGTGCTCACGAAATTGACACTGGCATCGTCGGGGATTGCTCCACTCAAGCACGGGCGCCTCTGGGGATTGCAAAGCGAGAGCACCGTTTTGAGATTGATGGTCCTGTACTTCACCCATCCAGCATCTCCATCTGCGCCCATCCCCCTTGTCCACAAAGTAATCTTGTTGCGATGAAGGCTGGCCAATCCCAGATCGCCGTTGTCCGCCGTCATAACAATGATTTGGCCAAGGTGCTTTGTGTTCGGTGGCTCCATCACCGTAAGGACGTCACTTGAGTAGATACCTTCACTGAGCATCTTTGACAGGCCCAGTCGGAGAAGGGGACCATACCAGTACCGCAGGAGAAATCCAGAATTGCAGACAAAGTAGAGCGAGTCCCCTACATGTGCGGCCGGCTGATCCTCCTTGAGGTCGAATGTGTCATGGTCGAGGTGGATGTTGATGTGTACACTCCACTTACGGGTCTCAGACGGGTAGAACTGAGCGTGCGCGTCTATCAAATGGAGTCCAGTAAATCCAGGTATGTGTTCCATGCCGGTGAAGGCGACGATGAAGGGGCCGCCACTGCAGCTGCGGTGGTCGCAGCCCACCACCCGCGGTGCAGACAACTGTTCCATTGCTATACAGATCCATCGCATTGTCTATGTTGTGCTGGTCATCGGTGATCGGGTCCCACACAAAAACCCCTGGGTGGGGGAGTGCATAGCATAGTCATAGAAGAGGACGCGGCCGTGTCGGCAATCCCACACGTGGCGCCTGTGGCGGTCGGCGGCGGCAGGCAGGCGGAAGGAAGTGGTGGGCACGAAGCGGGGGGCCTCGTGGTCGAACCGATTCGGACGGTGGAAGAAGCCGAGCACGGGGGCGGGCCCGGTCCGGTGGAACGCGCGGTAGGGCCCGAGAAGGCCGGATCGGTCAGGATGCGGCGCCACGCTTTGCAGACGACGGAAGCCCGGACGAGGCACGCGGGGTCGTCCGGCGGGATGAGGAGGAGGATGTCGTGGACGAGATGTTCGGGCAGCGCTGCCGCCATGCTGCACAACAGGTGCTTGCGCCGCGCGTGGACAAGTCGCGCGGCCGGCGAGGCAAGCTGCAGTTTCTGGCAACGCGCTAGATCTTCTCCTTTCTCCTCCTGCCACAAGGTGACGAAAACTATCAAATCAAAAACCAATCTATGGGAAGGAAATTTTGGGGGGAAATGAAGTGAAATGTTTCCACTCGCGAAATTTCTGGTCAAATTGCATCTACTTAAAGTTGGAGGCCCAATATTTTTCGATTGGGAGAATGTTCCAAAGATGTTTCTGGTTAAAAAAAAAGACCGGGAAAATGTGGGGCGGGGACAAATCTTAGGTTGGGCACGGCTTTCGTCCGCTTCGCTGGCAGCCAAACGCCGATGATGGGTCGAGCGGTCGAGGTGCTGGAGTGCTGGTGCGATGGTAGGGACTAGGGCAGCTTAGACTAAGGAGCCAAGGAGAACGAAGAGGACAAAAAGGGTATAGGGGGGACCCACCGAGTCGTGCTCGTTGACAGGGGTCACGGCTCACGGGTCTCTGCATTGCCAAGAAATACGTTTTGAACAAGAACTGCGCTTCTTCGTTGAAACACAGGAATTTTAAACGAATGGAAAAACATACTAGGATTCTAAAAAAAGAATTATCCAGGGAACTTCCTTCCACTGACGGCGACCGGCGTTGCATTCCTGGTTGAACATTATCTCAACCAAAGCTACTACTTGACGATGTAATTAACTGTGTCATACAGTATACACATGCATGTACTATAAGTAGCTGTTAACAACTAATCCACTACTACTGTATCTGTATACTAAAAAATGTACTACAGCAATATCTGATGGATTTACATGCTAAAAATTACAGGGACAAGGACAGGCAGCGCTAGTGGAACTAGATGTTGCCATCGTAGAAGCACCGGCGGCGGCCGCCACGCCGTGGCGTCTGATGTGGCGTTGAAGATGCCTTTGGGCGTCTTGCCGTGCCGGGGAGTACACGTTCCGTTGGCCTGCGCAGACACATAACACAACAGTACAGTTTGATCCAGAACCGTGCAACATTATTTAACGATACAGTGAAGAAGGAATAAAAAAAAAAACTTGAGGTTTCTGCAGCGAGTTGGGCTTACGTTGCAAGCAGAGATGCTCCCGCAGCCGCAGACGAGCCCGCCGTTGGCCTTGTCCGTGGCCTCCGCGGCGCCGCCCAGGTCGCTCCTCTGTATGCACGCCAAGAAGAATCATCATCAGAGCCATGCATATAGACACCGGACAATCACGACATCAGAAGTCGTCGCCCAGGCAGAGAGAGGCCGAGAACCTTGTAGAAATCGACGGCGATGAAGTTGGGCCATCGGTCCCCGGACTTGCCGTGGCAGGCGGTAACCTTGTCCAACAGCGCGGCCGAGTTGTCCTTGCACGCCTCGGGGAAGTTGGGGAGGTCCCTGAAGTAGTTGACCAGCACCAGAGACCTCGACAGGTCGTTCATGGCGGCCGACTCGGCGCGGTTGCGGCACGACCCTCTCACCATGCCTTGGGTCCCGTCTGACGATCGATGGAACGGCAAGAGTCAGACACAGAACTCTTGCCACCGACAACAAAGTGATGACTCAAAAACATAAAAAAAAATGAAAATGAAATGAAAAAGTTATAGTACTAGTACGCACATTGGTTCTCGACGACGTAGCGCCACTCGTATGCGATCCCCTCGGCGGCCTCCTTGGCGGCCTTGGAGGTGAACACGAGCAGGCGGTGGTTGTCGCGGACCATGTCGCTGAGCAGCGGCCAGTCGCCGCCGGCCTTGGGCATGCGCCACACGGGGAACATGTAGCGGAGCAGCCCCGACGCGTTGAGCACTCGGGTGAGACCCATCGGCGACTCCACGTAGTCCTCCACGAATATGGTGACCACCTCCGACGGGTTCCGCGAGAGGAAGCGCTCCAACTCGCGGAGCACGTTCACCGCCGGTTGCTGACCGATGCGTCCATGTTGACAATTGAGGTCAGCAGCCAGCATTGTTGCAATGCATCAGGTTCGCTGAACACGGATGGTGGAGGAGATCAGGACAAGGCTTACGAATGCGGTGAAGTTTCGGCAGACGCCGCCGTAGGAGTGGCAGAGCCAGACGTCGTTGCGGAAGTCGTACATGTCCAGCATCAGGCCCCTCACGCCGTTCTGCGCGCAAAAGCAAAGGTAGAAAGGGGTCAAACCAACAGTTTCGTTTGAATGGAAAGGGTTCACCAGCGTGCTGTGTAAGATTTGAAAGATTAATACTAGTGATAGTAATAAGAAACGTAAAGATCGGCATCATAGCTTGTATAATATTATTATCTCTACGTGACTACTAATTGACCTGAGAGGAGGCAGGAAACTGTCCGAGGCCAAACATTCCTCATCAGTCGTCATCTTTTTTTTACTACTAGTGATTTGTTAAGAGCATGTGGCAGGAAGTTCCGTTCCGTCCAATTGGAGGATAAAAGATGGAAACGATACGAGTACGACATGCCGCAAGCAGCAAAACAGCGGGATGTATTGGCGTTCACGCATACTCCCCGATCACCAAAGTCTGAGCGACCACACGCTTCAAGCGAAAGCACAGCCGCAGCAGCGCACGCGAGCGGAAACTATACCTATACCGTGCACGCCAATCCATGAGAAAAAAAAGACACGGATAGAATAGAAGCGGACGGACGGGTGCCGCGTGGAGCGCGCACGCACGCGTCGTTTTCGCCACACCCACACGGTCACGCACGCCGTCGCGCCACACGTCTCGTGGCGTCCTAATCAGGTGGACAACGACCGGCACTCGGCGGCGGCAGTCCATGGAGCTCTAGTATTATTCGGCGCGCACGCGTGTCCAATGAAAGCGTGAAAGCGGCGGCAGCGGCATCCTGCGAGTATCCAACGCGCCTGCCCAATCATAACGTCTCTGATGGCCCTTCGTTGGATGAGAACTGAATTCGCTTGCGCGGCGAGTCAGCTCGGTCGAGCAGAGCTCTCTCTCTCTCTCTCTCTCTCTCTCTCTGTGTGTGTGTTTCGCGAACGGCATTGGAGATGACGAGCGGGATGAGATGATGCAAGAAGGGGGACGGGACGGGCGAGGATGGATCATCGGAGAAGGAGAACTCACGTTGAGCTGGTCGGTGACGGTGTCCTGCTGGTTCCACGCGGTGGCGATGGCGACCCCGGTCTGCGAGCGCTGCCCCAGCCTCGCGAACGAGTTGTGCGTCGTCAGCCACGCGTACCGGTTGAACGGCAGGTCCCGGGCCTGCACACCAACAACAACGAGGCGCACGCGCAGCAGAGTGAACTCTTTCTGCCTCCCCCACAACCGAATTCCGGCGAGCCGCGAGAGTCGTTGCTGTTACCTTGGTCTGCGGGTCGACGGGGGCGACGCGCGTGCACCGCGGCCGCACGTTGCCGTCGGCAACGCAGGTCTCGCAGTGCAGCCCGGCGTCGCAGTTCCGGTCCACCGCGCACGTCTGCCCCACCTTCCGCGCCGACGACGCCGTCCCAAAGCAAAGCAGCAAGAGCGCGGCCAATTGCAGGATGAGGTGGGGAAGACGACGACGGGCTGATGACGGCAGCCTGCACGACGACCACACCCGCTGACTCCCCACCATCATTCACGCACTGCGCTGGTGTCGATTCGGTTGTTGGGGGGGGGGGGGGGGGGGGGGGGGGGGCGCGGGCGTCTTTCTCGTTTCTATATGCTCGACGGCACTGGCGCTTGCGCTTGTGTGGATTGCAAGCCCCGGTCTGCTGTTGTTGCGTGGCGTCCCGGCGCCGGCCTGCGTTTGTGTGTGGCTGTTGCATTTGCCCGTTCAAACGTCCACGGCGGGGCCCGCCTGAGGAGCGGCCGAGCTGTGAGGTACGGTAGCGGTCCGCCGAGGTTGCCGTTGCAGTGGTCCGGAACTGCTGCTGCCAACCATCACGTGATGATGCGAGCTCAGACCTGGTCTGCTCTGCTCGCAACACAACCGACGGACTATAATGACCCTGTTTGTTTAGGTTTTTCTGTAATTCGCTTATCTGAAAAGTCTGTTTTTTAATTATCTTACTTTTTAGATAAGTAAGATTCTGAATAAATAGGTCGTTTGGATACGTTTATTTTGATTTCGCTTATCAATTCGACTGTAATACCTCATTTTCTTTAGGAATTGAAGAAGAATCAGCAATCCCAATAATATTTGAGTTCCATAAATAAAAATAATATTATAATAATAATGAAGATTAATAGTTAACTTAAATATCATAATTTCATAATCTAATACTATAGCGATTAAAATAGAAATGGTTCATGAAACCATTGCGGTAGCAATAGCATTTCGTACAGGTCCCATGTCTGTGTCATCTCCTGAAATACCATCATTCACAGTTTTCGACGACCGAGGACTATTGTCTTCAACGTCCGCTTGGGATCGCCCACGCTATTCAAACATTGTTGTGGACGATTGTGGGCATGCACTTCTTCCACACAAATGTCATTAAAAATTTTTAATGCAAATGAATACCATCTAGCTGCAACTGCTGCCTTGTCTATCTAAAATATCCAACAAATGAACTAGTTTATAGCTAAATAGAGAACAAATAACGTAAGAAAAAGGAAGAAAAAATCCATCACGCTCAGCAGGGAGCTGCACTCCACCGCACCGGGGGGGGGGGGGGGAGTAGGGAGCCGCACCGCCCGACGGGGGGCGGGGAGGAGGCGCCGCCCGGGCCGCGCCGCACCGTCAGTGGCGGGGGTAGGGGGGGTTGCGCCGGGAACGACGTCGAACGGCAAGGAGGCGACCGGACTGGGGGAGGACCACCGATTTGGGGCCCGCCACCGGCCCGGCTTCCGCGTGCGGTGAAGGGAGGTGCGACGGAGAGGAGGAAGAAGAGAGGAAAAGACGGAGAGGCGACCCCGAAGTGGCCGCGGCCCAGCTCGCGGCCGAAGGTGTAGGACGCGTGGACGTCCTCCATGGGCCGGCCAAGCACACGCCATCCGGCGCCGGTGGCGCGGCCGCTGCATCGGGAGGCCCTGTGGGAGCTGCGGCTACTTCGGTAGCGGCTGCGGATGTGGCGCCGGATTTGTGGGGGAGGCGGCCGGAGATTTGGGGCGGCGGCGCCGGAGTGGTTCATGGGGAGGAGATGGGGAGGAGGAGGACAAACGCGAGTCTGGGGCTGAAACGCGGAGTCTTATGGGCGGGTGGAGAAACGCGAACTGTGCGTGTAATTGACGTTCGCGGGCCGCATGCGTTTTCAGGTGAGCTGATTTTAATCGGACCATCTGGGTCGCTTGTTGTGTTTTTTTATCCACGGCTTAAAAGCGTAAACAAACAGTCTCAATGTCTGTGTTAAACGAAGAAGGAAAGGATTCATGACGATCGAGACGGCCGCAGCCCACCCTGGGCGGACTGTGTATCAGGTATATGGGCCTCCACCGTGGTGGGCCGAGCTATTTACAGTCGTTAGTTGGACTGAGTTACGCACAGACCCATCACCACCCATACGCATGCATACTAAAACTAGTAGCACGTGCAAAATGTCAAAGTTGCGACTTGTGGTTGCTTGGTTTCCGTGGTTGGGTTTTGTTTATGGAAGATGGTTTCAGCTATATATACGGTGTACTCCTTTTACTAACGGAACCAGCTCTTTTTGAACAAAGATTCTAGTAGTACCAGATCAAAATGTGTTTGCAAGAAGGAATGTTGATCCAACGCGTGTACGATTTGGTGCCGAGCTGTTAGTATTACGTAGCCAAATGGTGAGCTGGACTTATCTTTTTCATGGCCAATTCCCAATTGTCGCATGAAAAAAAAATGTTAAAAAAGGGCTGAAAATTCGATCTTGACAAGTCGGGGCAGTGAAAGATGCCCTCTCAAGTCTCGAGTGTTGATTCCTCGAAATGAAAGAAGAGTCTGCGAGTAGATGCCGCAGACAAACCCCCAGCTCTCGCGTAACGCAACTTTTGAGGCTATTTTCGGCGTGTCTAGTGGCTGGCGCGGCTGTAACGTCCGCATTTCGGACCGCATCCCCCTCCCCCGAGAGAGAGAGAGAGAGAGAGAGAGAGAGAGAGAGAGAGAGAGCGGAACCTCCCCGTCAGAGACCTGACAACAACGGCGTCGTGACAAGGAGCTGAGCTGACATTGCCCTGTGCCATCGTGTGGTCAAACAAACGCAGGAGGGATCTACTCTCTCTGATGATGACATGATTGACTGTTTGCTGTCCAAAGTGAACAGGATGTCCAGTTTCTCCTATGTTTATGTTCAGCTTGGACTTGGATCGATCGATTTAGGATCGTGAAGACCAATTGTTGCTGAAGTACGCACAGGACGCAAGCAGTAGGCGGTCGCCGGACGGGTCACGAGGAAACAAGGCAGAGCGGAGTCACGACGACAGCGGGCGCGCGAGCCTCGATGAAACTGTTACCACCGCATGGGCCGCGGGCCGGTCCACGCCACGTCGCGGCGCGGCGCGGCGCATCGCATCCGCGTTGCGCGCCCGTGAGCCCAACCCAACCAGTTGAAAAGCAACAGGGGGGAACCTGCTCAGGGCAAGGCAAAGCGAAAAAGCGAGCGGAAAAGAGAGAGCGGCATCGCTGCTGGGAGGCGTCGGGTGGCAAGCCTGGCATCCCATTCCTCCTCCTCCTTTGTCCTCTCCGACTCCGACGACACCCAGCCAGCCTTCCTTTTTCAACTCCATCCATCCACACCGGCGTTGTACGCGCTCTCACTCCACTCCACTCCACTCCACTCCTCCGCTCGCGGGTCGCCGCTCCGCTGGTACGGCGGCCGGCCATCCCGATGATGCTCCCGCGGCTCCAGCTGCTGGTGCTCTGCGCCGCCGCGCTGCTCCCGTCCCCACACGCGGCGATCGCGGCAGGTAACCGCTCCCGGCCCCTCTCGCCTTCCCTCTCCGCTAGGCGTGTAGGCGCCGCTCGTTTCTCACCGGTGATCGCTGCTGGAATAATGGCGGCGGTGACTGGCCGCCCTGCCGCCGTTGGACCAACGCTTTGCTTAACTAGCTTTCCAAAATCATTTTTCCCCACCCCTCTGTTTCCCCTTCCTCCGGTGGCCGTCTCCGCCTCTTGGAGATTGAACTTTCCAGTGTTGGTTCTGCTCAGATTCGTATCACGGAGTTGCATTTTAGTTTCGTTGGGTTCACTTGATTACGATTAAGATGGGTTTGGGGGCTCGCAGGGGAACAGCTTCAACGCGGGCCCGTACGGGGCCGACTGCATGCGTTCCTCCCCACTTCCAGCAAGCTGCAGGCAGCAGCGCGCGCGGGGACCTCGCGTGCGCCGAGTCCTCGCGCCATTCAATTCGGCTCACCAACTGGGGCTGCTGCTCTGCTGCGCATGTGGGTCTCAGGGAGGGCGCTCGGGCCTCTCGGGAGACCTGCTTTCGCAGCCGTTGGATTGTGCTCTGCGCTGACACCGTCCTGTCATCTGGTTTTATTGAATCACTAATTACTTTGACTTCTTTGTCTAAGTCACCAGATGATTGTTGTTCACATGGGCTCTTCGGTTCCGGTTTGTTGCTTTACTGCTTTAGTATAGGGCTAAACGCCTAAACCGTTGGGTTTCTTGACTTGTAGTTGTACTTGTAGTGATACGCCTATATTTGTCCGTATACTAGATTCTGAATATCTGATTGTCCTGTACCACGTCCAATGGAATCGGGGATAGGATTTGGAACTTATGGCAAGTGAAGGAATTCAGTTGGGCATGTGAGGTTGAGGTGTCGAACTCGTACCTGTTACGTGATATGATGCATTATACTTAAACTTTGATTTCTTTTTTGGAAGATGATTCCAATTGGTGTCAACAGCTTACTAAACATTTAGTAACATCTAATACTACATAGCACATTTTGCTTGTTATGTGTGATGCTTCCTTCCTAATTTTAGAAATCTCATTCCAACTAATAGTGACATTACTACTACGAGGCTGGTCTTTGTAAGTATTTGATTATTTTTCAGGCTTCCTGTGTTGCTGATATGTATCTTGGAACATGCAGATTGCCCTCTCGATTTCAGTTGGCCTAACTACGATCTGATAGCTTCCGTGTGCTCGGATCAAAATGGGCATTCAAAGTGTTGTCGTTACATCAATGCTGCTCTCACGATCTCCTCTGCTATGTATGCGAACATGACAGGCACTCTAGGGGTTCCAGCTCAGTTTTCTGATGCTTGCATTGGCAATTTCTCTGACACATTGGTGGCAAAGGGGATACTTCCCACCGCTGCTTCATTTTGTGGCCTTGGGATAAAAATTCAGGTGGCATATCAATGTGCTGGGATGACTACCATTGTCGAAATGTTACAGTCCCCGAACTTCAGCGATGTGACAAGAAGCTGTGGAACTACACTTTCAGATGATGTCACTTGCAAGAGGTGCTTAAACTCTGGTTTGTCATACCTCCGCCATCTTGTGGGGGAAGAAGATAATATCACATTGAATACCTGCCGTGATGCTGCTTTTGTTGCATTTGTGAGTCAAGGGAATATATCTACTGTCGATACGGCCAATTGCTTTTTTACCGTTCAGGGGCTTACTGCTCTTCAAGGTTTGCATATTTGATGAAAAAAAATCTGCTTTCTTTTCTGTAGAATAATAGGTGCAATTACAAAAAGTCTAACAGATTCAGTTACCTTAGCACAGCAATTTTCTCTCTCCTTAGACAACATATGTACCTATGACATAAGCTTGGCAACTCCCAGCTTTACTTCATAACTACAATTGGTTGCTGTGGACATTGCTTCTTCTTGAAGTGCTGATAAGAATGTTCAATAGTAGATATCCATCTTAATAAAACCATTCGTATTTTCGTAGTTAATTATTGTCTATGGGTATGCTAATGTAAACTGTACAATTATTTATTTTATTTCAGTATACTATATCTGCTTGGATGAGTTATATGTATTAATGTACTCCAGAAGTTTTGTTTGTTGTATTGTGGTTCAGTAATTCTGCAAGTTAACTTTCTCTATGACGCCAACTTCTCAAGGTTGAATATATAATGCAGTGAACACCTCTGTACCATCTCCAGCTGGACTTCTTGCGCCACATATATCTCCCAGTCCACTTACAGTGCAAGTTCCTGTAGTGCCACCCAAGCATCATCGCAGTTACAAGGTTGTTCTATTCCCAGCAGTGGGGGCTTTGGTTACAGGAGTAGCTGTTGTACTGATGATAGTACTGATTTTGTTAATCCGTCGAAAGAGTAAAGAACTAGAAAAGATTGAAGGAAATGCATGGAGCTTCTCCTTTGTCAAGAAGGGCCAAGAAGGTAACTCCACTATTTTTGGCAGATTTAGTTACAAAGAAATTAGAAAGGCAACGAGGAACTTTAGCACAGTGTTAGGAGGTCAAAACAGTATGGTATACAAAGGCCAGTTAAATGATGGTTCCATGGTTGTTATTAAACGCCTTGAGGGTTTGCCAAAACAAAGTCAGCGAGCATTTTGTAAGGAAATGGAGTTTACTGGGCGGTTGCATCACCGGCATCTTGTTGGACTCAAAGGCTTTTGTTTAACGAGATTTGAAAGGTAATGTCTCTTATACTTAAACTCAGTTGTCCACCGATTTATGGTTCCTTACGGCCTTGTCATCCAGGTTTCAGGTGTATGAATACATGGAAAATGGGAGTCTTCAAGATCACCTACATTGTAATGTCATGTTGTCTTCTTATTGTACTCCGTTTGTTGAATTGTGTCCTGAAAAGCATTTTACTCTTTGCAGCACGAGGTAAACATCTGCTACCATGGAAAAATAGGATCCAAATTGCCATTGATATCGCAAATGCATTGGTGAGTTTCAGCAAATCAGTGATCTGGACTGGAAACTGCTGCATCTTTTCAGTCCATAGTTCCCTTTTAAGCAAAGTTTGTGATTGGAAGAGTTAGTCATGGCCTGTTAGTGCTTTCTTAAAGCTTGATAAGTGCACATGAAGCTTCCATCAATCTAACCAAGATATATTTTAGATGCAGTGTACAGAGTTGATGATGTACTTCTGACTATGAACTGTGTTGGTTCCAGGAGTACCTTCATTTCTATTGTGATCCTCCACTGTACCATGGCGATGTGAAGCCTAGTAATGTCCTCTTGGACAAGAACTACCTAGCAAAGGTATACGTCATGTAAAATCTTTGTGACAATTTGAACAATCCCTCTATAAAAATATATACTTCTCCATTATCAAATTGATGCCATTAGGACAAATAAGACAACAATTTTTAAAATTGAACAACAATTTCAGAATGGAGTACGACTTTTTTGTGTGACTTACTCTAAAAATTCTTATAGTCGGTTGTTTTTCAATAGCTTGCTGGTTGTGGTCTTGCACGATGCTCAGGTGGTGCTGGTGATACTTCTGGTAGTTCCACTCCTGTGAATGCTAAGGTCCAAGCAGCACCTGGTAAGGCTTTCTGTTGCTAACTTTTGTGGCGTTTGTTGTGGCCGTTGATGCAAGTTGTCCATCACTGTACTATATACTATGCAATCTTAGTACTGATTTTCATCATTCTGTACTATGCACTATAAGATTAGAAGCACTATCATAAATCTCTAGACAGGCATTAGCATGCAGTGTAATTTTAGTAGTACCATTTCAGACAATCAGACAACTAAATAAAAGCTTCAGCTTCGTCAATCTGTTCCATGTGCTACCTAAATTCAGTACCAGTATATAAGTTTGTACTGTACTGTGCACTAATGTAATCTTACTAGCCGTCTCACTAATCTCTTACAGGCTACCTAGACCCTGAGTATGTGGTGACTCAGGAGCTGACCCCGAAGAGCGACGTGTACAGCTACGGCGTGTTACTGCTGGAGCTGATCACGGGGAAGGCCGTGATCCAGGACGACAAGAAGAGCCTTGTGGAGTGGTCCCGCGAGCTGATCGGCACGGACTACCGGCTGCACGAGCTGGTCGACCCGGCTGTGGCCGACGCGTTCGACCTGGACGAGCTGCAGGTGGTGGCGGACGTGATCCACTGGTGCACGCACCGTGACGGCGCGGCGCGGCCGTCGATGAAGCAGGTGCTCCGCATCCTGCACGAGCGGCTGGACCCGCTGTCCGGCCGGTTCGCGCGCGCCATGGAGGGCGAGGAGGGGTACTACTACCACGGCGGCTGGCAGGCCAAGGCGAAGGCGGCGGGCGGGGAGGTGGTCCAGTTCAGCGGCGAGGCGGTGCGGTCGTCGTCCTGGCTGCCGTCGTCTAGCAGCACGTCCCGGTCGCACTGCAGCCGCAGCGTGCTGCTGGAGTGCAACTCCCCGGAGCCGGAGTCCCCGGCGCGTGGCCACGGTCCGTTTTTTGCCTGATAGAGCAGGCGCGCGCGGTCCAAAGTTTTGGCACTAAAGCAGAAATATTCCGCAGGCCCTGGACGATGCAGCGCCAGTGATTCATTTTTGAGGAGAGCGTCTATGTAGTACTCCTACGCCCTACTATGATCCACGCCTGGGATCCGCATTTGTCCACGGTGGTTTGTGAGTTGCAACGCCAGGCGGATCCATCCTGCGAGACAGGGAGGGCTCTCGTGCAGGGAAGTCCGGATTCCGGAAGTAAAAAAGCATCAATCATGGATGGCGTCTCGAATGAATGAGTGATGACTACTGTGCCGATGTGAAGTGATGAAATTCAGGTCCCTACGGCGTTGGTGGTTATATACTTATATATGGGCACCGCATTGATTTGCTCGGAACGTGGAGTACACATTCAATTCGTATGTCAGTTTTCCCGTTCTGAGTGCTTGCTGCCGCTGGAGGCGTTTGCCAAGTTTCCATTGGACCTGCAGCTGAACGTGCCGACGTTACCTCTCGAGGAATACAACTCGCGACCTGCGAGAAAGGCAGTCGTGCTTGGACTACAGGAGTGGTGTTCCACCCACAAGCGTGAGCTTTGGTTTGGGGCTGTGCCGTTCCACAACCACAAGCACGCGTGCCTGGCCGCACCCGCATTGGTCCTGATCCTGAACGACATGGCAGCAACATCCGCCGTGGGGGCGCAGCAGCAGGTGAGTAAAAGATTCGCGTCGGCGTCGTCGGCGTGCGCCGCGGCGGCTGCAACGGTCGGCCCCAGCCGCGAGTGACGCTGTCCCTGTGCTTGCGGGAGGTAGTAGCAAGTCTGCAAGTGCGAGGTTGTTTGCAGCGGTACGACATCCATAAGCTCAAAGCCTCGATCGACGATCACGGTCGGGTGCGTTGAACGCGGCCATTTGCTTATTGGGATCCGCAGGCCGCATCGGCGGAAGAGGATTATGGGAGAAGTCAATGCCGTCGCCAGTTGACAGTTCCGCCACAGGCCTCACGATGCACCGCACACCGGCCGGCACCAAAACAAATCGTCGATCGATTGTCCCGCGCCCGAGTAGTTCGTCAGTCGTCACGGATTCACGGGGCCTCCGCCACGCGCCACATTTCGAATCATGCAGCAGCGCCGAACAAAAACAACCTAACGGAACGGAGTCAGTTGTCATCTGAAACGGGCTGCGACGGTGACTCGTAGAGGGACGGAGCAGGTGCCTGCAGAGGGGGGAGACCAACGAGAATGGCAGAAAAATCTATGTATGGGTCTTAAAGTACCTGAGTATGAGATAAGACCGGACCTGAACTGAACAGGAATTCGGCCAGCTAAACCTGGGGGAAGCGCGAGATAGCCGCCGGTACGCAACCCGTGCACATGGCCTGGCGTCGACCGTGCTCCGTGCTCCCTTTGTCTCACGACGTCTCACTTTTCTCACTACTACTGCTGTCTAGATTCTACTGCTGTTAGGTGCCGGGTTGCCATCCGATTACCGCCTCGGCGACGACTGACTGGATCGTGTCGTCGTTCTTTTTTGCTGCGCGGCGAAAATGGGAAAGGCTGTGGACAGCTTTCGTCGGTGAACGGTTGGGGGAGTTTCCCTGGTCTGTCCACAACCAGACCGTTGCGTCTCTCTGATGACCCGGGACAAGGACACGGATCATCTACATACAGCTCGTGACTGCTCAACGACGTGCAGCGTAGTACTAGGACCGTATCGCGTCGGACGGTCCCAATCCCCTTCGTTCGTTCGTCGTTCTTCCGACGCGCCCGCACGCCGCCCACCCAAAACACATACACACAGCTAAGCGCGAGAGCAGAGTCAGCGGCCCCCGAGACAAGAAGACACAAGCACAGGGGTGGACGCGCACCACTACGCGTCTACTCTCCTAGTCCCTCCCCCGCCGGCCACCACCTCCTGCTACAACTACTACTAGAGACACACCAGCGAAACGACGCCGGTCGTACTGCCACGGCCGCCGCCGAGAGCAGCAGTTAACTACAGATCCAGCGCGATGCAGCATCCGCACCGCCACGCGAAGACGGACTCGGAGGTGACGTCGAGCATGGCGGCGTCGTCGCCGCCGCGCATGGGGGCGGCGGCGTACTACGTGCAGTCGCCGAGCCACGACGACAAGACGGGCGCGTCGTCCTTCCACTCGTCTCCCGCGGCGTCGCCGCCGCGCTCGCTGGGCCGGGACTCCAGGGACTCCTCGTCCTCCCGCTTCTCCGCCAGCAAGGCGCCCTCCTCGCGCCGCGGCGGCGTCCCCCTCGGCGGCGTCGCCGGGGCCGGGATGGGCCTGCCGCCGGGCGGGGGAGCACGCCGCGGGGGCGGCAGCCCGTGGATGAAGGAGGCGGCCATCGAGGAGGAAGGGCTCCTCATGGACGACGACGGCGACGAGTACGGGTCCGGCAGCCGCGGGGGCCTCCCCAGGCGGTGGCGTTACGCGCTCGGCTTCGTCGGCGCCTTCTTCGCGCTCTTCTTCTTCTTCGCGCTCATACTCTGGGGCGCCAGCCACAACCAGAAGCCCGTCGTCACCGTGCAGGTTCGTTGCGTGTTCCTCCGTCCGTGTCGTCGTCGATCCGGTCCTTCTTCAAGTACTTCAACCCGGCCGCCGGGGCGGTGAGTGACTGACATGGATTGGATTGGGTCCTTCCGTGTTGCAGAGCGTGACCTTCCACAAGTTCGTGATCCAGGCCGGGACGGACGCGTCGCTGGTGCCGACGGAGATGTCCACGCTCAACGCCACGGTGAAGCTCACCTTCCGCAACACGGGGACCTTCTTCGGCGTGCACGTCACCGCGCAGCCCCTCACTCTCAACTACTACCAGCTCGTCCTGGCATCCGGAACCGTAAGCTAGCTCCTCCTCGAACTGCATCTTTCCTCCTCCTAGTGCTGCTAGCAACTCTGTTCTCAGTGCTCTAGACGCCGCGCCTTATTATCCATTAGTTTAATTAGTTCAGGACCGATTTGTGATTCATCGAGTTCATTTGAAATCCTTAATTAAAGCTTCGTGTTGTTACAATGATGGAGTCGCATTGTACAGTAGTAGTGCAGAAATTGCCGGTGATTATGGTTTGAGAAGGTAGCGAACTGCATGCTAGTAGGAACCAAAAAGAGTGATGTCTGCAGAAAATTTTCGTTGTCAACCAAGATGTCGTAAGAGCAGACCTTAGATTTTGGGGGTGTCTTTCTCTTTGCTTGAGGTAGTTGAAGTCGATAGACATGAACGGTGGACTACAGCTGCACTGCACACGACCCACCCAAACAAACAAACGCGCACCCGTTCCCCGGCGGAGCAGTTGCGGGCGACAGCGACTGTTGATGGCAACACGGAAGCCCCGGACGCGGTCCGTGTGCCGTGGAAACTCGAGCAAACACAGCTCAATCATCTCTCGAACTAGCTGTCATCCAATTCACTCAAGTGGCGTTCCTCTTGCATGGCTGCATCGCCATCACCCCAATATAATCCCCTTCCTTTTCTATGCCAAAACTATACTGCAGTGCCGATCAAAGAAAAAAAAAAAAACTATACTGCAGTAGTACAAGTGTTATTAACCATGACAATTGGGTGCAGGTCAAGTACTTTTACCAGGCGCGCAAGAGCCAGCGAAGCCTGAAGGTGTCGCTGGTCGGCGACAAGGTGCCGCTGTACGGCGGCGGGTCCGACCTGAGCAGCACCCCGACGACGCTGCCGCCGCCCAAGAAGAAGATGCCGCCGGTAGTGGTGCCGCCGCCGCCGGTGCCGCTCAAGCTGGCGGTGCGGCTGCGGTCGCGGGCCTTCGTGCTGGGCAAGCTGGTCAAGCCCAAGTTCTACACCGAGGTGCACTGCAGCGTCACCATGGACCAGACCAAGATGGGCAAGCCCGTCAGCCTCAACAAGGCCTGCACCTACACTGACTAGACGATGCACGCTCTGTCATCTATTCCTATGTTAGTGTAGCAAAGCTTCGTCCGTTGTCTTCGTCTTTTGTTACTCTGTTGGTGACTGCTCTCATCGATTGGTATTCATGTACTGCTTCGATCTTCATATTTGGGTATGGAGGAGGAATTATTGGTCGATTGATTACTACTATCATGTACAGAGAAATTTTTTGCCAACCACATTTGAGTTGAGGTGGAATAAATTAAGTGTTACTACACTGGATATATTTTTGTCTACGTATGTGTGTTGCGAGTTTCGTAATGTGCATCGCTGTTGCCGGTGCTGGCGTTGGCGCTGTAGCCGTGGTTGCCATGTACTGTAACTCAACTATATAGTTTGCCATGCCTAAACTTAAGTACTAGCCAGACTTGCCTGGCTAGCCACGTACTGTGGTAAGTTTGGATTGTTTGGTTGGTAACTAAGGTTTGTTAAAAATATTGTGGCTGCTGTTTGATCTGCTACCACAAATGTTTGGCAAAACGTTATGGCTATTGTTTGGATTACAAGCATAATTTTGTAAAAATACCTCCATGTCTTACTGGTAAGATTATCACCCATTCCTAACAAAGCCCACACATGCTAGCAACAATAAGCAACCACGTTTCCCGCAAAAAAAAAAAAAAAAAGAAGTGTCACACATGTTTCAACTAGCAATAGACGTATGTTACAAGCATAAAAGATCATCTTCATGTTTCAACTAGCATCACACTAAAGTCTTGCCCAGGTGCACACACATCCCACGAATTACAAAATAAGTAGACGGGTTGCCTTCCTTCACACCCAAAATAAGCTTACAGTCAACTATATTACATTTTAGACATAATTCATTGAAGTTCTTGAACTCCACACAGAGTGTGTTCTTTTCTCCTTTGGAGGGCACCCACAAAATGTATTCACAAAATAGCCATCTTCACAAGCTACACTTCACAGGTTAATGCCTTTTTTGTCACATAAGAACTTGAACACCCAAGCTTGTAAAGTATCGGCACTTGCGTTGCACAACCATCCACGCTTACCTTTATTCTCTTTGCTACATAAGTACTCTCCAACAAGAACCCTCTGATCAGGTGTCATTGGGATTTTCTCTAGTCTCTACCATAAAATAGCATGAGGATCAGTAATCTTCGGCATTTGAGGAGGAGCAGTGGCAACAAGTGTCTCTCGAAGTGGTTTCATGGTAGTGCTGATTCATCAGTGGACTCTGCGAGACGACTTTTGGTTTTTGGCTTCTTACTAGGTAATGATTTCTTTCCTCTTGGACCTGTGTTATTAGCATCACTAGTGCTAGGAGAGCTGTTATCAACAGTTGCATGCCTAGTTGGAGTTGGCAAAGTGTCGGAATCCTCAACGAGTTGGTCTTCAGGTTGTGTGTAACAGTTCAGATCACCTAGTTCTCTTGCATCATCACTATCTGAACGGTCACCTGTGTTTTGATCAGCAGCAAAAGAACCACTAGATCCTGTGAATAGCTCCTGCATCTCATTGAAAAACTTGATAAGCTTAGAGAGCAAGCGTCTTTCTCGATCCTGCATGCAGTTTAGACACGTCAAATCGTTATATGCATTTCATAACATGTAATTAAATTTAATACAAAGAACTTACATGAAGCTGTGATTTTTCAGATTCTGATATTATCACCAAACACCTGTTATGGTCAAATGAATTGCCACTCTTGCTTATTGCTACTGCTAAACTTCCAATTTTCTTTGTGGTACCTGTAGTGGCGGTCAACTTGCCCGACAGTCACCCCCATAGCAAACTTCTTGTTTAAAGCATCAGCACAACATGTGATGTGGCTTCCTAAATTTGAATCTGGTATGTTGTTTTTTCAAGTACTCAATGTGCCACTCTAGCATGAATTTAGTCTGATCCTCATGCCAGTTCAGTGACCTCTCACGACAAGAAGAAATGGCATCAATCGTCTTTGCCATGGCTGCTCCCATTACAACAACAGAGGACATATAAATAAATTGTAAATAGATGTGAATCACCAACAGTGGTACAAGAGGCAACATCAAATAAAGATTCAAGCTGATATGTAAAATAGAGAACTACAATTTAATAAAAAAACAACACACACAAACATCACGCGTTCCATACATAATTTATGCAACCTAATCAGATGCTGCTACTTTATCTTCCCACATCCTTTGAGCCATCTCATCTCTCTTATTTGTCCATGCCACATTCTCCTGAAGCATATCACTACGGTTTCTAATGCTTTGTGGAAGGGCTGCATACCAAGAAGCATCATCATAAACATAATCATCTGGCCCGTTATCTAAAATCCAGTTGTGAAGTGCACAACAAGCCATCACAATTTTCACTTGTGTTTTCAAAGGAAGGAACGGCTGACTTCCAAAGATTTTGAAACGGTTCTTCAGGGTACCAAATGCTCGTTCAACAGTTTTTCTAAGTGACGAATGACGAAGGTTGAATAACTCCCTCGGAGTCTCTGGTTCTCTAGTGCCCTTATATTCTTGTAGGTGATATCGGGTACCACGATATGGGGGTAATACACCAGGTCTTGCTGCATATCCAGCATCAGCTAGAAAATAAGGGTGAAATCTCCCAGGGGCACTTGTTATCTTTGAATGTGTGTCAATAGATATGATGCGTATAAGGTCCTCGGCTAGAATGCAAAGGGCATCTAAAACAAGACTAAATACCTACTAACTGTCTCAGTTGACCTATTGAACTCAAAACCAACTGCTTGCATTGACCAATTTTGACCCACAACATGAATAAACATGGCAACTTGTTCCTCTATTGTGACATGAAAATTGTCCTCCAGCAAGACACGTGATCTAAGTTCAGCACACAAACTGTGAAAGATAGATTTCCTCATTCGAAGCTCACTTATACAATGGGCCTCAGTTCCATGATATAACCGATTTAGACGTGTCAATCTTTCAACGTCCCTATCAATCATGGGCGCATATGTTATGGCTCTCTTCCTCTTTTTTTTGTTAATCCTATACAAATGCATGGCTAGACACAAAAGAATGCCGGCAATCAATCTTTTTCTCCACATATAGTTACAGTAGTCCAAATAATACTGTAGATATAATTTTCTCTGACCCATCTAAAACACTGTAAGCACATGTAAAAAAAATATAATATAGTAAGTGAAAAATGAAGGAAAAGCAACCGGTAGTGCTACAAATAGAAGAGAAAATAGTTTAGTAACATAAGAATCTAAATCTTTTTTTTCGAAGGATTAAGAATCTAAATCTTTCGTAGTGTCAAAAAAGATGTTCAGTATATATTCATCAACATTGACTAAGCCACATTCAAGCCTATTTAGACAGCATGTTGCTCTGACGCGTAGCAGTTCACTCCGCACATTCCATGGATCAGCAGCATATCTAGAAAATATCGATGGCAAGAAAAGAAATGAAGAAAAGAAGCACCTTCTCTCTGGCCGTAACCTGCAGGGCCAAATGATTCACAAGGACAACAGGGCAGTGGCTTGGAGTTCTGCTTTTACGGCGTGTGTCACTTTTCTTTCGATCCACCTTGTTGAGCCTGCAGATCTGAACACAGCAGGCAAAAATCCATGGTCACGAGCCAATGTTGGTGAGAGAAGATGAGAAGGTAGCTGTTGATACACGACATTGGTGGAGTAGGAGGCATCGGTGAGCTCAACGACCTCGACGGCGTTGGAGCAGAGCAGCCATGGGAGCTGATGTGAGGAAAGGGGAGAACTGAGCGGTGAAATGAGTGCTGGGTGTACTTATAAGATTTTTTTCTTTGGCCCTTGCGGCGCGCGGTGAGAAGTGTGGCGCGGAAAAAGTCCCTCTCACTTGTGCCGTAGGAAGAAGCGTCAAACGGTATGTTAAACTGCGGCGAATGTATATTTATTAACAAACTAAATATCTGCCAAAGTAACTATAACAAACTTAACTTTAAGTATGGTAACATATGGTCAGCAGCCAAACACGTCCAAAGTTTCATAATAATAAGTATTGTAGTATTATTGTACTGTACTAATATCGAAGGTGTCATGGGACGGGAGCTCACATGGAGACTGTCGAACCGTCAGAGATGGGAATTTAGTTGTCGACGCAGACACAGAGAGATGTACTAGTATTCAGGTTTCGCCATCCATATGTACTACACGACCTGCGTCAGGTATTCTAAGGTACAACTGGTCAGTTTATTAATAAAGAATATAATCTAATCTAGTATTACTGTGGCGACAATCTAAACAAAAGATCTGTGTTTGTTAAAAGAGGACACCGAAATGATGTTTAGGGGTTGAGCAGAACGCCTGCTATTTTCATCTAAAAGGTCAAAGTAACATACATGTACTCACTCCTTTTTTTTAATAAATTGTTACCGTTACAATAAGTTAAAGTCTGAACAACAATTCTAATTAAAAGTAAACTAAAGTTGTTATTCTAATATCAATAATTTAAAGACAGAGGATTATCTATTATCAATATTAGACCGTGACGCTAGCCTGTGCGGTCAGAACTCAATCGAGGAGGATATTGTTTGAATCATTTTATTTTACACTAAAAATGAAAATATGAGATACTGTAATTTATATTTCTTACATAAACCTCAGGTTTTTTTTTGAGAAACTATATAAACCTCACATGAACTTCAGAATCTAGAGCTATGTGCCAAATGGGCTCAAAATCTATCAGAGCAAGAACAGGCTTGTTGGCCCAGCAGTCCCAGCTTCCCGTTTCCACGGGCTCGCCTTTCATCGCTGCGAACGAGCTGTAGTTGGCGGGCTATCTATTACGGGCTAAAGGATTAGCCATTGATAATTGTCGGTAACAAGCTAAGAGCACGATGGTGACGAGGAAGAGGATTTCAGGAGAATGGAGCTTGATAATTTGCCTGTCGCGTTGGCCAGAAATGGAGACAATTAGCCTAAAGCTGAATCTGTAAACTTTTCTATTCTGATTTGCAGTGTTATGATAGCCAGTGTAATGAAGAGTCCCTTGGACTAAAAAAATCCACCCATTTTTGCAGTTGCATATGCTTTGAAGCAGTATCCGACCAGAATCTTAGATGCTGAGGAAACAATTTGCGATCGTCCTATGATTTACATATATGGTATATAAATACACTTGACAGAGAATTATTAGTTATTGTTGAATAGAGATTCTTCGGCAATTCCCTATTGAATATCTGGTGAGAGTTGTCTCCCTTTCTTCAGTCTATGCATCTTTTTTTTTCTTTTTGTTTTATCAGGATTAATTATAAATAGTGTATATTTTCTATAGTCACCTGATGTTGTTCTTATTTTTGCTCACTGTGCAAATGCTGAGACTATCGGGCTCCTGACGACATGCTTGCCTCCAACTTCGTTCCAGCTCAAAAACCCGTAATTCCCGACGTAGTCGTACTCGTTCTTGCTTCGTTTGACCTGGCTGACCTGCACGGTGACCGTGAACGACTGCTTGCTGCCCTTCCCGCTGAAGGACAGCGCCTCCGGCGTCACCGTGACCTTCATCCCCGGCGGCGCCGTCACCGACACGCCGTATTTCGCTGGGGAGCCCGCGACGTTAGTCAGCACCCTCTTGAACGTTCGGGTGGCCGAGCGGGTCCTGTTGAGGATGACCATGAAGGACGGGTAGTTCAGGTCAAGGCCTGCTCCGGCGGCGCCGCAGCCGGGGTTCCGCCGGCCGGTGATGGTGGCTATCTGGCGCGAGCTGTAGCGTAGGCCGCAAAGAAAGGCAACGTAGTCGTCGGGCCCCACGTCGTACACGAGGCCGGGGTCCGCGGCCCGGTCGGGGCTGACGTGGCCGCTGCCGAAGTCTAGCGGCGTGCCCGGCGCCCCGGTCGGCTCGCTGACGAGGACGTCGTGACCGGCGTTGTCCTTCACGTAGGCCGTGGTCATCATCGCGGAGCGGATGGCGGCGGGGCTCCAGTCCGGGTGCTCCGACCGGAGCAGCGCGGCCACGCCGGCGACGTGCGGCGACGACATGGACGTGCCGGAGACGAGCATGTACTTGGTGAAGATCTTGTGGTGGTTGTTGTAGATCTCCATGACCTCCTTGTTGGGCACCCACGCCGCCAGGATGTTCACCCCGGGTGCCACGAGGTCAGGCTTCAGGACCGCGGGGCTGATCAGGCTCGGCCCGCGCGCGGAGAAGGACGCCACGGCGGGCGCCGGCTTCACGCCGAGCTCCGTCCCGACGAACCGGATGCTCACCGTGGGCGGAGACGCGGTCCCCGCGGCCTGCACGTACTTGACGATGGACGCACCGTCCGACTTGGTGACCACCACGAGCGGCATGACGTAGTCCGTCGGCTGGAGGAGCTCCTTCCCGTCGCTGGCGATGATCGCGCCGAGCCCGCCGTTGGTTACCACCTCGTCCAGCTGCTGCCCGATGCTCGCGCTGGGCATGCAGAGGACGTACTTGCCGCTCACCTCCTTGCGGCTGAGGCTGGAGTACTCGCACCTCTGCTTGCTGCTGTTGCCGTGCCCGTAGTAGAGGCTTGCTCCCACGACCGCCGTGCTCACCGGGTACACCGACTTGCCCTGTATGGTGCTCCTCCTCCCGCCGCCGCCTGTGCCGCCAAGCGTGACGGTCGCGTTGAAGTCCCTGTCGATGGTGCTGGCGCCGACGGTGGTGATCCACGGCGCGCCGTTCATGATGGTGTACCCTTCGGAGCCGTCGTTGCCCGCGGAGCACACGACGAAGACGCCCCTCTGCACGGCGGCGAACGCTCCGATTGCGATCACGTTGGTGTCGTAGGACGTCTCGGGGAACCCGAGGGAGAGCGACAACACGTCGACGCCGTCGGCGATCGCCTTGTCCATGGCGGCCAGCACGTCAGTGGACGCCGACTCCAGCGTGTCGCCCGAGAACACCGCCTTGTACACGGCCAGCCGCGCCGCCGGTGCGATCCCGGACGCCGTGCCGTTGGCGTAGCCACTGTAGCTGGCGCCGGGGACGGCGGCTCCCGCCGCCGTCGACGACGTGTGCGAGCCGTGCCCGTAAAAGTCCCGCGGCGAGTCGTAGTCGCCGGGCGCGATCTTCAGGCCGCGCTGTTTCAGCCCCTTGCTGAACGACCGCGCGCCGATCAGCTTCCGGTTGCACATGGCGGGCGTGAACCCGGCCCCGGCCTCGCACGCGCCCTTCCACCGCGCGGGCACGGGCGTACGGACGCCGGAGTCGCTGAAGCTCTCGCTCTCGGGCCACACGCCCGTGTCCACGATCCCGACGATCACGTCCTCGCCGAACCGCGACGCTGGCCAGACGCCCGCGCCGGCGCTGAGGCCGAGGAACGCCGGCGTGCGCGTGGTGTGCAGCCGCGCGTACGAGTCCGGGAACGCGGACACGTGGCCCTCCGTCCGCCGCAGCGCGTCCAGCTGCCGCGCCGTCAGCACCGCGCTGAACCCGTGCATGACGTGGGTGTACGTGTACAGGTGCTCCGGTTCGGGCTCGGGCACGCCTGCCCCAGCCGAAAGCGACGACAGCACCGACCGGTACCACCCGCCGTGCTCCACGAACGGCGCAGGCATCGCCGAGGCGTCCATCCGGACGATGTACGGCCTCCGCTCGCTTCCGTCGTCGTCCACGGCATCCGATGCCGCCGCCGCCGCCAGCAAGAAGAAGAGGCTGATCATCACGCCCAACAACATGGCCCGTCGTCGTAACATCATCGTCTGACTCACTGACCAGGTGAGTTGTGGCAGGCGATGATTCAGCTCAGAGCTGCTGCTGCTGCTGCTTTCTTATGCATCGGCAGCACACAGAAGCAAGCACACCCAGTCGGCAGCTGAGTGTGTGAGTGGACGCCACGAGTGGAGAGCACTCGCAGCCGACGCAGTGGTGCCACTCTACCCGATGCATTATATACATAATGGATTCCATGGGGGCCGGGCGCGGCCGGAATCAATAATCAAAAGCTCCTGGAGGAGACGAAGAAGAAGACGAAATGATGCAAGAAGAATCTCAGCGAGACGGATCGCTCACTCCAGGCCCAGTGATTAACCACAGGGGGTGTGGCCTGCATGTTCGCCGGCGTCGCAATCATTCAACAGTAGCAGTGTGTAGCGCAATTAGCTCGCTATCTTGGCATGGAAGTTACAAGTATTGGCGTTTGGTGCGCGTCCATGTCACTGATGATAGAGAAACTTGCTTTCCTCTCACGACAGCGCGCGGCTTTCTATCATTTTCTTCGGGTCACCCTTCGATTTATTATCTAGTCTAATGGAATCCTAATGCCTGCTGCTGCTTTACAGTGCTAATGCCATGAAGCTTTGTTTACGCACGCGCTAATCCGTTCGTTATTATGCAGTAGTGCTCTCAGTCTCAGGTCAAGCTCTGCGCGCGGCACTTGGCACTAGCTAGGACGTGAAAAAGAAATTCAGGGGGCGCATGATTCGATCGGAGATTGATATGGTAACTATGGCTGGCCGCTGGTGGTATGACCAGATGATGAGAGAGACCGTGTACTACCACTACTAGAACCAGAAGAAGTACGGTGTTCGTGGTGAAGCACTCAGGTTTTGCTTGCTTGCCCGGTTCCTAAGGACGGACTACCCATCCCATCACATGGACGAATGGGTTATTCTCCACCGGCGTGCACGGTGCGGCCACGCAGAACGCGCGCGCCGCCGCCGCCGCCTTCGCTCCCATCTTCTTCACCATCCGGTTGACTGACAGTGACTGACGACGCACGGAAGAGCCGGGGGAGCGGACAACAAATCTTCCCCGTGGCCGTGGAGTGGAGGAGAGAGAGTGCAGCACACGCACGACCACGGCGATATTACCCCATTAATTAATTCTCTGTTTCTCGCGTAACGGTTTCTAATTCTTCTTCGGGTCGCATCGCCTTCTTTCGCCTTTCATTCGATCAATTCTGAAAATGTTCTCGCGTATCGGGTTCTTATTCCTGGCCGCGACGCGAAGGCTACTACGGCTGGACACTGATTAAACCATCTCAAATCGCTATCACGCCCCTCAAGTCCGGGCGTTGCGCACATGATTCATTTTCCTTCCCAGAGCTACGAATGGCGGAGCGACCATCGTCGATCTTGCCTGCTGTGGACTGCAAATCCAAATGTCGTTCTAGTAACAATCATGAACTGAAACTCTTGGAGCACTCAACCTGCCATTGATTGATGTACTACTGTTCTGCACTCAACCTCGCAACTCGATCTGGACTCTTTCTTCCTGTAAACTCATTGCGCAATCTGGATGATTTTATCTTTTTGGGTCTATGTAGCTACCTAGCTCCATGAATGCTCATATTCAGGAGTACAAGAGGGCAATGGTTGATGTTGATGAGACAGCAGTGGTTGCGGTAGACGTCCTGGCAAAAAAGGCCCCATTTTTCTTTTTTGGCGGCCGTGATTAATTATAATTGGTGGTATTATTATGAGAGCGAGAGACACGTAGCATGACGCAAAGGCGCCCATGGTTGATCACTTGATTGATGTTGTTGCTTTTCCTCGGGTCGGTTTCATTCTCTACGGTATAGCGGTTGGTATGACGAGCGTGGGCGGCTTTTGCTTGTTGTGGACACAAGAATAATGAGAAAAAAGGGAGGAAGTGTGTTTCGCTTTGATTCAAGATATTATCTAAAAAAGCAAACTCTAAAATCTAAAAAAAGGCTTATCAAAAAGGGTCGCCGAGCGAGTTATCAAACAAAGTTTGATGTGTAGTACTAAACAAAAGTTGGGTTGGGTTGGGTGTGTAATGATGAATCGCCTTCCAGCTCTCACTCAGGTTGTGCAAGGACAGGTCCCAAAGCAGCACAAATGGAAGGACAGAGGAGGTTGAAGAGGCCTGTTCTCTCTTCTTGTTTGGTTCTAACTTGACTAAATATCCTTTTTTATTAAAAAAATAACTCCTTTGAGAAAATAGAAAACCATACAATGAGTACCATGTTTTCTCATCATCACAGTAATAAAGAAGTGGATTTTGGAGACAAGATCTATTAGGAGAAAAGGGAGCTATTCACTCTGTTTCATGATATTATTTTCGCTCAGGATGTTATCAAACAAAGCGCGATGTGTACTCCCTCCGTTCATTTTAATTTGATACAATTCACTTTTAGCATCACATTTGACCACTCATATTATTCAAAGAAATACTTTAAAATTCCTTTATAAAATTCTAAGTCATGTTCAAATGCTTTTATAAAAAAGATTATATTTACCATACTTTTTAACTAGGCAAATAGACAAACATGACAATAAAACTTGACAGCATCAAATAAAAAGCGAATGGAAGGGAATATATGTTGTGCTAGGAAGATTTCAAAAGAAAAAAAAATTTATAAAACAAGTTCTTTGAGAACGAACAAAAAACTATACGATAAAAAGGAGGCTTCTTAAATGATGATCCTAGTACTAGGTGCAAGCATAGTACAAGGTGCACACCACCGTGTAGAAGTCAAAAGCACATGGTTATTATCATCATGAAAAAGGGAGGAGTGACATTCAGGTTCCTAAGCCTAAGTCTAAGACTTTGGTAGATGTTTGTCCTCCCTTATTATCGGGACAAAAATGGGGAACCTTAAGTTTTTGTCCAAATGAGTAGTTTCATTTTATTATTCTCAAAACTGTCGTGTCACATAAACTATTTTCAAACCTACAATGCATGATTTTATTTTGGTGCTTCCTTGACCGATTGTTTATATGGTGAAATGAAACTCCAGTCCTCCAATAATAGTTTCACGGTGTTTCAAATCTAAATAGCTGTATATACACCCTTTCATTTAGATGAATCCTCTCTCTCATAATTTATTTGTCACGCCATCACAATTCCCTAAGTGGCACCTTATTTAATACAATGAAAGCTCCATTGGGAGTAGCCTCATGCTTATTCTGTTTCTGACCATGACCAATCTGTTGATACACTAAGATTGTGTACACTGCAGTATGATATCAGTATGGACGGTATTTTTTCACAAAATGGTTTACCCTGCAACTTTATTGTTGCATTGCCAATCGTGGTTATTATCAACTGGTAAATTTGTTAACCTTTTTCATGGCTCCACTCAAGGAACTAGCCACGCACTAGTGCCAGGATAGAAAAAGAAACTTGAAACTCATAGCTGTCTTTTTGCTTCTGTGAGCCTGCAGTGCTCACCACCATTCTACATAGCATTATATTCTACTCGTTTTCAACTTCTACCTTGCATAAAGTAAATGCTACTGACTATCCATATCACATCAAAGCCCTTTGCCACTCAAGTTAGGCACTCCTCCATGCTGTTATGGACTGCTGTAGCAAACACTAATCCTGACTATTAGTTAGGCGTTCTTTTGTACTTTTTTCTTGAGATAGTGTTCTTTTGTACTAGCAAGGCAAAGCAGGGAGCAAAAGTCTAACACTGTATCAGTAGATTGAATTACATTTGACGATCATACTTGGCAAGATCAAACAATTCTGCACTATTGAGGCCCAATGCGGATTATATATAGAGTACATGATGGAAATTCTAGACTAGGTGATTACACTAATACCCTTAACACAAACAAGAACAGCAGTACATACTTTCTCTCTCTCTCTCTCTCTCTTTGCCGAAACAGCAGTACATACCTTGATGAGATCGCTGAAAAAAGTGGCAGGCACTGATCCTTGCATTTGATGACCGGTGACGCACCTGAGAAAACTCAACTAGTTATCCTATTCAGCATAACAGGTATCATAAGAACTGTTAAGATTTGTACACCTTCTGGAAGTGCATAAAGAACTTTGAGGATACAGATAAAATAGATGGTAGCCAACACAAAGTATGAGGAAAACTTCATTATAAATTTGACAGCCACAAATATGATGCCCTGTGACACAACAATGACAACAATTGCACATTACATCCTTTGAAATAGAAAGGTTCAAGAGTCCTGTTTCCAGGAGTACATCTATATTTACACTGCTATGGCGCTTCCTGCTACAAGGTGAAACACGCAGGTTAATCTTTTCAATGTAACATGCCAATATCGTGAGTTCCAACTTTACTTTCAGCCCTTTCAACTGTAACCAGGACCGGTCATATTCAGGTTTGAGGAAATATAAACCTGGACCGAAGAATATATAAACTATTCTACTCAAATTGATCATTGTTCTGAGATGATTTTCTCGATAGCCCTAACATAAACGGCTTTTGGCAGAGTTCCAGTAATACTTTGTACTTTCTCTCCATCCTTGAATAGTAAAACAGTTGGAATCCTGTCGATATCATAAGACATTGCAGTCTGCGGGTAATCATCAGTGTCGAGCCTATAGCATTTTATTTTCCCAGCATATTCTTGTGCTATCTCATCAACAAGCCGGGTGACCATTCTACAAGGCCCGCACCACGAGGCCCAAAACTCAACAAGCACAGGTACATCACTGCAGATCACATATTCGTTCCAAGAGCATGCAGTTATTCTTTCAGCTGTAAAATGGAGAAAACATTGGCATCAGATGTTTTGTACACAATTGTGGGTAAGATGAATGAACATGAAAAAATATAGACATAAACGGCAAAAGGAAAATAGCAACAATTGTTATGCTCGTGTAACATGGTTTGTAAAACTGAAAACTCCAGCAGGAATGCAAGACCGCTGGAAGTAAATTTGGCGGAATGTAAGTTTAACATTGATGGGTTATCTATTACACCCTGAAGGTGAAGAAAAAACAGTGCATGAGATGTGCACGATCATGCAACTTGTAGGAACAGGACCAGACGCCACATTATCCTCAAAATGAGAAACTGATAGGAACTATAAAACCAGCTGGAACCTATGTAGAATGGCCATAAGGAAAAAAATACACAAGAAATGCCTAGGTTTTGCAAACAGGAAACCAAGGAATTCGTATATTGATTCCAAAATCGAGCTCCAGCCAAGTTCAATTTGCTAGGAAGAGAGAAGCTGGCAACTACAAGCTTTTTTAGGGTGCACAAAGTAAACTAAACGCGTCAGCTATAGTACAGTTCAACGATTCACTGAGATCAAACAAAAAGGTCTATCGCCCTTACCGCCGGCGGAGTAGGCGCAGCTCACCTTCACCGCAGCCGCAGCTCGGAGCGGCGGCGGCGGCCGCCGGATCCGGGGCGTCACGGTCACGGCGCCCGGCCGTTGGGCCCGGCGGCGGGCGGAGGAGCAGCCGTAGCCGACGACCCGTCGTCGTCGGCCGCGCTGCGCAGCGGCTGATGGAGCCTGCAGGGCCGTGGCGGAACAGCAGGAAGCTGCCGCTGCGGCAGCGGCAGCCATGTTTGATTTCGGTCGTGACCCGAGCTCGAGCCGTGGGGCGGAGAGAATGCGGTAGGTGGAGAGATTTTACGCGGCCGAAAGCTCCAGACAGCGACGCTGACCCGCGGCGAATAAAACTTGCGGGTGATTTGCCCGCGGCGGCGCGATGTGACCGTTGGATCGCACGGGAACGGCATTGCAGAAGCAGGAGAGACAGAGAAATCCAGTGTGCTTTTCAGTACAAGAAGAGTCGGCCGCTTGTTCTCAGTTGCCTGAAGGAATCGTGGGGCCCAACCGGCAGTGACTTGACCACAGAGGCCCACAAGACAATTCGTTGACGGTTTGACCCCTCCTCCATCGCGGTCGCGGGATCGCGCCTCCTCCGCGGCTCCGCCAGTTCGCCTCAGCAGTTTTTTGTTCACGGGAGCGCGAGGCGTTCCCTCGCTCGTGTCGCCAGAATGCTGCCGCCCGCCACGCGATACGCGTCCCCATACATACCTGGCTGTGCCCGCCCCGCGCTCCGACGCCAGCCGCGCCAGGACGAAGCCCCCCATCCCATTGTTACGCCGATGCGGTCCTCCGCACCCGCCACGAACACGGCGCCACGGCGTCATCGCGCGGCGTCCTCCTCGTCGGGCCCCGAGGCGGCGGGGGAGTGGGCAGCGGTGTCCGGCGCGGGCGCGTGGACGGTGGAAGAGGTCGGGAAGCACCAGCTGAGGCGACGGACGGGGCTGCCGGCGCGCGACCTACGCGCCCTCGACCCGGCGCGGTCGCCGCCGTCGTCGTCGTGCTACACGTCCGGCGTCGTCATCGTGGCGCGGGACCGCGCCGTGGTGGTCATCCTGGACCGCGCCCGCGCCGTGATCACGGCCGCCGAGGTGCTCGTCCCGGGCCCGCGCGACCCCGCCGTGGCGCCGCTCGTCCGCGAGCTCCGCGCGCGCCTGGTGACGGTCGCCTCCACGCAACAAGCAGAAGCAGCCGTCTCGCCTGCGCCTGCGCCTGCGCTGCCGCCGCAGGTCTCTTGATGCCTCTCGCTTGTCTTCCACGTACGATTTCATTTCTCTGGCTGTTTCAGAACCGAAAGCACTGATCATGATCTAGGAGGACGGCGTGGACAAGGACGCGCAAGCGGCGTCGGGAAGCGACAAGGCCCTGCCGTTCGAGTTCAGGGCGCTCGAGGTGTGCCTCGAGTTCGCCTGCAAGTCCCTTGAACACGAGGTACGATCTATTTGCTGCGATCTCGTCTATGGTCGTCATAGGTCACGCACAACAGCTGAATTAATGTTTGTTCATCTGGTATATGGACTCGAGTAAATTTGCTTGACGATCGATACATTTCCTGGATCAGACTCGCACATTGGAGAAAGAGGCTTACCCAGCTTTAGACGAACTCACCTCCAAAGTCAGCAAAATCAACCTGGAGCGAGTGAGGCAGCTCAAGAGTCGACTGGTTGCTATCTCCGGGAGAGTTCAGAAGGTACCATTGACGACTTCAACACTATTAAGTGGCGGTGCTACAAACATTATTTGCGAACGACTGGCATGTGTGTCTTCTTTGTTTCCTGACAGGTCAGGGATGAACTTGAACACCTGCTGGACGACGACGTTGGCATGGCCGCGATGCACCTGACGGAGAAGCTTGCTTACCAAGAAGCAGCTGGCTACTCATCGAGATCCGACAACGACAACGAACCGAGCGAACTCTACGAAGACAGGTATAGACGAAATGCTGTTAAACCCAAGCGGGATCTCAGTGGCAGTGGCAGACAGAGATAGCAGTGAGCCAAATAATGAGGATGCAGGGGCGACGGATCATCCAACGGCGCCGGCAACGGCGGATTCACGCCAAAAATTCAGGAGCTGGAGATCCTCCTGGAGGCCTACTTCGTGGAGATCGAAGGCACCCTGAACAAGCTCTCCACGGTACGTGTTTGTCCCTCCTTTTGATGATCGCTGACGCGCCGGCGGCCCGGCCCCCATCTCACTCGATCACTCTTGGTTGGGATCGCCATGTGCATTCGCTGGTTTCTTGGGTCATCCTCGAAGCTGCGGGAGTACGTGGACGACACGGAGGACTACATCAACATCATGCTGGACGAGAAGCAGAACCAGCTGCTGCAGATGGGGATCATGCTGTCCACGGCCACGCTGGTCGTCAGCTGCGCCATCGCCGCCGCGGGGGTGTTCGGCATGAACATCCGCATCCCGCTCTACGACGACGCCACCACCGGCGTCTTCTGGCAGACTACCGGCGGCATCGTCGGCGCCGGCGCCGCCATCTACCTCCTCACCATGCTCTGCTACCGGAGGACCGGTATACTGCAGTGACATGCACGGGAACGAACCAGGCATTGACTGACGTGGCGACGACGCGTGCGAAATGAAGTGGCTTGAGTTCTTGACTAAGTCACTAATTCTCTATCGCCGACCACCGTGTCTCATGGCCAGAGCTTGCGGAGCCTAGTTTATTTTCTTTTAATTACCGTATCATGATCTGTGTTTCTTTTCTTTTTCATTACTTATGTTAGCTACAACACACCGAAGAATGGAAATTACCTCGAGCACTGTACATAAAATTCTGGAATTATGCTACACGCAAATTGAAATTTTCCAATGTTTATATGAGTAATACGTTACCGGCTGGCTGCCGCCCTCCATGTACAAGGTCGTGGCTCCCCTCCTTCCAGTACAACACCGACTGGATGGGCCGGGAGATCTACCACGGCACCCCGCAGGGCAGCGTCGCCAAGGTGGACGCCTTCAACGCCGGCGTCCGCGAGGGCGCCATCGGCCTGCTCTTCTGCTCCGTCGCGCTCGGCGTCACGTCCTTCTTCATCCCCAGGCTGTGCCGCAAGCTCACGTCCAGGGTCGTCTGGTGCGTCAGCAGCCTCATGGTATTCGCCATCATGGCGGCCATGGTCGTGCTCTCGGCCTCATCTCCACCGGGGGCTACAACGACGCCCTCATCGACGGGCTCTACGGGCCCGACACCACGCTCGAGGGCCTCGCGCTCGTCGGCGTCCCGCAGGCCGTGCTCTTCAGAGTCCCGTGGGCCGTCGCGTCCAGCGAGGGCCTCATCATCGGCGTAATCAACATCGCCATCGTCGTCCCGCAGCTCGTCATCGCGCTCTCGGCTGGCCCCATCGACGGCGCGTTCAACAAGGGAAACACCCCGGCCTTCGGCATCGGCGCCGTATTCGCGCCCGTCTGGGCCGTCCTGGCGCTCGTCATCCTCCCCAAGACGTGCGGCTTGTCCGGCACCGCCGTCATGGCGAGTGGCCACTGACTGATGATTTGTCAAGCGTTCAAAGCAGCTCGTACCCTTCCAAAGAGGCCTCCGTCGAACTGATTATTACAACGATAGAGGGCCGTCCGAGAAAGCTTTCTTGGTGTCAAAATGTGTGGCACATCAGGAATTAGCATCTCAAGTTTTTATTATGCCCATCTTGGCTCCCTGCTGTATATATATTAAGGGTAGACTATATAACAATTGTGGCTCTCTCTTCACGTACTCGAAACTTTACGTCGGATAGTTTGGGTTTTTAAAATTCGGGTTTTTAAAGTCAATATCCAAAATTGTATCCGAAATTATCGGGTCAGGTACATTTACATGGAGCGAAGTTTTTTTAACCTTAGGGAATATTTAAAAAGAAAAAAAATTTTAAAAGGAAAGTCCACTTTACTACCCTGAGATTTTACGAAAGTTCACTTTACCCTTTATACTTTACTTTGGTTCGTTTGTCACCCAAAACTTGTTAATCCCGTCCATTTAACCCCCTCAACCTGGCTAATTATCCCGCCGCACTGATGTGGCGCTGGTTCAAAGTCGGGATTTGACACGTTGGACCTCTTATGTGGACAGGGGGACCGTGCCCCGAGCAAACACAGAAGAAGCATCAGCACAGCGTGGCCTCTGCCTCTGACTCCACACGCCACCGGCGAGCTAGCATGGGCGTACACGCAGCCAGGCGCATGAGCTGCCTGCGCTGCTTGAGGGCTAGAGCCCGCCACTGTCGCCGTCACCACCTGATTTGCTGGAGTGGCCGAAGCCCGCGAGGGCAGTGAGGTGTGGCGAGGCCAGTTGGACTGGATGAGGTGGAGGAGGGAAGGCGGCACCGAGCTTTGTACTGGAGCTTTGGCCATACCAACGACGAAGCTCGCCGACTTCCAATGGTCTGCAACCATGTGCTCGTCTTGCCAGGGCGATGGCCATGGCGCTGCGGCTCCACGTGCGGTGCGTGCTTAGCACTGCATGTGCTCGGCCAAGACTCTGCAAAGAGCTTCGCAATGGAGCTTTGCTACTGTCGGCGTTCGTTGTGGCCGACGAGTAATTAGTATCGTGGAGTGCGTGTTTTGGTTCGGATGGTTCGCGAGAGGACACAAGGATTTATACTGGTTCGGGCAACGTGCCCTACGTCCAGTTCGATGAGGCTGCTCGTGTTACTCGCGACAGTTTGTAGTAGGGGGTTACAAACAGGCGAGAGAGGGATGAGCTCCCAAGTCTCTGTGAGGTGTTCGGCGTGGGGTGAGATATCGTGTGTGTTGCACTAGTCTTCTTCTCCCCGTCGTCCTCCCGCCTCCCCCTTTTATACTGCAAGGAGGGAGGCGGGCGTACAGAGGGTTGGCGCTGGGGAGTGGGCGGCGGCGGCATGGCCGTATGTCCTGTAGGCCGCGCTGTTGATGCTTCAAACTCCGTGCCGGTCGCTGTGGATGACGTCTTCGGAGTGGCCGTGTTGCTTCTTGTCGACGGAGTGGTCCGAGCTGTCGCTCGATGGAGTCCCATCCGTATGGAGAAGCGCCACTGTAGGAGCCGGCTTGATGACGCCGTGGTGATGGCCGTCGCTCCGGGGCGTCCTATCGTACGAGACGGTGAGTCTCTGACAGGGGACTGTTGGGGCGACGCCCACCCCGTGGACGATGCTCGTTGTGCGCATTTACTCTTCCGGGAGCGGTCATCGCCACCGTCCCATCTGGAGTTTGAGCTTATTAATGGCTTGACTGACCCCGGACATCCGTCCCGTCCGGGGTGGTTGGATCGCCCAGTCTTGCCCGTCCCCGGAGGTCGGGCGAGGCGGGACCCTCGTCCGACCCCTCGAGGTCGGGGTCGGGCGAGGCGGAACTTTTGTCCGACCCCGGAGGTCGGGCGATGCGGAACCTTTGTCCGACCCCGGAGGTCGGGCGATGCGGAACCCTCGTCCGACCCTCGAGGTCGGGTCGGGCGAGGCGGAACTTTTGTCCGACCTCAGGGGTCGGGCACTTCCCGTCCGGACGTCGGGGTCGGGCGAGACGGAGTAACCTCCCTTGGTGCTTTATACGTAAAGCAGTCGGAGGATCATTAATACCGGTCATCGCCGGTATTGACCCTCAACAGTAGCCCCCGAGTGAGGTCCGACCCCCCGCATAAGAGGGGTCGGGCGTCGCTCTAATCGGTGGTGGCTGTAGAAGCGTTTCTACCGGAAAGGGGCGCGTGCGAGCGCGCACCTTACAGGTGTAGCCCCCGAGCGAGGTCTGATCCCTTCTTGGGATCGGGCGTCGCTTAAGTCGGGAGGAAGAGCGATCGTGGTGATCCCTTATTTATGCTGTAAGGGGCGCGCGCGAGCGCGCACCTTACAGGTGTAGCCCCCGAGCGAGGTCTGATCCCTTCTCGGGATCAGGCGTCGCTTAAGTCGGCAAGAAGGAATTTTCGTTCGCGAGAGCGAACTCATCCTTGGGACTTAAGGTTCTGCGACCCCGCGTTGGATCTCTTTTTGCGATTCCGTCCCCGAGTCCTCTGCTCGTCGCAGTGACCGGTCGGGGGTTCGGTTCGTCTTTGCATCGTGCCTCCAGCGCGTCCGTCCGCCGGACGAGGAGGTTGAGCCGAGCCACGCCTTACCTCGATGGCCGAGGCGTGACGCTCATCGAGCTGCTAACGGGCAAGTTCAAGTGGAGCCCCGGGATCCCTTCGGGGGGATCCCAGCCGAACCGGCTGGCGGTTAGCCCCAATATTCCTAGTCGCCGTCCCACGTGGTTCTCAGATGCCGTTCGATAGGCTTCTGAGGGCTCGTTGCCTCTCTGCGGGGAGATACCCGTGGGTCGGATCGGACCGGGACTCGAACGCGAATCGTGATGCCCCTGGGCGGTCGACCGCCTGGGGGTACTGGCCGCTAGCGGACCCATCACTTTTCACCCCTCACTCTGTTTATGCCCTGAGCGGCTGTCGAACCCATCCGCTGGGCCAGCCTTCGAACTCTTTGGGCCGTCGGGGCATGTTTCAGCCCATGTGTTTTTCTTACCTGAGCGGGCCCGGCCCGATAAGTCGAACCGTCGCTCGGTATCGCGGGGGTACCAGAGCTGGCCCAACCCGATAAGTTGAAGCGTCGCCCGCCGGCGCGCGGTGGCGCTCGATCTGTCGAAGCCTGTAGGCGTCAGCAATAAAACGTGACGAGACGTTTACCTGTCTCACCTGGCGCGGGAGTGAATGGAGCGCGCTGCTCGAGGGGGAGCGTCGCGGGAATCGTTGCCTCGGCCGAGCTTATAAACGTACCACGGGCTCCGTTCGTCCTCGCTCAAGTCTTTTGCCTCTTCGAGTTCCCGCTGTCTTGCGTGCTTAGCCCCCCAGCCTTTTCGCCGTCTCCGATTCTCACTACTTCCCGAATCCTCTGCTTCGGTCAACCTCGTCAGATAGCAATGGCGTCGTGGTTGAGGTCCGACGTGCGTGGAAACCGCCTCCAGGGCCTGGTGAAGCGCGGCCTTCTCCGCGCGCGCACGGCGGCGATGGAGTGGCAGGTCCCGGGCGACGAGACGGTGCCATCCCCGCCGGATGGCTACGTTGTCTCGTTCGCGCCGTTCCATGAACGGGGCTTCGGCGTCCCCGCGCACCGATTTCTCCGGGGGCTGCTGCACTATTACAACATCGAGCCGCAGCACCTCAACCCCAACGGGATCCAGCACGTCGCCCTTTTCGTGGCGTTGTGCGAGGGATTCCTGGGGATCGAGCCCCACTTCGACCTCTGGCGGCACTTCTTCGCCGTCAGTCTGGTGAAGGCGGAGCACGGACCGGCGCCGATCGGGTGCGCTGGTATCCACCTCCGCAACAACCGCGCTGCCGACTATGTCTCCGTGAAGCTGAAGAGCTCCCACAGGGGCTGGCATGGTCAATGGTTCTATCTTAAGAACGATACCGCCGGTCCCCTGCCGGAGTTCACGGGGCGGGTCTTCGCGCGGGCGCCGGAGTCCTGGAGATGGGGTGCTCCGAAGAAGGAGCAGATGATGCTGGACGGCCTCCTTGCGGCCATCGCGCAGCTGAAGGAGGCGGGCGTGCGCGGTGCTGGGGTCATCGCGGAGTACCACGCCCGCCGCGTCCTTCCGCTGGTGGCCCGCCCGCTCCGTCTGGACCAGATGGGGCCCGGCGTGGACGCGGAGGGGTCGGTGATGGCGGGAGCTCCCCCCTCCGAGTCGGAGCTCAAACAACGCCTGAAGGAGACCCTCCTCCCGGAGGAGGCCGACGTCGACTTGGACGACCATCCTCGGGCCCTTCCGTGGCCCGGGAGCGTCCAAATTGTAAGTTCTCCCCATCCTTAGCTTGTAGATCGTCTTTTTTCTTTTCTAGAGTCGATATTGACTATTTCGATGCGTGCCAGGAGGGCCTGGTCTTCCGCCGATCCCTCATCCCCGTCCCCGAGGACGCCGCGACCAGGGAGGCGAACCGCCTCGCCGCCGAGGAGCAGAAGCGGCGGAAGGACGCCGCGAAGGCGAAGAAGGCGGCGAAGCTCCAGAGGCGCGGTCGCCGCCAGGGGTCGGAGGAGGAGGAGAGCGATGACGACGATGACGACGACGAGGAGGAAGAGGAGGAGGAGGAGGAGGAGGTCGGCCCCCGTCAAGGGGGTCAGGGGCCGAGCGGGTCGCGCCCGTCGGCCCAAGTGCTGACATTGGAGCCCCCGAGGTTGAAACCTCAGGGGTCGAGCGGGTCGCGCCCGCTGGTGGAAGAGAGGAGGCCCGAGGCTCGGAGGCCGGAGGCCTCGGGGTCGGGCCCCCGGGGTCCGGCTGCGACGCGCCCACAGGAGGAGCCACCGAGGTCTGAGCCTCGGAGGTCGGAGGCGACGCCGAGTCGCGCCCCGGCCGTGCCCGCCGCGGGGTCCGCGACAGCGGGAGCGGCGCCAAGGACGCCGACGCCGGCGGGGCCATCGGCCGGCACGCCCCCGAGTGGGAGGGCGGCGCCCACGGCTGCCCCGGGGGAGCCGGCGGCAGCGCGGGCGAGCGAGAAGCGCCCCCGCCCTTCGGAGGGGCAGTCGGATCCGACCCCCAAGCGTCGTCGGGGAATGGCCACAGGGTAAGTAGTTTTGATTCTTTCTTTCTTTTCTTTAAGTGTCCTGCTCACCGCCGCTCGCTCGTTGTGCAGGGTCGGAGGGATGGTCCTGGCGTTGGCCACGGCGCCCAAGAAGGCGCTTGCGCGGCGCCCGTCCGCCGGTGCGCCAAGGGCCGGTGACGCGGAGTCATCGGCGGCCGGTGAGGCCAGGGCGATGGAGCCCCCGCGCGCGGTGGCGACGGCCGTCGAGGCGGCGCGGCCCGCGGAGCGGGAGGTGGCGGCGGCGGAGCCGGTGTGGGCGGAGGCGATGGTGGTGGCGCCGCGGGAGGCGCCAGAGGGCGCGGGCACCAGCGGGCCTGCGGCCGCCGTGGTGCCAACGGCCCCCGTGGCCGAGGGGTCGGCGTCGGGGGGCGCCGCGGTGGGGTCCGTAGATCAGGCCCTCCAAGAGGAGCTTTCGGAGATGGTCGCGTTGGACAACATCGCGGCGTCACTCCGACATCGCCTCTCGGGGGGTCTCAGGAGGCGCCAGGCACTCGAGCGGCAGCTTATCGCTGCTCGCGGCGCGGCGGCCGATGCCCAGACCCGGGAGGAGTCCGCGGTCAGCCGACTCCGGGGGGCGGAGGAGGAGGCCCGCGTTTTGAGGGAGGAGCTGGAGTCCGCCCACCAGGCTCGCAACGCCGTCACCGTGGTGGCGGTGGAGAGGAGCCAGCAGGTGGGCGAGCTTCGGGCGGTGCTCCGGAAGGAGAGGGAGGCGAGGATGGAGGCCGAGGGCGTGGCCGCCGGCCTGGGAGCGGAGCTGTCCGACGCCCGGACAGTGGTGAAGAAGCTTCGAGAGGCGGTGGCGGGTATGTGGTACCCTTTCTCCTTTGCTCTTTTTAGCTTTCTTTTCCTTAGGCAGCGTGGTCTGACCGTCGGACGATGTGTGCAGCGCTCACGGAGCAGGTGGAGGAGCGCGCACGGGAGGCGTCAAGGGAGGCACTCCGCCGAGGCGTGCACCGGGCGTTCGCTATCGCCCGGTCTCATTATTCCAGCATCGCGCTGGACTTAATGAGTCAGGGGTTCGCGCCCGGGTACACCGACGCGGAGCTGGACGAGATTGAAGATGAAGTCGCCCCCTTGGCGCACGCTCTGGCGGCGAGGATAGAGGAGGAGGATCGCCCCCCGACCCCGGAGCATGAGAGGCCCCCGGCTCCAGAGCAGGAGCGGACCCCCGCCCCCGAAGAGTAGGAGTAGATGTTAGTATGTATTTAGGGTGTCCGAGGCCGAAGCGCCCGGACAACTTGTAAAAACAAGTTTTTGTATTACAAGTGATTTTGACCTCGACGGCCTGTTTCCTTATCACTTGCGTGAAAAAGCGCTCTGTCCCTCACTCGTCCGTTTATGTGTCCCCA
The DNA here is from genome assembly GCA_001182835.1 of Oropetium thomaeum. NCBI lineage: Eukaryota > Viridiplantae > Streptophyta > Magnoliopsida > Poales > Poaceae > Oropetium > Oropetium thomaeum. The sequence goes on along the minus strand of LFJQ01000006.1, from coordinate 550,878 downwards.
AAGAATCGTAGGTTGTAGACCGGATCGACACTTAGTTTTTGCCGGTGAGCGACGTTGCCGTAGCCTTTCGCAGGCGGTAGGCGTTTCGCAGTCCGACCGACTCGACTTCGTGTTTCTCCTATCCACGACCTATCTTCTCTGAGTCTTAAACGTTAGGTGGGGGGCCGAGGCTCGGTGCAAAACGTAAGTCGCGGATAGGATCGATCGTTAGCTTGACTGGTGAGTGTTGTGGCTATAGCCCCCGTGGGCTCGTTAGCACTTTCGCGGTCCGACCAGTTCGATCTCAAGCTTTCCTATCTTTGACTTACATGTTTTTGCGTGAGTTTTTTGAAAACATGCGAGGGTCGGGCCGCGCACGTATTGCACATGGAATACGTGCGCACACCTTACAGGTGTTGAGCCCCCGAGCGTGGTTGGACCCCTGTGTAGCAGGGGTCGGACGCTGCTCGGGGGGTGCGGAAAATAGACAAGCTACGAGTTTTAGGGATAGAACGACGTAGCTGTTCGATGTTCCAGGCGTTGGTGAACTCTTGTCCGTCCGCGGTCTGTAGCTTGTAGGTGCCGGGTCGGAGAACCTTGGCGACGATGTAAGGCCCCTCCCATGGTGGCGACAGCTTGTGTCGACCTTGGCTGCTGGTGACGCGACGAAGAACGAGGTCGCCGACGTTGAACGCTCGCTCCCGCACGTTCCTTCCATGGTACCGGCGTAGTGCTTGCTGGTACTTGGCGGATCGGAGGAGCGCCACGTCTCGAGCCTCGTCGAGCTGATCCATCGCGTCTTCGAGGGACGTCTGGTTCCCTTGATCATCGTACGCCTTCACCCTCGGAGCACCGTAGTCGAGGTCGGTTGGTAGGACAGCTTCGGAGCCGTATACCATGAAGAAGGGGGTAAACCCCGTGGCCCGACTAGGGGTCGTCCGCAGGCTCCAGAGCACGGCAGGGAGTTCGGCTGCCCACCGACCGCTGAACTGCTTCAGGCGGTTGTGGATCCGAGGCTTCAATCCCTGCAAGATCATGCCGTTTGCGCGTTCGACCTGCCCGTTCGTCCGGGGGTGCGCTACGGCTGCCCAGTCGACGCGGATATGGTAGTCGTCGCAGAATTTAAGGAATCGCTTTCCTGTGAACTGCGTACCGTTATCCGTGATGATGGAGTTGGGCACTCCAAAGCGGTGAATGATGTCGAGGAAGAATTCCACCGCTTCTTCCGGTCGGATCCTTGCCACCGGTCGGGCTTCGATCCATTTGGTGAACTTGTCGACGGCCACCAAGAGATGGGTGTAGCCCCCGGGTGCTTTTTTGAGCGGTCCGACCAGGTCGAGTCCCCAGACCGCGAACGGCCATGTGACGGGGATGTTCTGCAGCGCTTGCGCCGGCAGATGGGTCTGCCGGGCGTAGAACTGGCAGCCTTCGCAAGTGCGCACGATATGCGCAGCGTCGTTGACAGCTGTTGGCCAGTAGAATCCTTGTCGGAAGGCGTTCCCGACCAAGGTCTTGTGCGCCGCGTGGTGTCCGCAGATGCCACCGTGGATGTCTTGCAGCAGCAGCTTTCCCTGCTCGGTTGGGATGCAGCGCTGCAAAATCTTGGTGAGGCTTCTTTTGTAGAGTTCCCCATCGATAAGGACAAAGGCCTTGGCCCGACGCGCGATGCGTCGGGCTTCCGCCTTGTCCGTGGGGAGTTCCCCTCGGATGAGGCAGTCGAGGTATGGGGTCCTCCAATCGTTTGGAGGGCCCGACCCCGACGTGGATGCTTCATCGACTTCCATGACGTCGGGTCCGGAGGCGCGGGAGTCGACCCGACCCCTTCCCCTGGGGTCGACTCGTTGTCGGCCCCTTTTGGGTCTTTGGGTCGGATCGACGGCTGGCTTAGGTCGTGGGAGAAGACCCCTGGTGGGATCTGGTCCCGACCCGCCGCCATCTTCGCGAGGGAGTCGGCTTCTTCGTTCTGTCGCCTCGGGACATGCTTGAGCTCAAGACCGAAAAACTTGTGTTCGAGCTTGCGTACCTCTTGGCAGTACGCGTCCATGACATCGCTGTGGCAGCTTGACTCCTTCATGACTTGGTCGACGACGAGTTGGGAATCGCCTCGGACCTCGAGACGTCGGATCCCCAACTCGTCGGCGATCTTGAGCCCGTTGATGAGCGCTTCGTATTCCGCCATGTTGTTGGAGGCGGGAAACTGGAGTCGGATTGCGTACCTCATGCGTACTCCCATGGGGGAGACGAAGACGAGTCCGATCCCTGCTCCTGCGCGCATCAACGAGCCGTCGAAGTAGAGGACCCAGTACTCTTGGTCGACGGGGGCAGTGGGGAGCTGGATTTCGGTCCACTCCGCCACGAAGTCGGCCAAGGCCTGGGACTTGATCGCTGTACGAGGGGCGTACGTGATTCCCTCGCCCATGAGCTCGAGAGCCCATTTCGCGGCCTTCCCCGTTGCGTCGCGGTTTTCGACGACCTCACGCAAGGGGGAAGAGGTGACCACCGTTACCGGGTGCGACTCGAAGTAGTGTCTGAGTTTTCTCTTGGCGAGGACGACGCCATAAAGAATTTTCAGTATCTGGAGATACCGAGTCTTCGTGTCGGACAAGACTTCGCTCACAAAGTAGACGGGGCGTTGAACCTTGAGGGCGTGGCCCTCCTCCCTTCGTTCTACGACCAAAGCAGCGCTGACGACCTGAGTCGTCGCGGCGAGGTAGAGTAGGAGTGGCTCCTTCGGGGTCGGAGGCACCAGGACCGGTGGCTTGGATAGGATAACTTTTATCCTATCGAGAGCCTCCTGTGCCTCGGGAGTCCATTGAAATCGGTCGGATTTCTTCAGGAGCTGGTAAAGCGGGTGAACGCGCTCTCCGAGGCGTGAGATAAAGCGGCTTAGCGCCGCCAAGCACCCGGTCACGCGTTGCACTCCCTTCAAGCTCTGGATCGGACCCATCCGGTTGATGGCTTCGATCTTCTCCGGGTTGGCTTCGATGCCACGCTCGGAGACGATGAATCCGAGCAGCATCCCCCTCGGGACCCCGAAAACACATTTTTCGGGGTTTAGTTTGATGCCGTTTGCTCGGAGCTTGGTGAAGACTCGCTCCAGGTCGTCGACGAGCTGGTCGGTCTTCTTGGACTTGACTACGATGTCGTCCACGTAGGCCTCGACAATGTCTCCGATGAGTTCGTCGAAGGTTCTGATCATGCAGCGCTGATATGTAGCGCCTGCATTCTTCAGTCCGAACGGCATCGTGACGTAGCAGTACGAGCCGAACGGAGTGATGAAGGACGTCGCGAGCTGGTCGGACTCCTTCATCGGGATTTGATGGTACCCGGAGTACGCATCAAGGAAGCATAGGGTTTCGCACCCCGCGGTTGAGTCGACTATCTGATCGATTCGTGGCAAAGGAAACGGATCCTTTGGACACGCTTTGTTGAGACTGGTATAGTCAACGCACATTCTCCATTTCCCGCTCTTTTTTCGTACAAGGACGGGGTTGGCTAACCAGTCGGGGTGATACACTTCCTTGATGAAACCGGCTACCAGGAGTTTGGCGATCTCTTCCCCGATCGCTCTGCGCTTCTCCTCGTCGAAGCGGCGCAGACGTTGCTTGACCGGGCGAGAGCCCGGCTTGATGTGCAGGGCGTGCTCGGCGACTTCTCTCGGAATGCCTGGCATGTCCGAGGGTTTCCACGCGAAGATGTCGATGTTCGCGCGGAGGAAGTCGACGAGCACGCTTTCCTATTTGGGGGAGAGAGCAGTCCCGATCTTCGCCGTCTTGCCGTCGGCGGTGTCGGGGTAGAGCCGGATCTCTTTGACGCCCTCCGCGGGTTCGAAGGATCCAGTGCTGCGGTTGGAGTCGGGCGCGTCCTCGGTGACTTGCTGGCGGATGACAGCGAGTTCCTCCGTCGCCACGGTTGCGGAGGCGAGCTCGCCAGTCTCCGCCTCGCATTGGTAGGCGTGCTGGAAGGACGTCCCGACGGTGATCACCCCCTTCGGCCCAGGTATTTTGAGCTTTAGGTAGGTGTAATTGGGCACGGCCATGAACTTGGCGTAGCATGGCCGTCCCAATATGGCGTGGTAGGATCCGTGGAATCCTACCACCTCGAAGGTGAGAGTCTCCGTCCTGAAATTGGACGGAGTCCCGAAGGTGACGGGCAAATCGATTTGCCCGAGGGGAACAGCTTGTTTCCCAGGAATGACGCCGTGGAAGGGTGCGCCGGTCGGGCGAATGCGCGCCCGGTCGATGCCCATGGCGTCGAGGGTCTCGACGTAGAGGATGTTGAGGCCGCTGCCTCCATCCATAAGCACCTTGGAGAGGCGCTTAGTGCCGACGATCGGGTCTACCACCAACGGGTACTTGCCTGGTTGCGGTACGTGGCTGGGGTGGTCTGACCGGTCGAACGTGATCGGAGACTCCGACCACTTGAGGAACGACGGGACGGCGGGCTCAACTGCGAACACCTCACGGCGCTCCAGCTTGGCCCGACGTCGGCCACCGTGTGGCGCCGGCCCAGAGACGATCATAAGGCAGCCGTCCGTCTCCGGGAAGTTGTCGTCGCCGTCGGCGGCGTCGACGTCGTTGCTGGCGTCATCGGGAGCCTGTCTGGATTTGCCTTTCGGCTTGCCCTTCTTGGCCTCCTCGGCCAGGAACTTCTTCATCAGCGAACACTCTTTGTATAAGTGTTTCACTGGGAAGGCGTGGTTGGGGCACGGCCCGTTCCACTTCTTTTCGAAGTGGTCCGGGATGTCCTCCGTGGGTGCCTTGGCACCCTTGCGATCCGCGGCAGCGACCATCCGTTCTCCGGACGGACGCGGCCGGTTCTTCTTCTTCTTCTTGCTCGGAGGGTCGGAGGAGCCTCCGCCGGCTGTCTCGACCCGCTTACCTTTGGCGTCTTGGGCGCGATCGAAGATCGCACCCACCGCCTCCTCGCCAGAGGCGAAGCTGGTCGCGATGTCCAGCAACTCTCTGGCGGTCCGGGGACTCTTGCGCCCTAGTTCGTGAACTAGGGAGCGACAGGTCGTCCCGGACAAGAATGCGCCGATGACATCGGCGTCACCGACGTGCGGCAGTTCGTTGCACTGCCGGGAGAAGCGCCGGATGTAATCCCGGAGCGACTCTCCAGGTTTCTGCCGGCAGTTCTTGAGGTCCCAGGGGTTACCTGGGCGGTTGTAAGTCCCCTGGAAGTTTCCAACGAAAACCTCCTTAAGGTCAGACCAGCAGGTGATCTGATTGGCGGGGAGATGCTCGAGCCACGTTCTGGCCGAGTCGGCCAGATACAATGGCAGGTTGCGGATGATGAAGTCGTCATCGTCCGCGCCCCCAGCCCGGCACGCGAGGCGATAGTCCTCGAGCCACAGGCCGGGGTTGGTTTCCCCCGCGTACTTCGGTACGTTGGTCGGGGGTCGGAAACGCCGCGGGAATGCTGCGTTCCGAACGTGAGGACTGAAGACCCTCGGTCCCGGGGCGTCCGGGCTAGGGCTTCTATCCTCGTCGTCGTCGTAGCGTCCTCCTCGACGCGGATGACGCGATCGGGAGGTGCCATCGTCGAACTCCAGGCGGCGCCGCCGCGCATCCAGGGTGGCGCGGGCGTCCCTGTTCGTCCCCAGACGACCGCGGACGGAGGCTTTCGCCGTGCCATCCGCTGCTGGGGGAGTCTGGTGGACAGACGTGTTCTGGGCACGTTGTCCACGCAGACGCGACAGCGAGCTCTCAGCTTGCTGCACTGCCGCGTGCTCAAGTAGCGCCTCAACCTCGCGCTGGGCGCGTCGGGCCTCCGGCGTGACAGGCTCAGGGAGGCCCCTGAGCAATGCCGCCGCCGCGGCCAAGTTCTGGCTCGCCCGTGGGAAGCGCGGGCAGCCATCGTCACGACTTGTGATTCGTAAGTCGCGAACGTCAGTGCGGGTGTGTTCACTGGACTCGCTCTGAGCGAGCTCGTGATCAATCACCGCACGCTGCTGATCCAGCTGACGCTGGACCTCCAGGAGTTCCTCCCTTCGTGCGCGCAGTCGTTCTGACTGCGCGTCACGGGGTGGGGTCCCGTCCTGCGGGCCAGACGATTCCGCAGGGCGTTCGCCCTCCGCGGCGGGAAGATGCTCCGCACGTATCATAAGGCACTCGCGTGAGGGATGATGACTTCCCTCACTGCACTCTGCATCGGAATCTTCGTTTGACGCTCCATCTAGGAGGTCGAAGAGAGACTCGGATGCGCAGCCCACCATGGCCACGAACTCGTTGTTCATGGCGCGTGGAGCTGGGAGCGTCGACGCCCGAGACAATGTCCCAGCGAGAGGCGATACACGCCCGGGGTCAAGCGGGGCAACCGGTGGTGCCGCTGCACCGGCCAGTGCCAGAGCGCCATCTGAGATGGCGACGAAGTCGAGGCTCCCGAAACGCACGTGTGCACCGGGAACCCAGGTGTTTGCGCGGCTAGCCATCCGAACAGAGAGGGGTTTGACGAAAACACGCACAAAGAACCCCTACCTGGCGCGCCAACTGTCGGCGTTCGTTGTGGCCGACGAGTAATTAGTATCGTGGAGTGCGTGTTTTGGTTCGGATGGTTCGCGAGAGGACACAAGGATTTATACTGGTTCGGGCAACGTGCCCTACGTCCAGTTCGATGAGGCTGCTCGTGTTACTCGCGACAGTTTGTAGTAGGGGGTTACAAACAGGCGAGAGAGGGATGAGCTCCCAAGTCTCTGTGAGGTGTTCGGCGTGGGGTGAGATATCGTGTGTGTTGCACTAGTCTTCTTCTTTTCCGTCGTCCTCCCGCCTCCCCCTTTTATACTGCAAGGAGGGAGGCGGGCGTACAGAGGGTTGGCGCTGGGGAGTGGGCGGCGGCGGCATGGCCGTATGTCCTGTAGGCCGCGCTGTTGATGCTTCAAACTCCGTGCCGGTCGCTGTGGATGACGTCTTCGGAGTGGCCGTGTTGCTTCTTGTCGACGGAGTGGTCCGAGCTGTCGCTCGATGGAGTCCCATCCGTATGGAGAAGCGCCACTGTAGGAGCCGGCTTGATGACGCCGTGGTGATGGCCGTCGCTCCGGGGCGTCCTATCGTACGAGACGGTGAGTCTCTGACAGGGGACTGTTGGGGCGACGCCCACCCCGTGGACGATGCTCGTTGTGCGCATTTACTCTTCCGGGAGCGGTCATCGCCACCGTCCCATCTGGAGTTTGAGCTTATTAATGGCTTGACTGACCCCGGACATCCGTCCCGTCCGGGGTGGTTGGATCGCCCAGTCTTGCCCGTCCCCGGAGGTCGGACGAGGCGGGACCCTCGTCCGACCCCTCGAGGTCGGGGTCGGGCGAGGCGGAACTTTTGTCCGACCTCAGGGGTCGGGCACTTCCCGTCCGGACGTCGGGGTCGGGCGAGACGGAGTAACCTCCCTTGGTGCTTTATACGTAAAGCAGTCGGAGGATCATTAATACCGGTCATCGCCGGTATTGACCCTCAACAAAAAGTATCATTCATATCATCAAAATTAAGCAATAATATAAAACAACTATAGATATGATCGAATGTTAGTGTTGTGGCTATAGTTCATAAGCACCGCCGCACTGTAGGTAGGTGCTCTCATGCTGTAGCCAATGCATTTGAACACTGCCATAACAATAAAAATGAAAGTTGTAGATCGTTTTTTTTATAACAGTGAGTAGAAAACTGACATATTGTAAGTAGAAAACTGAAAAGATCCAAAAAAATCTTAGTTTATGAACTAAATTAATCTACAAACATATCACTCAATACAAAATTATTACATCCATAATTTACAGATACAGGCTCTCAAACTTTTATACAGAGACATTGACGCATCTCAAAATTCCATTCCATTCTGACTCCTGATAAAAGAAAATAAAGGAAGATTAACTGTTGATCCAACAAAAAGTTATTCTAAAACCCCCAAAAGCCCCTCGTCTCCAACAACACAGCCACAGCCACTCTCCTCTTCTCTCCCCGCTCAGATCGCCCGGCAGCCTAGGGTTCCGCAGCCTCGCCGACGCTCAAATCGACCGCGATGAAGCTCGCGGGGCTGAAGTCGGTGGACAACGCCCACGAAGATTCCGTCTGGGCGGCGGCGTGGGCGCCCGCCGCTGACCACCGCCCCACGGCGCTGCTCCTCACCGGCGCGCTCGACGAGACCGTCCGCGCCTGGCGCCCCGACGACCTCGCCGCAGAGGGCGCACCCGCACGGGGACACGCGCTCGGGGTCGTCTCTCTCGCAGCCCACCCCGCGGGCTCGCTCGCTGCCGCAGTGTCGCTCGACAGCTACATCCGCGTCTTCGACGTTGATTCCGGTGCCTCCGTCGCCACGCTCGAGGCGGCGCCTTCCGAGGTCTGGGGCGTCCAGTTCCACCCCAAGGTCAGCAGTGAGCGCCCTCCCTTGTAGCTGTAGCTAGAACGGGGATTATTGAGGCCAAAATCGTTGCTTTTTTACTAATTTTACTGTGATTTTAGTATATTTTGTGAACTTGAGCTTAGACTTTAGAGTTGTGTAAATATATTGTCCTTGTTTGGAGATCTATTGCTGTTTGATTAGTGTACTAGATGGTGAAAATGTAATAGTTATTTAGTTCCCCAATCCCGAAGTTAGGATGCTACAAGTCAAAGCAGCCTTGAAAAGAGAATTACTGGTATTTTGCATAGTTCAGGAACAAGCATGGCATATAATTTCTTTAAGCCTCAGTTCTAACCTGCCATTGATGTCTTCTGGGTGTGAATTAGGGAATGGTGAGATTACTTGTTTGCTGATTCTTCACTTAATTTGTTGCTTCTCATAGACATGTGTTTCTTTGTTCAGTGTCACTTACTATGCCCTGTGACATTCCTGCAACATTAGCAAGCGTACAGGAACCAATCACATAAGGCTTGGTTGTTGTATAGAAACCAATCACGTGATGCACACAGTAGGTATATATGTTGTTGGCAAAGCATGTGCCAGTCTTTCTGTGGTAGCTTATTGTCGTTGATTTTCTGTGATGAAGCTGCATTGAAATCAATTTGCCAATAAGAAGTTCACTTTTGCTTGCGTATGTTTCAAAGCCTTCATTGTATTTTTAGTATCTTACTGTTGACTATTGAGTGCCTTCTATTAATTTTATTCAGTGCCTGGATATGCCAAATTGCAAATAATGCTATGACCATTGATTTACCCACCATGGGAAAGCAGATTTCAGTTATTAAGTTATAATTGTCTTCTTGATGTAATTCACTCTTCTATACTGGACATTTTGTTATGACGTCCTGTGTTAAACATACTTTGAATTTTAAATTAGAGTCTTTTCTTTTCGTGCTATAAGCATGCTTGGTATTAATGGGAAACTTGACTGCATATCTATAGTATTACAATTTGCAATCATATCCAGTTAATCTAGTTCGTTTTCTTGTGATCAAGATTTGCATGACTTGCAGGTCTTTTCCTCTGTACCTTATTATACTGTGGTAGGATGTGTGAAACATGCTATATTTTAGTGAAATGATGTGGCAACTTAGTAAATTAAAGCATAGACACTGCAAGGCTGTCCTGGTTTTGATTTTGTTGGATTCAAGATCTGTATTATTTCTGCTGTAGTGGATAGTGAAGTGAAAATTTACGAAGTACTCCTCATATGGCTTGATGATTTGGCAGGTTGTACTATAGAAAACCATGAAATAAATGTGGTTTTCAAAATTAAACTATGAAGTCGTTTGTATTGTAAAGCTATTAGTGTTACATGAGATTAATTTAACTTTTCCAATCTGGCATGTGATGCCCAATAACTCTGGACTGCAGTTGTTAAATGACGAATCATGACTATATGGTTTCTTGGTTGTTGCTTCATTAAGGAATATCTGATCATCACATGTTGGTCGCTGCTCATCAATATTTTTGCTGCCTCAATGTCTACTTTAATATTTATATAGCCACAATTTCTGCTGCTTTAGTAAGCGAGAGCTGTAAGTCAGTTGTAGAAAAGAATCATGTGAAGCTCGGAATAGTTATGCACTTTTTTAACACATATGGAGGCCTTTCTGTGGTAGCTTATTACCTTGTTGTTTCGTTTCATAGTATCTTCTTGTTTTGGAGCATTATTGTCGAATACTATTTTTTGTCTCAAATGAATGAACTCAGTACTTTTGTTTTTATCACTGATGTATGGCATGCATTGCTACTTCTGCTGGGAAGTTGATTTGCCGTAGTAGTTGAGCTGCAGTTAATCCAGTTGGCTTTGGTTGGTTCAGTTACACATTTTGTCTTGATATGATTCAGTGTGCAGTTAATATTATTGACATGCTGTAAACCTCTGTTGGAATTTAAATTAATGCCTTCTTCACATGAATCTGCATGTTGTAAATGGTTAAACTGTCAAACATGATTCCATATTTCAATGCATGGTCAACAGGTAGATTCATATGATTTTGGTCTGACACAGTTTTTGTGTCTTCATGGTTGTTCATTTGGTCTTTTTATTGGCCACATCTCAGTCAGTAATATTGAACAGTATCAATAGTAGATTTATGCTGCTTGTAAAGACTTGTGGCTAATGAAATTGTACTTGAATAGTCCAGATGACTGATCATTGTAACAGATGTATCCTGCCTTAGACTAGACTCTTTTTATGAATTTGGGTGTTCTTTCGTCATTGTAATTTATTGACTGATTAGGCTAATTTTGTGCTCTACTTTTCAGGGTAATGCTCTTGCTGCAGCTGGTGGTGGCAGTGGGTCCGTGAAGCTCTGGGACACTGAGAAGTGGCAACCAATTACCAGCCTTGCTGTCCCACGACCGGAGGGAGCTCGCCCTGATAAGACAGGCAGCGGCAAGTTTGTCCTTTCAGTTGCCTGGAGCCCTGATGGAAAGCTCTTAGCTTGCGGGTCCATGGATGGCACTATTGCTGTGTATGATGCAGTCCGCATGAAGTTTCTGCACCACCTCGAGGGCCACCACATGCCAGTGAGGTCCATGGTGTTCTCTCCAGTGGACCCGCACGTGCTCTTCACCGCTTGTGATGACTGCCACATCCACATTTATGATGCAAAGCAAAAGAGCCTCATTGGTGCCATGTCTGGTCACGCGAGCTGGGTGCTGAGCATCGACGTGAGCCCCGACGGCATGGCGGTAGCGACAGGCTCCAGCGACCGCACGGTCCGGCTCTGGGACATCAACACGAGGGCGTCGGTGCAGACAATGAGCAACCACTCTGACCAGGTCTGGGCTGTGGCGTTCCGTCCACCGGGAGGGGAGGGAGTCCGTGCAGGCCGGCTTGCCAGTGCGTCAGATGACAAGAGCATCTCCCTGTACGATTACTCATAGTCGTAGATCGTATGCATTGTTGTTGCGTTTCTGATGTAGTCTGTTTCTGAACCATCGGATGGAATTCTGATGTAGTCTGTTTCTGAACCATTGGATTCCATTTGGGCGTCATGGTTGGATGACTTGTTTGTACAATCGTAAATGCGCTCATGTACTGACACATTGTTCATTTGCTCGGAAGTGATGATAAGGCCTCATTTAGCTGTTGTTTTGCACATTCTTGCACGTTTAATGTTGTGGATACGTGGAGGCAGGGAGACATCATCTGTACAAAGATGTTGAGCATGAATCAACGATGCATGTGCATGAAAGAATGAAGCCTTGCTCTAGGGGTTGAGTTTCGTTCTCTTTATTTATTATTTTGTTGGGTTATAGAACGGGTAAATATCTAGTGCAAACCACCATCTAGGTGTAAACTTGGAAACCTTGTTAAAAAACATGGTTAAAAGATTTAAAAAATTCTAACAATTTGTATGTTTGAAGATGAGATGATGATGGACTTGCAGACAAAAATTCAAGTCCAAATACATGTTCATTTAATAGATACAAAAATGACATGCTGGAGTACGGAGGGAGCCGACGCGGGACTCGGAAAGGGGGATGGGGATGGCCCAGGTTCTCTAGCCCCACTGCAGCAGTCTAATTGCTACTCCTACCTCCCCGCCGTCACCATCACGCTGGGGCCGGCAAACAGATATTGCTCGTGGATGTAACACCATCGAGTCCGACTCTAACTCAACCATGGCTGCGGCGATATATTGTCGATGGTAATTAGACTGTGCCCCTGTCGTCCTGGTCGAGTAGGGAAAAGACCATCCGTCGCCGGAATCGCCTCCGAGCGAAGCGGCGCATCCCTAACTCGCGGAGAAAGCCAGGCCGTCCCCGATCGTGTCCGCCGCCGCAGCCGATCGTGTCCGCCGCCCTTCCGCTGACTCCGACGAAGGATCTCACGCTGCTGCCTCTGACAAAGGTGATGGTGCTTTATTTTTTTTGCGGGAAGATGAAGCCCTAACCCTAACTACGATCGGCCACTCTTTCCCACTTCGATTGAATCGTTGAATTGAACTGCTATATAGCCGTTCTGTTGGAAGTTCCTAGTTGCTTTCCTGCCATCCTGGTTGAAAATCCAGGGTTTGGTTTTTGTTCTTCTGAAAAACTGGTTCAAAAACGTTTTTCTATCGTTTTGACTCGGTGATTTTTAAGGCTTGGTTGCTGCCGCTGTTGTTGTTGTTGTTGTTGTTTGACTCTGTGATTTGTTGTACACTGTTGTTGTAGCTGTGAACAGTTTATTTACCCTTTGTAATCTCATAATTTCGTACAAGCATCCGTCAATGTTCAGGATCATGGAGGTACTTCAGCACCTGACCTCGCGGACGGACGAGCCGCGCTCCTCAGCCTGGAGAAGCTGAATGGATCAAGCTCGATCCCTGGGTTTCTCTCCAGCAAAGCACTAGTTCAGAGTCAGAGCCAAGAGAAGCTGGATTGCGCCCTCCTTCACTGTCTGCCCTTATGTGGTCAAGCAGCGACAGAGTCAGCAGAAGTCAAACTGCATCAGTCTCTTCCCCTTCCGGTTTCTGACTTCCTGCGATCAAGCAGCAGCTCTGAGTCTGGAGATCCTAAATGCCCGCCCTTTGAACTTCGCTGTCTCGCCAACCTGGGTAAATCGTACCTCCCTGTGCTGCCGCCGCCAGCACCTGCTCGGTAAGAAGTCAAATCCCTCTTCATGTGTGTCACACCTTTATCTCGATTTTTTGTGTGCCTGACATTGGAGGATATTTTACCTTAATAGTGGATACTTTGACTTCTGCAGTGAATTGTATAATTGGTTGCTTTTCTCTAGTCTTCTATGTGATGTGGCCAATATTTTATTGTATACCTAGTCTTCTTACTGGTCACAACTGAAAACTATTTTGTGCTGGATACACCTGTTCAACTTTTGGAATTTGGAATATAAAACTATGTGCTAGTTTGCCATTTAAGTATCTACACAGTAGCTTAATTTTTTCATGAACACAAAAATATTTTTTTAAAAAAAACTGTTGGATGAAGCTGCATTTTCGAGAAATGAAATTTGCATCCAAAAGTTAAATTTGAGTTATGATGCTCGTGATGTGAACTAAGGAAGTGTTAGCAAGTTAATGAGTTATGAAATTTGCAGCAGCACGTTGTGAAGCAGATATCATTTGTGCATCAGCTTGAAATATTATTACTATCTCATTATGTACTTGTAGCAAGGACTTTGATCTTACTATTGATCCTGCATGTTCTATAGTCATGCCAAGAAAATTGGTTTTGCCATTGCAGTGTTGCACATCCACTTGTGATGAACCCTATTGCATTGCATCTGACATTTAGTTGCACATGGATAACTGACATAGTTATCATCTTTTGCATTACCCCATTTCAGTGACTTGTAGGTATGAATGCATGCTAACACGTGGTTTACTAGCTTTCTGGAAACAGTTAACACGTACTGATGTGGTCAAATAACTTTCAAAGGGCCATCCTTTTCTTATTATGCCCTGCATTGCTGCCACTAATATTGTAAACCTGAGTAAGCATGATTGCAAATGGATGTCTGTACAAATATATATTTTCTAATATGTTTGCTATCTAATCCACATTTTTGTCATTTCGATTTAACATTGTTGTTGGGTGCAGGGCAATTGAGGGTTTCACAAAAGATCCCCATGTTCTTCGTGTCGTCCTAAAGTTATCCCTGAGAACTCCAAGAGATTTGCAAATGGTGCCTTGGAACACTACAACAAGTTGTCTTTTTAAAGAATATATTATCAATTTGGACTGGTAAATTGCATTTTAGGACATTTTAATCTTATAATATCTTTTGTCCAGAATAAGTTCGAGCTCGTGGATGTCATGCCTGTGATTATGATGCCTGAATCAGGGCGATACTACACACATGTTAACTTTACAGCCATGTCAAGCAAGGAAGGTTCAGCCGAAAAGCTTTTCTTCGCTGAACTGTATAACTGTGGCAAGGCGCGTGCTTGAAGTGGGTTCCTTGTGACATTTTGCGAACCGCTGGGTTCTGGTGCAATTGGTAAGTTTCCTTTCTTTTCCATCAGTTAAAGCTGAACAGTTTTGTATACGAGAATGGTCATGTACTTAACTGAAAAATTAAAATGGATGCAACGCTAAGATAATTGTTATTCAATTTCTCAGTAAGATGATTGTTAAGTTTAGGTGGGTCTGTTCATGATTCCAAATTTTGGTGGTTGGCTGACCCAGAATTTTCTGTAAGCTGATCTTGCTGCTAATGGCATTTGACAGGATACATTATTGCATCTAAAATTAATGCAAATCTCAGACATGAACTGGCCTAGGAGTTTTAAGTTCTCACTTTTTTCTTACAATAGTAATCTTCAATGTCTGATATGATGCTAAAATTATACAATCTTTAAACTGGACCGCCTTTGCTGTCTATACAAACAGTATCATGATGAACATGCATTTGCTCATGTAGAGTATGTTTTGTGTGTTGCAGTTGGACACAAAGGCTTTGAGCTTGTACCAAGGGGGTGCGGAAGAATGTTGATTTCATCTGCTGTTTTGCGTGCAGTCCAAGAATTCTCCATCCCAAGAGTGGCGGTTATGTCGCCGGTCACTGTAACATTCCTTATGCTTATGACAGTCCATGATAGAGGGTGTTAGCTGCGATGCGGTGTGTGTGTGTGTGTGTGTGTGTGTGTGTGTGTGTGTGTTGGGGTGGGGGGGGGGGGGGGGGGGGGGGTTAGCTGCTATGCTGTGTCCGGTGTATGCTGCTATGCTCTGTCCTTGTTTCATACTTCGATCAGTTAGACGTGGACTACTCACCGAGGAGTGGAGTAGAATAATTAATACTAATATAATGTACTCACTAAGTGTAATCTTGGTCGTACAATTTCGACTTTTCCTTCACTGTGGTATATATGTATGCATTCCTATTCCTATATTACTAGTAGTTGCATGAGATGGGATCAAATAAATTCCAGTGGTATTATCATTTTAATTTCCTGGTGTACGTGTATTGTTGTATCAAGGAAATTATTGCCTTGTAGTTGAATTGAAAGAGTAAACATTTATTTATTTTCATCTACTGAGCGATACAGCATTCCAGGAACTGTTTGGTGCCTTACCATGTTTATTTTAGGTTTATATAAAGAAAAATAATTAATCATTATTGATGTTGATCCCTGGTCGCCACGTGTCTCCCATAGGGACGTCAAAGCGCCGGTGCCTGTCAAGCCACCGCTACGATTCTTGCATGGCACGTGAACACCTACGCCGTAGAAAAGCCGAGAGACGACTCAGACACAACGGCTGCACTGAGGCGGAGGCGGAGGCGTTGCAGCGGACAGACAACATCAACCCATCCGGCATCCAACACCTGGGTCTGTACCCTTCTCGTCGTCAGCCGTGGCCTATCGCTGATACGATTTTTGCAAGAATAATGACTGAAATAGTTGGGAGCAAGTGCGGTGCCCGTGACGACTACACTAGACACTACAGACAGTCTGACTATTGACAGATTCTGCATCAGCTGTGTCTGCATTGCAATCCGGCCTGATGACCCTACCTGGTAATGTGCGCGTTCCTGATGCCTCCCAATTCGAAACTTGTTAGGCATGCATCTCTAATGTTTGGGCAGGTGTAATACCATCAAATAAATTTAGGGAAAATTATAGAACGCATGGATCCTAGTTAGCCGGTCTAGAGGAGGCATACTGGTGCTATCTTATAGAAAGGTTTACCTATTTATAGGACACGCCAAACACGGTCAGCAAAAATGAATAATGATGGATCGGTACAAAAGATACTAATTAAGGATATGACTGTCTGGTAGTTGAATAGTACGACACATGGTCTTAAATTTGTTACCTGGAAATATTTAGTTCCTTCTTACAATTAGTATTCTTTAAGGTTCACAAAAAGTAATGTTCACGGAAAAAAATTTGCTGTTGTGGCTAGCAGTGCACCACAGTCTTAACTTTATTTCTCCACAAATTTATGGGGTATTCTTATCACCAAACATAAGGGAATTAAATAATAAACTTGACCACTGGTGAGGAGGTAGTGTATAAATATCGGATGATATCACTTGTACAAAGTCCAATCAAGATCAAACTTTGCGTTCAGGGCCCCAAGAGGTTCCCACTATATATATGACGACCCGAGCTAAGGAAGGAGCCAGACACCAACAATATGATACTTTCTTTCTAAAACAGTATGGAGTATGTTCCAGATCTGTTGCTTGATCAAGATTTTGTTGGATCTCATTTCGGGTATGAGAGGTATTGGGAACCATGAAGCTCCAACCTTTTGAGAGCAGAGAGCGCCGTGAAAGCCATACTTTTCTGCCTCCTGCAGTTTGCCTCCCGGTAGATCGCGACCATAGACGAAGTGATATTGGCCAGCGGCTAGAGGACAGGGACGGTCTGATCATGGCTTCATTCAAAAGCGGCATGCTGAGGGACTTTGTACAGATGGCTGACGATGTCTATCGGTTGGAAGGCGTTTAGCTATCGATGGGGCATTCCAAGCTGAAGAGGTGATCTGGGCAAGACCGAACTTCACTTCTTCAGCTTGCTTCCGCTGTATCACCTAGTCCTAGAAAAAGGCTTCCATCACAGGAATCACCGAACAGTCCTTGACAGTGCGTTCAAAGAGTTTCTAATGATTTTCACACCCCTTCCATCCAAAGTAGAAACTGGGATTTACCCTCTTTTAGTAGGTCAATTTGCCACCGCACGTAGCACACTCTGGCACGAAGATCCATTGACTTGCACTTCATAGTGCGTCGTTCGAAATTTTCCTCTCAAAAAGTCTGATCCGGTTGCTTGCTAAATTTGTTGTCATTTTGATTTCAAAAAATTATGTTGCCATTCTCTCCTCCCGCATATTATTTGTTGCTATGTTCCTCCACTGCATGCCAATGGAATTAAATTTTGGTTCGTTTTCTTCACTGTTTTGTTATTTCCATTCATTAAGGAGTTTCAAAAACAACAGTTCATCACTAAGAAAACACTTGTGCAATGATGAGTTAATAGTTGCATTGATTATTTGCAGCTAGAACAGTACTTTTTAGTAAACTCCACCACGCCCACAGTAGTATATGAACCTTCCAGTACCACACTCAAGCTCCGAGCATATATGTACAGTCACGTCATTGATAGGAAGCAACAAGAATCCCGTGTCTATTGTCTCAGATCATTTTAAATTTCAAGCTTGAGGCTCCCAATATTTCCATTTAATCCGAACAGAGTGGTGAGATGGGGCTCACATGGCCGGGCGACCACGGCAGCTTTCTCTGCAGCTGCTATGGCTATCACGGTTGCCGGCTGGAGCCAACAGAGCGCATGAAGGCTGGCTAGTATATAATGTCGTCTTCGTCTCTGCTATCAAGCACAGAGCGCCGTCCTCTTCCTTTCGCCGCCAAGTCTCTGGATGGCGTGACGTCTCCGCTCGAGTCAGAGACAGACGATGGACCTATATTAATCTGGCCGAGCTGATGCTTGCTCTGTTCGTCAGGGCGTACTCAACTGAAAACTGCTTTGGTAACACAAATTTAGAAGACGCAAACAAGTTCCAGCCTCTACCGTCTGGAAACATTTACGCAGCCTAAACTGCTAAAGCATATCCGAATGGCTCGTCCAGTGTTCGTTGACCTGTGGATCCACTACAAGAAATTTGCTCTTTAGGGACGATGAATTTCATCATTAAATATTTATATTTCATCACTATTAACACCTTGTGACAGATTACATGTCGTCACAAGGTCATCACTAATATTAGCGTCACAAGAAACTTAGTGATGAAATTTATTTCCTCACAAGTCCTTGCTACTAATATCGAATCAATGTCTAATGACGCACCATCTCAGCTTTAGGATCCTGTAATTGCTAAAGGAAATGAAGATCTAGACCATGCAAGGGTACGTTTCAATTTGCTACAGGAGAGAGACCTATTCCCTAAACCTCTCATGCCCACCAAAGTAAAGGAAGTCGTTGATTGATGTGTGTCAAGGGATCCATAGAGTATAACGTAGGTATATATCACTATCCTCTAATTCAAGCATCATATTACTATATATATGGAATGTGGCATCCCTATTTATAGGCTTTCTCATCAGTGTCAGCCATTGTTTTACACCTCCTCTGATATGATGGTCAATAGTTGAAATAACAACAATTAGTGTACGTTGACGTTCCTTGAATGTGTCACCTGGACATATTTAATGCCTGCTTGCCTGCTTAATTACATTTATTATTCAAGGTTTTTTTTGCAAGAATATTATTTAAGGTTTCACCACGCAGTCATAATTTCGTTTCTCTATGAATTTATGGGGCATTCTTATCACCAACATAATAAGAGAATAAATAAAGCTGACTAATGCAATGCTGAGGAGAATGTGTATAAATAGGATGATACTTCCTTTCTAGATCAGTATGGAGTTTGTTCTAGATTTGGTTGCTTTATCAACAATTTGTTTGATCCCCTTTTTTCGGTGTGAGAGGTATTCAGAATCACTGAGCTCCAAGTTTTCGGTAGCAGACATCGCCAAGAAAACCAGCCTTTTCTGTCTTCTGCTGTGGTGTAGGTGAGCAACTATAGAGGACTGAGACGTGGTTATTGTGGCTTTTTTCAGATGCCGCAGAGAGGGACTTAGTTCAGATGGCTAATGATGTCTGGCAGTCAAGAGGTGTATGGCGATCCATACAGGCAGTCCAAGCCAGAGAGGTGATCTGGAATCTGGATGGTGGGTGCTTCGACTTCTTCTAGCTTGCCATTCGCCCTCGCTGTCATCTCGTCCCTGGCTTGATTGCAACCCAGACTCGACGGGAGGGGATGGAGAGCAAGGTGGACTCAAGTTCATTTTCAGCATTGATCCCGTGTGTATGGCTCAAAATACTGGGTGTGAGTTGATTCTTCCAACTAGGTAGACTCAACTTAACTCAATGCCCTTTAGTTGGTGGAAGGACATTAATGTTGGCAGCTGTCACTAAGTTATTAATGTAAGTAGACCTGGTATTTTATATTGCCATTAGGTTTACTATCATAGGCGAGTTCGGGCGTTTTCTTTTAAATTCAAATCTGGGCATCATATTCTGCAAGCTAATCAGAAAAATACAACTGCAGCTCCTGCAGACCGAAAACTCGGTGGTCTTGTCTTCGACCCTCATCCATCTATAGGCAGCACCTAACAGTATTTGTCGCAGAACAAACCTGTCCCTGTCATGTTTCGTCACTTGAAGCGACTCAAAAATTTTAAAATACAACTTCACTCCAAACGAAATATCTCTAGATAGTGGAACTAACAAAGTGAATTTACAAATTTTTGCCAAATTTTTAGGAGTTGAAGTCCCTGACAATATTGATTCCTTTGCACACCAAAGTGGGAAGATTTTTCATTTAAAATCTACTTAACCTTTTGACCACTTGCATTCAATTTGTTGCGTCTGAACATGGAAAAAGATGTTACTATCTTGAAGGCATCCGTATGCAGCCCTACTTGGATGCCTGCTGCACGTTGAACCAACCACACGTCAAAAGGAACGCTCTAGGTTCGCACCTTACAAAACAGAAAGCCAATGACGGCTCACGCAGGTCGCAGAGATCTCTCGTGGTGCTTCTGTGGATGCCGATGGATGTTGTGAGCATTGATCCGACAAGGTCTCCCAGGCGCCTCTCATTCTCATGCTCACCACAGCCATGCACAAAGGGAAACAGGCAGTAACTGGTGTACAGGAAACAAGCAGCATTTCGGGTGGCTGGCGCTCAGGATCACAGGTCATGATTTTGCTGTACAAAGTAATAGGGCTACAGGAGTTATGTGGTGGTGTGGTTGAATGGAAAAGGTCGATGTTAAGTAGTCTTTTTATATAGGGCAAAATAACTATTGAAGCTTAAAGCGTGATAAATCGTAGACTGCAGAGTCAATGCTCTCTGCACTTGTATGTCTATATATTAGCTCTTTCTGGTGTACTGATGTAGTGTACAGAACAAAGGTAGGGACAAATGAATTTTCTATGCTAGTAAAACGAACCTGAACTTGCTTGCTGATGCATGCCTGTGCTAACCAAATTCTGAAAACAACTTCCTGACCACTCTTCTGTTCTTGCTCGGTTACAGAAGAGCATCTGTATGCTGCGGTCTGTCTTGGGCAATGGCAAATGAGATTTCCAGGGACGGTCGATGCAAATCAAGCAGCAACCTTGAACTCGGTGGCCGTGCTCCAGAGAGAACACCCCTATTCTGACGGCTGGCTCTTCCTCCGGACCGCCTGCACCAGTGGCATGAAGAGAACGGCAGAAGGGGCACAGTCCGGCGCTCCTGGCTCGCCACCTCCGAGCACCAGGACCATTGTTTTGCACCTAGGGTGTAAAATAAGAAAATAATCTAAACCTACCATTTTCATCCCACAAAATGCGGTCCGGTTGCATGCTAAATTTGTTGTTGTTTTTCATGCCAAGAATTTTCCTCGGGATTCCAGTTCGCTAGTACAACGAAAGCACAAGAGACTAGTACGCCGGACAAGCTCAAAGGATTCTTGTCACATCATCCCTCTGTACATTTGTGTGGCTAGGCTTTTTGCTCGAGCCCGGCTGCAGCTAGCAACGGATCCCGTTGATCATCTGTGAAAAAAGATAGAAGACTACTACTACATAGTGCACTGCACCAGGACATGGCAATGTGGCCGTTGAGAGCAGGATGTAGCGCAGTAGAGCGAGCCATCGACGACAATACGCTGCAGCAGACCCAGCTATTCCTACTTCATCTTGAAAATGGCATGCTATGTTCCTTCTGGGTTGCTTTGTGTCTTCAAGCCCGGCGGTGTAGAAACTCCATTTAAAACGGTCCCTTGCCGATCATGTTTACAACTCCATCCACCTCGGATTCAGTTGAGAATGGACTAATGGCTTTTGCGTGCTATGGTCAGCCACGCTATGCTTACAACTCCTTTGACAGTAATCTCGACGCCTCACCGTGCTCTTGATCCGACCTGAATTCTAGGGGGACGTCCACTCCCGGTGCCTCCCTTTCCTAAACTGCATGCTACGACCATTTGGACGGGTGCTAGTATCAACTGCATATATGGAGCTTAAGTTCTCTCCTGTTTCTCAAATACTGACCGGATGTGGCATTCCTATTTATACCATTTCTCATCAGAGTCGCCATTAATTGTTTTACACCGTACCTCTGGTTGATTTTTTTTTGTTTGAAAATAAATAGATCCATGAGCTCCCTCTGCCAGGCATCCTTCCCTGCCCACAGCTCACTGAAACTGAATGACAAACAAATGTTTGCTGACAGCTCGACTCCCTGACACGGAAGGAGAAGAAACAAATTAAAAGAGGCCTACTGATGCCCGAACAAAAATTAAAGAAAGCAGCCACAAAAAGAAAAATAAAAACAATTCATGGTGTTGCTCGATCATTTCCTGCTCAACTCGTTCTTGTGTCAGATTGTAGGCATCTATTTGTTCTTCCTCTAGAAACTTACATGTCACTCAAAATTGGGGTCACAAGTCAAGCATGTTGACTGGCACTACCAATATGATGCAGGCGGAGAACGTCTGTGGGATATCAGTTCAAAGATTGCGGACAGTGACTCATGAAGTCATCCCTTTCTGCTCCAAAATGTTCAGCATGCTGGATTTCCCCAGGAATGGCCTATGACTGATGCGCAGGCAGATCAAGCTCTGCTGCCTGGCCAATTGCTGCTGAAACCGTTTCTGAAGAAAGAAGTTGCTGCATTGCAATAGCTTTTGTGTAACTTCGCTTGCAAGGAAACTATGAAAAATAAATTGATTATCTAGTATGCACGACTGAACTTCATTGACCTGCTGTACTCATTGACAACCAATTGGCAACATGTCTATTCCTGGTGCCTCCCAAACCTAAAGTGGTTAGGCCTGCGTGGTGGGTTTATAATATACTGGATGGTTGAGTACCTATATATGGCTATGGCGTTGCGTGTATCAAATGGTACAAGTCACCGCATGATCAGATCAATAGTTTGTTGTAGAAATTAAGTAACAGGACTACAGGAGTTTATGTGAGAGCGCTCTTTATTATGCGATGGTGCGGTTGAATGGAAAAGGTGGATGTAAAGTGCGTAGTCTTCTTATAGGGCATAAGAACCATTGAAGCCTTCGGAGATTGCAGAGTCAATACTCTGTGTACTTCTATGTTTGTATATTAGCTCTTGCTGGCGTGCTGATGTAGTGTACAGAAATAATGTTGAGCCAAAAAAATAAATCCTCTAAGCTATATATAGGCCAAATTTTACGGTACCCCAGTAACTGTAGACCGTTCATTTTTGTAGATCTCGAGGTACATGACAAAGTATAACACCCTTTCTTCGAAACAAAGTATCACACACTAAGGTGTAATAGTTAAGTTTCTCATTATTATATTTTTTATGAAATCATTATTATTATTATTATTTATTAATTAGGAAAGAGATATTTAGCTGTCTAAAATAAACATAATGATCATGTCGGAATTTAGTTGTCAAAAATAACTCAAGAAGCATAATGGCCTTGTCAGAATTTGGGACCAAGAATAACACAGCAAGCATCCCTATAAAAATTAATGGTCCAAATTGTTTTTTCTTATCTTACACACTAGGGTGCAAGACAATAAAACTTGGTCTAGGGTAAAAAAAAGACTTATATATATAGTAAATGGACCTGAACCAAAACTTTTGCTTGCTGCGCTGCATGCCCTGTGCTAACAGAATTCTGAAAACAAATTCGTGACCAATATCTGTTGTTCTTTTTACTCAGTCGTTGCAGAGCATCAAAACAGACGACTGCAAACATAAACAACAATGAAACGGTAGGATGAATATGGACAGGAGAGCAGCTTGTTCATCATTTGCTTCTGTAATATAATTAATACTGATCACCTAGCCAGATCAGGATTGCGGATAGTGACTCATGCTGTCATCCTGTTCAGCCCTCAAGTGTACTATATGTTGAACTCCCCCAAGAATGGCCTATGACTGACGCGCCGGCTGAGTAAGGTACACAGCATGGACAATTGCTGCTGGAACCACTGCTGATGAACTATGTTGCCCCATTGTAATAGCGAATGCGTCACTTCCCTTGCAAAGAAGCTACGAAAAAGAAATTGATTATCTATAAGTGTGCACGAGTGAAATCTTTGTAGAGGGACCACAACATTATCACCGAAATACATATCTGATGAATTGAGAACTTACATTGGTAATCCATTGTGACATCATGTCAATTCCTGGTGCCTCCCGAGCCGAAAGTGGTAAGGCCTGCGTGGTTTTCTAACTCATATTTGGATGGTCGAATAATAGCACACAATAATCCAGGCACCTATATATGGCGTTTTGAGTGTATCAAATGATAGGATGACTAGCATATATAGGATACAAAGGCCACGAATACGTAATGGTTGAGATGTGAGAGCGTGTGCTTTTCTTCCGGCTCACGAGAAGAGTGTGTACGTGCTTTTATTCTGCCTTGGTCTACTCGTTTGCAATTTATGGATTTATTTGGTGCCTTTCAATTATTGAAGGTCTACGAAAGCACATCCCTTCGTTCAGGAGTAGTTCTAAGGTCTAAAATACCTATAGATATTTTTTTAGAGTATCTATAGGTACTGAAGATTTAACGGTGGAGATTTATCTATCCCATATAGCAGTATTGGATAGTATTTTGTTTCTTTGAGGGTAATATTAGAAACAAGAATATAATATTAATTAATTAAATTATTACTATTGCTTAATAATAATCTTAATTTATGTTTTTTTAGTAATCGTTATTGTCAACAATTTTTCCATTTAGGACTCAAATTTTCAGGCCATAAAAGTATTAATAAAATAAAAATTAGTTAAAATGCTTAATTAAATAAAAATAAAAATACTAAATTACTTTTAAAATACTGACCAGTATTTTGGTGGGAGTACTGATCAGTTATTTTGGACCTTAAAACTTGTCTCGTTCATTAGGGTGCATTTTCATGTGTCCAAGGAACTCTTAACTATCGGACTCTTTTGATGTCTAAAATGCTGATAAGTATCCCTCAATAGTACTAGCCAATATTTTAGGGTTAATTTAGTAATTTTCGACAGTTATTTAATTAATTTATATTTTTCTTTGACAAACAAGTATGGCAACGGTTAATAAAAAAATAGGTCCCTCTCCACCGCAGCCTCGTCTCTGCAAAGCGAATGCACCGGATGGAAGCTGCCAGTTCCACCTCCACCTCCTTCATAAAACAATTAGTAAATATTTTATAATTTATTTGATTTTAAAATTGCCATTAAAATTAAAATACTATAAGTTCTGGTAGGTGAGATAAATTTACATTATTGAATCTCAAGTACTGGTAATTAGGTATCGTTAAAAAAGTACATGTAAGTATTTTGAGAAACTGTTTATTATATGATTCCACAGCTTATTTCAGAAACATATGAAAAATCTCAAAATCGATGTTGCACTTTTACTATTATTCCCTTCACTTTTTAATTCTTACCATTTGTTAGTGTAATATTTTTGCAAGGGATTTTTTAGTGTAAATTTGGACTATATATCATCACAAACAATTACAACTGAAGGAAGTACAAAACACTTAACAACAGTATATATCTACATAAATGCTGCTTGTCCATGGCCCATGATTCCTCAGGCCTTGTTAGCTGGTACACAAGCATAATTGTGCAGGGTGCAACTGCCAGTTGGGAGTGTGAAAATCAAACTGTGAGAATACTTATTTCGGAGCAACACTCAAGCTGGAGATCGTGAGTGTAAGAAGTTTTTATAGTTGGTTATTCATTTGATTAAAATCAGTATCCCTTGCTGCTCTTCCCACTTTTGTTTCCTAGTGATGCTCAACTATGACTTTTGTTACACGGTATGAGATCTGATCATTGCCTGATGAAAGAGAAATTGCAGTAGGATTATATTGAAGCAACCAATCGATGGGAATGAGAGCCCTTGTCTTTCTGCTGATCCGATTTACATTCTCATGTATGCTGACCACATGCAGGCACAAAAGAAAACAAGCAGTAACACTGGCCTACATGTCGCATTGGTGGTGGTGCTCTAAGCATTGCTCCAACACGCCTTCCAGATACCTCTCATCCTCATGCTCACCGCTTGATCAGATCAAGAGTTTGTTGTACAAAAGTAACAGGACTACAGGAGTTTATTATGTGATGGTGCAGTTGAATGGAAGAGATGGATGTGAAGCGCGTAGTTTTCTTATAGAGACAAAGAACCATTGAAGCCTTCAAAGGTGACCAACTGGAGAAGCAGAGTCAATGCTCTGTGTACTTCACGTCAAAAGAAATAAAAAAAAGATTTGTGTACTTCTATGTCTATATATTAGCTCTTGCTAGCGTGCTGAGATGTAGTGTACAGAACAAATGTTGAGGAAAAATAAATCCTCTAAGCTAGTAAAATGAACCTGAACTTGCTTGCTGCTGCATGCACTGTGGTAACCAAATTTTGACGGCGTTCTCGGGACCCGGGGATCAAGCAGACGCGCATATTCTCAAGCTGCAGTTGTGACGGTGGCTGGTCACCGGAGAATGCCAACGGAACCCACTAGGGCAGGGTCAGGCGCCAGTGGCCAGCGATGGTACCGGCAGTGATACATTTCGAAATGTTAATTTTTTTTAATCGGATACCTCCACTTCCATTTCAAACCAAAACGGAAGTCTGAACAGAAACAACGAGAGAAATGAAGGAAAGGAAGGGAGCGACACCCCATGTAGAGTGGAGTTCTAAAATCATATAGGAGACATAGAAGATTACATAACAGTACATCAAGACCATACTAAAAAAAGCAATTAACACAGCTTAAAAAATAACAAGTCTATAGCTCGACGATTGACCACATGACTGGGCATGAGTCACTCCGCATCGACCTCACTTCGAATGGTTGCTCTGATGTCTCCTCGCTTCCTGCAATAGGTATGAGCACACGATGTCTTTGACTGGTCATCACTTGAATGGCCGCTCGTAGCATAGCGTCAGCACCAGCTCGAACGGAGTCCTGCATGTCACCGGAGAACAGATCTGCCCAGTACTTTATGAGTGAGCAAGCATGACAGATTATTTCACCAGGATCCTTGAGAAGTTTTTTCTCGAAACAAGCATTATTTCGTGCCTTCCAAATGGCCCAACAGATGGCTACCAAACCAAACACAAACACTTGCCGCCCTCCCAGCAAGGCATGTGAAATCCAACCCCAGTATTGTGTAAGCGAGGTAGGCCTAGTATGACACTGAAAACACTTTGCTATTATCCCCCAAATGACTTACGCTATGGGACAGGAAAAAAGAGATGGTCAGCCGACTCCTGGGCATCACAAAAATAACAATAAGGATCGCCTTTCCAATTTCTTCTTAACATGTTATCTTTAGTGAGGACAACATTTTGCTCTAACATCCATAGAAAAATCTTGTTCTTATGAGGGATCTTAGATTTCCAAATATGACTAAAACTGAAACCGGTATCATGATTGGTTAAATGTTCATAGACAGATTTAACTGTAAAAGTACCCGATTTAGACCATAGCCAATGCACTTTATCGGTTTCTTTAGACAGGGTGATTGAATTAAGTTTAGTTGCTAACTCATATCAACTATTATGTAAACAAACAGTAAGTGGTACTTGAATTGTACCACCCATCCATTAGCAGCACAGTCAGCCACAGTGATTTCTGAATTAGAGCATAAAGCAAACAGACTGGCATATGATTCTAATAAAGCTTTATCACCCAACCATCTATCATGCCAAAAACGAATCATCCTACCATTGCCAGGGATGAATTTCCTCTCTTTTTCATATATATGAGGAACTGTGAGAAGGTCATGCCAAATAGGAGAATCTGACAACTTGTGTTTTATGGAGCCATTAGGTTTCCCTTTTACATATTTTGCTTGGATTATATCTTGCCATAAACCAGATACATTTTCCAACTTCCACCACCACTTGCATAAGAGGCTGGTATTCATTTTCCTTAAGTTTTTTATCCCAAGACCCCCTTTCTTCTTAGATTTACAAATATTTTCCCAATTGACCATGTGGTATTTCTTCTTGGTACTTCCCCCCTGCCAAAAAAATGTTCTTCTAGCCTTGTCCATTCTTTTTTATCACAGTTTTTGGAAGTAAGAACATGGACATGTGATAGATAGGAGAAGTAGACAAGCTGGCATTGATCGAAACTGATCAACCAGCCACTGTTAGAAACCTTCATTGCCACATATCAATTTTCTTATAGGCTTTCTCTTCCATTCTATTCCAGTCTACAACTTGTAGCCTTCCAGGAGAAATGGGGACTCCCAAGTATTTCAATGGAAACATGCTAATCTGACAATTGAATATGTTAGCATATAACATGGCAAGGTCATTATCTCCACCTATCAAAGTTAGGTCACTTTTTTCAAAGTTGATTTTAAGGCCAGACATCTGTTCATATAGATATAATAACATTTTAACATTCCTTGCTCCTGTAACATTGTTTTTGAGGCAGAGAATTGTGTCATCTGCATATTGCAAGATACTCCTCGAGGAATCAACTTGTCGGCTAATCCCAATGTTTAAAAAAGCAGTAGACGAAAGCGGGCGGTCGGGCACCGCCTAGCGTCTAGGCGGTTTAAGCGGTGCCTAAGCGTTTCTAGGCGTTTTGCAAAAAAGCGGAACCAACTGTGTATATATATGTAATACATAAAAATTTATCAGACATTTACATACCATTTTAATGTTTCCACACATCTCCCATTCTTCCTCTATCTTTTCCCAATGTTCCTGTGTCATTTTTAGCACCAACGGTGTTTCTAGGCAGCCAGGCAGGTCCCGTGGACGAGAGAAGAGCAGGCATGCAGGAGCACGGCCGGCGGCGGCCGCGAGCGCAAAGCTGGCAGCGGGCGCGCATGCGCACGGTCGGCGGCTGCCGCGCGCGCTCTGGTTTCGATTTGGAGCCGCCAGGATGCGGGGAGCAGTGGGGGGGGGGGGGAAAGTTAGGGCGACCAAATGTTCCTTCATATACCCACAAAAAAGCAGTGCATTCAATTAAGCGTCCAAAAGCAGTAAAAAAGCGGCGCCTAGGTAAAAAAGCGCCGCTTAATCGGACCTCCGCCTAATACTCATCGCGTAGCTGAAAGCGACGCGTTCAGGCTCCACGCAACGCCTAGGCGCGCTTTTTTACCGCTTTTTTAAACACTGGCTAATCCAAAAACCAGATTGTTTTGTTGGGCTGAGTGTATCATTCGAGTTAAGCAGTCAGCTACAATATTAAAAAGTAATGGGGAGAGGGGATCCCCTTGTCTAACACCTTTGTGACTTTGAAAATATGGACTAGTCTGGCCATTGATTTTAATACTAACTGTTCCTTGCATTAGGACTGACTGGATCCATTGACACCAAGTGTCGTTGAAGCCTCTCAATTTTAAACAATCCAACAGAAAGGCCCAGTTAACTTTATCATAAGATTTTTCAAAATATAGTTTAAAAATAATCCTAATCTCTTTGTTTTTCTTGGTTTCATGCAGAATTTCATGTAGAGCCAAGACTCCAGTCATAATATTTCTGCTTTTGATAAAGGCAGTCTGAACTGGATGTATGATCTTATTGGCCATTGGCTCCAACCTTATGGTTACTACCTTGGTGAACCGTGTGTATAAGCAACTGAGGAGGCAAATAGGACGAAATTGCTGGATTTTGTCAGCATTTTTGGATTTGGGCAGTAAAGTTATGATGCCATAATTGATTCTTTTAATATCCAAGAGACCTAGGTAGAAATCATGGAACAGCTCCAAAATGTCCTCTTTGACAATGGTCCAGCAGTGTTGATAGAATTCAATAGGAAGTTATCAGGCCCTGCAGCTTTGGTTTTTTCCATTTCAAAAAGAGCACATTTTATTTCCTCTTCTGTGAAAGGCTTAGTGAGATCTTGATTATCCAATGGAGACACATTGTCTTCATGAGACCACAAATTAGGGTCCAAACAAAATGCATTGCCCCTAGCCTGGCCAAAAAGATCTTTATAATATTGAGTTGCATGTTGTAAAAGGGTTGTAGTCCCCTGAATGGTTTGGTCACCATGTTGTAATGTGAACATGGTACTTTTTCTTTTTCTCCCATTAGCCACTATGTGATAAAAATCAGAGTTATTATCACCTTTCAGAAGCTATGTTTCATGACTTCTCTTAAACCAATACAGTTCTTCATGTTCCAAGAGTTTCATTAATTCATTATGTATATCTACCCTTTGCTGGATTTGGAAAGAAGAAAGAGATTGCTCCTCTTCTAATTGTTACAGGAATAACAAAGTGTCGAGGTTCTTTACCGTCAACTAGTGAATTTATCGTGGGGGGTGCGTTTTGAGGTCTCGATGGTTCACGAGAGGACACAAGGTTTATACTGGTTCAGGCAACGATGCCCTACGTCCAGTTTCTGAGCTGCTCGTGTTACTCGTAACAAGGATTACATTGGGGGTTACAAGAGGGCGAGAAGGGGAGAGTGCTCCCCGTCTCTAGGTGTGTTCGTGGGTGAGTATTCTAAGGCTAGAATGAGCTAGTGAGTCTTGTCAGTGCATAAGCTTGTTCAAAGAACCTGTGAGCTTCAAGACTTCTTCTTCGTCTTCGGTTCCTTCTTCTTTTTATACGGCGATGTGGGGAGGTCCGGTTCCGTGGAGCTGATCGTGGCCGTACGCCAGTTGGGCCGAGCCACGATGGATGATGCCTTAGGTGTGGCCGTGCCGTTCCTGTTCGACAGAGTGGCCCGTGCCGTCACTCGGTGGAGTCCCGTCCGTATGGAGAAACACCACTGTAGGCTTTGGCGTGGTGACGCCGTAGTCGTGGCCGTCGCTCGGGGACGTCCCATCGCAAAGGGGCGATGAGTCTCTGACAAGGCCTGTAGGAGCGACGCCCATCCCATGGACAGTGCACGTCGTGTGCATTTAACGCCCACTTGCCTGGGTAGTGGGTGGCTCTACCTGTCAGCGGGCGTGGGTGTGTCAGGCATTTATTTCCCAACCGTTTCCATCCAACCTACTCGTGGCGTAGCGGGCGACTCGCTCGACCCTGAGGTCGGGCGAGGCGGAGACGCGTTTTCTCGACCCCTACGGAGACGGGGTAGAGCGCGTTGCTCGTGTGTGGAGGATCTGACCCCTCCGCGAAGGGGTCGGGCGAGGCGGAAATCGCCTGTCGGCTCAGTCCGTTGTGCGTCCGTACGATGCGGAGGTTGGTTAAGGCTGGGATTACTTACGCCTTGATCACGTCATTAAGGTCGAGGGTTATTAAGGTTAACTACCTCTAGTATTGCCCCTCAACACAAAGTATCTTTGGATTTCTTATCGTCTTTTTTTTATTGGAGCCTAACAAGTTAAAACCCCAACCTTTGAAGAACTTTTAATCTTCTTTAGTTTAAACAGGACTATCTAGAGCAATAAGATCTCTAGTGGGTTCATTCCATATTTTTTCAACCAAATGGCTAAAATTTGGGTTTTTAAGCCATGTTAGTTCAAATTGAAATTGGAGTAATTTTGTTGAGCTGGTGTGGGAGGTATTCAAAATGAGAGAATTGTAGTCTAAGAGCTCCCTTGACTGTTTGTGAATAGTAACCATAGGGAATAAGCTTTCCCAATCTGGGGACATAAGAACTCTATCTAAGACTTCAAGAGTGGGGTTGACTTGATTGTTGGTCCAGGTGAATTTTCACCAGACATGTAGATCTCCCTGAGTTCATTTATGTGAATAATAGAATTAAAAGTATCTTGATGTCTATGATGCACATAATTCTTGTTTTTTCTGAAGCATATCTAATTAGGTTAAAATCCCCCCCCCCCCAATCAAGTATGGAACAATATGTTTACTGCAGAAAGAAGCCAACTCTTCTAGAAATTCTTCCTTATCATTTTCTTGAGCAGCACCAGAGACATTAATAAGGTTCCAACTATGAGATATTTCTTTATCCCAGAGTCCAGCTAGCACATAAATTTGCCATTGTGGAAAGCACCCACATCAAATCTATCTAGGCACACCCCAGATAGCGCCACCCCCCCCCCCCCCCCCAAAGATTTGCCTCTTGAAGGAATCCAGTGCCAAAAGTATGAAGCTAGAGGATCAATTTTGCGAAGAAGACTATCAGGAAAATCTTGTTGAATAGTTTCTTGGAGACAAATAAAGTCAAATTTATGCTACCTAATCAGATCTCTGATATAGGGCTTCATTCCTCTTTTGTTCACTCCCCTGCAATTCCAAAAAAGACCTATCATTGAGTTAACATTTTATTTTTTTTAGCAACAGGTTCAACTAGATTTTCCTGTTGACCTTTGATTCTATAGATAGAAGGAGCAGTTCTTTGACTTCTCCTAATAGGTGAAGAAGAAGCGAGTTTCCCTTTCCCCTTGCCCTTGACCTGGATTTTCTTTTTTCTAGAAGCAACCTTAACAAAACCTTCATCTGCTGAATCTTCAGGATGCCGTTCTAATAACAAAACTTCAGAAGGGATAGTGGTGGAAACATTAAACTCTTTACTATCACACTAGAGTCCACTACAACACTGGAGGAAGGTTGTTGAGTATCAGTTTTTTTAAAGGCTAAAGAATGCCTAGCAATTTCAACATCTTTCATTAACTCTACTTTATGAAAAGCATTAATATATATTAGAATGCCCATTCCACTAGCAATAGAAACAATATCCTGGTTGTCTAGAACAGAAAAGGAATTTGATGGGAACAGAGTCCCGATCTTCCTACAGGTTCTGATAATCAACGATTTGGGTGGAGTCGCGACACAAATCGATCCGGCTTCCGAACGGCACATCCCGAACCCCGCAATCGCAGCACCACGTCTCCAATGGTTATCACCCGCGTGAACACGGATGACCTCACCGAGACGGCTAGTCTTTGCCAGTGAATCGAAGAACACAAGTAAGAATGAAATAGAAAGCAACCAAATTGCAGATGAAGATTAAACTCACAAAAGTTGGGGTCTCACAAACCGATGAAACGACGATACTGTTTTTAACAGGAATAATCTAAGCAAAATCCAAACCCTAATGATGGGGTGATGGCTGGATATAAAGGAATTGGGGACGTGCAAGTCCCCTGGACACAAACTTAACGGACTCTAACTCGGTACAAGGCCAACCGGCCTAAAGTCGGTGTCGTAGCACTCTGACAGATTCTGGACTGTCCAATATTTCGATGATTCTCGTAAACTCTGGATGAATTTGGACGTGGGACTTATCCCATTAGAAAGATAATCTCGTTCTCTTTCCATAAAGTGGTAGATCGCCTAAAACGGAGTCCGTATGCGACCTGGGCACCCGTTTTAGTGCGGACTGCTCCTGGACTTCGAGTTGGATTCGAAGTTGACGTGAGTTGAATCTCCTACTTGGCTTGGACGTCCTTATCAGACTTGTAGCTGGTCTCCAGGGCCTTCCTTGACCTCTTCATGATTTCTAATCATAATATAATTATTAGGTAGCAATCTATTTTCCATAGTAACATATGAACTCGTACTTAAGAACGAGCTCACCTCTAGATTCAATTGTCGTGCCCGAGCTCTAGTGATTGGTCCTTTATTTGTCATAGCGGAAGAAGGATTGTGTGTAACCATGGGTGCGATATCCTCATCATCCTCCCCCTCTTGAAGCAAAGTTGTCCGCAACTCCAGCTCATCATTTTCTCCCAAGTATGGCCCCCAATGGAAAACAACACCCTTCTTTATCAACTCAATCAGCGGCGTGCGATGGTGTTGAATTTCTTGACAAAACGGCGATAAAATCCCACAGCTAAGAAAACTCCTGTGAAACCGTTGTGGGTGTAGGACAACTATCAATCACCTCCACCTTAGCCTTATCAACCTCAATGTCTTGTGGAGTCACAACATAGTCAAGAAAAGAGACTCGATCGGTGCAAAAGGTACACTTGATGAGGTTACCAAACAGGCATGCATCACGTAAGGCGGAGAAAACAACACGTAGATGATCCATATGTTCAACCATAGACTTTGTTATAAATTTGGATATCATCAAAGTAAACTACCATAAATTTACCAATGAATGAATGTAAAATTTCATGCATTAAGCTCATGAAAGTGTTAGCTGTAGTTAAACCAAAAGGCATGACTAACCATTCATACGACCCAAACTTAGTTTTAAATGCAGTTTTCCATTCATCACTAAGTTTCATTCTAATCTAGTGGTAACTACTACGCAAGTCAATTTTAGTGAAAACTATAGCACCCCATAACTCATCAAGCATGTCGTCTAGCCTAAGAATAGGATGACGATACCGTATAGTAATGTTGTTTATGGCTCTACAATCTACACACATGCGCCACGAACCATCTTTTTTCGGAACCAAAAGAACAGGAATAGCAGAAGGACTAAGGCTCTTACGTACGTACCCGCGGTCCAAAAGGTCCTGAACTTGGTGCTGAATTTCCTTAGTCTCCTTAGAGTTGGTTTGGTACGCCGCACGGTTCGGTAAACTTGCACCAAGAATCAGGTCAATCTGGTGCTCAATCCGAATGGGTGGCAGTCCTAGAGGGATCTCATTAGGGAAAACATCGCGAAAATACTACAAAAGGTTAGCAACCGCAGGTGGCAATGTACAAGGCAAATTATCCATTGAAAATAAGGCATCCTTGCACACTAGAACATAGTATGGAGAAGTACCATCAGAAATTTCAGCAAGGTCAGATTTTGTAGCAAGCAGGACAAGGGATTTCAAAGTGATATTTTGTTGAATTTCAAGTTTAGCATGAGGTGGTTGTTTAGAATTAGCAGCCCTCTCTCTATCAGATTCAATAATTTGAGCAGGTGTCATGGGTAACAAAGTAATTTTCTTCTTTTATGCATGAATGTGTACTTATTACTACAACCATGGTGCAAAGCATCATTATCATGTTCTCAAGGATGATCCAATAAAAGAGAGCATGCTTGCATAGGAACGACTTCACAATCCACAGAATTACTATAAGTACCAAGAAAAAAAGGAACGCGACACGATTGTGTTACCTTCTTGACCAAAGTTGTTGCGTGGCCAAGCCGAGCTTCTTGACCAAATCAGAACTCACCAAGTTGTTGCAGCTGCCCCCGTCAATGATCACACATGCTCGTTGATTCTTGATCACGAACTCAATCTAAAACAAGTTATGGCGTTGGATCTGATCCGGTTCGCTTACCTGCGCATTGAGAACGCGCTTAACAACAATGGAGTGGTAGACGGAGGCGTCGTGGTTGCCAAGAACAACACTGTCCAGAGATTGCGAGTGTCGTCCTCCACATCTTCAATGTCAGATGTACTCTCATAACCTCCGTTATCAGTGGCGATGTAGGTCGCTTGCTTGCGCAGTCACGCTGCACGTGCCCAAGTCCAAGACAGCGATGGCACTGGATGCCAGAGGTGCGCTCGTGAATGTAGTGGAAGGCAAAGTCTTCGCTGGTCCCTGCACAGAAGATTTAGAGACTCCGCAGGATGTGTCGAGGGAGACGGTGTCGCAGTGGAAGGTCGCTCGCTTGCTGGTGAAGGGGGTGCACGAAAACTGGAAGAAGAACGCGGTGCTCCGGTTTTTGACGTTCTCGCAGCTTCTTGACGTCTCTGTAATTCCTTTTATGCAAGCATAGCAAGGTGGAACAACTGGTTGACAGTGTTAAATGTCTTATAATCAACAATGTCCTGAATTTTACACCTCAACCCCCCATAGAAACGACATATCTTATCCTCATTATCCTCAACTACACCACAACGCATCATGCCCTTCTGCAGCTCAGCATAATAATTCTGGACCGAATTGCTACTTTGCTCTAAGCGCTGCAGTTTGAGACGCATGTCTCACTGAAAAAAAGGAGGCACAAGCGGTCGCGCATAGCAGTTTTCAACTCATCGCAAGTAGCAGACAACTGTCATACAGCAGCTGAACCAGGCCACCAAATAATAGCAAAGTCCTTAAATTTGCTAGAAGCTTGCCTAAATCTATGTTGTTCAGGGACTTGGTGAGGCTCAAATTTTTGTTGAACAGTCATCTTCCAATCTAGGTATATCTCAGCATTATATGAACCAGAAAAGGTGGGTATAAAAAATTTCACCTTTGCAAAGGGATCATCCTGAGGTCGATGCTGGTTGTTACCTCCCATACCCTGGCGGTTTCTGCGTAGGCGATGTCGAAGGCGTGCGTCCAGGTCGTCGTCATCATAGACGATGTCCTCATCGTCGTCGCTGTTCTCTGGAGGTGGACGCCTTTCTAAATTATCAAGCCGCGTTGAAATTGCGGCCAGCTGAGTGGTGATGCCTTGGAGAGTTTTTCCTATGTGCAGGTCATTGAGGCTCTTCGTCACGGTCTCAGTGATCTTGTCATCAATGCCTTCAAGCGCCTTGGTAATTGCTTCCTACAATTGATCTTGGCTAACGCACTTGTTGAAGGCCGCTGGAGTCCTAGATTCCTCGGTACCTGACATGATGAAAGAAACAAGAAACACAGAGAAAAGCGGTAAAGGTTATCCCTATCAACTACTGTGAGAACGGTGACACTCCTGGACAGCAAAAGGAAGCTTCAAACCAAGCTATTGCAAGGATCTAAACAAACACAAAGCAAAGATACCTTGGAGAAGTGATCCGGCGATTACAGGGTTAAGAATCCGTGCCTGTTCAGAAAGTTTAAGTGGAGTTTAGAAGGCTAATATATATGTAAGTGGAACACAAATCAAAAGTAGATAGTAATATTGAATAAATGTGCAAAGTATTGGTCCTAGTTGCTGGCATAAAACGTCCTATGACAGTTATTGATACGTGGTCAAAGAACATGTGTAGGGAAACAGCAACAAAGATCAATAGCAAAGGAAAATTGAATTCAGGACAAGCATAAAACAGCACCGAGTGTTCCAACAAAAATTTATCAATTCGTTTTTTTTCTTTTTTTTTAACACTAGAAGTAATCACAATACTTCTATCTTTTTTTTATTATTTCTTTTTCTCAACTCAAAGCATGTGAAAGCTAACCACACAAATTTTCTGATCAAGACGATATAATGGCAGAACTGAACTCTATGTCAGGCGTTTTTCTTTTCTGGTGTTGAAACAAACTAGGGTAGCGGCATAAAGAATGGTGGAATTTTGCGGTGTAAGCTCTAGATAAGGTGAAAAATAGTGATGGATGATCAACCCGTGTGAATCTAGTGAATAACAGATCAGACACAACAAACGAAGGGGTAGGATCTGGGTGGGGAAAAAAAATTGACGGCTAGGGTTTGACACAAGGCGACGGAAGCAAAACAAACTGTAACGAGACGTGATCTAAACCAGCAACAAGACTTGATTAAGGATACAAACTCAATACTACGGACTCTGAAATTTTGAAATGTATAGAGGCTAAACACGGTTTTGGAAAGGATGTAACTTCAAACTACAATTCTGTTTTTGCATTTTTTATGGACTATAGGACGAAACGAAAACAAGGAACTAAGGTAAACAATGACGAACCTGAGGAACACCTGAAGCTCTGATTACCACTTGATGAGAACGGGGTCCCGATCTTCCTACAGGTTCTGATAATCAAAGATTTGGGCGGAGTCGCGACACAAATCGATCCGGCTTCCGAACGGCACGTTCCGAACCCCATAATCGCAGCACCACGTCTCCTATGGTTATCACCCGTGTGAACACGGATGACCTCGCTGAGAAGGCTATTCTTTGCCTGTGAATCGAAGAACACAAGCAAGAACGAAGTAGAAAGCAACCAAATTGTAGATGAAGATTAAACTCACAAAGTTGGGGTTTCACAAACCGATGAAACGGCGACACTGTTTTTAACAGTAATAATCTAAGCAAACCGAACCCTAATGGTGGGGTGACGGCTGGATATAAAGGAATTGGGGACGTGTAAGTCCCCTGGACACAACCTTAACGGACTCTTAACTCGATACAAGGCCAACCGGCCCAAAGTCGGTGTCATAGCACCCTGACAGATTCTGGACTGTCCAATATTTCGATGATTCTTGTGGACTCTGGATGAATTTGGACGTGGGACTTATCCCATTAGAAAGATAATCTCGTCCTCTTTCCATGAAGTGGTAGATCGCCTAAAACGGAGTCCGTATGCGACCAGGGCACCCGTTTTAGTGCGGACTGCTCCTGGACTCTGAGTTGAATTCGAAGTCGACGTGAGTTGGATCTCCTACTTGGCTTGGACGTCCTTGTCTGACTTGTAGCTGGTCTTCAGGGCCTTCCTTGACGTCTTCAGGAGTCCATATGCGACCAGGGCACCCGTTTTAGTGCGGACTGCTCCTGGACTCCGAGTTGGATTTGAAGTCGACGTGAGTTGGATCTCCTATTTGGCTTGGACGTCCTTGTCTGACTTGTAGCTGATCTCCAGGGCCTTCCTTGATGTCTCCATGATTCGTAATCATAATATAATTATTAGGTAGCAATCTATTCTCCATAGTAACATATAAACTCGTACTTAAGAACGAGCTCACCTCTAGATTCAATTCTCGTGCCCGAGCTCTAGTGATTGGTCCTTCATTTGTCATAGCGGGAGAACGATTATGTGTAACTATGGGTGCGATGTCCTCATCAGAATTGAAGACATCGCAGGAAGTACCTTCCAGGGATCTTTTCTTGGAGGGATCCTCACTTGAAGCAGGTAAGATGGTAGCTTGCAGCCTAGAGCTCTATCTGCTCGGCTTGATCGTTTGATGTCCCTTAACATTGAAGTGCTCATCCACCACAGGTACAGATGGTATGATTGCTTCGTCCTTTGTAGCCTCAGTCAACATAGCCCCATCAATAGCCTGAGAGGAACTAGACATGGGTAAACCAAAATCACATTGTTTGAACAGAGCATTTGACCAGCCCAATCTGAGGTCTGTCACTTGTTTACCCCCTCTTCTTCTTCAGAGAGCAAGCCATCATCATTGTCTCCCTAAGAAAGATCCCCCTTCTCATGGTCTGTTGTAGCTCATGCATGTTGAGACTCCAAGACTGGATACTGGACACTTCCCTTTTTAATAGCATCAATGGCAATAGGCTGTTCAATAGCCAACCCTGAGACTTTGGAGCTAGACGGCCCACCAGCAAACTTAGTCGGGGCCGATCCTCCACCTGCAGCCTTGGATGTTGGAAGTGTGGATGGAGTTTCCTCCACTCTAGGTTTCTTCGGAGGCTGTTGGTCATCCTTAGCAGGTATTTTACTAAAAGAAGCTGGGAGTTGTAGGGGAAGGTTCAGTTCCCTTTCGAAAAAGAAGTTATAGATATATGGTGCAATGACCCCTTCAGCAGAGGGTGGAATTTTGGTGATATCTTTGCAGCCAATCTTTATCCTTACAAAGTCGATCTTGGGAAGAAAATCACACATATCAGGCTGTTGATGGTTTACCCATGTCTAGTTCCTCTCAGGCTATTGAAGTTTTTTCCTAGGGCTATTGATGGTTTACCCATGTCTAGTTTTTAACCATGCCAAAGTGACCCCCATAAGAGAACCCACATATGCCAATGTTTTTTCACTCCTTTTATCAAAAGGACCACCTCTCACCCTGAACCAGGCAGATTGAAGTTCCCTTCTATTCTCAGTAGCCGATGACCAAGGTTGGACACAAATCTGCGTAGCTGTTATCTTTGACACTAGGTTGAAGTGACTCCAATCCTTTATCAGACTACATAAGGAAATCTCATACTGAACTTGTTATCATCAATCCGCCGTGCAGTCCATTTCCACTTATCAGCACCTTCAATGTCCTGGAATTCCTCCTCAAGCTGCCTCGCAGTGATTTCACCATGCACAACAGTGATAACAGCAATATTAATAAAATGCTCTTTGACTGTAACTTCCGACGGACAGTCCGGAATGACAAAGAAACTCTGTCCCTCCACTTGGGCTGCACATAGAGCTGCAGAGCATTCCCATAGTTGCTTGCTGAAGCAGTTGCTAGTCAGATGACCAGGTTTGCCACATTTACCACATGGTATTAGAAGTTTGCAATCATGAACAACATGATCCTTACTGCCACAACGGTAGCAAACTGCCTGTGAACCAGAATTCTCACCAGAAGGATGACCATCTTGATGAGCAGGTTTGGGATTCGGAGTTTCACGAGCCGTACCATGCTTCAGAGATACATCTTGATCTTTGTCTTCAGCAATTTCTTTACCGGCTCGGTGCTCCGGTTGCGGTTCCGGCCATTTTTCCTCAACCGGATCTGCAAGACGATCCCAGTTGGAGCGCCCGCCAGCATTGGAGCTTTCACCAACGGTCGTATCCCCTGGATTCCAGGAGACGCGCTACCCAACGTCTTGGCCCGATGTCTAGTTCTCCTGCCTTTGCCACTCTTCGCGGCGCTAGGAGTAGTCTTGCCTGCCTCCACGACCCATGCCTCGACCACGGCGACCAGCTCCAAAGCCGTCGTGACCCCCGCGAAAGCGATCTCCGCGCCCAGTAACCATCACCACCGGTGCGGCTCTCGAGCACGGACGACCTGCGCGTATGTGCGGGCGCCAACCG
This sequence comes from Oropetium thomaeum, assembly GCA_001182835.1. Classification (NCBI taxonomy): domain Eukaryota; kingdom Viridiplantae; phylum Streptophyta; class Magnoliopsida; order Poales; family Poaceae; genus Oropetium; species Oropetium thomaeum. The sequence continues at coordinate 511,122 of LFJQ01000006.1, read as the reverse complement.
GTAGACCTTCTCGCACCCAAAAGTGACCACAGAATTTCTGGAGGTAATGTGGGGAGGATGAGGTCGATAGCGGATGGAGAGAGTTAGGGTTAGGGTTAGAGGCGATGAGTTTCTCCCCCTGTTGCCCCGAGTTTACCGTCTGGAGTTCCGTGTGCGGAGATATCTCTCCAGCATCGCACAACGTCGCTGTCTGCTGAAAGGTCCCTCCGCATGGATCGAAAAGTGGCCGTGTGGGGCATGCGAGACAATGGCTGTTGTGAGATGTTGAGGTGGAAACTTTTTAACTTTTTAACTGATTTTAGACTCAGCACTCGAAAACCTTTTGGTTGCACTGTTTGGAAGCGAAAACGAACAAATAATCTGATGCCGAAGGAGAAGAACAATTTGTAGAGCAAAACAAGTGAGCTGCAAACGGTGACTTGCAGTTGCAGTCAACCATTTCTGAATACCCGTGTACAACATGCCTTAGAGACTGAATCTTGACTTATGAATTACGTGCGACCACGGATAGCTATGACACATCTTCATGTCCTGGTGGATCCATCAGACATATATGCAGTTGCTGCATTGCAGTTGCGCGTGCTTCTTGTTGTTTTCCATGGAACTACAAAAGAAAAACAAAAAATTGAAAGTGCTCATAAGCCAAACTTTGCAGGCAGAGAGACCACAAGAAAATAAGAGTCGCGTGTGTGATAAATTGAGAACTTACATCGGCAGTTCATCGTCGTAACAGGTCGATTCCCGGTGTCTCCCATTGCCAAAACTGATCACAAGCCTGCGTGCGTTTCTAATATTTGGATGCATGGTTGAGTAGCACGCGTCGATGCAGGTCGTAGTTAAAAGATCGGAGGATATTCAAAATATATATGCCACTGAGCATACCTAATGGCAAGGACAGGTCTACTAGAAAAGGTCAACAGAGGCTGTGATTATATGTAGAAGTAGCAGTTGTGGCGGTGAGAGTGTGCCTCTCCCTTGGCCCACTCGTCGGTGTTAATGTTCTAGATTTATTATATTTGGTGCTTTACATTCACTGACGGTGTACAAAAGCACATGTGTTCGTTTTATTGAGAATGCATTTTCTTGTACCGAATGAACTCTCCATAAATGACGATGCGATGTCATCTTCCACCAGGCATGTGTGTGTGTGTGTGATACTGCAATATGACCATGAAATGTCTATTCCTGAAGTATGGAGAGTGTACACTATGGACCCTTTGCTAGATCATCACCACATTGTTACGCATTCTTGGGTATGAGAGGTACTGGGAATTATGTAGCTCCTAGAGGTGCTGAAACAACGGCCAGTTGGTTTGGTTTGTTATGGCCATAGTAATTGGCTTGGGATATGCATTCCATCAATTGAGCCACGAGGACATAAAGAACAGACTGCAACATTTCAGAAGGTGAGTTCATCATTTCTAAATCTATTGAGTGCGTTTTCTACCTGTATTGTACATGCTGAACCTGTACTGGGAAGTTGTCCAGAAGGGTCAGAGTACATTCAGAGAATAGATGGCATTAGGAAAAATGCTTTTTGTGCCATCTCAGTTGGTTGCAACTTTGGTCTCTGCTCCTAGCAGCGCCGCTGTTGCAACTTCTGTGGGAAACGGAGATGAAAGTGTACAGTTTGAAGCACGGGGCTGGTAGCGCCTTGCCGATTTTGGGCCCTAAAGCACATTTTTTCTTTCGAACGTAATGAACTTCGAATGGAAGTAACCTGACAAGGAAGAAACATGGAAGACGGATGGGCCATTATTCTTCTTTTTTTCATTGGACGTGTGTTTTCTTCATGTATCGTCTGAATCTGTACTCACGGCAAAATATGGGGACGTTTTGGGATCTGATTGCATTTCTACACACCGAGTATCATCGTTTGATTTAACAGATGCGTTCATGGATATGCTTGTCCCAGTTGACAAAAGATATAAATGTTAATTATGGGACTGACGGCACAGTCTGCCAGACCATTCCAATGGTGTGAAACGGAGTGTTTTGAAGAAAAATGAAGTTTAAAAGTTTCAAGAGCTGTGAGTTTTCATGGGGCCATGCTACATGTAAGAAACTACATCTACGCAGCTGTTACGATATTACGAAACAATAGTTCGGATGGCAACCCCGGCCCTCAACAACAGAAATCTCCCAAGCCAGATATATGTATCTTCATTGTTCACGCTTCATCTTCTTATCTTGCCTCGTCTCCATCCTTCGGAAGAATAACACTGCAACATCAAGTGCCGCCAGAATCACCGTGGTTACTCGCCAGCATGTCCTAAATACTGCCATTGAGCATGCTGGGCTCGCCTCGCCAGCCCCTTCCTCACCCTGAAGACTGAATTAGATCGAGATTGAATAGACCATCGACAGGCTCGAGTGTGGGAAACGACTTCGATATGATCTGGGACATCAACACATTTGACTCAACAACAGGCGAAGAATGATCTCGATCGGGTTCCAAGCGCGTTGCACTGAGCTTCCATCGTCCATGGCAGTAGACAGAAAAAATTGAGACCAGGAGGAGCAATTTGGAAAACGGTGATGGTAGAGTGTGGGTGGGATTTTCTTAGTTCATAGCCACTTTATTTTTAACATAATCTTAGTACGTGTGGACGTTTTTTTTGCAATGCACCATTCTATCATTTCATGCAGTTTCCTCGATTGGCTACGGGAACACCCTAGCCTTTGCCCCAGCCTTGATGCTTTGCTTGCTAAATTTTTGAGAGGAAGGCTGAGAAAAGATGTGACCAGTGACCACTAAGACCCGGACAAAGCCAATATAGACTTCGTGCAGCCTGCCGCCTACGCTGGATCCAGCAGCGCCGCCCGCCTCAGCCAAGAACAAAACCTAGAAGAGGCACGTTATGACCTCCTACCTTTGGTGTTGCATCGGCCAAGGATGGACTAAGACCTAAGGAGGCCTTGAGCGGCCAAATCTCAAAGTGGAAAACAAACACTGCCGCACTTCCAGATGTCACCCAATCCCAAACTCTGCAGCCATGCTTTTTGGGTTTAATATATTTTACCACAGTAGGTGTTTCCCCTACTATATATCCCTCAAAAAAAAAACAAATTTGTATGAGTAATGATGAACCTGACACTGACATAGCAAACGTTGAATACAATCAGCCTTATTCAATTGCAGTAGCTCAAGATGGGTGTAATCAATCAGTCGTCTACTGTTTTCTCGTTAATCTCTTCTCTTTTTTTGGTGCCTCAGTTTTCCTTATATATATCACTGCACTCTCTGACTCACCCTTCCATGATTTCTTCCTTTCATATACCAGCTATATATGTTGCTGTTAAATTTCTCAAGAGGAAAATCTCTCACATATATATGTATAGTTGATTGTGATGATACTAATGGGTCACATGTATATTCAGTTTTGGAATAGGTGGCATTGAGGAAAATCCTTTCAGCTGAGTTCTCAACCAGTGATGGTAGGAGTTGTCCGTTTAGCCCTATTTCATTTCTGCGGGAAGCAGTTTGCAATGAAGGGTGTGAAACCATCGACCCATGCTATAACCTGATGTTGCAATGCCGACGACCTCTGCTCCGTTGCCGACGGTGATCGCCAGCCCCAAGGAGCCCGAGGAGGTCCAGCGTTCCAACAAGCCCGGCGAAGACGAGGAGGTGGGCGTGCCTGCCCGACCCAGCTGAGCTCCGCAAGCGCGGGATCCCGGTGACGGGCAGGAAGATCGTGAAGAAGCAGGTGCGGGTGAGCCAGGAGGCCATCGACATGCTGATGCGGCACCCGCCTGCCGACCCGATCGACTGGATGAAGTAGTTCAGGGACGTCGCCCACCTGCGGAGCTACCGCCCGCAAATCAGGCTCGCCGCCACCATCAACCGGATGATTGAGAACGAGTGGGACGTAATACTCCAGTACTGCACCAAGGGGTACGCCGAGATCGACTCATACCGCTACGCAGACGACGAGCAGGAGAAGCGAACTGAATGAATAGTAGTCCCTGTTGGAATAATTCTGACTTGTTCGTGCCGAGGTCAGTACGCGTGCGTGCGCGTGTAGGAGTCTTCTACGGCGCGTGAGTTCGAGCTCGCGTTCGAGTCCATAGTTTGTGTTAGAGTCCGTCACATGTGTGACACATGCGTAGAGAGAGTCGGAGTCCAGGCAGTGTACGTGCACAGCCTGAGTCTCAAACGTGTGCGTTTGAGTTCGAGTTTGTTAGAATCCAAGTCAGTTACGTTTTGGTAGTCGGGGATATAAAATCCCATGTAGACGTGTGTGCGTCCTTGTCCCGAGTCATTGTAACCCAGAAAGAATAGTCAAGATACAGGCGTTTGGCGCCGCGGCGTTCGGCGCTGTTTGGCTATTACTTTCTTCTTGCTCCGTTCGTGCATGAGTTAAGAGATTGTTTGAGCGATCGGGTGGGCTCGGTTCCAACAGTCCCTAAGATATTCGATGCACGCGTGCATGGTGGTTGCTGGTGATCACAATTTCGGTCTGCACGCAGACGACGAGCAGGAGTCAACTGGATAGGATAGGGGCACGATTCGATGCACACATACATGATAGTGATCACAACTTTGCTACGTACGTGATCATCGTATCGTACTCTTCTGTAACTGTAATAAAATTTAGATCCACCTAGGCACCTAGCATTTTCTTCTAAACTTCTCGTCTCGGCGTTCGCCTTCTTTTCTCCCTGAGTGACCGGACGAGTCAGTTTTGTAAGTTCATGTTCATAGGCTACCACTACCAGTCTACCAGTAAGATTCTTGACTAAACCAACGGACAGATGCAAGGTCTTTAGCACTGGATTAAAAAAGTTCATAAGATGCCTTGGATTCGATCTGGCTTGTACGTGATCAACCAAAATCCTGCTATTCTCTTTTCTTTTCCCTTGCAGCTGTTTTTCAGTTACTCTGTTTTTTGCTCCTGCTACTGTGTGCTATGCTGCTTCAAGAGCCAGAGCGACTCCTCTGTTTCCTGACGTTTTTGCCTGGATGCAATGCAATGCAACCCGATAGTCAGTATCTATCTGAACCCCAAAATTGGTGTTCTTCCCTCTACCTTCACGAAGCAAGAGACTCGAGTTGTTTTTGCTTGGAAAATACATAGAGAATCATGCCGCGTGGTGATCACAACTTTGCTGCCGCTAATGAGCCCTCCAGTCCTTACATGTTTTTCATTTTATGGCGCACATGTTTCGTGGTCGATATGGTTAGCTAATAGTAGTAAGGAAAAATAAAATTCAAAGCAAGAACCAATGCCATGCATCAATATATTGAAGCAGTGCCATACCAACAGCTTCTTGGTACTCACAGCTGGTCTCAGCAGCACATCAGCCACAATGCATTTGAAAAACGAAATGATCTGCAGACTCTAGGTCACCGCAAAACAATTCACAAGCTTGTGTTCAATGTGGTCGACGCCGGAATTCTTTTAAATCCAATATCTGCCGCCATGGCAGCGGGTATTGTGTGGATGACAATATATTCTGTGAGCATTGCTCCAGCACTCTTCCGAGCACCTCTCATTCTCATGCTCAACACAGGCAGGCACAAAAGGAAACAAGCAGCATTTCATGTGGTTAGCACTCAGGATCAGATAAGATTTTTTTTCTTTTTTTGAGGGAGGATCAGATCAAGAGTTTGTTGTACAAAATAACATTACTGCAGAGATATTGTGGCGGTGCGGTTGAATGAAAAATGTGGATGTGTTAAGTGCATAGTCTTTTATAGGGCCAAAGAACCAATTGAAGCCTAAATGCTGACCAACCGGAGACTGCAGAGTGGTCAATGCTCTGTGCACTTGTATGTCTATATACTGTATTAGCTAGCAGTAAGATTTTGGAGGAAACCAAATACAATACAAGGTCTTTAGGTTACAGTGAAGGTTCACTGAAGTTAAGCTGATATTCGTTGCTAAGTTAACAGCGGGTTTCAAAAGCAGCAGCTAGGGGTACTACTCGGTTTTCCTCCCTGCTGTTGTTTCCCGGTTACTCTGTTTTCCCTCCTGCTACCATGTTATTATGGTCCTCTGTTTCCCGACGTTTTGGCCGGGCTGCAACTGCAATGCAAGAGGAAAAAACAGAGCAGCTCCTCTGTTTCCTCAAGTTTTGACCGGGCTGCAACGCAACATGATAGTATCCACCTGAACACCAAAACTGGAACCCTTCCCTCTACCTTCACAAAACAAGAGACTTGAGTTCTTTTGCTTAGAAATTACACAGAGAATCATGCCAGTGGCATTGTAGCAATGGAACATGAAGGCGGAACAACTTCACATATCATGAAGTTTGAGTGTGTCGGTCGGTACAACAACCGATACGTGAACTTCCACTGGGTGGATGATGGGTCACGGCGAGGGAGTCAGGGAGGACAAGACAGGTACAGCCGGAGAGACATACTGGGGCGTTGCTCTTACTCGTGGGAGGATGGTTCAATCCTGAGAGGGCAGTCTTGGACCACTAGTCTGTCTTGTTCGGCCCTATGCCACACTCATCAAAGCATGCCCTGCTGAGCAAGAACCATTCGGCAGAGACGTGCGAATACTTTGGATTGGATGGCGCATGTCGTCGTCCTCGGACCACAGGCTCAAGGAAGACAAGTGAAGAATACAAGAACATAGTATCCAGTCTCATCCTGGTGTTTCCCAAGCCTAGCTATCTAGACTCGTAAGGCAAGTCATTGTTGAAGCTTGTGAATCTGTTTATCTATTGTGTAGCTGAGGTGTTGAGCTAGAGACGAGGATATATGAGTACCAGTCTAAAGCTGTATATATATAGTCCCTCCTTCCATTTATCTCAATCATAAAAGCATGATGCTGCCCAGTACAATAGACACCTCACGTGGACTCTTTATTTTTAGTGATAACTATTGTGCTAACGTCCTTCCTTCGTTGTTTTCATCAAACACAAACGGAAAAAATTACGGACAAATTCTGAGTAGGTAGTAGTGTATAAATAGAGAACCGATCGATCTGCATTTGGGAATGAAGAGCACTAGGAGTTCCACTATGTCTTTTTATATATTTATTTGCATGAGCCATTCTTGGGTATGAGAGGTATTCGGAATTATGTAGCTCCCGGATGTGCACAAATGACAACAAAGAGCATTAGTACGGCCATAGTAAAAGGTTTGGGGGATGCATTTCCATCAACTAAGCCACGAGGACAGAAACAAGCGACTACATCATTCCAAAATGATACTATTGAAGACAATGCTAATCGTGGTATGAGGTTTCATACGGGCGCTTGCAAAAACTGAAAACTGTCACTCATTTGGGTAGAAGTTTTCTTCTTGTCCTTCTTTTATTTGCCTTTTTTCCCCTTCCACGTTGTCACAAATGACAACATAGCATGGATCGTCACTTCGAGTGCACTTTTTACCTATTCCACAATCATGTCTGAATGACGTGTAGGATCAGACCCTACCCATGGTATATAGTTTGAATGTAGAAGCATATGTGAAGACTTGCTTCAAAGTGATGGTATGGATACCAACATGCTTCAAAGCTCCCATCCATGGTATATTTTGAAAAGTAGTGATAGTGCAAACATTTGACGTGTAGGATCAGACCCCACCCATGGTATAGTTTGAAGGTAGAAGCATATGTGAAAACTTGCTTTAAAGTGATGGTATGAATAAAAACATGCTTCAAAACTCCCACCCATGGTATATTTTGAAGAGTAGTGATAGTGCAAACATTTGACGTGTAGGATCAGACCCCATCCATGGTATAGTTTGAAGGTAGAAGCATATGTGAAAACTTGCTTCAAAGTGATGGTATGAATAAACACATGCTTCAAAACTCCCACCCATGGTATATTTCGAAGAGTAGTGATAGTGCAAACATTTGACGTGTAGGATCAGACCCCACCCATGGTATAGTTTAAAGGTAGAAGCATATGTGAAAACTTGCTTCAAAGTGATGGTATGAATAAAAAAACATGCTTCAAAACTCACACCCATGGTATATTTTGAAGAGTAGTGATAGTGCAAACATTTGACGTGTAGGATCAGACCCCACCCATGGTATAGTTTAAAGGTAGAAGCGTATGTGAAAACTTGCTTCAAAGTGATGGTATGAATAAAAAACATGCTTCAAAACTCACACCCATGGTATATTTTGAAGAGTAGTGATAGTGCAAACATTTGACGTGTAGGATCAAACCCCACCCATGGTATAGTTTGAAGGTAGAAGCATATGTGAAGGCTTTAAAGTGATGGTATGGATAAGAACATGTTTCAAAACTCCCACCCATGGTATATTTTGAAGAGTAGTCATAGTGCAAACATTTGAGTAGTTCTCTGGTGGTGCCTCTGCTTTTCCATCTTATGGTGCCAGCGCCATGGTTTCGTGGCTTGTATGTGAGCCCAAAGATTAGCTGGCCCACATGTCAGCCACAGTAAAATACCAATGCACTAAGAGTTTTGCTATGGTGTTTGGAAGGTAACTATCGGACCTCTCCTTTTGAATTAATTCTAACCGTTAATATTAAAAGTTCGTATAACGACCACCAGTTTTAGTATCGATCCATAATTTAAAATACCTTTTAGTAGGTACCTCCATATTTTTAACCGTTAGATCTGATCAAATAGACGGTTATTCTTAATTACAAGCACCATAACATCACATCTCTTATCCCCAATCTGGGCAACTTAAGTACGTCTTCTGCCACTCCTAGTTTTAGTTCATACGACTTTATTATTTGATTAAAAAAATCAGTATACTTTTAAAAAAGTACCACTGTACATAAATCCCAGAGAAAGACTTGTAACTGATTTTGGGTCTTAAAGGTTATGGTTTTGGTACACGAAATGATGTGTAACGAGTGTAAGAGGTCAGGTCAGTTCTGTTCTGTGTTTCCGATTCTCAAATCCAACAAAAACCCACAATTTTTTTTCTAGTTACATAAATTAGTTTGATGGATGGCACAAGATTCTCTAGTTTAGTAAGCATAAGATTCTGCATTTTCTATCATGAATTTAGTTTGCAGAGAGCAGTGTTGCACATAATGAGTTTTCTTGAAATCCAATCCAAGGCATACATATCTGTATGAATGTATTTCAGCCCTTTTCTCTTGACACAGGACATGATAAGACCATTTTACAAAGCAAAGACTAAAAGTCCCATTGTAAATTCATGGAGAATCAATGAGCGATGTCATTTGTTAGTCTGCAGTCTGTACACATGGCAAGAACCCAGCTCACTAACAGTTTCAGTCACGACATTTCTGCAGTGAGACAGCTCCATGGCCGGTGATCATGCTGAGTGTATGAGTGTGTGAGCTAGCTCAGAATGTTAGCATGACGGAGCATGGTTAACACGCAGATAGGATAGGATCATTGATCAATATAAAACGCCGGGCGAGCAGAGGGATGCCTGCACTAGTATCCTTATACTGCTTATATGGTTATATATCTATTCATCTCTCTTGTCGATGACTCGATGATATATGCCTTCTGTTACCGGTATGCCATCCATCAAACTCATGCCCATTTTAGTGAATGAGACTTTGGAGAAAAACAAGTCAAACCTCGAGTTTTAGTGCATGAAGTTTCGATTCAAACAGTCCAAGGGAAGGAGGGAGCCACAGATACGTCTAGCACTCATCTCTTTCAGGCCATGCGCGAAGTACAGGAAGGTCGGGTCAGTGCTCAGTCGCTCCATCTTTGGACAGCTCATCTCAGCCATGGATGCGAAACGAATTCCGCGCTGGTGCTTTTTTGTGTGACCAGCACGATGCAAATGTAGCACTCAAATCACGATGCAAGGTTTAAGTACTGTGGCACCCCAATCCTTGCTAGGATAGTTTTCATAACATTATTTACCCTGCTACATAAGAAAAAAAAACAGACTGAGGTGGCAATACATTTAAAGAAAGAAAGAGAAAAAAAAAAGGAGCAAATTGTTTCTCATCCGAGATGAGAAACAGTGTTGGCTCGGGCTCCAACGCGAGAAGAACGGCTTCTTGCGCGTTGGGAGCGTCCGTCCTTCCTTCCTTCCGGGCCCCCTTCTCCTTCACGCAGATCGTCTGCGCGCTCCACGTCGTCTTCCTTGCGCCTGCTCTTCCGCCCTTGCACGACAGGGAGGCACCGGTGCGGCGCCGGAAGAGGTGGGCTCGGCGAGGCGCCACTGTGGCACTTGACGGGGAGGAGCTTGGCTGAGTGGGGATCGGCAGGGAGACGCTCGGCGGGGCGGAGTCCGACGGCCGGCACCCAACTCGCCGTCGGCGCCGGCGTGGCGACTTCGGCGCGTTCGGTGATTTGGCCTTGGCCGCTTTGGCCGCGTGCTTGGCATGGATGGCGTCGAGCATCTCCACTCTCCAGTCCAGTCTAGGCAAAGGCAAACATCACCACCGTTTGGTTCATGTGTGTGAGGGAACCGTGGCCAAGTTCTTTAAGACGACGGATAGATTTTTTCGTGAGGATTGTACACCAACTTAAGGAGTAGCAGGTTCACCTCCGACCACGGCTCTAGGAGCAGTAAGAATTGTAGCTGCAGAAGTGCACCGAGTGTTGGACAAAATGCCTGTTATTTGTTGTGGATCATTATGTTGGCTTCAGTGATTTTATCGGAGGTGTGCGTAGTTTCTTGGTTTAGAACTTGGTTTGGGACTGCCCTAAGCATTGCAAACCTGACCACGCTGACCTAATGTCTCGACGTAACTTTTAACTCTGACAGGTTAATTCTTCAACTGCAATTGAAATTATTTGGTTCGACGGGGCAACAGAAACACTGCAAGGAGACAACAGTTTGCAATTATCTATATTTGGCCATCACAATGCAAATATCAGACTCAATATTTCAACAATTTGATAGTTTTCAAAAGACTCGTCTCAACATTCCTCAACCGAAATAGGTAACACATCCCAAATGGAACAAAAATAGAAGAGACTACATAGGTAACACGCAGCACAGAGAAGGGGGCAAGTGTCTAGCACTTGATCTCCTTCAAACCATGCGCAAAGTACAGAAAGGTAGGGTCCGTGGCTCCATCCTTATAATAGGCGAACACCAGGCCTCCGTCGTCGTGCATGCTCTCACCAACAAAGCTGTGACAAATCAAAAGCTCCACATTTAGGTCTATTGAATTTTTCATTTGGCAGTGGAAAAGCTGTAATAAATTCAAGCTCCTTGTACAATTGGAAACGTTCAAATTGAAAGTTATTGATACAGGTAATGAACATACAAATCAACTCGATGGTGACTAGTAATAAATAAGATGATAACAGTAACGGTTCAGATTTCATGAACAAGCATCACATTGCACAAAACATATAAGGTAATAAAGAACTTACAACTGAAGGTCCTTGAGCTTGCCAAGGAGGTACTTGGTGGCACCCTCAATGCCCTTCTTGAACGCCTCAGCCTGCTCCGCGTCCAGCTTAGGTGTGAGGTTCTTGATGTAGCGCTTAATGAAGGTGACAAATTGTTTCTTGTCAAAAGCAGGTTGCTCCTGGAAATCACAAATAGTTATTACCTAACAAAGTACAGTAGGGCAATAACGACACATGTGTGCTGAAACAAGTAAATAGGGAGAAACCTGAAGACGGAAGGTGTCAACAATGTCAACAACCTTCACGGCCTGGTCATCAACACCCTCATCATCACCACCCTCAGCAGACGGGTTGGCACCAATGTCCACATCAACAGCTCCCTTGACAACCCACTGCAAGAATTTCAAGATATATAAGTAACAAAGCATACAAAAAGCAGCAAACAAATCATCAAGAAAACAACTCTGAGTGAAGTGCTGACACTGTATATCTTATAGCATGATAAAGGTTCAAAATTTCGTCTTAGATCTAACTGGTAACAAAGTTCTCTTAGACTGAGGAAACTTAACCTAACAAGAAAGTTTCAGATGTTTCAGCTTATGCAACAAGAATCAAATCTAGGAACTCATATTAACACAGCAGTATATATTAAGCTACAGATCTGAACAATATTATGATGCCAGTAGCATCAATGTCATTCATAAACACATCACCCAAAAAATCCTAGGTGCAACTCTAACCAGACCATAGAAACTTAAAAGGTCACAAAACATCACACTCAGACACTCACATGCTACAAAGATAGGACAGTATTTGGGTTTGCAGGAGCAGCAATAATAGCTAAAATCGACACAGCAGATAAGAGATAACCGTGAGGTACAACATATAGGTAGGTCTAGGTATTCACTACCGTTCCATATAAATGATAAGATGCATCTGAATCACAAAAATTGTACTACGCGCTGCTACTGAAACAGTTCAGTTGGTACGGATCAGGGGGCAGTATGCAAACAGCCCCATACGAATCGAGAAAAAAAATAATACAAACTTTGTAGCAGTAGATACTAGTCTATCCTGTCCGGACAGATGTGGTAAGGAGAAAAGGCGTACCTTGCCCTCGACCTCCCAGAGGATGCCGTTCTCGATCTCCTTGTACGGGAACGAGTCGGAGAGGAGCTCGTCGCCTGGAATCAGACACCATGTTCGTTAGCCGCCAAATCAAGTCATCAAGCAAGATAATTTGATCAAATCACACAGTAATTCGCGGAGCAAATCTGATCCAGCCGCAGATCTAGCTACGTGACAACCCAGTAAGTTGGCAAGTCGCCGATTTTTTTTTCCCAAATAGAACGCCACGAGCTGCACTTGGACTGTAAATCAGATCTATTCTAAACCCGCCGGCACACAATTCCCCCCTAAACCCAACAAGCAAGCCTTTGAACCCACACCCAAAGACAAGACGAATCAGGCAAAATTGCCTGAGATCCGGGGGCAAGAACTTACCGGAGAGCAGATCCTGGTAGACCAACATGTCGCCGCCTCTTCTCTCTGTCCCGCGAAAACCTAGCAGGCAAGCAAGCTCGAGCGAGACAACGAGATGAGAGCGGCGCGGGCAGGTTTGGATGGAGCGAGGGTTTGGTCCGTAGGCGGCCGCGCCGTACTTATAGCCGGGGCAAAATATCCGGACCAACTCGGAGGCCGTCCGATGCGTGGGCCACGGCGCGAATATTTTGCTTGGACGGTTGAGATCCCAGCGAGCGATCACGACGTGGGCGGTTTGGACTTTGGACCGTCTGATGGGGATATTTGGGCCGGATATTCGGGCACGGACGGCTGTGATGCACGTGCGCCGCCGCCGTGATCGTGTGGAGGTGGGCAGCGTTGGCCGTACGCAACTTGGAAAAGGGCTCGTGTTTGCAGCTGTGTTGGGATGGGACTCTGCTCTGCTTCCGTCTTTGCATCCTTCACGAAGCAGAAGAGTTTGGTCTGTAGTTTGAGCCGTACTCCCTCCCGTGTCAAAAAAAAATACGGTTTAGAATAAGAATTTGATTAAACTTTGAGAATATAAATTATAAATAATTTTTAAATTATTATATTTAAAAATATAAAAAAATATATGAGTAGATTCATTTTTAAAAATATTTTTAGAAAAGTATACATATGTTATTTTTTAACAAACATTTTTATCAAAAATTAAAGTCAAAGCCATGTTTTAGAGACCGTATTATTGTACTAAACTAAATTTTACCGAGGGAGTACCAAGGCAAGTCTTTTGTTTGTGTTGGCGACATACTAGGTACAGAGATAAATGTGGCGACTTGGAGACTTGGAGTGAAAAATATCATTAAAACTGAAAAAAATAAGACAATTCTACATTTCAGTTGACCAAAAAAAATCTTATGTTTGGTCTATGATATAAAACAAATGACATTCGTTCATCTTCCCCAAGCCAAAATGCACATCAACATTCTTTGTCTCTCTCCGACAATTTTATCCCGCCTACTATCCTACGACCATCGTTCCACAACGGCTCAGCAATCATTCCCTCCACCACACTAAATCGTTGGCATTGTGCTCCGTCCTATCCTTTGCCCAACCGCGGTCGTCTCTCGCCACCCGCATGCGGCGTCACCGTTGTCTTTGCCTTTGTTGTCTCTCTCGCCACCACCGTCAGACCGGCCGGTCACTCTCAAACACATTTCTATGTCAGACCGGCCGGTCACTCTCAAACACATTTCTATGTCCGACACCAATTGATCCCTACCTCGGCATCAACCTAGACACCCCAACTCTAACACCCCACCAATTTGCTTGTTGAGAGTTCAATGATAAAAATTTCAATCGGTTGAAAAGCAGTAAATCCGGTACAACTACTGTGTCGTTGTTGTAGAATTATACTTAAAATTAGGCAGTCGAGCACATTTGTGAAATTTTCATGTTCGAACGGTCAAAGATAACGATACTTTGAGCTCTTAACAATAGAGGGAGTATAAGGTTTGAACAATTGACGATGTGTGCCCCTCCATAACTCAAAATGGAAATTTAGGGCGGTAGCAGCAGTCATAGAAAAAGAAAGAACCTTCTTCTCTGGCTCATACTGTACATTGGAAGGCGGTAGCTAGTCAATCCCATCTCCAACCAAAAGGCTGGCTGCACCGTGCCGAAAGTGAGGTGCTAAAGCTGGGACCGAACAAGGTGGATTCCATGTTGCTAGATACCGATGGATCGCAAATCCCGATGCACCAAAAGTCCGCCAGCAAAGTGAGCAACGGAGCAAATAAAGGTAATAATGCACGTCAGTGGGCTGCATGCAGGAACCATGCGTTCTTGCCATCGAATTTTGCTTGATTATGTGTTGAGTAGATTACTTTTGATTATCATTTTGTTCCGTCAATGGGTGCAGCATAATGTATATAGTATTACCTCTGTTATTGTTGACCCCTTTATTTTATAATTTTTTTTCAAATGGGCAAAATTACATATTGTGGTTCAAATATACTTTTAATGATAATAAATCAAATATAACAAAATGTATAATTTTTGTCATATTTTTTGAATAAAACAAATAGTAAAAAATAATGTTAAAAGCTAAAGATGTTAAAAGAAAAAAAATTAAAGGGAGGTAGTATATGAAAACGACGCAGTCACCAATGAGCAGTCATGCATTTGCTGCAGTTTACATCTTCAGAATCCGCTGCAGATTTTAAACTTTTTCAGACGGGATGAATGAACAAGGAGAGATGTCACGAACTCAGAAGCTGCACAAGGGTCTGGTGTCGGGGCTTCAGAGATCTGAACTTTTCTTTTTCCGAACGATAGAGGTCTGGAGCTTCTCTGTCAAAAGGGAGCAGATGTAATCTTTCAGTACAGTAGAAAGCAAAATTCCGTGAGACTACGGTGCACAAGGTACAGTTTCAGGCTCAGAAAAACTCTGCATTTTACTTGGGAGAAAATAAAAAACACTGAGACTACAGTGACTGTTCTAAAATCACCAACACAACGCAAGGACCTTTTATTTGGACAATTATACAAAGTGGTCTGGTTGACCTTCCGTTTCGTTAAGGACGAAGGAAGGCTGAGGCGTGATGCTGCGCTTATCAGTGTTGCAGAAAGGTGCAATGCGCCCTGCACTCGTCTTTTGTCAGGTAACAAGTAACATAACACTGAGGCTCGCAGCAGTAGCAGTCAACGTAGACATTTTTATAAATACAGGTCGTCTTGTGCTTTGTGCAGAATACGATATCGCACTGATCCTTGTTGCCAATTTTCCATCATCTTCGGCTTGTTGCTGAGGGCGATGATGATCTGCTGCATTTTTAATTTTCCACCCTTAATTCCACACACAGACACATATATAATATATTTAACGATGCAGGATGCGCTGTAGTTAAATTTGATGGAAGTAAGATAATTTGACCGACGTTAACTTATACTCTTCGCAAAAAAAGAAAAATGTTAACTTACACTGTGCAGTCGATATTATGATCATCAGCAACAAGAATATTGCTCTCAGGTACACTGGGACGACGGTTTTCTGGCCCCGCCCCTCGTATTGGAAGTTGGATCTATCCACGACACTTGAAAGCTGAGATGTACGTATCTTTGTAGACACAAAATTGGTGTTTTATGGGTATTTCTATTTTATATGCGAAAAATTCTTCAATGACATTGCAATTTTAGAAAAACTTTTGTTTGACATCAGGTCCCACATATTAATGAGATATCATTGTCATACAAGGATTTTTTTTATAAAATTGCAGTATCATTGAGGGATTTGCGCTATTTTATATTCATCAATCGTGGATTTATTTACATTAAAAGATATGGGTTGACAGTTGATAACCGTAATCAAACTTTTTCTATTTTTGGCAACATGATTAATTTTCAGATGTTCATTAGGGCAGTCCCAATCCAAGAAATAACACACGGTTTCTATGATGGTCAGAGCAGCAAGAAACCATTTAAAGACGGACATAAATATGTTTACCGGCAGCACAGATTTTGAAAACGGGTTGGCTGCAGTGCTTGATTTTTGAATGTCATGGACAAAACTGCGTTTGTGAAGTTTAATAGTGTATAGACAATTTCAATCTCATCGTCTCATTGCTGAACGTATGTAAAGGTTGCAGTAGTAGCTGTCAAACCCGGCAGCGTGGCAGGTAGGGCTAGAGGAGGAAGAGGAAGATGAGTGGACGGTGGATGCTGGCCATTTCAAATCAAACAGTCATATGTGAATCGAATTGATTGAAAAAATTCTTCTATTGTCATATAGCAAATAGAAATAAACTAAACTAAGAAGAACTATATAGTTAATCCTCGGTGATTAAGCACGGCGTATACACAAACGATTCAGAGAAGTCACCATAATAGATTCCTGGTGGGACTATGACTCCTAGATATTGAACCTTCCCGCTGCCCAGATGACAGGCCACGGCTGCCTTGGCCATGGAACCCCTCAAGAAGATAACCTCCTTGAACGGATGAAACCCAAGGAAATCAACGTCTCCAGTGTGGTAACCTTGTTCCTCATTGTGATATGGTACGTTGATAATGTCATCGTCATCCGAGTTACAATATCCACTATGTTGCCTTCATGAGATGACGCTTCGTACTCGTCGTCTTCTCTTCCATCAACACCGGTATCACAGATACAGGGCCCGGCGCGCCGACGGTCCTCCTCCTCCTCCTTCTTCTTCTTCAACCAAGAGAGTGGCTTGAGGACGCCGTCGTGTTTCAACAGCCACTCCGTCGTGCTCTTGCATTGTCTGGGATTCGTCGAGGATCCAAACACGTAGACGAACGCCATAGCCGAAAAAATTGTCGCAAATATCGAGAGCTGCAAAACATATACCGTTCTTCGATTTCCCGATGAACGAACGTGTATCCTCGTGGCACGCTATTATTGACGATTTGAATTCCATATAAGTATGTGTTAGTTGACAAGGATAACCTGCATGCAGTGTGTTGACGAAATTATTTATCATAACCACCACACCTCCTATATGGAATGAATGAAAATATTTAGTAAGAGATAATAAGTAACAGATTCTTTATTCATAGTATATACAACCTCGAGAGATATTCACGGCGGCAATGCACGTGCAGCGCTCCCTGCCAGTACGCGGCGTGACGCCGTCGACGTTGTTGCTTGTGGTACAACTTGAGCGTGTGCATAATCCATGGCAAGTCTAGGACGGCTGCTGCCGCCTTATCATTACCTACCTGCAGGACGAACGCCTCGTCTCCCACGTCCCGGTCCTCGACGACAGCGAGTGCCACACGCGGCGGCGGCACTGCCGCCAATACTGCCGTGCGTCGTCCTCCGGCGGCTCCAGCAGCACCTCGTAGTCGTGCGGCGACGCGGCGGGGTCAAACACGAGGAAGGCGCGAGCGGTTCCGGTCGTCGCGGCCGCACCGGGCCACGCGTGACCACCACCGCGTTGCGGGGTTGCATACGTACATCAATCAGTACATGCCCGTGACAGTGGTCGAGGATCCTGTACGGCTTATTCGCGTCGCGTCGCGCGAGACGAAGCCGAAGTCGCCGCCGATTCCGGGACGGAGGCCGGCGGCGGGCTCCGACGAGGGCGTGGGCCGGGCGAAGAAGTGCGGCCTGTGGTGGTCGACGTTGTTCACGAAGAGGCCGGACACCGAGCTCGGGAGGAGGCGCCGGAGCCGGGAGAGGAGCTGGTGCCCGTCGACCACGGCGCGCCACGCCTTGCACACGCGCCGCGACTTCGCGAGGGTGCGCGCGGGGAGCCGGCGCAGGACTTCCGCGAGGTCGTCGTCAGATAGAGGGATCCCACGTATTGCCGCTTTCTTCCCTGACGCTTCCTCCATGGATGCAGCAGATCGACAAGTGCAGATGCGACGACGGCGCGCGCGGCTCTCTGTTGGATTGCATGCCTTTTATTGCGTGGACGATCTGCCTTGGGTGTCCGGAACCAATGCGTTTCGGCGCATGTTGGCAGACATCCGAAAGCAAAGGAAGGAGTTGGAAAGAACTTTTATTTTTTTGTGTGTGTGTCTGTGACATGCTTTTTTTGGAAGAGATTTTCTAGCAATGGAAGGAGTTGTATATTTGTAAATGTCTCCGTCACATTTCAAAACAAATAATATGAACGTGTACAATGTTTTGTTTGTAAAGCTCCATACATTTTAAGTCAAGAAGAACTTTTTTTTTTTGCGAAGGGGTAAGTCCAGATGAAAAAGTTCTTACTATCATTTTAGGATGAAAAAGGCCTGATATTTGCCTTGGATGACACTCTAACTAACGAAGTCCTTTTGGTCACAACCGATCTGACGGAACATTTGCTTCTGCTGTCAAATAACTGATTTTTGGACACTGCTTTTCTCACAAAAGAAAAAAAAGAGGAGTGATTTTGTGAGTCTTCAACACTCATTTTACATTTCCTATGTTGTTTAGGATTAGTCGATGACCTCACTATATATGTGTAGTTTTCCAATGTATGTGATGGTTTGAAAACGTTGCCAATCTGTGACGACACAGTTACCTTTAATCCATGTATACAGGCTAAAGTTGACATTTTCCTCCCTACGGTTCAAAGATCCACTTAGATTTAAAACGTCGTCAGCAGAGTTGATGATACTCGTGATATTTATGATTTAGGTCGCTCTAGTAGTTTTTGTTAGAGGTAACGTGATTCTTGGTGTCAATGCGTATACAATGTGTTATCTACGTCTTTACTTACGTTTGACCCAAAAGAAAATGTCTAACGAGTTTAAAAGCTGTGAATGAAATTTTGGATAGATATATGTAGAGTTATTTTTCTATTCTTCTTTGGAGCCAATCCCAGCATTTCCTCCGGCAACTTGCGCTTCTAAGATCTACGTACGCGCTATTGGAAGTTAATTTAAAAAATTATGAAACCCACATGGAACGTGATCTGTAATTTGAATAGCCAATCATCGAGAAAATAAGACAAAATTATAATAATATATTTGAAATTAGGAAAAAAAGACACTCCTCCGTTCTTTTTTATTTGTAATTATTAATTTTGATCGTTCGTTTTATTTAAAAAATTAATTAAATATATAAAATTAAAAATTAAAATAAAAATATTAATAAATTAAATTATAATAAATATTTAATATGTTTTATTATTATTTTAAATAAGATGAACGGTCAAATTTAATATAAAAAAAAAGTAAAAAGTTAAAAACTGTCATGCTACCGCTCGGTGGGGCCCTACTGCCAGTCACCAACGAGGCAGCCAGCGAAGAAGGGAGAGAGACACATCACCATTCAGCACCCTCCCCTTCCTGCTTCCCCACCTCTCTCTCTCTCTCTGCCGATCTGCCCTTGCCTTTGCGCGCGCGCCATCCTCTTCTCCCTGTCGCCGGCGAGGCCGCCGCCGCCGCAGCCATTTCTTTTCCCCGACCCATGGACGGCATCGAGGGCCTCCTGGCCCAGAACTTCGGCGTGCGGCCTCAGGGCAAGGCAGCGCCCATGGCCGGGGCCGCCGCCTCCCGCCCCGCCGGATCCGCGGCCCCCGCATGGACCAACCCCAGATCCACTCCCGCATCCTCCGCTGCCCCGTCCTACGACGACGTCTTCTCCTCCTCGGCCCCGGCCCCCGCTCCTGCCTCTTCCTCCTCCTTCGACTCGCTCTTCGACTCCTTCAAGCCCGCCGCAACCAGCACCACCGCCTCCTCCAAGCCGGCACCCTCTCCTGCGCCGGCCTACGACGACGACATATTCAACTCGGTCCCGGGGCTGAGGGCGTCCAACTCCTCGGCGTCCTTCTCCTCCGCGCGGTACGACGGCGGGGACGACGTGTTCGGGACGGCGGCCCCCGCGTACGACGACGTGTTCGGTGGCAATCGCTCCGCATCTCCGCCCGCTTACGACGACGATCTGCTTGGTGGGTTCGCGAGCCGGCCACCGGCGGGGGAGCAGAAGAAGCGGTCGGTGGCGGTCGATGACGACGACGACCTGTTCGGGGGGTTCGGGAGGAGCCCGGCTGAGGAGAAGAGGAAACCAGCGAGGGCATTGGAGGAGGAAATGGGAGGCGCCGCGTTCGACGATCTGATCCCGGGGTTCGCTGGGAGCAGCCTGCCGAGGAGTAGGTGAGCAAGCTTGCGCCTTTTCCTCATTTGGATCTGCATTTGGCACGGGTGCTAGTTCAATTGAACTAAAGACTTGGCAATGTGGAACTGGATGGGTTGAAATGAAGTATTCAATCCAGATCTGCTATTCTTGTGGCCATTTTGTGCATAGTTTATTAGTACTGAACTTTTTGCTGCTATTCGTCATTGAATGAATAGTCCTGATGCTACAGTAGGAATCTTGAGCTTTGATGCATTAATAAGATCAGTTGAAATGGAAGGATATGCATGTGTTCCAGTGACCTGACATGAAGTGCCCACTGGAACTTATGGAGGAAAGGGGAGAGGAAACGGCACACTCACTTCCAAGCATTATATTTTACAATTCCTCACAGTCACACTTAGCTGATATGTCCTGTAGTTGAATCATGGATCCTGTAGGAAGGAAAATGCAGCAGGCTTATAAATTTGTTTTTTTCATTTGATAGATGAATAGAAACTATATTACATTGGTTACCTACCATGCCTGTGCAATATGTAAGCATGTCCCTGCAATCGTTTTCGACCTGACTATTTTTCTGTTATGCTATTATGAAATAGTGACAAACAATGAAATCCAGTATTGAATATGCTCAGTTCCTGCTGTTTACAATTGAAAACCTTTCATTTCATAGTCAAATCAGAGAATCTGAAGGTTCCTCTATAATTAACCTTTTCCGTAAATGCTGACTAACAGAAGGTATTTACAAGGTGCATAATTGTATAGTAGATGTTAGGTGTCATTTATCTTGTCTCATTTCAAAATATCCTGGGTTGCTCCAAGCATAACTGAAGCTCTGCGAGGCCTCAAGGCCGAACACCATTTATGGTGCCTTGCAGGAGCTAAGAAACTTCGGGGTCTAGGTTTAGTAACATAGTTTGTTAGAGTGGTCAGGTCTAGTCTGTTTGTTCTCTTAGCCAGTTTCTTTTTCCTGTGTTGGCAGCCTCCCAACCTTGGTCCGGGTTGGGCAGTTAGTGTTGTACTGGACCATCTTTTTCTCTCTTAATACAAAGATGCGCAGTTCTCCTGCGCATTCACGAAAAAAATATCCTGGGTTTGCAGTTTGCCCATATTTGGCCTGCGAACCATGTGCATATCCATTGGAATATTCAATAAAATGTGCCATTATGGATACGTTTCCTCTCTTTTTCTTTATGTGTACATACCCATTGCAATCTTGAGCTTTCCGTGTTTATGTAAACTCTAACCCGTTTCTTCTATATATCTCACTATTGTATTTCCTCCTGGATCCTGATAATTCATAATGTTTGTTGTCTTTTTCAGGAAAGCTGATGATGATACTAAAAAGAGGCCTGCAACAACATCGAAACAGACAGCTAGCGTGGCAGATGATCCATTCGTTGTTCTAGAAACAGATTCTGCTTACGCATCCCCAGGAAGATCCCCAGATCCATTGGACGATCTGGATAGCTCTGCAAAGAATGTCAATCATACTGATGCCGATGATAATTTATTTGAAAATCCAAGTGCTTTTGACCAGGTTCCAGGATCAGATCCATTGTTTACCTCTGACATCAATGGTCATATCAAGAACAGAAACAGTGACACTTCAAAGATAGCTCAAGGTTCCAGCACTGTGCATCATTCGGTGAATGCAAATGCAGCACGTAAACCTTCTATGGAGGACCTTGGAAACGTCATGCCGAAGTCAGAGTCTGCAAGGTACTCTAATGTTCATGTTGATGACATGAATCAGTCACCAAGATCTACTGAATCTGAAGATGATATATGGCTTACAGTATCTGAGATTCCTCTTTTCACCCAGCCTACCAGTGCCCCACCACCTACTAGATCACCACCTCTTCTTAAACCAAAAAACCTGCGAGCAAATGCAAACGGTGAGCATGTTCGTCGGTCTAGCCAAAAACATAACCATTACACAGATTTGCCAAAGCAAACAGATGTTTCTTCAGTAGATGATCTGGAAAGTTTTGGCAGTGGCAAACCTCAAACGCCTGTTTATGACAACAATGTTTTCGATGAAGATTTTGAGAAACAATCATCAGATCATGAAGAGAAAGAAAGGCAGGAAAGATTGGAACAAGAAAAAAGATTGAGGGAGCAAAGGGAGAGAGAACAGAGAATACTTGAAAAGGAGAGGGAACTGGAACTGCAAAGAGAAAGAGAAAAACAAGCAGTGGAGAGGGCTACAAAGGAGGCACGGGAGAGAGCAGCTGCTGAAGCTCGTGCAAAAGCTGAAAGGGAGGCCCGTCAGCGTGCACAGCGGGCTGCTGTGCAAAGGGCTCAACAGGAAGCCCGTGAGAGGGCTGCAGCTGAGGCCAAAGAAAGAGCTGCTAGGGTTGCCGTGGAAGCAAGGGAGCGAGCTGCTGCTGAAGCCAAGGAGAGGGCAGCCGCTGAAGCTAAGGAGAGGGCTGCCGCTGAAGCCAAGGAGAGGGAGAAGGCTGCCACCAGGGAGAGAGCTGCAGCAGAAAGAGCTGCTGCTGAGAGAGCTCAGCAAGAAGCAAGGAAGAGAGCTGAACGAGCTGCAGTTGAAAGAGCTGCTGCTGAGGCTCGGCAGAGACAGGCACAGGCAGCAGCTGCTGCCGCCAGAGAAAAACAGAGCTCACCAGATGATTTGGAGTCGTTCTTTGGTGCAGGTGCCCGTGCCAATAGTGCACCAAAGCAGAGAGATCCTGCCCCAACTGTGGTGAGCTACATCTGCCAAAATTTTTACATGCATAAAAAATTGTCTGCTGGGTATTGTGCCTTTTGCTAATGTGTTGCTTTTTAGGATCCTATTTTTGGTTCTGGAGTTCAAGGTAGGGGAACTGTTAATGGTTCAAGTCGAGCAGCATCAACCTCAACATCTGTTAGGAAAACCTCATCAACTACAACCTTTGGGGATGATCTATCTGACCTATTTGGAGGTATTAGTTTCCCTGAAAGTGGAAACAGTGACGTTATGCTCCTATTTTTTGCGTCTGTTTGCGTGTATCTGTAATTAATTATTATTTTTATCAGCCCCTGCATCTTCTGACGTGTTTCAAGAAGTTGAGGGTGAGAGTGAGGAAAGAAGACGGGCTAGGTTAGAGCGTCATCAGAGGACCCGTGAACGAGCGGTAATGTTTTGCTTAACAGTTTTCAAATTAGAATGAAAAATAATACCAGCATCTTGTTATCAACAAGCATTTGTTGCAGTAGTCCCTTGGCTTATTTCATCTTGTATCCAGCTACCTTTTCCTTGCTGTGACTGTAGAGACATGGTTGCGCTCTGTTTCTCCTATTTATCTTTGAACATATTTCCAGGCAAAAGCTCTGGCTGAGAAGAATGAACGAGATATGCAGGTTCAGAGGGAACAGGCAGAGAGAGATGTAAGTATATATTGTCATCAATATACATAGCAATTTTGTTTGAATTAGTTGATGTCAACATACAACAGTCCACATTATACGACCTTTCCCTCTTAGTTTCGTTTCCTGTAATCTTTCCAGTATTCACATGCTCAATTCCTATTGGTCCTTTCACTGTTGCTAATAGTCCGTTTAATTTATTTGAACTTTGTGAAATTACAGAGAATTGGCGACACACTGGACTTTGAAATTAAGAGGTGGTCTGCTGGAAAAGAGGGCAACTTGCGTGCTTTGTTATCGACTTTACAATATGTGAGTCACCGATTTAACTTCTTTGGTGCTATAATGCTATATACACTTTTATGTTGATAAAAATGCTTCATATTTCTCTTCCGTATGACTAGAACTACTATCGTTTTTCTTTCACCTTATTGGTTATATGGTTAAGCATTTTTTGATAGAACAATCATGTATCATCGTATTAAAAAGAACACACACACAAACACGTAAATAGACAATCAGATATGTGTATGCAGACATGCGAGTGTGCTCAGACAGACACACTTACTATGCACGTACACATGGATGCACTAAATCACACGCGTGCTTACACTCTGAAAGCATGGTGTGGAGTGGCTGGGACCGCTGCGAAAGGGGGCCTAAAGTACATTAGAATGGTCCTTGTGGGGATAAAATATTGATGGGTTTTCTATATTCCACCTGATACTGATTCTAATTAGTTTCGTTGATGTATATTATGGTGCAGATCTGTGTTCAGTGAATGCTCTAGGAAATCTAAATTACATGGACTATTCCTTCTGATGAAACATCTGATTCATCTGTTTATTTACAACTAGATGACTATGTACTATAAATTAGTTTATCTACTAACATATGCATCATCTTTCTAAACAGATACTTTGGGCAGAATGTGGATGGCAAGCTGTATCCTTGACTGATCTGATTACTGGTGCTGCTGTTAAAAAGCAGTACAGAAAGGCGACGTTGTGCATCCATCCTGATAAGGTCCAACAGAAGGGAGCAACTCTTCAGCAGAAATACATTGCTGAGAAAGTCTTTGATATTCTTAAGGTCTTTACAGTTGCCATACAACTTTATCTAATGCCATTTAAAACCT
This sequence comes from Oropetium thomaeum, assembly GCA_001182835.1. Lineage (NCBI taxonomy): Eukaryota > Viridiplantae > Streptophyta > Magnoliopsida > Poales > Poaceae > Oropetium > Oropetium thomaeum. The sequence goes on along the minus strand of LFJQ01000006.1, from coordinate 486,315 downwards.
ATGTTCAACTCAGAAGGGCTCTTTTGAACTAAACTTGATACTGAACTTGAACTATTTTTTTTGTGTGTGAACAGGAGGCATGGAACAAATTCAACTCAGAAGAGCTCTTTTGAAGCAATCCCTGATACTGTGAATACATATATATGTTCCGCTTAACTGTATACCCACCCATACAAAGCCCTGGAAGAAGACAAATGAACGGAGTGGAAGCTCTATAATTCCCATTGTATAACATGTTCTATTCATTTTGCCCTCGTGTCTGTAGCACATGTTAACTTCCACTACCGTCGTGCATACGGCAGACAGCGGTGTATATGTAAACATTCTATCCCTTCGAGGGCTATCGTATCATGGGATGTCTTTTTTTACTTCATTTTGAGATAGATTTTACAGGTGATTTACCTCATTATACAGCTTAAGATTTGTACCATCTCTTGATATGGTGTTGTAGAAGGGACCACAGAATGTCGAACTGTACTTTGTTACTCCAAAGCCTTTTTCATTGTTTGTATACGAAGACATGCACATCTATTACAGTTTGCACTGCTGATTTGAAGTTTGATTTGGTTTACTAAAATCTTGACTTGTACCATCCTGTTTCGCCTAAGTTCTCTTTATTAATAATTTTTTTTAAGTTTCAGAAAATTTCACCTTAAAATAAATATTTTTTTCAAACATTCAATTTTCAATTAAGAACTGAATGTTTCATCTTCAGTTACTTTTTTTTTTGCAGAGAATTGTATTGAGTTAAAAAGAGATAACATTACTTACAAAGAGTAGGGAGAATGCAGAAGAAATCAATTAAAGAACTAGATGAAAACAAACGTATTTACGTCTAAAATAACGTATACAACGTATCTGCACGACTGCGCTATACCGGCAATTACTCCTTTTTTTAATGTGTGACGTTAGGACAAAGTTCTGTAGTTCAATACTAAACCATTCTCGTTGTCTCAAACGTCACATATTTGAGATCGGAGGAGTATGTTCTTAAGTATGGTGTATGGATCACAGCCGAATAAACACAATATAATGGCACGTGGGCTAATATTTGAGTTGGGCCTCGCGCCTATGAATCTTCATCCTCGAGAGCCCAGCCAAAGCCTATCTATCGATCAAGGCACGGCGTGAAACCGGGATCAAACGACCTGGCTCGGCAGCGTTGCGTCTCTGCAATTCTGCATGCACTGCTCGTCTTCCATGGCGGCGGCGGCGGATCTACATGAAGACATTCTCGCGGCGATCCTCGGCCGTCTTCCGGCGCGCAGCCTCGCGGCGTCGCGCGGCGTTTGCAAGGCGTGGCGCGCCATCGTCGACGAGCGCCGGCTCCTTCTCCGGCTCCGGCAACTCCTCCCCCACTCGGTGCGCGGGTTCTTCATCAACTAGCAGGACGGCGGCAAGCCGCACTTCTTCGCCCGGCCGACGGCGACGCCAGAGAACCCACGGATCGACGGCGCGTTCCGCTTCATCGAGTACGAGAACGACTACGGGTGGACGCCATGGGGCAGCGTCTTGGACCACTGCAACGGGCTCGTCCTCTACCGGGACGAGTCGTTCTACGTCATGAACCCCTTGACGCGGCGGTGGAAGCGCCTTCCCCGGCGAGACGACGATAATAACTGGAGGTGGTACGAGCAACCCTTCCTCGTGTTCAACCCGACCTTGTCGCGGCACTACAAGGTGCTGCTGGCTACCCGTGAGCCGCGTATGACGAAAGTGGCGGACGACGACGATGCATGGAAGTCCATGGAGTGGCCGCCGTCCCGGTGGACGTGGCACGAGTTCTCGTCCAAGACCGGGCGGTGGCGGGAGCGGGTGTTCGTCCGGCAAGGTGAGGCAGCAGGCAAAGTCGCAGACTTTCTCATGGATGGAATGCCGTATTCTATAAAGCATCGGTGGCGCTTCGCCGCGTGTTGGAAAGGAGATCTCTATGTACATTGTCATGGAGAATTTGTCAGGAGGTACTCTATCATCCGATCCGTTGTTAATTTACCTTTTATTGTTATGTTCACTGTTCTCAAGGATCAATATTGCTATATTTCATATCAAGTACTACCGTAGATTTACATCCGTTGTTCATGTGTATATTTGCAGGATGTCCTTGTCAAATGCAACATACCAAGTTATTAAATCACCGATAGACGGTACAGAGAGCTACAATGGTGTAAAATCCTTCTTAGGAAGATCAGAGAAAGGTGTATACTTTGCTTCTATTTACAGACACCAACTACGAGTATGGATCCTCAACGAGCAACTTGATCGAACGGAATGGATGTTGAAGCATGATAGAGACCTTAATCCTGATGACTGGTACGATGTTGTAGTACAAGGTGACTATCATCGGATTAAATACGATGGACCTTGGATCTTAGATGAATACGAAAAAAGAAAGACCAAGAATGACGTTGAATGGAACTCAGATGATGATGACATCATCCAAACTGTGGATTGGAAGGCCAATATGAATGATGAGGATGACGACGATGGCGACATGTACCTTGAATCCTTCTACGTCCTTGGTTTCCACCCATACAAGGAGGTTATCTTCCTGAATACCCGATCCATAGCAGTGGCTTATCACTTGAATACCTCCAAGGTTCAGTTTTTAGGCATATTGAAGCCGAGTGAACGCAATCACGGGGTTTACGCTTCATTTGTGTATACGCCCTGCATGAATATATAAGCTAGAGTTGAATTACACTAGCGCATCATTTATTGTTTCATGGTGACAGGACCATTGTTTTCGTTTCTGAGATTTTCAGGTAGTACTTTTTTTTTTGTTGGACAAATATTGTATAGTTTTTTATTGCGTCTCTTTATTGCTTAGAGTCGAAATGAAAATTTGTAGCATTCATTCTCTATTTCAGTTTCTTTTAGTTTTTTGTTTGTAAAATTTCATCAGTTTGTAGATGATCTGTATTTGCAATATTGTTTAACTCACTGCTGTCATTTGCAATATTGTGTATATATTCTGGATCTCTCCTCCTGGGCCCTGGGTGACTGGATCACTGGAGAGTCCACCCGAAGCCTGTCATCTGGACCTGAAAAACGAAACGTGTCGTGCACGGCAATGGTTAGCCCTACATACTACAAGTTCTCCCCGTATCTTTGTCGATCACGATTGGGATTGGCTGTGGTTCATGGCGCTGCTCCTCCACTACGCCTGCTACCTCGGTGGCGCCGCCGCCGTGCTCACCACGCTCGCCGTGATCGCCGTGTTCACGGCGCTGGCAATCAAGCTCAAGTTCGTCCTCGGCGTCCGCATTACCGAGCTGCTCAGCCACGTGCGCGTCGTCAGGCTGCAGGCGTTGAAGGAGACGTCAGGCAGCACCGTGCGCGCGCTCAGGAAACCGGGAGTCTTCCCGCGGACAGCATCGTCCATGGCGGATCTGCCCGACGACCTGCTCGCGGCGATCTTCGGCCGCCTCACGGTGCGCAGCCTCGCGACGTCGCGCGGCGTGTGCAGGGCGTGGCGCGCCATCGTCGACGAGCGCCGGCTTCTCTCTCCAGTTCCGGCGCCTCCTTCCCCGCTCGGTGCGCGCGCGGGGTCTTCGTCAACTACCTGGCCACGGAAAGCCCCACTTGTTCGCCTGGCCGACGGCGGCGGCAGGCCCTCGGATCGACGGCGCGTTCCGCTTCATCGAGTACGAGAGCGACTACACGCGGTGGACCAAAGTCTTGGACCACTGCAACGGGCTCGTCCTCTACTGGGACGACGACGCCAGGTCGTTCTACGTCGTCATCCCTCTCACGCGGCGGTGGAAGCGCCTTCCCCGGCTAGACGACGACGACTGTAACCGGAGGTGGAAGAAGCACGCCTTCCTCGTGTTCAACCCGATCTGGTCGCGGCACTACAAGGTACTTCTGGGTCCCCGTAAGCCACAGATGGCCGGAGAGAAATTGGACGATGATGCTTGGAGATTGACGGAATGGCCACCGTCCCGGTGGACGTGGCACGAGTTCTCGTCCAAGACCGGGCGGTGGCGGAAGCGGGTGCTCGTCCGGGAAGGTGAAGCAGCAGGCAAAGTCGCTGACTTTATCATGGAAGACTTGCCGTATTCTGTGGAGCCTCGGTGGCGCTTTGCAGCGTATTGGAAAGGAGATCTATACGTACATTGTCAGGGTGAATTTATCGCAAGGTACTATCAAAATATCATATGTTGTTGATTTACAGTACTACTTCACTTGCAAACAGTTGAATGTTTATCTGATACAAATTAATAATTTTCCAACACAATAGTTATTTAGTAAATGTAGCAACATAGTATACTAAGATCACTGAATCATATATGCTCTTTTGTAACTCTTTACTCTTGGAAAATTATTGGCTTCCAATCACAGTATCAAAATTTTATTTAGCGATCAACGAATTGAACACATTTTCTTTAATAATTCATATTTGCAGGATGTTTTTGTCAAAATCAAAGTACCAAGTCATTAAATCACCGATAGACGGTTCGGAGAGCTACAATAGAGAAACAACGTCCTTCTTAGGAAGATCGGAGAAAGGGGTGTAATTTGCTTCTATCTACAGACGCCAACTACGAGTATGGTTCCTCAATGAGCAACTTGATCGAACAGAATGGATGTTGAAGCACGATAGAGTCCTCAAGCCCGATGACTGGTGGGGGGTTGTTCTACTTGGTCGCGATTATCATCAAATGAAACATGATGGCCTTGGATCTTAGATGAGTACGAAAAGAAGAAAACGAGGAATGACGTCGAATGGAACACCGATGATGACGACATCATCCAAACTTTGGATTGGAAGGAGAACGAGAATGAGGGGTACTTGTACCCTGATTCTTTCCACGTTCTTGGTTTCAACCCGTACAAGGAGGTTATCTTCTTGACTGCTGCATCCGTAGCAGTGGCTTACAACCTGAATACCTCCAAGGTTCAGTTTTTAGGCACATTAAAGCCAAGCGAATGGAATTGCGGCGTTTACAATTCATTTGTGTATACACCATGCATACGCTCTGCAGGAATATAAAACTACTTGTGCTTAACAGTTCACTCTTTTCATGGTGACAGATTATGCTCTTTATTTTTGAGGTTTTCAGGTGATAAGAAATATATTGTATAGACCTTTTTTTCTGGATCTCTTGATCCCTATTGTGTGACCGTGAGAAAGTCAACATGAAAATATCTAGCATTAATTTCCTATTTCAGTTTCATTTATTTTTTCGTGACCTTCAGTTCATGACAAGGATCTCCTGTGCAATCACTTGGAAGATGTTATGTACCATATCCAAAAACATAACCAGAATGACATGTAATTAGGAACGGAGGCAATAGCGCGCACAGCTTCATTATTCTTTCTCAGCAACAAGATGAATTCAGATAGGAGTGGACTTTTATTCCTGCGCATTGGGCCAAAAAAAAAAATCATATGACATGCGCATTTTGTTCGAGCGTACTTTAGACTTGCATCTTTATTAGTAAATGTAGCAACATAGTATACTAAGATCACTGACATCCTTGAACACATTCGTAACTAATATTGCAGGATGTCCTTGTCAAATGCAAAGTATCGAGTTATTAAATCACCGATAGACAGTTCAGAGAGTTACAATGGAGTAAAATCTTTCTTGGGAAAATCAGAGAATGGGGTGTACTTTGCTTCTATTTATAGGCGCCGACTACGAGTGTGGAACCTCAACGACCAACTTGATCGAACGGAGTGCTAGTGATCTTACTGTGAAAAGTCAACATGAAAATTTGTAGCATTCATACTACATTTCAATTTCCTATATTCTGTGCCTTTCTATTCATATGCTGGGACCTCCTGAGCAAACACTTGCCTATTGTTACTGTGTACCATACCCCAAACATACTACTAGTGACATGTAATCTAGAACAAAGGTAGCAGCACAGTTTCATCTGTATATACTTGCTGCTCATTTGAGCATCTAAAATACTCCCTCCGTTCCTTTTTAGTTATCATTATTGATTTTGATCAAAAATTTTGACCGCTCGTCTTATTTAAAAAATTAGTTTAAATATATAAAATTTAAAATTAAGATTCAAAAATCTTTAATAATAAATCAAATCATAACAAAATATTTAATATTTCTCATATTTTTTTAATAAGACAAATGGTTAAAATTATTAACCAAATTAACTACAAAAAAAAAAACGGAAGGAGTAACTAATAGCAGATCTAGTAAGCTGTGATGCAGAATACATGTTAAAATTACCAGGAAACAGCGCAATCATGCTCTTGAATAAATGGTACTATATCGTGCATTTGTGTAATTCCTTTCACCATACTCCCTGTGATCTTTTTTTATTTGATGCTTATTGGCTAAAAGTACAGAAAAAAACAGAGGAGGTACAATAAACATTAATTAAATCTTATAATGGAACCAACAACGGAAAATAACTACTCTTGTTAAGGCACGATTCCAAATCCAGAATCAGTAACTTTCTGCAAAAAGTTAACTGTACCATACTGCCAACAACAGGTGGAGAATGTTCTTATTCCCATGTCCCTTCATTTCACATGTACAGAGTTACACAAACGCCTATAGCCAGAGTCCAAGGACACTGGCTTCCCAACAAAGTTATCTTTAAAGGGGGCAGTGATATTTAGCTTAACTCACAAGATAACAATTGATAAAATCAGTACACAATCTAATTACACCGGATGGAGGGAGCGGCTGCTGCTTCTTAGGGGAGAGGAGGAAAAACCCAACTGGTGTAGGCCGGCCAAGTCGCAACATGCACATGTCACGGAGGGTACTACAGAGGCTGTACAATATCGAGCAGTTTTGATCCTTGATGTATGCTATTGCTAGGTATCACATGAAGTAGCTCAGAGCTTTCTTCTTCCTCGACCCGCCTTCACCATACAGGTCATTCCATTGAAGAAGCTCATTCATGTTTGACGAATCAGACGAAACACTTGCACATACCTATAGTAAAGACAGGTTAAGTTCCTCTTCCACGTTCAGAACAAAAGTGGTAAGCCAGGTTTCTTTTTTTGATCAAGAGAAAAACAAGTTTCTCACCTGCTCATGGGCAGATTTGAAGTCATTTATGCTAAGAGGACGAATGTGTTCACTTCCATACAATTCAGGCTCAGGCCTACCCTCTGCTTTCGCCAAATTCTTCTCCTGCATATAGTGTAATGGAACAATCCGAATCAGACAACAGAAAAAATATTCATAGAATCTATAGACATCAAACATGGAAACCTACACGTAATGTATTAACTAATAATTGCATATTATCAGCAGGATTATTAGTCATTTTCGTATCATCCACCATTTGTCCGAGCTGCAAGGGATGCTGCAGCTAAAATTAGAAAAGAAAGACAACCATTGCATACCTTCTTTTCCTTCTCCAGAATTTCTCGAATGGGATAATGTGCTGCAGTCACACATAGATTCTGAAAACATAAAGACTCAGTTAAAACCATGGAAAATCTATCCTTTGGCATACATGACAGCATATCATCAGTAAATGCACCTTCAGGTCACTTCCAGAATATCCATCAGTCATATTGGCAAGAGACTCCATATCAACGTCTGCTCCTAACTCTTCTTTTGCCAAAATTACTTTCAATATTTTCTCTCTATTTGATGCATCAGGCAAGTTTACCATTAACCTGCATGACAGTCAGCAATATAATGATTATAACTATGAAAGGCATCAAGTGTGATTTATCATTGTGGGGTTTTTCTGGGAGGGTACTTCATGGTACACTATAAAGACAGGATTGGAACAAGTATATGTCCCGATCCCTCATATCAAAACGATAGTTACCTGCGCGGAAACCTCCTAATCACAGCCTCATCCAGATCAAAAGGTCTATTTGTAGCACCAAGAACCAGTACACGCTCTTTATCTTTAGTGCGCAGCCCATCCCAGTTTACCATGAATTCATTCTTCATCTTCCGCATTGCTTCATGCTCCCCGGGATTTTCTCTCCTTCCTAGCATACTGTCAACCTGCAGAAAGTTAAAACAGTCAATATAGATTGTATCAATAGATAACCACGATCATAATAGTAATAAACGCAATTTGTCCGTTTGCATACCTCATCAATAAAAATAACACTGGGAGCTATTTTACTCGCTAACGAGAAAACAGCCTTTACGTATTTCTCCCCTTCACCAAACCACTGAAAGTATCCAAACACTAATTAGTATTCCGAAGCACATAGTGAACCTTAATTATTTTTCTGGATGAAATACCTTCGACGTAATGCTTGACATTGATATGTTGATGAAATTGGCACCCGCTTCAGTGGCTACTGCTTTAGCAAGCATAGTTTTACCAGTGCCAGGAGGCCCGAAAAGCAATATTCCTTTGCAAGGCTGCAACAAACAAATTGAGGAAGCAGTTAGTTATTATGCTCTAAGATCTCAACCCAATTGGTCTTTCATAGTCATTATGCCTCGCATCACATGGGAAAAATGATAACAAAAATCCAGTAGAACTTCATTGCTAAATGACAATAAGAATAAAGCATACACAGTAACTCCAAAAGAGATAAGAAAATTGAATGCATCATAGTGATCTAGATTCTGTTTTCATACAAACTGTTTGATTTCAGCACATTCTGGGCTTTTTCTGGCAATAATATAAATTAGTGTCATGCCCGAATATTTATGGTTCTCCATCATAGGCAAAAGACGATATGGAGAACCCAGCGAAGGAAAGAAAAATTTTGACACGTGCTGAGAAAGTTCTTGCATAATTTGATTGTCCCAAATTACCTTTGTTAACTGCCCTTTGCAGAACAATTCAGGCCTCTGTAAAGGAAGCATAACCAGCTCCTTTAATGTGTCCTTTACATTCTCCAATGCTCCAATATCATCAAAGGTAACTCCAATATCATTAGGTGGTATAACATCTGCCAAAAGCCTTTTCTCAAATTCATTCTCTGTGACAACATCCTGAAGGAAAAAAACAACAAATTATAAGTAGAGCATTTGGTATCTAAAACAATGAATGGCCATGGAAGCTAGTAATATGTGCGGCAATGTGTACCTTTAATGATTTCTTTGAGCTCTTGTTATCACTTTGCATGCTCTGGAGCATATTGAGTCCATGTTTAAGGCTGTCATTCACACAAATAGTTAACATAACATTCAACTGATAAGTTTGACTAAAACGAATTGCAGGAATATATATAAAGGGCTAAAAAAATGCTACCTTTCACTTGAGAGTACCAGTTTGGCATCCTTGGAGATGGTTGTCTCAGCTTTATTGTGCTTAAGGTGATAACTCACAGCATAACCAACAATCTTATCCACATCTAAGAATGTTTAGAGTAACAAAAGTTCAAATTGGATTTCTTTGGGTAAAAAAAAAACAAAATATAGACTACAAGTACTCACTTTCATTACTCAGTGATTGGTCCTTGATAAATAACTCTTCAAGGTCATTGCACTCAATTCCAATGCGACTAAGAAACTGCATTTGAGAGCAAACAAACAGACATGGTCAATCATACAGAAACCAGTCTTAAATTAGGTTCAAAAAGTAATCAAGATTCAATTATTATAAGAAAGGCACAGATGCTAGCCGTTTAGACCAACTTCAAAATAATGATTCTATGAGGATATTTGATATGTTCAATGGCATTGACAGCAAGAGAATAGAATAAAAATAATCACAGAAATATAAATGAGACAGGATGGGGGTGGATCCAAAAGTGGATACCCATGGATCTCTAGTTCAGAAAAAAAAACAAGAGATTCAATTATGGTGGCAAAAACGAATCTTCATTTTTTTTTTTTTGAACCAGAGGGGATACATGGAGACCCATTTGCGTACCCATGCCTATGCCCATCCCTAATGAGACATGATTGTAAAGGTGCAAAAATGCAAATGCAATCTATTGATCGCTCCAGAAAAATATAGCCTAGGTCTTGTTTAAGAAATGACCTAGGAAGCTATATTTAGATGGCATGTTGGAATAAACCCAAGTAAAAAATTGTTCAGGCATCACAAAGCTTTAGTATATTAAAGAACTATATACAATGGTGATGTGAACTCCAATAGATAAGCATGTCTTTTTTCCATGGCTTACCGTGCGAATGCTACCAAGATTTGATTTAGCTTTAAGGGTTTCAACATCGCGATCCAATTGTTGTTTCCAATCGGTAAGTAGAGCTTCATCCTGTAAATGTTTATTCTTACGATCAGACAAGATTCCTAATCACAATACTTATTACTTAAGTATGGAAGTGTAAAAAGGGATATTATCACCTGCGGAAGTTGGATTGAAATTTTATTTGGGAAAAGCTTATTTAGATGTTTCATTGCCTTTGGACTCTCCTTGTTCCTTTCATGCAATCTGCTGCCAAAGCTATCCTGAATTTTGTTTTAGAAAAAATATAAATCAAAACACTGCAAATCAGGTAAACTAAACTAAAAACATGGGTTTCTCCAACTACTAAATGTAACATAGAAAGAACAAGGTAATGAAATTTCATACCGGGAAAAGGTCAAAAAGAGTCTGGCTGCTACTAGCGAACTTTGTGAACAGAAAACCTCCAGGATGTGCCTACAAAACAGAATCATCATCTTAACATATTTTAACACGCATTTCAATGAGACTAGCAGATGAGGATTAATGTGATATGCTAAGTTGCTAACTTACTATACCAGGGAATTAAGAAATGTAAATGACAATTCTGCAATACAAAGTCAAACCATGAGCATCATTAACACCAACAGAAATGATGTCCTCGCCTAGTTCTTGTCAGTTACAAAAAAAAGGATGCAGTATGCCACAGTACCATAATAAAATAAAACTCTAATAGAGTTTTCTCGGTAATTATTAGAAATAGTGTATGTACCTTCTCTTTGCGGCTATCCATTTGGGTGTGGGATCCTATGATAAGAACACCGGGAGGTAGTGATTCTAGTTTATTCCTTAAAGATGAAAGTGACTCGGTAATTCCAGTAAAAGACTTTTCAACATCCTTAAGTAACACTATCAGAGGTCCTGATTTGTTTTCTTCTGAGATGACCTGACACAAAAAGAAAAACATATTATTATACCAGGAACTTAATATTTGCAGGGTACATACAATAGTAATAAAATAGTACCTCAATCAACTCTGTAACTGCTAGTCTCTCAACTTCTTCACTACCGGAAAAGTCAGGTCGAAGTAAATCGGCTGGAGAAATGGCATATGATCAGCAAAAACAAGAAAACAAACAGCCAATAAAATTGGGATTTAGATGTCTGAGCTAACCAGAGCAGAAGAATCCATGATCATCCTCACATAAACCACCGAGATCATTACCATTAGGGATCTGCTTGTCAAACCGGACTCCAATTTTTGAAGATCCATTATCTTCAAAAGCAAGCATCACTCTACCTCTATAGCCATCACTTGGACCTCTGGAGAACAGTGAAACAATTCATAAAACATATCTATACAATAAAGAATAAAATGACCATAAAACAACAGCCACAGGAGGAAAGAACGCTTCTTTCAACTGAATGATAAAGGTCACTTGATTATTACAAATTGCCTTGTTCCAGGTACATGAAACACTAAAAATTATACTCAAATAATTGTATTGGCATTAGGATCCACTATTTAAACCTATAGGCAGACATGCAATTACAAGGTATTTCCTCTAAGGTGCTTCCTATGATTTTTATGTATAGAATGCCTCCCATCGAGCCTCAAAAATATTTCCAGTACCCTAGGAGGTATCAGGTCCACAAGCTTATACTGGTAACAAATGTTACAGATTCAATCATCTACTAGATCCAATCTGGACAGTCCACGTCAGAGATGGGGCTCCCTCATCCCACCTGTCTAGATTTGCCCAATCTGACAAAGGGTAAAACAAAAGGGTGCAAGCGGGTCTCGGAAGATACTAACTTGTAACTCCCAGTTTTGGATTTGAAATATAAAAATTTAGTGCATATGCTCAATACTAGACGCTAGTCCAGCTGATATGTCATAGCACACAAAAACTTCATGAAGCATCTCCTCGCTAAATTGCATACTTCTATTACAACATTAAGGGAAGAGATTATCTCTCTTATCGTTCAAACTAAGAAAACGAAATTTAATGAAAAATAATGCAAAACCCTAAGCAAATATTGTGTAAAATTAAAATATGAGCCTGACATTAGTAATATAAGGATACCTTTGTGACAATGTGGATGGCTGAGCTGGACCCACAAACCTCACCCTATCACCTAGAGAAGATGTGGGACATCAAAATATAACTAAACTTGAGGATATGTTAAATAATTAATAAAGATAGCGAACCTTCTCTGAAAGTATAGCTCTTGGATGTGGCTGTTGAGGATTCCTGTTTGGGTTGAGATGCAGAATGCAATGTTGATGTTCCCACAATTTCAGCATTCACACTGGAAGTTGGTGCAGCTGGTCTCCTGAAATGCACAGCATCTGCCAAGGAAGACCGGTGCTTCTGAAAAATGGCATACTTCTCACTACCCGGTTTGTCCACAGATTTATCAGCCTTTATAACATCCTTCTGGGATTCTGGATCCTTTGAAGGCACCTAAATGAATTTATGTTTTTAAATTTTCAGTAGTATGAGAATGATGCATAATATAGTTTTGAGAAGTAATAAGTAACACATGACGAGCTTACCCCTGGCAACAAAAGTGAGTCCACAACAAGGAGTCTAGCACCAAAATGTTTGGCAAGGGCCTTTACTAATGTTTCCTGGTAAATCTCAGAACCTACATGCATTGCATTAGAAATATTATACAAAGTTAAACATGGGCATCAGCATAATAATTACCAAATAAACGTGTACTGCCAAATTTCAAGGCTCAATTTAAATTGATAATAGAAATCATATTTAATAAGAATGGAAGTACCTGCTGGACCAGATAATAATATCCGCTGGTTTATTGACGAAATTTCAGAGAACTGCTTGATGATGTCCTTCTTTTCCATGTGTACAAATGCACATGACAAGAGAACATTCTTTGTATTTTCGCTGCATCAGATGACAAACAATAAATAATATGAAAATATAGCATGTGAGCAAAAACAAATAACAATATAACATGTTGTTTCAATGTACATCTGCAAACTGTCCTACCTATTTTGAAAAAAAGAAAAACTCAGCCAAACATCATCATGCAGCTATATAATATAACAAAATGTTTTTGCACTATACATACAATGCTCAGAACTAACAACAAAAGAAACATATAAGCGTCCTCAGGGTAGCACTTAGGTCAGCTACCCATACCCAAAGCTGCAAGCTTGGAAGCCAGGGTTATAGTTATTTATAATCGAGGATTCAGATAATAGTAATGCATATGCATAATTTAAAATAGATGACATGATAAAAGTTTCATATAAATGAAATAACCATCAGCAAAAGGAACTGTGATTCAAGCATATCACCTGAGGTAATAAGGAAAATTCTCAAACGTAACCTCGATATCATTTGGACTAATAATTCCTTTCTTCATTGCATCCTTAAAGGCTTGACATCTGCTCGGAGGCACACTGGCTGAGGCGTTAAGATCCCTGATGAGATCCCTCTGATCTTCAAGAGCTTTAAAAAGATCACCAGTCAAATCGAACTCTGATATAGTTGATCCTGCAATCATCCTCAGAACTGGCCTTATCTTATAGGTTGCAATCTTACCGATTTCCGCACCAAGATGAGCATCAGGCCCAAAGCCATTGTGTTGACAGGTATCGTTGGCAACAGCATCAGGAGATACAGGGGCAGCAGCCACATCTACCGAAGAGTCTTCGATATTAGAATTAACCTCATTAATATTTTCTCCATTCTCACATTCCTTCTCAGGGCTGATGCAGCGCCCTTTCGATTTATCAGAAGCAGATGATGCCATTGGCCGCACAACTCTTTGAATGTTCTCTCCAGCTGATGTGGAAGGTGCTGCTGGTAGGTCCTTTGACTGATTGAACGTAGATGCCAACATCTCCGTACCAGCAACAGCAGCGTCTCCTGTCCTCTTATCTGTACGGATACGCTTAACAGTTCCAACTGGAGACTCTAAAAGGCTAACAGCAGATGATGGCACCGTTTTAGGAACTTTGTCGTTCAAAGGATGCTGAAAAATCTGTGAGTGTGGTAAAGGAAAAACATAACAGATATTGAAATAAATGACAGTTTTCCCATTCTCGAAGTGTTCATACATCTTTGTCTAGAGTAATAAAGAAAATGATAAATAAAAATGCTACGTAAAAATATAATTGCATTACTAAATGCATAATAATTGATATAGGATACATAAGCATGCTTGCCACATGTGCTGAACACGACTTCATCCCCTCCAGTAAGGGGAACTTTTGTGCCAGGACTTATGGACCTTCCGTTTAATTGAACCATACCCTTCTTGCCTATAACTTCTAACTCACATTGAACTCCTTGCTGAAAGTAAGACATAAAAAAAATGAAATAACTACAAGCAACCACTCAAGGTTTCATACATTTTTAGACCTCAATTGCAATTGCAAAGCTGAAAAAGGGTGTACCTCGAGGCGCCGCAACTTGCAAAGCATTTTGCTAACCGGTTGATCTTTCAAACATAGATTACAGTTTTTACTTTGGCCAACGGAAAATTGAGGGGCAGTGATAGGAAGATGAGGGGTCTGTAATACACAAAGGTAGGATATCAATATGAAGTAACATAATCTTTCATGCACTATTTAGACATGGTTATTACATACACATGTAATGTCAACATTACAGAATAATATGTTTTAATAAAATAAATCAACTACTATGTTAAAAAAAATGAATGATTCTGACAGTCAATTAGCTGTGACTTCAAATGTGAAACCATGATCAAATGCATATACATGTATAGATACGCCATGTATCACTGAACTTTTGTGAGACATCTAAATCAACTATACATTGATCGACTATACATTTAGTATATACTTTCTGAAAGACATTAAGTTATCAAAGGCAACCTATAGCGAATTTAAAAGGTCAGATACGACCTGCTAACTTCTAAATGTCACGAGTCTACAGTTTTACAATATAAAGTAGTTCTGAGTTGATGCGCAAAATCTTGGGCATGTGAATGTCATTACGAAAAGAAAAGTAGTTTGATTGAGAATTTGCAGAGAATTTCACGTGACATTATTATAAGAAAAAGAAACTATCAGGTTAAACTATCCAGAATTTTACTTGATGCATAAGCTATATAAATTTAAACAATATTTATATCAAGATGAGATGTACTGAATCCTATATAAAGATGTGTATCGGACCTAGTTCTTGCTCATGGCACTTCCGGCCGGTACTACTTATGCCCCAAACCCTCAATGGCTCAAATACAAGGCAAGCAGTGAGGCGCGTCATTGCTTGCCATAATTACTTGCTAGTCTAGTACATTAGTGTTCCTTACTGCTGCTGCCTATGCAAATATGGCAATTGACAGCTAAATGCACACTAGTAGACAATGTACGGTAGTTACTATGCCATATCTAGTCTACCAACTGTACCCCTGCCATGTACTAAAATTCAGAACACTGTCCAACTGTAATACAAAATTAATCTCTAAATGCTAAAATTGATAATAAACTCACTGTCAACTTATGACGAGTTAACTAAGTTCCTACAAAATACAAGTTTCTGAATTGCAAACCATACCATTGCCCACTAAAAGGTCCAGACAAACTTCAAGATATTTTCAGAAGAGAACAATATCAACACCATAATCCTAAGTGTCTGAGTTGCAAGATACAAGTTTCTGAATTGCAAACCACTAAAGGGTCCAGACAAACTTTAAGATACTTTCTGAAGAGTACAATATCACCACCACAATCTTAAAGACTGAGTCTTTATGAAAGCCAGCATACAAGTTGCCAAACTTAACTTCAATTGCAACATCTAAACTTAAGTACCGACAATCAGTTTACATACCTGTGAGCACTGAGAAAGCAGCTTTGCCCATGGCGCTGTCGGTTGCTGTTGCTCCGGCTCCTTCTTCCTCTTCAAACTCTCGGCTGCAGCAGCCGACCCTGACTTATCTCCTCCTTGATCTACAAGAAAGCATTAGAAACTCAGGAACTCGATTCCAAACCCATTGCAACGAACCTAGGAGCCGAAACACCCTAAAGACCCTCACCTTTTTGCGCTGCCGTATCCTCCGCTGAACCGGTGCTCCTCGCAGCAACGGCCGCCGTGGACTCCTCCTCGGTCCTCCCGGGAGCGGATGTCGTCGGCGACGGCGCAGCCTCCGCCTGCTTAGAGACACGCTTCAGATCGGTTAGCCGAGCGGTCAAATCGGGAGGTAGCGACGCGAGATTCTTCGATCCGCGGGAGGGCCCTCACCTTGGGTCGCTTGGGCGGAGGAACGGATGAAGAGGATGGGGGCGGGGACGGACGCTTGGCCGCGGCCGCGGCTGCGGAGCTCCGGCGAGTCTCCACCATGGCGTTCGCCGGAGGCGAGGGTTTCGCCTCCTCTCCTCCGCCTTCAACCCCTCCTCCCTCAAGAGGAATTCGTTTGGCTTTGGGTTTTCGTCTTCTTTTTCCTCTCTCAGGAAATGGTTTTGTTCGGCCTTTTTGGTGTCAACGAGAGGAGGGGAGAGGATGCTGCCTCTTATAAGATTTTTGAGATTTCTCTTTCTCGATCTTCTGTGGCAGTGCTGTATGATTGCCATCTCCTTTTTACTATCGGATTATCTTTTTATCAATTTAATAAAGATTTATTATATGTTGTTTATTACTTTTGAGTATAAAATTCAATATCACCATAAAATCATGCTCTGAAAAGTGGAAACTATTTTGTTTGATTTGAAACACTAATAAATGTTTATACAATGTCAGATGTTAATAGCACGATTTCTATATGACACGTCTGTTAACACGATCTCCATATGGCACTTCCATAAACATGATCTCCATGTTGCACTAACAATCAACTATTTTCTTGTGGCAACTGTCAATAGTGTAATCTACACGAGTCACCTACCAATAAAAACAAATTCTACACAACACTTTCTAATAAATTATCAATGAACTACCAATATAGAATGATCTCCAACACTAGGCAATGGAAATATCTTCAAGTTGTATATTTAGAATTGAAACAGTATACACAAAATTCTTATATTAACAAAAGGATATCTTCTAAAAAGGTAGTGAATATAAATTTGGAGTGACAACGAGTGGTAGCCAACAAACTCGTGGATGAGTGGCCAAAAAAAGAGATGTCAACGGTTGAACCCGTGAAGGAGAAGTAAGGGCAAAATGAGGCACCAGCAGTGGAAGATCTCGTGGAAGGAGATGCTAGCAGCAGAGCCAGTGGAGGAGCAGTAAAGGGAGGATGTAGCAGTAGCAGCGGCAACGGCGATGTCGTGAAGCACAAGGAGGGGGAAGAGGATAACATGGTGAACACAGTGCGATAGTACCCATTAGTAACCCTGG
Organism: Oropetium thomaeum; assembly: GCA_001182835.1. Taxonomy (NCBI): domain Eukaryota; kingdom Viridiplantae; phylum Streptophyta; class Magnoliopsida; order Poales; family Poaceae; genus Oropetium; species Oropetium thomaeum. The sequence goes on along the minus strand of LFJQ01000006.1, from coordinate 468,927 downwards.
TGACGGTTACCAAACAAAGGAAGCGCCACATGTCCTTCAAGTACAATGGCCTTATATGGTAAGCCAATGACGGCGCCGACACACGGTGGCCATGTTCTTCGTTGTCTCTCTTCATTCTGGTATTTTCCTTAGTGGAGGATCTAGGGTTTCGCCTGATGATGTCTAGCATTCAATGGTGCAGAGGATTTTATGTTGATCATGCCTTTAGGATGGTAGTCCGCATCCTGGCCTGTGCGCCCATCATCACGGTCCGTGATGAGACAGACATGTATAAGGTTTTAGGGATTTCATTTATTCCCTCAATTATGACTTGCTTTTTTAATGTATATGCATTTGAATTTGATTGTTGAAATTGTTTTCTATCTCTAGTTTTTCTTCATCAACAGAAATGGCATCTTTTTTTTCACTTGTCATGCGTTATTAATAAAAAAATTTCTTAACATTATTTTCCTATAAGACTATGTAACTTTCAGTATCTTGAACCTAAGCTTCTATTATGGGAATGGACTAGCCTTCCTTTTATGTATGTAACACATTACCCTTTTGCATCTTGCCTTTATGTATGTAACACATTCCCCTTTGGCCATACACCACACATCAAAATTTAAAAAGTTTGAGGGGTTCATAGGAAAATGCATTCAACTAAAAACAACAGTACAAATATATTACAAACGATTCGAATAGTAATAAAAGTGTTGGGCTAAAAAAACACTCGCACCCATCAACTAGTATATAGTCATGGGCTCTGCCATCTTTTGGGCCCGAGTAGATGGCAAGTGGCCCCCAAACGACCCATGTGCGTAGATGAGTGGGGTAGGTTTAGAAACCCTAGCCCCCTCATGTAACCCCGCCGCCATTCTCGACTACAAACTTGGCTGCGCCGCCATCGTGCATTTCTCATCTCCTACCATTCCAAGTTTCCAACACAACACCACCACCAAAAAATGGGGAGGAGAAGGAGGCGAGGCCAGATCGCACTGCTCAACGACAACTACAACTCCGACATGGTGCCCCAAGCCAATCCCTCCTCCGATGGTGGCCTCTTGAAGGAGGAAGTGAAGAACAACCAGGAAAAGGAGAATAAGGAAGAGATGCAACATAGGCACAGTCGAGGCAGATTGTCGAGGCGCAGTCCTCTGAACAACAATAAGGAAAAGGCAAAGGCAATTGTGAAGGTGGAGGAGGAGTGGCAAGATGAGACAACACAAATTTGCTGCCGCGGCCGAGGGAGGATGCAGAGGCGCCACGCTCCGGGGAGAGACAACGGAGCAGCGACCAACAGAACCATAAAGCAGCGGCCTAAGGAGAAGGTGTCGGTAGTAGATCCCGTGATTCAGCTGCAGGGGCAGGATGAGACATGGGCAGCGGTAGATCCCATGGAGCAGCTCCCGCAAGAGGAGGCCTCGGTGACAGAACGCGTGGAGCAGTCGCGTGGGCAAGAGGTGGTAGCGACAACGGTGGATCTAGTGAAGCAGCAACAGGAAGAGTATATGGCAGAGCACACTTCAGCGGTACCAATTGGGAATCATGTGACTATCAGCAGAAAGGGGAAGAAAAAGAGGAGGCACTATGCATGCTTTGAGTACAACGACCTTACGTTCGAGTTGGTATACCTCTGCCCGCTGTCGATCGTCTTCTTCCGCTTTTCACTCTTGTATATGTTTCAGAAGAAGGATCAAGGTTTTGTCTGATGGTTTTGTGTGTTGTGTTGTGCAGGAGGACTCTGTGTTGATCACGCCAGAGGAGAGCAGTCATAAGCCATATGCAGCCATCATCAAGGTCCATGATTAGAGAGACTATGTTCTTCACTTTTTATTTACTCTATCTATTGTGCCTTGTCTTTTTTACGCATATGAATCCACTGGCATAGGACTCCATATGGCAAGGATGGGCGCATTGCTATACCTACTTTTCTCAAGTTCTCATATGTTATTAACACAAGTTGTCTTTTTCCTTTATACATTTTCTGTTTTGATATGCATAACAGTTGTTGCTTGGTGTTTGTACAAAAAAATAATTGTTGCTTGGTTCTATTAATATATTGATGCCTTTTCTTCATCATGGCTTGTTTGGTTGATACCATAATTACTTGCCATTGTGGCAAACACATAAAGTGTCCCAGAGAAAATTAGGGTGTGTTTGGCTTGTTACCAAACTTTGACACGCCACAATTTAGTCATGCCGTATATTCTTAAGCTACTGTTTAGTTCACTACCACATTTACGCTTCGCCACACTTTCCTAACCTTTGACCCCACCTAACATAAACTCAATTATTCCAAAGCTTACCACAAGTGTGGCGTCCATTTTCTTCACCACACTTTTTACGACTGCCACACTTGCTTAAACTATAGTGTGACAAAGTGTGGCTATCAACCAAACATGCTTGGCGCCACACTTGTGTCAAGATTTGACAAGAAACTGAGTCTTTGGTAGGGCTAAGGCCAGAGGTTAGGAAAGTGTGGCAAGCCACAATTGTGACCATGAACCAAATAATAGTCTAAGAATTTCTGGCATGGCAAGTTGTGGTAATGAACTCCGCCACACCTTATATCCCGTCCTCCACCATTGTATACTTATGATTTAGATTGCTGAAATTAGTTTTCATCTCTAGTTTTATTAGTCAACAGAATTTTTAAGCCATGATTTTGTTCACTTATCCTGCATTATTAAGCATAAGTCCATTATCGTTATTCGATCGCCTAGAGGATTAAATTTTTATATCTTGATTACAAGTTTCTGTTTTGAGAGTACATTAATGTAACACATTCCCCCTTTTTGGTTGCATGGAAGAACAGGATATAATAGAAGCTGAGGGGAACTTGACTGTAACTGGTCAATGGTTTTACAGGCCAGAAGATGCTGAGATAGGGGAAGGTAAATTTTGTGTAGCCCATGACACATGGGAGCTGTTTTACAGCTTCCATGTTGATGATGTTCCCGCAGAGTCAGTTATGCACAAGTGTGTTGTGCATTTCATTCCCCACAACAAGCAAATTCCAGCTCGGAAGGGGCACCCTGGGTTTATTTGTCAAAAGGTCTATGGTGTGGTTGAGAAGAAACTACAGAACCTAATAGATAAGGGATATGCGGATCAGGGGCAAGAACAAATTGATAACCTCATTAAGAAGACAGTGGACCGGATTGGGGTGCTTCCTGACGTTGAACCTGGACGTAGACCTGATGATAGCACCTACCAGTTCTCAAAGAAAAGAAGTGTTCATAACATGGATATGAACCCTATAGGTGTCACGAGAGAGTCTCAAGCTCGCAAATCCGAGAATTGTGAAAAGTCTGAGACACCTAGGAGTGATAAACTGAGGAATTATGCCATCCTTGCAAGATATAAGACAATTACTGGAAATCAAGTTCGCGATAAGTGGCTTGATAATTTGTTAGAGAGTATCCCTCTTGGATGGTCAAAGGAGATTGTTGCTAGGGTGCAGGGAGCTGATGCTATTGCTTCCACGAAAAGTTCAAGTATATCATCCTCAAAGGTTGTGGTTTATGAGGTAAGTTGGTTTTTTCCATTTATTATTTTAGACTCTTCAGTTCATAATATATTCTAGTTACCATACAATGTCATTGATCATGTTGTTAGATTATTAGGTCATGTATTCGAAGCTGGGTCCGCTAAGGGTCGGGTTGAAATGGGTTTTTCACTGTTGGGGTTGCTTTGATTGGGTGGAAACAGGGTTGAAGAGTAATCGGATTAGGTCGCGTTGGGTTTTATCCTAGCGAAGTTGAATGGGTTCGCTTGTTTTGGATTTCTATAGGTTGAAACCCAAGTACCCCACTAAAATGGATTTTTCTAGGGAATGCTATTTACAAGAGCTATCTGGATTGTCTATCCTCTTCAAAGGATGGTCCAGATCTATAGCCCCTTTTTCGTATAGGGGAGTAGCTCATACAACTTCACTAAATCTATCGTAGGCAAAGAACGTCACATTTGTCAATTTAGTTGAGTTTCATGCGTGTTAAACTGACCTACCGCTTGTTCTATAGGGTATTTATACATGCTTTAGAATATTATTTATTTATACTAGTATCGGTACATTTCAATGGATCCTGGAGCCAATTTAATAAACGAATATGTTTTTGTTGTTTCAAAGACAATGCCTTCTATGTTATAATTCCAAAAGGGTCATTTTTTTTTGCCTCGTATTCTTCTATTTTCTTTAAGATAATTATTTGCTCTTTTTTTATCAGGACAATAAGAAATATGGACTCCATGATGTTATTCCAATAATAGTATCCCTAGAAAGATCTACTCATGAAGCTCTAGGAGAAGATTTCGGGAAGTACAACCAGAAAATGAGAGAGCTATGGTACAATATCAAGGTATCAATGTTTCTCCAATGAACCTTTGAGTATTATTATTTTCTAATCGTTTCTACATCATGATGTCATGTTACCGTGAGGTCATGAATTTGAGTCCCGGAAACAACACCTCCTACAGAAATGCATGGAAAAACTTGTACAAAAGATCCAAAGTGGTCAGGGCTCTTCCACGGACTGGGCAAGCAGGAGCTAGGTGTACTAGGCTGCTTTTCTGTGATCAGCCTACTTCCATCTCACACCTTAATAGTTGATAGTTGGCTGCTAACATACAATCAACCATGATAGTGTATGCTAACGTAAAGCATGTATAAAGTGAGATGCACAATGCATCTATTTGCCCATGGCATTCAACATGCTTAGAATATGTTCATTACCCAATATTGTTTTGTATATATAAAATACAATGCGCAATATTTGGATTTTCATTATTATTGGCCAATATTCTTTTTAAGTGCACTATTTTTGAGGATTTGAAGATGTAATCAGTACGGATACACAAAGTTACTAATAGCAACAACGCCAGTGCTTATATAGAGTTACTATCATTTGCCCCATATTTAAATATTGATCTAATGCTTTACAAGACATTCTTGTCACCCCAATAATTCGATCACCATTTCCTTCTACATTTAGAGTGCTCATCTGTGTTTGCCAACCAGTACAAAATAACAATTTTAAAGCATTGTCAACTTCACACAACTCATGGCAGTACCAAATATTTGGTGGTTTCTTCTTCTTTATCGACGAAGATAGCTATTGTTTTTTGTTATTGAAGAATAAAGTTTATGTGAACTACTCCTACTCGTGTCCTTTGAAGTCCAGTCTATGAGCTTCTGACCCACAACGTTTAGTATTTTGAAATTGGACATCATATTACGAAATAGCGAAATAATATTTCCATCGCGAGGTAGGGCTGCAGTGATAATATGTGATCATCATGAATTACAGTGCTACCATGATCTTTTAGAATTTATCGCAAGTTCCTCTGTCATATATATATATATATATATATATATATAGATTCAGAATTCGGTTTCCTGTGTTTTACTCGTGTATATTTCCTTTGTTATCTGATTTTTCTTCAGTTGTTATTGTTACTTTGGATATACAGAATAGCTCTGTACTGCGTACGCGATTGATGAACAAGGAACTTGATCCACCGGCGCTATTAACAATGTCCCCTGATGAACTAAAGGTGTGTATCATTCTTTTTTTCTTGCACGAGAGGTCTATTATCATTTCTATCATTTCAGATACGCAAATTCAGTTTTTGGACAACGTTGATAGCATTATTTTTTCCCACCTCTTTACCCTCATTCATCAAAATTTCATTCGTCCTATTCCAGCAGCCTACAAAACTGTTGACTCTAAGTTTTTTTTTTCTATTTAATGCTGTGACAGAGTTTTGTGTTTAATTCGGTGCCAACATTCTTATGCTTTCTGAAATCTGCATTTGTGCTGAAACCCCTTGCCACTAACACTGCCGCTATACACTATTTACCACATTTTTCAGTCTGGGCTGATTTCAGCAGAGAAGGCATCGGAACCGGAAGAACCAAGGCGGTTGCAGGTGGTTAACATGTACATTTAAATATAGCAACTACCGTCAGGAGATAAAAGGAAAAAGACTGATCATCACAGTTTTTTTTTTATGTTCCACATATGGTTGTTTAATCTTTCGAATGATCCTCTGTTGTCACTTGATGAAGATGACTGACGAACGATGTCAACGATGCCAAGAGAAGAAAGTCGGCGTATCTGATATTGTCCGGGCTGGACACAGAGACCGCTACCAGGTCTGAGCATTATATCCCTTGGAAACGCGTGCTTCAAATCAAAACTGTTCATCTTGCAGCGGTCGTTTGTTTCTGACGAGTCCATCCATGGACTCTGTTAATGAAATGTACTACTGTTAGCCTGGCGCCCTGCTGTGTGAACTTGTGTTTTTTCTTTTTTCTTTTCAGATGGAATGTATTTCGTGCGGCCACACGTGGTTCTCGTCCTACTACTCCATCATCCCGTCGCGGACGGCGGACGTTCGGAGCACTGCTGCTGCAACTGGGAACGCGGCCACTGGTACTAGTACAGCCACCGCTGCCTGGGCTGCAGCCTCCGAGAAGCAGCAGCAGCAGGCCAAGAGCAGTAGCAGAGTTCATTCAGGAACAAAGAGGAAGAACAGCAGGGGGAGTTCATTCAGGAACAAAGAGGAAGAACAGCAGGTTAGAAGCAATCCCTGAAGAGAGCAGTCTTCAGTGAAGAAGTGCTTCGTATATCAATCGTATGTGCGCTATGATGGATGTATCGGCGGTCTGAAACCTGCCCCGTATCTGTACTATTGTAGAATTCGTGCGCGTTTCTGAACTCGATCTGTACAATGCGTGCGCCACAGTAGCTTAGCTTGTTGTCGTCTGGTTAACTGGTTAGAGTCCTGGTCGTTTGGTTATGTATTGTCTGTGACACCTTAACTACAGTCGTTCTTGTTGTGCTGCTCTTCTTCCTTTCTGTTCTGCTCCATCCTGACACACATTGTGGCGGCAAAGAAAAGGGCTTCTCGACCAGAAATTGGTAGCACATGCACATGGAAAGTGCGCGCATGGAAGCCCGGCGGCCGCGCCACGCACGGGGAAGCAGGTGATGGCCCGAGTGCGGCGGCGTTCCGGCAAGGCGGCAAGCCATGTCATGATGCCTGCCATGGCGCGAAGGAGGAGGCATTTCTGGCGGCCTCTGGCTCAGAACGGTCGTTAATAGTGGTGCTTCGCTTCGCTTTCCATCCTCCAAGTTTATAATAAGGCCCATGTCTGATTTAGAGACTGGGCCAAGGCATCGTACTTACGTGTCATTCACATTACACGATGGTCACGTAGCTTATCGATTTTTCACCTTGAAGGACCACCATCTCTTCTTCGTCATCATTTACCGCTAATCTCCGGAGGACCCTTCGTTCAGCTGTCCGGATCTGCAGCGGTTTTTTTTTTAGGAAAAAGAAAAAAAAATCGAAGAAACTTCCAGCGGTGTGATGGCGTACGTGTTGATCTTCTGCTCCAGGAGTTGTCGACCAAAGCTCCATTTGGTGTTAGGTTTTGAAACGTTTCGGAGTACGTACCGTACGGGCCACGGGGTCGTATACGTGGAACTTTCTTACAGTATATGCACAGACGAACACATGGTTCCAGCTGGCGTCGTGGAGGGTATCCCGGCCGGTGAAGAAAATGAGTCCGCGTCGAACTCGAAATTAATATAATGCCCCTATATATGGATCCCAAACGGACTTGGTCTAATGTCAACGGGCTCCTTGAGTCAACTCTCAGCATATGGTTGCAACCAATGGTGGTTCGCTCGGCATATAAGAAAGCAAACCATATACTACTTTAGTATGTTAGTTAGCTGAGCGGTGGGGCCTCTCAAGCGAAATTCCATTGTAGCGCGCGGCCGGCTGGTACTGGTACCATATCAATCATCAATTGTGATACCCCAGCCTTCATGGCTTCATCCATAAATTAGTATGAGAAGGAAGAAGTGGCGACCATCAGAATTCGTCAGACGTTCGTGACTAATAACAAGGTTAGTATACACGTGCTTCCTTTATCGCCTAATAGCTTGTCTTTCAGTAGTAATAACTTGTTTTGAGTGAGGAGTGAACAAGAGATGCAGCATGATCATCACACTTATTGCAAGAAAACATTAAGCAAGCGTTTCTCATCACAACTTTAAATTGTGATCAAGTCTCTTGGATGATCTCATGTGTAGAGCGTACAAGTAGCTAGATTCATGGCGGCGGAAGGGGCGATTGCCACCATTCTGTTCTACAGCGTGGATGCGGTGATGAGCATGGCGTGCGCGATCCGGGAGGCGGCGCAGACGGTTCGCCGGAACAAGGAGGAGTGCGAGGACATCGCGCAGTGCGTGGCCAGCGTCAGCGCCGTCCTCAACGGGCTGCACCAATCGAACAAGGTCCCGCCCGCCATGCGCGGCGCTCTGGACGACCTGGCGGCGAGTCTGAGGCGCGCCCTCGACCTGGTCACCGAGTGTCAGGAGAAGCGCGCGCTGCCGCGCTTCCTCGGGGCCAAAGACATGGCCAGGGAGCTGCGCCGCGTGCAGGACGACATCACAAGGAAGGTGACGCTCGGGAGCTTCGCTGCCAATGTACACACCAGCATCACGTTGACCAACATGCAGCAATACGCCGCTCCTCCTGCACCTGCTCCGGCTCCGGCGTCGTCTCCTCCTCCATCGCCGATGTGGTATGTGGCGGCTCCGGCGGCGCAGCCGGTGCCATGGACGACGAGCCCCGCGCCAGTGTCGGTGTCGCAGGTGATGGTGTCGTCGTCACCGTGGCAGCAGAAAACGCCGCCGTCCATGGCAGATTTCTGCTGTCCAAGTAACTGGAGCTAACGTTTGGATTCACCGGATTTTCTCCAAGTTATGCTCCTGCTTGCTCCTCTTTTCTTCAGAGTCACACTTTGTATCGAACAACGTACTACGCCTAGCTAGCAGTACTGTGCGAATCGACGCCTGCCCTGCCCCGTGCAGCGTCTCGCCGAGCTGCTGTTCCCCAAGCCCTGGATCGAAGGTGCACGGCGAGAAGTGAGATCTCAAAAACTGCTTCATCCACCGATCCACCGTTAATTCTTATATGGTTAACTTCTTCTATATGGTTATTACGCCAAACATGTGATAAGATTGTGAGAAGAACTGATCACAACCTGCCCGGATGTACTTCCTGTTTGTTTTCTGAGTATGTATTTTGATCCATCGCTTGCTCGATCATATATATTCTTGTATATATTTGCAAATAATAATATTCAGCCGCCCTCAATAATGATACGCAAACGTTCCTACAGAAATTGGAACTTGCCCCAGCATGAATCATTCCAAAGGATTTTTGCAATGCAAGGTCACTACCTCATCATTTCCGTCTGCATTTGCCGCTTCCAGAACTGAAAGGTTATAGATGTGTTCATCGTTTAAATGAAATGTGTTGCTGAAATGTTTTAACTTGCTCATTGCTACAAAAGTTATCCAAGCCCAATTCATGTTGATTTAATATAGTCAAATTATTTAGAAACCAACCACAACTGCACTAGCATGGCTACCCATTTTACCACCAAACGACCCGAATTACGGTGACAAGGAAAATAATAATTCAATAACTAATAAACCTCTAATATGGGATTCATTTTAGATAAGCATGCTTGAAGAGTAAACTAAATCTTAAAAAAGAGCAAGATGGTCAAGGACACTTGCCTCTAAATGTGTCGTCGATCAATGATCCAAATTCTAGATGTTGAAGATCCTTATTCGATTCCATTTGATAATTTCCTATTCATGTAATTTTTTGACAAGCAACAAACAAACTATAAACAATATAGTACAATTAGTTCATCACGATGCATGAAGAAAGAGATGAGTAGCTAACCAAGCATCATGCAACCTAAGGAATATCCGGCAGCAGCTGGCGACAAGAGCAAAGGATGCCACTAGCTTCATGATGCAATTTCGGTACTGACGTTGTTTTGTCGTGGTGAAGAGAGCACCATGTAGAACACAGAATTGCAAGTTTAGGGTACAACCAATCTTGGATTGGCAGCTCTGAAGCAACAGTGAACGGCAATGTCAACCAGACATGCTCTTTTACGGGCACAGAAATTGAGATGAAGAAGTGAGTTCTGGAGATTGTCTGCATCTGTCATGATATTGTTTCTTTACTAACCTTGATGTTTGTGTGGCACACGAATATGACATGACGATTTAGGAAGGTAAGCACCTGAGATGGAGATCAGTTGAAACATGATCATGTCGTGCAGCAACAGTTGCTATTTGGATTGTGTTCCAAGACAAATCGCAGAAGATGCAAGCGGGCGCTCCTGAGGTCACGATCGCAAGTTTCCAAACAAGTTTCCTCGGATCATTGACTGTATCAATAAAACCTCTGTATTGAGAAGAACAAGGGCATAATCGGATGTACGCGCGCTGGAGCATGTCCAGAGCACCAAGCAGCGGATATAGAGAAGCAGATCTTGGCAACAACCAGTCTCCACTCGCAGCGGTATTTGGATATGTTGTAGAGGACAAACGCATCTGCTGGTGTAATTTGGCGTTTTGATGTCTGGATCACAGGGAACACGAGTGTCGCTCAGAGACTAAGTGCTTCCGTAAATTTTTAAGGTTGTGTACATCCCAAACAATAAAGAGGGCTAGGACATTTTCATTTGCTGCATGAAATATATATCTTTTACCTAAAAAAAGCTGCTGCTCCTCTGGTTGCATGGGTTGGGTGCATGCAGTGAGTTAAGGGTGAGTGCGCTGGATGGAAAGAAAAAAGCATCGATTTTTAGGCGTGAGGACGGGGCCATGGTTTGAAGTCGTGAGCAATAAAAGTGCACATCACAACTAATCAGGTCTGTCACAGGAAGCCATGGATTTCATTTGATTGATGTTGACGATCTTACAAAGTCCCAATCCGGTAAAACTTTGCATATAAATGAAGACGAGCGTATAAAGTGTGGCTAAAAGCACGTATTATAGATATTTCACATTTGCTCTCAGAACAGAACATAGGACTGAGGGCGGTTTAGAATGTTTTCATAATTCTAACAAAGAAGATTACACATCGCAAGGAGGCACTACTATCAAACATTTGGTAGCATGTTGGTCATGTTTTCGTTATTCTTTGAAACTATGTTTGCAGACTTAAACGGTATAATCCATGAAACGCCTAATGTGCCATGTCAAATAGGAGATTTGCAGCTTCTGAAAACCCTGTTGTGCGAAACTTTTAGGGTGTGGAAATCTCTTAGTCACATTTTTGAAACAATCGATATCATCGTATGGAACACTATGTTTACGACGCTAGAAAAATTTGTAACTAAAATCAAAACATTTAGTTCTTTAGCTGGGACAACAGAACATTTTTAATAAACGAAATCTAAAAATTGTTTCACCCAAAGCACTAAATATTTTAGGTTAATTGCACATTGTACCAGCGATACAAACAAAATATTCCACACGTTGATATTGATTGTTCCAAAAATGTAAATGCGAGATATACAAAATCTCAGTCAGTCACCTAATAAGGAGCAAGTCTCAAACTTTTATGGAGAGGAAGGAAACAAATTCAAAGCAAATAATTACGAAAAAAACCTGTTTTGTGAAACTTTTATGGGGAGGAAGGAGATTGCAGCTTCTGAAAACCTGTTGTCCTCAACCATCGCATCCGCTGCTATGATAGTTTTTCTTTCCTAATTACGATTACTACTATCTTCTCAAAAAAAAATATTACGATTACTTTTTTTTTGAGCGAAAAAAAAATTTTTACGATTACTACAAAAGATAGGGAGCATTGACCTCAGTTGGGCTGGACTGGGCCGATATCAACTCAAACAGAAGAAGAAATTCAAGCCCAATTGGAAGATTGAGATGCAATCCATGTCCAGCACGGCCGGCCGACGTAAGACCTCTCCCGGCTCCCGTTCCGTGTGCCTGCTGTTCTAACTTGCAACGAGTCCCGATCCCTCAAAAAGAAAAGAAAAAAAGAAAAACTAGTCTGCATCCAAAACGAGTCAGAAGAATCACGCACAACTACTTAACATATACTACATATAGCGCTGCGGACTCGGCTTTAGTATTAATTCCGCCCGCAGCAGCTTGTCCATCGACGACGACGAGAAGCCGCGAAGGCAGACAAGATGGCGAAGAAGAACCCGTCGACTGTTTACGGTGCTCCGGTTGATCTCGAGAAAGGCAACGCCGCCGCCGCCTTGAAAGAGGAGGAAGAGGAAGTTGACCCTAACAAGGCGAAACTGATCAGCCGCTTGATGGTACGGTGACGATTCTTTCTTGTTATTTATTTTTCCCTCCCGTGGCTTGTGCATCTTCGTTCCTCGATTTCACAATCCCTAGATCTAATAAGTTTGCCCTGCGTTTAGGATCGTCTGTCGAAGTGTCGATGGTGTTCTATTGTTCTCTTATAGTAAAAACGCTCCAATGTTAACTGAAAAAAATTTATGATGTCATCGGTAACGTTGAGATCCAACTAATCTACTAAGTTAGAGATAGTGACTCAGTACGTACTCCTCTTTTAATATAGTTAGATCAGAAACCTTTTTTATTATTTGCATGCACCCTTTTACTTCCTTATACAACAATTGATCTGATCAAACTTGATTCAAAGCTCCTGAATGTAGTACATATGTATGCGCTGGTTCTATATATATATATGTGTGTGTGTGTGTGTTAATCTGCATGAACAGATTAGCCTATTCATTTTTGTCTGCCTGTACTAACCTTCTTGTTTTTTCATTGCAGGATGCGTACCTCGTTGTTTACGTGCTGTTTTTCATTGGCATATCGGCGTACATGGTTAAGATCTCAAACAACACGTGGGACATGTGTCTGGGTCCCCTTGTCCTATTGATTGCCCTGATACCGACCTTCGTGCTGATACCCAAGCTGAAGAAACTCATGGTTAAGGTGCATGCCACCACCAAGCGATCAGCAACAATGACAAGTGGCAGCAACAACGACGACCTTAGCACCAAACTACTGGCATCGTGAGAGAAATAATGACCGAATAAATTGGGAAGAGTGAATATATGTTGTGTGGCATGCATGCATGGTGCCCCTGCTGCTGTTTATTGGCTAGTTTTTTTTTTCTTTTCTTTAGTTAGTTTGCGTGCCCTGCAGTGTGTCGTGAGATGGATTTATAGATGTCGGAATCTGGGTTATCTGTAATTGAAGCTGGCATAAATTAATTTCTCGTTTTATGCTGTAATGCATGTGGTCTCTAGGCCATGTTTTCTTTTACACAAAGATATATTTTGGCATTACATGTATTCAACTATTTTTTTTTTCCGTTGTTTATCCATCATTACTGGTTCAACTCGATCTTGCGCGAGCCGATCCAATTGTTGTCTTTAGTCCGTTGTAGTACAAGGAAACTGAAGCTATCGTCAATGTCGGTGAACTCGAGGCCGGCCGGCCCATCCTAGTCCTCCGGCAGACCTCGAGAGAGGCGTCGTCGCCGCCAGGTCTCAAACGGAGGAGGTGGCCGCCGTCGTTGACCCTGAGATGTCCCGTTCCATCAGGTCCTCCCCTGGTGAGAGGATACTGGATCGATTCATCTCCCGTCTTTAATTATTTTCTGCTGCGACGAGCTCGATCCATCTAAACTTTCTGCCTCACTGATTTTCTTTATTCAAGAATCCTCATCATAGGATAGGAGAAGATCTCCTTGATGTGTTATGTATGCCATGCCTAGCTAGCTACTACTACATGGCAGATGATTACAATGAGTTAAAAGTTGATCGGTTACTACTTACTACCATGCCGATATTAATTGATCGAGTGGCTCCTAGCTAATTAACTATATCCTCTCTCGCACAGGACGTTTTCTTCGTGGTGTATCTCCTGTTTTTTGTTGGCATGGTGGCGGCGATGGTCATGGTTTGGGACCACTGGTGGGACGCGTGGCCGGGTGTTCTTGTCCTATCGCCTATCTGCATCGCAACGCTCTGGCTGACACCCAAGATGAAGGATGTGTATGTTCAGCTCTATGCAACGGTGCCGCCACCACCAGGAAGTCAGGATTATGGCAATCATCTTACAGCCAACCTACTGGCGTCTCAGGCATGAGGCTTAGATTTTCTTTTTTGTTTTGTCTCCCACATGTTAGTGTTCCTTCTCTTATCGAGCAATGTCACGAAAAGATGGTAGATAAATTTTACGGTAGACTGAAATAACTATGAACCGTCTATTTATGTAGATCTCGAAATATATACACCCTAAGATGTAATAGTTAGTTACTTCTTATTATTATTAATTAAAAAAAAGATATTAGTTATCAAACAAATCCTAGATTTAATACTATGATTTTTATCTAATGATTCCAGCCTTTTCTCGTAGTTTTTTAGTATCTTTCTCCTTATAGTTAGTAATAATTTTTTATATAAAAAATTAAAGATACAAATTTGTTATCTTATCTAGGGTGTAAGACAACAAGACTGATCTACCAAAAAAAAGACTCAAGACAATATATGGTTTTATCCTTTTAAGGTCGACATCGTAGGAAGGAGCATGGTGATTTTCATGATGTATTCAGTCAGTGTATTTACTCCCTAAATGGATTGGTGGTTCATTGTACCGCGAATAGTGTATGATGGTATATGAGGAAGGAAGCATCCGAGCGAAATAGCACTTATCTAGAAGTTTAGAACCCAATGTCGCAGTCACAAAGCTCCCTCCATCAGGACACAATTAACAGACAGAGCGGCCAGCCAACCCTGCATAAACGAACGAGAAATAGTACAGTACTACACAGAGGACTGCAGCAGCACTAGTCAATCTAGAAGCTGACTCTGCAAAGACGATCTCTGGCAGGTCGCTCTCGAACGCCTTGACAAGTTGTGGAACTATTGCCGCGTGACCCTGGTGAGGTTGGCGAGCTTCTCCCTGTACGCCTCGAACAACCTCATCTTCTTGGCCATGCTCTCGCTGTCGTCGCCGGAGGAGCAGGACGATGCATCGTCGCAGAGCGCCTTCCTCTCGAGCTCGGCGCATCCGTGGAGCCGCTCGAGCGCCTCGTTGGCGACGCCGAGCAGGTACTCGAACAGCTCGCGCTTCTTGGCGTCGCGCTCCGGGTCGAGGAAGGCGCCGCGCGTCGGCGACCTGCTCGTACGCGTGCTTGAGGAAGTCGAGGTCCGTGACCTGGCAGCCCACGGCGGCGGCGAGCTCTGACTGGCCGGAGCGGTCCAGTTTCTCCATGTCGGCGAGCGCCATCTTCAGGGACTCGAGGTTGGCGGCCCAACGCTGGTAGTGGTACAGGTACCTGTCGAGAGACGCCTTCGCCTGCCGCGCGTTCTGCTCCTCATTGGTCTCCTCCTCCTTTTGCGGCTGCACGATGCTGTATTCTTCGCAGCTGTAGTGGTGGTGGCCTCCGTCGGCGCCCGCAGCGGGCGCGAGGCAGAGCCAGCAGAAGTGGTGGCCGCAGCGGCAGTGCATGTGGTTGCATCCCTGGTTCTTCTCGATCGGGTGCCGGCACTGCGGGCAGTGCTTCGTGTGCGCCAGCACCCAGTTGACCGTCTCCGAGTCCGACACGTTCTTGAGCAGCCACGCGCACCGTCTCGCACGACACCGGCCGGTGCGCCTCCTCGCCGCACCGGAAGCAGAACGCGTGCCCGCACTCGCAGGCCACGTCCGCCGCGGCGCTTGCGCTGCCGTCGGCGTCGGCGGCTCAGCCGAGGAACTCGACGGCGTTCCCGCAGCCGCGGCCGGGGCACCACCGGACTGGCCGGCCTCCGCCGCCGGGGCCCCTGTCCTCCACGTACGACCGCAGCGCGAACGCGCCGTACCGGGCCAGGTCCGCTGGCGCGGCCACCTCGCCGACGAGCTCCCGCACGACGGGCGCCGGGCAGCTCGGCTCCGGGCACCGGAGCGACAGGCACTGCACGGCGCCCTCCTTCACCGCCGCGGCGACGTACCCGCGCCAGCACGCGCGGCAGTAGAAGTGGGCGGCGCACGCCGCCGACAGCATCCGCCCCGCCGGGTGCTCGTCGAAGCAGACGCCGCAGACCAGCGGCCGATCGTTCGCGAGGAGGACGGAGACGGCGCCACCGTCCGTCGCCGGCGACAGGCCGACGGCGGCGCGGACGCGCCGCTCGTCGGAGAACCACGCATCCTGGATCTGGTCGGCGGCCCTCCACTTGAAGTGCCGCAGGAGGACGAAGGCGATGCCGGGAGGGACGGACAGCACGCCGGCGACCGCCGCCGCGTCCGCCTCCTGCCGCGCGCTGATTGCGTCCTCGGTCAGGGTACAGCGTCCAAGTCCATCATGAAGCATATCAAGACCGAAACAAGTTTACAGGCCTAATATCTCAGCCTCAAAGCTCTCGTTCTCAATCAGGTCAGAACAGAGCAACCAACCCACACAAACTCATGCAAGCAGGAACACAAAACGAAAATAGCCGATACTAGGATGTCAAGTCTCAGGTTCGCGATCTATCTATCAAGTTGAACTTCGTGCAGGGACTTGTCTATCTAGAAGTTGACTCTCCAAAGATCTCGGACAGATCGGTATCGAACGCGTTGACAAGGTTGTCAAAGTAGCGCCGGGTCACCCTGGTGAGGTTTCCAAGTCTCTCCCTGTACACCTCGGACATCTTCATCTTCTTGGCGACGCCACGCTGTCGTCGCGGACCTTTGAGGACTCGGCGCAGAGCACCTTCCTCTCGAGCTCGGCGCAGCTGTGCAGGCGCTCGACCGACCTGTTGGCCACGCTGAGCAGGTACTCGAACATGTTCCGCTTCTTGGCGTCACGCGCCGGATCGAGGCGGAAGTAACCGTACGCGTGTGACCAGCGCAGCACTCGCCGCCCGTCGGCGACCTGCTCGTACGCCTGCTTGAGGAAGCCGAGGTCCGTCACGCGGCAGAGCACGGCGGCGGCCAGCTCCGCAAGCCCGGAACGTTCAAGCCTGTCCATGTCGGCGAGCGCCAGGTGCAGCGAATCGAGGTTGGCCGCCCACCGCTCGTAGTGGTACAGGTACCTGTCGAGCGACGCCTTCGCCTGCCGCGTCCTCTGCTCCTCCGTCTCTTTTGCGGCGGCGCCGGTTTGCCGCTGCATCGCGTCGTCGAAGCTGCTGACCAAGCAGCTGAAGTGGTTGCTGCCGTCTGTGCCGAGGCAGATCCAGCAAAGTGGTGCCCGCAGCGGCACTCCATGTCGTTGCACCTCTCGCTCTTCTCAATCGGACGCTGGCACCGGGGACAGTGCTTGGCGTGGGTCAGCACCCCATTGGCCGTCGCCCCGTCGGAGCCGGTCTTTAGCAGCCACCGCCGCACACCGTCTCGCACGGCATGGGACGGTGCGCCTCCTCGCCGCACGGGAAGCAGAACGCGTGCCCGCACTTGCAGTGCACGTCCGCGCTCGCACAGTCGTGGGCGCAAAGGAGGAACACCACGGCGACGCTGCAGCCGCGGCCAGGGCACCACCGGATCCGCCGCCCGCCGCCACTGTCCTCCACGTACGACCGCAGCGCGAAAGTGTCGTACCGGGCCATGTCCGCGGGCGCGGCCACCTCGCTGACGAGCTCCCGCACGACGGGCGCCGGGCAGGACGCGTCCGGGCACCACAGCGATAGGCACCGCGCCGCGCCTGCGACACCGCCGCTCCGACGTACCCACGCCAGCATGCACGGCGGTAGAAGTGGGCGGCACAACCTGCGGACAGCATCCCCCACGCGGGGCACGCGTCGAAGCAGATGCCGCAGACGAGCGGGCGGTCGTTCGCCGCTGAGATGACGATGGGATCGCCTTCACCGTCCGTCGGCAGCAGGCCTATGGCGGCGCGGACGCGGTGCTTGTCGGAGAACCACGCCTCCTGGATCTTGTCGGTTCTCCACTTGAAACGCCGCAGGAGAATAGCGGCGATGCCGGGAGGAAGGGACAGAATGTCGGCGACCGCCACCGTGTCTGCTTCCTGTCGAGCGCGGACAGCGTCCTCGGTTAGGACGACGTACCTCTGTTTCTTCTTCAGGTTCAAGGCGTCCTTCCTCTCAGCTTCCTTGGTCTGCGCGTTGCAATCTTCTCGTCATAGTCGCTGTCGTAGTACATGGAAACATCGTCATCGTCGTAGTCATCAAACCCATAATCACCGTTGTGCTCTGTTGATCCGGCACTAATTTGGTGGGATTGATCGCCAGTTCCCATGCCGGGCTAGCTGTGCCGAACCGCTTGAGGCGCGCACACACGTCGACGGGCCAACAAAGTCCTATACATCGGTGAGGGTTTATGGGCAGATCTGTGTTGCGAAATTGATCGGGTTCTCGTATATCCGTGGTTGATGTGCTGGATCCCCTAGGGTAGAAGTGCCGGTGGGCGACGGCGGCGACGGGAGGGGGGGTGCGAGAGTTAAGTGACGAGAGATGTAGGGTTTCACTTTTATTAGGTGGTTTAAATTTCTTTTGATCCATTAGATGTATGATTTACGGTGAAGTAACAATTGATAGATTTTTAGATATTGTGATGGGGCCCACGTGCAGCATGACACTCTCTACCATACTCGATAGAGTAGTTGGTTCTAATGAATTCCTTATACTTTGTTGCTTTTTCTGTATGTTGCCTCCTTTAATAAATTTGTTATGAAATAATTTTATTGTCAATACAAAAGACATTTTGACACGATTTGATTTGAGATTTTTCTATTGAGGCTAAACTTATCTGCCTTTCCTTCAAAGTCGAATGTCACTGCTGCTGCTACGTACAGGAGAAGATAGATTTTTTTGCTAGAGGACGGAGGGCCAACCGAGCGAAGCTCTTTCTTTTTCGCAGTGCCGTGAAGCGACCTAAACTTTAGCTTGCATCTAATAGTTGAAGGTTGCTATTTCCTCGTTGCATTTGTTTCTTGGGTGGTTGAATTCGCTTGTGTGCTGTTTCACAGATGGTCTTGCCATGTCCTCGTTATCTAAGAAAAATAATACTACCTATGTATTTTTATTATTGATATTTCTTATATAAATTTGTACTAGTATCTGTTTTTTCTTTCCCAAGATATGTGTCATTGTATTTTAGATTTCTCAATATATTTCTTTGGGGCAAATTTGCGTTAGGCGTGAAAGTTGGGCGGCGAGCACTCCTTTTTGATGTTGTACTTTTCTGTTTGGAATGATTAAATTACATATGGATTTCTTCGGTGGTTCTTTCGCATCAGAATCGGAACAGATGTTTCTATCGAACAAGAAAATAACGGGAACGCTAATTTAAAAGAAGTGGGTGGAACAATGACAATGTTAGGACAGTGACCGCTTATTTGGGCACGATAATTTTGTAGGCATATGAAAATTGCGGCTCAGTTCACTCAACGCTCAGCTCTAAGATCTAAATCTAGCGATTAAATTAGTTCTTTTTCTATTATTGTATTTATGATTACATATAAAAAATTTTACTATATACTTGAATAACTATGGACCACCTATTTTGTGTAAATCTCAAGACATATGATAAAGTCTTATATTCTAGGGTGTAATAATTAGTTGATAAACTAAAATCAGATTTGATATTCTGATTTTCATCCATAGATCCCTTTGTTGAGGGCCGATACCGGTGATGACCGGTATTAGCGGTCCTCCGACTGCTTTACGTATAAAGCAATAAGCGACCTCCGTCTCGCCCGACCTCTATGCCGCGACGCGCGTACAGTGGCTCGGGCCCACAGACAGGTCCGCCTCGCCCGACCCCCTCGACCGGGGTCGGATCACCCGCCGCTCGACTCAGGCTCCCGACCTCACCATGACGGGGTCGGGAGCTCGTGCCAAAGTCCGCCTCGCCCGACCCCAGGGGTCGGGCGAATCGCTCCCTCCCGACCCTCAGGGGTTGGGAGCGCCACCTAGCGCGACGAAGGCGGTTGGTACTGAGTAGTTGAGTAATGAAAGCTCAACTACTCTCGTGGCTACCAAAGCCCCCCGCGCAAGTGGGCGTTTACCGCCCACGTCGCACAGTGACAGCGAGGCCGTCACTATGCGAACGACCCCCGTCAAAGCCCATCCCTTCTGACAAGACGGGACGGCTACGATCGACATTTCGACCGGGTACGGAGCTAACGATGACCAGTCCTCCTCTCCTCCGACCCCTCGTCGGAGGGTGACCGACCATACCGAAGGGACGTCCCTCGTTGACGGCCATCCCTGTGGCGCCATCGACCGAAGAAGCACCGCCATGCCTGCGACGTCATCTACAGCGACCGGCACGGAGTCTGAAGCATCAACAGCGCGGCCTACAGGACACCCGGCCATGCCGCCGCCCACACCTTTGCGCCAACTCTTTGTACGCCCACCTCCCTCCTTGCAGTATAAAAGGGGGGAGGCGGGAGAACGACGAGGCGGGATACGAGTCCAAGACACACGACATCTCACCCCACGTAGAACACCTCACAGAGACTTGGGAGTTCGTCCCTCTCTCGCCCGTTTGTAACCCCCTACTACAAACTGTCGCGAGTAACACGAACAGCCTCATCGAACTGGACGTAGGGCACGTTGCCCGAACCAGTATAAATCCTTGTGTCCTCTCGCGAACCATCCGAACCAAAACACGCACTCCACGATACTAATTACTCGTCGGCCACAACGAACGCCGACACCCTTACTTTTATTTTTGTTTTTTATTATTTTCTCTCTTATATTTGGTAATTTTTTTATAAAATTAACGATCTAAAATTATTATCTTAGAGGTAGGAACATTAAGCGAAAGGACCTGCAAATTTCTGCCGGCTAAATATTACGAGCAAGCACCCCCCGCCACCCCCCCCCCCCCCCCCCACACCCCCCCCCCAAAAAAAAAAAGAAAAGAAAGCACTAGTTAGAGAAAGCAAGAAAATCAGAGTAATTTTGTCAGGAAGCAGAGGCAGACCCCTGTTAATAGATGGAATCGTAAAGATATTAGAAGACTCGCCGGCAACAACTTTCCCCCGGTGGCATGGACAACGACGGCGAGAGTGACCACAAGAGCAGATGCAAGCGGGGACCTGGTGACTGGACCCATGACGAAGACGGCGGCGGCAAAATATCCCGTGCTGCCGGCGACAGCAGAGTTCATGGAGGAGGATCTGCAGCGGAAACTTATGATTACACGACCGGCCTGGAGTACATCTACGACGACGACGACGGGTATGCTTATGAAACGGAGGTCGAGGCCTCGGCGCCCGAGCAGGTCGAGCAGGAGAGGTACAGAGTTCTGAGCGAAGACGACATCCGCGCGCGACAAGCGGCGGACGTGGCCAAGGTCGCCGAGGTCCTGTCGATCCCGCCCGGCTGGGCCGCCGTCCTCCTCCGGCACTTCAAGTGGCGAGATGGGAAGCTTCAGGACGAGTGGTTCTCCGAGGAGGCTCGCGTGCGCGGCGCCACCGGTCTTCCGGCGTCGGACGGCGGCGGCGTCTCCACGGCGGTCGCCGACCGCGGGGTCGTCTGCGCGATATGCTTCGACGGCAACGCCGCTGGCCGGAAGCTCTCGGCGGGCTGCTGCTCCCACTACTACTGCAGAGCCTGCTGGCGCGGGTACGTCCACGCGGCGGTGGGCGACGGGCCTGGGTGCCTGTCGCTCCGGTGCCCGGACCCGAGCTGCTCGGCGGTCGTCCTCGGGGCGCTCGTGGACGAGGTAGCCGGCCAGGCGGACAGGGACCGGTACGCGCGGTTCGCGCTGCGGTCCTACGTGGAGGACAGCGGCGGCGGGCGGATCAAGTGGTGTCCGGGGCCCGGGTGCGCCCGCGCCGTGGAGTTCTTCTTCCTCGGCGGCGGAAACGAGTCGAGCGCGTACGCGGACGTGGTCTGCGAGTGCGGGCACTCGTTCTGCTTCCGGTGCGGTGAGGAGGCGCACCGGCCGGTGTCGTGCGAGACGGTGCGCGCGTGGCTAGCGAAGAACGGCTCGGACTTAGAGAACGCCAACTGGATGCTGGCGCACACGAAGCACTGCCCCAAGTGCCGGCAGCCGATCGAGAAGAACCAGGGGTGCAACCACATGCGGTGCCGCTGCGGCCACCACTTCTGCTGGCTCTGCCTCGACGCGCTGCCGCCGAACGGGGGCTGCCTCGGCTGCGCCGGGTACAGGCTGGTGGAGCGGGCGCAGGCCGCCGTCGGAGCCGGGCCATCGTCTGCAGCAGGGAAGGAGCTCGCAAGCAAGATGGAGGAGGAGGACCGTCGCCGGCGCCAGGCCAAGGTGTCGTCAGACCGGTACCTGTACCACTACGAGCGGTGGGCGGAGAACGACCGGTCGCTGAAGAGGGTTCGCAAGGACATGGACGAGCTGCGGCGGTTGGGGCTTCAGAAGATGGCCGCCGCGGTGGACCGGCCCGCGACGGAGCTCGCGTTCCTCACCAAGGCGTACGAGCTGGTCGCCGACGGGCGCCGCGTCCTGCGGTGGGCGCACGCGTACGGGTACTTCCTCCACCCGGAGCGTGACGCTGGCGCCAAGCGCGCGCTGTTCGAGCACCTGCTGGACCAGGCCAACGCCTGCCTCGAGCGCCTGCACGGCTACGTCGAGCTCGAGAGGATGGAGCTGTTCGGCAGAAGAGGCGACGCAGGCGTCATGGTGGAGATGCTCAAGCCGTACAAGGAGAAGGTCACCAACGTCACCCGGGTCACGAGGACATTCCTGGAGAACCTCGTGAAGGCCTTCGAGACCGATCTGCCTGAGGTGAAGTCACTGAATTAGCAACCCAGAGCTGGACTAATGGATATGGACACACGGCAATCTTTACGATAAATTAGCATTTTTTGACAATATTGGTGCCTCAAGTTTACCTATTTCGCTCATTTTTCCTGTAAGGATATTTTATTCAGACACCATTAAAAATGTCATTGTAAATTGGAATGAATGGAAGCTTCAGACAGACCTCGCGCTCTGCACTCTGCTTTGGGGCACTACACGGCATGAGAAGCAGGGGAGGCGTTTTTCGATATGCTCATCGTGGAAGAATGACCGCCATTGTTTGATGCGATTTGGGGCAGCAGCTACGAGTCTGTTCGGATTTTGGTCAGCGCCGCGTTGGACAGACTGAGTACGGGCGGTGCTCCGGCGAGCCGCGGCGCGCGGCGGAGACAGCGCGTTCCAAGCGGTGTACGTATCAAATAACGACTACCCTTCGGTCCAGTCCATTATAGCCGTAGGGTAGAAATTGTGCGGCTCAGATATTCCCGTCAAAAATGCACCTAAAAGTCACGGAGGCCTGGTCGGCGTCCATACATACGCCGAGACGCGCCAAATCCCCGAACTCCGCCACGGCGCCAGGCCGCCTAGTGTTCGTCTCGCTCAGTTTCACCGGACTCCTCGCTGGTCCACGCGGTCAATCTACCGCTCCGCCCCTACTGCGCCGACATGCCGTCCGGAGAACGGACCGCGGACGGTGGTTCGTCACCAGCACCACAAGTCACTTGCTAGTGATCGCGGTCGCAGCGTCGTCGTCCCTCGGCCGGGAGTGTGTGCGAAAATGCTGCTGCCAGAGACAGCCTTCCCTAACTTCACGCACTGTCAGGTAAATCAAATGGATTGGCTGTAGAATCGAAGTTGGCCTTGCAGGGAAAGGGTCGGTGTATGTGGAGTTCGGGTGCACCACAGATGCTTGTGGAAATGCGTGAGAAGGGGGGAAAAATGGTTTCATTCGGCAATACAGAGACTCCGAGCTGCGTTTGTGGAAATGGTCCAACCTGCCGGATTGTTTCATGCAAAAGAAATGACAGAATTGACTCTTATTTGGCTTCAGTAATGCAGCTCCAGTCATACTCTCCACAGAATTTGGCCTGATGTGCTTCAGTCAACAGAACCGGATTTGGCCATCTGCCATCACAGTTATCATGCTTGTTAGAATCACTTGGTTCCTCACAACGAAACTTCCCTTCTTCCACCTTTTTGGGTCGCTTGGAGTAGACCTGCAAGAAAGGCAAACCAAGCAAACATGGCACTGTGGAGCGGCGTGGGTCAGGTGGCCAACATCGCACAGCTCACCGGGGTGGATGCGTATGGGCTCATCTCCCTGATCGTGGAGGCTGCCAAGACAGTCAAGAGGAACCGGGAGACCTGCCACCTGCTGGCACGTCGCGTGAGGATGATTGGGGACCTTCTTAAACAGTTCGAGAGCTCCCAGCTGATGCAGCACATGGAGACAAGGAACCCTATGGAGCAGCTGGAGGAGACGCTTCGGCATGCGTACATGCTTATCGCCTCCTGTCGGGGAAGCAGCTACCTGCACAACTGCTTTATGGGAGGGAAGCAGGCAGAGCAACTCCACGAGGTGCAGAACGAGATCACCTTCTACCTCCAGCTCTTCCCCCTTGTCAGCTTCGTTGACACCACTCGTACCTTGGAGCGGATTATGAACAGTGACCATCCTTCATGGTCGGAGGTACAAATCTCATCGAATTACAGTGTTTAAGTTGTATTACAGTTTTAGAAAGCTCTGATTTCCTTCCCTATGATATAATCAAATCTAAAAGAGTTGAAAATTGTTCTTTGAGTTATTACGAAATGCTGATTTAATGGTCTTAAGGGAGTACATGTGCATGAGCTTTCCTATAAAAAAAACTTTCATTTTGAACTTGTTTTGTTAACTGAGAATATCCTAGTGTTAGACACTTTAAGATTAATGATGCTCTGTCCAGATCACACAACTACTGAATTCCTCAAACTTAATTTTATGAGCATTTTGTAGCTAGTTACCATTCTACAAGACCTAAGGTAATCATTATACCATGTTTCAAACAAAATTAAAGACTCAATACGTTTACAATACTTACAAATATTTCTCAATTCTATTCCAGAATATGCTCATAGGATCTTACTTGCTTTTTCTTTTTACTTCTAATTACATCCACAAGGAAACTGCAGATTTGCTACAGACAGTACACCATTCACAATACAATGATAGGTATGGTATATTGGTATACTTATATAAATAGCATCCTTTTTTCATGCCATGATCATGCCTTCCTTGCGTCATTGGGGCTCTGTAAATCTTCATCATCATGTTGCTGCCATTAAATTTCAACAGAGGTTAGCACCCATGGGTGCAGAAATCATCTTTTAACCCCCACAAAACGGTGCTTGTAGATAAACACACTACTCGTCAAACAATAAATAATTTGAGGACTATCATTGCCCTATACGAAAACTTTACGGTGTCTTTACTATTCTGGCCTGATGTATAATTTTGGTGAAGATGATTAGATTATTCAAAACTCGACTTACAACACAGTCATCATGTGTGATACTAGTTATATATGTGCTACAACAATGGAAAAAATTCACATAATTACTGCTGCATCCACTCAACTCTACTCACTACAATAAAAGTAAAAACTGTTTTTTAATGACCAAATCTTTATTATTTTATTCATAGCAAAGGGGCTCATGGTGCAGCGGCAAATGCCACTGCCTGGAGTGCTCCTGCGCAGAGTTCGATCCCTGGTTTCTGCACCCGGTTTCGATTTATCACTGTGGCAGCCTCTCCTGCTGTGTTTCTCTTTGGATTCATTTAGATATATCTGGCACATTTCAGGCTGAGAGCAAAGGACCTTGAGACAATTAAATTCAAATCTCTTGAAAAGGCTAGGGGAGAACAAACAAAAGGTATGTCTTAGCAAAACCTTGGTGTTTCTAATTGTCTATATTTTGCCTTGCGGACTTAAAAACTGTATTATTCTAAGTATCTGTATGTACTGAAAGTTGCTGCGTCCTTTAGCAAATGAAACCATTTTTTAAATGACCTTCGACAAAGCTGTGATGCATGTTTACCGAGTCAGTATTGTGTAACAAAAACTATAATATCTGCTTCTTTAGTGCATGAAATGGAACTCTAAAAAAAAAAACTGTCTTACTAATTTTACCCAGTAGGCCACTACTAGATATTGCTGTCATGCCCATTGCATAACTTCTTTTGGGCCAATGTGTAATGCCATCACAGTCCTCATCATTTGCATTCTCTCTGACTGAAATCGAGGTTTACAAGTATTGTTGTGGTTTCAAGGATTAAAGGTTGGTTTTATTTTCCAACACAAATAATTATGGAGTATTACCAAGCAGTTGCCATTTCTATGGTACTATGCTTGTGCAGACATCTTTGGGGTGTTAGTAAGCTAATTAATGTATAATAAGGCCATTTCCTTTCGTTTGGTAAAAGAAGTATATACAGCATTCAGCATAAACTTCTGGAAATAATCATTCCACCATTTTTTTTGGGCATGAAAAAATTATTTGACCTTGCTATTTGTTTTTCAGAAAACTCATTTTTTTCAATTTTGTTTAAAGAAATAATTTAAAACTAACAGGAATCCATTGATGTAGCTACTTGCCACATCTGTTTCACATCCACTGTTTCATCGAACTTCTGTAGTTCAGTTCCGGTGTAGTCTGTCATTTTTTACTATGAGAGTGGTTGTTGTCCTGTACTTGTTTATTTTTTTTACTCTTTCAAATGAGTATACACTCTAATTTATCGTCAGTGACCATAATTTTCCTATGAAGTATACAGCGAAGAAACAGCAAGTCTCATTGGTGGTGGAATAGGACCAGCGTATTTCAGTTTCGCTCAGATTTTGGCTGCTACAGACAACTTCAGTTTCTCTCAGATTTTGGCTGCTACAGACAATTTATCACATAGGAACTTGGTTGGAGATGGTGGATTTGGCTATGTTTACAAGGTATTGTTATTTTGCGACAATATTCAAGTAAAACATGTTGTCAAATGCATCTACTACATGTTCTTGTATAGGACCTTGATTCATGTTAAAGGAGTTAGCGTAAAGTATTTCCTCTCTTGGATGACCATTCACATACACTTCAAGTTTTGATATGAAACTTATTATTCCCTTTTACATTTTTTATATGATATTAAGCATTGAATTTATTTTTTAGGGCAAACTGTCAAATGGTCTTAACATTGCTATCAAAAGACATGATTCATCTTCACTTCAAGGTCCAGAGGAGTTCAGAACTGAGATTGAAGTCATTCCAAACCTTCGACACAAAAACATAATTGCCCTACTTGGTTGTTGTAGAGAAAGAGGAGAAAAGATACTTGTCTATGAATACATGCCAAATAAAAGCTTGGCATCTGTACTTTCTGGTAAGTTCAATTTAAGATCAATGACTCTTTCTTTTAATTCTCTCCTTTGTTAAACGAGTACAGTCTGATTGATTTCTTTGTAATATTTGCAGATGAGACAAAAAGGGAGTTGCTAAACTGGTTTAAGCGTCTTCAAATAATTAAATCCGTAGCAGATGGTCTTGCTTATTTACATGAGCATTCAGATATGCATATTGTCCACAGGGACATAAAATCAAGTAACATCTTGTTAGACCATAAAATGAATGCTAAAATTTCTGATTTTGGTTTAGCTATACTGTTGGATCCAAATACTACTGCTGAGGTGGCCGTTGTTGGTACATAGTAAGAGCTTAACTTATACAATAATGAAGTTATAGATGCAACATTCATGTTTACCGTTTTAAGTGTTTGCATGAGCATTGTCTTGACATCCTATCTTCGTGCTTAGTGGCTATGCAGATCCTTATTATGTTGCTACTGGAAGGATATCAGAGAAGGCTGATGTGTACAGCTTTGGTCTCGTGCTTCTTGAAATTGTTAGTGGACAGGTGTTGTCTTCCCGTAAAGTGAAGATGGATCCTATACATATAGGGATGCTACTTCCTGATTACGTAAGTATTTTTTTCATAGAAGTATTCTATATAAATCTAATTGCAATAGTATCAGTTGTTACTGATAAATGGTTCCGATCATTTCTCACTGAGTGTAACAAGATAAAAAATGTGCTTGTCCTTTAACTATGACCTATCTGAAAAAAGAATTGTTGAGGTAGGCATCTTTTCCTCATCTGTCATGAACGGTGTGGTCATTTGTTAAGAAAACATAATTTCTTTCTTACACTTGAAGAACTTGTGTGATTGATCACTGTTGAAAACTTGTAATGCTTGTGATGTGGTTTCTGTGCTCAAACTTGTAATAGTTGGCAACCCCAGCTGCATACTCTGCTTTCTCACTCTCTGTAAGCTTTTTGAGCCTCACAATAAATCTGATCAATGATTCCACACACAACTACACCTTAGCTGTAATAAAAAATTATTTTGTTCATACTGCAATACTGAAAATTTGGAATTTCACCTGTAGTGATTTAAAAATTATTGCAGGTGCACAAGCATCCTCAAAAGATGGTGCGCAAGCATCCAAAAAAGTTGGTGCAGAAGCTTGTTGATCCATTACTAGGTGCTAGAAAGCATGAAAGGGCTCAGATTATGCAATGTATTAAGGTGGCGCTGTTGTGCATTCACCGTCTTCCCGAACGTCGACCTAGCATGGCAGAAGTTGTTGCCATGCTTAGCAGAATTCAGGTTGTGCGAATGTAGATAATTACGCATGTTGGAACAAAGCTGCTGCCTGTGATTTCCGAAGGTGTGTATTTGGGATGTTGCAACGATATGAAGTGTCCACTGTCCACTAATGCACTATTTAAACTGATGTTCTCTTTATGCGGCTCAGATTGGCACATGCGCACCAAAAACCCGCTGCTCGCCCGCCGGAGCTCCGCCGCCTACCGTTCCGCCAAACTCCTCTCTGCTCCGTTCGGCTAGCCAACCTGCTACGCTGACTCTTCGTCCAGAGCATGGACGAAGCTGGCCCGCAATAAGTGGCATGGTATGGTAGTGCTGGGGAGCGGGCGCGGAAGATGTTTGTGAAAATGCTGCTGCCAGTGTCAGAGAAAGCCTTCCAGAATGTCTGCGCGCCTTAGCTTATGGTTTCCTGACCTGATGATTTGCGTTCCGGCGCCCTCATATGAATCAATGGGATTGGCCGTAGAATTTATGGTTGCCTGGCAGTTGGTTTCTGTATGCGGAATTCCGGTGCAGCACAGGTGTTTGTGGAAATGCCGTGGAAAAAAGGTTTATGGTTCTTCGGAGATTGCAGACTCTGAGCTCGACGCGTTTGTGCTGTGGAAATGGCCCCGCCTGATAGATTATATTTTTGTGCAGAAGAAATGCCAGAATTGACTCTTGGTTGACTTCAGTAGTGCTTCAGTCAACAGAAGAGGCTCTTGACCAGCGCAATCGTCAGTTCGTCACGCGTTTTTTGAGTTGTTGGTTGCACCCGTCCCAAGCAATGAACCTGTTCGTCTTCCTCTTTTTTAGATCGTTTGGTGGAGTAGGCCTGCAAGAAAGCCAAGGCAAGCGAACATGGCAGCGCTGTGGAACGGCGTCGGTCAGGTGGCCAACATCGCGCAGCTCACCGGGTTGGACGCGTACGGGCTCATCTCCATGATCGTGGAGGCCGCCAAGACAGTGAAGAGGAACCAGGAGACCTGCCAGCTGCTGGCGCGTCGCGTGAAGATGATCGGGGACCTTCTCCAACAGGTCCAGAGCTCCCAGCTGATGCTGCACACGGAGACGAGGAACCCGATGGAGCAGCTGGAGGAGACGCTCAGACATGCCTACTTGCTCATCGAGTCCTGTCAAGACAGCACCTACCTGCACAGCTGCTTTACGGGAGGGAACCAGGCTGAGCGACTCCGCGAGGTGCAGAACGAGATCACATTCTACCTCCAGCTCTTCCCTCTTGTCGGCTTCGTCGGCACCACCTGTAACATGGAAAGGGTTCAGAACGCAGACCGCCCTTCGTCCTCGGAGGTACGGATTTCAAGCCTCCATCATAATACCATGCTTCACACTGAATTGAATATTCTAAACGTTGAGTCGTCCACAGCAGTTTATTCTGGAATACCCACTAAGTATTTTCACAGAAGCCAAAAGTGATGCTCAAAGGTTTTTTTTTTCCTTGAGGATCTTACTTACTTTTTTTCCTCTTTAATTGCATTTTCAAGGTAACTGCAGATGGGTTACACGAAGTACATCATTCAGAATGTGATGATAGGTATAAAATCAGTGGTATCTCTTTTTCATATCACGTTCGTTGATTCCTTGCGCATTTGGGGCACTGTAAGTCTTATCATGTTTGTTTCTTTTTTAATGTCATTAGAGGTGGCCATCCATTGATGCAGAAGTCATCTTATCTCCCAACAAAATAAAATTTGCAGAGAAACACCCGTCGTCAAACTATAACTAATTTTAGGATAATGACTTCTCTAATATCAAACTTTGCAGTGTATTTACAAAATGGGCATGGTGTACAATTTTGGTGCAGATGATTTGCTTATTCAAACTCTACTTACAACTTTTTTTAGTAACTCACCTTGTGTAATACTATTTCTTTTTTCTACAACGTACAAGAGAGTTTGCATGTCATTTCATCACAAAAAATACAACAGAGCCTTAGTCCCAAACAAGTTGGAGTAAGTTAGATATGAAACAATAAGACCCAACACAAACAATAAACACCTAAATAATCCATCCTTCTGCATCACCTATCCTAAGTAGCTAACGAAATGTGTCTTTCTTAGGTAACACCTGACTGTCGAGTTTGACATCTCACTCTTGTGTAGTGACACTCAAACCACACTTCATCTACTCTATTTTAGGCCTACTAAGCCTAAAACCTTTTGATTCCAAAGTCTACCTCTGAAATTCTAACTTATGATAAACCTCCATCATGAGCCATAGCACCACATGACCTGCAAAAAGCATATACCAAAGGGACATCTATTTGTATGTCCCTTTTCATCCATGAGCAAAGCAAAAAAGATAAGGGCTCAAAGCCACCACACACACAAAAAGTTTACAAAAGAAATAAAAACAGCACCTCACATGCACGTGAGCATAGTGATGCTATTTTACGACAATTGAAGATATTACTGCATCATCCACCTGACTCAGAAACACAGCTTAACAGAAAATATTATATCAGACTACCATTTATCTATATTTGTTACTGTTTCTTGCTCAGACCAAAGGACATCAAGACTATTAAATTCAACCCTTCCCTCAAGTCAATGGGGAAACGTACAGAAGGTATGTCCCTGCACTTCCTCATCAATTTCTTGTAGTCTATAACTGTGTTATAAATTGCATCTTTTAAAAGATACATTATTAAGTACATATATGCGATAAAATTTGATGCCCTTTGGGAGATGAGAACGTCTTTTATAAATGAACTTCGACAAAGCTGTGATGAAGATTTGCTGAAACAACATTGTGCAACAAAACTCTAACAAAAACATAGTAAATGACTGCTAAATATGGCATGAAGCGCCTCTTGATTAGCTTCTATCAGACCATTGTGTGATGCCATCGCAATCCTCAATGTTTGCATTCTATCTGGATGAACTGGATTGCTGCATTTTGTTTTCTAAGAGTAACTTAGTTTCATTTTATAACATATATCATAATTCGTCGACAAAAACATATTATGTAATATTTTCAAGAAATTGCTATATTTGTCGTATTTCACAATTTCGTGTGACAAGGTTAATTTTCTTTTTTGTGGGTAATTACAGTAGGGGAAGCAAAGAAGTAGGATGGATAGAATTGAGTATTATGTAATAGGATGGATAGAATTGAGTATTTTGACTCAAAGAAGTATGCACTACCGTTTGTAATTTTAACAATATAGGAGTTTCTTATAAATCAGGCGAAGTCATGGACATGGGAGAACTAGCAAATCTCATTGGTGGTGGGAAAGCAATGGAGTTATCATATTTTAGTTTCTCTCAGATTCTGAAGGCTACAAAAAAATTTTCCATGTGGATAGGAGAGGGTGGATTCGGCCCTGTTTATAAGGTAATGTTTTCTCAACATGTGGCATGAGATAGTTTCTTGAGCTGCGTAAGTGAAAAACCTGGATATTCTTAAATGAATTTTAAAAGAGTTATGCTAAAGTATTTGCTATCTTTTACCAACATTCACTGACAGCAGCAGCGCATACATGCTTATATCAACTTATTCTAGTCCCCTCTTACTTTTTGGGGGAATTGCTCATTTGACCCTGTTTTCAGAACGCTTTGCGCATTTGACCCTGTTTTTCAGATTTCGCGGATTTGACCCTACTTTTCAAAAACGAAGCTGTCGTCTGACCCTGTTCTATTGTGTCGTTTTCTTCTGTTAGGTTTTAGAATTAAAAAAATTATGTAGTAAATAAACCATATTATAAATGTCTAAACTACCCCTACGTAACTCTAACTACCCGCCCCAGCTCCCTTCCTCCTTTCTGGATTCTTTCTGCCTCTCTCTTTCTCTCGGGCGGTCTCTCGGGCGGCCGGCCGGTGCTAGATCCGCGGGCGTGGCGCGCGGGAGGCGGGCAAGCGGCGGCCGGTGGCTAGATCCGGTGCGGGCGGCCGAGCAGGCGT
Organism: Oropetium thomaeum; assembly: GCA_001182835.1. Classification (NCBI taxonomy): domain Eukaryota; kingdom Viridiplantae; phylum Streptophyta; class Magnoliopsida; order Poales; family Poaceae; genus Oropetium; species Oropetium thomaeum. Next base: position 436,811 of record LFJQ01000006.1, on the reverse strand, counting down.
GGCGCGCGGGTGAGGCGGGCGCGCGGGAGGCGGGCAAGCGGCGGGCGAGCGGGCGGGCGCGGGAGCGCAGGCGCGCGGGCGCGGGAGCGCAAGCGGGCGCGGGAGCGCAGGCGCGCGGCTGGCGAGCGCACGGGCGCGGGAGCGCGGGCGGGCGGCTGGCGAGCGCTCGGGCGATTCTTCTGCTGAGAGGTCATCCTGGCAAGAACACGCTTGAACTCATCAGCCTTCTCTTGGGGCAAGGTAAGGTCCTTCTCAAGCTTCTCTTTGCAAGTGTACAGCCCGGTAGCATGTTTCTGTTTTCTCATCTTTAACCATGAGGTCAGTAAACTTCTCGACATGGCCTGATGCCTTCAGGACAATCTCAGGCGTGACACAGGGGCAGTTCAGAAAAATCACAGGTAAAAAAATCACACCAATGCAACAGGCATACACTTTCCACAGCAAACTAGAAAATCTAATTGATTCTTATGACATTTGCTAATTGGTTCTTATGAATCAACATGAAAAGCCGGAGCCGCTGGTGCACCACGCCCTGAAGCCTGAGTTCTTATACACATCTCTGAGTTCTTATACACAGCCAGCGGACGCGGAGTCAACGCAGCAGGTGCACGATGCGCACTAAAATGTGTCCGCCGGAGGAACCAGTGAGGTACTTTCAATCTTTCTTGTTAACTTAAAAATAGATGTATGTAAAGAGTGATTAGCAGATCCGTTAGCTTATGATGGTCAATTTGTTGTGATTTGTAGGATGAATCACAACAACTTGACTGTTGATGTTAGAATGAAGGCGTATTTCAGCTTGTCAGATGATGGACGAAGACGATATTTCAGCAGCCAGAATTTAAGGACAGTGGTTGATATTTCTAAATTTACATTGGACGATTTAGTTAAGTTCATAGGAGCAGAATATGACTGGGGCAGTAACCAATACATTTCTTTGTCTCGCGCACTTGTCTATGATAATGTTGACATCAGGTCTGATGAACAATTGACTGAGTGGCTGACTTTGAATGTTGATATTGGAGTAGCACACATTGATGCTGAAATATCTAATTTTGAGGGGCCATTGCAATCGTCACCGACGAAACGAATGTTTCATCCTAGAGTGAGAAACATTCATAGTACTTCATCTGTACCTATTATGCAGCTGCCATTGGAGCCACATAGTGAAGTAGAAATGAGAAAACATGTAGAGAGTAAGGCAGCTAAGAAAGCTAGGAGTACAAAGAGAGCTAAAAAAGGACGTATGCATGATGATGATGAAGCTATAGGGGTTGATGAGGAAGACACATATTCTGACTGTGATTCATTGGCTGCACTTAGTGATAGCAGTTACGACTCTGAGCTAGCTGCATCATCTGACTCTGATTATGACTCTGATTATTCTCCTAACATTGAAATCTCTGATCATGATGACGATGATGATATCCCTGCTTTTTCATATGATGTAGCTGATCCTTGCATTGATGTGGGTACGGTGTTTCCAGACGTTGATCAGTGCAAATCAGCAGTAACACATCACGCCATTTTGCATGATTATGCATTCACTACTGTGAAGAAAAGTAAGGAAAGATTTAGAGCGAAGTGCAAGAAGGCTGACACGGGATGTGAGTGGGTATTTTTTGCCAATACTAGCAAGAAGTATACAGGATGCAAGGTATATACGAGCTCATAATAGTTTATGCATTCACTACTTGGTATCCGACTTTATGAACCTATTTAATGTGATTTTTTCATACAGGTTAAATCTGTTGGCCCACCCCACACTTGTACTTCCGTCAACAGGTGTGGTGACACAATGGCTACATCAGGTTGGGTAGCTGACAGGTCAGTAGAGTTTTTAGTGGATAATCCGACAATGAAACCAAGGGAGTTGAAGAAAGAGATTCAGAAGAAGTACAAAACGGAAGTCTCATATCACACAGTTTTTAGGGGTAAACGTAAGGCTGAGGACATGATCAATGGTAAGTGGGATGACAGCTATGACTTGCTTCCTTCTTATAAGGCCGAGCTACTTAGATGTCTTCCTGGAAGTGTTGTTGAGTTGGATACAGAAGAGCATGAAGGGAATGCATGTTTTAGAAGATTCTTTGTTGCTCTCAAACCATGCATTGATGGTTTCCTAGTAGGATGTCGGCCATATATTGCCATGGACTCTACCCACTTGACTGGCAGATCTAGAGGTCAGTTAGCAGCAGCTGTTGCTGTGGATGGGCACAACTGGCTATTTCCAGTGGCTTATGGGGTGATCGAGGCAGAGTCTGTTGATAGCTGGAAATGGTTTGTGAACAATGTCAAGAAAGCTATTGGTACTCCTGTTGGATTGGTCATTAGCACTGATGCAGGTAATTATGATACTTGAATTTACTCTTCTATTATATTTTGTGTGTTTCTACATATTCAACTTAAATTGTACTCATTTCTTATGGCAGGAAAAGGAATTGGGACTGCAGTAAGTGAAGTGTATCCAGGAGTAGAACATAGGGAGTGCATGAGACATCTTTGGAAGAACATGAAGAGACAATTTCATGGAACTGTGTATTCTCAGAACATGTGGGCTGCTGCCAAGACCTGTAGGAGTGAGCGATATGACTATCACATGAGTAAAATTGCGGAGGTGAGTCCGAAAGCAATGACTTGGTTGGAACAAAATCATTCCCATATCTGGAGTACAAGCAAATTTTCTGAACTATGCAAAGTAGATTATATTAATAGCAACCTCTCAGAATCATTCAACAGTTGGGTGGCACATACTAAAGGACTGCTAATTGTGGATATGCTTGATAAGATTAGACAAATGATTATAACCAAGTTTGATGTGAGAAGTAGGATTGCTAGGAAAATGAAGGGTACAATCATCCCAAAAATTATTAGAACACTAATTGCTCGATCTAAGGCTGTCAAAGACCTTGAGGTTTTGAGATGTGGGGATGGATCAGCTGAAGTTACTGCATCTGGCATTACACATGCAGTCAGTTTGGATCATAAAACTTGTAGCTGCAGGGCTTGGCAAGTAAGTGGGAAGCCTTGTAACCATGCTTTGGCTTTCATTGCGAAGCAAAGTAGACAAGTGGTGATGGATGACTTTGTGGATGAATATTACTCTATTCAGAAGTTTAGAGCCACATATGCAGGGGTTTTCAATCCGATGACATCAAAGCATCTATGGCCAAAGCATGATCTAGGTTACAAAGTCATGAAGGCAAAGTTGAGGAGGAAACCGGGAAGACCAAGAGTGGTTAGAATGAAGCCTGGTGATGAGGTTGCATCCAAAAAAAGAAGATGTCCAGAATGTCAACAACTTGGCCATACTGCGAACTATTGTCCAGGAGGGCTTACGGCTAAGGAAAAAAGGAACATTGCATCCTCTCAATTTGCTTCTACACAAGAAAGTAATGATTCAAGTGGTACACACATGTCTAAGTAAGTTCTATAATTCAACAGCATTTACCTTACTTTTGATGAATTCTTTGTCTTTTTAATCTATTTAATTCCATTATGAAGTGCACCTGCTTCTTCTACTGCACACGCTTCTTCTAGTGCTGCGCCTTCTTCAAGTGCAAGTCACATGGAAAATTCGTCATTTACGGCTGCAAGAGGAAGGGGAAGGGGAAGGGGAAGGGCTGTGAGAGGACGAGGAGGGAGGATGGCTGCATGGTTCGGTGCTTAAGTGTTTATTGAACTCTTTTTCTCTCGGTGATGTAATATTGTTGATTTTGTTGCACGTGATATGTGCCTTGGACATGTGCTGAGGAGTTATTTAACTTTATTACACCTGATATGTGCGTTGGACATGTTGCAAGGAGTTATTGAACTTGTATGACTTATTTTGTTGCACATGATATGTATTGCTGAGTTTGATGTGTATTATATTTGTGTGCTGATAATGTTATGTCTTATATTTGTGCGGTGGTCATGTATTATTATCTTAAGTTATTCCTATAAAATTTATGCCAATTTTTTATCGCATTTGATAATTAGATTTTTTATAAATCTGCTATTTTTTTACTACAGAATCCTTATTTTAGCTGTCCAATTTCTCAAATAATAAAACAGGGTCAAAATAGCAATGTCATCTTTAAAACAGGGTCAAATAAGCAAAGGGCACAAATGTCTTTTTACCCTTGATTTCACACCGTTACATTCAGATAACAGAACAGGGTCAGACGGCAGCTTCGTTTTTGAAAAGTAGGGTCAAATCCGCGAAATCTGAAAAACAGGGTCAAATGCGCAAAGCGTTCTGAAAACAGGGTCAAATGAGCAATTCCCCCTTACTTTTTTGATGTGATTTTCAACATTTTATACAATTATTTTAGGGAAAACTGCCTAGTGGTATTGATATTGCTGTCAAAAGATACAGTAAGTCTTCAATGCAAGGTGAAGAGCAATTCAGAACTGAGATTGAAGCCATCCCAAACCTTCAGCACAAAAACATAATTGCTCTAATTGGGTGTTGTATACAACAAAGAGAAATGATACTTGTCTATGAATACATGCCAAATAATAGCTTGGCATCTATAATGTCTGGTAACTTTTCATTATCCAAGACTATTTCACTTAATTCTATTGTAAACTCTGGCTGATTTCTTCTGTAATATTTGTAGATGAAAAAAAAAGGGAGTTGCTCAAATGGTTTAAGCGTCTTCAAATAATTAAAGAAGTAGCCGATGGTCTTGCTTATCTACATGGTCATTCTCGTGTGTGTATTGTCCACAGGGGCATAATATCAAGTAACATCTTGTTGGACCATGAAATGAATGCTAAAATTTCTGATTTTGGTCTGGCTATAATGTTGGCTCCAAATACTACTGCAGAGACTTCCATTATGGGCACCTAGTAAGAGCTTAACTTATACAATAAAGAAGCTATAGATGCAATGTTCTTGTTTATCATTTTAAGTATTTACTTGCATGAACATTGGCATGATATTACTTCATATTTAGTGGCTATGCAGCACCTGAATATGTTGCTACCGGAATGATCTCAGAGAAGGCAGATGTGTTTAGTTTTGGTATGATACTTCTTGAAATTGTTAGTGGAAAAGCATTGTGGATTGTAGAAAGGAAGTCAAATGGTACATATCCAAAGGTTCTACTTGTTGATTATGTAAGTTTCTTTTCCTAGAAATAACATGCTATAAAAATCTAATTCTAATAGTGTCTTTATTTTGTAACATAGCTGTTGCTGATAAAGGTTAATCCATTTTTGTCACTGACTAGAAATTGTTCCTTTGCTCTTCACCTAGACACAAGAAAATTTGTGGACCTTGGGGTCTTTCTTAGTTGCCATGAACTTTGTGGTCCTATGTTCAGACAACATGATTTCTCTTTTTACATGTGCATAGCTTATGATAAATCAACTATCCTAGTGCCTTGTGATTTTGTTGCTATATTCAAACTATTAATAGTCACAATATCAGCTACGTGATCACCTTTTTACGTTTTAATAAGAATGTAGCCTCAAAAATTCTTAGTATGTATATTTTCCCTGTTTGACACAGCTTCTGCATGTTAACAAAGCAGCTTATTTGAATAGCCGGTGCAAAGCTGCTGAAATAATAAGCTGCTTTTTAGTTCATTCTGAGATCAACTGTAAAATAAGCCAGTTTTTTTTGGCACAACTTCTGCTTATCATAAGTTGTGAAATAAGTTGTGCCCAACGGGGCATTCCTTCTAAACATTGCTGAAATTTTGTAGTTTCACCTGTATCACATTGAAAACTCTTTCAGGCACGCAAGCACCGTAAAAAGGTGGAGAAGCTTGTTGATCCATTATTAGATGCTAAAGGGCATGAAAGGGCTCAGATTATGGAATGCGTTAAAGTGGCGTTGCTATGCACTGACACACTTGCTGAAAATCGGCCTGCCATGTCGGAAGTTGTTACCATGCTTGAGAGCATTCAGGCTATGCGATCGTAATCTTCCAGTAACTTCAGAACGACCGTATAGAGTGTTGTGATGATATTAAGTGCCGACTATGGCACAATGCAAACTGATGTTTCTCAGTGTCTTGTGTATAGTTGTATATGAGGATAACAAAAATAGTAATGGCAATGACATTATGTGATGATAGTCTTGTACACATGATCCAAGGGATATACTCACAATAAGGTTAAGTTTTGCATTAGTGCGTAGAGGATTTTTTTTTTCCTGTGGCCCTGAGAATCTGCAGGAGATAAATGAGCACGGCAAATTGGTCGTTGGTGAGAACTGAGCACAGTGACCAAGTCCAAGGTCGAGCTTGGTCAGTGGTCTCTTTCATAGCAGATTCGTAGGCCCAGTTCGATTCAGTTCCATCCAACTCCTGCTCCCCTGACAAAAATACTGTGTTTGTACCGTAGCAGCGGTGATTGAAGAGTGATTTTTCTTTCTCCTGGTGAAATGAACTAGGAGTCGAAGAAGCTGCAAATCGGAGCTCCCACCGCTTCTATAATGTAGCATCTACAGTAACTGCAACAGTTGAAGCGTCAGAAGAGCTGGAGCACTTGAGAGCTGAACCAAACCCACCCGTAGTCCTCTATTCCATCAAATCTTGTTGACAAACGGAGCAGAGAGTATCTCGGGCATGGAAATTCAGCTCCTACAGCACCGCCGGCTGGATTATATATATGCTTCTATGAAATGTCAATGCCACGTGTATGCTTCTTTTACCCAGTTTAAACTTACAGCTGTCGTATTAAGAGTCCATGTGTATCATTAAGCTCAAGATGAAAATTGAGCGACAAAGTTTTGTTTTTTCCCTTTCTCAAATAGACCATCAAGCAATGGTCAAATGTCCCTGCTGGACATATCAACGTTAGGCAAGCACAAGTGTCTTTCTGTGAACGAAGGCTGAACGGTCCAAAGAATCTGTCAAAGCCGCAAACTGAGCTTAGCTCAGATGGTTAGGTTCCTTAAGGTGTAACCAATCTATCCGGATTCAAATCCTAAATTTGATATGGATGTTGCATTTATGACTAATTATTTGTTCAGTGGCAAGCGATATTTTCGTCGATAGCGAGGCGTTCGTGGTGACTTCGTGAAATCTCAAGAACAGCCGATTTAGTTCTTAATATCTGTCAAAGGCTGAAAGGAAAAGGTCTGTCTCAATTACCCACTCCTGCATAGATAATAAGTACTCCTGGAAGATTGAAGGTTCCTGGAAATCGCGGTCGTACAATTGGCGCGTTATGTCAATATCGTAGATAGCATTATCATGTCCATTGACTCTTTCATACTAGTACTGGCCAAAATATTGGTCTCTACAACCATTATTAAATCACATTCACATAGCCTTTCTTTAAGAGAGCTCCCGCTGAGCTGAACACTTCTTTGCCACCATTGTCAAACCTGATTCATCATTCCGCACCAACAAGCCACCAAAGGAAGTCAGGCAAGATGGCTCTGGTCGGCCAGGTCGCCACGGTCACCCAGCTCATCGGAGTAGACGCCTACGGCCTTATCACCATGATCGCCGAGGCGGCACGCACCGTGCAGCGGAACAGGGCCGCGTGCCGGCAGCTGGCCCGGCGGGTCGAGATGATCGGCGACCTGCTCCGGCAGCTCCACGCCGCGCAGGTGCCGCTCACGCAGCGGCCGGAGACGAGGCGGCCCGTGGAGGAGCTGGAGGAGACGCTCCGGCGCGCCTACCTGCTCGTCAGGTCGTGCCAGCGGCGTGGGTACGTGTACCGGTGCTTCATGGGCACGCGGCACGCCGACGAGCTCCGTGAGCTGCAGGGTGAGATCGGATTCTACCTCCAGCTTTTCCCTCTTGTCAGCTATGTCGACGCCACGCTTGCGTGGGCCAGGCTTCTCAGCAAGGTTGATGATCCTTCCTGCCAAGAGGTACAAACCGTTCCCAGTTAATAATTCTCATGTTTTTCTTTTGGGCGGTATCTAGCACAAAGCACACTTGAGCTCTGTCTAGAACATGAGATTTTTTCTTTTCCCCTGGTTCGGCAGCACCAGAACAGTCAAGGAAGCATGATAAATCCTAGTAATTCTTAGGAGTTAAATCGGAACTCAGTTACTTTTATCCATTTGGTCAATAGATCTATGTGTATATAATCTTTGGAGGTTCATGGTATAGTTTGTGTTCAAAAAATTGTTGAAATCTGAACGTTTCAAGCAAAATTTTACTGAAGGATTATGTGTTTACAGCATTGTTCATTCTTTATTTGTGGATGACTTATGTGTATCATCTGTTATTTGTTCAGGCACCTGTGGTAAGACAATACTTTGTGCCGTTCCTGTTGCTCTCTAGGGATGGATGGCGCTTAGCGATTGTTCAGGGAGTATCGCTCGATATAGCGTACCCATGTTTTGGACCTCCTGTGGTTATATCTTCTCAATTTTCATGTGTACTCTGCAGGAGATAAGTTTATATTTACTGACATATTATTTTCTTGTCATCTTAACAATGAACCATTATCTAGCTAGCGCACTGTTTTTTCCAAAAGCTAGCTAGAACAGTATGGTTTGTCTTCCGTCTCAGAAATTAGCAAAATTCAGGTAGACTATAACTGGAAGCACGGTTGTAAGTCTATCATTCATGTGTGCAAAATAGGTATGATGGAATTTTCTCTTTTTCTTCATTCAATCAGAGTAACTTCCTAACCAAACTCTCCAGTGTTCTTCCCATCTTCCGGATTTGCATGTTCTGTTTGCATCCAAAGCTTACAGTTTGGTTCATCAGAATGACAAGGTTCAAGGTCTTCAGGCGCAGTTGCCAGTAGGATTGAACCGGTCCTTGGTACTTCCCCCGCAGAAACACGATGAGTAGTCCAGCATCATGCTTCAATATACTTCAGGTTCTAATTCAAACGAGCCTTCTTCGTTCTAATGTTGCAACAAAACTTAAGTACTGCCAGGCTGCAACTATCTCATCTTCTCTTTTAACCTTGAACTCTTTGTGTCTTCAGATTTCTCACAAATTCAGCATCACTCACAGAAGTTGCTATTATGAGGGGATGCCACAACGTTTTTCTGTTCCATATAACAGAAGTAAATAAGGATAAACTTTGTTCTCCTGAAGCTTCTCCCGTTGCAATATCCTTCCTACAAGAGAAGAACAACAAAAAGAAAAATGAAATATAGGGCCTGAACGCCATGGGCAGGAGCACTGCCAATTAATTTTTTCTATTAAGAACCCAAGATGTCAGAGATGTCTTGATGCCATTTTTGCCTTGCTATTGCGGATACCAATTCATGTATAATCTGAATCTCAGTTTCTTCAGGTCTGTACACTTCAGTATCCTGCAATTTCAGGATGTTGTTTAGAATATTCTCCATCTCTCTCTTTCACGCATTTGAGAGAAACATCAAGATACTTTTCTCTGTAATATCACTACCTCTGTAACATTTTACTATTCGTGATCAGTCAGTTGACAGCTCGATAGGCTGTGAGGCTAAAGTCAGGCTCTCACACGTTTTAAGTTTGCATCCCGGAATTTTTCCTCTTTCCTCGTCACCAAATGTAATCAAATCTTAAGAAGTAAGAGTCGGGCTAAAATCAGATAACACAGGCATTTGGCATGGAGTTAGTTGAACATGGCAAAATTGGGCCAATTGGCAATATGAACAGATACTGGATACAGGCAGTCATGGAAGAAGAGGCTACTCACCTCTGAGCTCCGACGAGCTCTTTCTTGTTCAAAGCTCAGCACTGTCCATTGCTTATCGAGCCATCAGACATGCTCAAGCTCATAATGACAGTGACAACTGCCAACGAATGGTCATACTACAGCACAGAGAATTTCAGATCTTTCAGAAATCCAGAGTGCTGAGCGGAAACGGACAATGGAAGCCGCGGCAGCTTCTTGGTCACGTACGGCGGCAACGGCGCAGGAGACCAGCCCCTCCAGAGTCCGAGAAAGGAACGGCGCCTTCCAAGAACCCGCGTTTTGGAAAACGTCGTCGCTCGTACTCGTCGCCGGCCAAATGCAGAGCACCTTGTTTGTTTCCCTTGCTTCGACGACGCACCACGGTCCACGCATCCATGGCCTCAAACTTCTGAGCCTAATGAGGAAGAAGCTCCTGCAACGCTCCTAATCTAGGCCCTAAAACCTCCTTCGGAAAGCGGAGGATGACCGCCGGCGGCGGCGGCGCGGCCTCCCGGCTTCGGTTGAGACACTGCCCCTTCCCCAAATATTTACGCATTGCCCCTAGTTTGGATCGCGACCATTAATCGCCATTCAAATTAGGGGTGAATCTGGAAATATCCGGATCACGATCCAACTTTATGCAGATAGGCTCCTGGTTTCGGGCCAACTCTTCTCCCTTCCTCTTTGCTGCTCCTCCGACCGTTCCTCCGCCGCCGTCAGCCCCACCGGAGTCCGGAGCCTTGCCTCTCCATTCCATATCTATCACTATCTTCTTCGCACACATCGAACTACCACGCCAAAGATGAGATGGCGGCAGCGTGCGCTTGGGTCTCGGGCAGTTGGAGCAAGAGGTCGGACAGATCGAGCAGTTGGAGCCTTCGACCCTGACAGCTGGCGATGGCGAGGGGGCCATCTTCAAGCACAACCTTCTTTTTGATGTCGTCGTGGCTTGCCGGAACGCCGCCGCATCCTGCCGGCTGTCCCTTGCATTCCTCTTCGTCTTTCATCCCGGAAGCCGTCCCCACCCAATTGATTCGCTTCGAGGAAGGGTGTTCGGTATTTGAAACAACGCTAACATGGAGTGATGAGAAATGCAAACCCTGCTTCTAGACGTGGCTCGCCGGAACGCCGCCGCCTCTCGTCGGCTATCCCCTGCATTCCCCTCCTTCGTTGGCTGGTGCACACAGAACAGAACCCAACTAGAGGCGAAGGAGTTGACCTGCTGCGCTGGGTATGGCGCACGCCGCGCGCCCAAGCAGATCCGTTGGACATGGTGATGTATGCGACAGCGCGCCACCAGGTCAGGGATAAAATTTTCTCTATTCAGCAGCTCGTAATGTGTAACCCAGCGCTTTTAACCGTTGATGGTGAAATTGATTTCGTACTGTTAAGAAAGAACCTGTTTGATTTGATCTGCGCAAAATGACGTCCTACTAGTTTGCAGGAAGAACCGTTTCGGTGTTTTTTCCCCCTAAAATACGAGTACTAGTTTTGATTCCTCGCCCTTTGATGATTCGATAGTATGTCAAAGGGGAAAGAGAGTTTTCATTTTGATAACAACCTCTTCCATCCTCAAGATTTATCTTTCCTATCTATCCCACAACAAAAGGAATCAATGATTTACAATGTATAAGTGCCACCACATAGCTCACTATCCAGTGACCTTTAAGAGGACTTACATGTTTATCTGCCAAGTATTGACATCTACCACTTAGCACGATGAACATGTTTATCAATCGACCCATGCCAGAGGCGAAGATGGTCACACTGAAAAATTAATCTTCATCTGCATGGACTACTTTTTAGTGTTCACTTTGCCATTAGGAGTTCTTTTACCCTCGACTGCGCTCTTCTTGATTGCCGTTGGAGACGGTCCATTCAGCTTCTTCTGTAGTGGTGTTGCCTTTTTTGCAGGATTTACACCTCTATGTAATTTTGAAAAAAGGAATATAATTCAGAACAGCTGTCGTTAAGGTAAAGGATTGTCGTTAAGGTATGTTAGTTTTTAGGACAATTCACAGTTATCAACTGAACTTACCTGATCTCTGAACTTTTCATACTCTTGGGTTGGGCTTTCCTTGCAGCTCCATTGGCAAAACCTGAAGCTTTTGGGGCACTAGCTGGGCGCACACAATCTTGTTCTGACGAGCAGTTAGTTGCAACCTCAAAATCATCAGAGTCCTCGGTTGCGGCCGATCCAGACCAACTCCACTGTTGTTCCGGACTGCTTCTTTGATAGAAGGCTAGATCTTGTGCGCCGTCATGTACCAACTCTGGCAGGGAATTGCTGCTTCCAAAGTGGGAGTTGTCAGCCCAGTCTCCTAAGGCTGATTCCTTCTGAAACAGCATTACAAGTATCAAGCCATGAAGATGGACCATTGTGTAGATGGATGCTTGACAGTTAAAACGCAGGTATGTGAATAAAATAGGCTACATTTTCCAAATACTTTCCTTGAGTTCAATGGAAATTGGGCACATAAATTATTTATGGCTTCCATTTCCATTCTGATAAATAAAGGACATTTGGTGAATTTTGGCTCAAAAAATGGGATACCTCTAGATTTCCAACTTCGTCCACCAAGTGCCTCAATGCATTACCCATCCTCATTCTATAAATATCTGGGCTTGATTGTGTGCTTCTTATGTGATCATTTTCTCCATCTTTTCTAGCCAATGCTGCCCTGAGGCAAGCAATCTGTAATAACAGAGAGAGGAGCTGAAGTTGATAGAGAAATATCACTGGCTAGCCAAGTGACACTAATAAAACCAAAAAATGATTAAAACCCCCAAAATGGAAATGGTAGATGAACCTGTTCTTTGAGCTCTTTGACTTCTGCTCCTTCTTTGTTTGATTTTGCGGCTCCAAGTTCTACAGTTGCCACTCGCTCAGCAAACTTCAATGTGCTTATGGACTCACTAATAGCATCTGGTTCTGGAGCTATGTGAACAAACATCAATGTTTTTGCTTGTCCTCCTGAACATTGAAACTGAATGTTATTCCACGCAATTTTAGCACCAGCACGTTCCAAATTAAGGATAATGATGAATAGGGTTACCAAGAGAGTCTTGTAAAAATTGAGTTAGCTTGCTGTTTCGGTAAGGTACATGTGTGTTTTTCTGGGCAAGGGAAGCAATCACATCTCCTAGTGCTGCCAGTGACTTATTTATATGTTGTGCCTCCTTCAGCCTATCTCCTACAACTTCAGATTTATCAATTCTTTCACTGCCAGCTAAATCCACCAAATGCATGCACCCTCGTAGGACAGTTCCTGAAGTTAAGTCTCGTCCTTGAACATGAATTGTCAGACAACTGTGAAGTGAAGTCTTCAACCATCAGGTAAAATATTAAAACAAAAAGTTTGATGTTTGTTTCAAAGTAGTAAAAGGTAGTACGACAAAATCAAACCTTACCTATGGGAGCGACTACTACGGTCATTCATGGCAGTTGAGCAAACTGCACGGTTTTTCTGTCCGAGATTCATCAATTCAATCACATCAGATGTTGATGTGACTGTAACAATGTTCGCGTCTGGAACTGCAAGGCCTTTCTGTGAATTATTTCTAATTTCTAATGTTTTATTGGTGTTAAGAAATGCAATATTTCATCAAAACTGGCGATTAATTTTATGCATAAATAATAATATCAAATTCATAGGAAAGGATATTTCTTGTTTCCACCATTGTGAAGGAGGTCTCTAACTTGCTCATTGTAGATCTCAATCATCTGAACAGCAATTTCATAACAAGTTGTACCCTTCCTCTGCTCCTGGATACTGAATAGGTCATTTAATGCTCTATAGTTGACACCGAGCCCTTCATCCGTCAAAACTTTAGGGCCACTCTACATAACCACAGAATGATGTTTTAGTATTCAGAAAAGGAAAATTGCTACTAATGTATAAAGTAAATATTCACAGGTTGAGCACCATTGTGAAGGTCTTCCCCGATCCAGTTTGACCATATGCGAATATACAAACATTGAACCCATCAAGAACAGAACGGACCAAAGGTTGCATATCTGTATAGACCTCCTCTGCACTAATTAAAAGAATTTATGTCACTTAACAATCAAACATCGAACCTATTTTCAATAAAGAAAAGTTAAGTGGAGAAACATGTAGTTATATATAACCTTGTGTGGCTAAGGGACCAAAGACCCTGTTGAAAGTAAAAGACTTCCGTGCATCTTTTCCATATTTTGATGGTACTATGACTGTGATGGTTCTATCCTCTATTCCATCAACACTGCTTGAGGAACTTACCTTTCCCGGATGGAAAGGCCTCACTCGACAATACACTCTAATATTTCCTGGTTTCAGTAAACAAACAAATTTGATACCATGAGTGGGTCTATAGCTTTCATGTTTTCATTTCATAGACTCTGAAAAAAGAAGTTAATACCTCTAAGGTCTTGTATTTGATTATATAGCTTGCGATTTTCCTCAACAAGTCTATGGTACCCAGATGCAGCATGAGAAATGACACGCAAATGATCGCCTAAAGAACATAAGTTATTATGAGATAACCTGACAAGCTAAGAAAATAGAAGGTTATGATCCAAAAGGTCATGCTCAATATACCAAGTTTTGTCAGGTTTTCAGAGTACAACAATTTGAAGTCCTCCATCCCAGACTTAATAGTGCTAAGGTTGCTCTTCAAATCCTATGACAGCCAATCTCAAGAATCATATAAAGTAGTTCAAATGCAGTACATAAATTCACAAAATACCATTACACATTAATAAACCTGGATCTGTTTCTTTTGTTGATCGAAATTTGTTTCTGGCTTTGGTTGTGCATGATTTTGTAAAATATTATAATCTGGTGTTGCAGGCTCTACGGTGCTGACATCTTTGTTCAGATGTACCAAATTGGAGTCCGTTGCCTTCTGATCATAGTTGGACGTAGACTCCATTTCTGGTGAACCTGTACGGAATAACGTCTTACTCTCATTATTGTCCAAAGTGTCTGTCGCCTGTTAAGAGTTCTCTGTTAGTCCAATTCCGTGTATTACCAGTTTAGCTGAGGGTTCATCGAAACAAGCTTAGCAAAAGTTATGAGGAGACAATGAAAATGAACATACCAACTCATTATGGTTTGCAATACGGCTCTCAAATTCGTGGATAACTTTACTCAAGAGTGATTCAACAATCTGTATTCATTTTTGGAAAGATGTATGTCATATTTATGTTCATCAACTACATTTGAGAGAGTTAACATGAGGCTCACCGATGGGATTTCTTCAGGTGTCTTTTCTGAGAGAACCGTTTGAATAAGCAATCGGATGGAGTCTGAAGTCTACAGTAAAAAATATGATATTAAATACAAACTAGAGAGAATTACCTATTGAAAAATTAGGCACACTAGAAATGGACTTACTGTTTCAGTGGAACCTAGAGAAAAATCGGGACCTGTTTGCTCCTGAGATATTCCATCCCGGAGGAGCTCAACTGAGTGACTTCTAATCATCGCCTTCGTAAAAGGATCGGTACTCTTGCGAATGAAGTACTTGCCAGATAAGGGTTTTATAATACCACCATTTTTAAAAGACGAAGATTGTTTCCCCACTTGCTTAGCTTCACAAAATGACTTAAGAGCAAGAACACAATCTACAACTCGAACACCTTTGCCACCCTATAATTGTGGCAGATGAAACATCAATTCCATGGCTAAAGAAACAAATTTATTTTTTAACTGTTCCAACTCCTTATGATTCTAAGATAATCCATATAATATATATATGTCAATATTCATTTTTACAAAGTAAGGGTCTATATATAGTTCACTGTCACCTTTTCAAGGTCAGATGCCTCAAATGTTGGAAGACCTAAATCTTGTAGACCAATGACAAAGTTCCGCACATTCTCAAAGTACTGATAGGCGCAGAGAGCTGCGCCATCTGCAGGGACCGTAGAATCGGACGGTACCTCGACAACCTAGAAGCATCATAGTTAGTATGCAAATTCACTGAGTAGAAAATGAAATGTTAAATTAGGACAGAAATGAAACCTTGGGCACTGAGCCAGGTTGAACTTTATTGAGTGCATTGCAGAGAATAATGCCATTCCTCAGGCCTAACCGGAATTCCTCCTCAGAAGGCTCTTCTGCAAGGTCCTTTGCGCATACAACACCTACTATCCTTCGCAACCAGTTGGCTGCTTCATATCTTCTTATTGCTGCGTTTCTCACAACAAATGAAGCAATAACGCATGAATTATGAACTGGTCATGCTAACAACGAATCGATACTTTCATATATATCAAAAGATGGAAGTAATGTTTCATAAAAGCCTCTTGTAATGATCTCGGTCAGAAGATTAGCATTGTTTAGAGCCTGAGTGGATCAGTAGTCATCATATTGTAAAATAATCACAGGTAAAATTTAGGAGCAAAGACGCATCCTTCTTAAGACCATTTCCTTGCCATGGCAACCACAACTAATGTTAAAGTGGCACCTACAAACAACAGTTCGGTCCCGTTGGCCATTTGCTTTGTTTATTATACTAAAGAGCGCCGAAGCAGAGTTCCAAGTGAGCCAGTACTGATCAAACAAAAATCTATTCCTATTTATCTTCCATCCTTTGTATGGCCTAAGCAGAACAGATTACAAAAAATCAAAAGAAAGAACAAACTGTATTCCGAAATTCAAAAGGATACATAATTCTAACTAGCGTCAAATAGGAAGTGCAAATCTGAACCAAACTAATAAGTACTTTTCCAAAGTTTACTATTGATAAAAAATAAACTAAAAGAAAACAAACAATTTTTCCACAGATATCAACAAACGAAACTGGTGCAATCGTCTCAAAATCATGCTGCTCTCCGAGTACTGCACTCTAACCTTCAATTCCAAACAAAAAATAAACTTTTACATTTAAAGATCAATACGCCAATTTCAAGTTGATTCCAGCATCACCGAGGCAACAACTGGCACATACATAAACGGAAGAAATTGAACAAGAAAGCACCAAACGACTAGGAAATGCATTCCTTTTTCCGCCATGCCCTGCCGCCTCAAGCTAATCAAGAAACCAAACAACTCACCGGCCTCCTCTGCCTTGCGCCAGGCAATGTCGATGTTCCTCCAGGCCCCCACCGTCTCCCCTCCTCCCACTCCTGCGCCGGCTCCTCCTTCCCCGTGCAGACGCATCATGTCCTCCACAACGGCCGCGGCCACCGCCGCCCCCTGGTCCGGCGAAGCCATGGGAGGCCCGGACAGGGCCAGCGCGCAAACCGGCGACCCGACCGCGACTGACGGAGGAGGCCCGATCGCGGGGAGAGAGAAAGAGGAAGCCGGTGGCGAGGAGCTCTTCCGGGAGCCCTCTGCCTTTTCTTGCGAGCGGAATGGTGGTGGCGCTCGCGGGGCGGAGAGGGCGGGTTGGTGGGTGTTTTGAGGCAGTGAAGGGAAGAGAATGGAAACAAGAGGCCTTTGAGGGGGCGGAGTGCATATATTTCTTGGAGAAACTAGGGAGACTAAAAATGGGAGCTTTACCTTTTACCTGAGCTATTTTTTTGCCTTTTTTTCTATCCGAGAATTTTGGTTGGGGTTATCATGTGTGTTAATTCCTGTTTTGAAGACAAGACATGTTTAGCTCGTTTTGAAAAGAAGAGTAGAGTTTGGTATACGTGCTCATTGTTGAATCTTTTTCTTTGAATTTTTTAACCTATATGATTTTACTGAGTCACTGAGTGAGGTGCAACAGTGATGATGGGGTACAAAACAGTAGTACCGCTCATCCTGAGATTAATTTACTTATTACAAGTTAATAAAACGTCATGATCTCAGAGTGCAGCTTATAGCTGCATACCTTTTAGGAGATGTGGTAATGTTTTGTCAAGTTCATGATCCATCTGCAAAGCAAAAGGATGATGTGGTCCCATAAGATTTTTATTTTCCCAGTCACGGGCAAACCATGATGCAATAACCTTGACAAAAGAATAGTTGACTCATTCCATATACGTGGCATTTTTCTTGCACGCGTTATTAATTGGATTCTTTTTTCGCGAACGCGTTAGTAATTGGATATCACCCCTCTTTCCAGGTCAAAACTTGTTACTTTTATATGGACTTCCGTTTGTTTAAATGGAAGCAGTGAAATTCAAATCAAAAAAGGTAATTGGATTTAGTACCTTATATTTCTGACTCTCAACTAGATGGAATTAGGAGTAAAGTAAGTAGAGACAAAAAAAGGTAGTAATAACTAGTTTATACAGCAAAGGTCAATAAAACGTTGGATATAAGAGTTTGTTACGAGGAGCCGGTCAATTTGGCAACAATGCAACACCGATTTGTACACGGGTTAGTCTCATTACCCTGCCGTGAACAGTAATAGGACTCCGTTGGTCTGTTGGCGTGTGGGTGTGCGTGACTCAAGCGGTCCGCGCAGCCCGTTATGGCAACAAGTGATCAATCCCTCCAAGCTGCTCGCTGCCGAATCAACTGAGCACGACAGTGATTACGGGTTTGATGACTACTACCACGACGATGTTCCATGTACTACTACGACGACGACGACTACGAGAAGGATTTCGACACACACGAACCGAGGAAGCTGAGAAGAAGAAGGCCTTGGACCCGACACGCTACAAGAAGCAGAGGTACGTCGTCGTCCTAACCGAGGACGATGTCCGCGCTCCGCAGGAGATGGACACGATGGCAATCGCCGACGTCCTGTCCGTCCCTCCCGGCATCGCCGCTGGGCTGTCCTCCTGCGGCGTTTCAAGTGAAGAGCCGACCAGATCCAGGCGGACCGCGGCGTCGTCCCCGTAGTCATCTTGACGGCGAACGACCGCCCCCGCTAGTCTGTGGCGTCTGCTTCGACTGCGCAGACGGTTCCTGTCGCTACGGTGCCCGATCGAACCCTCCTGCGCGGCGCCCGTCGCGGGGCTGCAACAACGCTGTGGAGTTCCTCTGCGGCCGACGACAGCGTGAGCGAGACGTGCTCTGTGACTGCGTACCCGCAGGCCGCAGTCGCAGAGCAGCGCCGGAGACAACGTGCTCTGTGACTGTACATCTCCGCCGCGTACATCCTCGTTCATGATCATCGTGCAGAGAGGCACGGCACCTTCTCGCGGCTCCTCTTCCTCCCGCTTGCTCATCACCACCGCCGCCACGGTAGCCAGCGCGCTCGCGTGCTCGTGTGAAGGCCGATGAGGGAGTTCTACAGGGACGACAGACATATACGCCAGGTTCAGGAGCAACTAGGCGGCCGAGTCGCCGGCGAGCAGCGTGTTCGCCACGCTGGCAGAGCAGCGACGACAGAGCTGAGGCTTGTCAGCGACAGATCGTCGTCTCCCTCACCAGTCAGGCAGTCGCCATCGTGTGGAACTACACCTGTCCGCGCGCGTCGGCACCGGGTACGCCTCCGAGGCGCTCCTGTCCTGGTGCGGCCAAGCACGGACGCCGGCGTCGGCGTGGAGGACGAGCAAGTCCTACAGGGGCGACATGTACGCCAAGTTCAGGGGCAGGGCAGGCTGCTGTTCTGGTTTACTCCAGCGGTAGATCACACTGTCAGAGCGATGTGATCTGGAAAATGATTTCATCAGTTTCTGAAATTTTCTGTAGGGAACAACATGGTAAACTGAAAAATTTTATCAAGGTACAAAAAAAAAGGGTGCTAATCTTTTCTTGGATTACAAACAAGCTAACCAGATTGGAGAGGAGAGAGCTTGTAACCTACTATTCTAAAATTTTTGGGTTGTTTTTCTACAATAAAGAGTGAAATCAAGAAGTTAACAAAATTTGCAAATGCGAGCTATCAGTGAAAACAGCCAGCAGAATAATAAACCAAGACAATTTTTTTTGAACATCTAAATAAAAACTAAAGTTACACACAATTCCAAGCCGAAATAATTAATTTTTGTCACACCGTACACCACTAGCTATACAAGTATTAAAAATTAACAAAATACGTTAGCATGTAACGCATCCTCCTCTTATATTAATTAATAGGTGAAGACCACTTCAGAGACACCGTTCTTCTCGTCCTTCCACGTCACGTCAACCGTCACCTTCCCGCCACTTTCCCATTCAAACGCGGCCTCGCGGCCATCGACCGAGCACCGCTTGGGCCTCACGTCGGAGTACGCGAGAAACCGGCCCGCGCCCTTCAACTTCACGCTCACCTGTCCGTCGCGGTACGCCACGTCGACGACGGTGCCTCCGCAGTTCAGCATGTTGACCAGCCCGATCGGCGCGAACCACGTCGCCGCGCCGCCGCCGCGGGTCTTCACCGTGGTGACCGGCACGAACGTGAAGAGCTCGAAGGTGGAAGGCTGGAGGGTGAAGCGGATGGGTTCGGACTTTCGCGTCATGAGGAGTAGCTCCTCGGACTGGCATCTGTATACTGCGTATTCCGGTGCGTCGGCCATGGCGGAGGTGTCTTCTCTCTGGCCCCACTCGACGTCCGTGGGCCGGACGGTGCCGGAGACTGGTTTGTAGCAGTGGGAGTATCCTCGGACGCGGTGCTCGGCCGGGTCCCAACCCGCTCCCTGGCAGTTGAATGCCCCAATCACACCTCCAAACTGCAGAGAATTGCAAAAATTCAGAGTTCAGTCTTACAGAATTTCATGGACAACTTTCAAATAGCTTGGACAAAGAAGAAATTGATTAAAAAAAACTTAAAGAGAACGTACCTTGTTGAGGTTCCAGAGCTTGAGGACAGTCTTCTGATCAAAGAGCGGGTTGGTGAAGAGACAATCTCTGGTCGGGAGCGCGAAGTGCTGGCACCTGGGCACGGTACCGTCCGGGAACACGAGCGTCCGGAGCAGCTTGAAGTCATGTCCGCCGAGCGAGTCGCTGACGTAGACCGGCCCGCCGCAGACGGCGCGCGCGGCGGCGTGGTACGCGCCGCACGCGTGGTCGGACTGGAACATGTCCCAGTCGGGCCAGACGAACTGGCCCATCCAGAGGCTGTTGAAGGCGCAGTTGACGACGTGCGCGCCCTGCAGCCAGTAGACGCCCATGGGGTCGCCGTTGGGGTCGTCGAACCAGAAGTCATCGCCGGCGCGCGCCATGGCCACTTCCCGCCGCGTCCCGAGGAAGAAGAAGTCGTTGCACTGCTGCATGCTGGCGATGATGCCGTTGCCGTTGAAGTTGGTGGAGACGGAGTCGGCGAGCGCGTCGTAGTAGGCTTTGGCGAGCTCGACGCGCCCGCCGTGGTCCTCGCAGACGTACTCGAGGGTGTGGACCACGTCAACCTTGACACCGGTGACGCCCGCGTCGGCGAGGTAAGAGTGCATGGAGCGGAAGAGTTTGCCAGCCTGGTCGGGGGGAACGAGCCCGATCCCGGCCTCCACGATGCGGTCCACGGCCAGGTCCTCCATGGTGCCGGCCAGCCCCGGCGAGAGGCGCGCGGGCACCACGCGCGCGTCGACCTGCGGCGTCCTCGCGCCCGAGCGCACCCCTCCCCACCCGCCGCATAGCGCCTGCCACACGTACACGTCGTCCAGAGCTGGGAACCGCCGGCGCATGTCCTTGAGGAACGCCTTCAACCCCACCTCGCCGTCGACTTTGGCGCCGTCGTCGTCGTTCTCGCAGAGCTTGGCCAAAACGGCCTCTCTTGCCTCGAGCAGCTGGTCTAGCTCCCGTCGCAGCCGCGCGATATCCCGGTCGAAGCCCGACAGTTCCGCGGCGCCGCTAAGCTCGGCCTTCTTCCTCGCCTTGGTGGCCTTCTCGATCTCGACGGCCTTGCGAACGACGGTCTTCGGCATGCTCGTGTCGTAGAACAGCTCCGGCGGGCGGCGGACGAGCGCGCCCTCCCTGTACGTGCGGAACCGCGCGCACTCGTCGAAGCGGTAGAGCCGCGCGGTCATCTGGTCACCGCCGAGCACGAGCCCCCGCGCGTCCTGGTCCTCGTCCTCACCGTCGCGGTTCACGCTCTGCCAGCCGTCGTCGACGACGAGGAACCGCGGAGGCAGGCCGGCGTCCGCGAGCTCCGACACGCCGCGCCAGACCCCCGCCGGGTCCACCGTCAGGTAGAACGCGTCCCACGTGCACCACCCGAACCGGCCAACCAGCGGCGGCGGCAGGGACTTCTCCCCCAGCAGCCGGCAGCCGTGCGTGCCGCCGAGGTGCACTCGCGCGGCGAGGTACGCCTCCCGCATGACCGTGTACGGGTCGTGGCCCGCGTGCACGTACGCGATGCGGGTGAAGTCGGTGGCTTTCACGGCTGCGGACCCGCTCTCGGCGCAGATGACGACGCCGTCCTCATCGTCCTCGCCGGCGTCGGGGAAGATAGCGGACCGGAACGCGCCCTGCACCAGCGGGAGCACGAGGACGTACCCCGCGATCTCGGGCACCTCGAGCAGCACCCACTGCGTCTCCATCTGCAGGTCGCGCCCGCGCTCCCCGGCCCACGCCGTGGTCCACCACGGCTTGAACCGGAACACGCTCTGGAACCGCCGCGGGCCGGGCAGCCGACCCACGCGGCACGGCGCGCGGTCCGTCGCCGGCGACGTCGTGAAGCCCAGGAACGCGCCGCGGCGCGCGCTCGCCATGGCGCGCTCCACCATGTCGTGGGGCGCGTCGGACTCGGCGGGGTCAAAGTCCGCCGCGAACGGGGTCAGCCTGACGTTCCCCTGCACGTCCGAAAGGAGCGTGGCGGTGGTACTACCGTCGCCTACGGTGAGTTCGCCGTCGCGCAGCGAGAAGAGGCAGGGCGCCGTGCTGCCCTTGCCCGTGGCGGCGCCCAGCTTGGGCGCCGCGGCGGGCTTGGACTCGTTGTTCGGCGGCGCCATTGACGTAGGAATACGCTCCTGTTAGTGCTACGATAAGATAAACAAGAAGTTAAGTCAATGCCAAGATGAGAGAGAGATCAAGCGCAAGCACCAGAGCCTTAGCGACAGCACGCACACATTTTTAGATCATAAGAGGAAGAAGAACATTTGGGATTGGCATACTGACAGAGAGAAAAAAAAACAGAGGACATAGAATGGGCTGGATGAATGGATTGTGTTCAGCCTGGAAGGTCACGGGTTGCTTAGTACTAGTGCTAGTACATGACGACTTTTATAGCATGTACTCTACTCTAAGTCTCTAGCACGTGGCCGGATAAAAAAGCATGAATATCCAAATAATACGAGATGGAAATAATACGTGTGCATGAATATCTTCTTCAGGATAGAGTAGAGAGGCCGGGATGTCATCCTACCTGTTTTTTTGGGCGCCGAGCTCTAGTGTGCAGGGGAGCTTCTGTTTTGTTTTGAAGAAATGCAGGGGAGGAGGCTTCTTGTGAGCTTGCCGAGTTCAGAACAGAGCTTGGCTGTGTGTTCTACTTCAGAGAGAGAGAGAGAGAGAGAGAGAGAAATAATGCTTCGATCGATTCGACGTTTCAACTAACTAGGCTTCTTGGGACGTTTAAGCTGATCAGGATTCAAGACAAAGGTTAACGAGCGCGTTCCATGGCGATTTATAGGCAGGCAAAGGCAGGGTCGAGGAGGAGGAAAACAGTTAGATTAGACAGGTGAACGAAGCCTCTGGAGCTTGGTTACGTAGTCATCAGCAAGCGCCAAAAGACGGGTGGGTGGTGCTGAGGTGACAGGGCCATGATCTAGCGTCTTTCGCTGCAGAGCACCACGTCTGGAACTGGAAGACGGCAGCAGGCAACGGAACGGAAAGCAACTGTTCTAGTATTCTCCATTAAACTATTAAAGTGATCCAAAAAAAGAAGAAAAAGCTCAGGTGAAAAGGGCGAATGAGAGGGCGTTGTGTGTTGGTGAGCGTGGCGGTCTCGCGAGACGGCCGGCGGCGAGCCTCGTGGTCGGCGGCGGTGGCGGCACACGCGCCCCCACTCCCGGAGCTCCGGCCGTCTGGAGAGTCTGTCTGGACAGTGGACACCCGGACGGGAAGAAGAGACGAGAACCCGGTCTTTGCGTCGTCGACTGCATCTGCATCGCGACGATCTGTCGCTGTTGCGTTCGTGTGCCTCACTGGCCCGGAGACCGTTGTTGCGTTGTGAGAGCGTTCGCCGTGTCTTTGTCATACGGACTCATGGTGTCGTGGCATGTTAACTGTACCCGTTCAGGTAATAAAGTCAGGGCGAGTGCTGATTATGGACGAGATGGTGATCGAGATCTACGCGCTGTTCTCCTTCTCTTGTTTTTACAGCGCAGACAAAAGAGAACAACATACGCGTCTTTTCGACCAATTAACAATGTCCCGTCTTTGTCGACCAATTAATAATGTCCCGTCTTTTTTGCTTTCTTTTATATTGAGTACACGGTCTTTGTTTGTGTCCAAGTTTTGCAAGATAAGCAGGTTTGTAACGTGTTAGACATGACAGAGACACCTTCTTATGACTTCATTGTGAGCATATATATACTCAAGTTTGTTCACTTTGGTTGCTCTCTTCTTCTCTTTACAATACAGTACGCTGTTAGCAGAACGGCTCCGACCGCTTCTCACGCCACCATCTCCAGCTGCCGAGTCACTCACTCGTCTCCGCATGCACTGGATCACACGATCTCATGCAGTGTTCTGTGCTAACTGACGGCTGGAATATCTCTCCACCCGTCGCTCTTGTACTGCCTATATATAGGCCTCATATGAACATAAAACATGGGTGCTGGATTAATGTTCTAATAAGCCCCCATCAGGAGATATTTAAACCTCAAATAACACCTTATCTTTGCTCCTCCTGTTCCCTGCACTGAGTTCACCTGTGAGTTAGTTAGGTGGTGTTTGGATGGAGTGCAAAACCGAGCAAATGAGCAAAAGTTTTAGCCCACTTACGGCTAACGCACCAAACGGGAAAGCAAGGGGTTAAAGTTTAGCCCGTCCTAGAGACTCGTGCTCGCCCGTCGGACGAAGATACCCACCACCTACGAACAGCCAGAGCGCCCGGCGCCCACCCCCGGCCCCCAGCGAGGTACGGAGCCCCCCCCCCCCCACCCCCCGGCCGCTGCGAGCGCGAAGGAAACCCCCCCCCCCCCCGGCGGCCGCTGCGAGCACAGAGAAACACCCCCCCCCCCCCCGGCGGATCGAGCGCCGCGACCATCAAGCCCCCCCCCCCCCCCCGCGCCGCGAGATCGAGCGCCGTGACCACCAAACCCCCGCCCACCGCCGCGAGCACAGAGAACCACCCCCCCTCCCCCGCCGCGAGCACAGAGATCCCGCTCCCCCGGGGGACCGAGGTCGACCGACAGGCCCCCGTCCGGCGGCCCGCTGCGCGAGATCCCGACGCCCCCCCCCTCCTCCCGGCGGCGCGAGATCGAGCGCCACGAGCACAGAGGACCCCCCTCCCCCCCCCCCCCCCCCCCCCCGCCGCGAGCACAAAGACCCCGCTCCCAAGGGTAATTTGGTCATATTACGTGACACGAACAAATTTTAACCCTTCATCCAAACACCCCTAGGCTAAAGTTTTAGCGGCTAAAACTTTAGCCTAGGGGCTAAAGTTCCAAACACCCACTTAGTGTTAGAGATCAGCATCTAGAACCTACAGACAGTATATGTGTCCCTCCAGTGTTGGCTGCCCTGGCCTACCTGCAACACAAATTTCATTGGGACCTGCCGTCTCAACCATGCAATTTTTTTTTCCCTTTTTGACAGTTTTTGCTGCTCACGGTCGTGGGCTCGTGGCCCACATCCTATGATGTTTGGACTGGCTATTCAGTGGTGGCCCAGGATGCTGGTCCAGAGAGATGCATGAGTCAGCATTAACTACTATTCCTCCTCTCTCATCATAGTGTCACTTAACAAAATGCACAGGAGAACGAACGAGCTGGAACTGACAGTGACCACCAATTTGGCTCCCAGCCATTCCAGAGCATACGTAGCAGTTAGCAGCTCCAGAAAACGCCATAAAAGAATTATTTGTCTGAATTCCTATGATCATTGCACCTCAAAGGATGGAACAATCCTTCACAAAAGGTCAACAAGTCGAAGGACTTGACATGGCACGCCTCATGTTCCAGTGGGCTCTAGACTTGTCTGCTGTTACTAACCAATCGCTCAACTCGCCGTCGCAATGCAATCGTGCGATTTTTGCTGCTGCCCCACCAACGTCAGGCATAAGACGCAAAGGACAGTGAACAAGCGTGTGTTCTCGAAAGCACGTAGTGTATAGTAGTTGTACAAGGCTTTGGTTAATCAACCCGAAGTGGGGTCATGCACGCACTGATTCAGAACTTAGGAGAATGTTTATAAGTGCGCTAGGGTGCTTTTGTTAATCAGGAAGAAGGTACTAGAGTCCAGTTATTACTCCACAGTTTCCTTCCTCCCGGGAAAAGAATCTGCATCATTGACCTCTGCCTCAGAAGGAACATTATCAGCAACATTAGCAAACGGGTCAGCATGTTCAGCAATTCAAACATTATCAGCATTAGCATTTTCACCATTCTGTGCATTGACAGTATTCTCAATATTTGGTGGAGGTTTAGATAGTGGAATTGAGATGTACGTGTGTTCATCATCCACACCCACATACTCTTCCACACGAACGGGTCAGGTTCTACAGCATGAGTAGGGTCAGTTGTAGCCCCTTCTTAGTCTGCTACCTTAGTTACAGGTGCTCCATCACCTGTGGCAGACTCAATCTCAGGCTGTGTACTAGGTGCTCCATCACCTGTCGCAGACTCGATCTCAAATTGTGTACTACGTGCTTGATGTGTCAACTCACGAATAGATTGCACTTCTTGAGGCTGTACACATGCAGGAAGTGAGGACATGCCTCAAGTACAGCTTTTTCTTTATCGAACACATTGACAACTAAACGGCAACTCATGTCTGGCTTGTACATGTTAAACACATCTAATCATCTGAAATTCATCAACTAGTCTCACAACCTCACCCAATGTTTTGTTAAAGAACCAAACATTAGCGCACTGGTTTGAGCCCCATTCTACCTCCTTCGACAGACTACTCAACAACATATCTAGCGAAAATGATTCCACCTCCACGTCCCAGGAAATAACTTTGCCTTTCGTATATGACATCCTACCACAGGGCTCCCTTGTAACAAATGCTTCAATTTTAATCTCTAAATGGAAGTGCCTACCGAAAAAGCACACTAAATCCGTTCAATTCTCCCACAAATCAGGTACACTACCAACTACAAAAGCTTAACTCCCGTGATCCATCTCCTTAGCCATCTCGCGAGCGAGCTCGGTCGCACCTCCGCAGTTCAGCAGCCGAACCACTTCCGCCTCTATAGCCACCGTCGTCGACTCGGGAGCCGCCGCAAGAGACGCCGCCACCGCAGGAGCCAAAGCTGCCTCCACCGCAGGAGCCGCTGCCGCCGTGATCCACAGGAGCTGGGCAAGCTGCAGGAGCCTTCGTGCTTAGGGTTAGGGTACAGGCAAGGTTTTCTTTTTTTCTTTTCTTTTTTTCTTTTTATTTTTTGAGGAAAGGTACAAGCAAGGTTCGTGACTCACGAGTGAAATGAAGCACTCGATCCAAACATAAGTCGTGCACTGCTGATACAGATCAGGGGCATTTTGGTCCATACTAAAATACAGTAAACGTTGGGAGTATGAAAATAGGTGAGAGGGATATGTAATGGTATAGAACCAACTTTTGTAAAATTGTAGTAGCATGGTTTCAATTTTTAAAGTTGTGGTAGCATATCTCAAATACTAGAAAATTACAATAGCATAGAACCAATTAACCCTTCTCATTTTGATAATCACCTTGTAGTTAATGTTCATGCAATTAAGCATACTACATTCAAGTAGCATTAAAAGTTCCCACTCCGTATTGTAACAACTGCAAAATGAAGCACATGTTGTGATGTAATGTACAAATTCGAAATTTGATTGTTCAGAGAAGATAATTCCTGATAGTAGTTCTGATTAGATTTCAAATAAAACAGCCAATGGGGACATGACCTACATCCAGATTATTGAGGGTTAGGCTGTCTATAGCAGAACTTCCTTATAATTAGGCCTGAATGAAATCTTAATCTGTCACAAGTATCATCAGGGCGATATAAAATACCAACAATCATGTTGTAGTGGTGTCGTGAATATGAATTATTTGAGATCTCCAAAAAGTGCCTGGATATAATAATTTGTTACTAGCTACTCCTACCAAAGGAAAGTTATTGATCAAGACTTTGGTGGCATGCCGAGATAATCAAAGAAACTCTCTGGTTGTACGTATTCAAGTCTATTGGTTTCGACGATCTTGATGGATGTATGGTTGCCAATGGAGGTCAGCGAGACCTCTTCTCCCTGAAGCTGGACATTTATGTCCATAAAAGCTGTCTCTCTTCCATTTCTTTTGTGCCGTTGCAATAACAAGAGTAATTTTGATTGGCTTACTAGGTCCTTTTTTGCATCTCTCCTTTTGTTCATGACGTTGTGACAAGTGAAGCTAGATTACGTTGCTTCGAGTTCACCGTGATCATTCAGAAGTCAACGGTAATAATAGTACTACTAGCTGGATGTTTTTCTGTTTTCCCAGCATCATGCCAGTCATCTTGCATTTTTGTTTTGGTCGAGATGGCTCTAGCCCCTACCATAACTGCCTGAAGACTGCTCCTTGAGAGCTCCTACGAACAGGCCATACTTTCTTATGTTGAAATGTTGTGTTTTGATGTTGCACATGCCACAGTATTATGGATAGTTATAAATCCACAACCAGAAGGTGAATATCAACCTTGTACACAAAGGAAAAACATGACGGATAATGGCTATGGAAGCACGTAACCACAATACTTTTACTTGTTTAGCACAAATATTAAAACAGACAACACATATACTAAACGGTGCCTGTATTCCATTGCCCATTAGTTCATTATTTCTCTGAAGATGCTGGCAGTAGTTTGTCACTAAGATCGCTGATGTCACTTCCTGCTGACCGCTTCGTCGTCGCCCAGCAGTTAACAGCAATTTTCTTCAACGTGGGGAACACCAAGATGCAGAATATAATGGCAGGCGACAGAATGAGAAAAGAGCACCATGCGTGCCACAAGCTCTTGCTGACTGTGCCCGCCCAAACCGCAATGCCAGTGAAAACCAGCACATTGAACACCAAATAAGCATCCTGCACAGCAGAGACAGAGTGTTAGGGCATGTTTGCATACAAAGTACTTTCAAAGTTTTGGAAAAAATACTAGTATGATTTTACAAAGTACTTTGGTTTTGAGAAACGTTAAGGTGTTTGGATGCAACTGTTATTGTAGTTTTTAAAAACCAAAATATTGCTCAATATGTAGTCTTCTAAAACTATGGTTTTGAAAAACTCCGCCATCCAAACAGGCCTTAGTTCTTCAGCCGGACCATAGTATACTAACCAAAAATTAGCACAACAGATATGAAGAAAGAAAGACTGAATAATAACAAACAGGGTTACAGGGTACCAGTGAGAAGGAACAATATTATAAAGTATTTTCCATTAGATGGGCAGAAACATGGGAATGGACTTAACAAAAGTAGCAACAGAAACTTATATTTGGGAGGGGAAGGAGTGGATTTCAGTTACGCTAACAATCGACAAGAAATTCACTGATCGGTTGGATAATTGAAGGGGCTGTGTGAAATTAGCATGATGCTGGTCCATCAATCAGCAAAAAACATAGGATTCGACTACATTATTTCATTATGGTTTATGAGTAAGTACAAAGTGCATAGGTGTCAAAAATTTCATATTTGCACACAAACATAGACCTGTCAGGTTAACCGTAACGACATCCGAAAGGTGAAGACCAACAAATTGGCTCTAATAAATCTGTTGTATTTCAAACGTTTTCACAGAATTCCAACTGTTGAAGGGCGAATTCGGGTCTTAATCAAGAGAAAAAAACAGTGGTGTATTGGAGGGTGAACTCGAGGGCTAAGGCAAGTCTGTCTTAACAAATCTAAGAAAAACAAAACAAGCATCGATGGATCCAGGGGGGAGAGAGAGGAGGGAACAAGATTAGAAGCCTCACTATGCCGCGACTGATCCACTTTGCCTTGTGAGGGTCCACGATGGCCGCTTCCTGCTCCTTCTCTTCCAAGGCGGTGGTACCTTTCTCAAGATCAACCGCAGCATCGGCAGCAGTCGACGACATCTCGGACGAACAGAGGTTGGCGTGTGGCGGATCTGTCTTTTTATTACCTTGGTGTTGTAGCGATGGATACACTCTTTTTCTTTTATTAGTCATAGTTTTGGATACGAACTTTTTTTGTTTTTTGAGAACACAGTATTATTCTGGTGTTGTAGTGTTGGAGACGAACTCTTTTTTTATTAATTATTCATAGTTTTGGATACGGACTTTCTTATTTTTTGAGAACATAGTATTATCCTGGTGTTGTAGCGTTGCATACGGACTCTTTTTTTTCAAAGTTTTGGATATGGACTTTTTTGTTGTTTGAGAACACAGTATTAGATACGGAGGTTTGGTTTTGGTCTGGGCCCTGTCCTCCGAAGAAAGGAGTTTGGGACCGTCTCAAATACTGTGTTTGGATAAGGACGTTTGATTTTATATACGGAGAACAGAAACCTTTTGAAACAAGACCGGTTTTCGTAAACTGATCCAGTGCGTTAACAACTCAAGATCGATTTAGTTTGAATTATTTTAAAATTTAAAAATTTTAAGCGTAAAAAATGTATGATAAATCCTGAAAACTACGGTAAAAGCTCAGAGTAGCGATGAAAACCGTTAAAACTGAATGGGATACCGTAAAAGCCATTCAGTTTCGCACAATTTTAATCATGGTTTGAATGTTTTTTATGGTTCGTGAAGACCGTAAAATTGCGTCCAACTTCCAAGCAAAGCTGTTCCCTCGGTAATAATGTTAAACCTTCTTGTGACCTTTGCTGTTGCACCGTTGTGGAGACACTGAATCACCTCATGTTTCAGCGAAAGATCAGAGTTAACGTTTACAATACACGTCAGCACTCGGGATAGTAAGCATGTGCTCCTAGCATCAACAACACAACCACCTTAGGAGGTGTTTGGTTGCGATCTTTTTCGGCGTTAATAGGTCAAGGTGTAATCAGATATCGTTACTTTACGCTTGGTTGGACTACTCTGCAATCGATTGACGCTGTAAATAGGTCTGGTCCTTCACGTCATCGGTACCGTCGTTCACCCTACGTGAATCGATCCCTTCCCTTCGAATCGTTCGAGGCTTTCTCGCCTCCTCCCCTCTCTCTCTAGGCGACGGCGACGGCGGCAATTGTTGCTTGCGCCCTCACGCCGGTGAGGTCCAGCTCCCTCCCTCCCCTCCCCTCCCCTCCCCCTCCTTCTTTCCCTCCTCTCTTCTCCCTCTCCCACTCCTTTTCTCTAACCGTAGCAAGCTGCACAGGTCCGGGATTTGGGGTCGGATCCACGATACGCACCGCTGCATCGCCTCGTTTCGAAGTCCTACCGAGAAGAAGGTCGCCAGCTCCTCGCCCTTGCGCTAGTACTAGCGTCGTACTGAAGAGGATGTCCAGATTTGGGTATCACAAGGAAGAACTATGAGGGGGAACTAGCAGTTCTTGCATCAAGATTCAGCTCGTGGACAAGGTGTGTTTTTCTATTGAAAGCAAGTATTGCCTGATGAAGTTAGACATATTTGCTTTTACCATGATTCGCAATAGACAATATCTCTTGATGTGCTTCTGGATCTTCTCATCCCCAAGTCGAGTAAAACAGCATACTACGTACTTCAGCGTCTTGAAAAAACTATTTCTTCCCCTGCAATAAAGCCACTAGAGCAAAGAAAAATGACTCTGCTACTATAACCAATAGGAAGGCCAAAGGAACAATGAAGTTTTCTAGTTATGTGCAGCCAGTTGCTACTAAGTTTGTGTTTTAACTCAAACTGAATTGGACGGTACACTGCTGAGCTACTGAAACATTGGTATCTGCAACTAAACTGAGTCACTTTGAATGCACACGATACGAGACAATGTTGTCTCCTACTATCATTTTTACAATTTTCACTACAATTGGATTTGGCAATCTTCTATGATTGGCTTTTTTTTTTGCCGTATGATAATCCCATATAGGCTGCATGTCGTTGCAGAGGCTTTGATGTGCATTTTCATTTCAGTATGGAATGCTACTAGTTTTTGCTTAACATCACACATCCCCTTTAATTATCCAACTGGATTACTTTCTTATCCATTCCAATGTCTATCTAGTAGAGAATACAATGTTGTTTTCTTGTTGCTGGTACCTGTAACCCTGGAATTGGGCACACTTCCATGGCTGTGTTTTATTATTGATAAACCCGTGCAATGGTCCAAACTAAAGCTTGTTGTTTTCCATGAAATTTTGCTGCTAGGTCAGTGCACCTTCAGAGAGCAGGCGTGACTATTTATGCTGAACAATAGGAGACTGGTACAGATAGTTTTTTAGCCTCTTTAGCTGTCAGTGAGAATTGCCTTGATGGTCACCTGATGCTGATAGAATACCTAGTCCTCTTTTAATGTTTTATATCAAAAATAATTTGATTTTTTTTAATTCATTTTCAGTAGTCATTGCTTGCCTGTCAAGCTAAAACATTAATCTATGGATATATTAGATTTTGATTTAAATAGTACTATTATTTATCTGATCCTATTTCTGCTTTCTAATTAGGTCCTACCTTAAAAGACTATAGAATTTCTCTTTGCACAAATGGTGTTGCAGATTCCATAAAACTGTTGTTGTTTCGATGATTTTATCTATGCAGAAACCCTTTTTTAATAGCCTTTGATGATGTTGACCTAACATTTGTTCCTTACAATAAAGCAGTTTTTTTATTTGCCCAGCTTCTGTGGTAGTATAATGGTATTATGCATTGGTTTAAACAGAAGAATACAAACCATTTTAGTCTATAACGTTAGTACTATTTATTATTGTAGCCATGTGCTCTTCTTGCTAATGCTATCGCATTTGTTAATTCGTTATGTCAAGTGATCTTTGATTTTGTTTCATCCATTTCTACATAAGAATCCTGTCAGTTTTTCAATAAATATTATGTCATTAATGCAATTATTTTTCCTTTTGCAGTAAAAGCAAATAAAAAGTGATGGGAAGCTATGAAAAAGTTCAAAGGATTCATGATTTCTGAAGTCAAGCTAGTGAAAAGTTTCAGCTACCTCTTGCTTTCTAACTGTGTAGTTAGAGCTTGCCTAGGTTGACATTTGAATATGTTACACTTGTGTTTATAAGTTCTCAATTAGTTTGTAGTTTGTATTTGGGCGAATGTTAGGATCTGTATGGACAGTAAGAAATGCTAACAAAACAAGGCTCTATTGGATTTTTTTTTTAACATTATAAAATGATGTGATTTCTTTACATGATCCATTTTGATTAGTAAATCAGAATTAAATACTAGACAAGTCATATGTGTTGTACATTATATCAGCATATTTGAATTCTTTGATTTATTCTAATTTTTCTATATTTTGTGGTATTTTCAGATAATTCCATGTTTGTCTGAATGGTTCAGAGCCTTTTTTTAAAAAAAGAATTCTGATTTTGGGCATTTGTTTTTCTAATTTTATGATTTTCAGTATTTTTAAAAAACAGTATTTGTGAGGTTTTCAATCTGCAACAAAAGTCTGAGAATGTTTTCCCTTCCGGAGCCTAGACCAAACGCCGAGATGGTGTTCGGTCACATTCCTTTTCGCAAACAAACAAAGCACGGTAATGTCCATCCGGCAGCTAATCACGCCGTCAAGCAATTACGTTGCCGTTGACACTTCTCGAACCAAACGCCACCTTACATGTACCAAGAGTCTGTAGAACATGCATCTGAACCATAACAAAACATGAAACATAAGAACAGCAAAGGATCTTGTCCTAGCCACCTTTCTAAGGTGTTGAAGACGTCACTTCGGGTTCTTCATCTCTAGATTCTCCAGTCCTCTGAACATTGGTGTTGTCCATCAGTTTTCCAACCTTCCAGGTGCGAGCGCCATGGCTTTGATCTTCACAACAAACTCCAGGAATTGCTCTATTTTCTGAGCAGGGCACAAGATTTCTCTTGCTCATTTTGGACCGCATGCACTTGGGTCACACAATTCCGGGGATTCCTGGCTAGCCCAACGAACGTACCTGCAAAACACTACGGCTGCCTGTTGCAAACACAGGAATCTCTCTCTCTCTCTCTCTCTCTCTCTCTCTCTCTCTCTCTCTCTCTCTCTCACTCTTATATTTTTGAAGGAGCGTTCTTTCCCTTTGTAATCGAACTTGGGTCTCGGTTGGCCGTCATTTTCATGAATGCAAATCAGGTAGGGAACCTCGCTCTCCGCCGTGTTGACACTAAAAAAAAAAGGCAATGAAACTTACAACATCACAGTGCATTGCAGCATTGGAATAAATTAAAATAAAATTCATTCGGGGTAAAAGCCCAAATAATTTAAATCTGAAGAAAAAAAAGGAGAGTATGTTTCGCCCCTCTATGAGTAGTCTCTGTCCGATTTGTTTGCAATATTTGATGAAACGAAAAGGGGTTTGCTTCATCTACACAAATAGTCTGACTGTATTTGCTCTCACAATCACAACCACTCCCTACACCTTATAAGCACGCGTGTAGCAGATTTATTTACACCTACGACCAACTAATTTGTACGAAGTGGGACAGGCATTGAGTTAGTGTCCTTGATGAAAAGATACGATTTACAACAGTATACAAATTAAGCCAGACAATATATATGAGGACTTAAAATGCGGCTTGGAGACATAGTATTTGTGGTGCTAAGACATAGCAGTACTTAAAGCTCGTATGGACACCTATTATGATACAAAGATTTGCAACACCACAACATGAAATTATTGTTTTTTTTCTTATCAATAGTTCAGACTCAGTGTAGGCATGGGTGGCATCCGAAATTCAGCCGGGATATCGGTTGCAACTATGTAAGTCTTATTTTCTATAAAGATGCGTAGCTTTCCTGCATATTCTTGAAAAAAAGTAAGTTTTACTTTCAAATGATAGAATGTATAATTTTGTGAGAAACTTATTCATCATGTCTCTACGTGCAGTTGCAACAAAAATGACGGTTAGCCTTTTTGAGTACCCATCACTGCCCCTTAGAGGTTCGTACATCTATCCCCTTGGTGGCCTACTACTGTACTCCATACTTTGTACTAGTACAAAGTCCAGTCCTCATCGGTATTAATGAGGAGGTTGGGAGGCGACTGAGCGGACTCCGGCGCGACCATGGCGATGCACCAGCAGCAATGGAGTGAGCGCAGGAGACCCGGATGGGGCCACACCAATCGATGGGGAACTGGAGGTGGTAGAAGGCATCACTTTCGCTGGAACGGCTACGCTCTGTTTTTGGATACGCGCACTTGTCGTGTGCAGCCAATTGATAGTTTGATACTACTGTCTTAAGTAGAGTACTAATTCGCTGCCGTTTCTGCATACAGTACTAGAAGTTGTTTAATTCTACCACAACCCCGAGAAATGGAAGTTGGTGCCCCAGGGATCGTTGCTAATCAGTGTGGCGTGCATGTTTTTTTTTTTAATTTGTTCTCTTTCGATGAGATGATGTGCATGTGCATGTGAAGCCTGGCGCTAGTAGTAGTACTAGTAGTTTAATTTAATCCTGCCGCTGTCGCTATGGCATGTGTTTTATGATTGTTTCTGCATCCATCCACCTGTGCATGTGTTTTATGTTTTCTGTTGCCAAGCTTGAATCTGTTCAGACCTAGTATGACATTGGTGCTGCTGACGTGTTTAGATCTCTGTCCCCAGCCAGAATTCTTCCAAATGCACTTTGGAGATTGAGATGTTCAACTTACAAATGAATTAAAGTAGGATCTGTTTGGAAATGGTTACCGTTACCGGCAGCGACAATACTGGTCCTCGATTCTGGTAGAAAAACACTCATGATGTATGCATGTGTTGGCCCATTTTAGAATTTCATAGTTGTTCATGCATCTTAAGCATTAGTATTATTTTGATGCATTCGCAGGTTCCCCACGAATGTGCAAGAATTGCATTACTTTCTTGTTTCTTCCTGTGTGGAGTCTTTCGCTTGTTTAATTTACTGTACTTGCTATAGTACCGTAGAGTACTACCAAGTGCCCATGTATGAGAGATGATCAACTTGCCGCCGCTGCTAAGTGGCCTGGCACTTCCTGTTGCCTCCCTCTAAGGCTGGTCGGTCGGTTCCCGGTGATACGGATGCCGTAATTTTGGTGGTTCTGTACTCCACTGAGGCCTAATTTGGATATAAGTGTATTCTCATTAATACAAGTGTTTTAAAGGGATTGGAGGAGAAACTAGTTCAAATACAATTCAATCAACACTAATCCTCTTCAATCCACCTACATTCAAATTATGCCTGAATGAAATCTTAATCTGTCACGAGTATCATCAGGGCGATATAAAATACCAACAATCATGTTGTAGTGGTGCCGTGAATATGAATTATTTGAGATCTCCAAAAAGTGCCTGGATATAATAATTTGTTACTAGCTACTCCTACCAAAGGAAAGTTAATTTGTTACTAGCTACTCCTACCAAAGGAAAGTTATTGATCAAGACTTTGGTGGCATGTCGAGATAATCAAAGAAACTCTCTGGTTGTACATATTCAAGTCTATTGGTTTCGACGATCTTGATGGATGTATGGTTGCCAATGGAGGTCAGCGAGACCTCTTCTCCCTGAAGCTGGACATTTATGTCCATAAAAGCTGTCTCTCTTCCATTTCTTTGGTGCCGTTGCAATGACAAGAGTAATTTTGATTGGCTTACTAGGTCCTTTTTTGCATCTCTCCTTTTGTTCATGACATTGTGACAAGTGAAGCTAGATTACGTTGCTGCGAGTTCACCGTGATCATTCAGAAGTCCGCATGCACTTGGGTCACACAATTCCGGGGATTCCTGGCTAGCCCAACGAACGTACCTGCAAAACACTACGGCTGCCTGTTGCAAACACAGGAATCTCTCTCTCTCTCTCTCTCTCTCTCTCTCTCTCTCTCTCTCTCTCTCATATTTTTGAAGGAGCGTTCTTTCTCTTTGCAATCAAAATTGGGTCTCGGTTGGCCGTCATTTTCATGAATGGAAATCAGGTAGGGAACCTCGCTCTCCGCCGTGTTGACACTAAAAAAAAAGCAATGAAACTTACAACATCACAGTGCATTGCAGCATTGGAATAAATTAAAATAAAATTCATTCAGGGTAAAAGCCCGAATAATTTAAATCTGAAGAAAAAAAGGAGATTATGTTTCCCCCCTCTATGAGTAGTCTCTTCTGATTTGTTTGCAATATTTGATGTTCTGATTTGTTTGCAATATTTGATGAAACGAAAAGGGGTTTGCTTCATCTACACAAGTAGTCTGACTGTGTTTGCCCTCACAGTCACAAACCACTCCCTACACCTTATAAGCACGTGTGTAGCAGATTTATTTACACCCACGACCAACTAATTTGTACGAAGTGGGACAGGCATTGAATTAGTGTCCTTGACGAAAAGGTACGATTTACAACAAAATACAAATTAAGCCCGGCAATATATATGAGGAGTTAAAATGCGGCTTGGAGACATAGTATTTGTGGTTCTAAGACATAGCAGTACTTAAAGCTCATATGGACACGTATTACGATACAAAGATTTGCAACACCACAGCACGAAATCATTGTTTTTTTTCTTATCAATAGTTCAGACTCAGTGTAGGCATGGGTGGCATCTGAAATTCAGCCGGGATATCGGTTGCAACTATATAAGTCTTACTTTCTATAAAGATGCGCAGCTCTCCTGCGTATTCTTGAAAAAAAATAAGTTTTACTTTGGAATGATAGTGTATAATTTTGTGAGAAACCTATTCATCATGTCTCTACGTGCAGTTGCAGCAAATGACGGTTAGCCTTTTTAGTAACCATCACTGCCCCTTAAGAATGGATAATGGAACGAGGGTACGCGATGACCCAGCTTGATCTTGATCCTCATGCAACTTCCACTCACGGTTTGCGCTTAATTTGCTCCCTTTTGATGGGTATCGGATCAACAGGTATTGATATCGGAAATGAAAATTTTTATTGCATTGAAGACGATGTAGTTAGAGGAGCAGCTACACACGAAGATTTGATGCACATCCCAATTAATTAGAACATGTACTTGTATGAAGAGTTATCCACGCAACAATAAGGGGTGTGAGTGGTTCAGCTGTTCTTTATTTATAGTGTATAGCTAACTTCTAATCGATACAATATTTTACTCTTTCACATCCCTTTCTGCGAATGCCTCTCGTCTTAAGTTTGATCTTTCTCTAACCTCTCTTTATATTATTAAGATGTTTTTATTATCCCGTTACATACCGATGCCCTTTGAAGTCTCTGTAGTATATATCCTAATCATTTTAACTTTTTGTTACAGAAGCTTCAACTAGCTAGTGCCACTTCTGTGTGCGTCGTTGTTCCGGACACGATATCTTGTTGTATGCAAATCCTTATAACATACACATCTCCGCTACAGTTAGTTTGACATATATCTCCATTTAGTAGGTTAACACTGCTCCTTATAATATGATCAAATCACACTAACAAAATATGAATTTTAATTTTTACGATACCCTAGTGTTACATAGAATACCAGAAGCATAAATAATTTTAAAAAAAAAATGTAAGTGTTTAGTGTGGTCATCATGGACTCAACAAAGATGTCTGAATCAAGTCGTTTAGTCACGTGGTCAAGTGAAAGGCTGTCAACAAGCAGTCTTCAAGCAGTTTAGTCACATGGGCTATGGACTATCTTGGCAACTCTGCGTGTTGCATTTTTCTTATCAACATATTTGGACAAATTCTCAGCACTAATTTCTATGCACAGACAATGGAATTATGAAGTCCAAGGAACTACCAAGCATCATGGCATGTTACACCCATGTTTCTGATTGGTAAAACTATGAAATTCAGTATATGTAGGGTGCATATTGTTACTGTTAGGGGCTCTCAAGGAGCAATCTTCAGGCAGTTATCGCAGGGGCTAGGGCCACCTCTACACCTTTGCCTGTTGTAGTGTTCATCAAAGTGCTCCAGAAGTGTCTGCCTCCTACATTCAGTCTGCAAGAGGGAGACAAAAACATCAGTGACAGTGAAACATATTTTTACGAGCAGCTTATACTGAGTTGCAGGTTTACCTTCAGCTCACAATATACTTGCATCTTCTTGGCTTGCTCCATTGCAACCTTGAAGGTTTCACTCTTGAAGTTGTCCGCATTCCTCAACATGCACACAATACGGCTGAAGTCTTTCTTTTGGTATAGTATGATGCAGTGTGCCGGAAGATCATCTCTTCCTGCCCTCCCAGACTCCTGATAGTAGCTTTCAATGGATTTTGACATGGTATTATGGATAACAAAGCGCTGCATGGTAAATATGTTAGCATGATGAAACTTCCAGTCTTGCAGACATCAACAAATAATCATATGAAACTACATGATATAGTGACTGAAAACACATACCACGTCAGGCTTGTCAATACCCATGCCAAAGGCAATAGTAGCACAGATAACTTTAACCTCCCCACTATGCCATTTTCCCTGGACACTGGTTCGCTGACGAGCTGCCATGCCAGCATGGTAATGTGCACATTTAATCTTGTATTTCTCCCTCAAAAACTTGGCAGTGTCTGCACACTCATTCTTTGAGAGACAGTACACGATACCACATTTGTTCATGAACCGGTCCTTCAGGAGGTCACCCAACTGCTTCTGGGCAGTTTTCGTCTTGCCAATGACCTCATAATTTAGATTTTGTCTATCAAAGCTCCTCTTGAGCAACACAGCATTAGGGATCCTCAAGGCACCTAGGATGTCCTGCAGATTTCATGCAATTATAACGGCAAGAAATTCCCATTCCAAGCATATTCCATGCAGTTAACAGTAAAAATTCGCAATCCATACCGTAATGAGGAAAGTGTGTTGTTACCTCACGGACAGATTCAGTGGCTGTTGCAGTTAAAGCCATGATTGGAACTCTAGGGAAGTTCTGCTTCAGGCAGCCTAACCCTCGATAATCTGGACGGAAGTCATGTCCCCATTGGCTATTTTAAAAAAAAAGAAATCAGAATTATCAGGAATAAGCTGCTTCTGAATAATCACAAATATCGAATTTGTGCATTACCTCACACAGTGTGCTTCGTCAATGACAAATCTTGCCAGCAGCCCCTGTTTGCAGATATTTTAGAATACCATTTATCAGTTGAACTCAAAACAGAGACTACAATCCAACAAGAATCTCAGGCTAGTACCCTTTGATCTAAGCCTCTTAGGACCTCCATGAATGAATAATTCCCGACCATTCTTTCAGGAGTGACATAGAGAAGTTTGAAAGACGGCTTGCCACATCTGCAATGACATGATAAAACAACAATATGACACATGAAAATTATAATACGTAATTTGATCCATGGGTAGATAGGTACACTGGAAAGGGTATACGCACAGAGCTCAGAAAATTTAGAACAAAGTTCTATCATACTGAATTGCACAGGTTACAGATACCAAACTAACATTTACCTAAGCTCTTGGATTACGGCAGATGCCTGAGAAGCAGTTTGTTGAGAATTCAAGAATGCTGCTGGCACTCCAAATTTGAAGGTTAATGCCACAATCTGATCCTGAATAAGTGACAGTAAGGGACATACAACAACAGTAACACCTGGATGCAACGTTGCAGGGAGCTGCAAGAATAGTGATTCCCAATGAAATTTTTCCGAGACTCGACACCAAGCAATATTAAAGAAGGAGCAGTGCTGAATAATAGTACAGAATCTGCTGACCTGATAACATAGGCTCTTCCCGCCACCAGTCGGCATAAGGACAAAACAGTCTCTGTTATCCATTGCGGCCCTGCAGGCTTCATACTGGAGGGGCCTAAAGCTTTTGTTGCCAAAGATGACTACATTGGCGAAATTGAGGTCGTCTAGGCAACGGAGCTGCTTGTAATTTAGAACTTCCCTCCTTTGGCGTGATGTATTTGCATGCTGCTCTTTATTTGAAGTGGGAGTTTTCGATTCGTATCTCTCTGTTCCTCTTGTCACCTTCAAACAGGAAAGTTTGGGGAAGATTAAATTAACTCAAAAGAAGTTGGTGAAAAGGATAAAAGAAGACCATTTCTGGAAAATACTCCTACGTAGTTGCCTGTTTTTCTCCTTAAGAGGATACTAGACTAATTGCACAAGAGAATACCCATTGCATGATAATGGAAATGGCAAATAGAGGAAACAAGAATAAACGGCTTACAGTAGATTTCGCCGACCTCCGGCTCGAGGTTCTAGTCTGCGCCATTCTTTGCGTGCTGAAAGAACTGCTGCAACGGTTGTCCCTCATTTCACCACCACTCATTTCGAAATGATCATCATCTTCATCATCTGATGAGGACAGGATGAAAGTCTCCGGTTGTTCAGGAGGGCAGAAATCACTCGGTGAACCTTCAGCAGCGCCTCCGTCACGTTGAGGCACCCCGTTCCTCATCATGTCGTTCAAATTGCCGCAAGCCTCGGTCTCTATCCCTTTGAGGTCGTCCCACTCGTCGGTGGGCTGCACCGCGTCGGCCAGCGCGCCAAGGAAGTCATCCCCGCAGCCCTCTACTGTAATGAAGTCCTGGCCTTCTTCTCCTGCGCCAAGGGGCATCGGAGTTCGTTTGAAGAAGCCGGTTCAGTACCAAACACAACGACAGAGAACAATGTTTTTATTTTATTTTATTTTACAAAGAAAAAAGTCATTCGATGGAGGCGATGCGTTTGAAGCAAATTAAAGTGGTTCAGTAGTAACAGAGAAGTACTCCCTCTGTTTAGTTTTTGTCGTCGTTAGAACAACCTAAATAGACATATGTTCAGTACAAATTTTCTATCCGAGCAGTACTAGTGTAGTACAAACGCATGATGAACCGATGTGGTCGGGTGGGTCTGTGGGAATTAACGGCGGTTGGGTTGGACGTCGTTGTCGTTGTTGATGGGGGGATAACAAGGCCACGACGGGCGCGCATCAACCTCCTCCAATCCCCAAGGTTTCTGAACAAGGGCGGCCAATGCCAGGAACCCGGAAATCGACGTCACCGAGAACAGAGCATGTGGGGGGGCGACGAGAAGGAGGTACCAGTACCGTAGGTCTGGAGGAGGCGGTCGAGGCAGGCGGCGGCGACGTCGCGGTCGAATCCGGAGTCGGCCGCGAGGTCGAGCAGGCGCTGGTTCTCCACCTCCCTCGTCCTTCGCGGCGGCATATCTGTCGGCGGGCCGTCGCTCTGCTCCGCTGCGCTCCGCCGCGGAAACCCTAGCGCCGCCGGCGCGGAGGAGGTGGCGGGCGGGCCCGGCGGGGGGATTGGGGAAAAAAGAAGAAGAAGCGCGGGAACTTGGTTCGGCGGAGGCGGGCACAGCAGAGCGGTGGAGTTGGCAAGTAAGATGAGGCGGGGGGAGGCGTGCGTGTGTAGTAGACTGCGACGGGCCGTGTGTGGTGGGCTCGGGGGACGTTTCATGGGCTGCTGCGCCTGGTACCTGGGGCCTGCGTGCGAATAGAAGAAGCCCATTCTTGAGGTGCGCCGGAGAGGACTCTGTGTGTGGCTTGGTGGTTCGGCAGGCAGGCTACTACTAGGAGTGTTTGGGGGTTCATCCACACTATCACTCATGGGTACAGTACGTATGATAAAAAAGAAAATAAAAGGACACTCCTAGTAGTAGTAGTAGTTTTATAATGCCAAAAAGAAAAAAGAAAAATGGACTAAAAAGGACGGTGATGATGACGGTGGTGGCGTGGAAAAGGTGGGGTTAAAGGCTGCAGCGCCGCTCCGGTCGTAGGGGTAGGGG
Source organism: Oropetium thomaeum (assembly GCA_001182835.1). Lineage (NCBI taxonomy): Eukaryota > Viridiplantae > Streptophyta > Magnoliopsida > Poales > Poaceae > Oropetium > Oropetium thomaeum. Next base: position 394,579 of record LFJQ01000006.1, on the reverse strand, counting down.
CACTGTGGCTGTGCGCGGAGGACGTAAGCGTGCGTGCGTGCGGGACGTCACTGTTCACTCGTCTCCCCTGCCCGTGCGTGCCTACGAGCTCTCTCTCATCGCTCCGCATGGGGAAGGGAACGGGGAGGTCGGCCGCCTGCCTCTGTTTCTCTCTCCGTTCCGCTGCGCCTCCTTGCTTTTACTGCTACTGCTGCCGCACTGCAGACAGCGCCGGCGAGGCCCCGTCTGTAGACTGTAGACTTCCACCGTGGTCCGTGGCGCGGCGACGGACACCGCTGCCTACCACTTACTTCCGTGAAACTGAAACCGAAACTGGTGGAGAAACGGGAACGCCTATTCCGTTTCGGGCCATCCTTCCTAGTGGTTCCTTCCGTGAAAAGCAGAAGTGCAGCCGTTCCGTTCATTGGTGCTTTCAAAACGTTTTCCTCGTCGATCTTTTGAAAAAGAAAAAGAAAAAGAAAAAGAAAAAGAGAAGAAAAACAAAACTGTAACAAAAAAAAGTTGGTCGTCAGCCGTCGCAGCTTCTCGAAGAAGCAAAGCGCAACGAGCCGGCGAGCTGCTGCATGCTGCTGCTACTACTTAGTAGTAAGGAGTAGTAGTGTTGATCCCGGCGGCGATGATGACGCACACAACAAGCAAGCTAACAACACGAGGACCTGACCCGACATGGATGCGTGGGATTCGAATCGCTGCTGCTTTTTTTTTCATTTCCAAGAAGGCCACCGACCAGCCTGGCCGCTGCTCTCTCTCTTCTTCGTCCTGTCAAGCGTTCGGTACCATACGGGCGCACAGAAATTAAATTCTTGCGCCGTGGGACGTGACCGGCCGCGGTACCCGCCGTAATAATAATCACGCTTCACGCACCAAGAAAGAAAATCGATTGTTCGGACAGGACGGGACGGGACGCCGTGTGCTCTGAGGTCCGAGCCTCTTCTTCATCCGGTCTGTGCTCGTTTAATTTTGTCATGGCCTGGCGCTGTATGCTGCAACGGGCTCGCGCCCGAACCGAAGGCACGCACCGGCACCGTCCTGAGATTACGCCATTCTTGATGGTCAGATCTCATTGTCTACAGGACAAAGTACGAGTACTACTACACGTGGCGCTGCTGTACTGTAGTACTTAGCGAACCCGCTCATGGAATCGCGAAACCGCATCAAGCTCCTTGGCGGCCGCAAATCACCGAGCGGACGTGCCATTTCAGAAAGCAAAAGGACCGGATCGCAAAACGGATACGGAAGTTAAAAGCGTCCACCGCTCGCCACCATCCCCACCACCTCCATCTCCCCACCAACACACACACCCACACCCACAGCGGATTCCCGTTCCCGCCGCAGCGCAGCACGGTCCACCACCGCCTTGGCAACACGTTCGCCGCTCAATGGCAGCAGCCACCACCACCTCCGACCCCGATCCTGCCTCCTCCACCACCGTCGGCGACCCATTCGCCGGCTGCTGCTGCGAGGACAGCGCGTGCTCCACGCCCTTCGTCAGCGCGCCGTCCAGCCCGACGCGGGACCACTTGACGTACCACCACCACGGCGGCGCCGCGGCCGCCAGCTTCTACAGCGCGCCGGCCAGCCCCACCCGCGGCGCTACCAGCGTCGGCGCCCCCGGGTGCCTCGACTTCGACTTCGACTTCGACTTCTCGTCCCGGTTCCCGTCGCCCTCGGCCGCGGCCATGTCCTCGGCCGACGAGCTCTTCTGCAACGGCCAGATCCGGCCCGTCCGGCTCGCCGCCGCGCTGCTCCAGCCGCAGCAGCCCGCGCAGCGGCGGCGGCAGCAGCAGCAGCAGCAGCAGCAGCATGTCCTCGTCGCTGCTGCCGACGACGCGGATGATGTGAATCTGACTGACGAGCGCGGCCGCGTCCGGAGCCGGTCCGTGCGCCGCAAGGCGCGGTCGCTGTCCCCGTTCCGCTCGCGCTGGCGCAGGTCGCCGTCCCCCGCTCCTCCTCCCGCAGCAGCAGATCCCGAGCCCGCTACAATCCCAGCCGCGTCGCGCTCGTCGTCGTCCTCGTCGACCGCATCCTCAGCTTCTTCGTCCTCGTCCCGAGGCTCCTCCCGCCGCTGGGGCTTCTTCAAGGACCTCCTCCTCCACCGAAGCAAGTCCGACGGCGGCAAGACCCACCACCGCCACCACCCCGCCGCCGCGCCTTCTCCGCCGACGGCAGCGCCGTCTCCCACCACCACGTCGCCGTCTCCGTCTCCGTCGCCGTCGCCGTCTCCGGCAACGATGAGAGGACGCGGCGGCAGCCGGCGGAGGTCGGCGCACGAGCGGCTCTACGAGGCCCGGCGCGCCGAGGCGGAGGAGATGCGGCGCCGGACGTACCTGCCGTACCGCCAGGGCGTGCTCCTCTTCGGCTGCATCGGGCTCGGCCCCCGCGGCTACGGCGCCGTCCACGGCCTCGCGCGAGGGCTCAACGCCGCCGCCGCCGTCTCCTCGAGGTCATGACTCGTGACTTTCGAGACCTGAGACCTCGGACGGCGCCGCCGAACGCGCCGCAACAGTTGATGCTGCCGATCTGTGAAAGCCCAGCTCGTCGCATTACCAGCGGTGAAGCGGTCTCTAAGAACTGCGAAAACATTGCATAGAAATTTTAGCTAGTACGGGTGCTATCGTCATCTCTATGTCTGGTTGTATGGTTTTTGGGTTGTGTAAACCAGCCTGTTCATCTACTAGTACTACTCAGTGGGTTGTAGTAAAGATCAGCGGAAAATTAGTCAAACAGTTCGTGTGCTTGTTCCGGCACCGTTAAAAATCGGAGCTTTTTTTTACTCTCGTATGTGGCGCTGGCGCTGAGGAAGAATGTACTAGCAGGGACGAAGCATTCCCCGTGTTCATTGTTCTAGATTCCCTTCCGTCTCATCAGGTTCGCTGCAAAACTCCTCCCTTTTCCATCTCTCTCTTATCTGCAGCTTTCGCTTGCTCCATGGCTCTTGTCGAAATTTGTTCGAGAGACAGGTTGGTTCAGCTTTGGGCACTTGGGCGTGGTTATTGCAGACCTCGTCTCAGAACAACAACAGATTCTTCTCTAAGTACGTACTACTATTACATCGTTTCGTGTCCTTAGAATGAGCTTCGAACCGCGAAAATTCCCTTTTCTACATATTAGTACGTACAGCGCTCCGTAGTTTTGCGGGCAAAAACCGATTTTAGCAGCTGCCTGATCAGTTACAGCTTCACTTTGCTCGGACAAAGCTCCGTTTCTTTTACGTTCTTCTCCCGTTTACAGCTTCAGTTGTTCCGTTTCGTCTCCAAATCTTCTTCCAACCTAGCAGTAGTAGGAGTAGGGTACTAGTGATGCGGTGGTGAGCAAGGAGGGACGACAGGGTGCACGTGATGGATGACATGTCGTTTTATCTCTCCGCGCCTCGGGGCTACTCCCAGTAGCGGGTGTGTTGCAGTAACACGATGGTTAAGTTAAACTAAAGTCAGCGGGTGTGTTTATTACTGCTACTTTCGCGGTAAGGTAGTAAACTAAGCGCGTTTACTTTGTTTTACTACTGCGGTGCTGCCCGCGGGGGCTGCGGCGGCCGGCGGGCCAAGCAAGGTAACCGAATAAACGGCCGGCCTCTCACCGTCCCGGCGCGCCTTACTCGTTAGTCTGCCGCATCACTTTGCTCTGCTTCGTGCTTCGAGATGGAGTTTGGTAAAGTGAGTAAACAAAGCCTGATGGTGATATTACTAACCACTGGTAATCAATCACTAATGACGCCATCAGCACAGTCCAAAATTTCTAGCAACAAAAGTTGGTGGAGCCTTCAAGAGCTTGGATGGACGCTTGCCCTACAAGCAGCAGGTAGGTTTCGTCGACGCACGTGCATGCGTGCGGCCGCGGTGAAAAAGAGCTTACTCGTCGATCACAGGCATGAGGCATGCGTCCTGCTGAGGCCGTGAGGGTAAAGCCGCCACGACGTGTCAAGCACAAGGTAACAAGCTACTACTCTTAGAGGAGTACAGAACTTTATTTACGCTAACACTAGATAGTACTAATCCGGTAGCTAGTACTAGTACGAGTATAAAAAAGGTCAATTAGCAACGACGAGGCTTTGTTAATTTAACGTACTAGTAGTACGCTTTCTTACTGTCGCATTGTTGGTAAAGCAGGGAGTTGACTGACGCATTGGAGAAAGTCCACTCGCTCCGGTCCGGCTCCGGGCTCCGGCAGCTTCTTCATCTAAAGTATCTCTCTCTGTGCTCGAACCCGAAGTGAACAGGACTCGCTGTTCCAGACACAAGCACCCCTGCACAAGGAAAGGAGAGAAAAAAGAGCTAGCCGTCTTGTGCAACGGAATGTGGATTTGATGTGACCACACACCTTGACGTCTCGTGCCTTTCCCATGCAGAGCGAGATAGATCAGCGAGAGGAGGCTCGCCGCCTCGTGCCGTCCATGCCGATTTGCAGCGAGTATTGAATGTTGGAGTGCTGCAGCGGCTGTCAGTCACAGGCCAGTGGGCAGCGCCAGGACTAGTTAGGAACTAGGGTACTGTACTGACCCTCTCTCGACGTGACTGCGAATCTGCACTAAATCTTTCAGTGATTAGAGTACTGCTAGCACTACTGTAAGCACTATTATACTTTGTACCAGTATAACGAAATTTGTTACTTGCTTACTTTCATTAACCGTTTCCCATATCATGGCCACCGACTCTCAGTAATCAGGCACAACTCCAAAAGGCCAGCCACAGCAGGATCGGACTCGCTCGCCTACCAAACTCTCCTCCCAACCAACCAACCAACCGACCAAGGCTGTGTGCATGCCTTTTTCACCGTTTCGGCACGAACCTTCCAATGATCTAGTACGAACTTTAGTGGTAGCACATTGCGAATCATCAAGCATAGCACAAAAAGCATCGTCGTTCCTGTCATTGCAAATCATGATAAAAAGAAGACGCAGGCTTTCAAATTTTTTTCCTCCATTCTTTGCGATTGCATATTGTGGATGCACTTTGGGAAACAAAAGGTCTGCACTCTGCAGTGAGAGAGAATGTGCCATCGTCAGAACGACTCAGGCGGATCCTTCTTTTTTCTTTCCCCCTCTTTTCCTCGCCCTTCTGAAAGGAGCACAACGCCGGATTCCGCCCTTTTTTAAGCTCATGGATTAACAATGTGCCAAACGTATGATTGCTCGTGGATTATTTATCACATCAGGCTAATCATACTTGCTGTACCAGGTTAACAATTCATTTGTTCTTTGAGTAACACAGTAGTAGTAGTTACTAGTAGCAGAATTTTGAGTGCTAATACTATAACCTGAGTGCTGCCAGAACGAAAAAGCAATGTGACTGAATGCGTAGATTTCTATAGACACCGCTATATATGTAATCTTGCAATGTTGTGTTCCCCCCTCCCCCTGTTCAAGAACAAACTCTCCAAGAGGCCCGGCCAATCCACCTGACTTCCACTTTACAACGTCGGACTTTTTGACTGCTTCAAATCATCAGGTGAAGTCTAATCTTCACTTGTCATGCACATAGAGGAAGAGGAGAGGTGAGATGCAAAAAGGACCAATCAGTTTCACAAAAAAAAGGACCCAATCAGTTTCACAAATAAAAAAAAGAAGGACCCAATCAGTTTCACAAAAAAGAGAGGACCCAATCAGTTTCACAAAAAAGAGAGGACCCGATCAGTTTCACAAAAAAAAAGGGACCCAATCAGTTCAAAAAAAAAAAAGTACCCAATCCAAATTAAAGGTTTCCTCTATCATTGAAACGGCACAAAAGAAGTGGAAAAGACGCAGCTTTTACGGATAAACTTATTTTTTTGAATTGTTTTATGGATAGACTTTAGTTGCAGGGAGAGAGCGTACCTCCGATGGCGATATAGAGCAGACACCTTCCCGTGCAACCATAGATCCATCAAGATCGCCGAAAATAATAGAGTACAAAACCGGAGAATTGAATAGAATATGTTCTTGTAGTAGTGCTCGTAGAGTTGATTGATTATCTCGGCGTGCCAGTGCCACCACATTCTTCATCAACAACTTTCGTTTGAGAGCTACTCTAGGTCACTGATTATTATATCCACGGGCACTTTTTGAAGCTCTCAAATCATCCATATTCACGGCACTACAACAGCATGATCGATCGTTCGTATTTTATCTCGAACTGATGATACTTGTGACAAATTAAGAATTCATTCAGTGGAGCAGATAAGAGAAGGGCACCAAATTACGAGTGTGCAAATCCACTGCCGATGATCCCCTGTGAGTGGTCCGTATCCCCGGGAGCCGATACGTGCTCCCCGGGACCAGGACCGCCGGCATTCGAGGAGAGGGCCGGGTGCCCAGGTCAACGACTGTCGCCCCCTGCTCCGGTGCTGCCGCCGGCGGCCGGCCTTGCACCGCGCAACCGCCGCACTGATCCCCACGCTGAGGGAGCTGCGGCAGGCAACAGGAGGTGCCATAGAGCTGCTGGGAGTAGCGAGAGTTCAGCGACAAGGCAAGTTGATGATCCCTCATATGGGCAGTAGATAAAACAAACACTGCACACAGAAAGAAAGAAATGCCGGTCGGTGCCTTCTCCATTGCACATTCGTGGGGACCTGCGAGTGCATCAAAATAAGAGCAGGTTAGAGGGAATCCAAAGGTGGGTGCCATGTGGCTGTGATCGTCCTGCTGCTACTGCAAACAAAACTGAAGAAACTTGGCCCTAACTGGAATTATGCAGGGGGGCCATTGTGATTAGCCTGTGCATATAGTACTAGCGATTAAGATGCTTTTAGATCTGTCACCTAGTATAATTATATAATTATTCAGCCTATTTTCTTGTTCGTGTCTGGTGCAGAACAGCTGTAAGAAATTTAGCTCAGAACATTCTGAATGGGCAATGTCACATACATCCCACACCAGTGTTTTTTCCCCTCTGCAGAATTGAGGGACCCCTGTTGTTACTGCCAGTAACATTTCCAAACAGAACCTCCTTAAGTTGCTTAATTTAACAGGGAAGATCAACGAATCTAAGTTGAACATCTTAATCTCAAGTCCACATGTCTATTTAAAATTTTGATGTATGGATGGATTCTGGGGACATAGATCTACACACGTCAGCAGCACCGATGCATTGGTCACAACACATCAATCATAAGAGCTTCAAGCATGGCAACACAAAGCATAAAACATGCACAAATGCTGCTTTTGAACCTCGCGCCTTCCACCCTTCTTTTTTGCTGTTTATAAGATCAAAGAGTGGGGGCGACCAAAAACTAAAGAAACAGAGAGGAAAGAGAGACACGACAATGATCACAAGCCCATTACCGGAAATTTCTCCTGCTTCTAGGCAGCATCTTTTGATTTGCCTACTTTTCGTTGGGAACTTCAAATTACTCATTTTGAGTTGTCCATGTTAGGGAGCCCACAAAAGGAAAATGCCAAGGTTTGTGCTGGGCCCAACACGTGTTTGGGCCACTGTGAATATTTGTTTCCTAGTGTTTTGCTCATCTGTAGGTGTGTACTATACTACCTGCTATACACTGAATAAGAACATGATTTTGTCCTGCTGGTTCATTTCCGCCTTTCAAGACCCCATTTTGTGCTCCACGCCCCAAGCAACCTTGACAAGGTCTGCGAAGGTACTATGTGCTGTGAGCATAACATCAGTGAGATGTATTCTCAAGATGCTAGGATTGATGATTATATCCCAAATCAGTGACATCTGACAGTTAAGAGAACTATGCTGTTAACTATTCACTTCATTGTTCACCTCTAAAGGAAAAATTAAAAGTTCATGCATCTTTTCTTCTTCTGAAATAAATATAAATTTGAGTTGAAATACTTTACTACAAGAGAAATGTGACACATCTCTATTCCTATAATGCATCAACTCTATCGCTTTATCGTTTTTCACCCGCCCCCTAAAAATAATTCCAACATCGTAATAATCTCCCCACAATTACGATGATAATATTAGTTAACTTAAATATAACGACTCACGTGCGGTTCTTCTACTAATAAAGTTACATTTACTCAAATTTAATGGCTGTTAATTTCTGAATTTTCCATTACATAATTTTACAAACTCCCTATATCACGTATCCATGCGACAATATTGAGTCAATCGTCAATCCAATCTGATCTATTATTTACTTTCATGACTCATGATCCACCCGTCCTTTGCAATCATAGATATCGCTGCCGCGTCCTCCGTCCACTGGCGTCCTGTCCTCCACAACCACGAGATCGCCACCGCCGCGTCCTCCGCCCGCCGCTGCCCCGCCCTCCGCAATCACGAAGTCGCCGCCGCCTGACCCGTCCTCCGTCCGTTGCCGTTGCGAGGCCACTGCACCGTCATCCGTCCACCGTCGCCCGCCACGTCCTCCGCCCTCCGCAATACGAAGTCACCGCCGCCTCACTTGTCCTCCGCCCGTTGCCGTTGCGAGGCCACTGCCCCGTCAACTGCTCACTGCCGCCCGCCGATGCAAGGCCGTCGTCACCCGCCGCGTCCTCTGCCTGCCGACACGAGGTTGTGAAGCCGCGTCGTTCGTCCCATCCTCCGCTCATAGATAACGACGCGGGGGAGCAAGCGGAGGAGCAGATCCGGCTAATGACGCACGACCCTCAGGTGGTTCCTGTGCTCGTCCGTCACCTCCACACGGTCAAGACTTGAAACAACATGCGTGCTCGCCGCTGTGCTCCTCCAAGAGAAGATCACCTCACACTGCCTGACTGGCCCAAGGTCCCTCAACATGGCAAGGAGATCCATCATATTGTCTTAGAAATTATTATCCTCTTTTACATACAATTTTATAATATTAAGTTACCATATTGTTTGTTTTTCATATTATTACGTTAGTATGGATATTATATTCATATAACTAAAAAATTATATGTATTAGATTATCATATTAATTTTATTTCAATCCGTGGCGATAGCACGGATAAGAATACTAGTATAGATTAATAGTTGAAAGAAAAAAAAATGCAATGAACTGAAGTAATAGGGTGCATATTCAAGATGGAAGGAAACTGGAAATTAGAGTTAGAACATTTTTTAATATGCATTAAGCTTCAGCTAACATGTGACAATTGGTATGAAAAATGGCAAATTGAGTTATCATTTTGTTGGGAAGAGGAGAGAGGTATATACTCTATAAAGAAACATATCAATCAATCCACTATATGTAACTATCAATACAATACTTTAAGTATAACGTATATGAAGAAAAACTCGCGAGCAGTTGATTTCAAGGTCAGGAAGTCTAATGCCAACCAATATATTTACTAACAAATTGATGTTCTTAGCTTGAATAAACCCTAGCCACATTACTACATGGTGAAACAGCAGAACCAATGTTGAGATCTACATGTTGTAAGCTTAAGATTAAAACAACTTAGTGTGCTTGGGATGAACATCTTTTCAGTAATGTGTACGGTTATTAGAATTAAATAGACCCAATAATTATTAAATATGCTGATTCATAAAAAAATATGAACATTACGCCTTGCGATGTTAACTACTCTCTCCGTATTTAAATTGTCGGCAATGTTGACTTTTAACCAACTTTGACCATGTCCAGCGAATTATTATACAGTATAGCATATCTAGGTCTATCATGAACAAATACTGAACAACACTATCACCTACTCAGCACATCATCCTACAACAAATGGAACAAATGGCATGCATAGAAAATGATAGTGTTTTCTGCAAAAACAAGTCTGCATCTCTTTGAGATTGGGCCAAGCATAGGCTGGTTAGTTTCAGGACCCCTTTTGTGCTCCCTACCACAACTAAGGAGAAATTGTAAATTCAGAACTTTATACAAGACAATCTATAGGTCTTTCATGGTAGCTTACAAAACATAGAATTCTGGTTAATTTGTTTGCAGTAATGTGCAATATTGGTTCTCCATGGACCGATCAATTCTCATTGACTAATAGAAACAGATGAACGGAACTTGCTGGCTCAACTACCATGTCTACTGAGGTATTTCTGCCTCTTCTCCCCTCACAATAACCATGAAAAATTACATAGAAGTCTGTTTCAAATATTGAACAACACTATCACCTACTCAGCACGTCATTATATAACAAATGAAAGAAACATAGAAAAAAGCAAGAAAGCTGGGATTTTTACCTGCAAATATTAGTCTTAGGATTTGGTTGACCATGGAGCTATTCATCAAATAGCCCCTATCTGCAGTCTGCTTTCGATACTAGTTCCGAAAGGTGGCTATAGCATTCATTTGTGAACTGGAACTCAGCTTCTTCAATTAAACTCTGCCCTGGAGCCTTGTTCGCACTCATTTTCCTCATCAGTCTCCTCAGCTCTCCTGCCTCCTCCCATCGTTCTGTCTCAGCATAAAGATTGGCCAACAGTACATAGTTCCCTGCGTTCCCTGGTTCCAGATTAATAAGCTCTTTCAAAGCCACTTCGGCGATGCCCAGACCAGCATGGGCACGACAGGCGCTTAAAAGTGCTCCCCATATTGTGGCATTGGGCTTCATTGGCATCTCTCGAATCAGTGTGTGTGCCTCCTCAAGAAGGCCGGATCTTCCAAGTAAATCCACCATACAACCATAATGCTCGATTACTGGCTCAATGCCATAGTCAGATTGCATGCTCCGGAAGATGTCCCGACCAACGTCTACTGCCCCAGCATGTGCACAGCACCCAAGCACCCCCAAGAATGTCACTGCATTAGGCTCCAGTCCTTGCTCGCTCATCTTCTGGAACAATTCGATCCCCCCAGCTCCATGCCCATTTAGCGAACATCCAGTTATCATGGTGTTCCAGGTCACCACACTTCGATGTTGCATCCTCTCGAACACTGACCTTGCGCTGCCGACATCACCACACTTGCAGTACATATCCATCACTGCATTTGCAACATGCACCATCCTGTCCAGCAGCCCAGCCTTTTGTGCATACTCATGCACCCACCTCCCAGCCACAACATTCCCCATCCTCCCACAAGCTGGCAGCACTGCAGCTAAGGTCCCATCATCTGGTGCCACCTCCCCCTCCTCAACCATCCTATTGAAACACCATATCGCCATGTCGTCCTGCCCACACCACGCACACCCGGCGATCATCGCGTTCCATGAAACTACACTCCTCCTGGACCGCTTATAACGCTGCATTTCGTCGAACAGGTGACGCGCGGCGCGCATATCCTTGGCCTTGAGGTACGCCGTGATGAGGGTGTTGTAGGCGACCGTACACCTATTCCTCTGTGGCATTTCGTTGAACAACACGGGGACGTATGGTAACGGGTAATGCTTGAGGAGTGCGAGGGAGATGGCGTGGTGGGAGAGGAAACCGAGGCGAAGGAGGAGGCTATGGAGGGCGGAGAGGAGAGACAAGGAGGTCGCGCAACCGAGTAGAGGGAGGAACGTGAGTCGGTCGGGCGAGTGGATGCGGCGGAGGTAGGAGAGGACCTGGAATGCGAGCGGCGGGGTGGAGGCGGAGACGGATTTGACGGCGGCGTTGAGGAGCGGGAGCGGGGGCGGGGGGTCGGGAGGAAGGAGGCGGAGGAGGGAAAGCGCGGGCGGAGGCGGTGTTGATAGGAGGAGGAGTGCGGCGAGGGCGTGGTGGTGCGGCGACGGCGGGGAGCAGGGAAGCGCGTGGCGCACGGCGAAGGCGAGGAGCTCGAGCGGGCGGCAGCGCGCGGCGGCGGAGTGGTGGAGGAGGTGCAGCAGGCGTCGCTCCGCCGTGCGGGGGTGCCACCCGTCTGGCGTAGTGATGGGAGAGGCGAACGACAGCGAGAAATCGCCGGCGCGCGGCGCCATCGGGACGGTTTGAGTTCGCGCGGGTAGGCGTGGAGACGCGTGGTTGTGCATTGTGTAGAGGCCCCACAGTTACCATGGCCGTGGCCCCGCTAGCTTAAGAGTCGTCCAGAAACGGCCCACGACGGCCCGCAAGCAAGGCGCCTTCTTCGTCCTCGTGGAAGGAGTCCGGCCGACAGGCCGGCCAGACCAGAGCGAGCGGCGGCGAGAAGAAGATGTTGCCGTTCGAGGAGCACGTGGTGGCGGACCTGGTGGAGGACCCCAACGGCGGTCTGGTGGTGCTCTCCTCCGGCCTCTCGCTCGCTTCAATCGCCGCCGCCCTCCTCCTCCACCTCCACCACCACCCACCTCCCGTCTCGGGGGCAGCAGCGCAAGGAGGAGGATGCGTCCTTCTCCTCTCCGCCCCCGACCCCCTCAAGACCCGTATCCGCCGCCGCCTCCTCGGCGTGCACGACCTCCAAGACGTCGCCCCCGACCTCTCGGCCCAGCAGCGCGCCTCCCTCTACTCCTCCGCCGCCGCCCTCTTCCTCTCCCCTCGCGCCCTCGCCGCCGACCTCCTTACCTCCCGCCTCCACCCCTCCCAGGTCCGTGCTCTCATCATCCTCTCCGCCCACCGCTCGTCCGACACTTCCTCCGACGCCTTCATCGCCCGACTCCTCCGCCAACGCACCCTCCTCCCCGTCTACGCCTTCTCCGACCGCCCCCACGCCATGGTCGCCGGCTTTGCCAAGGCCGAGCGCACCATGAAGAGCCTCTACGTCCGCCGCCTCCACCTATGGCCCCGTTTCCATGTCCTTGCCGCCGCTGACCTCGAGCGCTCCCCGCCCGATGTCATCGACGTCCGCGTCCCAATGACGCCGCCCATGAGGGGCATCCAGGCCGCCATCCTCGCCGCCATGGACGCCTGCCTCAAGGAGCTCCGGCGCACCAACAAGGTCGACGTGGACGACCTTACCGTTGACAAGGGCCTCTTCAAGTCCTTCGATGAAATCGTTAGGCGGCAGCTTGACCCCATCTGGCACACGCTCGGCAAGAAGACAAAGCAGCTCGTCGCCGACCTGAGGACTCTACGCAAGCTGCTTGATTACCTCGTCAGGTGATTACAACGTACTACTGCAGTTAAGCATTTTGTGTTCTGGAGCCGTATTTTCTTTTTTCTTCTATAGAAAACAAATTGGGAATCTTTACACTCGTTACTATAGGTATGACGCCGTGACATACTTGAAATATCTGGACACGCTGAGAGTATCAGAAGGTGTCCGATCAGTTTGGATACTTGCTGACTCGAGCCATAAGATATTTGAGCTTGCAAAAAGGCGTGTTTACCAGGTTGTGAGAGCAGATGGTACAAAAGATATCAAGGACACACCAACAAAGAAGAGGAAAATGACACACAGTAATGCCAGCAACAAAGGAAGAGAAACTGGTAATATCTCATGGACCCTCAGTTACAAAAACAACAAAACAAATATTTCTTTTTCTTTTTTTGGAATAGTGTAACATATTTCTTCACACCTGCAGTTAATGAGAATTCTACTGCTGAAAAGGATGACAGTCCAAAGGTTAAGGCTGATCCGGCCATTGAACTGGAGGAGGTTTTGGAAGAGGCACCAAAATGGAAAGTATTACGGGTCAGTGTCCAGTTTTTGTTTCTCAGTTTCTTTGGACGATACTTTCTCAATGTGCTATACAAACACATGCACTGTCCATTCTTCTTCCAATCCATTCGGTACATACTTTCGGAAATTTCACTGATATATCTGATAAATTCCATTGTATTTTACAGGAATTATTGGAAGAGATTGCAGAAGAACAGATGAAGGGAGGAGATGTTGAGGATGACAGAAATGATGAAAGTGGCATGGTTTTGGTAACATGCAAAGATGAGCGCTCATGCTTGCATTTACAAGAATTCATATCAAAAGGCGCACATCAGGTATATCAATTAAAATGTTAACGTAGTGTTAGTGCTATGTGTGCATTTTGGTGGAGAGTGTAAATAAAGATTGTCGTCCATTCAGGCTCCACCAAACTTCTAGGTGCACCAGGTGGCTGTAGGCATTTGTACTTTGGTTGCGTAAACATAAAAAATATAGAGAAATAAAGGAAACATGGCTGCACACAGTTATGGAAACAAGGAAAAAATGCCTACACAAAAAACCTTGATGGGGTAGAACTCCACATAGTGCCTATACGTGTTTAACGTTTAAGTGACCTTGGTGGAGGCCACTGTTTTTTCAGACACTGACAGGAAGGATCTATAAGTAGACATATTTAGTCTTAGGAAGCTATATTAATTTTCCTTTAACTTAATCAAACTTGACGGCCTATCTAACTAATATGTGTCCTAGGCGTGGGGCTGCTATAGCACCATGGGTTACAGTCACATGCTACATTAGTTGTGAACAATACAAGGTACCTTCATAGACCCTATGACTCACACCCATGACAGCCAACATAAATCTTTGTAACAGTATATATTGTATTGCTATTTGTTGACCCATTGTCTTCCTTACATTTTAGTAATTAGTGAAATTCATTCATGCTCTTTTCTGAGTTGATGAAAAAGAAACCATATACATCCTAATGTTAACTTCCTTTTTTTTCAATAAGGTTATGCGAGAGGAGTGGGAGAAGTATTTGCTTGGTAAAGCAGAATTTCATGGATTGCATAAGAAGGGCAGGAGAAAATCTCAGCAACCAAAGGGGATTGGTGTCTTGGATGGAGAAGTTCAAATGGGGCCTAATGATCGTGCAGGTCCTATTAGCATTGGCAAACTTGAAACCAATGCTTTACTTGCAGCTGCCTCAGAAATAAAAACTTTTACTAAGGAAGCAGACAGCGAGGATGATTTAAATGTCAGCTACAGTAATAGGGTGTCAATGAAGGGAAAGGGAAAGGGGAGGTTAAAGAAAACCACAACTAAGAGGGAAGATAGTACTAGAAAAAAGAACAGGCATGGAGAAAATGATAATGACCAAGGCACTGATCTGGAAGCTCAAGGTCAATCAGGAAAAACAGATGAACAGGTCGATACTGTTGCTTTTAAGGTGTCTGCAGATGATGCTGTTTCTCCTGCCTCTGCTACTGTCAATGCCTGTAACTATTCATCTGCATCTGGAGATTCGGCAAACTGCAAACCACTACCTCCTGTTCAGTTTTATGCGTTAGACAGTGAACAGCACCTACTTGATGTGTGGAATCCCTCTGTAATTATTGTCTACCATCCAGATATAACCTTTGTTAGAGAAATTGAAGTATACAAGGCAGAGAACCCATCAAAGAAGTTAAAAGTTTACTTTCTTTTTTATGAAGATTCCACTGAGGTGCAAAAATTTGAGTCCAGCATTCGCCGGGAAAATGATGCATTTGAATCTTTGATCAGACAGAAATCCCTAATGATGATACCTGTTGATCAGGTATTGTTTCATTCTCAAAATAAATAATTTAGTTTGACTTTAGCAAAGTGAATCCATATTCTCCAGATGGATGCTTATTTTAGCTCAGTGTGCCATTTATAAGCTAAATTACTTCCTGAACATGGGACAGCAGCAACAACAACAACAACAACCAAGTCTTTTAGTCCCAAACCAGTTGAGGTAGGCTAAACATTTCAATGATAACATGTTTCTGATACATGAGACATATCTAAATTTCTTTCAGGATGGCCGTTGCATTGGACCAACTCTTGCAAACGAACCAGAACTCTTTTCATCTCCAAATTCAATTACAAGAAAAGCAGGTGGTCGAAAGGCTCCAGAAAAGGATATGCAGGTCAGATTTACGGTCCTTATTTTAATGGGCTGACAACATGGTGTTTTTTTATCATGCAAATTGCTGAAATGTTTAGTGCTGTATTTTTCTAGGTTATTGTAGACATGAGAGAGTTCATGAGCAGTCTTCCAAATGTATTACACCAGAAAGGTATTCGAATAGTACCGGTTACCCTTGAAGTTGGTGACTATGTTCTTTCTCCTTTGATCTGTGTTGAACGAAAAAGTATTGCGGACTTGTTCCAAAGTTTTTCTTCTGGCCGTCTCTACAATCAAGTTGAGACCATGGTACGGTACTACAAGATCCCAGTTCTTCTGATAGAGTTTTCACAAGATAAGAGCTTTTCCTTTCAGGTATATCTGACCCTCACCTTCAAAGAGAATGAAAATTGCCTATAGTTGACAGTTTTTTTATTTTATTTTTAGTATAGATGATGTTCCTCGAGCAAATTTTGACTCAATGTCCATAGGGGCTGTTACATTAGTCATATTGCTTGACTCTGCTTACTGGCTTCTTATTCTGGTACAGTCTGCAAGTGAGATTGGGGATGATGTCTCTCCGACAAACATAATTTCAAAGCTTTCATTGCTGGTTCTTCATTTTCCTCGGCTTCGCATAGTCTGGTCTCGCAGCCTGCACGCTACAGCAGATATCTTTATATCACTCAAATCCAACCAGGATGAACCTGACGAGAGCAAGGCGATGAGAGTTGGTGTGCCTTCGTACGATGGTATTGTGGAGAATGATGTGAGGTAAGCTGTGTCTTGTATAGGACCAAGGGGAAATTATTTTCTGTTGGGGCCAAAGGCTGTGGAAGCACATCAAGTGAAGGACAGCAAAGTATGGTACATATTATTTGCTATTACTAATCAAATTATGATGGGTATTATGTCAGGGCTGAGAATTACAACACATCAGCAATTGAGTTTTTAAGGAGACTCCCTGGGGTGACAGACTCGAACTACAGAGCAATAATGGATGGATGCAGTAGCTTGGCCGAGCTGGCCCTGCTTCCGGTGGAAAGATTGACAGAGTTAATGGGCAGTCAGAAAGGAGCACGCACACTGAAGGATTTTCTTGACGCGAAGTGTCCAACTATGCTGTGATGTGCCCTGTTGATTGCATCATGCCAAGGGGGTGGCTGGCCTGAAAAGGATGAGAGGCTAGTGCAGTGTGGTGTCCAACTATGCTGTGATGTGCCCTGTAAACCGTGGAAGGTCAATGATGGTTGGCTGGCATTAAAGGATCCCTTACTGTACAAATATTGATTATCTGCAAGTGTGGGACTTGATTGGTGCTTGGCGGCTTTGTGCTACAGAAAAATGCTGAGGATCATCACCGCTGGCATTTCACACAATCAGGTGTGTACACAAGTAACTCTGCATATAAGGCATTCATGTATGGGTCCATCAAGTTTGCTCCCTGGAGAAGAGTCTGGAGATCTTGTATGCCCTTGAACTGCAAGTGTTTCATTTAGTTGGCCAGCAATGGCCGATGTTGGACAGCGAATCAGACTGGCCAAGCAGGGACTCTCACATCCTGCAACATGTCCGTGCCTGCTATGTGATAAAACTGAGGAGACAATACAATACAACAGCTTCTTCAGAAACTGTTGTCTTTGCGTTCGAAGTTTGGGCAAGAATTCTTCAAAAGCTAGACCTGTTAGGAGCTGTGCCACAACCAAATGTTGCCTGGTTCGCTAATTGGTGATGCAGAGCCATTCAAGGGAAGCCAGAGGAGCTAAAGACCGACCTCAACTCTTTAATCACCCCGGTGGCATAGGAGATTCGGAGCACAGAAATTATTGGATGTTTAACGGAGCATCCCAGCATAAAGATTCCACTGAATGTACGCTCTGCTGTTTGGGTGGAGCCACTCCCTTGCGTGAGTTGGTCCTCCGGTTATTGGCAGTGGGCTCTTGTTTAGTGGGAGTGTAGGTCGTTTTCCTTTCACTCTATTCTTACAATTACAACTTCCTGTTGTTTAACCACACAACGGGTTAGTGGTCAATGTGGGTGTTTTCTGGGATTAAGGACGAAGGGGGTTGTTTTTCCCTTTCCTCTGTACTTTGACTATTGTTGTGCTTAGTTTCGAGAAGAAAACTTTGTGGCATAATAACCAACTAGTTGGTTGAACTATCTAATAGATTTTTATGCTGAATGGAATAGAGAGCCTCTCAGGGTGAGCATGGCTGGTGATTTGTTTTCACTTAAAAGGCCTCAGGCAAAAGATCGGATAAAGCCTGGTACATTGTAGCCACAATGTTGAACAGACTGACCACCCACTAGTCGAACTGTTGTGTCCTGGTTTAGTAGTACTACATTGTTTTATATCATGCAAAATTTGTGAGTGTTGGCATAGGCGACAGAAACACTGAAATCTATCGAATGAAGTACAGTACTCTTTTTTCCCACCCTGTCCAGGTAAGATTACTACCACAACACATGCTAATAATTGAGTCTAAAAAATGCTAATAATTAACGCCAGGCAGCAGCATACTTATTTAACACAAAAGATAGAACTAGCTAGTACCGCAACACATACTATTACTAAACAGCTTCTTCCCTTGCCCGTTACTGGCTGCTTATTGTTTCTCTGACGACGATGATGCCAGTAGTTTCGCACTAAGATAAGATCGCTGCTTTGATCATCACTTCCCACTGACGGCTTCTTGGTCGCCCAGCTGACAGCTGTTAACAGCAATTTTCTTGGTCTTGGGTATGACACAGATGCAGAAAATCTCGTAAGGCGCCCACATAAGGAAAGAGAGCCCCGCGTGGAAGAAGCTCTTGCTCTCAATGGCCGTCCAAACCACAATGCCACTAAAATACACCACGTTGAACAACAACAGAGCATCCTGCAGGACATGCAGAGACCAAAGAGTGGATTTAGTTATGTTTAGTTTGGTGTGTCAATCAAAAAGGCAAGAATTCGATGGATCTTGGAGGAAGAGAAGAAGGAACAAAACAAGATTACATTAGATTAGATTAGAATCGTCACCATGAAGCCATTGACCCACTTTGCCTTGTGCGGGTCCACTTTACAATCGTCACACCAAAAGTTTGAGTCACAAAATCGATTTAGAGTTGGTCATTCAAAACAATTAGTCCTTTTTTTTTTTAGAATGTAAGTTCATGTTGTGTTGACACCTGCAAGTTAGATGTTCAGTACTGTAAGTGAGCTGATGCAGAGCGTAGACCTGGTGATCATGTCTTCAAAAGATGACATCGGCGATTATGGCCTGCCCACAGGATGACCGGCACCTTGCATTGGAAGCCTTTGCCACGGCCGAGAACGGGATGGCAATACAACAGGCTAGTTGTTGATCTCGACGCCGGCAGGTTGCTCTGGCACGCGACGTCCATGCCGTCCGTCCGCCGCGCCACGGTCTACGCGGATCCCCTGCAGCGGCGTGGGGTACCTGCACACTATGCCCGCCCCATAGTCGCGGTTCACGGCGACGTTGGCCTATCCTATCCACTGGACAGGAGGGAGCCCACCATGCAATGTCTTAATTCATACGGCGAACCAGCTGCCTCTTGATTCCCCCTAATAACAGAAAGATAGGTCACACCTTGCGCCATGAAGACGAAAGACACAACAGTTCATGTAAAGACAGGCTGTACAGTAAATAAACAAAAATGGATGCTTCTATCGTTGGCACTGCATTTTAATGTATATACTGCTTAGAGTTCTGATACTACTATGCTCTAATATTACAATACTACTACCTCCGTTTTTTAATTATTAACACTTTCTAATACAAATTCATACTAAAAAGTGTCAACAATTAAAAAATAGAGATACTACTCGTGAAATAGCGATACAACTACTGTAACAAGTACCAGGCAGCCAGGCAGGGCTCCACGCCACTGTTGGTCGCAGCAGTTTTGACTTTGGTTGCAGGTTTGGAGATGAGTAAAGAAGCTTTGTACCTGAACAGAACATGGGCTTGCACTTCTGTTTACGTTGCCCGCCGTATAGCCGCCGCCGATCACCGCGACGGTGGCCTTTCCAGAACGTCTGCCCCGCGTGGCCGCCGTTCTACATGTACAGTGTAGTGTACTCGTACAGAATACAAATTGTGAGGACGGCATATGAATTGTAATATGAAATAAAAACATCACTACACTGTACGAGTATGCGTCCGGTCAAGAATAAAGACACCCACACTGAATAAATGTCTTTACAGTGTGTAGATGCGTCCGATCTAGTATAACAGATCAGGATCGGCTGACTTAACTACACCCATACAGTAGGCACTGACATATGGACCCACCTGACCCTGACTCGACATGTCAACGACCACTGCACGCGTGCAGTAAAGTCAGCGGATCAATATCCCAGAATAACATCTACACACTGGACGCCTTGCTCGGCAGCTGGTTCGGCGCGGCCTTGTCGCAGATGTCGATGGCCATCACGACACGGGCCACGCCGCGGGCCGGCACGTGCACCTTCTCGAACGCCACGAGCTACCTTACGGGCACGTCTCCTTCACCGGCCGACGACAACGAGGCGACATGGTACATGAGCACGTCGTGCGCGCCGACGTTGCTCACGTCAACGTGCACGGGGACGCTGAGTCCGTCGCACCGCGCGTGATCCACGCGCACGGCAGCGTCCGCCGGGCGCGTCGTCGTCGCGTGTTGAGTGGAGAGGTGGTGGTGGCCGCCGGAGAGCTGCACGGCGAGCTGCGCCGGCGCGTGCGCGAGCGAGTGGGTGAACCGGGCCGGTGTAGCTGAGGCCGTCCCCGAACGGGTAGATGGTCAGGGGTAACCATCGCTGCTGCGTGGCCACATATTCGGCCGGAGAGGACGCTGACTGCGAGGAACAGCACAGCCCAACCCAACCCATGTTGCCTCTGTCTGAGTCCCACGCAGCTTCTAGAGCTCCCTCCAGCTGGCCATGTTCGCCGCGGGCATCCTGCGCACAGCGTTACTGGCGGCCGGCATCATGTTCGTCGAGGAAAACATGCGGTTTAGGAGACCACACACGCCGTCGAGGCACACATCACCGCCGCCGAAAGCAGACTCGACCGCACAGAACAGAACAGAGCAGCAGTGGACGCGAAGGCCAGGCAAGGCTTTGGCCGCCGCCGCGTGCCACGCCTAGATCAAAGGGAATGATTTGATCTTGATCGCCCTGTGCTCGTCGGCTTGGACCCTCCGGACGCCGTCCGAGTCGACAACGCTCGCCCGGTTGTCGCAGACGTCGACGGCCATCTCGATGCGGGCCACGCCGCCGGCCGGCACGTGCACCTTCTCGAACATGACGAGCTGCCGCACGGGTGCGCCTTCACCAACGGCTGTGGCCGCGTGGTACACGAGCACGGAGTGCGCGCCGTCGTGGTCGCCGACGTTGCTGACGTCGACGTGCACGGGGACGGTGAGCCGCGTGGAGTCGATCGAGTGCTCCAGCCGGCGGGCCACCGGGAGTCGACGGGCAACGGGACGCAGCATCGTGAGGTCGGAGGCGGAGGAGGGAGCATCTGCAAGGCCCGTAGCGACGAGATCACCGGACGCGGCGGCAAGAAAGTGGCTGCGCGCGGCAGGAGGACGTCTACGGCCGGGAACAAGGGCGGCAGGAGGACGTCTACGGCCTGGAACAAGGGCGGCAGGAGCTATCGGCGCCGCTCGGAGCAGTGTTTGCAGAAAGCCCCTAAACCATATATAATATTTACATATAGGTCCCCAATTTGGATCACGATTAATAGTTGCAATCCGGTTGTTTTACGCATAGGTCTCTATTTTGGATCGTGATTAATAGTCGTGATCCAAATATATGCAGAAACGCCTCTAAATGGAGTAAAGTAATTGCGTATCGACCCTTTGTTAGGCTTGGCGAGGGACTGAAGCAGAGGCGCGGCCGGCTGCTGATGCATTCCGACGATGATGTTCGAGGCGGTCGACTCGGCTGCTGTGGAAAGTGGCAACAACCTTTGCACAAAACTACTGGCATTAGAGAAGTAATCAAATGGGCAAGTAGCAGTAAATAAGGGGCACTAACTGTGCCCTCGTTCCAGTGTTAGTTGCGATATATATTACTTCCTCCATCCCGAAAAGAATGATGTTCTAGCTCCAACTAAAAATCCCCAAAAGAACGATGCTTTAGGCCGTAGCCCGCTAGTCTGGTTGGCCGTAGCCCACTAGTCCACGAAACAGACTGCTGTCCACTACCAACTGCCCCACTGCTATCGCTGAAAAAAAAAACGCATGCCTTTCTTCCTCGAGTGACTCAAACCAAATCTTGCATCCCCGAATACATGGCTGACGGAGGTGTGGATGAGGGCCACGGTCCCTGGAGGACTACGAGGACCCGCCAAACTTCCATCCCCGATGGCGGTAGCGATGGGGGCAACCTCCAACAACGAGCTCGGATGGGATCGCTTCCAGCGGGCCGAATGGATGCGTACAACACCGACGGTCAGCGAGGTGGACGTGGGATGGATGCAAGGTGCCGGAATCGACCTTCCTTGGGTGGTAATCAATCTTGGCCGATACATCCCCGTTTGTCGTCGGGCATCCCCAGTGAAATCGATGCACATGGCCGAGGCGGGATGGGGATGCGTCGCCAGAGGGGGATGGAAGAAGAGCGTCCACTGCGCATTTGGGAGCGCCGCCGCGGCACATGGTGGCATCGACGAGAGCGACGACAGCTGCATGTCGGGGTCGACTTCGCGCCGGATAGTGAGGGGTACAGCGACGACGAAGTGATCTTTGTCCCTGACTCATCAGACAAAGAAGGTCGACTGAGCAGCTTCAACTCAGGTACTCAGGATGAAGAAGTTGTCCCAGAGACAGAGCTGCAGGACCTGGTGGCCATGGAATCCACGAACACCAATCTGGCCACAAGTCTTGGGGTTGATTCCGATGTGGAGACGCAGTATCCGTCCATAGAAATGGATGAGAGTAAGGACCCGGTGGCCATGGAATCCACGAACACCAATCCGGCCACAAGTCTTGGGGTTGATTCGGATGCAGAGACGCAGGATCTGTCCATCGAAATGGATGAGAGAAACAAGGTAACTTCCGTGTAACATGCTCAGTCAGAAGATGATGATTTTAAAGAATTTGCATTGGAGTGGCACAAAAAATATCTACCTGTTGCGTATCATGCAATTCTGAAGCGTCCAAAAAATTAGTCATGTTCGTGAGCCATGCTTAACTTGTCGTAGTCAACATGTAGGAGTTATGTGTTGCAGTTATGTCCTCCTTCTGTTTGTATATGTTTCGTTGTTGTTGTAGGCATTAGTAGGTTGTCTCTCTGTTGGTACGTGCTTGCGTATATGTTTCTAGTATATGCATCTGTGCTGTTATGTGACGTACTGGTTTATATATCTACTGTGATGTGGTTAAGTTGTGTGCTATACATTTCAACATAGAGATGCATGCTTATAATCCAGCTGAATGAAAACATATACAGAAGGAGTTCATGGCCTAATGCAACTTGTACATTGTTATAGATACAAAAGGAGTTCATTGCCTCCAAGGAACTGAACCTAGCTGTTGTCATATATGCCTAATGCAACCTGTGCATTGTTATAGATACAAAAGGAGTCCTTTGCCTCCAAGAAACTGAACCTAGATGTCATATATGCCTAATTTGATATCTGCATCCTCCTCTACCTTAGGATCCCAAATACTCAATGACATCCTGGTACAACTGACTGTCACAGGCAAGCCTTGTAGGAAGAGTACCTAGTGCCTCCAACCTTGCCTTGTTCATGTGAGGGATTGGATATCTGTTTCCTCCTCTAACTTTCATGACCTCGATCATGCAGCCTTGTAAAGTTAAGAACACCCTTTTGAGAAGAGTAGAGTCATATTCATTGAATTTCTTGACAACATTAGCAATGAGCTCATCCATGTTTCGAGAATCTGTTTCATACGTAAGTGATTGTAGAGAAGCAAAAAAACCAAGATCAAGGCAATTCATATCAGGGAAATTTGGAGGCTGGTTGATGAGCCTAATATCAAGCCCAGTTTGTGCTGCTGCTATTGCAAATTTTTCGTCAGTAACAGGCACATGAGTTCTAGCATTATCTTGTTGTATCCAAATTGTTTTGTTTGCATCTGTTGCAGGCCACTTTTCCTTTATAGCTGGCAGGAGTTTAGAGATTAAATAAGACTGCATAGTATCTCTGACCACATTGATACTTTCAGTGACAAGTATTCCCCTCTGTCTATTGCGGCTATTCCTCCTTGCTGGTTCCTAAAAATAGATGAAAAATATTATGTTTTGAAAAAAAAAATGGCACACTGTAACCTGACAAATTGATAAGGAGCATGTGGTACCTGTCTCACAAAAGGCCACACGCCAATCTTCCCGTTAAAAGTTTCATTACCTGCATCATCATACTTGGGCAAAGCAACTGCCGACAGGACCATGACTTTGTCAATCGAGTTTTTGTTTTGCACGGTTCTGTGTGGGTCAACTTCTTCAGGTAACATGTAAAAATTCTTGTTCTTCTTTGTCGCATTGAACCACTTCTCGTCTATGTTAATAATATTATCCATTGCATTGAACTTGGGCTCATTTGGCAACATACTGGGATCTAAATTATATGCACCACTCCAACCGTTGTTTCATGTTTGCTTCCTTCAAATATGGTTTCAGAGAATTGGAGTGGCGTCTTAGAAGTCCCTGTTTAAACAACCTGTGTAGGGAGCTTTTGGAAATGCCTAGTTCATTTGCTAGTTTCTTTATAGTGCTTCTCTTGTTCAAGGGAATAACAACGACTCTTGATATGTCAAATTGCGTCTTTTTCCTACCACAATTTCCGCTCTCTTTGACGAAATATCAACTGGTTCACCTCGTGCACGACATTTTTTGGCTCTATCTCATATACGTTGCACTATCTGCAGGCTGATCTGATACTGTTCTGCTACTTCATGTGTGCTGTTCCTTTTCAATTTTCCACGGTTGCTTTTTTCCAGCAGTGCTTCGTATATGCCTTTCCTGACTCTATTGGTTGTGTTTTTTCCTCTATTTTCTACACTTGTATTGTGATCTTCATTTTCAGTTTCATCTGAGTCTGACAACTCTTCCACATCAAAGTCAACATGGACAGCGTCACCATAGACAGCAAACTCGTCATTCTCCTCCAGCAAGGAATCAAAATCTAATGGCAGCGCAGTATCAAATTCGACCTCATCATCTACAGCAACAAATAAGTATACCTCATGTTATACTAAATTTTTAAATGCACATACAGGAACATTAATCTGCTTCAAACTTCTCTAGACATAGAGAAAACTATATTGATTACACCATGTAAATAAGCATAGGTCTTACCTATCTCCATTTCTTCTTCTTCAGGATGATGGTTAAGATCGAAGGCAAAGTTGTTTTGAATACTTGCCCCCTGGTCATCGGCCGATACTTGGTGCTGCTCCTCATCATCTGGTGGTGCTTGATTAAGATCTGGCAAGGCAGCTTCATCTTCCTCTGCTGCCGGCCCCTCCAGATCCCCTCCAACGGCCATGGATGTTTGCTTTTGTCTACAGGCCTCTGGTTGCTATGCGTTGTTTGTTGTGTGTGCTTTTATTTATGAGCCGGCCGAAGGAGACAGAGATACACGTTTAAATTTGGCGCTTGTGACTTCATTTTGGTTTTGGCGGTAGAGAGTTTATTTTGCTTTAGCATATCTTATAGTACTAGTACTACTTGGAGCATTAACTAAACCTTTATCTTTTTGTACCAGTGTAGACGTCCGTATTTTTTTTTCTCACCCTCTGTCATCAATCATTAGGGTCATGGAAGTCTTTTACCCTCACTGCTATTTCACATTTTGAATGCTAAAACATCACTCTTTTTGGGATGGAGGGAGTAACAAGTATTGAGATGGGATGTGACATGAAAATTGTGCAGTGTATTTGAACCTCTCTTAATCCCTAATTGAAGTTTAGTCTATCTCATGGTCACTGTATTGCCAATGATTTTTTTTATATAGCTCTACGTAGGGGTGAAACCATGAAAACATTAGATTCACCTCCAAACGCTTAGTTCAAAAAACCGAACCTTTTTTTTCTGAACCAAAGAGGTTTGGAGGGTACTCTTAGATGTATCTCTTCGTACCCCTGGTGTTTTGTTTTTGCATTTGTCTTTGTACCCCTCATCGCTAATGCTGCTGCACGTGCAAGAAGGAAGGGGGAAGACACGGAAAGGACGCCGCGCGCTATGAATGTGAAATAGCAAGCCGCGCTCGTGAGTCAAATATGGCTAGCGAGGAGGACGGAATAGCAAGGGAGAAAATATAGTAAAGAAGATAGTTAGTCTATTGGATAGCTGTTTTATTAAAAAATAGTTATATTTAGCTTTACTATTTGTTTTAACTCTCTTGTTGGAGTGTTGGAGTTGCTCTTAGTAGGCAGAGCAGCCATAATTCAAGCTAAGAAGTCTGTTGTTTTCTCCCATTAAATGTATGCATTTACTTAAATTTTCAGTAGTCGGGTGCTCTTCCAGCTTGGTACATTTCCATCTGTCTCGGCCTTTGTAGAACGATCTTGTAAACCTTGACTTGAGGTTACACGGCACTCGTACGGCGAATTAGCAAGCAGAGCATAGCACTGACATAATTCAAGCTGAGAACTTCGGTTGTTTCCTATTCCTCCCATTAATCGGTACTTAAATTTCAGTAATCTGGTGCTCTTCCAACCTGGTAGATTTCCATCTGTCTCGGCCTTTGCAGAGACAGAGAACGAGGACCGTTGATCGCAATCGTGAACACAATAGCCCAAGATAACAAACAATTATTGTGAGCGAAATGCGCTCCTGAATCCTACTGCTGGTTCTACGTCCCGAGCTTCTGCTCGACGCTGATGGTGATCGAGTGGGTCAGCTCATCGCCGATCATGAGCTTGTGTTCTCCGGCGAGGATCCTCCGTACGCCGTCCGCGTCGACGACGCTGAGCCCGTCGCAAGCGTGGACGGCCATCTCGACGCGGGCCACGCCGCCGGCCGGCACGTGCACCTTCTCGAACGCCACGAGCTGCCTTACGGGCGCGCCTTCACCACCGCCGGCGGGGGCGGCGTGGTACACGAGCACGGCGTGCGCGCCGTCGCGGTCGCCGATGTTGCTGACGTCGACGTGCACGGGGACGGTGAGCCCGTCGCACCGCGCGTGCTCCACGCGCACGGCGGCGTCCGGGCGCGTCGTCGTCGCGTTGAGAAGGGAGGTGGTGGTTATCGCGGCGGCGGCGTGGTGGTGGCCGGAGAGCTGCACGGCGAGCTGCGCCGGCGCGTGCGCGAGGGAGTGGGTGAACCGTGTGTAGCTCAGGCCGTGGCCGAACGGGTAGATGGTGGGGCCGGTGTAGAACCGGTACGTGCGGCCGGGGTACCCGCGCGCCGAGTTCGCGCGCATCGCCATGTTCGTCATGGGCGCCTTCTGCAGGTAGTCTTGCGGGTACCACGTCACCGGCAGCTTCCCACCTGTCGAGGGAATTTCAGTGCTCTACTTCTTGAAAAACAATTCCTCGATGCTTTTGATGATGAAACTTTGTTACAGTACCTGGGTTATGTTGGCCGAAGATGACGTCGGCGATGGCCTGCCCGCCCGCCTGTCCGGGGTACCCCGCCCACAGGATGGCCGCGATGCGCC
Organism: Oropetium thomaeum; assembly: GCA_001182835.1. Classification (NCBI taxonomy): domain Eukaryota; kingdom Viridiplantae; phylum Streptophyta; class Magnoliopsida; order Poales; family Poaceae; genus Oropetium; species Oropetium thomaeum. The sequence continues at coordinate 367,477 of LFJQ01000006.1, read as the reverse complement.
TGTCGTTCTGCGCGAACGCGATGTCGACCGGGCCGCCGGACAGGATCACGAGGACGACGGGGCCCTTGGCGGCCCTGGCCACGGCGGAGATGAGCTCCGCCTGGCGGCCCGGAAGGAGCAGAGACGTCCGGTCCAGGCCCTCGGCCTCCACCTTCTGGTCGAGCCCGGCGACGACGACGGTGGCGTCGGCCTGGCGGGCCGCGTCGACCGCGGCGGCGATGGGCTGATTCTGGTTCCCTCCCTGGCACGCGACGTCGGTGCAGCCCGGCTGGTGGTGCACCGTCTGCGCGTACGTGGCGATTCCCTGCAGCGGCGTGGTGTACGCGCACGCCTTGCCCGCGTAGTTGCCGACCATGGCGACGGTGGCCTCGGCATGCGGGCCGACGACAGCGATGACTTTGCGCCGCCCCGAGAGCGGGAGGACGGGGCGGTGCTTGCCCTGGCGGTTCTTGAGGAGCACGACGCTCTGGCGCGCCGCCTCGAGCGCGAGCCCGCGGTGCGCCGGCGTGCACACGTCGGCAGGTCCCAGCCGCCCGAACGGCTGCGTCTTGGGATCGCCGCCGTCGAACATGCCGAGCCGCATCTGCACGACGACCGTGTTGGCGAGCGCGTTGTCGACGTCGGCGTCGGCGACCTTGCCCTGCGCGACGGCGGCCTCCGTGTACTGCGCGAGGAACGGGCCGCAGTCGAGGTCGAGCCCGGCTTTGAGCGCGGCGGCCACGGCGTCCTCGGGGGTGCGGACGTACCGCTGGTCGCGGAAGAACACGTCGACCGAGTCGCAGTCGGAGACGACGTACCCGTCGAGCCCCCAGTCCCGCCGGATGGTGCCCTTGAGGAACCGCGCGTCGGCGCAGGTGGGCACGCCGTTGACCTGGTTGTACGAGCACATGACGCTGGCGGCGCCGCCCTTGGCCACGCACGCGCGGAACGGCACGTTGAAGGTGTCCTCGAGGTCCTGCGCCGACACCACGGCGTTGAAGTGGAACCGGTCTGTGCCGCCCCAGCTGTCCAGGTCGTACGCCGTGAAGTGCTTGCAGCACGCCGCCACCTTCAGCCGGCCGCCGTTGTGGGGCTGCTGCAGGCCGCGCACGTACGCGGCGGCGTAGCGTGCCGCCACGGCCGGGTCCTCGCCGGGGGTCTCCTGGCCACGGCCCCACCGCGGGTCGCGGAAGATGTTCACGTTCGGGCTCCAGAACGTCAGGCCCGCCTGGCCGCCGTTGTACATGGCGCGAGCCTCGTCAGACACGGCCTGTGCACAGCAACACACAGGTACTCCGTCAGTACAGTACGTATACACAACATTAAGTATGATGTATTTAAACAAGAAATACTTGTACACGTCGAAAGAAGAGTACAGTATGATACAGTAATAATTCGGGGTCGATATGGAGTTAGATCGAGGAGGAATTCGGGGTGCACGGACGCCGAGGCAAGGATGAATCTCTGCCTGGCCAATCACGTGCACCACCCAATTGTGTCGTGAACAAGTTACGATGCTGCTGCGGCTGCTGCCTGCCTGAGCTCGTGATGGATCGAGTTATCTGTAGCAGGCAGCAGCCATTCTGCATGCTCTGCTGTGCAAGTTGCGTCTCCTGTCTTCGAAAGAGGAAATGCGGCGGATCACCTACTCGTGCATTTTTGCTGGAAATTTCTACTACTAGAATGTTTACACGCAGGGAGTTGCTGTTGCAGGTGAATTTGTGTAAACACTTGATATTATACTAGTAAGTAAACCAATCAAGTTCATGCTGCGTTCCACGCGTGACCATCAGAATGGGTGCAGTCATTGGATGGCAGCTACTAAGCGCAGCAAAGTGCGGTGCAGCAAGAACAGATATCCGTCCCTACGGAGATGGAATCAATCACCATTCGTAAACGGAAAAAGAAAAGGTAAATTGAATCAATCGCCCTTTGTTGCAATATAAACAGATATCCTTTCCCTCTCTAGCTAGTACTACCTGCAAGTACTCCAAGTAGCTTTCGTGAGCAAAGGCATCTCCTTTTTTTTTTTCCCGAACTGTCTTTCACTAAAATAGGTGGATATTTTCTTCGATTTCTTTGTTCAGAGCTTGACAGAGGAGATGAGAATGGGCGGCTCAGAAGAAAGTTGGTGCCGGTAGATTTGGCTATGCTAGCTTTCTGCTAGTGCACATGGCTGGCTGCAGGAGTATCATCAGCTTAGCTTGTGAACAGTAGTACTAGCCACCTAGGAATCCCACAACCTCCTATGATTAATTCGTTTCCCCTCTGGGAGTTTGCACGCAAGCAGCAGTGAAATCACCCTGGATCCTGCTGCCTGTGGCTTTGTCCACAAATATTCTGTGCACCAATTATGGTGGATCACTGGTTCACGTGTTCCAATTAACCCAGGGGTTGTTGATTAAAGTAGCATATCCCCTAAGCACATACCTCTAACACGACAAAGATTAATCGTGTGCGCGTGACAAAACATTACTACGGCTTTGCATGTGCAAAGCGTATTACTACCACAATGGCACAGCACGCGGCGCCATCAACTCTACCACTCGTAGTAACAGAGTACACACTAGTACCATCACCTCTGTTATTCAATTTATTATTTACATCAACAACTTTAGTTCAGCCTTAAATAATAAACTAGGTTTATTGTTCATCAACTTAAGAACGGAGCAAAAGAACTACTATAATCTCTCTTTTTTATTTGATCTAACAGTATTAGTACCGCATGTCCAGCTGCAACCAAGTGTACTCCGAGTCCTAGTATAAATGGCATGTTATCGCGGTTGATTTTGACCGTTAACTTTGACAATTTATTTTATTTAAAAATTTATTTAAATATATAAAATTAAAAATTATATATAAAAAAACTTTAATAATTAATTAATTTATAAAAAATATTTGATATTATTTATATTTTTTAATAAAATAAATGGTTAAAGTTGACGATAAAAATCAACAAAAACGACAATTTAAAAAAAAAGGGACTGTATATGAAATCGAAGGGTACTAAGTACAAGCCTTGATGAAAGGAAAGGTGGTTAGTTAAAAGGGTACCCACTTGCTCGGAAAAGTGCAGCGCACTGGCTCACTGCCTTCTTTTGTGTCCCTCGCTCCGTCTGCATGATGTATTGATGCTCCACGTAGTACGTTCAAATACGATAATCCGCTGTCGAGTACTAACATAAATACTAGTCCCACTACGGATGTACTAGGAGTATATGATCTGTTTGTGCCCCCACACTAGTGAGCACAGCATATGGTTCTGGGCCCACACTAGTCTGCAGCACACTCCCTTACTCTCACTCACTCGTTGGCTGTTCTAATTCTAACCAACAATGGAGACGCCGTTCCTTCATCAACTAGACCTGAGATTTGTGGCTTCAGAAGTCATGGATAAATTCATATGGATCGTTAACAGTTTGTGCTGCCAGTTCGCGTAAGCATGCGAGAACAAGAACGCGCCCTCCGTTTCTATGAAATGGGACCACGGTCAGATCTCGATCCAACTGTTTGACTGACAGTCCTCTCCTCTCTAGTACTCCTAGGCCGGCACTAGAGCCTGGCTACTCGTGGTGAGACTGAGACCCCGGCCGCGGGCCAAAGGCTTGGACGATGCCCGAGGAACCTCCTCAAGCACAGTGACGAGCGACGCAGACAAGGACGCACAGGGGCGCATGCCGTGCCCCCCCGCTTGCCTCACATGCACACACACAGCACCTAGCAGCGACAAAACAACAAAGGCAAACAAAAGGCCAGCACGCGCGCCGGCACTGACGTCGTCGACAATGCGGGCACCGGCGGTGTGCAGGCTAGTGCTGTAGACTGTAGTGCAGTTAACACAGTAGTACGTACCCTTCCGACGAGCTCCCACAGCGTGGCGTTGAGCGCGGCGGCGGCGCCGATGACCTGCGGAAACGCGGTGGCGCCGGGGAACGCGCCACCGAACCGCACGCCGGGGCCCGTGTCGGAGACGCCGTGCAGCGCCTCGGACCACCACTCGTACCCGGCCACGCCCAGCCGGGGCACCCCCGCCGCGTTGTTCACCAGCAGACGCACCTTCTCCGCGCGGGTGAGCCGGGACACCAAGTCCCGCGCCCGGGCACGCAGCGGCAGGTCGTGCCGGCAGAACGGCAGCGACGTCGCCGGACCGCCCGGCGCGCATGCGAACGGCCCGCGCGCCGCCGCCACTGCCGCCGCCGCTGCTCCGGCGAGCAGGACGGCCAGGAGGAGGCGGCGCATTGCTGCTGGTTTGGTTTGCGTGGGGAGTGGCTGGTTCACCCAGGAAGAAGAGGGGGGAGATGGAGCCGGAGCCGGGGTGTGCGGTTATATAGAGCAGAGCAGCGCAGAGCAGGGCGCGGCGAAACAACGTGCAATTGCAACCACCAGAGAGAGAGAGAGAGAGAGGAGAATGGGCGCCGTGCAAAGAAAAAAAATACTTTTTTTTGAACTGAATTGCAAAGAAAAGAATTCTGATTGGTTGGATGCGTATTTTTCTCCGAGAGATAAATGACGTGATTAGCAGGAGGATGCAAGTTGCAACCGCTTCTTGATTGACAGACAGACAGTTGGTGCAGTCTTTGCGACTCCTCTGTTTCTCTGTCTCCGGGTCGTGTGCGACTGGCTCAGACTGAGAAGAGAAGAATACTGTATCTTTTTTTCTCATCGTCATCTTGGGCAGGAAACAGTAGAAGACGACTTCGGAACTAATTACGGTTCCATTTCACAGTTAATAAAACAAAATCATCCTCTGTGCTCTGTCTTTGAATTATCACGAAGAGGATTTTTTTTCAAAAAAAAAATTAGCACGAAGAGGAAGACTGCACCCGCTGCTTGATGACAGTAGTTTGTCAAGTGCGGTGTAGTGGTGGCTCTGTTTTCCTCTGCAGTGCATGTGAGTGAGAAGAATCTGAATTTGTAAGGTTCGTGGTACAGCCATTGCTCTATTTTTGCTGGTGAAAACATAGTAGTACTAGTGAGGACTGAGGAGTAGTACCACTGTGCGAGTGTGAGTGAAGCTCGTTGGGTGCTAGATTTTGCTGATCCCTTCAAATCCTGGGCAATTCAAGTGCTGCTGCAAAAAGACTGGCGAAACTGGTGAATACTAGTACTGAATGGATAGGGGACGCAACCACCTTGCATTGGTCCTGCTTTCTTCAGATAATAAACGAACCTTTCATTCCCTTCAACAAAATAAAAGATAAAATTAAAATTATATCTTATGGCTTCCGTGCTTGATCTAGAACAAGCCGTAAACAGCTTATCTATAATTCTGTTGTCCACGGCGAATAGTAAGTACTTGGCGATGGTTATGATGATGAAAGTAATGACCAAGTTGCGCCTGCTTTTATTACTATAGCTTTTGCGTTGATCTGCCATGCCGTGGGTCTAGTAGTAGTACATTACTACAGTCAAGTCGTACGGAAAAGGGATGCGGTACATGGCCCTTTTTAGCAGAGCACGCATTTGTGAATAAAAGGGGCATAACTAATCAAAACTCATGGCATTGACAATGAATGGACCACTTCACTTGCAGAGCCACCAAAGGATATTTCTTTCTCCATCGAGAGCACACAGGTTGGACCTGATCCATCCGTCTTCTTGCACACATGGATTGATTGATTTATCTGCAAATACGGAAAGGTATTTGCAGCCAAGATCGAATCGAAGAATCATCTTTGCTTCACACGCAACGACGACCGAAACTCACTCAATAGGTCAGTTTTGGTCGGTAACCAAACCAACCTGCCACGGCGGCCGGTTGTTCCGTTCAGTTCAGTTCAGTGTACCAGTACCTATACTCTCTCTATCGCTGTCTCTCACGTACAAATGTCTTGGACGCCACCTGATACTTTTTTTTTTCCTACAACCACAGTTTGTTCATTGCACCACACAAAACTTGTGCAGTAAAAAAAAAAGAAGCCTGATTATTGCAAGTCATTTCAAATGGAGGGTGAACAAGGCATTCCGTTTCAACAGAATTCAGAAGTGCAGCTGGGTCGATTCTTACCGTACCAGAGGGTTAATTTAACTTTGTCTTTTAGACAAAAACTGATCACGAGGGATAGATAAGACAAGGACACACAAACTTCTCTCGATGTACTACGTATTAGTATTAGTCTCCAATTAATAAAAAATCACGAGGACGAGGTTAAGAAAAGGATCAAACCAATGCAGCCCATCGAAAAGTTATCTGAAAAAGATTTTCTACTAGCATACAATACAAATTAAAGTGGTGAAAGAAAATCCTGACTCGATGTCAAAGAATTTCAGAGGAGTGATGTTTTCTTACTACTTGTCATTTGGGCAAACCCGCGCGCAAAATTCCAAAGGATAAGGCGTAGGGGCGCTGGATACCACCAGGTTATACGTAATTGTAATTAGTACAACTATCAACAACTTCATGGAGACGGTTAATTGTACGAGAGAGCACCGGCCTTTAATTTGGTACAGTTCGCTTTCTTGACTTCGACTAGATTCTAACAGCCGTGTTACGAAAAAAGTTTGAGTACTATTATATTATTTCGAGAAAGATTGGTTGCAGCACAGCCTGAAATCGAAAAATCCAACTTCATCCAGACGGTTGAAATCCTTCCTTTTTTCCGTCTCTGGTCGGCTAGCTGCTGTAGTATGTAGGAGTACTCGCTTTCTTGGACGTTGATTCAGACGAGACATGGGAGAAAGAAAAAGATGGGAGAGTGGTGCGCGTTGTCAAAAATGTCATCTCACTGCCGCCAAAAGGGTTAGAGAAAGAGAGCATACTTACGTAGGGCGGGTGAAAACGATTTCAGATTGGAACAGAACTGATGTTATCAGGCACAGTTACGTAGTTTTGATCTTGTGTTATGTGTGGCAGATAAAGCTACTACTAGCAGTTATGTGAGACACGAATCTCTCTTATTACTGACGGTTAATTACAGGCTCCTCTGCTCTGCACTCATCACTGCTGAAACAGGACGCTACCATGCCATCTGCAGTAAAGTATTCACACACAACACAAAGCGTCAAAGCATATGGGAAGGATATTACGGCAATTTTCCTGCTACTAAAGTACCCAAAGAAAAACAACAGTGAGAGTGAGACAGACCTTCTCGGCGGCCATCACACTCTGCCTCTGTCCCTGCTGAGTCTAGTTTGTTGCGCTTGCACCGTTCCGACTTCCGAGGATATGGAATTGAAGCCCAAAATTCCAACCCACGATTTGGATTTGGTGCCCGAAACACGTTCGACGATTCCACGCTTTCCCGAGGCTTCACTGACTCACCGCCATACTTGTAAGCAGCCAGCAGTCCAGCACCAACCGGCCGGGCGGCCACTTCCTTCAAGATCAAGATTGATTCGTTGTCGTCATGAAATTCACTTCAGTACTGTAGTAGGTTGGTGCTGATTTTCTTTGTTTCTTTCTGCTGAGCCTATCAAACTAGTACTGTTTACCGTACCAAATGCCAATGCCGTTGGTGAGTGAGTTGAAACATGCAGCCATGGCGGCCGAGCTGCACGAGCCTACAATGAGGGCATCAGTGAGCACAGCCCAGCCAGCCAGGCTGTGCTCCGTCCATCACCTTATCCGCTTCTTCATTCATCATCGATCAGCCTCAGCCAGCACCAAGTTGCGTGATGGGGCCCGCCGCGCCTCTCTCAGCGTGCATACCCACCATACCTCGTCCAGTGTAGTGTGTCTGCCCGGTGGGGTCCGCCATGTAATAACTTGTGCCAGATCGGTGATCAGATGGCACACGCATTGTGCCTGGCTGCATTCTTGTTGCAGTTGCGGGCTGCTACTGGATCAACAATCAGCCACACTGTCGCTATCCATAGATCTGTCGTTGGATTATGTATAATGTAGTACGTACAGAGGATATCAATCAGAAGCGGATAAACTATCACGTGCTCTTCTTGTTCAGTACTCCACTCTCTCTCTCTCTCTCCTGTACTTTTTTTTGAGTGACACTCAGTCCTGTACTAAACATTTAAAAAAGAAGTAGCCGATCGTAGAAAGCTCAAGGTTTCAGAAAATGGAATTTTTTTTTGATTCTTATACCACAATCATCTAAACATGTTCCTTCCTGAAATTTGAAACGGAAAAAAAGGTTCTAGTGAGCTACTAGTAAGTAGTACTGGAGTAAATAGGTTTGGAGAATTTTACTCAGTTTCAGAGTCTGGACTCATCCTGGAACGTGAAAGGCACGCTCCACAATCACCTAGAACGCTCCTCACACATCTCTTTACATCATGCGGTCGTAATATCTTCCACCACCTCCCCTCATCCCGTCTCCAGTGTTCAGACTGCAGAAGTAAGCTAATACCAATAAAAACCAAGAACTGTGCCATCTGCAATTTTGGTGTGTGTGTGTGTGTTTCCAGAAACTAACAGAGTAAGAAGTAGTGCAGACTACAGAGCAGAGCAGCGAGATTATTTTGTTCATTATCATCTTTGATTGTCTCTTAACAAACATCTCAATTTCCCGCTTCTCGATTCAGCTGCATCACTGAAACAGTGACCACAGGAAAGTCAAGAAGGCAGCAGCCATGAGCACCATGAAGTTCTGCCGTGAGTGGTGAGCTGTTGCTAGTGACTGAATGACAATCCAGTTTTTCAGTTTCTTAATCGATTTTCCTAACTGACGGTTGATTGGTCCATGAACAACATACTGTTGATTTTCTTGGGGCATGCATGCATGCAGCAATAACATACTGTATCCCAAGGAAGACAGGGAGAACAAGATCCTCCTCTTCGCCTGCAGGAACTGCGAACATCAGGTTAACCCTCTACAAATCAACTCTCCTAATCTTATTACTACTGTACTTGTCTTTGTCTACATTTTTGAGATTGTCTTTTAAAATATCCGAAAAGAATTTCTTTGATATCATATAGTACAAGTGAAGTCTGAAACTGAACTCTGCACTTATGCAGGAGGTGGCGGACAGCAACCTGGTGTACCGAAACGTGGTGGACCACGCCGCCGCCGAGCTCACGCAGGTGCTCTACGACGACGTCGCCTCCGACCCGACGCTGCCCCGCACCAAGTCCGTCCGCTGCGCCTCCTGTGGCCACGGCGAGGCCGTCTTCTTCCAGGTTGGTCAGGGGTCCATTCCAGGCACTTCCATTCTTCAGCTGGTTCAGAGTTCAGAAGCTGACAACAACCCTCGCCATGGATTGTTTTTCGGCGGTGCAGGCTACCACGCGAGGAGAGGAAGGCATGTCGCTCTTCTTCGTCTGCTGCAATCCCAGCTGCGGCCACCGATGGAGGGACTGACCTCGAGATGTGATGCAATGGAACTAATGATGTATTACCTTCAGAATTTCTCGTGTTCAGTATTAGGTTCTTACTTTTCTTCATTCATGGTTCCTTGCGAAATCTGTACGAAATATAATGAATCGGATCTGACACTGAGCGGTGAGAACTCGGGAACGAGGTCGGCAAGCGGCGGCGCTCTGGCGAGCCGAGGCGTGAGGGGGAGCGGAGCATAAGCCGTCGAAGCAACGGGCTAGGCCTGCGGGTCGGAGGAGTGCCGCCGTGGGTGAGCCTGCGACTGGACGGAGGCTCCCGCGAGGTGCCCGGCGGTGGTGGGGGTGGCTAGCCGCCGTGCCGGTGGGTGACCTGTAACATTTACAAAAGTACCCTCACGGAGACCCAAAATATTTATCAACGGGTCCCTGGTTTGGATCGCGATATTTATTCGAATTTCGCAAAGAAGCACCTCCTCTCGATTGACTCATCTTCGGCGGTCCTCGCGGCCGCCCGCCGGTCGCCGCTGCCTCCTTGCCTCCTTGACAGAAGCCCGAATATCATCCAATCCACCTGTTTGTAACCCACAAGTTCTCCTTTGCCTTGCTCCCCAGCTACGAGCGCCGAGAGCTGCCCGCCGTGTGACTCTGCTCGCATCGCCAAGGATGGGAGCTTTGTCCTTGCCGTGCTCTGTCTCGAATCGAACTGCAGCAATACTACTCACTCCGCTGGCCTTTCTCTCGCCAAGAATGTTACAGTTGGAAGATGGAGGTCTGAGCATCGTCAGAGCCTTCTCAATTGCTCTGCAATATCAGTCTTTTAATCTAGTGCATTATAGCAGCAATTAATCTCTGATGCATAGTGAATGTCTGGAAACTCACGGTAAGAAGCACCCAGCAGTTCAGTTAGGTATAGTAATCTGACTGCTAATCTGCTCGTCACGACTTCAAGACGCTTATCTGACTGTCAGAGTCTTACATAGCGAGCTAATGATGAAGGTATGGCAGCTCTTTCTGTCTTGTGATGAAGACAAATGGCAGACTCAGGAAAGTGTGGATGTGTACAAATTAGCATCAGCGGAAAAAGTAATGCATACTGTATCACCCAATAGATATGTTTAATTTTGTCCGAGTTCGTACATTTATTTTTAAGTAAATTGAAGAGGAAGCTTGTCAGGAAGTACAGTAATAGCGAAATTCAATTGCTGGTTCTTCAGAGCTTGTATTGAAAATGTTGGAGGAAGGTACTACAGACTACAGAGTGGAGGATTACAATGGCAGGTGAGAAAATTCGGACTGAGAGTAGGCACTAACAAGGAACAAATTGTGCGATTAAACATAAAGTAAAGTTTTACGGTTGGAGGCTGCAATTCTGAAGCATCATCAATGCAGCCCACCCATTTGTTCTGCAATTTGAATCTTTTACACCAGTACTATAATTTAGTCTTTGCTGCATAGTGAATGTCTGAAAACTTGGACTGTAGTGAGAGGCAACCAGCAGTTCAGTCTGGTAGTTACTCTGATTTGAACATGTCATGTGGAATTGGAAAATTGAATATACTCTACCCTGAAACAAAATTCGGTATAATCTTGTTTGAGGGTATAACGAACTGGGAAAAATTCTCCTACATATACTGGAAAACACTCTTCCACAAGCTTCCCTATCCAGAGTTCAGAGTGCAGAGCTAAGCTACCAATAAAACCAAGAACTGTGGCATCTGCAAATTTGTTTTTTTTCCTTCATAAACCAGTTGAGAAAGAAGTACTAGTATAGAGATAATTCTGTTCATTATCATATTTGATTTTCTATACCAAACAATTTTCCTGCTACTTGATTCAGCTGCATCACTGAAACAGCGACCAGAGGAAAGTCGAAAGGCAACAGCCATGAGCACCATGAAGTTCTGCCGTGACTGGTGAGCTGATGACTGAATGACAATCCAGTTCTTTTCATTTTCACTTTGACAATGAGATTGTCGATTCATTGAAGAGAAAGATTCTTTTTTTGCTGTTCCGGGGCATGCATGTAGCAACAACACACTGTATCGCAAGGAAGTCAGGGAGGACAAGATCCTTCTCTTCGCCTGCAGGAACAGCGATCATCAGGTTAATTCTCCACAATCAACGTTACTAATCTTATTACTTGTATATAGATTTGAGTTTGTCTTTCATAAAAATCCGAAAAGAATTTCTCTGATATCCTGCAAGTTGGCTGTGCTGTGCAACAAGTCTGAAACTGAACTCTGCTCTGCAGGAGGTGGCGGACAGAAACTTGATGTACCGAAACGTGGTGGACCACGCCGCCGGACAGCTCACGCAGGTGCTCTACTAGGATCTCGCCTCTGACTCGACATTGCCTCGCACTAAGTCCGTCCGCTGAGTCGCCTATGGCCACGGCGAGGCCGTCTTCTTCCAGGTTGGTCAGGGGTCCATTCGAGGCACTTTCATTCTTCAGCTGCTTCAGAGTTCAGAAGCAGACAACATCTGTCGCCATGGATTGTTTTTCGGCGGTGCAGGCTACGACGCGAGGAGAGGAACGCATGTCTCTCTTCTCGTCTTCTGCAATCCCAGCTGCGGCCACCAATGGAGAGATTGAGCTTTGCAATCCAATGCAATGGAACTGATGATGTATTAGCTTCAGAATTTTTCGTGTTCAGTATCAGGTTTCTACTTGTCTTCAATCACGTTTCCTCGCAAAATCTGTGCGAAAATTATAATGGATTGGATCTTATTCAGAACGATGAAGACTCGGGAACGGTTGGGAAGCGGCGGCCCTCGGCGAGCCGAGGCATGAGGACGAGCAGAGCATAAGCCGCGGAGGCCAGGGGCTAGGGATTTCGGGCGGAGGAGAACCGCCTTGGCTGGGCCTCCAAGTGGACGGAGGATCCCGCGAGGTGCCCGGCGATGATGGGGATGGCTCCCTAGCCGCCGGCGGACCGTCTACAGCATTTATACAAGAACCCTTGCAGCAACCTAAGATATTTACATCCGAGACCCTAGTTTGGATTCGCAATCTGAAAATTTTCAGAATACCCCTAGTTTGAATCGTGAATAATAGTCGCGATCCAAATATTTATATTTAAGTCCATCATAATTCAAATTTACGAAACAAGTACCTAACCTCCATCCACCAACACCTCTTCGGCCCTCGCGACCGCCGCCACTCGCTGCCGCCTCCACCGTTGTTGCCCCCGTTCTAGAAGCCCGAGCACCATCCAATCCCCCTGTTTCCGACCCAGAACACCTCCGCTGTCCTGCTCTGCTGCTACGGCCTAAGGCCCGCGATGGGAGCGAGGGCCGAGCATCGAGCAGCCCGCGCGACTCTGCTCGCATGGCCGGCCAAGAATGGAAGCTTGGTCCTTGCCCTGCCTTTTGTCTCGAATCGAACTGTGGCAGTGCTAGCTCCGCTGTCTTTGTCGCGCCAAGAATATTAGAGTTGGAAGATGGAAGTTTGAAGCATCGTCAGTGGAGCATAGCCTTCCAAATTCCTCTGCAATTTCAGTCCTTTAATCCAGCGTGCTAGTAGCAATAATATCTGTTGCATATTGAATGTTTGGAACTTGGACGATATGAAGCACTCAACAGTTTAATCCAGCGTGTCTATGAACTTCATATCTTAGCTTTGATACTATGCATGTAATCTGACTGTTAGAGTTCAGTTCAGTCTTACTGATCGAGCTAATGCAGAAGATATGGCAGCAATTTGTGGCTAGTGAATTGAAATGGTAGATAGACATGAAGGGAGTTGCAACTTGTATGAACTTCATATCTTAGCTTTGATACTATGAATGTAATCTGACTGTTGGAGTTCAGTTCAGGCTTAGTGATCGAGCTAATGCAGAAGATATGACAACAATTTGTGGCTAGAGAACTGAAATGGTAGATAGACATGAAGGGAGTTGCAACTTGAGCAACTCAGGCAAGTAGGAAGTAGCCGCGTATGTGGATGTGGACCAATTAACATCTGTGGCGGACCGCCCCTGAACAGGGAGGGTCCTCCCGGGATCCATTCTAGACGACGTTCGTCGAAGCGAACGTTCACAGGGTACAACACAGGCAGTAAAAAGCACGGATTACAGACAGAAGAAAAGTATTATATAAGTGTTGTTATAGAGTTTTAGTTCCATATGAACCAGTTTTCACAAACAGTGGAAACGATTACAATCCTCAGGAGAAAGAGGAAGATAAAGATACAGACTCCGACTCTGACTCTAAGCAAAAGCAAGGGCCTTGCCCAATGGCACCTTGCTACTAGCCATACATAAATAGCGGCTACTCAAACTGCTCCCACTAGAAACTACCCCAGCTAGGAGACGACTCCTCCCAGAACTGCCCACTGCTACCACCGGTCGCATCAAACCCACCTGAAAGCCACAAGTCGCAAAGCGTGAGCTTCTAAGAAGCTCAGTAAGACTGACCCGTCAACAAGGCTGTCTACAGCTGACACCTAGGCATGCGCGGCTGACTCTGGGTAGGATAGTTGCAAAAGGACACGCTTTACTAAGTAGCGTCCTACTTTCAAGATTTAGCTCAAATTAAGTTCGGAATGCAAACTTTAATAAGCACTATAGCTAATCAACCATGTTTGGCATGCAATGATTAATGTAAGCATCACAACTTATTTAACATTCTTCTCTCGTTCACTTCTTATTGTTTGCGACAGAGAGATTGAGAGACTCTAGACTGAGAATGTCAGCGGTTCGAAACGTTTTACACCTGCAGGGTTAACCTGGTCACATGACACGTGCGCGTCCCGGACCGCACATGGCAACCGTTCGCACCAGATCTGACAAAACTAATTCCCTCTTACGCTACCTCAATAGTGCCGCGTCCCACCAGATCACCCGTCCCGGACGGTACCTATGAAGTTCACACACTGTCCACCCCAGCCCGCCGCCAATCAACATCGTAAGGTAGGTTCAGCTTTGCCGTCTCTAGGCTACCTAGGTTTACTGGTTCTCATAGTTCCAACATGTGAGCAGTACATTCAATACTCAACCAACTGTGCCACACGGGTCAGACAGTGCTACTGCACACAGAACCCCCGTCTGTTGCATTCCTAACAATCCCTGTCTGACCCCGGCTTCTTTCCATGAAAACTGAATTTGCTACAAGCTCTTTAGCAAGAGTGGAAGTTTCAATCAATTCCTAGCATATCGCGGGCAGTGTCCTATCTGCCCGACTTCTACCGTAGAGAATTCCTAAGCATAGCAGCTATATCGGGCTACCTGTACCAATATTCTAAATAGGTGTTATGGAAACATAAGCATCTAGGTTTTCATTCAACTCCTGTCGACCTAAATGCATATCATATGACTCACATTCACTGTTGCAAAAGCAAAATTTTAAAAACAGTAGTGCACAGGGGCTTGCCTTGTGGATATTCTTCCTGGTCTACGACGACGGTGTCTTCTGCAAAGTTGGGGTCCGCCTCGATGGCTACTTCGTTCTCGTCAGCATCTACATGATGCAAAAGTAGAGGTGACATTATCAATTAATAACTTTCTCCAGAAATTTAAGTGGTCGATAGCGATTTAAGAATTAGGGTTTTGCCGAGGAACAATTTTGACCTAAATCAAAATAACGCTTTAAGAAGCATCTAAACAAACCCTAATCGACATTTCATGCTCTTCTCAACATTGAGGGTACATACTAATCACACTTGGGTTTCATAAAATTTTTCCAAAAATTTAATAGTTCTAATTAATTAAATATTGTTTTTGGCTATTTCTGGTTAATTAAATAAATCCCAAAAATTAAAAATTTCACACATTGAAGTTTTATATTTTTAATAAAAACTATATTTTTCTCTGGTTCCAGAATAGTTGGATTTATAATTTTCTGAGCTAAAACCAATTTTATAGGATTTATTTAATCTCCTACCAGATTAATTGATTTTTGGCACAATAGGAAAAAGAGGAAAATTGAATAGCCCCTAGCTAGGGCCGAACCCTAGCCGGCCGGCGGGGAGCGGCGGCGCGGGCACCATCGGCCAGAGCTCCCCGCGGCGAGCTCGGTTGGCTCGGGTGGGACCCACGACGGGTGTACAAACACGGTGGCGCCACGGCGCGGCGGCGCGCGACCGGCGGCGAGGTGTTGTCGGGAAGAATCCTCGCGGCACGGCGGAGCTAGGGGAGGGGGAAGACGGCTTGTCAGCTCACCGGAAAACGGGGTTCGTCGAGGAGCTTCTTCGGCCGAGGGAAAAATGGTGGCGGCGGAGCTCAATTCCCGGCGAAATCGGCGAAATCCCGACGGTTGGTCGACGGAAGGAGTGAGGGGGTACTCTTGCGCTTCGATTTGCGAAGGAGAATGAAGAGTTGGTGCTCGCGCGCGGTGCGCGGTGGCTCGACGGCGGCTCGGCTGCGCGGCGGGGGAACAGAGAGGAGCACGAGGGGAGGAAGAAGAAGACGGCGGCAACGAGGTGCCCTTTTAACACGCCAGGGCGGCTCGCGCGCACTCGCCACGCACGCGCGCGACGCAGGCCGCGCGCGGCAGGTGGCGCAAACGCCCTGCCCCGGTCGGGCGTGGAGCATCGTGCACGCGCGGGAAAGAAGAGAGAAGGAAACAAAGAGAAAGGGAAGGGAGGAAGGAGAGCCGGTCGATGGGGCCCACTGTCACCAGTGGGCCTCACTGGTGACAGGTTTTTCAGAAAAACCCACAAATTCGTGGAAAATTTGACAAAAGCTCAGAAAAATTGATTTCTAGATTTACAAAGGAGTTTGAATTTTTAATTTAAAGTTTTAATCTACAATTCAAATTTTTAACTAGCTTTTATTTCTGCGAGAATTTCGTGCAAGCTTTTAAACTATTTTCTTTGGACCGATGAAATAATTTCTTTTTAGCAAATACTAGAAATTTGCTAATTACTTAAATCTTTAAACTTTGGCATTTTCTCTTTTAATTAAATTTAAACCCCTTTTTGCACCCGATGATGAAAAATGTTACAACATGGACAAAGAATGAAGCGTTCGGCTGCAGCCAAAAGAGCCGCCGAGTGAGAATAAGGTGAAATGTAATTGCATAGAGCTGAATAAATGTGACACCTCAAAAATTTAAACTCGCTCACTCCGATAAATAAGCACGTTTATGACGTCAAAGTAAAGAATTAAAAATTGTACATTATCATTTAATAAAGTAGAAGGAATTAAATAAATGGCTACAAATCCACAAAACTAAAATGGGTTATTAATACTTCTGGTCATGTCAAATTAATGCAAATCTATTAACTTTAGTTAAGTAAGAAAAGAACGCGGGAGCATTTCATGCAAAACGGACAGAGAGTGATTAAAACGCTAATAGGGCCGAACTCCCGTAACTATTCTCATCAAAAGCCAAATCGTCGGGATGATTGAATAAGTTGAGTATTGAGGTTTAGGTTATCGGACTTAACTGTTGATCAAACCCTGGCTCACATTCCGAAACGGCCTAAATCAAAAACCTAATTGCGTCGGAAATGTAAACAATAGACAAGAGGCAAGCAGTTATATAGGAATCCGAATTTGCAATGAAGGACTCAAATTCAAATAGCAATTCAAAGAAATTCATTGTTAATTCCTTTACATTTCAGATCATTCAATCAATTTGGTGAAAACTTGAAGAAGTGGAATTCAAAAATTTCAAACCTTACCCTATTTCTTTTCTCTTCTTCCTCCCTATCTACTGTCTTTTCCTCCTTTCCTACTGTACTGGCGCCTGTTTCTTTTCTTCCTGTTGTCGGACGCGCACAGTGCCAGCGCTGCCAGGGCAGTGGCCGCCCATGCCGTCTTCTGCAGCCGAGCGCCACCCTACGCCCATAGCTGTGCCAAGCTGAGCGAGCCGGCGTGCGCCATTACTCTCCTCCGCGAGCGCCGCTGCTCTGCTCGTCCGACGAACCACCCCAGTACGGAAAGCGTCGACCGCCATCACCGTCGCCGCGGCCGCCGATTAAATTTCACTCGAGAGCGTCGCTGCAACGCCGTCCGGCCAACTGCCCGCGTACCGCAAACCGACTCAGTGCATTACAAATCGCCCGTTCATCGATTTCCTTATTCCTCCCCGCCCTGTCCCTCTTCTTCTTCCTCTGCCCTGCCGCCATTGCCGCCACAGAGCTCCCACGCCGACCGAGCACCCCACTGCAAATCCGACACCAATCGAGCTCCTCCAACGCGCACGAGATCGCTCACTACACCCTCCCACATCCAATTAGCCGTTCCAAAGCCGAAACCCTAGCCACCTCCAGCAATTCACTCTCGGAGCGCCGCCGCACCGCCATTATCGCCACCCTGTCGAATTCTTCATCGCCGGTGAGAGATTCTCCAATTCCTTCCGTCGGCACGCCCCTCGTGTCACCCTGGTTCCGTTTCAATTGACCGCACCGGTTTTGGTGAAGCAGCGGTGACGGAATCGCCGCGACATCGCCGGAGCACCCGCCGAGCCGCCACCTCACCGTCGACGACCATCTTCCGGCCACTTTCACTCATCCCCGCCGTGCCCAGCGTCATCCCCGACCCCTACTGCAGCTCACAGTGCTCAACCCCGACACCCACTGACCGTCGAGCCGCCGGAACACCGCCGCCGCCATTGCCGTAATAGGTCCACCGTCGCCGGCGTACCTCCGGTGAGCCCCGTCGCCCTCCGTCATCAATTGAGTTCTCTGGCTCACGCTGAGTGCGATGCGCACCATGGAAGCCGCCGCCGACTCTTCCTCCGGCGAGAACCGCCGGTGGTGCGCAGTCGGGCGCTGCCCTAGCGCCGCTCCCCTGTCCAGTGTCGCTGACAAGCGGGCCCGGCTCTCTTTCAATTTATTCAAATCTCAGGAAAATCTATAGAGTTGTAAAATTCATAGAAAATAGAATACTAATCCAAAAATATCAAACCAAACCTTTTTAGAAACTAAATGACTAGGACTAAATTTCTGTTAAAACACTTTTTATGAAATGACCACACATTTTCAGAAATAATTAAAATACTCCTTGCTGTTTTTGAATTTTAATTCAAGTTGTAGAGCAGTTCTAAGTCTGAAATTTGATCTACAAGTTCCTCGTGGCAGAGCACACCTACTGAAATTTTATGAGGGTTTTAGGACCACCAAATTGTATATAATACTTTCACAATACCCCAATCTGCCTATTAAAAATACCATTTTCTAAAATACATTGTAGAAGTCAGTAAAAAGTTTAGACCCCAAAAACAAAGTTGTATATTTGGTTGCCCTGAGTAACACCATAAAATATCATAATTTTATTCCAAGGTTTACACATAGTTTCTGATTTTATAAAACCTTATAACAGAAACTTTGTTGAATTTTTATAAAATCTAGGAAATTCATCTAGGCCTTAACCAAAGCTTAAAATTCCTATTTCGGAGAGTACCATCAATTAAAAATAATCTTGAGAGGTAATTGAAAATTTCATTTTTAACCTAGATAAATAGTCGTAGTTATTAAAACGATTAATACTCGAAGCAGAGTGTCGGTCTAACCCTAAATTCTTAACAAGGTAATAAACGCATTGTGACTCCTTTCATTAAACAATTCATTGCATTTCGTCATATAGGGACCGACCAGGAACTTCCGCCGGTGAACGAGAATCCAGAAGAGGCACCCGCAGGAACTAACTCCTTGTTTGAGTACCCTGACTATTCTGCAAACCAAGGCAAGCCCCGGTGCACACCTATGTTTTTCAAGTTTTCCTTTTATCACTATGGATGTAGGAATTGTCTGTGCATTAAGTTTTGAGGAAATTGCAGTGAAGACCTAGTTGCATGACTTGGTAGGTTTCCTATGGATTATTTTGGGTAGAGCCCCCGATAGAATGCGATGCTTAAGGATAGGAAGCCGGTAGTATCCGAGTAGTATGGAGACTATTCGTGTTTATTCAAAGAAGGAAAAGTGGAGGAATATGTTTGACCTTAAGTGTGGTTAAAAATTTGGGAACCCTATCGGGTGCGGTTGCATTGGTCAAGCTTGAGGTGTGTACCGAGTGCATACTGGTATATGGGACCAGGAAACCGATGTAGCTCACCGTGCTTTGTTGGACAATTGGCCATCCCTTTTTCTGGGTGAACGGACCAGTATGGTGGATGAATTCGCATTTCTGTTTTTCTTGGGCTTGTGCTAGTGGGAAAGGCTTGGGGCCGTACAGGGATGCAGGACATCGCCTGGAGGACCATGCCCTTGGAGGGATGGATGTTGAGCCAACACTGTCACGATGTTGCGAAAGGTAGCCGCGTGTGACTCAAGTTGAGTGTACACGTGTCGTGTCATTCGGGTTTCTCCTGCAGGATGTAAATCAATTATAATTGCCACTCCTCGTGGTTAAGAGTAGCACTTGCTCCTTTCTGCCGCAACGATATGAAAATAAAGGATTATGATGAAAGAGGCAAATTTCACTCTGTTTTGGTGTAATGTATCCATGATCGTTTAGAATAGCGGCACATTTAGTAAATTCAAAATGACTACGGTTAATTTGGCTAAAACTGGATAGAAATATTAGCGCTGTTTTCGCAATACCCGATTAACCTCCACCAATACCCTGCATTCTAGGAGTCGGCCAATAGATGGCCACGTTGACGGGTAAATCTTGCTGAGTATTAGTTGCTCAGGCTTTGTGGATTAATATTTTTGCAGGTGATTCTTCTAACCTTGCTTCGTGTGGTTGTGGTGGTTGGGAAGGGGAGGCACCCTCGGAGTGGACCTTCGAGTGGGTTCCCGCTTCTCCGACCTATGAAGGTTAAGCACCCGTGGGTTGGCGTGCTTAATTGTATCGTCGAGTTGTACTTATAGCTTCCGCTGACTCTCGTTTGTTTTCGAACTACGTTTCCGCACTTAAACTATCTGAACCAATGTTGTAATATTAAGAATTCATGTACCCTTTAAATCATGTTTTACGTGTCCTTGTTAATTATTGTACTGTATGGTCGCTTGCCTCGCCAAGTGGCACCCCGAATGATCCTGGATGAGCAACCGTACGATTTTATCGGACGGGATTGCGACAATAAAGTGACTCGATGTACATCACCACTTAACACAACAGTTAATTGTGATATACCATTGCTGCTCCTTCCGACGTTATATTGAAAACGTTGGAGGAACACACACACACACACAGAGTGGAAGATTAGCAAAAGTGGAAGTGAGAAAGTTAAGACTGACAGAATAGCAGGAAAATGAAAACTGTCCGATCACACATCCAGTGAAATGTTAGAGTTGGAAGCTGCAAATCCGAAGAAGCATCGCCAATGGAGCCCACCCAATAGTTCTGAAACCTGAATCTTTTTAAGCACTGTATGTAGAATTAATCTAGTGATGTGTACTGAATGTTTGAAAACTCTGACGATAGGAAGCACCCAACAATTCAGTAGATACTCTACCCTTGAACAGAATTGAATATAATCTGATTGGAGGACATACATGATGAAGTGAAAAACAATTTTTAACAAACTGAAAAAGGAAACGGCACTATGGATGGACCGCTCATCTGTTGAACTGACCGTGGCAGCTTTTCCATACGTGCGAGCGATCAAATCGGCGGCTGCGGTTGCAGCTGAAGCAGAGCAGAGATAGGGAGCGAGCGACAACCACGGTGAACACATGCTGCCGCGTCGGAGCAGCTTCCAATGTAAAGCGGGGAACGCGGTGGCGGCGAGCACCAATGATTCGGCTAACCGCCGCCGCAGCCGTCGCCGGTACTGGTAGCTGAACCTGAACATCGCGGAGGTCTGCGGAGGCTGCTGGCCTGGAACGCGAATGTTGTGGCAAGTCTCTGCCCAAGGCTACATCAATCAACGGCAGGGATGGCGGCGTGGCCTCGCCGAGCTTTCCTGACGCCATCGACGTCGTGGCTGTCTGACCTGGCAAGTGGCAACCGTCGTCCGTCGCGCCCTGAGGCAGTGTTCGAGCTGGTCGCCACCTCGTGTTCTGCGCCACAAGATCACCAAAGCCGAAACATTGCGCGCGGACGCCGATGTCTATACGGAGAACACGCAAAATCGGCGTCCTTGGGGAGATTTCAGCGCGCGCCACCGCGCCACACTTCACGCGTGGTCAGCTCGAAATGGATTCTCGAGGCCACGTACACGGAGTCCTTGTCTTGGAGCTCCAGCATGTCGACGCTTGTGAGAACAAGGCGTTGAAACGCGCGCGGCTGTACTGTACGGCAGCCAGAAAATGTCGATATTCTCCGGCATGATCGAACTTCCTGGGCAAGGGGGCGCCGGGCCGGCCTAGCGGCTGTCGCGTCTGACGGCGTAAGAGGAGATCTGTACGAGGGTGATACTGAGTGATGAGGATTTGAGGACTCGTGAACGGTTGCCAAGCAGTGGCGCTCCGGCGAGCTTAGGCGTGAGGACGAGCAGAGCATAAGCCGTGGAGGTGGAGGCCAGGGGCTAGAAATGTGGGAACGGAGGAGTGACGCCTTGGCTGGGCCTGCGAGTGGACGGAGGCTCCCGCGAAATGCCCCGGCAATGATGGCTGTGGTCGTGTTCGTGATCGAATCGGCAAACTGAGAAACGAAACGGTTTCAGCAACTGGGAGTTTCCAGCACAGTGCAGCTCAGGTTGACTGAGACCAGGGGACTAGGGCTATGGGGGCGGATCGCCGCCGTGGCTGGGCCTGCGATTGGACGGAAGCGAAGGCGAGGTGCCCGGCGTTGGTGGGGATGGCTCGCCGGCGCCCAGGGACGGGCTGGAATGTTTACAAAAACACCCTGGCAGCATCCCAAAAAATTTACAAATAGGTCCCTATTTTGGATTGTGATTAATTTGCACACTACCCCCTAGTTTGGGTCGCAAATAATAGTCGATCCAAATATTTACATTTAGCCCCTTTAGTTCATTCGAATTTCGTGAATAGGTACCTGGGCTGCACCGGCTCCTCTTCGGCCCTCGCCGCTGCCCGCCGATCGCCGCCGCCTCCGCCGCCCCGTTGAAAGAAGCTTGCGCACCATCCAATTCACCTGTTTCTGACCCAAAACGTCTCCGCTGCCCTACTCCCCTGCTACGACTTGATGTCAGAGGCCCACGATGGGAGCGAGGCAGCGAGCAGCCCACCGCGCGACTCTGCTCGCATGGCCAAGAATGGATGCTTGGTCCTTGTCCTGCATTTGTTACGAATCGAACTGCGGCATTGCTGCTCGCTCCGCTGGCCTTTGTCTCGTCAAGAATGGAAGCTGGAAATTAAAATCTCGATCCTCAATGAAGCCTACCCAGTTGTTCTGCAATTTGAGTCTTTTGAACCAGTGTACTAGTAACATTCAATCTCTTATGCATACCGATCTGTCTGCTTGTAACGTTGCAAACTAAATTCTCGCTAAATCTATTATCAATAAAGACTTAATTGTGTTCAATAAAAATCTCAAAATCCAAGTTAAATGAAATCATAGGACCTAATCAAAAGAACTTAAATTCAAAAATCTACTTTGAAATCCAATCTTCATTTTCTTTTCTGCTTCTCTTTTCCTCTCTGCCGATGCAGAATTGACCCGGCCGGCCTTTGCCCTACTGCGTCGCGCTGCTGCCGTGCGGCTGCTTGGCGCCGTCGCTGCTCGCCGTAGCCGGCTTGCCCGAGCCTACTCTCGCTAGCGCCGCCGGAACCCCCGCTCTCCACCGTCGCGCTGCCCGGCTTCCTCTGTTCTCCCACCTACGAGCCGCCGCCCGACCTTGCTCTTTCGCCTGTGCACCGCCGGCCTTGCTCCGCCTCCAAGCAGGAACGAGCGCCGCCCGGGCCCCGGATCATGCGAGTCGCCGCCCGAGTCCCTGCTCCACCCCGGGCGCCGCTTCCCTGTTCCTTTCCATGCCTTCCCGACCCCAACTTTGTGAGTCCAATTCGCCCGACCTCCGACCCAGAGGTCGGAGGATTTTTACGGTTCGCCCGACCCCGACCCCCAGTGGTCGGACATTATTTCCGTCTCGTCCGATCCTTCGTCAGCACGCTCCGCCTCGCTCGACCCCGAGGTCGGACAGACTCATCGGACCCGAGCTCGGAGCGGTCGCGCCATTAATGCTGCCGGCCATCTTCCCAACCGTAAAAGCGCCTGGCCGTACACAGCAGTGCCGCCAATGCGCTGCAGTACGCTGCCGTCGCGTCAACTTGCGCCGTGTCCTGGAGAGACAAAAGGAACGGAGACTGATAATTTCCAGAGACGAAACGTTTCACTCGTGCGCACTCATTTGCTCTTTCTGCACGCTCGTTTCTCTGCTCTCGTCTCCCCTGCCTTCCGCCATTACCGCCGAAGAGCTCCGCAGGGCCGAAAACAGAGCAAGTTTCTCCCGTGCTCAGGTGAGCTCGGTAACCCATGCCCTGCCGACGGATCCATCATCCGCCGTTATCGTCTCTAACCGCCGCCCCATTCTTCCGCATTATTGCAGAAGTAGCGACGCGTCAACATCTCTTTTCCGGCGACCTGTCTCCGTTGTCGTTCGCTCTTACCGTCAGCCCTCTGGTAATCTTTGCCGTCCGACCCGTCTAGCTAAATTCGGTTTACCGAAACAACACACTAAATTTGTTAGAAAGAAATTCATGCACCTTCACTTCTCTGTTAATACAAGTTACCACCGCCAGCATTGAATCCCTGTGTAAACTAAGTTACCTTGCATCTTCATATAGGAACCGAGCTGCAGACGGCCACCGAGGCTGAGGAGGATTTCCCCGCTGTCGACCCCGCCATCGACTGTGCTAACTTCTCACCGAACCGAGGCAAGCCCCGGTGCATACCTATGTTTAAAGTTTTACTTTCTCACTGTGTATGTAGGTTTTTGTTGTGCATTAAGTTTCGAGGCTTGTGTGAAAACTTAGTTGCATGACTTGTAGGATCTCCTACGGGTTGTTCTGTTAGAGCCAGTACGTTAGTGCTATGCCTACTAATAGGGCAACGAAGGGATTTGAGTGGTATGGAGACTACTCAGGGGATTATTTATAGGAGTATTTGAGAAAGTCAGGACCCAAACATTGTGTGAATAAAATTTGAGCACGGTGTCGGGTGCGGTTGCATTGGTCAAGTTTGAGTTGTGTACCGAATACATACTGGTATATGGGACTCAGGAAACCGACGTAGCTCATTGCGCAGCGTTTGGACAATTGGCCATCTCTTTTTCCGGGTGAACGGACCAGTATGGTGGATGAATTCGCATTTCTGTTTTTCTTGGGCATGTGCTAGTGGGAAAGGCTTGGGGCCGTACAGGAACGCAGGACGTTGCCTGGAGGACCATGTCCTTGGAGAGATGGATGTTGGACCAACTCTGTCGCGATGCAGTGAAAGGTGGCCACGTGTGACTCGTGGAGTGCGCACGTGTCGTGTTATTCGGGTTTCTCCTGCAGGATGTAAAATCAATTATAATTGCCGTCCCTCGCGGTATTGAGTACCACTTGCTCCTTTCTGCCGTGGCGACACTATAAAATGTGGTAGCAGGAATTGTGATTGGAGGTTTGAGAATAAATTTCAGAACTGTTGTATTGCACTTGCTTGCTTAGTTGCTGTCGTACTTAGTAAAATTACATTAGCAATTCTGATAACTTGGCTAAAATACTGAAAACCATTAGTAGTGCTGTATTTTGCAAATACCTACCAGCTGCCACCAATATTCCAGCATTTTAGGAGTCGGCCTTAGAAGGCCTATTGACGGGTAAGACTTGCTGAGCGTCAGTCGCTCACGGTTTGTTGATTGTTGTTTTGCAGGCAATAGTGCTGACTGTAGCCAGGGTGGTTGGGAAGAGGAGACGCCCTCGGAGTGGACCTTCGAGTGGGTCTCCGCTTCTCCCTCCCGTGCAGATTAAACACCATCGGGTGGGGTGTTTGATCGAGGCGTCGAGTGTTAGATTTTTGCTTCCGCTGAAATCCACGTGTTTGTTATCAAAACTACGTTACCGCACTTCCAAAACTTCTGAAATCAGTTGTAATATAACCAGAATTAATGTATCTTTAAGTCATTTATGCGAGTCCTTGTTAATTATTGTACTGTAAAGTCACTTGTTTCGGCAAGCGGCCCTCCCAAATGATCCTGGATGAGCAACCGTACGATTTTATCGGACGGGGTTGCGACACTGCTATTCTTCTTTGTCAAAACATGCGTATCGACTTCAAATGTTAGATTTCCTACGACGCTTCTAATCTCATAGTGGAGTTCAGTTCAGTCTTACATATCAAGCTAGTTCAGAAGATATGAAAGCTCATTCTGGCAGACAAAATGGCAGCTTCAGGCAAGCAGGCATGTGTGGATGTGTAAAAATTTGCATCAAGAAAATAGTAATGTACATCACCCAATAGAAAGGTAAATAATCATATGTTGCTTACGCTTACTGCAATTTTTGATATGCCTTTTTCTTAACAAAAAATATCCGAGGTCCTACCATTCTTTTGTAATAAACTGAAGAGGAAGCATCTCGTAAGTGTGACATACCATTGCTGGTCCTTCAGAGCTTATATCGAAAATGCTGGACGTGGAAGATTATTACGTGGGGAGGTGAGAAAATTCAGAGTGACAGAGTAATACGTACAGTGAAATTTTACTGTTGGAAGCTGCAAGTCTGAAGCATTATCGTCAGTGCAGGTTTTCGAATTTCTCTGCAATTTCAGTCTTTTTAACCCGTATAGAATTAATGTTTGATGCGTAATGACTTTCTGAAAACTCGGACGATGAAGAAGCTTGCATTCAGTTTCAGTCAGGTAGTCACTCTGATTTCCAGACGAGCGGTTGCAGCAGAGATTGGCGAACGCACGCTGCAGCGTCGGAGCAAGCGCCCATGATTCCGCTAACCGCCGCCGATACACGTGGCTGAACATCGCAGAGGCCTGGCCTTGGCGATGGGCGACGGGCCGACGGTGACGCGTTGGACTCGTGCGCCGGGCGTTCCACTGGCAGTTTCGTCAATTGCTGGTCGCCTTGACGCAGATTCGATAGAACAACACGCGTAATACCGCCGGAACTACTCCGGCGCCGTGCTCGTGGTCGGCATACGAGAACACGGCGAATCGGCGACTACTACTCGGCGTTACGGATGCGGACGGGCTTCAGCCAAGCCTTAACGTTTTCAACGTCGCAGCAGAGAGCTCGAGGCCATGCATGGGCTGCTCGAAATCCGACTCGTGGGGCTCAGATTAAGCGGCCTGCGTGCGTCTTCAGTTTGGCCAGAATGAACACCCTGGCCGGATCCCGTACCCGTAGTGAGCCGAGCAGAAGCAGAGATGGCAGAGACGACGGCGTGGCCATCGACATCGACGTCGCCGGGCGTTCCACAGGCAGAGCAGAGTATCATCAGTTGTTCTGCCGTGGGTGTGGGTCGGTCGACACTCTCGGCTTCCAGCTCAGTGACTGCCGGAACTCAAAGACAACAATCTGCAAGAATGATTCCTAAAAAAAAGAATGTAATGTAGTAATCTCTATAAAAACGAATCGAAGAAAAGGACTGTGACTGTGACCGTAGCAGTGAGAAGTGAGAACTAGTATTGTTGACTACGCTGACTCTTGCACACGGTTCAATTTGAAAAGAAAAGAAAAATGAAAACGTGAACAGCCACACAACACAGGTCTTGTCTTCGGGCCACCGCCGACCAAGACAGGACACGAAAACCCCTGTCGTGACTGACCGAACCGAACCGAACCCGCGGGGAGCACAAAACCCTCCGCTATGGCCGCCGCCGCCGCGGCCGAGTTGGCGACGGTGTTCCTGGAGACGAGCCTCGGCACGCGCCTCGTCGTCTCCTTCCCCGCCGCCGCAACCACCGTCGCCGACCTCAAGCGTACGTGCCTCCTCCCCACATTTCCCCCCTTTTTCTCCCCCCTGCCGAAAAGAATCCGTGTCTTTCCCTCTTTTTTTTTCGCTTCCTGGTTTCTCGATTCACATCGCAAATCGCCCCGGTTTCCCTTCGGAATTTACTCTCGATTTTTTGAGGAATTTTCGTGCACGGACTGAAGCCCTAATCCCTGGAATTGGTTTGGTTTGGACAGGGCAAGTGACCGCCGAGCACGCCGCGTGTTTCCCCCAGACGGGGCCGATCGCCGTCGAATCCCTGCAGGTACGGTGCCGGAACGGCAATGGGGCTTCTCAAAAACCAATCTTTACCCACCAATTCCGTGTTGTTTGCTCAATCGGTCGGTCACCTCAGCAATTCCATTTCGCAGGTGAAGCACGACGGCGCCTTGTTTCACCTCACCGATTCCACAGTCGTGGAAGGCGCTTTCCGTTGGGTTCAGGGGCCCTGGAGCCTCCTGGTCGAGGCTCGCGAGTTTCGGTCTCACCATCGCCGGCTTGCTCGTGATCGTGAGGATGCGGGAGATTCCGGAAGCGGCGGTGGTTCGGAACAGAGTTCAGATAGTCCTGTCGTCAGTGACTCCGCACAGGACCTGCCTCCCCCTGCTGTGTCTCAGGGAGTTGGTGAGAGTCTTGCCATTGGTGATGTTGTCAGTGGCATCCCAATGCTGAAGCAGCTGGGTGAACCTCATCAAGGTTTAATACGTGACTCCGAACACCTCGGAGATGATGAAAATGCGTTGCCTCAACCTCAACAATGTCCAGATACTGATGTAGCTGCAGGTGGCAGTGACACGCCATCACTGTACCAGCAGGAGCAATCACACGGAGATGCTGCAGCAAAACATGTCATGGGTCAGCAGAAAGATGGAATTGAACAAACCATGGATCAGATCAGAGATGAAAATACCGTGCCTCAACAGAGTTTAGACATTGATTTTGCTGCAGGTGGCAGTGACATCCCATCAAAGGACAAGCAGGACCAAGTGCACGCAGCTGTTGCAGCAAAACATGCCATGGGTCAGCAGAAGGATGGAATCGCACAAACCATGCTTCAGGAATGTTCTGATCCTTATTTAGATGCAGGTGGCAGTGGCATTGCAGTGGACCTGCACCAGAGCACATCATGCGAAGGTGTTAAAGATGCCTCGGGTCAACCTGAAGATGGCAATGCAAAGACCGAAAGTTTTGATGTTGATTTAGCAGCAGGTGAAAGTGAGTCCCGAGTAAAGAACCAGCTGGACAAGTCACATGAAGAGATTGAGCATGGGTTGAGTCAGTGTAAAGATGGCAATGTAAAGACCATTCTTCTGGAAAGTTCAAGTCTTGATGCCATGACAGGTGAAAGTGAGACCCAATCGATGAATCAGCCAGATAAATCCTCTGGGCAGCGAAAAAATGGAACTGTAAAGGCCATGTTTCAGGAGAAAAAGTCAGATGTTAATGTAGCAGTAGCTGAAGGTGAGACCCTATCAACGAACCAGCTGGACAGATCTTATGAAAGTGTTAAACATGCCTCTGGGCAGTGCGAAGATGGAAATGTGAAGACCATGCCTGAAGAACGTTCAGATTCTGATGTTGCTGCAAGTGAAAGTGAGATCCCACCAATGAATCAACTGGACAATTCCTGTGAAGATGCCTCAGAACAGCTTGGAGATGGCATTGCAAACATCATGCTTGAAAAAAGTTCAGATCTGGATGTATCAACTGCAGCCAAAGATAATGGTCATACGCAGGGTGAACAAAAAGCTGCCACTGCAGAACCAAGAGGAACAGAACTCTTTCAGAAGGAAGATAAAAATGATGAAAGCATCACTGGAAACTGTGATGACAATGTTGACCCTCTTGCTAGCTCCACAGTTTATATCAAATTAGCACAAGAAAAGAAAAGTAGCATTGAGCAAGAAAATTTGATCAGTAATCCCTTGGCGTATAATCCTGGAAGCTGTTCATATGATATTGGGGAGAAGCCCTCTCGTGACCAGAAGGAACCATGGACGTCTCAGATGTGCAGTGGTGAAAGCAGCAACAATGTAGTATCAAATAGTCCACCTTTTGTCCAGTCCATGGACAGAGTTAACTCTTCGAAAAGAGCAATGAATGCATGGGACATGGAGGAACCTTGGCTAGCTGGGTTGTGTTCTGGTGAAATCTTCAAAGAAACAGAGGTTGCACATTGTATCAAGTCCATGAAAGGATGCAACCAGGGGCCAGCCTCCAATGACCAATTTCTCAAGAAGCGGAAATATGAAGGTGCCGCAGCAACTACCAGCACAGAACCTGAATCATGCTCCAAAAGAAGACAACAGAGGATTCTCGCTGTGCGCAAAGTGCCTATGAGCAAGGCAATTAAGATATTTGGTGTAAGGTAAATCTGCTGTTTCCTTGAGATACCATCCCCTTATTATGGCTATATGCTATTTTCTGCAACAGTATAAAGCTGCTCTCCAAATTGCTCTGTTTTATGCTCATAAATGATCTTTAAAATGTCATGAAAAGTGTTCTTATCTCTGTGCTTGAATGTTTACCTAGGGTAATAGCCACGTATATACAAATCCATTCCAGTCTTCTCTCCACAATCTGAAAGCCCTCAAATGCTCTAAATTGTATTATTATGCATGGCATTATTGTTTTCACAATTTTAAGATCCTATTTTCAGGGCCATATATAGCCTCCATCTCATTATCTTCTCAGTATTATGAAAAATAAAAAATCCCATAATTAGTCCCTTATTTCTAGATTATCACTTCAT
This sequence comes from Oropetium thomaeum, assembly GCA_001182835.1. NCBI lineage: Eukaryota > Viridiplantae > Streptophyta > Magnoliopsida > Poales > Poaceae > Oropetium > Oropetium thomaeum. The sequence goes on along the minus strand of LFJQ01000006.1, from coordinate 337,798 downwards.
ATTCAAGAAGAAATAACTGCATTATCCCATGCACGCATAGGAGAAGGAAACGTCATGCGGCCTCGCGGGTCCTGATTGGGGCCAGGAATGACGGCGTGACGCTTTGCATGCGTGGGCGAGTAAATGGCAGCTGCATGCTAGAGATATAGAGGACCACAGTTTAATTGCTGCATGGTAATTAACGTGGCAGTTTTCTTTTCTTGTTCATTGTGCCATAGTCTAATACTAAGGAGATAGTGGGATGGAGGGAGTAGTGGTTTGAAGATTGGTTCCTAGTGACAAAATGTCGTAAATAATTTGATAGACAAGGCATGTTACAAGTGATACATATTTGGCTATTTTATGAGTTATCCTGTCAAACCACATGCAAAACCTTTGAAACAGAAACCATGAATAAGGGCCCTGTTTGAATCCGGGTGACTAATTGTTAGTCCCTTACTAATTATTAGTCACCTATTAGTCAGATGGGAGGGGCTAATAGTTTCTCTATTCGTCCATGAGGTGACTAATTATTAGCTCACCTATTAGTCCCTCCTGTTTGGTGGTTTAGGGAGTAAAAATTAGCCCGCTAACAATTAGTCACCTGGATCCAAACAGGACCAAGTTCTGCGTTAAAAAAAAGCACGTAAAGAACTGGAAGAGTGAATGTTATGGCGACGAATTTATTTAATTCTTCACCAGTATTTGCAGGATTGTATATATAAAAAAACCTTAGCATTTTGCTTGCCAGAATTCTGTATTAGTATTAGTTTGGCAACACTTGAAAACTGCCAATCAACCAAGAAAAACTGTCATTATGCAGTAAGCTCTGTTCTGTTTCTATGAGCCTTATATGGATTCTGTAAACCTGATAGCGATAAATATTTTGGAAATACTGGTTCATCTGTAATGTGAACTCCCTCCAAAGTGAGATGATACTTAGGAAATATATAACTGCTGTGAATGCTGACGATATTGCTATAGCAGAAACAACTTTGAACCCCCCCCCCTCTCAAGTGATAAAGTAGATTGAATGGGATGATCTTGATATTACTGATGTGCGCATCTTTGTTCTATGTCCAAGTTTTGTACATATTCTAACAAGTTGTGTCTTTCCCCTACTACAGGTGTTAAAATGGGCTTGCCTGGTTCACTAAAAAGAAGATCATGTCACCTAAAAGCATCAGAAAAGAGAGAGAACAGAGCATCAAGGAAGTTCATAACCTTCAGACATGTTTGTCGTTATCAGTACAGTTAGTGAACTCATGGTCTACCTCTGTAGTAGTAGGTATTAAGGTCATCTGTTGTTGTTTAAGATGAACCTCTTTACTATGGTCATTCGAGGGCATTTTGTATACTGCTCATGCTGGCTGAGTCATGTGCTCAATATGCCGCGATACTCAAATGTTAGTTGCTAGAGTATTATGAGATTCTTTGCCTTGTCTTGCAATGACGGACAAGTTATTTCAATCCAATCACTTTCTCTATGCATACGACCTTTTTTTTTAAATTTTTTCTTTTGACATTTTACTCAGGATCCTTCTCTCTAAAAGCACACGACTCTTTCTTTCCTTACTTTTCCCTTTGACCTGGTACCCGAGTTGGATTGTACAAAATCATCTGTCTGCGGCTTTTTGTATTTATTTTTATCGGACATACTTTGCTGTACATGGAATCTCTATGAAAATCTCATATGCTTAGTGGACCTGTTAGGCACTCTATGGATCTCATCCATCGAATCTCATTCAACGTCTCGCAGCGATTTTTGGGCGGAACAAAACCCGGAGAACACCTCCCTCCATCCTAACCCTAATCATTCACGGCTCTTCCGTCTCCGATCTCGATGTGAGGAAGACGGCTCTAGGGTTAGGGCTTTTGCCCTAGGTGCCGCTTGGCGGCTAGACGGCGTCGTTGCACGGGTAGGTCTCAGACGCGGCGGGGCCGCTCGTGGGTGCCGGTGCTGGTAAGGCGACAGCGCGATCCGGCGGCCGACGCGCTGGTACCCAAGCACTGAGGCGGCTTGCGTGCAGTCGCGGCGGGCTCGACGACCTACGTGTCGGTCCTTAGCCGCGGCAGCGACTAACCCTTTTCTGCAGCGGGCTCGGCGGTGGTGGCGCGGTTTCTCGTGCGTGCCATTCGTCAGGCGCAGTTCGGGCGTCTCGTGCGCATCGAGGTGGAGGTTATGGATCCATGAAGGAGGGATGGGGCTGCCTATCCATGTAGGAAAGATGGGTATCGATTCAACTCATCGTGGTTTGGGGATCGGTTTCACCTCATCCCTTTGGTCCCTCGATTCCTCACCGTCAAGTTTATGTTTCTTTTTTATTTTTATAGATCAGAGTCAATAATCCTTGTCTCAAAAGAATTCTATTTTGTATTATTTGGACTCTTTTTTAACTATCCTTATACGAAAAGACTTTCTTTTTTATATAATTCGAACTCTTTCAATTTTTACATTTGATTGGACTCGTTTTTATGTGGACCCGTATTGTTGACGGTGAACCCAAAATCTGAGGGACGACCTTAATACATTTACTATTAGTATGTGTATATATATATATATATATATACATTATATGTATATATATATACACATTATATATATATATATACACATTATATATATATATATATAAAGAAGATACATGGAGTTCCCTAACATGGGAAAAATTAAAGAAAAAGAGTCCCGGCGTGTTGCATTATTGGCGAGCGCGAGGCAGGCAACCAATCAATCAGTGGACGTTCCATTATTGGCGACCTTTGCTCTGAGCTCCAGGAGGAATTGGCGGTTACTAGCCTGAAGGCGCAGAATAAAAGACGCCAATTTGGCATCCTCGGCATCGGCAGCGCTGACGATCGGGAACAAGGAACGCGTCGGATCCGCCATGTAGTTACTTTTGAACTTTTTGGGCATGCCTAGGATGTTGTAGGCACCGCTGTCCGGTTCCGCCATGAACTCGGGCTTCTCCAGCTCCAGCGTTCTCTTCTTCTCCCCCTGTTCGCACGGCATGTTGATGACGTCGTCGGCGCCGGTGGGGAGGAGGTGCGAGCGGCGCGTGCGCCGCCGCGTGTTCATCCTGTCGTCGTAGCTGCGCCTGAGCCTCTTGGGCATCTCCAGCATGTGGTACGCGCCGTCCTCCCTCGCCATGAACGGAGTCCTTCCAAGGTCCAGCACCCTCTTCTTCGTCATCGTCGTCGAGGCCACTTTTGATTGATCTCCACGTATTCAGTTGTGGATCCTAGATTTTTGGACGGATCCTGCGTATTTGCATCGATATATATAGGTGGACATGAGCGTGTCCATGTATGATGATCTCGTTGGAGTAGGATTCGACTTGCTTGTGGGGCCTAGCTTGGCTTGCTGCGAACTCGGATGAGGACTGGAATCCGGCTGTTGAGATCGAGTCCGGAGTTGCCACGCAACATGCCAGTTGTCGCAAGAAGCAGACTCGGCCGGGGTGTGACACGCAATTTGTGTTGATCGTATTCGGACCGGCTCACGCGCTCCTGGATACGGTGGGGCCGCCCGCGCAATGGAGGAAGAACGAGGTAGCCGAATGCTCTGTGAACTGCGCACGGACACGGAGAGCACGACTGGCAAGGTTTTGGGCATCGAGAAGAATCGATGACGCCGTGACGCGGATCCTGCTCGTCAAGTTCACCATGGGCCAGTTTGAGAACCCCATGGCCGATCCTGCGATGGCCGACCAGCTCGGAAAGAAGGAGCACACGGCAGTGCGGAAGTCTCCCTCGTCCTCGTCAAGAACGGCAAGCCGTGCGACGCGCCGCTGCCCGCCAAGAAGGCGGCCAAGATCCTCGTCACCGGCAGCCACGCCGCCAACCTGGGGTAACAGTGCGGCGGGTGGACGATCGAGCGGCAGGGCGACACGGGCCGCACCACCATCGGGACCACCATCCTCGACGCCGTGAAGGCGGCCGTGGACCCGTCGACGGCGGTGGTGTTCGCGGAGAACCCCGACGCGGCTTCGTGAAGAACGGCGGCACGCCATCGTGTGGTGGTGGGCGAGCACCCGTACACGGAGACCAAGGGCGACAGCATGTGAACCGCCAGTAGCTGCGTCCCCGCCTTCCCCGGGCTCACTGACCTGGAGCGGCGCTGAGTAGTAGGAGACTGGTCAGGAAGCTAGTAATCTAACTGTCAGAGTTAAGTTTAGTTCTTACAGAAGATACGGCAGCGCTTCTAGCATGTGATGAAGATAACATAGATGGCAGACTCGTCAGGCAAGCAGCATTTGTGGATGTGTACAAGTTAGCATCAAGCAAAAGTGATGCACATCACCCAATAGAAAGGATTAATAAAAATCACAAGTTGATTACTGCAAGTTTTGATAAATCCGAGGTCCTACCTTTCTTTTCTTATAACTGAAGAGGAAGCATCTCAGCTGTTACAGTAATTGTGACATACCATTGCTGGATCTTCAGAGGTTATATTGAAAATTGCTGGAGCAAGGTACAGACTACAGAGTGGAAGATTACAAGGGGAGGTGAGAAAATTCAGACCGACAAAGTAGCCAGAACAAATTGTGTGATCACACATACAGTAAAATGTTATTCCGTACGGTTGGAAGCTGCAAGTCTGAAGCATCTTCAATGCAGCCTACCCAATTGTTCTGCAATTTGAGTCTTTTAAACCAATAGAACTAGTAGTACCTAGAATTTAAACCAATACAACTAGTACCAATACAATTCTATGAATTTATATGTTGTCATAAACACTTTAAGGCAACAGTGTTTTTTGGTTTTCACAGACTTGTAATGAGAGAACTAGATAAGATTGCAGAAAATATTTGTAAGGAAGATTGATCGATCAACCAATTAATAGTTTCTTTCTTTCTTGTCGTTGCCACTGTCGTGTACATGAAATCAACCACCAATAGCTAGGGACTACTAGATACAGATACAAATCAACGAATTCAGTGATGACGATGATCTGGCGGGGGTGGTGGCTGGATATTGGACAAGCTGGAATCGCGTGCGGCGGCTACGGCATCCATCCTCCGGATCTCGGCGGCGGCTGCGCTCATGACACGCACGAACATAGCGGTGGAGCGTTCGTCCTCGGCATCAATGCGGCGGATGAGAGGGCTTGATCGGCTCTCGTCCGCCATGTAGCCTATGTTGATCCTCTTGGGCATGTCCATGATGTCGTAGGCGCCGGTGTCTGGTTCCACCACGAACTCGGGCTTCTCCAGCTCCAACGCCCTCTTCTTCCCCTGTTGGCACGACGTGTTGTCGTCGGCGCCGGTTGTGGGGAGGAGGTGCGACCGGCGTGTGTGTCGCCGCGGGTTCGCCGTGTCGTCGTAGCTGCTGCACCTGAGCCTCTTGGGCATCTCCAGCACGTGGTAGTTGCCGTCCTCCATCGCCACGAACATAGTCCTTCCATTGTCCAGCGCTCTCTTCTTCGTCATCGTCGTAGTCGAGGCCACCTTTGATTGATCTCCACCTGCACCTGCGAATAAGTTGTCGACGATCCTAGCTAGTAGATTTTTTGGGCTGGCGTAACTCCGATGCTCCGTCCCTCTTTATTGCATAGATATATATAGGTGAACGCGTTGGCGGGGCTTGCTGCGAGCTCGGACTCGGACTCGGACTCGGACTGGACTCCGCCTGCCTGTTCCAGCAGTCGCACAAGCACGTAGAGAAACTCAACTTTTATACAAAATCCAAGCACCCTTTTGGCAACGCTGGAGATGCGCGCCTCGTCTGGTTCCCGATGCGCTGCTCTTCGGCGTCGGCATCCACCGCGAAGCAGAAGCCCCCGTGCACGTCCCCGCCGCCGGCGCCTTGTTCGCCGGTCTGCCGAAGCATGCGCAGATAAAGCCAAGCCGCTCCGAGGCGCCGGCGCGGACGGCGGAGGACCGTGAGCCCCTTGATTTCCAGGGGCGCATGTTCTCCAGCGCCATCGCCGCTGGTCATCTTCTGCAGCACTCCACAGAGAGCGGCGTCCGGTTCGGCGAGGTCTGGGTCCTGTCGAGTCGAGGGTCCATCGCTGGAGGCCGCGCTACGGGACCTCCTGATCTTGACGCGCGGCCCGGACACCACGACGCCGAAGATGCGCGCCAGCCTGGTGTTCGATGCGCTCTTCGGCGTTGGCATCCACCGCCAAGCAAGAAGCCCCCGTTCGCCGGTCTGCCGAAGCGCGCGCAGATAAAAGCCAGGACGGAGGAGGCGACGCGGAGCTCTTCAACCTTGACCAGCGGCTTCGTCTTGTTCTTGCGGGGCTCCGTGTCGATGAAGAAGACGTCAGGGAGGGTGGGAGGTAGCTCGCCGACGGCGGCTTGAGCTCGGTGCTCGTCGCGGCAGCGTTCCCGGCGACCTGGACGAAGAACAAGGTAGCCGAAGGCTCTGTGAGCTGCGCACGGACACGGCGAATCACCGTGAGACCGGCCGCGAGTTTGGACTCGGAGTCTCGGACTGGACTCCGCCAGTTTATCGAGTCCAGCAGTCGCACGGCGCAGAAAGACCGAGTCAAATATGTCAGCAGCGGTCGAGTCCCTCAGGTCGCGACGCAATGCAATAAGATGTATCTACGCATTTTCTTTTCTGTACGTTGGTGTCAGCGTGTGCTGCTCCAGCACTGCAGTTGTCGAAAATTGGTGGGAGCCGTAGCAGATGAAGCTACAGAGTATAGCTCTCACAGCTCCCAGTTCAATACCGCTAAAGGTTTGAAGAAATCAGCTCTCATCTACAGTTATTTTACAGTCTTTTTTGATCATAGGGTATGCAAATTTTATTGTGCTAACCGAGAGCTGTGTAAAAAAATAAACTAGACTTTAGAAAACCAAAATATAAAAAAGGATTGGGTTGAGAATCGAAGTCAGCACCTCGTACATCAGATAAGAATAGTCCAAAAAAAAGCACTACACCAATAAGAAACAAACTGATTTCATTTGCACATCGAGAAACCCCCCTTTTTATATGAAATTCCAAGCACGTCGACAAAGAAAGCACTACACCAATAGGGAACAAACGAAATGGATACCCAACAGGGAATAGTGTGCTTTTTGTTTAAGAGGGAAGCAATAACGTATCCATACAGTATAATCGTTTAGGTATTCATGCACATTGTGCGGCCTGCAGCAAAAACAAATAACACGCTCAGCAGCTGCCCATGGCCATGGCCGCACGCAGGGACGAAGCCACACCCGGGCCGGGAGGAGGGGGCTGCAGCCCTGCCTTGATGACAAAAGAAAATCAAGCAATGTCCAGCATCAGTGTACGTCTCCCTCAGCTGTCCTGGCAAAGGAACAGAGTGCAAACTATACAGGTCGTCCAATAGCTCTATTGCGCCTAAAAGTTAAATGTATTCATGTGACTTTTGTTTATCAGATTGACCTACCACTCTATATAGATGTTTAAAAAATATGTCAAAAAACATGTATTGTTCAGCGGATATTACCATATTGTATTTCTGTCGATTACGTATTGTCAAATTTCTCGGGTCCTCTTACTACGTTTTGCTAGACCAAAAACGTTCGCAATTCACGCCAACTGAGGTCTGGATGTACATACATACATGGACAAGAGAATTTTAACCTTTCGATTTCTAGCTCCGACACTGCCGCAGGATGGCAAGGCCGGGTCGCACCATCATGCTCTAGGCTCGGTTCCACTCCGCCACGCCGCCTGGGTTGGCGCCCGGTTGCCGGTCCCGCTGCCGCAACCACCTGGCTCCCGGTTGTGGCATTACTTGACCGAAATGCTACATGGATAGAACGGCACAGTGCAGCACGCTACGCCCATGCGGCCGTTCCGGTTGTGACGGGACCTAGGTACCTTCACGGAGGTGAGGAAGGGGAAGACGCCATGGCCCCACCGTGTGGAGCAATGGAGGAGGCGGCGAGGAGCGATAACATCATGGACCCTGAGACGCGCGTCACGGCTGTCACTGTGAAGAATGGTTGAGAATGCAAGGTCTCCAATATTATTGGGAGGTTGACAAGGTTACATTGAAGTATCTTGTAGAGGGCGACCCGCGTTCGATTCCTTCATTCCTCATATGGATTAACCTATTTTTTCTCATTATTTCTCCTTTCCGTGACCCATTTTTTCTCTCATTATTTTCTCTTCCCATAAATATCTCAGTTTCCTTTTTTATCGTGTTTTTTATTAAATAAAAAAGTGTTGACACAATAATTCCTAAGAAATGGAATTTTGACCCTCTGCAAATCGAGAAGAAATCACTGACTGTCGATATGTAGGCGGCCTTCTACTATGTCTCATGCAAAGTCAAGTACTTGGAATTGTTTGGATCCCACTAGAAAGCAGATTAATAGAAAATGTTACTCAATGCAAATGACGTTTTAAGGTCGGGCATCATGATTCGTAAGAGTAAAACAGGTTGGTTGTACAAAAAATAAGAAGTAAAGAGATAAAAGTGTTTTGAGAAGTAAGAGTGTCAAATGATTTGAAAAACTTTGAGGAGTCTAGAAAGTCATTTAACCTGGTGTGAATGAACTACTACATCCGTTTTAAATTGTTGTCACAGTTGACTTTAACCAATAACTTTCATTATTTGTCTTATTTAAAAAATTCATTCAAATGTGTAAAATTAAAAGTCATGTTTCAACAATCTTTAGTAATAAATGAAATCATAACAAAACATTTGATATTTCTCATATTCTTTGAATAAGACGAAAGGTCAAATTTGACGGTATAAGTCAACTGTGTCGATAATTTAAAAACAGAGGAAGTAACTTAAAAAAAATATTATACTACCTCTTTTTTTATTGTTGACGTTTTTTAGTACAATTTGTACTAGAAAATATTAATAATTAAAAATAAATGTAGTAATTATCTAGTCACTCCGTCAAATAAGTGTCATTTTAGATTTTAAGAGATCATATTTGATCATTCATTCTATTCAAATTACTTATGCAAATATTAAAAAAAAATAAGACAAACGATCAAACTTATTTATGAATGGAGGTAGTACAGTAAAATAAATAAGGGTGGTGGGTATTGTGTCGAGTAAAAACTGAGATTGTTGGTCCTTATAAACTGAAATCAAACTGGCCATGAAACATCTAGATATGAGTCACGACCCCTGGGCCCCTAGGTCATCAATATCTGTCAAACAGTGATATTGACGCATCGTCTAGGATATTGTGGGCCCATTGATATCTCTTTTTGCGGCAACTTGCCTATTTTAACTTTTGAAGTAGCACGTACGGGTGGCGGGACCCATCACGCAACTGAAACGCTAGATTGAGGACTTGTTTAAACCCATCACTGATTGTTACTTGTAGCTAGTTAATTTTTACTTATAGTTCATAGAGTTCGTTTCCCAACAGGCCCTTAAAAAACAAGAGGGATAATTATGAGACAAATAAAATTTCCCATGCACCTTTATTTTAATTAGAGTTTGGTTTAAACAATAATACCGGTCTCTAAAACGTAACTTTGACTTTCATTTCCTACGAAAATATTTATTTAAAGTGATGAATGTTACTACTTCTTTTAAGTACTTACAAGATAAATCTATTCCGTATGATTTTAGTTGTTTTTTGTCTCCAAATTTTATTACCCGTAGCAACGCACGGGCGTTTTGCTAGTATGTATATAACTATTATGTCATTGAAATTATTGGCTTGTTGCTCTAATAATGAAATACTCCCCTCCGTTTTTTACTTGTCACTGATTTTGACAAAAAAATTTTAATGTTTGTTTTATTGAAAAAAATTAGTTTAAATGTGTAAAATTAAAAAGCCCAGTGTGCTCTTCGGTGTCGGTATCCACCGCCAAAAAGAAGCCCCGGTGCACCGTGCACGTCCGCGCCGGTCTGCCGAAGCACGCGCAGATAAAGCCAGGACGGAGGAGGCGACGCGGAGCTCTTCGACCTTGAGCAGCGGCTTCGTCTCCTTCTTGCGAGGCTCGGTGTCGATGAAGAAGACGTCAGGGAGGGTGGGAGGTACCTCGCCGACGGCAGCTTGAGCTTGGTGCTCGTTGTGTCGGCGTTCCCGGCGACCTAGACGAAGAACAAGGTAGCCGAAGGCTTTGTTAGCTGCGTACGGACACGGCGAACACGATTGGCAAGGTTTGGGGCCCGGAGAAGGAGCGGAGAGGGGGTCTCACCGTGAGCCTGCTCGGAATAGGCTTGGACCGGCGTCGAGCCGGCTCCAAATCCGGTGAACTCTACGGATGACAACTCATCGTGCGCACTGGGGATGATGGGTAAGACTTCTGGGAGCACCAATATTGGGCTCGAAGTGGAGAGGGATGAGCGAGTCCCGCTTGATTTGGCGACGGCGAACGGGAAACAGGGGAGCTCCGCTAGGAGTGACAATGGCGGCCTGCAAACGGCTTTACTGATGAGGACAGCTGTGCAGGTGGGTCTCCCGACGTGCCACGATGTGTTACGCATGCTAATTGGGTGGCCGCGTTGATTGGTCGAAGCTCAAGGCGACTCGGCGGAAACTTGCAGTAATCGACTCGGCGGAAACTTGCAGTAATCGACATGCGCCGGAGCCTCCAGCCGACCTTGCACGGTCTCCGGCCGACATGCTGCCGCCGGCCATGCTCCGCCGGCTCCCTCATCGGTGATCATGTCGGCCACGTTTCGGTACGCCATGTTGCTGTCCGCCACCTCCTGCAGAGCAGAGTTCAGTTGCAGGATAACAAATCTGTAGTAATAATAGATTAGGAGAGTTGATTGTGGGGAGTTAACCTGATGGTCGCAGTTCCTGCAGGCGATGAGAAGGATTAAGAAACTGAAGCACTGCATTGTCATTCAGTCATCGGCAGCTCATCACTCACTGCAGAACTTCATGTTGCTCATGGCTGCAGCCTTCTGACTTTGTTCTGGTCGCTGTTTCAGTGATGTAGCTGAATCAAGAAGCAGGGAATTGAGATGTTTGTTAAGAGACAATCAAAGATGATAACTAACAAAATAATCTCTGTTAGTTTCTGAAAGAACAAAAAAAACTGTTAGGTGACTACTTCTTGCTATGTGTACCCTAGACTAGGTCACCATCACCACAAACTGTTGCGGGCTCGTTAAAAAGAGTCAAACCAAACTCATAAAAAAGTCCAATTGACCCACGTCCGTTTTTTAATACTCGCTCCGTTCCAATTTACTTATTCATCTTATTTTTTAATATATATTTCTTTCTTCTATTTGTTTTTCATACATCTAATTTATTTATTTTTTCTTAATCTCCGTTTCAAAAACTAAAATAGAAGTGAATTTGGACCCTGAGAGTACCGTAGACGTGAGCTTGAGGTCCACGTGGGCCCTGTGGTGGACTTTTTTTTGTTGCTCTAATACTTCAACACAATACTAGTACCTTTTTTGCTTTACTATAAATGGAAGTACTAGTTTACTAAAACTGTAAGTACTAGTCAACGACTAGTCGCTGTTAGTAATAAGATACTACAAAACTATCTGATTTGCTCGTGGATTTAATTGCACGGTAGGCCCACCATGTCCCACATGGCATGTTCTTAAGCACGTGCCAGAATAATGAATGAACCTACAATAATATATATATATATATATATATATTTTATTTTTTAATAAGACGAATTATCAAAGGTGATGTAAAAATTCAATGCCGACAATTCAAAAACGGGTTTGACGCGAATAATGAGTGAGACGAACCTGCCTGACCTGGCGGTAAAGTAGGCAATCGAAACCATATGCTGGAGTATTTCATTATTAGAGCAACAAGCCAACGATTTCAATGACATAACCATTTTATTGAGAAAAGAAAAAAAAACATCTAAATGAGACATGGGATTCCCTAACAAGGGAAAAATTAAAGAAAAAGAGACCCGACGTGTTGCACTATTGGCGAGCGAGGCAGGCAACCAATCAATCTGTGGACGTTCCACTATTAGCGTCGTCCTTTGCTCTGAGCTCCTGGAGGTGGTATTATTGATTTTTTGGTGGGTAAATTGTATGAAGGCGCAGAATATAAGCGGTGAATATGGCGTCAACAGTGTCGGAGGCGTTGATGACGGGGCACAAGGAACGCTGCGGATCCGCCATGTAGTCACACTTGAACTTCTTGGGCATCTCTGAGATGCGGTAGGCGCCGCTATCCGGTTCCGCCACGAACTTGGGAAACAGCTCCGGCTCCAACTCCCTCTTCTTCTTCCCCTGTTCGCACGACACGTTGCTGTCGTCGTCGCCGCCGCCGGTGGGGAGGAGGTGCAAGCGGCGTGTGCGCTGCCGCGGGTTCATCGTGTCGTCGTAGCTGCGCCTGAGCCTCTTGGGCATCTCCAGCACGTGGTAGGCGCCGTCCTCCCTCGCCATGAACGAAGTCCTTCCAAGCTGGTCCACCGCCCTCTTCTTCGTCATGGTCGTCGAGGCCACCTTGATCTTCTCCACCTGCTAATAATAAAGCTGTCGATCCAAGTAGAATTTTGGGCTGGGTATGCTCTGGTGCTCCGTCTCTTTGCATAGTTGATATATATAGGGGTGAACCTGGGCGGGGCTCGTTGCGAACTCGGACTGGACTCCGGCTGCTTATCGAGTCCAGCAGTCGCACGGCACGGCCAAGGCGCGACCGACTCAAAATACAACAAATATTCCAAAAGTGTCCGTCAAGTCCCTAGTCGAGTTGTCGGAGTTGCCACGCAACTCGTTCCAGGCTGAGGGCGGCCGCGCCGCTCATCTGGACCCAGTTGCCGCAAGATGCAGCAGCAGAGTGGAAGCAACTCGGGGGTGTTCTGCCGCGTTGCCGTTGCGGTAGGCCTCCACCAGCGCCACCCGGAGGACAGGATGGGGTGCACTTCTTGCTCTACCACAACCTACTATCAGGGCTTATCTTTAGCTCTGGCCCGACGACGGCCGCGCTCCTCCTCCGGCTCTTGGGCGTCAAGAGTTGACAGCGCCGCCTCCTCCACGGACGTTCCAGCCAGCAGCCGGCAGCATGCAGCCTCCGTCCGTCCACAAGCAGAAAGCAGCCAGATCTTTTAATTTGTCTAGGAGGACGGCCACCAGATCGATGTGGTGCACGTCGTCGGCCACCAGCAACACCGGCCGGACTGGGACTGATGATGAAGAGGGATGGCGTCCTTCATCAGTTCTCCATGGATTCAAGCAAAGTTGTGGCTCCGGACCATTTGGTGTCGCGCGCGTCATTGAGCCGTACGTTGATGTGCTGGTGAGGCTCGAGGGTGTGGGCGAGGTCGTTGGGGTACGCGCTGAGGCAAGAAAGTTTGAGGCCTGCTGGTGGTTTGCACTGCAAATGCATGGCGCCGGCGCTGCACGGAACAGAATGCTTGAATGAAACAGAATCAGTTCGTCAGTCCGGGCGCTAGCTGGGCGACGTCGTGTCGTGCGCCACGGACGCTGAACGCGGTATATATGTCGGCTATCGCGCCGTTGCTCACGGCCACCAGAAGCACCAGGCCGTGCCAACGGCCGTGGAAACATGTGCCAGGGCAAATGCTGGGCGCTCTCCGATCCGATCCGCTCCGACGACATGGCCTTGGTCTCCTCTCCGTGGACACGCGACACGGACCTCCTCCTCTCCGTCCTTGCGGTGGCGCTCGAGGTGCCCTCCTCTTGTAATGACCCATGATTTGAACAAATCAAAAATGAGTTGAATATTTGAATTGTTAGTTTGAATTATATCTAAATTCTACAAATATCCAAATTCATGAGTTTCATGTCATGGCGCCCTCTCAAGTATCTTTGATCCCTAACAAACTTGGAACACACAATCAAATCAGTGAGCAAACATCTAAACAAAAGCATTTCAAATTTGAAGAAAACTTGAAATCCTGGTTTTAGGAGCTTTAACACTTGGGCCGCCCTCCCCTTTTTCTCTCCCGCGGCCCAGCTTTTCTTGCTTCAATCCTGGCACCGAGTGGGCCTTCCTTTTCTCTTCGCGCGAAGCCCGTGAACGAAGGCGAGCAAGGCCCAGCCGGCCACTGTACTTCTTCCTCCTCCGAAGAAGCGATCAGAGCCGCGGATTTCTTTCGTAACGCCAACGAAATCGCCGACCTCCGTCCGATCCAGTCGCGCTACCCGCGAAGCTCCGCCGTACTGACCCTATAAAAGACCCCAGGACCGAATCAATGGTTGCCTCACCCATTCTGCGCCGCCAGGCTGCAGAAATTTGCCGCCGCCGTCCCCAATCATCTACCCTGTCGCCGGCACGCCGCGAGCAAGGTCACCGCCGGGGGTAAGCCATCACTCAAACGAGTCCTTCGTCTCTCACTGATCACGACAGAGCTAACGGCGTTCCGTCCCGTGTAGCGACGAGCAGAGCCGAACCCGTAGAAGTTCACCGCCGGCGAGCTTAACTCCGCCGCATCTCTGTTTCGGTGAGCCTCTTAATCAATTCCTTGACACACGTTCATCTCCATCGCGTACCTTTCTTCCTTGACAAGGTTTTAACCCAGGTTGTGGCACAAGTTAGTCGGAACGGGGTTTAGTCGCCGCCAGCACTGTTCCATTCACTCCGATCGCCTGCACCGTCGTCGCCCTCCTCGATTCCGGCCGCCTCGACCTCCGCGCGTCAATCGAGCCCTTCGGTGAGCATCCTCGAACCTCCCCGAACCCCCTTTCCAGTAGGATCGAGCCGCGTAGCCTTTCCTGTGATGTCGCCGCCGCGTCTAACCCTAGCCGCCATGGCCGCCGACGTGGAGAGCTCTCATTTCAGCTACTTCCGCGCCGTGCACCTGCCCTACAGCATCCCTAAAACCCTAGAAAGCTTTTGCATGGGTCATTGAGGGTGAGCGAGGCTGTTTTGGTAGGGCTCCACGGTGCTCGGTTTTGCGCAGACCGGGCGTTCATCGACGATCATACTCCGAATGCTCCCTAGCCCTCCTATGCACCGTAATAGCTTCGTGGGTTCCCAATTGCACTCCTGTGCCGCCAATTTTGGACTTCGGGTGCCAAATTTGGGTTTCCCTTGTCGCGCCGCCGTGAAGAGTCCGGCGAGCCTGCGCCCCGACGCCGGTGCCTCCCGGTGGACGAGGGACAAGGTTATGGGCGCGGCAGGATGGGGGTAAGTCGTTGGTGCGGTCCACTTCGAAGCTTGGGGGCCATGGTCGCTAACCGGCGAAGTCCCGGCGAGCTTCGGCCGGGCGTGCCAAGGACAGCAGCCGTGCTGCTGCGTCCCGCGCTGCGGTCCTGTCTAGACGAAGAGCTGGAGAGCGGGTCCCGCGCGGCATAGGCAGCAACCCGGGTATCAGTTGATCGGTTGCGCGCGTGAGCCTAGTCCTTGTGCACCGTTCTCTCCCCCGTGACCCGTAGACCTGGCCCATGTGAGCCCCAGTTCCAGCCTAGAGTGGAGTTCACCGCGAACCGTTGCTCTGCGCCGTGAACCCGCGGGAGGGGATATTCCCGGTATATTCCAGGTTATTTCAGAAAAGCCTTTTTTTTTTCAGCCATTTAATCTTAGAAAAATCACAGAAAATTGTAGGAACCTCAGAAAAATACCAAACCAGTTGCGTTGGGTTCGTAAAATGTTCCTCTACGCGTTAGTAAACCTTGCAGCCTATGAAACCTAGTTTAAGATCGATCGTTCGTAATTTCGAGTTCGTTCCTTTTATCGTATGTATGCTGTCGCTTACTTTAATGCGATCCGTTGCAGAGGAAACCGCTGAAGAAGGACCTTCTACCCGCTGTGACGATCAGGACCCAGAGTGGTACCCCGACTGCCCAGGCAAGCCGCCATACCTTGACCAATTTTGAATCCTACTTGCAAACTGCATGATTTGATTTGAATGTACATGCATAATTTAAATCTTGAACTGCTAGTTGCATCCCTAGGCCAAACATGAAATATGTTTATACAAACCATAGGATGCTTCTTATTTTGTTATTATGCTTAGTTTGCTTAGTTACTCAAGTTCTTTTACACCACATGCTCACATAAAATGAATTTGGGGTGAACTTGCTTAAAAGGTGATTCTGAGTGTGTGATTTCAATTTAAAATCAACAAAAATGGTTTAGCGGGGCAGACGTAGTCGTTTGGTGATGCTGAGGAGCTAGTTGGGTAGCTCCTAATGGTGGAGTGCCTGTGGCGGGCACAGTGTGTGGAGATTTGGTTTATAATCTCCGTTGTGGTAATGCTGTGGTCTTGTGGTGTCGGTGATTGGAGGAAGTTGTCTGCCCTGCTGTTAGGAAAATTCTTCGGCTTAGGAGTCCAGGCGTACAGTACACACCACTCGACCCCGTATGGGTGGGGCTGCTTTATGATGCTTGTTGCTGGGCTGGCGTCTAGCCGTAGGTGTATGAGGTTGGTGTTAGTGAGGTCCTTGGAGCTGCGGCTCGGACTCACGAGAGTGGGATAGCCCACCTGATCAGTGGTAGGCCCTTCACAACTCTAGGACCCTTTGTCTTGCGAGCCATTGGGACCCAGACCTAGAGGTACGGGAGACGCCAGACAGCCCTTGTTGATTGTTGTTGTGTGGATATCTATATTAGGCTACGGCCATAGTCTATTTATAGAACCACATCGTGTGGGTACAGGTGTACAAACTCTGCAGAGCCTAGATCTATGTACATAGCTGAGTCCATCGGTATGGACAGATCCTGGAGGACTTCCCGAAGATTAGCATTATTTTAAAATTCTTCCTCCCCTCTCTTTTAAACGTTTTCGACTCCAGCTAGACTGTGGCCCGGTCGGAGTTGGCCGGGATTAAAATTTGAACTCTGTTGGGACGTGTTAATCCCTTCGGGGCAAGATAATAAAATTTGGAAGTTTTCTTTGATTTGAAAAGGGTTTTAAATATAACTTTTGCAAATCTAGCTTTCCGCAAACAAGCCCATACCTTATCCTTGAGAATACCCTATGCATGCATTTCATAGTTGCTAGGATAGGGCGGCTTGCTGAGTACCCTGTGTACTCACGGTTTAACTTTCGCTTTCAGACTCAGAACCAGACTACAACTTCGACGAGGTCGACCAGGACGAGGAGTGAAGAGGGTTTCGTACCGCCGTCAGGTGCCTGTGTCAGAGTTCCGCCATCACCTCCCTTCCGCTGCCAGTTATCCTTATCATTCACGTTACCTTCTTTCTGCCTTGCCATGGCCTGCGTGCCGTGTTCGTGTTCTCAGTTCACGGACGGAAACTCTGTAATAATTCTTAATTTATTTTAAATTTGGATTTTCAGTTATGGAATTTGTTTATCACTTGTTATGGATGTACATTTCACCCTCCTGCGAGTGAAAAGAGGTACAGACGGTCTAGAATTCCAAGATCGGAATTTGGGACTGTTACAGGTGGTATCAGAGCCATACTTGACTGTAGGGACGAGACCCTAGAAACGGACGTTAGTTTTAGGATCAAATCAAAAGTTTTTGAGTTGAATGTACCCGAACTTCGTTAATTTCCTTTCATGATCAGTTTTCTTATCGAAAGTTTTGCTCCTTTATCTCTCTCATCATCAATGAAGCTTATCAGACCCTTCTTTGCAACAGATGGCTCCACGAAGGTCCAGCCGCCTCAACTCCCTCCTCGAGGCTGCAGCACTTCAGGATGCAGAGGACGAGGAACAACTCAACCTTGGTCGTGGTCAGAGAGCCGTGGCTAGGGGGCGTGGTGGTACCCGCGGGCGTGGGCGTGGACGTGCCGCCGCCACTCCCTCAAGGGGGCGTGGCAGAGGAGCCCCTGTTCCTGAAGCTACTCCAGGCGAACATGAGCCTCTTGCTGATGAGGAGTTGCCCCCAGCTCCTAACCTGGCGGAGGTGATGTCGCACACGACGCGTCTCCTGGAGCGTCTTGTGGAGCACACCACCGGTGGGCACAACCGGTGTGGTTCAGTTCCTGCTCAGGGCGTCCCCTTTCACCTGACTGCTGAGGGACGCATGGCTTCCTTCAGAAGACTGAACCCACCGGAGTTCGACAGCTCTGAAGACCCGCTTGTTGCTGATGATTGGCTCCGCGACATTGGCAGAAAGCTTGATCTGTTGGATTGTGATGACGCTGAATGCGTCAAGCTTGCTTCTCACCAGCTCAAGGGAGCCGCAGCCGCATGGTGGGACAGTTTCTTGGACACCCACCCCTCCCCAGAAGATATCACTTGGGATGACTTTGTCACTGCTTTCCGTCAGTACCACATTGCTGAGGGTGCTATCGAGAACAAGGCTGAGGAGTTTCGTAATCTCAGAATGGGTACCATGACAGTGTCAGAGTATGTCAACAAGTGGACCCGGTTGAGCCGTTACGCCCCAGATGAAGTCTCAACTGAACAGAGGAAGATTAAGTGCTTCAAGCGTGGCTTGCACGTTGGGATGGGACCGCATCTGGCTGTTGGTGACTTTCCTACACTGAGGAGTCTGATTGACAAGGCTCTCCTTCTTGAAGCCGCCAGAAACAAGGTTGAGATGGTGAAGAGTGGCAAGAGGAAGACCCCAGCTCCGGGAGGTAGGCCCGGGAGCTCTCAGAGATCTCGTTACACTGGTTCCTTTCAGGAGAGTTCTAGTCGTTCTTCTCAGGGTGGGAGCTCTTCTCATACTTCACGCCCACCTGCTCAGAGCACTCAGCCACCGCAGCAGTTCAGTGGTGGGAGGTCTTCAGGCTCTGGAAGGTCCTTTACTCCCCGTTGTTACGAGTGTGGTGTTGAGGGCCACAAGTCCTATGAGTGCCCGAAGAAGATCCAGAACAATGCTCGTAGCAGTGCCTCTAACCTATCCAGACCGCAGCAGAGTGCCAGCCGACCAGCTCAGTCCGCCAACAGGAGCGAGGGACAGCAGAGTGTCACCAGAAGCCGCCTGAACCACTTGACCGTTGAGGAAGCTCGGAACGAATCAGAGGTGATTCTTGGTGAGTTATTGGTAAATTCAAGTTTAGCTACTGTTCTTTTTGATTCAGGCGCTTCCTGCTCGTTTATAGCCTCACGCTTCGTATCCAAGCATAGCATACCCACCGTACTCCTAAAACGACCAAACCTCACCACATCCCCATTAGGAACCTACAAGTGTGAGTTAGGTTGTCGCAACGTGAAGATCCTCATAAAGGGAGTTGAGTTCCTAGCTAACTTGATAGTCTTACCTTCGCCTGATTTAGATGTTATCCTTGGGATGGATTGGCTGTCAAGGAACAAAGGCGTCATATCTTGTGATGAGCGAGTAGTAACCTTAGAGAACCACCTAGGCATCAAGGTTGTCTTCTCTCCCATCACACCAGGAGTTCTACCTACTCTCAACAGCCTCCACGAGTTAACCCTTGATCAGATCCCTGTGGTGTGTGAGTATCCTGAGGTCTTTCCGGAGGAGTTGCCAGGACATCCGCCCGATAGGGAAGTGGAGTTTGCGATAGATCTTATTCCTGGAGCTGCGCCTATTGCTAAAAGACCCTATCGCATGTCCACTGATGAGCTTGCTCTTTTGAGGAATGAGATTGATGAACTGTTGAGTAAAGGCTTCATTCGACCCAGTGCATCACCTTGGGGAGCCCCTGTCCTCTTTGTGAAGAAGAAAGATGGCTCGGATCGAATGTGTGTGGATTATCGAGCTCTCAATGAAGTTACCATCAAGAACAAGTACCCTCTACCCAGGATTGACGATTTGTTCGATCAGTTGAAGGGTGCGAAGTTCTTCTCCTCGATTGATTTGAGATCGGGGTACTACCAGATGAAGATCCGCACTTGTGATATTCCGAAGACCTCTTTTGTCACCAGATATGGTTCTTATGAATTTCTGGTGGTCTCATTCGGACTCACTAATGCCCCGGCTTACTTCATGAACATGATGAACAAGACCTTCATGGATGAGCTCGACAAGTTCGTGGTAGTCTTTATTGATGATATCCTCGTCTACTCCAAGACCGCCGGCGAACATGAACATCACCTGAGGGCAGTGTTGGAGAAGCTTAAGGCGAATCAACTCTATGCTAAGTTCAGCAAGTGCAAGTTCTGGCTTGAGCAAGTTGCCTTCTTGGGACATATCTTGACCGCTGAAGGTGTAGCAGTGGATCCTGAGAAAGTCAAGACCGTTGTTGAGTGGAATACGCCTCAGAATGTGACTGATGTGAGGAGTTTTCTCGGCCTGGCTGGTTATTATCGCCGATTCATTGAGAACTTCTCCAAAGTCGCCAAGCCCATGACAGAACTACTGCAAGCTAGTGTCCCCTTTGTGTGGACGGATGCTCGAGAGAAGAGTTTCCTGGAGCTCAAAACAAGATTGACTACCTCTCCGGTCCTCACCTTGCCAGACATCCATAAGGATTTCGTGATCTATTGCGATGCTTCGAGGCAAGGATTGGGGTGCGTGCTTATGCAAGAAGGACGAGTGGTAGCTTATGCATCGAGGCAATTGAAGAAGCATGAGCTTAATTATCCTACACATGACCTTGAGCTCGCCGCTGTGGTGCATGCCTTGAAGATTTGGAGGCATTACCTGATTAGCAATCGCACCGAAATCTATACTGATCACAAGAGTCTGAAGTATATCTTCACCCAGTCCGAGCTCAATATGAGGCAAAGAAGGTGGTTAGAGCTGATCAAGGACTATGACTTGGGAATCAACTACCATCCTGGCAAGGCAAACGTTGTGGCTGATGCCTTGAGTCGCAAGTCCTACTGCACCTCTCTTATGTCTAGTCGGCCTGAAGTTTTTGAGGAGTTGGTGGATTTCGGCGTTGAGATCATCCCAGAGGGATACCTAAATCAGCTTGTGGTGAAGCCTCTTCTAGGTGATCAGATTAAGGCTGCTCAGAAGGGAGATCCAGAATTGAGGAAATTTTGAGCAAAATGAAGCGTAATGCAGCCCCGGGTTTTCGTGTGGATGATCAGGGTGTGCTTTGGTTCGAGGACCGCATTTGTGTTCCGAATGTTCCTGAACTCCGAAACACAATTCTTGATGAAGCTCACAATTCAAGATATTCTATCCACCCTGGCAACACAAAAATGTATGAGGATCTCAAGACAAAGTTTTGGTGGAAAGGCATGAAGGTGGATATAGCACAATTTGTGGCCCTATGTGATGTGTGCAGAAGAGTCAAAGCTGAACATCAAAGGCCCGCTGGATTGCTTAAGCCTCTCGCTATTCCTGTGTGGAAGTGGGATGACATCAGCATGGATTTCATTGTGGGACTTCCCAACACATCAGATGGTCACAACTCTATCTTGGTGGTGGTTGATCGACTAACCAAAGTGGCTCATTTCATTGCTGTACATGAGCGCTATTCTGTGAGCAAGCTCGCTAAACTTTACATTGACAATGTCGTGAGGCTGCATGGAGCCCCAAGGTCCATAGTCTCCGATCGAGGCTCTCAGTTTACCTCCAAGTTTTGGCGGAGCTTGAATACCGCCATGGGTACGAAGCTTGCTTACAGTACTGCTTACCACCCCCAGACCGATGGGCAGACAGAAAGAGTTAATCAAGTGCTGGAAGACATGCTCAGAGCCTGCGTCCTCACTTATGGGAAGAAATGGGAGGATTGCCTAACCTTTGCTGAATTCTCCTACAATAATAGCTATCAAGCGAGCCTGAAGATGTCGCCGAATGAAGCTCTCTATGGAAGGAAGTGTCGCACTCCGCTCATGTGGTCAGAAGTTGGCGAGCGCACCTTCTTTGGTCCCGACGTCATCAAAGCGGCCGAAGAAAAAGTGGCAAAAATCCGTGAACACCTCAAGGTTGCACAAACCCGCCAGAAAAGCTACGCTGACAAGAGGCGGAGACCACTGTTCTTTGAGGTGGGAGATCTAGTTTATCTCAAAGTTTCTCCCTTAAGGGGTACCCGCCATTTTCATATTCGAGGCAAGCTTGCACCGCGGTATGTGGGCCCTTTCAAAATCGTGAAGAAAATCGAGGATCTCGCCTACCAGCTTGAGTTGCCTACGTATCTAGCGGGAGTCCATAATGTATTCCACGTTTCTCAGTTGAAGAAGTGCTTGAGAGAGCCCGAGGAACAGGTGCCACTTCAGGCTGTGGATATACAGGACACGCTAGAATATTTGGAGTACCCTGTGAAGATTCTCGATGAAGCTACCAAGTGCACTCGGAGGACCAAAGTGAAATACTGCAAAGTGCTATGGAGTAACCACACTGAACGTGAAAGAACATGGGAGAAGGAAGAAGACCTCAAGAAGGAATTTCCCCAGCTTTTCGAAGAAGCATCTTAAATCTCGAGGACGAGATTCTGTAAGGGGGGAGGTCTGTAATGACCCGGATTTGAACAAATCAAAAATGAGTTGAATATTTGAATTGTTAGTTTGAATTATATCTAAATTCTACAAATATCCAAATTCATGAGTTTCATGTCATGGCGCCCTCTCAAGTATCTTTGATCCCTAACAAACTTGGAACACACAATCAAATCAGTGAGCAAACATCTAAACAAAAGCATTTCAAATTTGAAGAAAACTTGAAATCCTGGTTTTAGGAGCTTTAACACTTGGGCCGCCCTCCCCTTTTTCTCTCCCGCGGCCCAGCTTTTCTTGCTTCAATCCTGGCACCGAGTGGGCCTTCCTTTTCTCTTCGCGCGAAGCCCGTGAACGAAGGCGAGCAAGGCCCAGCCGGCCACTGTACTTCTTCCTCCTCCGAAGAAGCGATCAGAGCCGCGGATTTCTTTCGTAACGCCAACGAAATCGCCGACCTCCGTCCGATCCAGTCGCGCTACCCGCGAAGCTCCGCCGTACTGACCCTATAAAAGACCCCAGGACCGAATCAATGGTTGCCTCACCCATTCTGCGCCGCCAGGCTGCAGAAATTTGCCGCCGCCGTCCCCAATCATCTACCCTGTCGCCGGCACGCCGCGAGCAAGGTCACCGCCGGGGGTAAGCCATCACTCAAACGAGTCCTTCGTCTCTCACTGATCACGACAGAGCTAACGGCGTTCCGTCCCGTGTAGCGACGAGCAGAGCCGAACCCGTAGAAGTTCACCGCCGGCGAGCTTAACTCCGCCGCATCTCTGTTTCGGTGAGCCTCTTAATCAATTCCTTGACACACGTTCATCTCCATCGCGTACCTTTCTTCCTTGACAAGGTTTTAACCCAGGTTGTGGCACAAGTTAGTCGGAACGGGGTTTAGTCGCCGCCAGCACTGTTCCATTCACTCCGATCGCCTGCACCGTCGTCGCCCTCCTCGATTCCGGCCGCCTCGACCTCCGCGCGTCAATCGAGCCCTTCGGTGAGCATCCTCGAACCTCCCCGAACCCCCTTTCCAGTAGGATCGAGCCGCGTAGCCTTTCCTGTGATGTCGCCGCCGCGTCTAACCCTAGCCGCCATGGCCGCCGACGTGGAGAGCTCTCATTTCAGCTACTTCCGCGCCGTGCACCTGCCCTACAGCATCCCTAAAACCCTAGAAAGCTTTTGCATGGGTCATTGAGGGTGAGCGAGGCTGTTTTGGTAGGGCTCCACGGTGCTCGGTTTTGCGCAGACCGGGCGTTCATCGACGATCATACTCCGAATGCTCCCTAGCCCTCCTATGCACCGTAATAGCTTCGTGGGTTCCCAATTGCACTCCTGTGCCGCCAATTTTGGACTTCGGGTGCCAAATTTGGGTTTCCCTTGTCGCGCCGCCGTGAAGAGTCCGGCGAGCCTGCGCCCCGACGCCGGTGCCTCCCGGTGGACGAGGGACAAGGTTATGGGCGCGGCAGGATGGGGGTAAGTCGTTGGTGCGGTCCACTTCGAAGCTTGGGGGCCATGGTCGCTAACCGGCGAAGTCCCGGCGAGCTTCGGCCGGGCGTGCCAAGGACAGCAGCCGTGCTGCTGCGTCCCGCGCTGCGGTCCTGTCTAGACGAAGAGCTGGAGAGCGGGTCCCGCGCGGCATAGGCAGCAACCCGGGTATCAGTTGATCGGTTGCGCGCGTGAGCCTAGTCCTTGTGCACCGTTCTCTCCCCCGTGACCCGTAGACCTGGCCCATGTGAGCCCCAGTTCCAGCCTAGAGTGGAGTTCACCGCGAACCGTTGCTCTGCGCCGTGAACCCGCGGGAGGGGATATTCCCGGTATATTCCAGGTTATTTCAGAAAAGCCTTTTTTTTTTCAGCCATTTAATCTTAGAAAAATCACAGAAAATTGTAGGAACCTCAGAAAAATACCAAACCAGTTGCGTTGGGTTCGTAAAATGTTCCTCTACGCGTTAGTAAACCTTGCAGCCTATGAAACCTAGTTTAAGATCGATCGTTCGTAATTTCGAGTTCGTTCCTTTTATCGTATGTATGCTGTCGCTTACTTTAATGCGATCCGTTGCAGAGGAAACCGCTGAAGAAGGACCTTCTACCCGCTGTGACGATCAGGACCCAGAGTGGTACCCCGACTGCCCAGGCAAGCCGCCATACCTTGACCAATTTTGAATCCTACTTGCAAACTGCATGATTTGATTTGAATGTACATGCATAATTTAAATCTTGAACTGCTAGTTGCATCCCTAGGCCAAACATGAAATATGTTTATACAAACCATAGGATGCTTCTTATTTTGTTATTATGCTTAGTTTGCTTAGTTACTCAAGTTCTTTTACACCACATGCTCACATAAAATGAATTTGGGGTGAACTTGCTTAAAAGGTGATTCTGAGTGTGTGATTTCAATTTAAAATCAACAAAAATGGTTTAGCGGGGCAGACGTAGTCGTTTGGTGATGCTGAGGAGCTAGTTGGGTAGCTCCTAATGGTGGAGTGCCTGTGGCGGGCACAGTGTGTGGAGATTTGGTTTATAATCTCCGTTGTGGTAATGCTGTGGTCTTGTGGTGTCGGTGATTGGAGGAAGTTGTCTGCCCTGCTGTTAGGAAAATTCTTCGGCTTAGGAGTCCAGGCGTACAGTACACACCACTCGACCCCGTATGGGTGGGGCTGCTTTATGATGCTTGTTGCTGGGCTGGCGTCTAGCCGTAGGTGTATGAGGTTGGTGTTAGTGAGGTCCTTGGAGCTGCGGCTCGGACTCACGAGAGTGGGATAGCCCACCTGATTAGTGGTAGGCCCTTCACAACTCTAGGACCCTTTGTCTTGCGAGCCATTGGGACCCAGACCTAGAGGTACGGGAGACGCCAGATAGCCCTTGTTGATTGTTGTTGTGTGGATATCTATATTAGGCTACGGCCATAGTCTATTTATAGAACCACATCGTGTGGGTACAGGTGTACAAACTCTGCAGAGCCTAGATCTATGTACATAGCTGAGTCCATCGGTATGGACAGATCCTGGAGGACTTCCCGAAGATTAGCATTATTTTAAAATTCTTCCTCCCCTCTCTTTTAAACGTTTTCGACTCCAGCTAGACTGTGGCCCGGTCGGAGTTGGCCGGGATTAAAATTTGAACTCTGTTGGGACGTGTTAATCCCTTCGGGGCAAGATAATAAAATTTGGAAGTTTTCTTTGATTTGAAAAGGGTTTTAAATATAACTTTTGCAAATCTAGCTTTCCGCAAACAAGCCCATACCTTATCCTTGAGAATACCCTATGCATGCATTTCATAGTTGCTAGGATAGGGCGGCTTGCTGAGTACCCTGTGTACTCACGGTTTAACTTTCGCTTTCAGACTCAGAACCAGACTACAACTTCGACGAGGTCGACCAGGACGAGGAGTGAAGAGGGTTTCGTACCGCCGTCAGGTGCCTGTGTCAGAGTTCCGCCATCACCTCCCTTCCGCTGCCAGTTATCCTTATCATTCACGTTACCTTCTTTCTGCCTTGCCATGGCCTGCGTGCCGTGTTCGTGTTCTCAGTTCACGGACGGAAACTCTGTAATAATTCTTAATTTATTTTAAATTTGGATTTTCAGTTATGGAATTTGTTTATCACTTGTTATGGATGTACATTTCACCCTCCTGCGAGTGAAAAGAGGTACAGACGGTCTAGAATTCCAAGATCGGAATTTGGGACTGTTACACCTCTCCTCCGTCGTCTTCGGCCATGGTGCATGGTGATGGTGGAGGCTTCCGACTCTCGTCGTCCATACATGGCTTCGCGACGCGCCTTGCCAACAGCTGCGCGCGTATATATGGGCTTTGGCACCACGCGGCTTCTCTGGCGGCGGTCGCGACGCGTTGGTGGAATGGCTCGGCAATCGGCATGCTGGAGGGCCAGAACATGATCACGCCGTCGATGGCGTTGTCATCGGCTGGGCGCGTCGACCCTGTTCCGCGCTCCGCTTGATCCTGATGGAAACGGCGCGGCGGCGAGCAGTGTGGTCGCGGCGTGACGATGTGCACCCGCGTTCCGGCTCGGATGTGGAGGACCCTCGCTGCTGCTAGTGCTGGGACTGGGATACAGATACTCGTATCGTAGTAATTGAAGGCAGTAGTACATTACAAAGCAGCAACATGTTTTCTTAAGCGTAATAAAGGTAGTACATTACAAAATTTTTCAACATTGATGAGTTCATCACTGTAGTATAAAAATTTAGAGAAATTCAACGACAACTGGTTGATTTTTTTCGTTTGACAAAACTGGTTGATTATATATTCTTCCCCCTTCTCTGCTGATACTATTTTCCTTCCTATATGGACCTCGTTGCTGAATGAGGCCAGGAAAGGTCCATGAGCCCATCTCGCAAACCGCAGTGAGGCAGTGGCCTCAAGGCCCATCTCACCGTGCAAGGTTCTATCACTTCTTCTCGGCCCATTATTTTCCACGGCCGCCATCGCCGTCGCCGGGCACAGCACGCTCCACCCCCCCCTGCCGCCGGCCGAAGGAGACCATTGGATGGAGCTTCAGACTTTAGAGGAGAGAAGGATGCTTCGGATGTGCGGTCTCGGCGAGGAACTGTGCAGTGCGGATGGAGGGCAGGAGCAGGAGGGGGACAGCGGATCTGTGGTGTGGTCTCCAGCTCGAGATCCACTGCCTGCCGGACCTATAGTCAAGCTGTAACTTAAGGCCCCGATCTACCCCCTTCGTAAGTTATCCTGTGTCAAGGTTTACTTAATAAGTTACTAGTTGTTTCATCAAAACTCACCATGGCATGTTGCTCTCATGGACAAACCTGGAGTATTATTTTCGTTTTCTTTGACTCGACTGCCTTTTCGAAAAGGAATCAAGAAGGTTGGATCGAAGGATTAATCCAGATTTCAAGTCCTATTCATTAGATTTCCTGTATTGGGTGTTTCCTCAACTTGAAATTCACAATAGGTTGCAGCATGTTGCTGTTATGGGCAAGCTAATAAAAATTATTTTTCGCTTGACTAGTTCTAAGCATAGCAATTTTAAAATGAATAATTAGTACAGAATCAGGGAGGTCGGATGGAAGGAAAAGTCAATCTTCGATGTCTTCATTTTTTGAGATGTCTTTTGGAAACACTAGTTCATGAGCTTGCTTGTATGTTATGTTACGTGGCTTCACGCAGACCACAGAACCTAGCTGTAATTTCAGATTTGGGTTTGACAATATGCGTTAGAGCGATGTATGTGCACCTCTGTGCATTCAAACTGTTTGTGTTGTCCGAATTCTTAAACCGCTGACTGTTGATTGATATGAATTTCCAAAACTTTTCGTAATGTTCTGATCTCTCTCTCAAACAAATAGAAAATTGTGTGCCGTGCTTGTGTCAGTGTTGCACACAATCACCATTTTCATGTAGTTCTCTGCCAAAATATTAAATCAGTCTGAACTCTGAAATTAGATGGTCTAGCCTGGGTTTGTGCTCTGGATCCAGGCTTGTGGAGCCTTGTGGCAAGCAGTTCACACCACCTGGGCTCTCCGTGTAACGTTACCAGTATACTAGGACATCGTCAACCTTCTTTGTACGTTTCACTGTTCTGAGTAGATTTGGTATGGTAGTGAAACTTACGTGTCTGCTGTTTCATTTTCTCTGGAAAATCATAATTGAATGTATATAGGTAAGTATACATTCATGTACCCCATTATTTTTTGTGTCACTATATCAAACTCTGGGCTACCGCAACGTGGAATATTTGGTTGAATGTCAAAACTACAAATCCAACATTAGAGACAGAGACTAAGAAACTTTCGTGTGCACTAAATATTGTACAAAGATTACTTTTGTTCTTTCAATTATACCAACATTTACTCATTTTGTTGGCAGTATTGGCTGAAATAAAAGTCAACCAAGCACATGCTGGTTGCTGTAGGTTGTTCAAATG
This sequence comes from Oropetium thomaeum, assembly GCA_001182835.1. NCBI lineage: Eukaryota > Viridiplantae > Streptophyta > Magnoliopsida > Poales > Poaceae > Oropetium > Oropetium thomaeum. The sequence goes on along the minus strand of LFJQ01000006.1, from coordinate 309,856 downwards.
GACATTTGGATGTGGACTTTCCGGGTAAACTGGTCATGGTTTCGAGTGTCAACCATTCTTAGCAACAATAGGATAATGCCTCTACCAATGAATGACAAATAAATTAAATTAATAGGAAATTTGAGGCCAATAAACAGGCAGTTTGTTTCAACTTGTTAATTAATAATGGCCAAATCAGAGTCAATACTATCACATCAAATAAGATATTGTACCTACATAGGCTCTGCTATTTAGTATTCTAGTTCATGTCTATCTTTTCGTGGCATGTACCTCAGCGTTCACATGATGCATGACCAGAATGCTTTGTCGGAACATTGCTCATTCTGGCGATGCCCCTGTTATTGCATCCTTTCAACTCATCTTGTGCTATAAGCTGCGGTAAGATCCACTCATCCATGGCATCCAGATAGTTTAGAAAGAAGATTTCATTTTCTTGCTTGATACATACTGAGAACGTAATGATAGCAAAAGCTTGATGCTTTACGGGGCTTAAGTTTCAGTTGGACCTCTGATTGATAGATAGTGATCGAATATCATTCACTCTGATCAGTGCCTTTTCTGTTGAATCATAATGATGTGCCTTTTTTTTTTTGTTCTGATTGCTCTGATTTAGTGTTAAGTATTCTTGTTGTAAGCTAATGTATTCTAGTTGTAGCCATTGATTTTACCGGTCTTTCAATTAATGAGAATGCAGTTTCACTTTCTGGTGTCCCCCTTTTCTGTCAGCAGTCATGGCGTGCTGTAATTCTTTCTCAGTGATCACCTGGTAGTCTGCTGTCATCTTTGGTTTCTTCGGAAGTTCCTACAATCTCCTTGGCCTTACTCTGTCAAGATCGTGAAATACAGATGGGTTGCTATTCTTAGCAAGCTTCTGCAAGATTATTATTATCAGTTCTAATTATCAATCGAAATCTTCTCGTTGGAGTATAAGCTTTGAAAGGTTAGACCTCGACCTGTATTTCAAATATTGGATCTTTATTCACTTTTCCCTGTTTTGTATGCATTCCGAGCATATGAGAATTTGGATAAATATGATTCTATCATGTAGGTTACCTGGTATGGCTGCAATTTGGTGGATATCCCTCTGTCTGTATAATGGAAATCATACTTGATTCTCTGGTTGGATCATGCACCAAAAGTTGCAAGAATTAATATATAATTGAAGAAGAGGTAATTCTGATTCCCAGGATACAAAAAGAGCTGAAAGAATCACCATGAACAATGAACCACATACAATGCTTCCTTAGTGATGTTCAGGAGAGGAGGATAACGGAGGGATGCTGTGTTGCCAAGCAGGAGCCTATTGAATTTGGTGGACATTCAGATTTGTGAGACTAAGTTAACACAATTACTCTTTCACTGTCTTCATCTCATGGCAACCATACTATATACTCTGGTTGGATCATGTGTCAAGAAGTTGCAGGTATTGCTACAGAGGAGACTATACTAGTTTTAGGCGTAAGAGAAGAGATCATAGAACTGCAGCGAAGAATGGACCAAATACGGTGCTTTCTTCATGATACAGAGCACAACACAACTGAAGAATCAACTGATGACAACTGGCTTGGTCAGCTTAGAGGTGCTATGTATGATGCTGATGATATTATTGACATAGCTAGATCTAAAGGAAGGAACCTATTGCCAGATAATTCCTTGCCATCATCAGGCAATTCCGTTACATGCACTGGATTTTTCGTATCCTCTTGCATTTCCAATTTCCAGAGACGTCACGAGGTTGCTGTCAAAGTTAGAAGCCTGAATAAAAGAATAGAGAACATTTTGAAGGATAAAGTATTTTCGTCACTCAGCGCATACAAAACCTACTGGAAATGTTTCAGCACAAGAACTGAGGACCTTGTTAAACCCAACATTGTGGGTAAAGAAGTCACACATGCTTGTAAAAAACTAGTGGATTTGGTACTTGCACACAAGGAAAATAAGTCTAACAAGCTCACTATTGTTGGAACAGGAGGAGTAGGTAAGACAACACTAGCTCAGAAAATATATAATGACCAAAAGATAAAAGGGACCTTCAACAAACAGGCATGGATTTGTGTTTCTAAAGACAATATTTCTGGTGTTGTTCTTTTAAAGGAGGTTCTTAGATATATTGGCATAAATCAAGATCAAGGTGAATCAGTTGGGGAGCTCCAAAGCAATCTAGCATCAGCCATTAAGGATAAGAGTAATTTCCTAGTTTTGGATGATGTATGGCAGTCTAACATATGGACAAATCTACTGAGAGTTCCATTGCACTCTGCAGCCACAGGGATAGTTTTAGTGACTACTTGACATGACCAGATTGCTATGGAAATTGGTGTTGATGATACACATTGAGTTGGGTTAATGTCAGTGGATTTAGGATGGGAGTTACTGTGGAAGAGTATGAACATCAACGAAGAGAGAGAAGTGCAAAACCTTTGGAACATAGGGACTCAGATAGTTCAAAAATGTGGTGGTCTCCCTCTTGGAATCAAGCTCATTGCTAGAGTTTTAGCAAGCAAAGATCAAACAGAGAATGAATGGAAAAAAGTTTTCAGAAATGCTTGGTCCATGAGCAACCTTCCAAGTGAGATAAAAGGTGCTTTATATCTAAGCTATGAAGAGTTGCCACACTATTTGAAGCAATGTTTTGTCTACTGTGCTATGTTTCCTGAAGATGCAGTTATATTTCGTGATGATATTGTCAGGATATGGGTTGCTGAAGGCTTTATAGATGAGAAAGATGGCCAACTTCTAGAAGATACAGCAGAGGAATACTACTGTGAGTTGATCTGTCGGAATCTCCTCCAACCAGACTTTGCAGTTTTTGACCATAGCCGATGCAGAGTGCATGATTTACTAAGGCAGCTCGCATATTATTTATCCAGAAAGGAATGTTTTATCGGTGATCCAGAATCAGTAGGTATTAATATTCTGAGTAAAATTCGACATATCTCAGTTTTGACTGAGAAGGATATGGTAGTGTTACCTAGCTTGAGTAAGGAAAAATATAAAGTGAGAACTTGGAGAACTTCATATGACAAGTCACTGAGAGTTGATAATACAATATTTAGAAGGCTTACTTGTATTCGAGTTTTGGACCTGGCAGATTCAAAGGTGCAGAGCATTCCATCTTGTATTGGAAGTTTGATCCATTTGCGATTGCTTAATCTTTATGCGACCGACATATCTTATCTTCCTGAGTCCATTGTAGCCTCATAAACCTTCAAATATTGAATTTGGATTGTTGTTATGCTTTTCATAGTCTTCCTTCAGGAATCACTCGGTTATGCAACTTGAGACACCTTGGCCTTGCTGAAGCACCAATAAATCAAGTTCCTAAAGGTATAGGCAGGTTAAAGTTCCTCAATGATTTAGGAGGATATCCAGTTGGTGGTGCTATCATTGTGATGATAAGATGCAAAATGGATGGAACCTGGAAGAGCTGGGTCCTCTTTTGCAGCTGAGGAAGCTTAATTTGATTAAATTGGAAAGAGCAGCTCGTCATAGTTCAGATGCATTGCTAATAGACAAAAAAACGTCTCAGTCAATCATGGCTAGATTGCACTGAAAGTACCGATGGATCATATTCTGAAAAAGACGTAATCAATGTTGAGAAGATCTTTGAGCTGTTAATCCCTCCATATAACCTAGAATATCTAAGTATTGCCAATTTCTTTGGTCGGAGATTCCCCTCTTGGCTAGGTACTGCTACCTATTTGTCTTCAATGACATCCTTGAGCCTCACAGATTGCAAATCCTGTGCTCATCTTCCTCCAGTCGGGCAGCTCCCCAACTTGAAAGTTCTGAAAATTAAAGGCGCAACTGGGATTACCAAGATTGAACCCGAATTTATTGGCAGTGGGGTGGTTAATCCTGGATATGCAGGGGCAGTAGCTTTTCCCATGCTTGAAGGTTTGGCCATCTGCGACGTGCCCAACTGGGAGGAGTGGTCCTTTGTTGCTGAAGAGGAAGCTTACAGAATCAGGTAATAAGGAAGGGGGAGAGGACTGGACTGCTGCAAAACAAAAGGGGGAAGCCACACCTTCAAGGATGCAGCTGTTACCACGTTTGAGGAGGTTGGAGCTTTTTTGCTGACCCAAGCTGAGATCTCTCCCACGGCAGCTTGTACAGGAGGCCACTAGCATGAAGGTGCTCATATTAAGAGACTTGGGCAGCCTAAAGGTCGTGGAGAACCTCCCGTTCCTCACCGAATTGCTGTATCTCGCAGATTGCAGAAGCCTAGAGAGGGTGTTGGATCTTCCCCAAGTGAGAGAGTTGCGTGCGGGGGGCTGTCCAAACTTGACGCGTGTTGAGAAGTTGAGCAACTTGGTGCTGTTGGGACTGAACAGGAGTATGCTTGAGGTAACCTCGTTGTGGATGCCTGGACTTGAACAGCAATGCAGAGAGGTGCACGGGGAAGAACTGGATGTCTATGATTGGAGTTGATGACGGTGTAGCGCTTCGCAGTTAATTAGACGGACATGAAGATACAAGGTATGATCTTTGGATCCTATAATCAACCCTTGTTTCTGTTCATGCTCTGTATCTTTTGTTGGTCCCTTAACAAGTCACTGACTGGCTATGCATTTTTTTTTTTTTTTGAAAAAAACATTGATGTAGAAGAAACTGTTATCTTGAGGATGGAAGTGAATAGAGCTTCATTACATTACATCTGCTTCAGTCAGGCATGCCCTGATTCGTTATCTGCTTGGTTATGCTACTCGCCTAGCACTGTCGTTTCAGTGTTGTGTATGTAATGAGGTTTCCGTGGTTTGTGAATTTGTGCTACAGATGGCTTTTGTTATTCAGTGACCCTGTACGTGACCCTCTGACGTAAAAGATTGTAAAGTGAGCTCGTGTTTGTTGCCGCATCTGAATAAGTAGTATTTCGGTGTAACAAACAACACTCGGTTCTTGGCTGTCGTCTTGTCTGCCCAAATGATGTTTTGGATCAACTTGCACATACATCTTGAAAACATCAGTCCCGTGAGTTTATCTGGGTTTCACCAAGGATTGTTTGGTAGTACAATCCTTCCTGTTGGCTACCGATTTTTGGTGAGACTTTTAATGAGAAAACAGTACGTGTCAACTCATTCCTCTTCACGGTGGGCAGTGGGGAGCACTGAATCAAGCACGACGAAGACAACTGATACACCATGCATGGGCCGGAGACAAGGAAACGGCAAAGGTCTCCTCTGCTTCGATTCGCGACTCGCGATCGCGAAGGCGCCTCCGGCCAACGTGCAAGCAAGCTCGATCGAGCCCTTCGTGGACGACGCTGCTAGCTCCAGCGTCCAGCCTGCACTGCACAGGCGCGGCAAGCGACGCTTCTCACACCGGCGAGGCTCACTTGCAGCTGCAGTGTGGAGGCCGGCTGTCCTGGGACTGGGAGGGAGTACGCGTTCGTTGGTTCAAGGACCATGAGCCTCCTCGACGGCGTCTGCGATTCGGATGCGTTCTTGGAGTTCCACGACCACGAGCTCGCACCGCCAACAACTCCGGCCAAAACAGAGTCCCGTACCGAAACAGCGTTGTTTATTCATGATTCCACTCTGCCACGCACGAATCTGTCATATATAGATATACTAGATAGATAGATAGGGGCGTTTTCATGGCATCGGTCTCGGATGTTATTACGAAGATACCATACGATATGATACGATCTTCAGAGTAATCCAACTCGGAATCAGTCTCGAAATCGGTTGTCCAAGAGGTTATTGCGTTATTGTAATCCAACTCGATCTGTTGTGACCTACTCAAACTACGTAGGAGTACGTACTTGTTGTCCCCGGCCGCTCTCGTCGCCATTATTTAACAACAGAAGCAGCGGCAACGATCAGCAGCGCACATATATCCAAGCCAACGACACGTTCGCACCGTTGTCGTCTCCTTGATCGTCTCGACTCACGATCAAGATCAGAAGCAGAGAGCAGCAGACGCGGCGTTTAGGCAATGTCAGCGGCAGCACTGGTCCGGTCGCTCCTCCGGCGGCAGCAGCAGCTGTTCTTGCCAAGGGCGGAGACGCGTTGTTCTTGCCAAGGGCGGAGACGCGTCGGCGGCTCTTGAGCTCCGGCCGCATCGCGGTCGGCGAGAACCCCAAGGAACGCATGTCCGACGGCTTAATCCATGCTATGTTTGAGGGCAATGCCATTCGCGTAAAGAAACTTGAAGACAAGATAGCGGAGAATCACAGGCGTGAACTGTAAGTCCCGGCTTGTCTATTAATTAAATATTCGCTCCGACGTAAAAAAAAATGCAGTTTAAAACAAAGATTTCGGTCAAACATTGAGAATATAAATTATGAATAATTTTTAAATTATTATGTTTGAAGATATAAAAATTATATGAGTAGACTCATCCTGAAAAATACTATTCATAAAAGTATATATATATGTCATTTTTTAATAAATAATTTTTATTAAAAATTAAAGTTAAAGTCATGTTTTAGAAACTGTGTCGTTGTCCTAAACTACTTTTCTTATTAATACCGGAGGGAGTAGTTTTTAGGTACACATGAAACAAACTGTTTATTAACTATATCTGGTGGTTATTAACTGTTACATGAAACAAATAATATTATGTGCGTGTTTTTTTTTGTTGGGTACGGGGAAGTTAAAGGCAGACGGGTGTTACTTAGTGTCGCCATCATCGCCGGCATTGTCATGTACGTGAACAAAAAATGCTCAAAGGAAAGCAAGCCGGCTAGCGATCAAGAGAAGATGGCATCTTAGTTTAAGGGGATATATATATATATACATATATATATATATATATATATATATATATATATATCACAAATATATAATTGATGTCGTTGACTCACTCTGTCTCTATGCACAAACACAAATAGTTTAGGATAATATATAGTGAGGTTTACTGTGGTAGTCTGTAGTGGTTTTAAGGATTTGCTGTTATAAAAATATGGTTTATGAATTTGTGCTACAAATGTCTTATGTTATTATTCGGTGATCCTGCATGCTAGCTACGTGATCCTCTCATATAAAACACTGTAATAAAAGTGAGCTCGTGTTTGTCGCTGCATCTGAATAAGTATTTCTCCTTCAAAAAAAAAAAGAATAAGTATTTCTTTGTAACAAACAGCACTCGTCGGTTCTCCGGCTGTTGGGGATCAAGTTGCATACATATCTTCAACCTCAGTCGACCCGTTTGTTTATCTGGGCTCACCGAATAATTAAGACTCGCTGCTGTTTTGCGTTTAACTGATGACGTGGTCATGATGGCTCGTGGGAACTACTGGACCTTAGCAGGGACGTCTTGCGACGATTGCACGGGCACGGCGGTTGCCGAAGAGAGAGAGAGAGAGAGAGAGAGAGAGAGAGAGAGAGAAGGGGGGGGGGGGGGGGGGGGGGGATGTTCCCGCCGGCCGTGACCGCACTGGCCGCCAGAACGCATGGATCACAATAACGCAATAACCACTTGGACAACCGATTTCGAGACTGAGATCCATGCATCAACTCTTGTACTTTACTCCTACAACCATGTTGTCTTAATAAGAGAGTCCTTTTACGATAAATCATTTTTGTTGTCTTACATTTAGGGTGTGAGATACAACAATAATAAATCTAGAGACTATTGATTTTTTTCTTTAAAAAATTTAATTAAAATCCCAATAATTGTATCTAATCTGAATAATTAGGCAACTAACTTTTTTCCAAACATAACATACAAGCAAGCTCATGACTGATGAGCTAGTGTTTCCAGAACACTAATCTCATCCATCTCACATCTCGTCAGGAAAAAAATGAAGACAAAGAAGATTGAATTTTCCCTCCACTACAACAGTTGTAACTTTCCCCCACAGTGATTAATAAATGGTCTACAGGTTTTAATACATTTTTAAAGTAAATGTTGTAACTGTGGGAAATTAGGTTGTAGGGAATAATGTTGTTGGTAATATGATAAAACTATTGGGAATATATAAATATATACTAACTAAACTGTCGGCCACTCACGCACATAGAACTAGAACTTGAGAACTGTAGGCCATTTAAGATAGAACTGTAGGGAAATACGTAGACTCTTGTACTATCCAAAGCTCCATGATTATATATCCTTATTCATTTTAAAGTTGGTATGCCTAGAAGTGAAAGCGTGAGAATAATTGGAGAATACGTTATGTATCGAATTGAGGATATATGGTTAAATATATAGCCGAGGTGAGAATCAAAACAAGGGCAGACTACCCGTCGAGTCTAGTTCTATCCGAATATAATGGGCTAACAAGAAGAAGTCAAGTAAAAAAAAAAAGCAGTTCTTATTAGGTTGCCCATGACAGCAACATGCTGCAAACTATAGTGAATTTGAAGTTGGGAAAACGCCTGATACAGAAAATCTAACGACTAATGACTTGAAATCTAGATTAATTGTTCGACACAACTGCCTGAATTTCTTTTATTTTTTAACATGCGCATCTTAAAGACAGCCGAGTTAACGAAAACGAAAACGAAAACAATTAGTTTGTCCATGAGGGCAACATGCAATGGTGAGTTTCGATGAAACAACTAGCAGTACATGACTAAGTAAACCTTGCCATGCGATAACTTACGAAGGGGAGATCTGGGCTTTAGGTTGCAGGTTGACTCAGAGCCATTAAGGGATTTCGAGCTGGAGACAACACTCAGAGCCATCTTTCGCTCTCTGGAGTACGTCAACCAGTTATTGACGAATTAATTCTAATTTTATATTTTTTTGCGAAGGTCTAGTTTTTATACTACAGTCATACAGTGACGACTGACGAACTGCTGAACTCTTCAACTCGAGTACTATGCGCCTACGAGGTGTTGATTCTTTCTGGAATCTTACTGCTTATACTACGTACAACCAGGGGTCATCCAGCGTCCGACCAGCACGTACAGGCAATCAGCGTTCAGTGTAAAAGCCATTAAGGAAGATAAGCACCCAACTATCTTGGACTCAAAACCCGTTGAGCTTACTAAACTGATGGCTACTGTGGATACAAAGCATATAAAATTCTGATAGGAAAATACATAGTTCTGTCATGTGCCCTTGAGTACTGCTGTTGCAGGTTTCTGTCTTCTTGTGTGGTAGTAAGTATGTGCATCTGTTTCTGTATGGCGTGCTATAGCTCCTGCCATATTATTTATATGGTGGTTTAATTGGATGATTCTGTATGCCTGTTGTAGCTCCTGCCATGAGCTACCGCTGAATTGCTGATGTGAAGTATCTTAGGCTCAAAACCTATTGAGCTTACTAAACTGATGGCTACTGTGGATACAAAGCATATCAAATTTTGATAGGAAAATGCATAGTTCTATCATGTGCCCTTGAGTACTGTTGTTGCGGGTTCCTGTCTTCTTGTGTGGTAGTAAGTATGTGCATCTGTTTTTATATGGCGTGCTGTAGCTCCCGCCATATCATTTATATGGAGGTTTAATTGGATGATCCTGTATGCCTGTTGTAGCTCCTGCCATGAGCTACCGCTGAATTGCTCATGTGAAGTATTTTGGCTCAAAACCTGTTGAGCTCACTAAACTGATGGCTACTATGGATACAAAGCATATAAAATTCCGATAGGAAAATGCATAGTTCTGTCATGTGCCCTTGAGTACTGCTGTTGCAGGTTTCTGTCTTCTTGTGCGGTCTTTGTTTCTTTGGTGAGATTTTTTCTGGCCTTGTTGGGGTGTTTTTTTTTTTTTGTGTTTCCCTTGTTACGGACTTACGGTTCTGCATAGTGACGATGTGTCAGATTGTGTGGATGATTGAGATCCCCTACTTGTACTGATTTTGAAGACGGTTTTATCGTACGTGGTCGAATGAATCCCAGATGTCATCTGCTTGTACTACCTTCGTCTTGGGTACCATATCATCATCTTGTTTGCTGGCAACGGGTCGGTTGGGTTCATACCCCTATCCATACAGGTCTAGGAGTCGTAGATGGTGATGATGCTGGCGTAGAAAGGGCAGCGGCGGATTGGCTGCACCTTTGGCTCAGACTCTTTTATATTATTATTCTTCTTATTATTGTTATTATTCCCTCCAGTGTTAAAAAGTGGTGGTCCAAAGTTCAGCGATGCTGTTCGGTCACGGAGGCCACACGGCTGGTGAGCCGTTCGATGTAGAGCCGAGCCGCAAATTAAGCAGAGTTCCGTCGTTCGATACGATAATGGAGGCGAGCAGAGTCCCAGAGCAGAGTTCGATCCGACTCTGCTACGACGAATTCTAGTCCTTGATTGACCTGGAAGCCTTGCTTCCTATATATACGCGCTGCGCTGGCTCAATCCACAAAGAGAGGAGAAAGAACCAGGCAGATCAGGAAAGAAGAAGGAGAAGAAGATCGAGTAAAGGAGGATGTCTGCGGTGGCGGTGCTCCGATCTTTCGTCGTCGTCTTCTTCTTCTTCTCCGATCCCGCGCACTCCCGTCGTGCCGCCGATGCAGCTGCAGCGCCAGCTGCTCTACAGCACAGACCCCATCGTCAACCACCCACCTCCTGCGTCGAACAAGGTTCCGCGTAGTAGCAGCAGTAGTAGTAGCTATTACTAACACACATTACTTAAATCTTTTCTTCACCTGTTCATATATTCCACATGCATGCCCGTCACAGGATGATGACGACTCCACCTCAAAGTACGCTGCTGAACTCGACAAAGCAATCGCTTCCTTGGATAATACTCAAGTTCTATTGGACTAGGTTATAGCAGCGGAGAGGCGCAGCGAAGAGCTTGATGAGCTGTAAGTAGTTCTTAATTGTTACTATTAATTACGTTATTATTTTTTGGGAAGCTGAAATTTTAAGTTCCTTTCAATCAGCACGCATAACCGTACCTTTTCGATGTAGTAAGTACATCTGGTGGTTATAAGTCGTTAGCTATATATGAGCATACGTAATAAACTCTTACCGGCCGTGCGTGTACAGGGAAGCAAGGGGCCGCCGACGGGTATTCTTTGGTACCGTCGCCATCATCGCCGGCATTATTGTGTACTACGTGAAGAGGCAACGCTCCAAGACAATTAGTAACAGCAAGGCTAGTACTACCACACAGGAGATGGAGATGACGACATCATCCTAGTCCTAGTCTTTTTAGGATTTCTTCCTTCCTCCGTGCTTTCCTCATCATCAGGACGCACGGCACCACTCGTGTGGAATTTTATAAGTATATACTAGGCCATCGATCGATCAGCTGAGCTACAAGTTTCGATCGATGTTCTGTTATTTTGTTTTTCTTTTCTTTTCTGGCTGGTGTGCACCAACATTAGGCGTATCATCGTCAATCAGCGAGCGCAGAAGAAGCAAGCACAATATTAGGAGAAGGTTACATGTACATGACAATTTACAACAATCATCGTATACTGGTATACATCACGTACGTCCCAATGCAATTAAGCTAGCGCACGACAGTACATGCCTGCGGGAGGTTTTTTTTCTTTTCGCCACCGACCCGGCCACCACCGCCGTACTAGCTAGTGCTGCAGCTGGATGGCGCTGCCGATGGCGAGCAGGTTGCTGCAGAGCTTGCTGAGGAAGTCGTCGTGGTCGGCCATGAGCGACGGGAGGTCGTGCTCCGTGAACCCTTCCTCGCACGTGGACACGTCGGTGCTGACGGCGTCGAGGTTGGTCCGGGCGGTGCCGAGGTCGCCGGCGTTGAGCGCGTCCGCCACCGTGTCCATGGACGACTTCATGTCGTCGTAGGTCTCGAGGCAGGCGTTGAGCGCGTTCCGCGACACGGCGTCCGCGCCCTGCATGCGGTCCGTGGCGGCGTTGATGGCCTCCACCACCTTGAGCCTTACAGCCTCCATGGCCAGCCTGAGCACTCCGGGGCCGTCCGTCGGAGCCGGCGGCGAGGGCGAGGGCAGCTCCGCGATCGACGACTCGCAGAGCGCCGGCGCGTCCGTCTTGGCGCACACGCTCTTCACCACCGGGCTCACCGCCCTGCGCACCAGCGTCGCCGCCGTGTCCCGGAGCGACTCCACCGTCACCTTGTTGCGCTTCTTCTTACCGTTTTTGTTGGGAAGAGCTGCGTAAGCATCGCTCGTGGTGGTGGTGGTCTGCGGCTTGGCTTTGGCAGGCTGCGCGTCCGGAGAATCGTATGCACCGCGTGCAGGCTGCTCGTCCGTGCTGCCGGCATACGCGTCGGTGCTGCCGGCGGACGCCGCCTCAGGCTGCTGCTGCTCGACGGGTGCCGCCTTCACCTTCTTCTTGGGAGGAGTAGCGATCTGCTTGGGAGAGACATATTCGCCGGGTTGGTCGGTGCTAGTACTAATGGGGGAAGAGCTCTGCTTGGCTGCTGCTTCTTGCTCTTTCTCCTCCTTGGACTTGGACTTGGACTTGCTGCTGCCTGATGATTGTTTGGAAGCAGTCACATATTCGCCGGTGGTGGTCGAGACATCTACCGGCGTGGGATCCTCGTCAGGCTTTTCTTCCTTATCCTTGTTAGAAGAAGAAGACGACGACGACGACGAAGATTCGTCGGCTGGTTTCTCTGCTTTCTTCTTCTTCTTGGAAGATGAGGAATCATCGTACTTGTCATTGTTGGTCTTTTCTTTCTTGGGAGATGTGAATTCATCAACGGAGGAGCCACTCGATGATTGCTCCTTCTTCTTCTCCTTCTTGTCCTCCTTGGCGGATGCATACTCATCAGGTTTACCACTCTTCTCCTTAGCAGGCGATGACTCGTCCGAACTATTGGATTTCTTCTTGTTTTCTTTCTCGCTAGCAGCAGATTCATCAGAATCCTCAGACTTGTCCTTCTTTTTCTTCTTATCATTGTCATAATCGTCAGACTTGCCCTTCTCATCATTATCAGATAACTCATGTTTCTCCTTCTTCTCCTTCTTACTGTCATAATCATCAGATTTCTCCTCCTTTTCCTTCCTGTCAGATTGCTCTTTCTTATCCTTGTTATGAGATGAAGGATCGTCTGACTTGGCTGTCTTTTCCTTGTTATTATTAGGAGACTCATATTCATCCGAATTATGTTTGGACCTGTCCTTCTTTTCCATCTTATTATTAGGAGACTCATATTCATCCAATTTATTGTTGGACTTGTCCTTCTTTTCCTTCTTAGAAGACGAAGTTTCTTCATCTAAATCATCTGACTTGTTCTTCTTGTTCTTCTTTTCCTTGTTAGGATTAGGAGGCGTGGATTCATCAGAATAATTGGATTTCTCCTTCCTTTCCTTTTTCACGGATGCAGATTCATTGCCGGAATCATGCTCAGACTGCTCCTCCTTTTGCTTCTTTAGAGATGCATCGTCATTCGAATCACCCGACTTGTCCTTCTTTTCCTTCTTCGGATTCTTATTACTACTAACAAGAGATGGATACGCTTCTGAACCACCATTATTTACCTTGTTACTAGCAGAAGCGTACTCGTCAGATTGTTTGGCGGTAGCAGCCGGTACGACTACCGCATACGAATTCTCCTCCTTGTTTGGTTCGCTTACAACCTCCTGGGGAGATGCATATTCATCAATGGACTTGGCGGCTTCGTCAGACTTGTCATATGGTGAGACAACACATACCACCGAGGCCATGGATATGGATGTGGCAAGGAGAACCACAAGGGTGGCCCCACGAGCCATGGTGGTGTTTTGGGTCAAAAAGTTTAGAAGGGAGGTCAGAACTGAACAGGGGTTATTTGAATCAAGAGGGGAGGTGACGGGGTTGTCCATATTTGACGTGAGACGGGAGGTGGTGCTGCTCTTGAATTTTACCCAAAAAAGACAAGGCGCAACGGCAGCCGCTACATCCAAAATAGGAGTTATTCACGCGCTTACCGTTAACAAAGGAGCGACAAGGGAGAGAGAAATTTTATTTTCGATGGATAGCTACTAAGCTGTCAAACAGACACAGCAACAATATGGGCATAATACAGATTATTTACGGCAAAGTTAGCTCTCCAATTCGGCGATTCCCACAGCCGGAATTAGTAAACAAAAGAAAGCACATTCATTAAACTCCAAGTATATACGAGGAAAACAGGAATCACATACATAGATCCAAATTATCATACTTCACTAATAGAGCGTTGTCAGTGCTTGAAACTAATGGTAGTGGGAGAGAAATTTTGACATCACACACACAAAAACTTTGGCTTGCCTCATATTTATAATCCGATCCTCCCCAGCCAAGACTCCGCCGCATGAGTCCGATCTGGATTAGTCCATCATATCTATATCTATACCATATATTAAAAGTGCTAATGTCGTCTGCCACCAAATTTCGGCTCACCTCTCCCTAGGCTCACTCCCTGGGCCCACGTTTCTACCGCATGACGTGCGTTTCCTTTATGGAAAAGAAAAAAAAGAAAGCAGATTGGAAGAGACAGAAGTCCAACAACGATCAAAAGAGATTTGCACAGTAAGTCCATTTCGAGTTCACTTCCCATCATCCCACATTACGTTTTGTTCGTGTTGAGAGTCCGGTTCAAATTTTAAAATAAGTAAAAAAGCAAAAAAAAAAAACAATAGTAAGCAAGAGAAGGAAGGTTCCTAATGGATGTGTGCGCGCGGCTTATTCCGTCTTATTAATCCGTTGCTCGTCCGCGCGCGTCGCCTGTCAAACGCGGACATTAGTTTCGTCCGTAAAGTCCCCCTGCCCGTAGAGAGTCGAAAAGCAACACAACACGAAAGCCACACTGCCGGTTCCCAAAGCAACACAATAAGAAGACAGACATCCGTACTGAATCCAAAAGTAACGGAGGAGGAGTTCATCTGGTTCTGATTAGGAAAGGCAAAAATAATGCGACGTATGAACATCAAAACCGTTTTTGAGTCTTTATCAGACGCAATGCAATTGAACCACATATCTCATTTTAATAAATCAAATCTAGCATCACATATCCGGAACAAAGCAGACAACAAGCATGCACAAATAGAGTCCAAATCCAAACGACCCCAACTTGAGGAGTGAAGGTCGTTGGAGTTACTCAACGAAACAGAAACTCTCTAGGTCTGCCTCTTGGTACTCAACGAAAGATGTTGGCCAGCGCTCGCCGGTACAATGCTGATCTTGCACTCCTGACAATGACACCGATCCCTCGACTCTAAAAATTTCCATGCGCCCAATTGCTCTTTGCCTCAGCACTACAGGTGGCTTGGCACCCGAGAATGCAATGGCAACCACATCGGACAACTACTGGGTAGCCAGAGAAACATTTGTGGTTTTTCAGAGATAAGCAGGGGCGGAGCTTAAAAAAATTTGAGGAGGATGTGATTGGCTCATGGACGCAAAGATATTTATGTGAAGGACGAATATATAAGTAAAACTTTGAATAAAATCACTGTTTTTTTCTCTATTTTTTATGGGTGCGTAACACTCGGCATCAACATGTGTGTGTTGCGAATCTTCGTACATCATTTCAACTTTTACTTGTGACTGATCTGACAAGGATAAATATTACGATGTTGATAGGTTATTCTGACCCCGATTTGACAGACAACACGTGGACCGTGACTACTGCTTGGGGTTGGATCGAGTTCCAGTGTGGTGGCCAATCCTCTCAGTGGCACGACGGTCTATGTGGTGTGCATCGAGCCTAGCTAGGTGGTAGACAGAGGTGAGCCGAAGCCGAACACGACGCGGGATTCTGTGACCTGTGGTGGCCGTGGGAAGTGTACGGGTGTGGGGTGGGTGCTGTCCTTGGGCCCGTGCAGGCTGAGGAATTGAAGAGGGCCCACCAACGGCCTGCTTTTCTTCTGCCTTGCTGGTACGCCTGCCAAGATCGACGCCACTCCGATCCCGAACTTCGGATCAAGAAAAAAAAACTTAGATTCTGAACTCGCAGCTGCGCAAGTGCAGCAAGCCGTACTGAGCCCCCAATGCCAGAGTCTGCCGTTAGGAGTGGACGACACCATCGCCTGCAGCTGCTGCGCCCGCCATCTAGTCTAGGCATTTATATTTTGTTCGTGCACACTGCATACATACCCTTAAAATCTGTCAGGACGCGGCCCCTGGCACTTTTCGACTTCGGGTCCACTAAGCCACCGCACACGACGATTGAGCAAAACGCATTTGGATGGTAAAAGGATTGATGACTGTGTTCTTTGTGCTTGTCATGTGCTGCTCGTCATGGTGGATCATGAAAAAGAAGCATTAAAAAGAATTTCATTAGTTTTAAAAAATTACTAGCAGCAGGGGGCTCATCTCTCAGATCTCTCGATCAGTGTGGATTTTCTATAGAGTACAAGTGATGGATTCTCTATAGACTAAAAGGGATAGACGCTCAGACACTTTTACATATATTAATGGAATATTCATTCAATATATTAAAGCTGTGCAATTAAATCATCAGGATATATCAAAGATATTAATTTTCGGTTCCATGTTCTGAACCAAGTCGAAACAGGACTGATTTTGCAAAACCAACTAATAATATCCCATGCATAGCTGGTATTATTACAACTCGTGTTGAGAAAATTAAGAAATCCAATGCATGCACTACATGTGTTGACACATTATAAGTATCACACACACTCTGTAGGTTACTGGTGCGGAGAGCTTCACATCACATATGCAACTATTCATCATTCGGTGGTAGGGAGGGAATCCACGAGTCGCCTAAGATGAAGTGTGTCCCAATAAAGGGCTTGGCTGCACCATAACTTTGAATATCAGCCTCCATCGATGGATCTCCCTTCAGTTCAGGCATATGACACTTAAAAGTGCCAAAATATCCTCCACTACACAAAAAAAGTGCAGTAAAAATGAGAATATAAAAATATAATTGAGCAAATATAATATGAATTTCTTATACCATGCATGTTGTATAGTAAGTACCTCACGGGTATCTGGATGTTGTTGTCTAAGCTGGAGACTATGGGCAGGACCACCCTGTCAAAGTTGCAGTAGGAGTATACAGTAGGGATATCCACCCTGCCCAAAAAGACATGTTGCCCCTCCCCCTCAATGGTGCAAGTCTTGAAAGAGAAGCCGCTCTCCCCAGGGCCACCTTTGCTGGATCCCTATAGTTGTTTGTCCATTACGGGTAGGACTACTGCGTTCTTCTCCACGGAGATGATCCTACAGTCCTCGTAGAATGACCTTGCGTGGCCGAATATGAAATCTACGGTGCCCTTGATGATGTTGGATTTATAGTAGTGCCGTCCCATTTGGTCATACAGAGCACCACGGCCACCATCAATGGTGCAATTGTAGATGGTTGCCTTTGTCCCCAGCACCCTCAGCGCTGGTGCCTCGCCGTTCTTGGCCCATGGCTTCGATAGTGGCGCGTCGTTCTTGATTACCACACCATAGGCGATAAAGTAGTCAGACTCTACGGTCACGGTGCTGCTTCCATCGACGCCAAGTGGCTTGCCGTCTTTTCCTAGGGTCGCAGCAGTGTCGTTCCACACAATAACAGCAGGGTTGTAAGGGTTTTCAGACTCTATGGTGACAAATGGCTTGCTTTTGCTGATGAAAACCTTCTCGCGATAAACAACGCCAGGCTTGAGAATGAGGACGTAGCGCTTGGTGCTGCCGTCGGGGATGTTGGCGATTGATTCGCTGATGGTCTTGTACGACGACCCTAAGAGACCTTCCGGATCGATAATATTTTTTATCCTGATAGTCTCTGCCGAGGAGAGTGCGGCGTCCTTCTTCCCACAGCCAGCATCATTGCTGCTTGCGTCGGACAACTGTTGCTTCATCTCATGGAAACCAACCTCCTGGTACGATGGCGCTAGAAGGGACGCGAGCGCGAGAAGCCCCAAGAGGAGGGATAGGATGAGGGTCTGTTTGTTCGTTGCCATGATATCTATGTGCATATTGTATTCTTCTCTCAATGGTCATCTTGCATATATATAGATATAGCTAGCACGCACTTGACCGCTTGAGTTTGAGATCCAGCAAGGCGCAAGCAATGGCCTTGCACCCTTTTTGGAGCTAATAGCTTATTACTATCATTAGGCATTCTCTTGGGTCTAACAATCTAATTTTAGAGTTTGAACTCGATCAGCATGCATGTGTGCATTTTATAAGACATGCACACGAGATTAATTATTTGATAGGAAGATATTTTTCATACACTGATGAAACGCGAAACGTTAATGAGTAATTAAAAGCCCCCTTTGGTTATGTAGTATGTTCACGTTGGCTTTATATAACAGCTTTTGGACAATAGTTATTGGTTTTTGAAAATATTGTAATTCAATTTTGAGTTAAATAGAGAGTGGAAAATTTTGGGTCTTTCAATTACTGCTTTAAGTCGACTGATACAGATCTAATTGTTTATAAAAAAGCTTTTTTTTTATAGCTAACAAAGTGACCAATTTATTTTCTCACAGACTATGTAATATTACAATAGTATAAATCTACTGCTTCAACTACTAAATGATTGTAGAAATCCGTCACCTGAAAAGCATCAAAACTTTCAAGCGCCTGAACACAGAGCGAAAGATGTTTATTTTTGTTTCTTTTGCGAAAAGCATGTATATATCGCTCGTGACGATGGAAGCAAATGCACTTGTTATGTAAATGGACGGTACATGTATAAAAAGATAGTGAGGCGCTATCATTATTGTTCATTTTCCTCTCTTGTGCAATAACTCGATCTAGCTACTACGGCCCCTCCGTGAAGCATGAAATATATAATTGCGGCCTTTTTTTTCCATTACTTTGTACATGGGAAGAACGACGATTCGGCCTGTTAATTTATTTGTTAATGCCAAGGACGGCGTTTACCTGCAGGTAGCAGCTCTGTTGATCAGAAAAGAAAAAGACTATTAGAGCAAGGAGTAGTCTATTTAATTATATGGCATTGCATGGATTTGTAAATTTGCTCACGAGATCCAAACATATAAAGATTACTTCTTGCATGCATTATTGTGCCGATACAAACATATATAGATCCACTCTAGCTAGGTGGATGGGGATATGCAGCAGAGCATACACACACAGAGCTTGCTGATAATCATGCATAATAATAAGTAAACTTATATATAGTGAAGATATGTAGCAGGGATAGCTGGCTCTTTATTGGGCATCCGATTAAGTGTATCGTAGCTGAGGATATCCAGAGACGATGCATCTCATATGCTGTTGTTGTAGTGGATCTGGCGGGGCACCCAGAGCTTGGCGCCGATGAAGTTGTCCGCCGTGTAGGCCTGGGCCTGCTTAACATCTGTCAGCACGTGAAAACCTTGCCACGCAATGCGTTGGGACGTGTCTGCCTTGGGGCCATGGTTTCTGAACTCTGAGTAGGACACAGTCATCTTTGTGGTTTCCACCTCCTGGCCCTTCTTCCAAGCAACCCAACCGGCAGCTGTGACTATGTCACCGAGGAAGCAATCCATGAATACGACGCGAGAAAAGCTCTTCCATGGACGCCCTAGGTAGGTCTCGACGCCCGTCAGGTCCTCCCCTTTCGCCGCCTGCACCCTGCAGTTTTGGAATACGAAACCAGAGTCGTGGCTGTCGCTGTTGCGCCCCTGTGCGGTTATGACATTGTGAGCCTTCTCGTTCCTTGGGCGGCGCACGATGAGGCGGCAGCCTTGGAAAACTGCCTTGGCATTCCCGAAGATGAAATCCACGGTACCCTGCAAGTCAGAGTCGAGGTAGAGCTGCAGATTGTTCTCTGCATATACCGTGTCTTGGTAGCCCTCAAGGCTACATCTGTATATGATGGATTTGTTGGAATTGGAACGTAGGGCGAGGGCTTGGTTGCCTTCTGGACCAGCAGTGTTCCGAATCGTCAAGTCTTGGGCGACAAAACCGTGTCCTAGCGCGTCTGCAACAAGCAGCACCAAGCAGTAGATAGTGTTAATAGTAGGGGATAATACCTTCTATGCCATCACAATTTCTCGTTTGTCATTACAATTTTGTTTATCCCGTACGTGCCATCTAGTTGCAATTTTATGTCTGTTTTTACCATTCCATCAGCATTCGTCAAGTTTGCCGTTAAGTCGCTTTTTACTGGTGAGTCCAAGGAGTAGAAAAGCAGGAGTGCAGCATACCTTTTTAGATTTTAGTATGCATGAGTAGAGGCAGGCTAGTTTAAAATTCATGCCAATTTTGTTGATTGAAGTTCAAACCAACACAAAATTATTTGAACTGAAAAGACTTCAAAAGGTTTGAAAAAAATTGAATTAATTTCTAGATAGCTAATCTTTTAGATTTTTAGTGTAAGTAAACCTTTAATAAAAAATATTAAAAACTACCTAAATTCATTTTTTAGGTACCAAACAAATATTCAAATATAGCTTTAATAGTGTAGCTGACAAAATGAAATTAGATATTTTTAATTTAATTTTTAGAAAACGTTTACACACACTAAAAATTTAAACAATGTGATAGTCTGACCATCCGGGAAGAATTTTAATTTAAATTGTAGTAAACCTTTTCAAGTATTTTTAGTTCAAATGGTTGTGTGTTGTTTTAAATTTCAATCAATAAAATTGGCATGAATTTTAAACTATTCTGTCTCTATTTATGCTTAATAAAAGATAAATAGTTTTTTTCTCCTACTGCTTTTCTATGCTTGGGCCCACTAAAAATTTTTAGAAAACGTTTACACACACTAAATTTAATTTAAACAATGTGATAGTCTGACCATCTGGGAAGAATTTTAATTTAAATTGTAGTAAACCTTTTCAAGTATTTTTAGTTCAAATGGTTGTGTGTTGTTTTAAATTTCAATCAATAAAATTGGCATGAATTTTAAACTATTCTGTCTCTATTTATGCTTAATAAAAGATAAATAGTTTTTTTCTCCTACTGCTTTTCTATGCTTGGGCCCACTCGTAAGAAGCGAGTTAACGGTAAATTTGACGGATGCTGACAGAATGGTAAAAACGAGCATAAAATTGCAACTGGATGTCACATCCGGGATAAACCAAATTACAATGACAAATACGGATATATAGAGAATTACAATGGCATATAAGGTATTGCTCCTAGTAGTAACATTAGCTGCTACGTACTACATATATAAACATATACTATGACCTACTTGTAATTAGTGCAACCAGAGCAAATAATAATTGTGCATCTATACATACTACTCATCAATCGGTGAAATAGTTAGTTAATGGAAAGTTGAACTCGTATCACATTCAATTAATTAGTACGTAGAGGAATAGAGGAGACTTACTAACGGTCGCTGTCAGATACATGTCGGTGCCCGATGCGTTGCTCTTGTTGCCGGTGATCACCGTCCTTCCCATTCCTTCGCCAAGGAGAACCACGTTTCTTCTTGTGATGTTGAGCGTCTCGTTGTAAACTCCTTCCTTGACACGAATGACGTAGCGGCGGTCCCCTGGTGGCGCGGCTTCTAAGGCTCGTGTGATGTTCGGGTAAGGGCGGCCGCCGCCTCCGTCGTCGTGCGGCACAACAGCGTCTGCAGCCGGTGGCCAGGTGCGACCCATCAGGAGGTGCCGGAACGAGGGCTTCTCTGCCCACGGAGGCAGAGCCTCGCCGCTCGTCACCTCGCTATGGGTCTGTGTGGTAGCAGTGGAAGCATGGACTACAGGAGCAAGCAGCACAAGCAGCAAAAGCATCTCGCTACCCATGATGATCGATGCTAACGAGTGAACTGGAATGAGGAGCACTGCAGGGATGGAGACATCTTGTCCACTGCATGCCCTGGCCACATATATATACCAGCTCAATCAATGACCTATCTATCTATATTGTTGTTGTGTCGTCAGCCACCCCCACCACGTACCACGAGCGCTCTTGAAATAACCTGTAGGGATGAGAAAAAATCAGAGAGTCCCCCACCACTCCACAAGAGATCACATATGTAGCAGGGATAGCTGCTTCTTTATTGGGCATCCGATTAAGTGTATCATAGCTGAGGATATCCAGAGACGATACATCTCTATGCTGTTGTTGTGTCTGTCGGCCAGCCCCACTACGGACCACGAGCGCTCTTGAAATAACATGTAAGGATGAGAAAAAATCAGAGTCCCCCACCACTCCACAAGAGATCACATACGCAAAGCTGTCTACGGATGGTCGGCTGGGAGCTTTTTACTTCAAAATGATTAGCGGCAACCATTTTAGGTTGGCAGGAACTCCATCCAATAACTAACTGGTGGTCTGGTCCTAATTCACTGTGAATTCCATCGTCCTCTAGGCAGTTGCATCATATGGAGTGAAGCATGAGATGTACGGTATGTGTGGGTTGGCAGAACGAACGTCCAGAATGGAAGATTCCTTCCACCTACTCTAACTTTTCCAGTTATGGTCAGACTGCAAAAGCCAAAAAAAAAAAGCCAATTCACCTTCTTCGTCAGTAATATCTATGGATCATGCCTACCTATATTACAGGACCAATCTTCTTCCAACAAGAAGGGCCAAAAAGCACTGCAACATTATGCAAATGCTAAATAGTGTATACATTAATTTGAGAATCTTCTTTTTCTCCAAATTACCACATATATCGACGAAACGTAAGCCTACTACTCAATCGATAAGCTACTAGATTCCATATCGCTTCCTCTGTATCACTTATGTGTGCTAGAAGAAGTTAAAGTTAGGGGGACCAAGATATTATGAACCAATAAGCAGCTAGACAGAGACACTACACACCACTTCCAAGTTTACTATAGTACATCACAAGCTTTTGCACACATGCATGGACCTGCCAAGACCCCATGTCTGTCTGCCGCATGATCCCTTTTGAGTTTTGACATTCGTCCATGAATATCTTTGCAAGAGGCACCCAGTGGTTTGTTCATTAATATAATTTTAGTCGCACTTCTGATTGTAACTAAAAAAAAAATCCATGACAACTCTTGCTGAAATGCATTCCTCTATATGCATACGAACGCCCAGAATGGAAGATTCCTTCCACCTTTTCCAGTTATGGTCAGACTGCAAAAGCCAAAAAAAAAAGCTAATTCACCTTCTTCGTTAGTAATATCTATGGATAATATGATATCAAACTTGTGCCCATTGTTTAGGTCTCTACATATATATAGTAGCTAGTCATATGTCTACGGTCTGCCTACCTATATTACAGGACCAATCTTCATCCAACAAGACAGGCAAAAAAGCACTGCAACATTATGCAAATGCTAAATAGTGTACACATTAATTTGAGAATCTTCTTTTTCTCCAAATTACCACACATATCGACAAAACGTAAGCCTACTACTCAATCGATAAGCTACTAGATTCCATATCGCTTCCTCTGTATCACTTATGTGTGCTAGATGAAGTTAAAGTTAGGGGGACCAAGATATATACGAACCAATAAGCAGCTAGACAGAGACACTACACACCACTTCCAAGTTTACTATAGTACATCACAAGCTTTTGCACACATGCATGGACCTGCCAAGACCCCATGTCTGTCTGCCGCATGATCCCTTTTGAGTTTTGACATTCGTCCATGAATATCTTCGCAAGAGGCACCCACTGGTTTGTTCATTAATATAATTTTAGTCGCACTTCTGATTGTAACTAAAAAAAAAATCCATGACAACTCTTGCTGAAATGCATTCCTCTATATGCATATCTCTCTGTCACTGCGATCATTATTAAGTCGTAACTTTGCCGATTGTCAGGACCCAATTTCTAGGACCCACTGTGCTTACCATATCAATCCCTCGATCAGTAGTTGATACGCACTTACAAAGTGAATACAAGGTCTACATTGCGATCAACATACAATACCGTAGAGGTCTTACAATACAAGTATCTTATATTACATCCAAAAGGCTAACAGACTTAGCCAAGAACAGAAGAAAGTAGCCAGACACGATTGTCTGACTCCCACAAGCAACTTGAACGAAGGACGCAATTCTGCTCGTCACTTCCATCATCCACAAATTCTTCTTCTTCTGATCAAAAAAGCAACAGAGTGAGTATATAAGGTACTCAACAAGCCTACCACTAAGCAAGGGAGATGATTATACAATATGAGCTTTAGCAAGGTTTAGGGTTTCAGGTTTGCCTCCGCCAAAAGAAAACAATAAACAAGGGTTTATTCTTAAAACCATTTGTAAATCCTTTTTGAAAGGAAGTTTTTCATATTTTAATTGTTTGGCCCTAGGGAGATATTTCCATCCCGCCAGTTCCCAAGGTTTTATTGGAGCCTTCAGACCCAAGGTCCTATCGACTCTGGCAAACACGGCCGCACTTCCCAAAACTCACAGGCACACATTGCCGACACACGCCACAAGGGTTGTTTTTGGAAAACGTTAATTCATTGTGAGCTCAAACCAAGTATGTCAGTGCCGTGACAATGCCTATCCGGAGAGATTTTACACTCTACAGAGGTTGTACACTTTACCCACATGCCGTGCCACATTTTGGCCGGAGGGGGACGACGCTCACCTATCTTCTCTACATGACTCTTGTGTGCCGCGCGTTTCACTTGCACTTTACAGTCAAATACCACGCCGCAGTCAGGCGTCCGGTTTAATTTGAGGCTGCCTGCCTCGCCTCCCGCCCAAGGTTTAAGTTACCGTTTTATGCGCGGAAACCGCCCGACGGCGCACAAGCGGTTACCGCGGTAACCGCTCGAAAAAACCGTTCAAATTACAGATTTCAATATTTTGAATCCGATTTGAATCGAAACCGCGGTTTCCGAGCGAAAATCGCTCGGTTTGCAGCAAAAACCGCTCGGTTTGACTGAAAACCACGGTAACCGCTCTCGAAGCTTCAAATTTTGAAAACCAAATTTTATATCAGAAACCGTGGTTTTCAGCGGTAACCGCTCGGTTTACAACAGTAAACCGTCCGGTTTGACTGAAAACCACGATTTTAACTAAAAACTATGCTAAACAAGTTTTTTTTAACTTCTTCCTCCATATTAATTCCTCATTTTTCATCTAGTTTTTTAACATATTTTTTTTACAATTTTTTTTAAATTTTTTAAAATCCATCAAATTTAAATTCGGAAAACCGCTAACCGTAAAAACCGAGGCTGAGCGGTTTGGACGTAAACCGCGAAAATCGAGCGGTTTTCAATGGTGTTTTGAACCCTGCTATCGCCTGGCCGAGTGGCCTAGCCAGCGTACCTGCCACCGCCAGGAGTAGTAATATATGAACATGATCGATGGATCGAGAGATGCATGTTAGCTGTGGATGGATATGCTTAAATACTAGTACAAAAAAAGTGAGCGGCCGGAATGCGAGGCCGCTTGTCCCGTGATGGAAGAATGGAACGGAGAAAGAAGACGGCGGTCCCGTCAAGGCCATGCATATGACAACGTCGAGCTGTCTGCAATATGCACGTAGTACTACGTACGCTCGCTCGTACCCAGAACGGAACGGAACAGTGCAGTTCTTCATCAGTACTACTTATACCAGCGCACTGTGCACCTCCTCTGACTCTTCTCAATACTATTATTGCTGCGCTGCTGTACGCAGAACGCACGCGTGCAGTCCTCTCGCGCGATCGTAGGAGTACGGGCGGCGCTCGATCCGCACAGCAGTAGTTAGGTAATAATCCCTCGACTCGATTTCCATCACGGGACGACGACGTGAAAAAGAAGAGTAATTAGTGTACAGCAGCACGCACGAAGCGCATGCGTTCATTCACAGGGAAATTCACCTGTCTGGCACAGTTTCGATTATAGTACTCTCTCTGTACTGCTAATACGCAATTACCAGTACTCGGATACGAAGGGGGGGACCGAATAAATAACTGCAGCTATTGTATACTGTACTACTAAGAACGTCAAATTAATGGATGCAGCTGCTTACTTATTAGTTCTCCCGTGTGTTGGATGTCGTCGCTTGTTGATCGAGGAAGAAGAAAGAGATTAGCAGCCAGCACTGAGGCACTGCCTCTCGCCTCGGTGCCGACGGTCAAGGCGGCTCCTCCTACCAACAACATTCTCTTTTCCGTTCCCGCGGCTATCACGTGACCTGCGTGCGAATCATTCTTCGGGGCCAGTAATATACTGCTCCCGTATTTTATTTCGCAACCTCCGGATGGATAATATTTTTTATCCTAATAGTCTCTGCCGAGGAGAGTGCGGTGTCCTTCGCACAGCCAGCATCACTGCTGCTTGCGTCGGACAACTGTTGCTTCATCTCATCGAAATCAACCTCCTGGTACGATGGCGTCAGAAGGGACGCGATCGTGAGAAGCCCCAAGAGGGGGGATAGGATGAGGGTCTGTTTGTTCGTTACCATGATATCTATGTGCATATTGTGTTCTTCACTTAATGGTCATCTTGCATATATATAGATATAGCTAGCATGCACTTGACCGCTTGAGTTTGAGATCTAGCAAGGCGCAAGCAATGGCCTTGCGCCCTTTTTGGAGCTAATAGCTTATTACTATCATTAGGCATTCTCTTGGGTCTAACAATCTAATTTTAGAGTTAGAACCCCATCAGCATGCATGTGTGCATTTTATAAGACATGCACATGAGATTAATTATTTGATAGGAAGATATTTTTAGTACACTGATGAAACGCGAAACGATATGAGTAATTAAAAGCCCCCTTTGGTTATGTAGTATGTTCACGTTGGCTTTATATACAGCTTTTGGACAATAATTATTGGTTGTTGAAAATATTGTAATTCCATGGCATTGGAGAATGCAATGGCAACCACATCGGACCACTACTGGCTAGCCAGAGAAACATTTGTGGTTTTTCAGAGATAAGCAGGGGCGGAGCTTAAAAAAATTTAAGGAGGATGTGATTGGCTCTTGGACGCAAAATTTTTATCTGAAGGATAAATATAAGTAAAAATTTAACGAAATCACTATTTTTTTCCTAATTTTTGTGTGTGCGTAACCTCGGCATCAACAATGAATATCGGCCCCTGATAGTATAAATTGATATATGGAACGGTGGCAAGAGAGCCAATATTACTATCCATAGACAAAACCAAACCACTAGTCACAAAGCCTATCGCCCAGCTAAATGCCACCCGTGCGGCAATCATATTTGCCCCTGATAGTATAAATTGATATATGGAACGGTGGCAAGAGAGCCAATGTTATCATCCATAGACCAAACCAAAACCACTAGTCACAAAGCCTATCGGTCAGCTCAATGCCACCAGTGTGGCAATCATCTTTTTGGCAGTATAATTATAGGTAGATTATATGGTGAGAAAAATGCAAACAAAATTTCAGCTCAAAATCAACTTTTCAAAATAGTTAAAAATAACAAACAACAAAGATGAAGGGGGCAAAAATATAACACATACATTATTTTGCCATTTTTTTCCTCTCCTCTTTCCTGATGATTTGTTATTTTTTTTATGTTTCAAAAGAAGTAGAGTTTTGGAGCTGAAACCTTATGTGCATATGTTTATCACTGTGTCATTTACATATATGTCAGCTTCTTATAGTTATTAAAAACATATAAGTTTATTTCCTGAGAGGGTTTTCATAAGTTTTAAAAAATAAAATTCAAAATTATATTTTGGAGACCGTGTTGTTGTTCAAAATGACTTGAGTTTAGATTACGGACACAGGAGAGGTCTGTGCTTCAGTTTACAATGACAAACACCAACATATATAGTCATTCATTATAAGCACACAAGTAGGGACATCTTCGCTCACAAGGATCCTGGTGCCGGTTGACACATCGCGTTTGTCAGCGGATCATTTTTTACTTGGATCACAAAATGTGTGTGTTACGAATCTTCGTACATTATTTCAACTTTTATTTGTGACTGATCTGACAAGGATAAATATTACGACGTTGATAGGTTATTCTGACCCCGATTTGACACACAACACGTGGACCGTGACTACTGCTTGGGGCTGGATCGAGTTCCAGTGTGGTGGCCAATCCTCTCAGTGGCACGACGGTCTGTGCGGTGTGCATCGAGACTAGCTAGGTGGTGGACAGCGGTGAGCCGAAGCCGAACGCGACGCGGGGTTCTGTGATCTATGGTGGCGGTGGGAAGTGTACGGGCGTGGGTGGGTGCTGTCCTTGGGCCCGTGCAGGCTGAGGAATTGAAGGGGGCCCACCAACGGCCTGCTTTTCTTCTGCCTTGCTGGTACGCCTGCCAAGATCGACGCAACTCCGATCCCGAACTTCGGATGAAGAAAAAAAAAACTTAGATTCTGAACTCGCAGCTGCGCAAGTGCAGCAAGCCATACTGAGCCCCCGATGCCAGAGTCTGCCGTTAGGAGTGGACGACACCATCGCCTGCATCTGCTGCGCCCGCCATCTAGTCTAGGCATCTATATTTTGTTCGTGCACACTGCATACATACCCTTAACATCTGTCAGGACGCCGCCCCTGGCACTTTTCGACTTCGGGTCCACCAAGCCACCGCACACGACGATTGAGCAAAACGCATTTGGATGGTAAAAGGATCGATGACTGTGTTCTTTGTGTGCTTGTCATGTTCTGCGCGTCGTGGTGGATCATGAAAAAGAAGCATTGAAAAGAATTTCATTAGTTTTAAAAAATTACTAGCAGCAGGGGGCTCATCTCTCAGATCTCTCGATCAGTGTGGATTTTCTATAGAGTACAAGTGATGGATTCTCTATAGACTAAAAGGGATAGATGCTGAGACAATTTTACATATATTAAAGGCATATTCATTCAATACATTAAAGTTGTGCAATTAAATCATCAGCATATATCAAACATATTAATTTTCGGTTCCATATTCTGAACCAAGTCGAAACAGACTGATTTTGCAAAACCAACTAATAATATCCCATGCATGTGCTGGTATTATTACAACTCGTGTGAAGGAAACTAAGAAATCAAATGCATGCACTACATGTTTTGGCACATTACACGTATCACACAGACTCTGTAGGTTAATGATGCGGAGAGCTTCACATCACATATGCAACTATTCATCATTCGGTGGTAGGGAGGGGATCCACGAGTCGCCTAAGATGAAGTGTGTCCCAATAAAGGGCTTGGCTGCACCATAACTTTGAATCGCAGCCCGCATCGACGGATCTCCCTTCAGTTCAGGCATATGACACTTAAAAGTGCCGAAATATCCTCCACTACACAAAAAAGAAAGTGCAGTAAAAATAAGAATATAAAAATATAATTGACTAATATAATATGAATTTCTTATACCATGCATGTTGTATAGTACCTCACAGGTATCTGGATGTTGTTGTCTAAGCTGGAGACTATGGGCAGGACCACCTTGTGAAAGTTGCAGTAGGAGTATACGGTAGGGATGTCCACCCTGCCCAAAAAGACCCGTTGCCCCTCCCCCTCAATGGTGCAAGTCTTGAAAGAGAACCCGCTCTCCCCAGGGCCACCTTTGGTGGATCCCTCTAGTTGTTTGTCCATTACGGGTAGGACTACTGCGTTCTTCTCCACGGAGATGATCCTGCAGTCCTCGTAGAATGACCTTGCGTGGCCGAATATGAAATCTACGGTGCCCTTGATGATGTTGGATTTATAGTAGTGCCGTCCCATTTGGTCATACAGAGCACCACGGCCACCATCAATGGTGCAATTGTAGATGGTTGCCTTTGTCCCCATCACCCTCAGCGCTGGTGCCTCGCCGTTCTTGGACCATGGCTTCGACAGTGGCGCGTCGTTCTTGATTACCACACCATAGGCAATAAAGTAGTCAGACTCTACGGTCACGGTGCTGCTTCCATCGACGCCAAGTGGCTTGCCGTCTTTTCCTAGGGTCGCAGCGGTGTCGTTCCACACAATAACAGCAGGGTTGTAAGGGTTTTCAGACTCTATGGTGACAAATGGCTTACTTTTGCTGATGAAAACCTTCTCGCGATAAACAACGCCAGGCTTGAGAATGAGGACGTAGCGCTTGGTGCTGCCGTCGGGGATGTTGGCGATTGATTCGCTGATGGTCTTGTACGACGACCCTAAGGGACCTTCCGGATCGATAATATTTTTTATCCTAATAGTCTCCGCCGAGGAGAGTGTGGCGTCCTTCTTCCCACAGCCAGCATCACTGCTGCTTGCGTCGGACAACTGTTGCTTCATCTCATCGAAACCAACCTCCTGGTACGATGGCGCCAGAAGGGACGCGAGCGTGAGAAGCCCCAAGACGCGGTATAGGATGAGGGTCTGTTTGTTCGTTGCCATGATATCTATGTGCATATTGTGTTCTTCTCTTAATGGTCATCTTGCATATATATAGATATAGCTAGCACGCACTTGACCGCTTGAGTTTGAGATCTGGCAAGGCGCAAGCAATGGCCTTGCACCCTTTTTGGAGCTAATAGCTTATTACTATCATTAGGCATTCTCTTGGGTCTAACAATCTAATTTTAGAGTTTGAACTCCATCAGCATGCATGTGTGCATTTTATAAGACATGCACATGAGATTAATTATTTGATAGGAAGATGTTTTTAGTACACTGATGAAACGCGAAAAGATATGAGTAATTAAAAGCCCCCTTTCGTTATGTAGTATGTTCACGTTGGCTTTATATACAGCTTTTGGACAATAATTATTGGTTGTTGAAAATATTGTAATTCAATGGCATTGGAAAATGCAATGGCAACCACATCGGACCACTACTGGGTAGCCAGAGAAACATTTTTGGTTTTTCAGAGATAAGCAGGGGCGGAGCTTAAAAAAATTTGAGGTGGATGTGATTGGCTCTTGGACGTAAAATTTTTATCTGAAGGATGAATATAAGTAAAAATTTAACAAAATCACTGTTTTTTTTCTAATTTTTGTGTGTGCGTAACACTCGGCATCAACAATGAATATCGGCCCCTGATAGTATAAATTGATATATGGAACGGTGGCAACAGAGGCAATGTTACCATCCATAGACAACCAAAACCACTAGTCACAAAGGCTATCGGCCAGCTGAATGCCACCCATGCGGCAATCATCTTTTTTGCAGTATAATTATAGGTAGATGATATGGTGAGAAACTGCAAACAAAATTTCAGCTCAAAATCAACTTTTTAAATAGTTAAAAATAACAAAAACAAGGATGAAGGGGGCAAAAATATAACACATACATTATTTTGCCATTTTTTTTCTCTCCTCTTTCTGATGATTTGTTATTTTTTTTTTGTTTCAAAAGAAGTAGTGTTGGAGCTGAAACCTTATGTGCATATGTTTATCACCGTGTCATTTACAGATATACCAGTTTCTTATAGTTATTAAAAACATATAAGTACATATCCTGAGAGGATTTTCATAAGTTTTAAAAAATAAAATTCAATATTATATTTTGAAGACCGTGTTGTTGCTCAAAATGACTTGAGTTTAAATTATGGATACAGGAGAGGTCTGTGCTTCAGTTTACAATGACAAACACCAACATATATAGTCATTCATTATAAGCACACAAGTAGAAGATATCTTCAGTCACAAGGATCCTGGCGCAACAGAGCAACATTATCAAATTACTTGGCTCCGTAGCCAAGAATCCCCAGGCCGGCCGACACTTGGCTCCGTACGACCCATTCGAAACCAAATCCCCGGCCCTCTTCTACGGCCTCTCCCACAAAAATAAGAAAAGAAAGAAATATTTTTTCTCAGTTAATCGCAGTACTAATGGACTACATGCATATATACTAGCTCGGTTTTTAAAACATTCATTGATGCAGTTGATGTTTAAGCATCGACTTTAACCGTTCGTTTTTCTTTAATAAACAGTGCCGATCGATGTATAAAACTATAATCGTACCTCTACAATGATAAAGCAAATCATAAGAAGGGAGAATCTTGAAATTCACTCAGTATGGTCGGCTTTTTTTCAACCCTTGCAAATCGGTCAGTTTTTCCGGTATGGAGCAATCGTTGGCTCCACTCTACCGT
Organism: Oropetium thomaeum; assembly: GCA_001182835.1. Lineage (NCBI taxonomy): Eukaryota > Viridiplantae > Streptophyta > Magnoliopsida > Poales > Poaceae > Oropetium > Oropetium thomaeum. The sequence goes on along the minus strand of LFJQ01000006.1, from coordinate 278,229 downwards.
TTCGTTGCAGCTAGCGGGCCGATTTTTGGATCAAAAAATAAAAGAAAAAAAGGATGGAAAAAGATTGGTTGTTGAAAATATTGTAATTCAATTTTGAGTTAAATAGAGAGTGGAAAATTTTGGGTTCTTTCAATTACCGCTTTAAGTTGACTGATACAGATCTAATTGTTTATAAAAAAGCTTTTTTTATAGCTAACAAAGTGACCAAATTATTTTCTCACAGACTACGTAATATTACAATAGTATAAATCTACTGCTTCAACTACTAAATGATAGTAGAAATCCGTCACCTGAAAAGCATCAAAACTTTCAAGCGCCTGAACACAGAGCGAAAGATGTTTATTTTTGTTTCTTTTGCGAAAAGCATGTATATATCGCTGGTGACGATGGAAGCAAAAGCACTTGTTATGTATATGGACGGTACACGTATAAAAGAGATAATGAGGTGCTATCATTATTGTTCATTTTCCTCTCTTGTGCAATAACTCGATCTAGCTACTACGGCCCCTCCGTAAAGCATGAAATCTATAATTGCGGCCTTTTTTTCCATTAATTTGTACATGGGAAGAACGACGGTTCGGCCTTTTAATTTATTTGTTAATGCCAAGGACGGCGTTTACCTGCAGGTAGCAGCTCTCTTGATCAGAAAAGAAAAAGACTATTAGAGCAAGGAGTAGTCTATTTAATTATATGGCATTGCATGGATTTGTAAATTTGCTCACGAGATCCAAACATATATAGATTACTTCTTGCATGCATTATTGTGCAGATACAAACATATATAGATCCACTCTAGCTAGGTGGACGGGGATATGCAGCAGAGCATACACACACAGAGCTTGCTGACGATCATGCATAATAATAAGTGAACTTATATATAGTGAAGATATGTAGCAGGGATAGCTGCTTCTTTATTGGGCATCCGATTAAGTGTATCGTAGCTGAGGATATCCAGAGACTATGCATCTCTATGCTGTTGTTGTGTCTGTCGGCCAGCCCCACTACGGACCACGAGCCTCTATGCTGTTGTTGTGTCTGTCGGCCAGCCCCACTACGGACCACGAGCGCTCTTGAAATAACATGTAAGGATGAGAAAAAATCAGAGTCCCCCACCACTCCACAAGAGATCACATACGCAAAGCTGTCTACGGATGGTCGGCGGGGAGCTTTACTTCAAAATGATTAGCGGCAACCATTTTAGGTTGGCAGGAACTCCATCCAATAACTAACTGGTGGTCTGGTCCTAATTCACTGTGAATTCCATCGTCCTCTAGGCAGTTGCATCATATGGAGTGAAGCATGAGATGTACGGTATGTGTGGGTTGGCAGAACGAACGTCCAGAATGGAAGATTCCTTCCACCTCCTCTAGCTTCTCCGGTTATGGTCAGACTGCAAAAGCCAAAAAAAAAAAAAGCCAATTCACCTTCTTCGTCAGTAATATCTATGGATCATGCCTACCTATATTACAGGACTAATCTTCTTCCAACAAGAAGGGCCAAAAAGCACTGCAACATTATGCAAATGCTAAATAGTGTATACATTAATTTGAGAATCTTTTTTTTCTCCAAATTACCACATATATCGACGAAACGTAAGCCTACTACTCAATCGATAAGCTACTAGATTCCATATCGCTTCCTCTGTATCACTTATGTGTGCTAGAAGAAGTTAAAGTTAGGGGGACCAAGATATATATGAACCAATAGGCAGCTAGACAGAGACACTACACACCACTTCCAAGTTTACTATAGTACATCACAAGCTTTTGCACACATGCATGGACCTGCCAAGACCCCATGTCGTCTGCCACATGATCCCTTTTGAGTTTTGACATTCGTCCATGAATATCTTCGCAAGAGGCACCCACTGGTTTGTTCATTAATATAATTTTAGTCCCACTTCTGATTGTAACTTAAAAAAATCCATGACAACTCTTGCTGAAATGCATTCCTCTATATGCATATCTCTCTGTCACTGCGATCATTATTAAGTCGTAACTTTGCCGATTGTCGGGACCCCATTTCTAGGATCCACTGCGCTTACCATATCAATCCCAAGATCAATAGTTGATACGTACTTACAAAGTGAATACAAGGTCTCTGCGATTAACATACAATACCGTAGAGGTCTTACAATACAAGTATCTTATATTACATTCAAAAGGCTAACAGACTTAGCCAAGAACAGAAGAAAGTAGCCAGACACGATTGTCTGACTCCCGCAGGCAACTTGAACGAAGGACGCAATTCTGCTCGTCACTTCCATCATCCACAAATTCTTCTTCTGATCTAAAAAGCAACACCTTGATAAGAAAATTTTTTGACTGCCTTGATAAGAAAGTTTGATTACACCTGAAGTGTGTTTAGTCTCAAGACACACGTGTGAAGCCTCGTTAGCCAGAAACGCACGTAGCAGCTCGTCACCGCTGGCCTACAGGCCAGACCCTACACCTCGCAGCCCACAAAAAACACGCAACAGCCCAGTATCTCACGGCTCAAAGCCCAGGTAGCGATTCGCTGCCTCGGCTCTTCTTCCTTGCGGCATTTATCCTGTACGCAGCGAGCTCCCCAGGCCAAGAATGCTGGCGCAACAGAGCAACATTATCAAATTACTTGGCTCCGTAGCCAAGAATCCCCAGGCCGGCCGACACTAGGCTCCGTACGACCCATTCGAAACCAAATCCCCGGCCCTCTTCTACGGCCTCTCCCACAAAAATAAGAAAAGAAAGAAATATGTTTTCTCAGTTAATCGCAGTACTAATGGACTACATGCATATATACTAGCTCGGTTTTTAAAACATTCATTGATGCAGTTGATGTTTAAGCGTCGACTTTAACCGTTCATTTTTTGTTAATAATCAGTGCCGATCCATGTATAAAACTATAACCGTACCTCTACAATGATAAAGTAAATCATAAGAAGGGAGAATCTTGAAACTGACTCGTATGGTCAGCTTTTTTTCAACCCTTGCAAATCGGTCCGGTTTTCCCGATATGGAGCAATCGTTGGCTCCACTTTACCGTTCCGTTGCAGCTAGCGGACTGATTTTTGGGTCAAAAAATAAAAAGAAAAAAAGGATGAAAAAGTGGTAGTGCCCCCTGTTCCTATTTCTTCCCTTCAACAGGCATTATTCGACGGGCGGTCACGAAGTCATGACGTACTCCATAAGCTAGGATGTGCATGCATGGTAAACAGCGGTGAGCCGGCCAAGGTTCGCACAGGCGACAGGATGATGAGTCCGGTATGCAAGGAATTTTATTTTCCCCAAAACCAGGGAGTCCCAACATGGAAGGTCATCTCTCATGTCTCTGGATTTTCTATAGAGTAAAAGTGATGGATTTTTCATAGACTAAAAGGGATAGATGCTCCTCGAACGATTTTACATATATTTAATGCATATTCAATATCACTACAATTTTGCTCTTAAATCATCAGAATATATCAATTTTCGGTTTGCCATGATATCTGTGTGCATAATAATGGCTGGGTGTGGTTAACTTAATTTATTTCATATGTAGTAATACTACCGTACATATGAAACTAAAAGCAACAGCTAGATACATATAGTATTACATATAGTTGTAATAAGTACTTGAAAGTCAAATAAATTATTATGTCGGCGTCTGCGCTCCTACTACGTAGGCTAGGAAGACCCCTGTCCTGTCCTGTCCGTGGGAATAATCATCCCGGCCGGGGTCAGGGGCGCTGATCTCTGGTGCACCGTCTTGTCCGGTAGCGCCGACTTTTTTTTTTTTCTTTTTTTTGATCGGCGGTAGCGCCGACTTGTGGAGGCGAATGAAGTCGTCGTCGTCGTCGTCCCTGGCGTGCGGAAGCGAAGCGATGGTGAGCATCATCGCGGCTTGTCGGCGCGCAGTATGCAGCTCTACGGTTCTACTTAATATAGTTAAAAATGATTATATTAATTAATATAATTTGTTGCTTGAAGATTCGTGCCAATTTTATTAAAAGTTCTCTCTCTTTGTTTTCTCCGACGACGGCGTCGATCGATGCTTTCTTTTCTCCGCCGCATCGCACGCACGTGTGCGTGTCACAGCTAGCTTTACCGCACCAAACGGTGGCTGGTTAATTCAAGGCTTCTGGTATATAAGAGTCGTCGTCTCGCAAAAAGTTCAGATACGATAAGATGATGAGAAGCATCTTCTAATAATTAATACGTACTGATGACAAAAATGTTTAAATAACAAAAAAGGTTAAGACAGAAACGACGTTGAGAGGTGTAACTAACTTAATTTCCAAAATGGAAATAAATTCATTGGACCGTTTAATCTTCTAAATTAATGCGGATAAGAATGACTAGTGTTGATCTCGGCTCGGGTGATTATTACTATATCTTTTACTACTTTCTTAGTTTTTTAAATATAGTTACAGTTGATTTTGATAATCGACTGTAACCATTTGTCTTATTTAAAAAAAATAAGAAATACTATATATTTTAATATGATTTAATTTATTATTAAATATTTTTAAAAATGATTTTTTATTTGATATATTTAATAATTTTTAAATAAGATAAACAATCAAAATTGTTAATTAAAATTAACTGTGCTATATTTATAAACGAGCCAGCAGAAGACAAACAAGCAGGGTCGAATAGTAAGCTACGAGCAAGTTGGGGTGAAAAGCTGCGTACCATTTGCATTGGTTGTTCAACAAATTCCTTCCTGCCGGACATATTATTATAATCTGATGAATGTAAAAAGAAAAAAAAAAAGAACCCAAACATTCACAAAAAAATGTCAGTCGAGTTTTATGTGAAGAAGAAAAAGTATTTCGACCTACTACTGCACTCCTTTCGTCATTTTGCTTCGATTCAACGCACAGCTGATGTTTTAGTTTCATCTTTAATCACACGTCTTCTTTAAAAACATAATTTTAAATATTTCAAATTATAAGTCTTGTTTTAAATATTTAATAATAAAACTATTTAATATTCATCATATACTTTAATAAGATGAATGATCACACAAAAGTTATGGAGACGATATGTTTGTAAAAGGATGTTGTGATAAGTGTAACTGTAAGTGTAGATGCACATGTCAGGACAAGTAATCAGTATGTGACGATGAATTTTATTATTAAATATTTATTTTTCATTATTATAAGTCACCTGATAAAATTAATCATCACTAAAGACCGATTCCTTGTAGTGTGCGCCAGAGTCTCTGAGCTATTAATTCGACCAAGATTTCCGAGGGAACTAATTAACTGAATTTTGCTGTGTACCTGTATATAATAAATAAATGAATCATGCTTGTTTTTCCGGAAGCATCATGTCTTTTTTTTTTCTCTTTTTATGATTGAGGTGAAGCAACATTTGTTGAGTGTGTGGGTCAGAATGAGACACGACGAGACGCACACATGCAGATTTCAGAGAGAGAAGCAACCGGTTGCGTGACCGGAAGCAGAAGCAAACAATGTCTGAAGATTAAAATAATAGTACTAGGAGTACTATAATTAGTACTAGTACCACCACCACCGCATGCAGTGCAGCTGCAGCTGCCATCTGCGCGCCAACTCGTCGAATCTGATTGCGATAGTTGGGTTCCCAAACAAACAGCAGCAGGAGGCAACTTTGCATTGCATCAGAAGAAGAGTGGTAGTGGATCCATCCAGCCATCTGGTGCCGTCATGCATGAGCGAAGCCCTGTTTTGGCCGGTGCCCAAATCTTTTCTTCAGACCGCTGACATCTTTTGTTCTTTTTCTCTTTTTTAAAATTTTGTAAACACCGGAAGCACCTTCTTGTATACTATATACATCCTGTTGTTTCAAATAGGAATTCCTTTCAAGTATACAATACTTGAACATTTGGAATCTAGAAGTATTAGAATTCAAGGGACAAACAAATGGATATATCCACTCCGCTGACATTTTAATATACTACGTGCTTCCTCCATCTAAAAAAAATATTCTTAAAATACTGACACTCTCGCTTTTCAATGTATGTTTTCTCATTTTCGATACATCTCTATCTCTATCTTGTCCATTCTCGTTTTTTATGCACATACTTCTACCAGCTTTTCTTAATTTTTGTGACCACCTCCAAAACGTCAAATATTATAGGACGGAAGGAGCAGTGTTTTTAAATAAGGATTTTGTCTGCCAGACATCATCATAGCGATAATACGAAAGATTGTCGTATTGACACTAATAAAAAAGAACTTCTCTACACAAATGTCCATTTTAAATACGATTCGATTCTCCTACCTTTAACCAATATTTATAGTATATATAAACTTGATTAATTATTAACCAGTATTACTATTATTATATTACGGGATATGCTAGGTCACACGATCAAGGAAAGGAGGGTATCACTTTAGCCGTAAGGGCTGGCATTAATAAAGCACCAAAAGTGTGCTTCCTCAAAATGGAGTAGACTTGCATTCTTGCAACAGTCTGGTAGACAGAGACAGAGCACGCCTCTGTAGAGGATTATCCCCGGCAGCGTCGTCTAGGAGACTCTCAGATTAGAAAAGTACAAATAACTCGTGGCTGTAGGATTAAAGAATAAAAAAAAAATACTACTACTACTTACCCAAAAAGGCAACACCTTAGCCAAAGCAAAAGCCAAGGGAGATTGCGATCGGCAGATTCCGTCCTCATTGCTGCGTCGGCGTCGCTAAGGAGGAAGAGCCGCAGCTCGAGGCCCAAACTAGCTGGGGTTAAGGATTCCTCATTTCTCGATCTCTTGATTAGCTCTAGCTACCTTACAGGAAGTGGAATTCTGCCAAATTTGTCCTCCGAATTGTCTGTTAACGGCGAGATCGCCTTTTTTTTTTTCGAGTTTAGAGATCGGCTTTGCTTGTCCGCTCCTGAAATCATTCACATCCGCAAGAAATCGATAAAGGTCATTGCAGAAACCTCCCAGATACCAGCACAGGCGCCGTCTTTGGCTTCTTTGGGGAAGGGAAGGCAGCTGATGCTGCAGTCAGGTGCCATTTGATCCGGTGGCGGCCTCTTCGCCGGCGGCGATGGCAACGGAGGAGCTCCTGAGGAAGATACGGGAGCTGGAGGAGGGCCAGACCGAGCTCAGGCGGGAGATATCCAAGATCGCGGCGGACCACCGGCGCCCGCAGTCCCCCTCCTCCTCCTCGCGTCGCCCGCCGCCGCCGGCAAGGCGCCCCCTTGCCGCGCTCCCTCAGTCCTCGTCGTCACGGCTTCTGCGCCTGAGCCGCGTCGGGCTGACTGATAGGCAACACATCCGGGCCCTGCACGCGCTGGGGCAGGCTGTCCACGTCATCGAGCCCGGGGGGAAGCTCCTGTACTGGTAAGGTCTTTTTTTTTTTTTTCTTTCCTCCCCCTTCCTTTCCTTCTCTGGTTTGGTTTGGTGTGGCACCGGATTTTTGACGGAATGCGAGAGAAGCGTTATGATGTTCAGATATAAATCTCGAAATAGTTTCAGCAATTTTAGACAACAGGAGCGTCCCTTTACTATGTTGGATGTCGATCATGTGCTCTCCACCCTCCGAGTATGCAGTCTTCCTCAGTGGTGGTACCAATGTAGGATCTAATAACGTTTGAAAATACGTCATGGTGTTTTTCTGTTGTAGCTTAGCTGATCCTAAGTGCATGGATCTGGGTAAGTAGTCTAGTTTTATTTTATTTATTTCCTTTCAGGTTATATCATCTGATTGTGTGCCCTAGCTAGAGGAAACAAGAATCGTAGTGGGAGAAAATCTTTTTCTACATTCTGAATAATTAGTCAATTAGATGTTGGAATTGATGTTATGTTTGTTAGGATTTTAGCTGGTTTCATTTTTCATACTGCAGTAAATTGCTATATTGACTTGTGAGTGACTTGTGTGCATATGTTATATTTTAAAATCACTCACAAGATTGCATGCAAAGCTGCACAGGTTTTCTGCCGAACGACTAGAATGTATGATCTGGGAACTAATGAAGGAAGAACTAGCAAAATTGTTGGTCCCTCTTGTCTTGCTACACCAAAATCTAAACACATGGTGCTGGTGCAGTATAATGCATGTAATTACTAATAGATCCAATGCATTCAGATTGTAGCTTACGTGGATCAGGCAGCATTCTAAAAATTAATATAGCCTGCAATTGTACGTACAGTCATCGTTCACTCACCAATGCTCGCAATCTTTATTGCAATACAGGAACCGATATGCCGAGCAAATGTATGGGTATTCTGCATCAGAAGCAGTTGGCCAGGATGCCGTTGAATTGCTGGTTCATCCTGATGATGCTGATGCAGCAAACATTATCATTAAGAATATATTTATGGGGAAATGCTGGAGAGGGAAATTTCCAGTTAAAAACAAGTCAGGAGAGCGTTTTTTTATTGTCGCCAATAACACACCTTTGTATGATGATGATGGTAGCCTAGTCGGCCTTATCTGTCTCTCAGTTGATACACAGACATTGGAAGAGATAATTGGCCCTACAACCTCAGTGAAACATTATACAAGTTCACCAAAGCCCCGTTTTCAAGTTCACAATCGACCCAAAAGTGCTTCTCTGAGCAAAAGTTCTTTTGACTCCGAGCAACCTCACCAGCCTTCTATCACCTCCAAGATAACAACCTTGGTATGCAATATTATATTTCTAAACAGAAGAAATTAACATGCATTCACTTGTAGTTGTAGTGGAAAGTTTCTCTTCCTGCATTTCTTATTTTTTGTCCTAGTGTATTCTTTTGTTGATTCTTAGAATAACAACACAGGCTACCAAGGTTACATGTAGAGTCCGCTCTCGAATTAGAACAAGTCAGAACTACCACGAACGGTATGGCACCGCCTGTGACAACGAGCATGATGAATATGAGGCCAAGAAAGAACTGGAATCCAGTGGAACATGTGCCCCAAGTGAGGATGTGCACCATGATGCCTTTGTTACAGGGGAGATGTCCCCTGGACGTTCAAGCAAAACAAGTAGTGATGACTCAAATGAAGGAAAAGATGGACTTCAAAAGATTCTTAGTTCAAAGGCAGAGGCAGTTTTGGCCAAGAAGGGGATACCGTGGCCTTGGAGGGGAATTGAACATGATGGTGCTGGCAAGAGCAGCATTATCTCACCATCGTTTAATGATACACATGAGAATGACAGCATAAATCATAGAGCTCCTGAGTCAATTATAATCCCTGACTGCCAAGATGCTGAGTGTGCTCAAGAAAGCAAGTATGAGGTCACAGGTTCGTGGTGGTCGTTCAACAACAACAGCACAAGTAGTGTAAGCAGCTCTGCAAGTACGGATAGCAGTGCTATTGAGAGACTAGATTACGAAGCAGATTGCCTTGATTACGAGATTCTTTGGGAGGACCTTGTAATTGGAGAACAAATAGGCCAAGGTACTTTTCTTCTCACGTTGCAAACTGTTCATTTGATTGGCAAATTTCGAAACACACACTCATGCTGGCATATGCTTTAGAAGATTCATAGGACTTGTGATTTAAGAACTACCTAACAAGTTGGCCTTTTGTCGGCAACTATTCTTATTTCAGCATCTTCGGCTGCTTGTTCTTATATTGAGGCAACTTTAATTAGTTTGATGAGTTGCAGCAGTATTACTGGCATGAATTTGGACCCATAACCTTGTGATGTTATATTTCAAAGCTATGCATGTTGGAAAGTGACAGACAAAAGTCATAATGGCATGAATTTCTGCCATCATATCATTTTGCTGCTACATTTCAAAGTCATGCGTATATGAAGAAAGCGATGACATTTGACATGTCTATAAACGCAGATATAATAAACAAAAAGTAGCAGTACATCTTTTGCTTACCGTCATCTAGTGACAGTTATTGTCCTAGTTTCTAAATAGATATCATTCATTAATGTGTTAACATGTTTTCAGGTTCTTGTGGAACTGTGTATTATGCCCACTGGTACGGCTCGGTATGTACCTTTTGTTTTGTGAATCTGAATGGAACTTCAATTTTTGGTTATTGAATGATTCTGAAATGTCTATTTGCTTCGCTTATAGGATGTGGCAGTTAAAGTATTTTCCAAGCAGGAATATTCAGAAGATATGATAAATACATTCAGACAAGAGGTAGAGGCCTACATTTTTCATGTGATCCTATTGCTCTATGCTTATGTGGTGCTCTTTATACTGAGGCAAGCTCACTTATTTAAGGGTTTGGGTGTGCACCTACAGAACCCATGTTCCAGTCCCCTTCAACGTGAATTTGGATGTCTATTCCTTCCTATTTAGAATGCCACTCCTCCCTAGGTTATTATTAAGTTACATATACAGAACATATTTTATTATTACATGTTAAATACTTCACTACTTCAGTATTGAAGATATGATTTGTGCTATGGTATTTCTTCAGACACTTATCATGAGAATAATTCTCTACACAGCCACATGTACAAATAACTGCTGGGATGTTTTGTTAGCTCATGCCCTTATCTGCTTAATGTGATCATGCATGCACTGAAGCGGATGTAAACCTGGGTTGTACATATAGCAGAGTTGCTGTCAAACTAAAAAAATTGCATCCTTACAGACTCATTGATTTCTTCCATCTTGATCTTGAGTTTCCTTTATCAGATGCTCGTACTGTTTTTTTTCCTCATATTATGAGGTCTGAGCTTCTAAACAGTAAATATGCTGGATGCACTTAATCCTATTAAAATAATAAATAATGCTTTTTTTATTGAACCTGTGATTTTAAGTGATTCTTTGTTTTGTATTTTTTTTGTTTGCCTTTTTTTGGGCTCTATGCGATATAAAATGGCAGTATGATGTTAAATCATTAACGTTCTTCAAATCTGCAGGTATCCTTGATGAAGAAACTGCGACATCCCAATATAATACTCTTCATGGGTGCAGTTGCATCTCCAGAACGACTCTGTATTGTCACAGAATTTCTTCCACGGTGTGTCTCTCTCATACAGCTGAAAGAATCAAGACACGAAGTTAGCACTTTAACCATATTCATCGTTGTGTGGTTAATTTTTGTCCTCTATTAGTTTAAGTCAGAGTAATGTATCTATTATACAACAACAACCAAGCCTTAATTGGTTTCATCTCCATAAAAATGGCTAAAAATAGTTGTTGGCTAGCCAAGCCTATCACAACCCCTCCTTATTTATCCGGGCTTCGGACCGGCTATGTCCGCAAACATAGGCGGAGTTAATAATCTATCTGTTATGATCTATATATAAAGCTTATGATGGGCAACTACAACTCTATATTGAGACGATCTCAATGGCTGATGTCAAATTTAGAAATCCGAGTGTAATCAATCCGTAATTGGGCTGATTGTCCTAAATAATATCAGACAGAAAACAATCATGTGTGGGACTCTGTTGCAAAAGAACTTATACTCTGGAAATTCTAAACCATGAATTAGTTACATATGAGGTCAAGGTGAAGGAAGAATTTGCAACCTATTAATAAATATGATAGAAATGTGTAGCAAAGCTGACATGCCTTTCAATTTGACCAGCTCTCTACATCGTTTTTAGTCCCTTATGTTTTGACCTAAAATCACACCTTTACCGTATCTGAGATCTTTGAATTACACTACATCATCTTTTATTCAACTGTCTTTAGATATAAGTTGTGCTCATGTTTATCCTTGTGGTGAACAAAAAAAAAAAAATCCTTGTGGTATTGATACATCTACTTTCAGAAAATCCTTGATTAAAATAAATAAATTGTTGATCTCTCCACATTTATGAACTTTGGGCAGTGAGACTGGTTAGTTAAGTGTTCTATTCGATGAGCAGGCAATAGAAATATAAGGAACTTATGAGCATGAGTTGCTTGCAGTTTCTAAATAATATTGGGGCATTGGTAAATGAAACTTTACAACAGCAGTCTCAGTTATATACTGATTTTGCTAGATCACCTGTCAGTTCTTTGTATAGTTATTACTTACTAACTTATGATTATTCATTTTTTGAACCAACTGAGCTAGTGTTTATGAACTTTGAATTATCCTTATCGATTAATCCCTCCAATATTCTGTAGATGAATTTTGTCGGTTCAATCTTTTGATTTTAGTACTGGTGTTTTGAGAATCTTCTGTAATTGGTTCATGTTATTTGAAACCAGAAAAGAGTTAAAAACCTTTCTTATTTGATTATTTTATTTACTATGTGTTCCATTTTGCAGCGGGAGTTTGTTCCGCTTACTTCAAAAGAATACCGGCAAGCTGGATCCAAGACGACGAATTCACATGGCTTTAGACATTGTGAGTAAATTTTATTTTTCCAGCAATTTAGGAAATGCAATTAAACTCTTGATGCATGAATAAATTGAATCAGTAGAGCACTTGATAAAAATCCTCGAACTCGACATGTCCAGAGGCATAGTGAACATACACAGAATAATTTTTGACATTTGTGCCAGGGAAGCCAAATGAGCATGTAAACTAGCCATATCTATTCACTGTATGGAAGTACGTGATTTCAGAGCATGTAGGGGAGTATCTCATATTGTACTTCAAAATGGTTTACTAATTACCGAAAAGTTAGCCATCCAATTAGTGTCTTTGTTATCGAACCTTTTTCGTGCTATTAGAGCTAATTTTGCATTTTTGCTTCTATTGGAGTTTGTAACTGCTGAGCACAAAAGATCAATTGGTGCGTGTACAACTGAGTACATATGTTAGCACTAAATAAGCTTTGACTGTCTTTTTGCTGGAATAAAAAAACACACTGTTTTTAATCGTGCAGGCCAGGGGCATGAATTATCTTCACCATTCAAGCCCACCTATTGTTCATCGAGATCTAAAGTCATCAAATTTGTTGGTTGACAAGAACTGGACTGTGAAGGTAATCCTGGAGCTTTTTTTGTCCAATTTCTGTGTTTCTCATCTCATTTGTTTGGTTCAACTAGGTTGCAGACTTTGGTCTTTCACGCCTGAAACTTGAAACGTTTCTGACAACGAAAACTGGAAAAGGAACTGTAAGTACAAAAACTTTACTGGATGAAAATGGCACCCACTCATTTCCCTGAAACCAAAATGGCATGCACTCTCGAGTAGAATGATATTGTCTATTAAGTTCTATTAATGTTGTGGGCTCCTTTATGGGTCGTCACTATGTGTGACACCGAGTCCAACAACCTGTTAGTGGCTAAGGCCGCGCCCTATCAGTTAAACTTTTTCTGCCTATTGAATAAACCTATGTTATTTCTTTGCTTTTGTATCCAGCCACAGTGGATGGCTCCAGAGGTGTTACGTAATGAACCTTCAGATGAGAAGTAAGTCACTCAAAGGCATTATAAATTATGGGTCGGCTGGATGACCCGGTTTAGAACTCAGGGACGTTAATCCGTTTGTTTTTGTTAAATATAGGTCCGATGTGTACAGCTATGGGGTCATTCTATGGGAACTTGCTACGCAGAAGATACCCTGGGATAATCTGAATACAATTCAGGTACATTCTCAATGCTTTAATATCGAAAATTTTTTGGCTGTGTAACTGTGGGACAGGTGTTTGAGGTTTTTCTCGACCTGCTGAGAAGGACTTCTTATTATTAAAATACCTAGGGACTATCTTACCCACTGCATGTTGGTTACTATATGTGATTGTTGATTTGATGCATTGTTTACTTGTTACAAATATAGGAAAAGGGCAAGCGTGCATGAAAACAGACGACTTAGAACAAGCAGTGATATTGCTTTAATGTTTCCTTCTTAGCTACAGCGTTAATTCAGTCAGCAGTAAGAGTATTCAGCACACACTTTTAATATTTCAGAATATGTGTTTTTTGTTTATGATTGCTTAAAAAAGACATGAAAAAAGATGAATGCCTTACGACTAGCATGGTGACCATATTCCCAATGAAGCTTCGACTAGCACATAGTAGTTTCCACAGACAGCCCTGTGCCTTTATTGTACCAGTAAAAAATAAATCTCTCCACCCACGCTGCAGGTTGTTGGAGCAGTCGGTTTCATGGATCAGCGGCTGGACATTCCCAGTGACATAGATCCTCAGTGGGCATCGTTGATAGAGAATTGTTGGGACTCGTAAGTATCCTAGTTCCTTTTTCTTTTTTCTTGTTGGTAACTACGTATTAACTTCATGCATCTGCTGAGTTAATGTCTAAAAATAATGGAACTCCCGACTATTTCGAGGAAACTGCACTTTCATTCTGAGAAATAGGAACAGCGATGCGGCCTCTTTGACAAGTGCCTTTTCTTTGAGCAGTGACCCGCGACAACGGCCGTCGTTCCTAGAGATTATGGATAGGCTTAGAGAGCTGCAGAAGCAATGCACCGTGACGCAGCGGCATGCATCTCGAGATGCTATACTGAAACACACTGCAAAGATGAGCGTTGAAGATTGATGACATCAGATCCTGAGGGAAATGGTAACTACCATTGCCGACCAGATGGAACTCTCCAAACATGATGGTTCAGCGATGGCATCCATATAGGGCACGGTGGCATCCTGTTCGGAACTTCAATTCAATCTGCAGCGTACTGGTACATTGCTCCCTGGACAGAAGCCTGGAAGCTTCAATCTGCAGCCATGGACGGGACCAGCGGTGATTTTTTTTTTTTTTTTTTGTATTAACACCCAATTCACATAACTCGTGATAGAAGTGGGAAAACTAGGAAAAAGTTGATTGTAAAAGTTGTATATGTTGCCTTTTGAACTGCGTTGATGATCAACAGGAACTAACAAGCAGTGTTCGTACAATCTATTCTGAGAAATAGGAACTGCCTTTTCTCAGCAACTATTGTTTGTTTCTCCAGCGTATGCACAATGGCTGTAGGCCTTTTTCTGTCACAACATGTCAATGATGCGGAAATGACCGGATGAACCTGCGGTCTCTTTTAAGTATTACGCATGCACTATATATATGCAGGATACTGTTGTTCTGGTTTCTCTACTGAAGGAATGTTTTATGTTCATTGATCGGATAATTAAGGTGAAATGCATCAAGTTTTAATAAGCTATATACATAGTACCTGGCTGTTGTCATTTCAATGCGGCAGGTAAATAAACAACACTTTGGACAGGAAAGTCTTTTTTTTTCAAAGCTATAGTGACCGGTTGTTGTCATTTCAAAGCTATATAATTTAGTCTAGCTGATGACGGGGCATGCGAGAGAGAAACAATCAAGCCGCTGATGACGAGAGAGAGTACTCTGTTTCAGCAGAAACCGAACATGTCGTAACGTTGAAATAGGCGGCGTTAGCTCCAGGATGAAAGTCGTCTCTGCAGGTCGTTGTTGCTGCACGCCCATGCATGACTTTTGCATGCTCTTTCCATTTCGCAATTAGCTGGCTTCTCTCTCTCTCTCTCTCTCTCTCTCTCTCTCTCTCTCTCTCTCTCTCTCTCTCTCTCTCGCAGATATTGCAAACTTGTGCTGTACCCTGCCGTACGTACGTAACGGTTTCCAAACCAAACAGGCAAATAATCTTGACCGATCGACTTACTAATGAATAAAACCAGCTGCAAAACTAATAAACTGGATGCATGGTGCGAACTGCTGCAATAACGGTTCTTAGCTCAAACGGAACCGTACGTACGTCAGCAAACTCTTATCGAATACTACTAAATTTTACTACCTCTGTTTTTTTTTTCTTATTATTATTGTTGATACTTTCTAGCTAGAGTATAAATAACTATACAGGTATATCGTCTGGCTGATAATGATCGAGTGGACGGAGGAGCTTTCCAAGGTGCACCAAATCAATTAAGCCGCTGATAGATGGTGCGCGCGGCCGGCCTAACTAATAAGAGTCGCGTCGTCGTGTTTCACCCGCAACAACCTCGATCGCTCGCGCCATGACGCGACAGCATAGATGATGATCTCGATTACCGTGCTTAATTTCGTTTTCATTTGTACCACCACTGTATAGGACATACTCCCTCCTTCCTTTTTTATCTGACGTTAAAACTATGTAATTTGTACTGTAATTAGTATAATTTAGGTGTCCTAAACGTCAACTAAAGATGAACAGAGGAGTACCTAGTAAGTACTGTAGCCCTTGTTAGGTTGTCAGCTAGCTAGGCAGTGTATGTTTGGTCAACCTGAAAGACGACTTTGGTACACGATAGATCGATATCGATGGAGAAACACGCATTATTAATTGGCCGGTCAACCTGAAAGACGTACGTGACGGCGCGCGGCGGAAACAACCTAACAGTGAGTGATGACGTACGTACATACTACTAGCATACAGTATATATTTTGGACAGAGCAGAGCTAGAGGGTACGGTACGGTACATACCAAGTGTCAGTTACCATTATTGGCGGCGTCGTAGCAGCCAATGCAAGTGTCTGGTGGAAGACGACGTTGAATTAGTTGGCACGCGCGCGGATCGGAAGAACGAAGACGAAGCCAAAAATAATTAGGCCGCGCTAGACTAGAGGCTGATCGACGAATAACACCGTACCATCACGGAGAGACATCCGGGATGATGATGAAGAATAATGCGTGCATGCAGCTTTGAAAATGTGTGTCGTCAGATATATGATTCATCATATGTGTCGATGATATCTCTGCCCGGCAGGCGGCTGCTGGACGTGAAACCTGCATATATATATATATATATCTAGGTACACGGTTGTAGCTTAGCTGCTGCTGCTTCTTCTTCTTGCGAGTCAAATTTTTTAAGTAAGACAAATGATTAAAGTTTACGGTAAAAATCAATACGACAATTAAGTAAAAAGGGAATCACGGTTTGGTTTTTGGTTTGGTTTTGCCCGCATGTTGCGGCGCGCGCGTGCCAACATACGCAAATCGCGGAGAAATTATATATACACTACCGGCCACACGCTCATCGTAGGAGTATAGTATAGGACTATAGCAGCTGCTAGTAGAAATAATATAGATACGTGCACGGTACATTATTCGGCGGTGCCCGTCGTCCTCGCTCCTTTAATTTGTTGTGCATAATAATAATAATAATAATAATAATATATACATACCACGGCACGGCCGTCGATCGCTTTCGTTCTGAATCATCATCCCTTTGACCCACCCCGCGCGGCCTTCAACAGGGAGAGCAATCAGCACTTAATTGGATCGATCTTGCATGTCGATGGCCAAAAGGAATAATAATGAATACGTGACGTGACTACTGACTTGTACGTATGGTGCTTAATTGCCTTTAATTAATTTGTCTAGTACCGTCCCATATGTGCGCTCACACACACGCACGCACGTACGCGCGCGGATTATATATCTCTCCACTCCACTCCACTGAAATTTTACAATTTTTCGTAATCGATCGATTTGTATTTGTGGGTATATAATATGTTAATTGAAATATATGTCATCGATCGAAATGAATCAGTTAAAGTTCAAGTACGTGAGCATTACAAATTTTTATTAAACGTATTAGCAGCCAACAAGCCAGCCAGTTCTCTCTTGTTTCTCACTGCTGTGTACATCGATCGATCTGTCTGTCTATATAAGGAACGCAACTAGCTAGCTAGCTAACCAAGTTAAGGGAGGACTATCTGTCTCCCCCCGCACACCACCAACCTCTTCTTCTTCTTCCTCTTCTTCTCCTTCTTCTTCTTCTTCTTCTTCTTCTTCCTCGCAATCTGCTCCTTCTAGCAACCAGGTGCCGGCTACTTATAGCAGTAAGTACTGCTTGTACCACAATCAACAAGCGCCATTACTACGTCCAGCTAAGGGCGCAACTATAGCTCGCTAAGCTTGCTGCTACCACGTACGACCATATCATCAAGGGAACGCATATAGCTAGCGCGAGACATGGCCAACAAGAGGAAGCTCGTGAACCTGCTCGCGCACAGGCTCTTCTCCACCATGCTCCCGTTCCTCCTCCACGCCCGCGGCTCCGCATCCTCAAAGCCCGCCGCCACCACGCGGGCAAACGTCGTCGTCTCTCCAGCTTCTTCGTCTTCCCGTCCGGTGCAGCGCGACGGCTGCCCGCCGCCCTCGACGACTGGGACAACCCTCGTCGTCGACGTCGACACCGCGCTGCTCCTCCGCTCCACTTCGTCCGGCGGCGCCGCCGTCGTCGACCTGTACTTTCCCTACTTCATGCTGGTGGCGCTGGAGGCCGGCGGGTTCCTGCGCGGCCTGGTCCTGCTCCTGCTCTACCCGCTGCTCCGCCTGCTCGCGTTGGCCAGCTCCTCCTCCTCGTCCACCTGCAGGGCGATCATGGCGGCGGTGGCGTTCTGCGGGCTGCGCGCCGGCCGGTTCCGCGCCGGCCGCGCCGTGCTGCCCAAGTGGTTCATGGAGGACGTGGCGGCGGAGGCGTTCGAGGCGGCGGCGCGGGACCGCGACGGGCGCCGGCTGGTGTGCGTGACCACCGGGATGCCCAGGGTCATGGTGGACGGGTTCCTCAGGGAGTACCTGGGCGCCGACGAGGTCGTCGGGAGGGAGATGAGGACGCTCTGGGGGTTCTACACCGGACTCATGCACGAACAACAAGACGAGCTCTGCAGCACGGTCGTCGTCACGGATGACAAGCAGGAGGACAGCGGCGGCGGTGATGCTGATGCTGATGTCGTCGGCTTCTCCGGCTCGTCGGAGTTCCTCGACCACCCTCTCGCACGGTGCTGCAAGGTACGTGTTTTCACTGCGCACGCATTTTGTCGCCTCCAAAAAGTTTCTATTCATGCGCGTTGCATTTTTGTTCATATATACACGTGTGTGGCTGTCTTAAGAAAACGTTGCCGATCATGCACCTCGTACTCTGTTCACGGAACTGGTATGTCATGTCTCTCTAGTACGTCCACACACCACACTGTTTGTAGTAGCCACTTAGCCAGCTGCAACTGCAAGCACGCGAAGTAGAATGCTAATACTACGTTGACCACGACGACACACAGAAAATACGTGGACCGGTGGAACACGACGCGCCTCTCTGGTCATGCATCTTTCATCGTTAATTGACATCTAGAGTAAAAGTTCCACTTTTTCAGTCATCAAAGGTTACTGAACTCATGAATCATTCATAACCAAAACCAACCCTACTTTTTCTCTGTACTGTACGTGCGTGCAGGAGGTTTACGTGGCGAGCCCTGAGGAGCGGCGCCGGTGGCGTGCGCTGCCTCGTGACAAGCACCCCAAGCCCGTGGTGTTCCACGACGGCCGGCTGGCGTTCCTCCCCACCTTCGCCGCCACGACCGCCATGTTCGTGTGGCTGCCCTTCGGCACCGCCCTGGCCGCGTTCCGCCTCGCCGTCGCGCTCGCCATCCCCTACCGCTACTCCACGCCGATCCTCGCCGCCACCGGCATGTCGTGGCGGCTCAAGGGCTCTCTTCCTCCGCCACCACCATCGTCCTCCTCCGGCGATCACCGCCGGCGGCGCGGGCAGCTGTTCGTGTGCAACCACCGCACCCTGATCGACCCGGTGTACGTGTCGGTGGCGCTGGACCGGCCGGTGCGCGCCGTGTCGTACAGCCTGAGCCGCCTCTCGGAGCTCATCTCGCCGATCGGCCGGACGGTGCGGCTGGCCCGGGACCGCGCCGCCGACGGGCGCGTCATGGCGCGCCTGCTCGCGGCGGGGGACCTCGTCGTCGTCTGCCCTGAGGGCACCACGTGCCGCGAACCGTACCTGCTCCGGTTCAGCCCGCTGTTCGCCGAGCTCAGCGACGACGTGGTCCCGGTCGGCATCGCCGTCGAGACGTCCATGTTCTACGCCACCACGGCGGGGGGACTCAAGTGCCTCGACCCGCTCTACTACATGGTCAACCCCAGGATGTGCTACACCGTGCAGTTCCTCGACAGGGTCGACACCGCGCCGGCCAAGGAGGGGAAGGCGCCCAGCGTCGACGTGGCCAACCGAGTGCAGAGGCGGATGGGGAACGCGCTCGGCTACGGGTGCACCATGCTCACCAGGAAGGATAAGTACCTCATGCTCGCCGGCAACGACGGCATCGTCAGGAACACCGACGACAAGAAGGCTGCTTTGTCTGTCTCTGTTTCTGCCCCTGCCCCTGCCTCCGCGGCCGCAGGGAAGAAGAACAAGACTCCTGCACAAAAAAAAGGACTAAATTAAAATTCAGTTAACCTTTTCGCTTTGGTTTGGTTTGTTTTTCTTATTGAAACTGATGATATGTTCATTAGTTTTAAATTTATTTTATAGCTTTATTGTATTCAATTGTTTTTTATCTATGTACTCCCTCTATACCATTTTATTTGACGTTTTACGTGAGGATGGATGGCGTTCTCGATTTCCAATGCGGCCTGATTTGCGTCTATCTGACACTGTGCTCTCATTAACTACTCCGGTTCCTCTCCCTCCCTTTGCTTTCTCTCTCTGTTGAGTGGGCCTGGATGCCTTGGGTCCTTCACACGATGGGTCAATGAATAGGTGGTCAGTAGTGCTAGTGCTATGCTCTACGGTTTACTTGGTTTTCGTACTAGAAGCGAAAACGTCGAACAAATAGGGACGGAGGGAGTCCCAGAGTACTGTAAAGAAACATCAAGGCTATAACAGGGCCATCGTCCACGGAGCTTCTTGTACTGTGCTTAGAACAGGACCAACCACAATGTGAATTAAATACTATAGTGGGTGGTTATCTTGTACTAGTACTAGTTTCATCATCTTCCTGTTGCAATCTTGCGAAAAAGATCAACGTTTTCGGAACGCATTCCATCCTTCCCCTGCTTTTGGATGCACAGATAGAGGTGCCGTACGTTTTTCTTCCATTGACAAGAGAGCCCTTCAATGTCGTTCAGTGACAGACACTGTGGTACCGAATGCACAAAATGGCAACCTTTGAACAACCTGATGGATTTAATTATGGAGCTCTCTGTCAAGTGGTGTAGTGCTGGTTCATCACTCACCTGGGCTGCAAAACAGGGGCATACATTGAAAGCGCAATTATTGTTATTCTTTTTTGTGAAACAATTGAATGCAGAATTCAAGCAGAAAATTGACAGAAGTGCAAGTTGTGCTATTACTAGCAGTTTGATTTGATGATAGTACTACTGAGAAAACTGTAGTATAGCGAAAACAAAACAGAGATATAGTTTCTCCTTTTACAGGCATCATAATCTATCGTTAGCAGTGATTTATTCTTAATCCAAGGACTCTCCAAGAGCAGCGCAATCAACGTTCTTCGTTATGGTGACCGGCATTTGGTGGAGTTTGAAGACGTGCCTTGGATGTGAGAGTACTGAACGCATGGGAAACTATTTTATGGTGACCGGCATTGCTCGTCTTGTTTTTTTTTTTTAAAAAAAAAGGGAGAATTTTTATGCTTCTTCGACATATAAGGACTCACGCCCTTCTTTTTAAGCATCGCTAGCAGTGATTTATTTTCTATATAAGGACTCACCAACAGCAGTGAGCTGTTCCTTTTGCCGTCTTTATTTTGTAACAAGGACTTTTACTAGTATACTAAGCTGGATAACTACGCTCATAAAAATGTCAGCAGCAGCAAGACGACCAATACACCCCTTGGCACTTGAAATTGCTCATGTGAATGAAAAAAAAAAAACAGTAAAAAGCTTATGCGTTTGCCGGGAGTCGAACCCGGGTCTATTGCTTGGAAGGCAATTATCCTAACCGTTGGACTACAAACGCTTGGTGAATTTGTTAGATGCTTTTAGGACTGATATCGCAATCACGTTTACAGGAACAAAAATTCACACTGTCTGTACGGGCCACCGCCGCACCGCATGGAGAGCAGAGTACCCACGTAGCTTGACCGATCTTGTCTCTTGTAATGTCTCCAGACAAAGCAACAATATATCAATTCGTGGAGTGAGATCATTAGACGTACTCCCTCCATTTTTTTTTACTTATCGTCATTGACTTTGATCGAAAGCTTTGATATCTCATTTTATTTAAAAAATCAGTTCAAATATGTAAAACTAAAAATTAAGATTTAAAAACTTTCTATAATAAATCAAATCCTAACAAAATATTTAAAATTTCTCATATTTTTTAAAATAAGACGAATGGTCAAAGTACGATGACAAAAAAAAAGAATGAAGGGAGTATATATTATGCGTGCATGCATATGGGTGGGATGCGACCAGCTGCAACTGCATGCTAAATTAATAAAGCAGGCAAAACTGATGAAACATCCGTGCCGTGCGATCGAGGGAGCAGTACATGTGCAGACGCGGTCCAGTTCCAGTGTGTGAAGGATCCGGTGCCAGTGCCAGAATGTAGTGGCTGGACCCAAATATAAGTAGACCAGTGCGTGTCCTCCACGAAATTCATGAACAGGAGTTAACACCGGATCCATCAATATGATCTGCGATCAACTACACACGATCTCACTGTTCTCGCGGTTAATTGTACCACTCTGGACAGTTAATTATTACTAGTACTACATACTACAACCAACGTAGAAGATGTGTTAATTAGTTATTAATAATAAATCATAATGTGTGAGTGTGTTAAGTTCAGTCGAGAGAAAGAAATGATGGAAAGGGAAATGTCGCACAGGTGCGTATTATATATATTGGTTCACACACACGATGACGGTCTTAATTTATTTGCCTGGAAATTAATGTGGTTGGGATCGGCAGGGGGCTTTTCCGTCTCTTTTTGCCTGACGCACTCTAATCATCGACGATCTGATCTTTTTTTTCTCGATCAGGGGAGAGACATCCTCCTGACTTCTTTTTTTAAGAAGTTGGTGCCACGACTCGAACCTGGGTCAGATGGGAGTTCGAGCTCCCAGAGCACATCGCTCTAACCGGTCACACCAGGAGAGTGTTGGTATTGACGATCTGATCTAACCTTTCAGTTCTCCACAGGGAAGAGTTGTAACGGAGGACCGTACGTGAACACTACTTCAGAATGAACCTCGTATCTCAGGCCCCCACCGTATATATACATTACAGCTCGCTTGCCTTTTTATTTGTTTTCTGCTTCTGTGGTCTCTCACCTCATGTACATGTATATGCGATGGTTCAGTACCTTGATGACTGGATTGGATCCAACAAAAAGCATCTACTAGCACGATGCATCAACAAGAAGATAATAACTCTCTCTCGCACACACAAAAAAAGAAAGATAATCACATTCACTTGTTATTTGTCAAAGACACTCCCAGATGATGAGCCGATAATGCCAATGGAATATCCAGTTAATTTAAGCCCACAAGACAATTACTGAATACGCACGCTAGTTTAATTAAGCCCACAAGCCCATTAGTGAATACACAAGTTTCTTAATCAAGCCCAGCAGCATCCAGTTCATTGTTTCGAACCCAAGACGACCCTGCACTTTTCAGCATCTGCCTTATTGCTTCAAAAAAAGAAAAAAAACTAGGAAGAAGAAACCGCAAACAGTTTATGATTTTTTTTTTTTTTTGCATGTGGCCCATAGGAAATGAGCCTAGTGGAGTATGGTGCGCATGCATTTTTTTGCTTTCCAGGCAATCCATCCAAGTATCCAACACAAGAGGTATGCAGGACTGAAACCATAAAAAAAGTACAGTAATGGTTAAACCAAGCAAGCATATGGGTCAATTAAGAGAAAAAAAAGAAGCAAGCATATGATGGGTGAAGGCATGCTTGCCTTGCCAATGCCCAATGGCGCGCAGAGAGGCAACCTGGCTACAAATGGTCTCCAGCTCTATTCTTCAGTGTTCAGTCCCTTTCTGCAGCACAGCGAGGTTGAGAGTATAAATTAGGAAATTTCATACCGAGCTGCCTGTCAAGATCCACAGCTTCAAAAGTATCTTGTTTTTTCCACGCTAATATCTTCAATTATTGAGTAGCGGACCCCATGAGAACCCTACCCCAACCCAACCCACGCGCCCGCCCTCCCCGCACGCTCCTCCCATTCCCACCCGTCGGCCCTCGCTCCTGCCCGAAAGACTGGCGGCTCGCTAGGGTTTGCTCGGGCGCGTCCAGTGGCGGCTGCTAGGGTTAGCTCGCATCCCTGGCCGACGCTCCTCCTCCCGGCCTGGTGCCGCTCGTCCTCCCCACCGGCCGACACCTCCCGCCCGGCGCGCTCTGGATCCCGGCCGGCGGTGCTCCCGGCCGACGCTCCTCCTCCCCGAGCGTATCCTCCTGCTCTGGCTCCTACTACAGGTTGCTTGCTTGTTGGGCTGCTGGCAACATGCTCCTTCGCACTCCTTTCTCAGATGAACTCGTTATAGTTTCTTGAAGCAACGATCTGTATACATATCGTTAGTAAGTCCATTCTCCCTTTTTTTCCATTCAATTTGCTCATTTTTCTTAGTGAGAATTGAAGCCTCAGTTAATCCCCTCCCCTGCGCCTTCTACTAGTAGTTAGGCTGATTTTTCTCGTCAATCCTCTGCAGGAGGGCTGTGAGTGGCGCAGGTTGCGAGTTATCGCTAGGGACGTGCAAATTGTGGGAGCGGAGATGGCCGATATGGTGATCGGTCCGCTGGTCTCCACGGTGATGGAGAAGGCGTCCAGCTACCTACTGGACCAGTACAAAGTGATGGAAGGCATGGAGGAGCAGCGAAGGATACTTCAGCGCAGGCTGCCGGCGGTCCTGGGCATCATCCAGGACGCCGAGACGAAAGGAGCTTCACAACCTAGAGTAAGCATCTGGCTCACAGACCTTAAGACAGTCTCCTATGAGGCGAACGATATCTTTGACGAGTTCAGGTACGAGGCGCTTCGGCGAGAGGCTCAAAAGAAGGGGCACCACAGAATTAAGGCTTTAGCAAGTTTCCCGGCTCGTAATCCTATTGTATTCCGGTATAGGATGGGCAAGAAGCTTCGTAAGATTGTGCAGACAATCGAGGTCTTGGTCAATGAGATGAACACATTTGGTTTCAGACACCTGGACCAGGCACCACCAACATCGAAACGGTGGAGGATGACAGACCCCATAATGGTTGACTCCGACAAGGATATTATTAGCAGATCCAGAGAGGCAGAGAAGAAGAAAATCATGAAGATACTCATCGACGAAGCCAGCAGCAAGGATCTCACGGTCCTTCCAATTGTTGGGATGGGTGGGCTGGGCAAGACCACCTTTGTGCAGCTCATTTACAATGACCCTGCAATCAAGAACCACTTTGAGCTTCAGAGATGGTGTTGCGTGTCAGATGATTTTGATGCCGCTAATATTGCAAGCAGCATCTGCCAGAGCAATGTAAATGATAATGGAGGTCGTGAAAAAGCATTGCAGGATCTCCAGGCTCTGATAAGTGGAAAAAAGTACCTCATTGTGTTAGATGATGTATGGGATCCTGATGATGATAAGTGGGGAAAACTGAAGAGCTGCCTCAAGTACGGTAGCGAGGGCAGTGCAGTACTAACAACAACCCGTAATGCAGAAATAGCTCGTAGAATGGCCACAAATGTAGATGAAGCCTATTACATCGAAAAGCTGAGTGATGAGCATTTGAAGGAAATTGTTGAGAGTAGAGCGTTCAGTCTGCAAAAGCCAAACAGCGATGAGCTAGATGTCATTATTGATATGACTGTTGGCAGATGCGCTGGTTCTCCTTTGGCTGCTAAAGCATTTGGCTCTATATTGAGTACCAAGACTAGTATGAATGAATGGAAGGATATATTAACCAAAACTAACATTTGTACTGAGAGGACTGGAATTTTGCCGATACTGAAGCTCAGTTTTGATGACTTACCATCACATATGAAGCAGTGCTTTGCGTTTTGTGCTATATTTCCCAAAGATTATGATATTGATGTGCAACTATTGATTCGGTTGTGGATGGCACATGACTTCATACCGTTGGACGAAGACGAACATCCTGAAACCATAGGAGCTGAAATTTTTAAAGAGTTAACTTGGAGGTCATTTTTTCAAGATGTGACGCATAAGTACAGAAAAACCACATGCAAAATACATGATCTTATGCATGACGTTGCTTTGTCCGTTATGGGGAGTGAATGCATCACTATTATTGATAGTTCAAGCATTAAGAAGTTGATGTTGACAGATCCTACCCGCCATGTCTTTTTGTCTGGCAGAATAGAGGTTGAAAGGATGTTTTTGGATGATTTTTTAAAGAAACAATATTCAACGCTCCAGACAATATTTGGTGGATGTCTTAACTTACGAAATATACCAATGTGCACTTCATTGCGAGCGCTACATCTACCTGGAATGCCAAAACATAAAATCAGGGTGAATCAATTACAACACCTAAGGTACCTTAATCTATCACATATGTGGAAGCTGAAGGAACTTCCTGAGGATATAAGTATTTTATATAATCTGCAAACGCTGGATCTCTCTTATTGCAACGACCTTCGTAGACTCCCAAAAGATATTAAATATATGGCATGTCTTCGACACCTCTATACTATAGGATGCAAATCATTGAAATGCATGCCTCCAGGAATGGGACAGATCACTTCTCTACAAACTATAACATATTTTGTTTGTGGTGCTGGTTCAAGATGTAGTACTATCGGGGAACTTCGAAGTTTAAACCTTGGTGGCAATTTGGAGTTGAGTTGCCTAGAAAATGCGACAGAAGCCCTTGCAAAAGAAGCCAATCTTGAAAATAAAGAGAAACTCACACACTTGTCTCTTGAATGGAATGATAAGGGTCAAGAGGAACCAGTGCGAGATTGCCATAAGAAGGTGCTATATGCTCTCAAACCACATGACAGTCTGCAGACGATAAGGATAGCCAGTTACAAAGGCACTGTTGTACCATCATGGATATCAGATCTTAGTTTGTTGACTGAGCTCCATCTCCTAGGTTGTGTATTATGTGAGGAATTTCCTCAGTTCAGTCATTTCAAGGCTCTTCAAGTTCTTTCTTTAAAAAAGTTGGACAAGTTGCAGTGCCTATGCAGCAATATGGCATCTGTGACATTTTTAGCATTGGCAGAACTCGAGTTACATGATTTAGGGAGCTTGGAGAGATGGGGGTCAATAGAAGGAAAACAAGAAGTGATGTTTCCTGTACTCGAGAAACTTGCTATTGAGAACTGTCCAAAGCTGAGTACTCTGCCTGAGGCTCCAAATCTGAAGGATCTAAAGCTGAACGAAGGAAAGGCCCTGTTATCCTCAGCACTAGTCGCTAAATCATTATACCACATGTCTTCACTATCCAAGCTACAACTGGCAATCAATGATACAGAAGAAGCAAGACCGCCACTGATAGATCCCAAACATGAATCATCCCTGTCAGAACTGGAGTTGACAGGTTGTCACTTTTTCTTCTCCTCGGATAATCCATCTCAGCCAACATTTGGGGCATGGAAATGGTTTGGAAAGCTTGTTGAGTTGAGCATTGTTTCTTGTGATGTGCTGATATACTGGCCTGAAGATGCGTTCCAAAGCTTGGTATTGTTGAAAACGTTGTGGATTGATTCATGTAAGAAGCTAATAGGGTGCAGACCGGTGAGGGGTGGGGAATCTACACAAACAGCGGATCAAGTTCTGCTACTGCCACATCTAAGCAGGATAGATATAGAGGATTGCGAAATCCTCCAAGAGCTCTTTACTCTTCCCCCATCTCTCAAGAGTATATCTATTGATAGCTGCCCTAGACTTGAGTCCATATGGGGTAAGAAGGAGCATCGTGAGACAGATGTCATTCAGCTAGAATACTGCAGTCACCTTGTGTCCACTAGCATACAAGAGCAACCGCCGCCTCCAACGAATCATCATTTGTGCCTGGAAATTCTACAGATATGGTACTGCGATAACCTAGCAATACTTACGAATCTACCACCATCGCTCAAGGATCTAAGCATCGGGCGCTGCAACAATCTCTGTTCCGTGTCAGGGCACCTGGATGCACTTGAGTCATTAAGAATTGCTGGCTGCCGTAAGTTGCAGTCACTCGACTCCTTAGGAGACCTGCCATCATTAGAAATATTATCGCTTCAAGAATGCCGAAGCCTTGCATCCTTACCTGGTATTCTCGGGAATTACTCAGCTCTTCGCAAACTTTGTATCAGATACTGCTCAGCCATAGATTTGAAGCCGCTTTACAGACGCCACCAACAGCGCCTCGACAGCCTTGAAGCCAAAGACATATCACATGCTCATTCAAACAACCCAGATGAAGGTGCCTTTTGAGCTGTTCCTTCAATTTTCTCTGATTGCCCTTTGTCCTGCAAATGCTCAATATGTAAATTTTAATCAGCTAGCCTTGAACTTACGTTTGTCTCATGTAAATGTGCATACATTTGCTAGAGCTAGTTAATTTTGTTAAGTTTACATTGCACTCTAAATTCTTTTTTTTTTTTTTGCCTTGGAACTATCACACATATTAAATTCTGATCAGTTCTCATATACTGTTTATTATTGTTTCATGGACAATCCATTATGAATGATGCAAACCAATGCTGTTAGTTGGTATGACTATTCATTCTATCTTTGGCGCCCTTAATTTATACACAGAATTCTAATGAAATTTCCTCTTTACAGGGCCAAAACTTAGACAACCGAGATCTTGGAAATATGCTATACCTGGTGTTTCAGATTGGACTAAGCGCTGGCACCGGCATGGACTAAACTTCTGAAAAGGGACTCATTGGTGGTGCATGGAGGCAGCTTGTCATCCTGAAATGTGAACTTTGGAGAGCAAGTGGTGGTGAATGGACGCATCTCCAAAACCTCAGTCACTAACTGAAATCAGTCTAAGCTAAATTATTTTACAACCAAGCTACTATCTTATGTGCAAAGCAAGTAATCTTGTACCTTCTTTTTCTTGTGTGTGCGTGTGTGTGCGCGTAAACCAGTCCTCATTGAGCAAGTATTCATGTCTCTCTTGTATGCGCCATATATAGTGGCTAATGTACTGGACACCCTTCTGTATAAAATAAAACGAAGCAAAATAAGAAACATTCGGCAGCCATTCTTTCACAAGTATAGAAAAATGTAAGGCTGGAGAAAATATATGAATCAATAGTTTTAGTGATATTCTATATCAGAAAATTAATAATTTATTCATGCAAGATATGGACATGAACATGATAAATTAATAAACTGAGAATATTAATCAAAGAGAGGTGTGTGTTAAATACCAAACTCTGTCAGTTTTCATATGATGTGATATAATTAGGGAGATGAGCCATGTTTTGCTATGCACACTCTAATACTGAATAACCTGTCATTAATTCACCAAAAATCCGAACAAGAGCATGATCCTCCTTTGAATTGATGGAACCTATAAGGATCTCTAAGAACAATCTCCCTATGAAAAACCATGCTAACCAGCTTAAATACTGAATGGCAATCTGCACAGACTCTGAGATTCTTGAATATCCTTATTGTAGATCCTTCTGGAATAACCATAAGCCCATATGCTAGCGCAAGCTTCTCACTGTGATTCCAAAGGTTCTGCTCTTTCTGCTCCTCATCCGTATCGTGCAGGGCCGATGACGTATCAGCGATATAACCTACTTCCCTGAGCTTTAGCAATATTTCATCTAACTTTGTATAGATCTTTTCTGCATGCACATGGCTCCGGTCACCAATACCAAAAGTGCTCACCTCATTCTTCAGTTTAAGCCAACTGCAAGCAGGTCTTTTGTTCAACTTGATGATCTTCATGTGACCTCTTAGTTTGTCAACATCAACCCATCTTGCATTTGTAGCATACAAGTTTGACAACAGAACATAAGCAGAGTCATCAAATGGATCCAATTCAAGAAGGTTCTTTGCAGCTTTCCTCCCAATGTCCAGATTTTTGTAAGTTCTACTTGAGGACAGCAAGCTCCTCCATATTAGATCATTTGGCCCGACTGGCATTTCTTCAATAAATTTCTCTGCCTCAGAAAATTGCCCCAAACGTCCGAGAAGGTCAACTATGCAAACACAATGTTTTATTCCAGGGGAAATACCAAATGTGGATGCCATAGATTTATAGTACTTGATGCCCTTCTCTACTAGACCAGCATGACTGCAAGCCGAGAGAAGGGCAACAAATGTTATATAGTCTGGTTTTTGCCCAATCGTGACCATTTGCTTGAATGTATCTTCAGCTTCCTTGAAATAACCATATCTTGCAAAACCTGATATCAATGTATTCCAGCACTGCGTGGGTCTAATGGCAGGATCAGGAAGCATTTTCAGCATCTCATCCATCTTCCCACATTTCCCATACATATCCATTGCAGCATTAACCACATGAGTTTGTGAGTCCAGACCAGATTTCACACCAAGACAATGTAGTTGCATACCTTCTTCTAGCGAGGCCAAGCTTGCACTCGATGATAAACATTCAGTAAGGCAAACATGATCCAGTTTGTTTCCAGCATGCCGCATATCCATGAAGAGCTTTAGGGCTTCTTCTCCACAGCCATGTTGCACATGAGCAGCTATCATAGCGTTCCAAGAGATGGCACTTTTGTTGATGCTTCTGTGGAATACGTCAGTGCTAGATTCCAAATCACCACAAGTTGCATACATTGTGATCAGCGAGTTAGTAATGTATTCATCTGAGAGTAATCCTGTCTGTGTCATGTATCCATGTAGGGGCATTCCATAGCTACGCAAATCATGTAAAGATTTGAAAGAACCATGTAGATTTATCATCGTTATATAATTTGGGTTGATTCCAGCATCCCTCATCCAACAAAAAACATGAATTGCCCTGGTACCATCCTCAAGGGCTGCATAGCCCCCAATAAGCACATTGCAACTAACCACATCACAAGTTTGCATCGACTGAAATACTCTCTCCGCATCTTCCATGGAACTGCACTTATTGTACATTGTGAGAAGAGAGTTACCCACCAGTAAGCTTCTATGAAGATTTCGCTGAAGTATCATAGCATGAACCATTCTGCCATCCATCAGACTCGAACATGCTCCAAGGACGCTGGAAAATGTCATGTGATTCGGTGCAGCTTCTTGAGTTTGAAGTAATTGACTTGCGGTCCTCATTGCATCAACACAGTTATTGTTCTGCACGTACGCTGAAATCATGGTGTTCCATGATATAATGTCCCTTGTGCTCATGTTCCAGAACAGAAACTCAGCATCGCCCAATTCCCCAGCTGAAGAGTACATATTAATCAGGACATTGACAATAGGAAGAGCAAAACACTGGCCACTCCTGATACACAGAGAATGAATCCCACTTCCATAGGCAACATAATCTGATGAGGAACAGACAGACACCAAGCTGCAGAGAGTCGTCACATCGGGCCTGAGTCCACGGCTTCGCATATCTGAGAGCATGAGGAAGCATTTGCTGCAGGCTCCTTCATGTGAGTACACCGATATCATCGCGTTCCATGAAATGGTGTCCCGTTCCTCCATCCGATCAAAGAGCCTCTCTGCGTGCTGCACCTTTCCAATGTTACCAAACATGGTGATGATAGAATTCGCTACCGAGACATGGGACTGGAGGCCAGAGACCACGATGTGGGCGGCGACCTGGAGCCCGGCCGCCTCATCCTCGAAGGCGCCGCACAAGCTGACAACAGTGGCGAAGGCATTCGCGTTGCACGCGACTCCTTCCCTCCTCATCCGACGGTAAGCTTGCAGCGCCTCTTCACAGTACCCGTTGGACGACAACGCCACCATGAGTGCCGTCCACGACACGACGTTCCGCTCGGGCATCTCGCAGAAGAGCCTCAGCGCGTCCGGCACGAGGCCACGGGAGCCGTACAGGTGCAGGAGCGCCGTGCCGATGTAGACGTTCCCCATGAGCCCGGCCCTGTGCGCGAGCGCGTGGATGGCGGCGCCCTCCGTCCACCCCCGCGGCCGGCGCTCGCACGCCGTGACGAGGCTGGCGAGCGCGAACCCGCTGAGCGGGACGCCGCGCGCCCGCATCTCCCGCAGCAGGTCGAAGGCCGCGGTGTGGAAGCCGCACCGTACGCACCCGGAGACGGCCGTGTACCACGAGGAGTCGGTCCGGTGAGGCATGTCGTCGAACAGGTGGAGCGCGGCCGTCGCTGCGGAGGAGCCGCCGCCGCGGCGGAAGTAGAATGCGAGAAGGGTGTTTCTGTGGAACGCGCTGAGCGGGAGCGCGCGGCGGAGGACGAACCCATGGACGGCTCGCGCCAGGAGCGGGTGGTCGGCGAGGCGGGAGAAGCCGGCGTGCGGGAATGTGGCGATGGCCGGGTGCGGGTGCGACGCGAGCGGATGGGCGGAGGGTGCCGGAGGAAGCGGGAGAGGAGGTGCCGGGAGAGGGTCGTGGAGGGGCCATGCCTCCGCGACGGTTGACAGGCGGCAAACGGCGAGGCGTCGCGGTGGTCGCGTCCGGGCGCAGTACTTCGCCAGTTTGGCTCTGATGTTTTCCTCTCTTCCGCCCAAAGCAGGAAGATGAAACATCAGCCAGTTAAAAGTTTGTGTTAAAAAAAGGCGAAATTGCAAACACCTTCCACAAAATTTTTTATTGACACCAGAAAACATCACTTTTTCATTACTCGTAGACTTCAGGTAAATCGTCGGAGACCAAATGAGATACACAAAACTCTATTCCCAGATCGTCAGTTTCCAATCCACAAACATTCACAATACATACAGTAGTACGAGACATCATTTAGTTTGCTTCATCAACATATGTTGTTCACCTTACCCACAATTCATTGTTCACCCACGACCAAAAAATAAAATAAAATACAGTAAAAAAAAAATTGTTCGACCACAATTCACAGTGACACTACACACACTAAGTACTCTTGTAGTATCTGTTCCGCTCATACTGATCCCCATAAAACAGGGAGAATTAATCTCAAGCGTAAAAAGGCACCCGAATGAAGGAAGAAAAGTGTACTCCGTTTTTATTTCTACGAAGTAGCTAGAAAAGTGTATTTCAGTATTTACTCCGCACACCACCAACGATGAAAAATTCGGTAGTACTCTGCATATATATACAAAGAAACATGAGAAGGGTCAGTCCGGACTCTTTTCGACGATATATAGAAAATGATGATCATGGATGCTTCTTGGTACGTACTACTACTAAGAAAGAATGAGAGAGGCCGGCCGCTATATAATTAATGGTACTTACCATGACAATTTCTTTGCAAGGAACGTGCTCGATCCTTTGCCAATTTACATGCGTCTCATCTTGAAACGATTCCCAGATCTCCTCCCTGCAAACGATGTGAATTGTCTCGAGAGACGAGGGCAGCGTCGGAAGAAGCTTCATCTCATTGCAGTTACGGATTTCCAGTCGTTTGAGCGACGTCAGGCGCTCCATATGATCTGGCAAAGATTCCCAGGAGCAATTCCAAATGCGGAGCTCACTCAAACCAGCAAACAGCTCGCTGTCTTGAGGAATAGAACCCAGCCGGCTGCACCTGCACAGTGTGAGTTTGTGAAGATTCTTCGGGGCGTCGTCGTGTGGACGATTCTGATGAGGATTCAACATCCAACTAGGATACTGTGAGCCTGTGTATTGGAAAAGGCCCAGGGTTCTAAGCTGACCCTTGTTGGGAGGTAAAAGGCCCTCAAGTACCTCTGCTTGTGTGCTGGCTGACGATGCTGATCTGTCGCAGGATCCGACGCTGTTAAATTCAAGCACTAAATGTTCAAGCCGCTCTTTGCCGGCAAGGTTTGCTTCTAGAGCTTCATGCTTTGTTCGGACAGTTCCAAGTTCATCGATCTCCAGATTAGCTCGAAGGCTGTTTAGCTCCTTGAGCTGCTTTAGTTCGTACCCTGGTCGGTCATTCCTTAGAGTGAAGAGTTGCATCCACTAGAGTGAGGTCGGCTGGCCGACGTTTGGGAAAAAAGGTTCGAAGAGCCTCCGCAAACGGGTGAGACTATGCATATCTTTAGGATGGTTAAATCTAATGCTTGGAAATTCCAGGGTTTGCATGTGGTAAAGCTCATTGAAGGTGCTTGGGAAAGTAATGTACGTCATGTCCGAACCTGCACCCCGCCTCCTGATGTAGGACCTGAAGCCAATGTAACGTAGATGCTTCATCTGACCAATAGATTCTGGGATCGAAAAACATAGATTTTGCTTGTGTTTTACCGTCACCCTCAACACCCGCAGTTTCGTCATCTCTCTAAACATATTCTGAAATAGCTTTTCCTTAACCAAGTCGTGGTACCCTGGCTGCTGTATCTGTTTGGCAGCAGAGGTTGTCGTCGTCTCGTCTAGACGGTACTTCTCCTCGATGATCAGAGTGCGTAGATTTTTCAATCCGAGAGTTTGATCGCTAATGGTTGTGTCAGCTCTATCATAGGTCACAATGCCAAGATGGCAAACCTCTGGCGGGATGCCTTTTTTAGAGTCCAAGCCACTCAGACCAGTCTCATCGATTCTAAAGCAGTCACTTCCAGCAACCTCCTCTGCCAGTTCGTGCAACAGATCATGAATTTGGACGACCTTGATGTTACCGCTTTTGGAACTTCGAGATTCTTGCAGAAATGAGAATGCTAATAACTCTTCTAAGTACATCTGGCCTTCATCCTCCAGTTTCTCTCTCTTTTCTTTTTCGTCTGTGGTGTTCACAAAACCGTGTGCTATCCACATGTCGACCAACATATTTCGATCCAGCCGGTATCCTCTGGGGAATATGCTGCAAAATTCAAAGCATCGCCTGATATCCGGACGAAGTTGCTGATAGCTCCACCACAGAGCTCCCATCGTGTCGTTCAATACGCCACGGTTCGCTGTTGCTTTCCAGAATTCGACGCTTCTTTTCATCTCAAGCCTCTTTGCAACCGTTACTGCTACAACTGGTAACTTGGGTAGCTTCTCCGCAATCTCGCTCCCGATCCTTCTGTATTCTGCGTATCCTCCATCAGTATCTGCTATGCCTCGAAGCGCATGGCGCATGAACAACTCCATGTACTCGTCCTTTTCCAATTCACGTATTTTCAAATTCCACTGCTGCTGAGCACCTAGAGCATAAGCTGCATCCTGTTTTTGAGCCGTCACCAGGATTCTGCTTCCACGAGCCCCGAGAGGTAGCGCGTTCAGAAGAGTTTCCCTAGCATCTTGATTCTCTGTACTGACCCAGAGATCATCCAGTACCAACAAGAAGCGTTGATCTTTCACTTTTTTCTCCACCTCCGCATACAGTGAGGGTAGGCTTTTGCCTCTCTTTTTATCTTTTCTTCTTGACTGCGAATTCTGATCATCCTCCATGATCTCCTTTAGCATATCCTCCAGTATGTCGTGCAGTCTGAAATTCTTCGACAGATGAATGAACATGATAGGTTTGAAATGTTCGTGTTCCTTCTCATACTCGCAAACGTATCGTGCCAGGGTAGTCTTCCCGGACCCTGCAATTCCATGTATGCCAATCACAGAATAATTTTACTGGTACTGGAGCTTGCAGGTCGTTCTTGCCGAAGCATGTCACATATTTTTCTCACGGTCGTCGTCTCTAAAGAGTACCTGCTATGGAATGCTTCTGCGCAGGTCGACAATCTCCTTTTGTTTGCTGCTGCTTTCCTTGTCACTTTCTTGGACGGAAATTCTGCTCATGCTGCTTTGCTGGTTCAATAGGCGAGAGTTCTTGGACATAGTGATAACAGAATCAATCTCCTCCATTCTTTCCCTCAAGCTCTTTCTGTCCTGTAAAAGACACAAGTCCCAGTTGATTACCCTGCATACCACAGCTCCACCAAGAGAGAGAGAGAGAGAGAGTATAACTTGGCAAGACTTTTAATAAATGGCACTGCCACGTAATATGGAAACAAGTAGTATATGTGTATTCTTTGTCAATAACTTGGCAAGACTGTTAAAGTTAGTTGAACTTAAATACTGTAATATCATTAACCCTTAAATCCGGCGGCAGTACATCACAACATGTTATTGTTCTTTATACCGATGATGAGTATATGGATTCATTTGCAATGTCATTGGCAAGTATTTTTGAAAGAGAAATATTACAGAGCTTGGAGTTAATAATAACCGTTCATTGGCTTAGTCAGCTAGATCCAAAGAACAGTGGAGTTACTATATAAGATGTTAAGTGAATCATGTTAAATTTAATTTACACGCATACACACCATCATCTTTAGGTGCTTCCGTGCCTTAGCAGATAACACTACACAATTGCATGGCAAATTTAAGAAAAATATAGATATAACAATGCACGAAAATAAGTTGTAATGAATAGGAAAAACAAGGCTGTAACTGTTCATATTTGTTGTTTGTGCCCACAACCTGCAGCTATCCAGATATTTTAATTCATCTTGCATATAATTTTTCTTTGAACATACCATAATTGTTTGTTTTTATACAGGTGCATAGTATTGAGCCACCACTAGGTATGTTCTCGTGGGACGGTGGGAGGAGGTTCCTCCGTCGAACGGCAGAGGGCTGTTGAGTCCCTGCGCGTGGGCCAACGAGGCCACCAGGGCCACTCGTCAGTCTCTCTATCGAACGGCAAAGGATCTCGTTCCGTTCTTGTGCGGGTGTGAAGTAAATTACTACTACTTGAATATATGCAAGATGAGGATGGAAAAAATGTAGTACCTACCATGTAACGCTTGATGCCGGTGAGGGCTCCACATAGCCAGCTGAGTACGGATTGACAACAGGTATAGATGCCGCCAAGGATCCAGGAGTTCACCACTGAATTGGATAGACTGCAGCTGTCGGCTGAGGCCTGTTCTTGACTACGACGAGGGCTTGGATGTTCCATTGGGATTTCATTTTGGACAGCCCAAACCCGGAGTCGGTCCAATGCTACATCAATTGCGTCCAATTTCTGCTGCACCGATTGCAATCGTGCAGCTGGGGTGGCGGTGATGTCGTCTGTGCATGCTCTAGACAACATACACAAAATGTTTTGCAGGTCGCCGATGATTTCTTCCTCCTCACCATGGGTTTGGCGAGCATCTGGATCAGTCCGCGGTTGTGCCTGATCATCAGAGCTTCCTGATGATCGGGGAGCCGCCCACCTCCAGAACGGCAACAACCACCGGTCAAGTTCGTCGAATCCTTGCCTGCATCGCATTCTAGCAGCTTGGACGATGAACCACGCCTTGCAGCGGCCGATGCAAGCGCGAGCAATGTTGCGCACCCAGTCATCGTGGGACTGGCGAGCCAGTAGATCATCGGAAGAGGAGCTTGTCTGAGGGTTTCCTTGCTGAGCATCCTCTAGATCGGGGCTCAGTTCTTCAACCTGCTGATTATTGCTTTCCTCCCTCACCGCCACCAACCTGGCCCTTTCCTCCTCCAAATCGGCCTTTTTCATCTCCACAAAGCCGACTTCCATTTCGAGTAGCCACTTGTTCCACCTCTTGAAGGCGATTCGCAGTCGCGCTCGCGCCCACCTCCCGTACCGGTCAGCAGTGAACTGCAGCCAGGCGGTGGTTCTGTCACCAGTGAGTTCCTTTTTGATCCTCCGATACTCGACGAGATCCAAGATGTCCTCCGCATCATACAAGGCAGACTTGAGATCCTTCTTCAGTCCTTCAAGTTCCTTGAGATCAGACGATTCATACCCATCATTATTATGACTGCCTTTTGTAGCTCTCGGCATCATCATCTGCTCCTGGACATCCATCAGTGCCTTCTTCAGATATGGGATACAGTTGTTCTCCAAATCTTTGAGCTTCTGCACTGATACGTCAAAGATGAAATCTTTGATCACTTTGATGAGGAATGGGAGGATTCTTGGCACTATCCAACTTAGTACCGTGAGGACGATGGTCACCCCTGGAACTATCCATGGATTTGCCATGGCAAGGATTTTGGTGAAGGAGAGAAATAATGTTTGGCTTAGTGTGGCCAGGCCTGTGATTCTCGTGCGTAGTAGTAGGAAGGGTCGATTGATCAAGCTCTTAGATATATCTGTTACTAAGCCAATGCAGTGTTGCAACTTGCTCTTTTGCCGCCTTAATTTGCAGGTCAATACAATGTTGTCGTATGGTGTTAACTTATTAGTAGTGGGACGAACAAAATTAAAACCTCCTTTTGACGTGGTCTTGGATGGTGGGATAGCGATAAATAACACACCAATCATATGGTGTTAAGGTAAGCAATCATTTTCCATGGGTGATAAACAAATAC
This sequence comes from Oropetium thomaeum, assembly GCA_001182835.1. Classification (NCBI taxonomy): domain Eukaryota; kingdom Viridiplantae; phylum Streptophyta; class Magnoliopsida; order Poales; family Poaceae; genus Oropetium; species Oropetium thomaeum. Next base: position 240,463 of record LFJQ01000006.1, on the reverse strand, counting down.
TCCTTGCAGTCGTCCGTAAGTCAGTCAGTCAAGCAGCAAGTGTAAAAGTCACAACTCGTAGAGATCACTAATTAGATAAAAGGAATAATTCTCCTAGTGCCATTACAATTTTACTTAGACCCGTATTTATCATTCCCCGTGTCAGTGACTTATATGTACCCTATATCAGTGAGATAGCAATGTCAAATAAGGATTTGAAGAAAAAATTGCAATGACAGCATTTCATGCCTGACAAAAAGTAGGGGCCCTATATATTTATTAACAGATTATCCGATACCACCTGCTTTTATCATACTTCATTCAAATGGACACATCTTTGTGTCGTTTTCCTATGTCAACTTCTGGTTTTCTTTAATAAAATCTTGTCAGTAGGAGCGTTACCCCGTCCTCTTTCATTAGAAAATTAAAAAAAAGGACACAAATATTGAAGGCAACTCAAAACTCAAAATGTGTGGCACTCTCTTATTGTACCCGTTGGCTTCTCTCCGACGAATACGAATACCAGGGTCTGCCAGGCCGGTCCAGCCGATCGAAATAAGTCCACGAGGACAATTTCCGAGGCCCATCACATTTAATTTAACATAGGAATGTCAGTCATGGTCCACCACGTGCACCGCCTGGGCCGAAGCCCAATCCATCAGCATATGCAGCGGCAAAGAAACAGAGCCGGATTTTCTCGACTCGAACTCGAACCCCAAGCCGGCAGCGCTCCAGCGAGCGCGACGAGATGGCCGACGACCCCAGCGCCGTCGGCGGCGGCGAAGGAGATCCACACCGCATCGAGAGGGTCCGCGCCGAGGTGAGCACTGAATCCTCCTCCTTTCCGTGCTGGAATTCTGTCGTGTAGAGTAGAGGCGCCCCCACCCGTTTCCCGCGCGGCTCGATCTGCCCGTACGAGCACTTTGAGAGCCCCGGGGTCTCGCCTCGACCGCGTTTCTTGCCCGCGCTGATGGGCTTGGGAGTGGGTGGGAATCTGGCGAGGGTTCGGATCCACTCGAATGGTGTAGTGATGTGATGTGCCTCATGAGGGGTTTGGGAGGTTTCACAACTTAATTGCGATCCTTCCGGTGCTGCCCTGTTGCTCTGTTTTGATTTTGGTTGGCTTCTTCGTGCGTGTTATTTGATTGATGCATAGAAAGTCAGTTTCAATTTTGGTGTGTTGTTTTAATCACCTGTACAGGAAGTGGTGCAGTGGATACAGGCTGAGGAAATTTTTTTGGTACTTTTAGTTTCTGTTTAGGTGGGCAAGATAACCTTGATTTTACTGCTGTAATGTTGGTTCAGAATGTGTTGCTGTCCTTGGGGAGATTTGTGAGCTAGGCAAAGCTTTGAGATTTCAGTAGTGCCGTTCGAACCATAAGACTGTGTGCACAGGAGCCTTTAGTTCGTCCCCTTTTATGGCTTGGAGTGTGCTTATAATATCATTGGTATTTTCCTCATGTTGATTGAAAATTGATTCCCTATAGGATGGACCTAAAAATTGAATGATGGAGTGTATTTGTTGCATTCAGTCAGTGTGTACTATGTCTCCTTAACCACACATTTGCACTCTTGATACAACCATATGAAATTGATGGGTTCCCAGAAACCTGTCTGCTTCAGGATACTGACCACAGGCCTTTCCTCTTTGCCCTTCTTATAATGCAGAATTACTGGGAGTGTATCACACCTCTTTTTCATGGATTTATTCTTTGTAATCTAGAGATTTTTTTTTTCTTTCTCTTTTTAGCCTCTTTTCTTCTTGCTAGGAGGCTCATCGATGGTGACATTCTACTGTACTCTTATCTCTAGGGTGAGACATGCTCCCGTGACGATGGGTTGGCAAAATCCAAGGATAGAGACAGAGATAGAGGAAAAGACAAGGACAGGGATCATCGCAGGGACCGTGACAGAGATCGTGAGAGAGGCAGGGATCGGGGCAGAGGCAGGGACAGGGACAGGGATCGCCACAGTAGACATCACCGTGAAAGAAAGGAACACAGAGACCGGCCTGATGATCAAGATCGTTTCAGAAGTAGGGATTTCGATCAAGATCGTTTCAGAAGTAGGGATTTCGAAAGGTATGTCTGTTTAACAGTACCTTACTTCTTTTTTTCAGAAGCGTATTTTGCTTATAACAATGGCCGTTTTGATTATTGTAACCAACATTGAAAGTCATTCAACTATATTCTGCACATATCATCTTATTACTTAGTGAGACTCACATGTACTTTTCTGATCCTGTTATCTTGAGTTTCGATAATCTGATGCATATTACAACATCAGGAGAAGAGACCGTGAAAGAGATGGGTATCGGAGGCATCGCTCTCACTCACGATCTCCTTCAAGGGACAGAGATTGCAGATCTAGGTTGCGTCCTCTTTCTCGCAGATCTATCTGCAAAAGCTAAATCAATATCTAATTTTTTATGGTTATTAATCTATAATGTTCTTGTATTGCTTGGGAAGTTATTTATTTGAGCCATGTACACTACATATTGAACAAGTGTAGTTAATTGCTTTAATTAAGAAATGATATTTATCTTTCTAGTAAGTACATTTTCTTATGTGGATTCAGTTTCCTTGTATAGTTCAGTTTCTCACTAGTCACTAATATCCATTGTGTTCAGCAAGCGAGTTAGTGGGTTTGATGCTCCAGCACCACTTCAATCTTTGGCTTCTTCATTTACTGCTGTTCCAACCCCAAGTATGCCCTCATCCACTTAGTTAAATACTTGTGCTTTAATAATTGCAGTTTTGTTTTAGTTCTGTATTGGGCATGCAAACAAAATATTTCCACACTGTTCTACTACTGCTATAACATTTTGATGTTAAATCTATCAGTAATGCTGATTTTTGGACTTGGCATTGTAGAATATGATTTGGTGTGTTGAAGTTTTTAATTTTATCTGGGGCATGGTGCCACTAAGATTTAGAATCCTTTGTAGAGCATCTACAATAGAGTCATTGTTGATAATGTTCTACAAGGTGTCTTATCTCCAAGCACCCTAGTTTGAATATATAACACCACTAGTCCACCTTAGGGCTGAATGAAATTAGCTAACAAAATGGATTCTGTATCCTAGTTATGACAATATATTAGGTGGTTGTAGAAATGTTTGCTAAGGAATAGATCTATAGAGATTAGATAAGGCATATAAGTGGACTCTTTCTGTGATGAAGCTATCTCAAACATTCACTAGAGATGTGACATGCGTGATAATGTACAAATAATTTCTGTTTTCATATTATCATTACTTTGGTTACTGAAAACTAAGCAAAACTTTTTTGCTTTTGTTCTTTGTTGTTTGTTTGTTTTGTGTGTATGGTAAGAAGGCTCTTGTTTGGTAAGAAGGCATTCTTGGGTCAGTTGTGCTACTGCTGCCAATGGAATGAGCTGCCTACAGTAAGTTTAATGTACGAGGAGGAATCAGTGGTGTATTCATGTTGTTGTAAGGCTATTCATCGTCAGCTAGCGAGTACCACAATTGCTTGCTCATGATTATTCATATGTCCCTGTATACATATTCATTCTTTGGCATGTGATACTCTACAGCTGTATAATTTTGATCTATTATACATCCAGAGTGATGATTATAAGGACAATATAGTTTGCATGTTTGATTATACTAGAAATTTATTGAATTGCAGGTCACATGACGGCCCCTTCTATTATCCCTAGCATGTTTCCAAACATGCCCCAGCTTGGTGTTGGACAGGTGATTGTTCCCAACTTTTGTTAATGACTGTTTTATCCCCAAGCTATATTATTTATCAGCTTATAACCAATTTTATTTGTTTGATCAGTACAATCCCCTTGTCATCCAGCCACAAGCAATGACTCAACAGGTAGGAGCTCTTTTGATAATTATTTTTGAAAGTATTGATAAACAATGTGTCAAACATCTTCTCAGGCTACTCGTCATGCTCGACGTGTTTATGTTGGTGGCCTTCCTCCGAATGCCAATGAACAGGTTCTTATACCCAGTTTTTCATTATTCAACTTGTATTAACCCCAAAGCCAAAAGCTTAGCTTGTATATGTCTGCTGCACTTATACATACATGAGTAATTTGGAAATGTTTGTTAAATTGGTTTTGGAAATGTTTGTTAAATTGGTTCTATTGCTGCAGACAGTTGCAGTATACTTTAATCATGTCATGGCTGCTATTGGAGGAAACACTGCTGGTCCAGGTGATGCTGTTCTTAATGTCTACATAAACCATGAAAAGAAATTTGCCTTTGTGGAAATGAGATCTGTGGAGGAAGCAAGCAATGCAATGGCCCTGGATGGCATTATGTTTGAAGGAGCGCCAGTGAAGGTTAGGAGACCAACAGACTATAATCCATCTCTGGCAGCTGCACTTGGCCCAAGCCAGCCAAGCGCCAATTTGAATCTTGCTGCAGTTGGTCTAACAGGGGCAGCTGGAGGGTTAGAAGGCCCAGACCGTATTTTTGTGGGTGGCCTTCCCTATTACTTCACAGAAACACAAGTTCGTGAGTTGCTTGAATCCTTCGGACCTCTTAAAGGATTTGATCTCGTGAAGGATAGGGAAACTGGTAACTCAAAAGGCTACGCGTTCTGTGTGTACCAAGACGTCAATGTCACTGACATTGCCTGTGCTGCTCTAAATGGTATCAAGATGGGAGACAAAACTCTTACTGTCAGACGAGCAAACCAGGGGTCATCTCAGTCCAGACCAGAGCAGGAAAGTATCATATTGCAGGCACAGCAACAGGTGCAACTACAGGTATAGGCAAGCTATTTAATTTTCATCAGTAGCCACCATTTGTTCAGTTATGCAGATTTCATTGTGTTCTGACACTGTGAATGCTCATTTTGAGTAGAAACTTGTGTACCAAGTTGGAGCGCTGCCCACGAAGGTTGTTTGCCTTACCCAGGTGGTAAGTGCAGATGAATTAAAGGATGATGAAGAGTATGAGGAAATTATGGAAGACATGAAGCTAGAAGCAGGCAAATATGGTACCACCTCCTCTCTTTTTGGTTATACAGTTTTGGCCTTTGGTCATCTGTTGGCCTACATGTCATTTTGGCCTGTCTTATGCATGCATGTACCATACCACCTCAATATGTCGTTTCAGATCTCTACAGCTTTGTTTTGATTCTGTTGATTGATTCTCCTACGCATTCTTAGTATAGTAATTAAAAAAAACTCTTTTTCTCAGGTATTTTGGTGAAAGTTGTCATCCCACGTCCTGATCCCAGTGGACAGCCAGTGGCAGGTGTTGGAAAGGTAAATTAAGTCTTGTGTTGTACTGTGACCTGTACGGTTATTTGTAATCTTGAATTGTTTCTAACGCATGAGCTTTTCCGGTTTCAGGTGTTCTTGGAGTATGCAGATCTAGACGGTGCTGCCAAAGCTAAGGTAGCGTTGCATGGTAGGAAATTTGGTGGGAACCCAGTAGTCGCGGTCTGCTATCCCGAGGACAAGTTTGCTGATGAGGAATATGATGCATAAACGCTGTCCCTCTATATTACTATACCAGTATAATCAGTTTTTTGCGTGAATGTTGTCCATTGGATTTATGTGGAGCCAGTTGTATCAATGAATATTGAAATATTTAGGTGAAGTATGCCTAATCTCTTCCATCATCATAGTGATCTCAGATTACTTTGCTTTCAGTTTCTTTGTGTTGTCATAAGCTACTGAGCCAATTCTAATCGATTTTAGAACCAGGATTTCTCACGCACTAACACAAGCACACTGGCAGGAGGTTGAAGATGACCAGTACAATACAAGCTGTGCTCACGAACGTCCCGCTTATAAACTTCAAAATAGATAACGGCTTACAACCTTCTCTAAGAAGTACTTGGTGAATGGTGAAGAAACTCATCACCTTCAGAGAAGAATACCACTACCCTTATTATAGTACTGGTAAGTTATCACTGATAAAATAGATAACTGCACCAAAACAATGAAGCTAATAGCTTAATACCTTTATTTCTTCTACTAAAAAGAGACTTTTTTTTTAAAAAAAATGTGTCAATCACAAATGGCATATGCAAGCGATGCAGGCATAAGAGCACTGAACACATACAATATGGTTTATGGACCAATTAATCAAACTCGTACGGATGAATGCAGGCATACGACTGTTTTGTGCCTGTGCCTATGCATGCACACGATCCAGCGAGCTCAGAGCCTACGGAGTTGGGACTCAAAGATCACCACTTGTTTCTGTTCCTAGACATTGGTTTCTGCCCCACATTCCTCCCCACACACACACACCCAAAAAAAAAGAAAAACCGTAGAGTTAGAAGATGAAATACAGTGTTCACATCCTGACAATGACAAAACGTTCTGTATTGTTGGTAATACTTACACTTCAATAATACTGATGGATCATAAAAAGACACAGCATGGGCCGTGGATTAAAAAATAAATACGATACTGTATGTTATTGCAATATGTGAGACAGCGACAAACAGTGTAACTAGTAGAGTCCAGATAATGGAGGAGGACATGATAACCAAACTTAATTATGATCAGCCTTAATAAGTTTGTAGCGGGGCGTGATGGTGATATCTGCTTCTGTTAAGTAATGCAATTTGCAAGGGCATTGCCACTGTGGCGTGTGGTAGCAAATATTAACGACGACAGTCTCTCCTTCAGAGCGTGTCACTATGATGCCAAACTTCTCCCGACCATAGCTTCATGCACATGATGGGTGTTGATGTGGTACTGATTTTGCCCCGGCCATGCCCCATACTCTTCTTCTTCTTCACTGGTTTGCTCTATTATTAGTAACGATTTACGCCGAATTTAATAGGTGCTGGTGTAATTCCAGCTAAGAGTTACTAACATCAAGGTGCCCCAACAGTATCAAGATACTGACTGAACTGTCCGGTCCGAGAGATGCTGACTGCTGCCGGTTGGAAGAAGTGTGGCTTTCTCAAGATTCGCAGGCCCAATCACAATCTGGATCCAGTATATTTGATAGCCCATAGTGTTGCACTGTATATACGATATATTAATCACGGACAAGCAAGCCACAGTGTTGCAGTGTCCTTGGCTGCTCTTGAGATTCCAAGATCCTGCAGAAGCACTATGGCTGGATTACCACTCTGAATGGATGCTGCTACACATAAATGCGATTTGATACAACTGAACAAATGCAACTTGCAACTTATCTTGATGAGTTGTAAAAAAAAAAAACTTCGACAAAAAACTTATCTTGATGAGTTATATTCCTTTTTGTGTACTTTAAAACTTCTACTGAAAATGAAGTAAATTACACGGTTTATTGAGCGATTTCTGTCGATAGGACCATCCAGTGGTCCAGATCGTTCCTGTAACTTGTGCTATCTCTATACTGTTTTCCACTCGTACTGTCTTAAAACCCCGTTCCGTAGAGAAAGGAAGAAAAAAAAAATCTCATACAAATATTTTTTGCTCAGAGAGAATTTGTAAGAGGCAATTACCAAACTCTTATACTAGACTTTTGATTGATAAAATGTAGGTAGAAGAATGTGCACAGTTTACATTAGCTGAAAAGAAATGGAATGAGACTGTCCATAGCATACCAAAGACTACCACATGGAAATATGTCTATCATTGTAAGGCTACCGGCAGCCGACGAAAAGTGGCGTGCATTATGTAAGGTCATTTGACCAAATCTTCTTCTTAATACAATGATACGCAGCTCTCATGCGTATTCTAGAAAAAAAATATATCTATCATTGGTATGCGGCTTCATTAGTCTCACAGATTTTTTTAAAATCTTTTTTCAGTGGTCAGTTCTTGGCAACAAACAGGAATTGTACCACTTCATCTACTTGTATAGTTATTATACAAATGAGAGCTGGAGGCCTAGTAAGAAGCATCACAATTAAGGCGTTATTAACTAAAGAACATGCACATGTACTTGTTCCATCATTTAACCTCTTGCTTTTTCTATCCTTCTCTCCCTATCCACCTGTTTTCCTTCGCAGTGATTCACTCGGCAACAAAGTACGCCAGCAGCAAGCTCAGCAATCTGTCTCATGTAAACTTTGCTGGAAAAAATCAGCTATTAGAGCGGCCATCAGAAGAAATGCGCCCAACCCCTCACTTTCATAATGTAATAATCCATTCATTGTACCTCCAGATTCATGAACCAGAGGGGGTCTCAGTACCGTGTCATTTAAGGAAAGAAGAGACTAGCCACATGCAGGACCATGATGGCAATAATGCTAGTAGATAGGGGTGAAGGGCCAGGCCATACCAGCAAAATGTCAAGACAGGAAACGGCATGGAAGGGACTGCGGAAACAGCAGAGGAAGGGGGTAGAACACACTGTTCATGCTATTGCTATCTACACGGCACATTTGGAAAGGCCGGAATGCGATGGTTTTCCACAACGAAGGAGTCATCCCCGTGTCGGTTCCCAGGTACATTGTGGAGGAGACGCACATCTGGGTGCTAGAAGGTGCCCGAAATCTGGGTATCTTGGAGCCCGAGAATAGGCTTATGATGTTATTGCTCCCGTAGTTTACCTAACTGAGCATAAATCCTTTGTAAACTACCAGCAGCTCGCTGGTCGAACCTGCTGTGTAAAGGTCGTCTACCATTGTTCTTCTTAATACAAAGACGTGCAGCTCTCCTGCGTATTCGAAAACAAAAAGATAGAGTAAACCAAGATTGACAGTTATTCTAACTGCTCGTGTCATAATGATTGGATTGTACTGAGTTACCTGGCCTATACAAAAAATAGAACTACATAGGTAGATCCCTGAAGCTGCAACTCAGGACCAATTCAATTGGCCCACTGTTCAATTGTGTATTACGTGGTAATGTTAGGTTAGAAAACTAAATGCCAATCTGCAGATTGGCCAGATTAAGCCATGAAGAAAATGAAGGCCAGATCTCAAGCTTATATGTTCCGGCATTGAATTCCTTCCATGTGCTGTCTCAGACACTCAGTATGTCAGGTGTTGCTTGTTGAGCAGTTGTGGAAGGAGCTGCAATAGCGTTAGTTAGTTGGCAGCTTACAGAGCTCACAGTTGGGTTGGGTGCAGCAGGGCTCAATGTGAAAGGATAAAACTGTATTGAATAAACTCGGCAGATGTTAGGTAGTAATTTGTACTAGTACTATGTTTCCCACGACTTGCTACTAGACTCCCAAATCAAGTCAAATATAGTACGTTTGGCAATTGGAAATTTTAAAATTTTGCATAAGTTATTAATAAGCTCAAAGGAAAGGGGGACAAAAACTAGAATACTTTTGTTGCTAGATTTATGCATCTTTATGTTCACAGTTCAGCAAAGTAAGATAATTCTACTCTACATCATTAACCTGGATTTTTATCAAAAAAGTTAAGTGTGTTAAAAGAAAGTGTAACAAAAGGAGAAACACTGGACATCAATAATATCGTCATATCACTTGGAGGTGACCTATGTCAGAAAATATGTGACTAGTAGCTTAAATGGAAAGATCAGCCTCCTCAGTTATTGATTTACCATCGATATTTGCACTTAAAACATATGGTGGAAAAAGCATTCCTTATTTAATTATATTGAGAAACAAAAGGGTTTAAAGTAAAAAAGGGTACAGATTACCTTTCCTAAAAAAAATACAGATTACCACAAGCAGTGCAAAGTCCCGATCACATGACATCAATTTGATGGGGTAACCTCATAATCTATATAAGAAGATATTTTTGCGCTGCTACTACATTAACCTTCAGAAGAGGACCCTACTGGCTTTATGATCATAATATATTGGTCCTGACCTTAATAGACAATGGCACGATGGAAAATTGCATACATGATGAAGCACAATTAGGCAAGTCATTTCCTATATAAAGGCAGCCATGCATTGCAACCGATACAAACTAAAATTCAAACTGCTTCAGAGCAAAGGGAAAGAGAGAGAAAAGAGATAGCCCATAGACCATGGCCCTTATCGCCGATGAACTCAAGGCCAAGGCTGAGGTCTACTATGGTGATGAGATTTGCCAACAGTGTACCTGGCTCTTGCTCAAGGAAGCAGGCCTCCCCAATGGTCTGCTTCCATTGAAGGACATAATCGAGTGTGGTTATGTCGAGGAAACTGGGTATGTGTGGCTCAAGCAAAAGAAGAGGGTCGACCACATCTTCCAGAGTGTAGGAAGGGTTGTCTCTTATGGCACTGAGATTACCGGCTATGCAGAAAAGGGGAGAATCAAGAAGGTCAAAGGGATAAAGACCAGGGAGCTTATGCTATGGGTCCCGGTTGAGGAGATTGCCCTTGATGAACCAGCAACAGGGAAACTCATCTGCAAGAGCATTGCTGGGTTTAGTAAGACCTTTCCTGCATCAGCTTTCCATAGCCCAGAGATGGAGAATGTGAAGATGAATTGCACGGCACCAAAACTGATGGTCCTCATGGAGAGAGCTCAACAAGTTGTCAGAAACAACTGATCCATTGGGTTTTGACCTCATGATCAAAATCAACCTATGAATCCTACATATCTAAATAATGGCTGAAATTTGTACTTTATTGCTTGCTTATGTACTTTGAGAGGTGGGTAACCCAAAAGTTCTTACATAGTACTCTTGTTGAATGCATGCCATGGCATCTATTGTCCTGTAAGACAACGACCCTAGCTTCCATTCATGCCATGCTATAGCTGCATGTTATTAATAGGCCTTATTAATATGAACCATGTTGTGTGCTTCTATAAAATGATCTTTTTACAGGTTCCCTTTGCTCAGAGAAAATACAGCTACATTGTCTATCCTTTTTTTCCTTAGAAAAACACATGATAGCATGTGAATAAGAAGGAACAAAAAGTCTAATTACAAAAGGGAAAACAGGTTTTGCACAACTTGTACTATTATCACTTAATTACTTTTGCAGCGTTTATTATCTCTTAGAATAATATGCTTTAGCGCCTACCAGGTAATCACAAGTGGAAGATAATAAGAGGTTGACCAATAAGCCTAAGACGCTTGCGATTTTAAGATAAGAAGCAGTGGAGTTAGTCATGAACCATCTAACATGGTTACCAGGATCGTTATATTGATGAAAGAATCAAAATCCTAGGATTGTATCTAGGACTATGGGAGGATTATAATGTTTATTGGCCTTAACGTTATTTGGTTCCTCCAAACTACCCCTATTTGTCAGAAAAGCATGTCAACATGTACATGGCTCAGATTCAGAAGGTTTTGTTAGTAGGGGAGTAAACGGCCAATTCTTGCTTGTTGGGTCTTGAGATGCGAACATACAAAAATTAACTATATGTTTATACCATAAAATGCGTTTTACATGAAGATTTTTTATGTAACTACGTACAGAGTTAATAGACTGTTTCTATCAAAGCATAGCCTCAAAGGAAGGTCCAGCAACTCCATCAAGGACTAGCAATATTACCGAGATTAGACAGTACCAAATCTAAAGAAAGTTAGAGAGCACATGGATCCACGAGCTCGTGCAGAAGGCTAGATCTGCATTGATCGCACCGAATGCATGAAAGTAGCCAATGCAGTTAGGCATATCCGTTTACGCATGTCAATGTCCTATGAAACCTGCCCATCTCTTGTCCTACGCCCACCCCAACAGGGATGAATTCATTTATCCAACCAAACATCCCCTGCGTATCAACATGATTGATTGGGTATCAATTTCACTTAATGAGTCCTGCCTGCCTTTCACTGGACCTTCGGCTGAGAAGTTTTATTTCATTTTAAAGGCAAGGTCCAGACAAGTTATGTGACGATTGAGTCTGTTGTTAAGTACTTAACTTGTAAGTTTAAATGTGGCTAAATCTATGTACGACTACCTGCGGCACAAAAAGCGGCATGCACAATGTTAACACAAAGACGCGCAGCTCTCCTGCTTATTCTCAAAAAAAAAGTTTAAATGTGGCATCAAGCTTCCTATAATTTTCTGAAAATCTTAATTTCTTTATAGCAGCCCCCAACCACGATAACAAGATGTCAAAAATTCTGTTGAGGAAACAGGACAGGTAAAGACTGACCAATGATGGACATATCTTCACCAGGAAGAATTTGTCACTGTTGTATGACAAATTAGAGAAACTAGTCTGCCACAATTAAGCTCCACCATGATAACAGGAGGTCAAAAATTCTGTTGAGGAAACAGGACAGATCATGACTGACCAATGATGGACATATCTTCACCGGGAGAATTTGTCACTGTTGTATGACAAATTAGGAAATTAGTGTGCCACAATTAAGCGAGGAGCTCCAATTACGATGGTAGGGTTGACACCCGATAGTTGCAGTGATTTAGACTAGAAAAAACAGTCATAAAATCACAAGAATTGAACGTATATATGCACAAAATCTGTGTAAGTGCCCATGGAAGAATCTTCAACTAAGAATTTAAGGCTATAGTTATGAGCCAGCAGAAAGCCAGCTTCAAAAAGGTAATTTGAATCGGTAAAACATGAGATAGTGGGATGCTGATCAACATGATAATAAATCAGCCGGCTTCCATTCAAATCAGTATCATTATAGTCGTACTCATTAATAAAGTCCAGAGGAAAAAAATAAAACAGAAACAACTTACTGACATGATAAATAGCGCAGAATGACATCATAATTCTCTGCAGAGTTTCAAGCTTCTATTTCCATTAACCTTTTATTTACTTTGTTTAGAAAACATGTTAACCTAGTTACCTACAAAAGAATCAGGGCATGCAAGTCAACATATATATCATATAGGAAGGAAAATAAGAACTTTCAGATTTAATTCACTCACCAATTAGAGTAATAGGAATCAAAATGAAAAAGAATAAGAAACTGCATCATCTTCAATGTAATGAATCTTCTTATTGGGCGAAATTGGTGAAACAATGGATCTTAAAAAGCGACTTAAAGGATCCTGCAACCCTTCCATTTCATAATGACCAAATCGCCAATCCCGCAATACAAAAGGTCGTTGAATAGGTCGATCGAGGCCTCCTATATAGGCAAAGAGTGAGCCGTGATGCTTCAGTGGAGGCAGAAAAAATGGATACTTCTTAAGCTGAAAAGGGCTTACAACTACTTCAAAGATAGTTCATATTTTTTTAAACAAGGAAAAATCTGAATGCAGGAGGCGAAATAAATCTTGATTCTGAAGCTAGAGGAGGTATTGGTATATTCTACAACAAGTCATAGGTTTTGTTTATGTGCTTCCTATAAAACCACTATTACTTCAGTTAGTGCTAGATCAGAAGGTTTGAAATCATTATCTACCTGCATACATCCGACCATGTTTATCTACTGCCCTGAAAAATGGGTGTGTTTTCTTTTGAAGGGCAGCTTGTTTCAGTTCCCTCCAAGCCAGTGCTCTATCCTGTCTTGTAATCTTCCCAGTTGTAACTACCTGGAAAATAAATGCATCTTGCTTCAAGACTAAAGAGCTGACACGTAAGTTTTACTTGTGCAGATAAAAATAATTGCAGTTTAAAAAATATACTTTACTTTCAGAGAAATTGTGTAAATAGGTTACAGTACGAAATCAAAAGATCACCTTGGAGAATAAATAGTATGAAGGCCGTGGTTTCCGTGCTAGGTTGTTAGCACGATCAACAGCAACAAGCCCAAACTTTGGACCGTAGCCATCAGCCCATTCCCAATTATCCGATGTTGTCCAGAACATATAACCAAGCACACGCACACCCTTCAAAATAATGTGTACCAGTCTGGAAGTTATATGTAGCTCACAAGCTGAAAATACACTAAAGAAAGTTTAGCTACAAATTACAAAACCATACCATGATGATTGCAGCATATATGGCTAAAAGGTGCTCCAGAATGTATGGCTTCCGAATCAAATCGGTCTCATCAGAAACTCCATTTTCAGTAATGATAAAAGGTATATTTAAGCTCTTGTATCGTTCATTGAACTTAATCAGGATACGAAACAACCCATCGGGATAAACACCACGACCAGATTCACTGTATTCATCAGTATCCACAAGCTTTAGGCCAGGTCCTGATATCACCTCCTGCATGAAAATGGGTAATCAATCTCCTGTTGTTTACAGAATTCGACCATTTATTTAGAGCACTTGCATCCAAGTTACCTGCCCATAGTAGTTGATACCAATGAAGTCCAATTTATCACATATGCTATCTATGAAAGGGAAAAGGGTCAACGAATTAGCTAGTGTGACAGCCGCAACATCAAAAAGACCATATGGCCTTGTAAATGATACATGATGAGCAACACCAACGATGGGCTTCCTTGCATTTTTTCTGTCATAACCAATTATAGAATGTGAGTAACACAAACACCGGCGAATTCAAATTAGCGTTATGGCTATTCGTTTGAGCAATTGTGTTTCAAGTAACATACTACCTACCTTTTCAAGTGTATATAGTCATAGGCTTCAGCATGTGCAATAGCCATCAAATACAATGCTTGGTTATATACACCAGTTGGCAAAGCCGATGTCGCTACTTCAAGAGTATTAGGGTCTCCACCAGGCCAAGCACCAGCACAATACGTCATCATTACAAATACATGAGGTTCGTTGAAAATCACCCAGTAGTCCACCAAATCTGATACACAGTCGACAACAAGCCTGCAAAATATAAAAAGAGTCTATAGTGCGATAAATCTCAGGGTTTTTTTTTGGGGGGGGGGGGGGGGGGGGGGGGGGGCGGGGAGGGGGGGGGGTGACGCGGGCTATAGTATTGACAGGCTAGTCGAACGTCTAGAAATGAATACCTCACAAAATCCAAGAAGTAGTTAACAGTTCTTTCCTCTTTCCATCCCCCGTATCGTCCAGCCCAAGGAGGAAGTGAGTGATGGAACAGCGTCAGCATAACTTTCATGCCATATTCATGAACTCTTTGAATGATCCATTTGTACCGCTCAAGTGCTGCAAAGTTGACCTAGAAAAAGTGATAGCTGTCTTATTCAAAAAGTGCAAATGTTGTACGTACTAGAAAGAAAAGAAAGCACATAACATTCATAGAAAGCGCTCAAAATAACAGGCTCCTATAGACTTACTGAGCTCTTGAAATCTTCATTTGGTTCCTTAGGCATTACCCTTGTCCAATCTATCCCCAGGCGAAAAACACTGATGCCAGTGTCCTTAGCAAGTTTCAACTCAGTATCAGGATCAGACCAAAATTTAAGTCTCTCGTGCCTGAACAAAAAGGTATGGTTTGGACACATGTAAGAGTCCATTTCTACTAATTAACATACTAGGAACAAAATTGCAAAGGAATTGAATAGTTTGTAAGGAGATAACAAAACCAAAAGGTTGGAAAAAATTGACATAAAGAATAAAAGTATGCATTCATATCTTAAATTTTACATAGTGTATCTATCAAACACGTAGCCAAACTAGGAACGAAAGAAGAACTTCGGGGAAAGAAGCATTAAAAGTAAGTGCATATGAAGCATTAAAATAGGTGTAATATTAATCTTCTTACGGGCAAGGAACATTGTGCCAAGCTGCAACATTGTGACTGCAATTCTCGCTACCACCGGACTCTACATCCTCAACAAAAGCTTCAAACCCCCTGACCATGGCCTCCATGGCTACCTTGATTGGCTTCCTTTTCTTCCCATCCTCCACCTTTTCGTCCCCTTTGGTCCTTGAAGCTACATGGGAGCCTCCATCGCCACCAGAAGATGCCATCAACGCATTTGCCGGCTTCTGGTCACGCACGGCCTCCTTCTCGTTGCAGGACTGCTCCTTTGCAAACTGAAGCCAGGCGTCTTCCAGCCTGTCTTCAACATGTGCAGGGGCGGTGGATAGCCCGAAGAAGAAGCTCTCATCCTCTGCAGACAATTTTACATCCAAGTTGGTTTCTTGTCATTGTCTGGTGAATACTGTAATAATTCAATCACAATTTGAAAATTTTCCATTTTTCCAAGGAAAAGACTCTGTTTGTTCAAATTTTAACCATTGACAGCAAGTGGACTGACTGCATTAATCTTTAAATTGGTAAGTAACTAATTTTTTTTGAATAAAGTAAGTAATTAATTTGACAATAAACTAACGAAACTTAAACGTTCAGTTTGTTTCCCTACTAAAATAAACACCTAAGTCCACAACCGCAGCAAGGCTGCTCCTTCAAAATGATGAGAATGGCTAGCACGGGTGACTAAAAGTACTGATTAGAAGATATAATATGGGTAAGGGTTTGTTGGGGGAAGGGGATAGATAGATGTATACCTGCGGAGGAGTCGGAGTCTGCGGCGGCGGAGTGGGGCAAGGCGCGGAAGTCAGCGACGGGGTCAGCGGACTCGTCGATGGGGTTGAGGAGGCGGCGGAGGTGGCGGCGACGGTACCGCGAGTAGGAGACCGCGTTAGCCGCCGTGGCGGCGGCGGCCACCAGGACGGCGAGCTTCGCGGCCGCCGCCAGGAAGGCCGGGAGTGGCATTTCCGTAGTTACCGCGGCAATCCTCCGCGCTTTCCAATCTCCTTTTTTTTTTTTTCTTTCTGAGAACTGTCTCTTTTTCTCTTTCGTGCACAAGTCAGAAGCGTCGAATGGATAGGAGTGGCGGGAACTGCAGAGGGCCTCCGGGAGATGAGATGAGATGAGGAGAGGTGTCCGTTGGTTGTCCGTGAGCCCCACAGGGACACGTGGCTGAAGGTGGTCGCGCGCGCCAGATTTCTGATGGGCCCAGGTCGCTTGTTTTGACTTGGTAACGTTTCGCCGCGTGTGCTTGATAATTTTACATTTTCATGAACGTATCGTAAATTTCATGTTAATTACTTTTTTCAGGGAATACTACATCAGATTGTCAAAAAAAAACATTTTGCATTTTCGTTGGCCATTGTCGGTCCACACAGCAGGCAGGAGAACCATCGCGAGGTGAGGTTGTAGAAACTAGTAGAAGCGTACACGTGCACAGATGGAGTGAGGCTGCTGATTTGGCACTTGGCAAAGCAAGGTGGCTGGAAGGACAGGTTTCATTCCAAGATGGGTCGATTTTCTGGTCCAGTTTCACGCTTGAATTCGACGTGTATCATTTACGTTACGTGAGACGTGAGGATGATATGATATGGCTGGAGCCTGGAGGACGGAGTCCCTTCTGTACGGATCCAGTCATCCAGAAAATCACAAGTAGCAGTAGACGCCGGACACGTTCTTGGTTGGGTGTAGTGCAGCTTTCGAGGCTTATTAGTTTGTCTCCGTCTGTTTTGAGGAGAGGAAGATCGATCGACATTACTAGTACGCTGGAACCACGGAACTGATCAGAGCCACAAAAAATAATAATAATAATTTATAGGAACTTTTAAGTTTTGCAGTTTCTTCACGTACGCTCAAGAGGAGCCACATTAAAAATACAATGATTTTCTACACCATTCGATGGAAAATGCCTCTACAATTTTCGTTCCTGCTGCATCTTTCTGGATCGATGAGAGGAACGAACGTGTGACAGAAACCTACTTACTATAGTAATAAGATTGGATCGAATGAAAGAACGGACGAATTACTAGCAGTACGTTAACTATTTCGACGACGACGACGGCGGCGGCTGGATCCAGGAGTCTCCGAATACGTAGTGCGTGCCGATGAAGGGCTTGGCCTGGTCCTCGGTGAGGTCGAGCGCCCACCCGACGCGCTGCTTCTTCTTGGCGTCGGCGCCGGGGCCGGTACACTTGAACTCGCCGTAGTAGACGCCGGAGCTCTCGGGCTTGGCGATGTTCCACTTGTCCCAGCCGACGGGGACCACCTCCTCGCCCATCTCGGTGTACGAGTACACCACCCTCGACGAGTCGCCCCACGCGCGGCCGAGGTAGATCTGCCCGCCCTTGACGCCCTTGATGCTGCAGTTCTTGAAGGAGAAGCCGCTCTCCATGGCGCCCTCGATGGACTTGGTCCGCTGCTGCGCGGTGAGCACGGCCACCTCTTTCACGATCGACTCGATCCGGCAGTCCTCGTAGAGCGACCGGCCGAAGCCGAAGATGAAGTCGACGCTGCCGCGGATGAGACAGTCCTTGAAGTAGTGCAGGCCCTTGTGGTCGTACAGCGTGTCCTGCCCGCCGTCCACCGTGCAGTTGTAGAAGGCCGCTTTCGTCCCGAACACGCGCAGCGCCACGGCCTGCCCGCCCTTGGCGCCCGGTTTCGCCAACGGCGCGTCGTTCTTGAACACGACGCCGGAGGCCACGAAGTAGTCCGCCTCGACCGCTACCGTCGTGGACCCCACCGTGCCGACCGCCTTCCCGTCCTTGTCCACCGTCGCCGCCGTGTCGTTCCACACGATCACCGCCGGGTCGGTCGGGTCCGACGACTTGAGCGTCACGAACGGCTTGCTCGTGTTGATGACGAGCTTCTCGCGGTACTCCCCGGGTTTCAGTTCGAGGATCACGCGGCGCGTGTTGCCCACGGGCACCGCGTGCTCCAGCGCGGCGGTGACGTTCGTGTAGTCGCCCTCCTTGCCGGACGGGTCGACCACGTACGTCACCTTCTTCTCCTCCGCCGCGACCAGCGCCTCGTCCAGGGTCTTGTTCCCTTCGCCGGCGGACTTCTGCGCGTACAGCGCCAGGTTCACCTTATAGCTCTCCTCGTTCGCCACGACCCAGCTGCCGAACGACCCGGCGGCGTCCGCCGCGTGCGCCGTCTGGAGCGGCAGCGCTAGGACTAGGAACGCCGCGACCAGCGCCAACGCCATGATGACGGATCGGTGGACCGCCGGTGCTGCGGGTGGTGGTATTTAGGTGCCGGCGAGATGCCGCTGTTTGGCCCGCCGCGGAGGTCGCCGTTCCCGCCATGCATGAAACTATTTCGGGACGGAGGCAAGAAAAGCAAAAACAGAGAGAGGACCGTCCGTCCGTCGTTTGCGATGGAAAACAGAGTAGTAGGATGGTCCGTCTAGGTCCATGGGCCGAATTGCGGCCCGGCCCGGTAGAATCTGAATACTGCACAGTTTCATAATATCTAATAGTATCATACGTAGTACAGAACGCAGCAGTCAACATTTTTTGAAATCAAATCAAAATCGATATGTAACGTGTTGAAAAAAGAAAGAAAGAAAGATAGAAAGAAAACTGCGCACTCAAGTCAGCTGATTATTGGTCTGCCACCGCCCTGGGCGTACGTACACCGCTAACGACGGCGATCGGGACGGCAGGCGACCTCAGATCACCGCCTACGACGGAGAAGAAGACCCGCGTGCCGGCGTGCGTGCGTCACCACCACCACCATCAGCGGCCGTGATTATCTTATCTCGCCGATGATTAGCACGCGCTAACCGCGTGGATCAGACAACCCCAGATGCGTGACACCGCTAGGAACGGGCCGTGACGTGGACGGCAGGGCTCACGGTCCGCAGCTGACGTGGCCCGAACGTCGTCTCTCCACCTGTCGCCTCCCCTAGCTGGACTGAAAGTGGACGCAACGGTTAGCGCACGTGACTACTACTATTCACTTGCGTAGGCCGGTGCTGGTGGGCCCCGGCAAGTCCACCGGCCGCCAGGTTTAGCGCCACCAGGTTTTCTTTTCCCTTTTTGTAGTCATTGGCTAGCTCAACACTTGAACGGAAAATAATTTCGTTTCAATTCACGGTTCAAGCTGACTGTGTTTTCACTCTGATCCGACTAATGCTGCCCATCTCAGCGTACGAGTACACCACCCTGGACGAGTCCCCCCACGCACACGCGCGGCCGAGGTAGATCTGCCCGCCTTTCACACCCCCAATGCTGCAGTTTTTTATGGCAGGGCAGCGAATGATGTCGCAGCTTGCTGCCAAGCCATGATGATCGATGGATCGGTGGTGGTGGTGGTGGTGGTCAAACGGACCAGACCGGCCGGCGGCAGGAGGGGTGGAGAAGGAGGAAGAAGGTCGTTTCTGAGGGTGGCGGATCAATGCCGCTTTTTGGCCTGCTGCGGAGGCTGTCATGGATGACCTAATTCGGGACGGAGCTAATAAGAAAAGAAAACGGAGGACCATGGTGCGTCGGTAAGAAGGGTAAACAGAGTAGCACGACGACGGAGGAGAGAGGACTCGCCTGCGTGCGTACGTCACCTGGATGGAGGTGGAGCACGCCGTATCAGCCACCATCAGCGCCACGATTATCTTACGATCGCGCGTGACTGATGGAGCTAATCGCGCGGATTAGATTAGACCTCATGTCTGACTGACTAGTCAGCGCATTAGCGGCTAATGGGCCGTGACGTGGACGGCAGGGCTGACCGCGCCTGACGTGGCTCGTCGTGTCCACGTGTCGCGTCACCTCCCCAGCTGGACTGATGTGGACGCGAACGGTTTGCGCACGTGACTATTCACTCGCGTAGGCCGGTGCAGGTGTGGGCCCCGGCAATTCCGCTGTGGCCGCCGCCGGCGACCGGTGCGTGCATGAATCTCAACTGAACTCTCGGCGGCTGTGGCTTGAGGACTGGGCACCGCAAGGTTTTCTTTTTTTTTTATTGTCATTGGCTACCGCAACACTTAAATTAAACAGAAAAAGTTAATTTCAATTCAAGCTGACTGTGTTTTCACTCTGTTTCGCACTTAGTAGTAGTATGTAAAATATATTTTACATTTAAAAATCTGAGAAGATGCGTGGTCTTAATTACCTCTCTTGGTTGTCGGTGACGTTTGGGAGGTCCGTCCGGTACTGAACTTGTTTTGACGGCTCGGTTCTCATTCTCGGCCACGCACATGCATGACTGAATTGTTTTTATTTTTATTTTTATTTTTTTGAAAGAATGCATGATTGATTGGTAATCTGGAAGAGCTAGTGGCGTGATGTACGGCTTGGTTCTACTTGTAGGGACTTTAGGTGGAGCTCTCGCAATTCCAAAGCATGCTTTATTCATTCCGCATTTGTTCATGGCGATGCGTGTGGAGACTGGAGACTGAACCCACCACTACACATGCAACCTCCCTTTTTTTTCTTAGTTATTTTGCTGAATGCTAGATGATGAAGTAATCATCAAGTTGTCCAAGAGTATGTGGTAGTATATGTTACGATAGCACACGTGCAAATGTTGTGTGACAACTCATGCCGACAAGCCTCTTTCATATTTTATTTTTGTACCTGAAAAAATCTGAAGAAAAAGAGATAAGTACATCCAATTTACAAGCCCACCTTTCGAAATACTAGTAGATACTTTGTGATGAGACTGTACAGACAGAATTAACATCCATTTGTCTTGCTTCATCACAAAAATAAATATATATAAAAAAAACATCCATTTCTCTTCGATCCTATAGCTTACATGATTACTAGCTAGCTTAGAGGAATCTAGCTAGATAAAGAAAGGCATGCAAAAAAAAAAAAACCCAACAACACGAAGGGAAGGAGGAGCGACCTAAAAAACAATACTAGTACCTGATACTATCTTCTTGTAGGTACTAGTACAATAATATATACTAGGGCACGCTGAATAATAATGTCAGAAACTAAAAGAACGTTTTGCTCTCCTCGTTTGCTTTGTTTGCTCTGTTCTAGCATATTTTGTGATGAGCCCGGAACCCGTTATAGGTATGTAAAGAATTAATAGTTTCGTAATAATCCGATCATCGTTTTCGCTACTGCATCCTCCAGATGTCGTCGAGGCTCCACAGGCTGCTGCTGCTATGGGCGTCCGATGAGAATGAGATGCCCTCATCGGAGAAGCCCTGCACCCAGCCCGTGAGGTCCTGCACGTCGCTCATCGGTTCCTCGACCGGCAGCGCCGCCGCCGCGGAGGTCCAGAACTCGTGCAGGTCCGCGCCCTGCTGCGTCGTCGTCGCCCAGCAGATGTCGTCGTCGTGGCCGTGCGCGTTCTTCTCGGCTTCGTGCGCTGCCACGGCCGCCGTGGACGACGACTCGGTCGACGTGAGCGACGAGTCCGAGGAAGACGAGCTCGGCACCACGCAGCTGCTGCTTCCGCTGGCGCCGCCGCCGGGAGACTGGTAGTAGCTGTTGGTATTCGCGGCGAGGCAGGCAGCCGGATCGGCGCCGCGAGCAGGGGATGTTGTCGTCGTTAGCGCGGAGAGACATGGCGACTTATGGGCGTCGCCGCAGCTGCCACCGGCGATGGCGGAGTGTTGCTGTTGTTGGGACGAGTGATGGGAACAAGAGGCCGCAGCACGCTCTGCGAGGCGCGGCATCCAGAGGTATGTCATGGCGTCCCTGAACTGGCGGCTGTTGACGTCGCAGTTGAGCTGCCGGGCGTGCTTCTGCACGCGCGTCCGCCAGTAGTTCTTGATCTCGTTGTCCGTGCGACCCGGCAGCTGCTGCGCGATCTTGGACCACCTGTATTATGCATCGATCATGCTTCATGTTATATTATAAGCAAAAAATTAATTCATAAACAAAGCAGGATTAATCATATTAATTTGTTAAGATTGAGTAGACGACGATGCTAATAAAGTGATCGATCTTAGATGAGGGGCCACTATCTTTATCTATCCACACTCCAATAGCCACGAAAGGTGAGTGAGGCGTGCAAACTCGAAACTACGACGGGCACCCATCCCATGGATCCATCCATCGAGGGGCGCAGCTTTATTTCAGCGACAGCTACTAATTAAATGTATGTATATAATGTGCCTTTAGACAAAAAAATCCATAGAAAACTAATACTAGTACTAGTACTTTGGTGAATTGTCACGTCCACGTCAGAAAATATATAGGTACTAGTAGATTAATCAGCTACACAACGTAGGCATCTGTAGTACGCGTACGTGGGCGGGTCGGTGGACAAGTGTTGAACTCTAGCCGCCACGTCCACGTCGCGCGTACTGCTGCCTGAGGCTGACCATTGCACCAGGGCCACCAGTCATCATGCGCATGCGCGAGTCTAATCATCATCGATGGCCTCATTAATCAAAACCTCGCAGTAGCTAATTAAGCTAGCTAGGCTTCCTAGCTAGCTAATCAAACACGTGTCGACACACTGCTTGATTCTTCTATGATGACCACTCATCAGTAGTACTAGTACTGGGAATAATGGCAAGAGACGATGGTGAGTTTACTATTTGGACCGATTAGGAAACAGGGGAAACAGAGCAACTGGTCATATATGGCTATATCAGGCTGGCTATGGAACAATAATTGCTGAACGTAATAGAAACAGAATAATAATTAGTTACCTGTTGCCCCATCTGGAGTGAAGGTCGAGGATGAGCAGCTGCTCGTCGGCGGTGAAGTCGCCGCGCTTCACGTCCGGCCGCAGGTAGTTGAGCCACCGCAGCCGGCAGCTCTTCCCAGTCCGCTTCAGACCTGCACACGCCGCATGCACAGGATTTTGATTATTATTTTTTTCTTTTTTGACTGAGGAGAAACATCACACGCACTCTCTCTCTCTCTCTCTACTATGTCCCTGCGATTTGTGATCGCTGATAACGCAAACAAATTCATAGTAATAATAAGATGCATAACAAGAATGAGCAGAGACGAAGATGGAAGCGATGGATGAACACACCTGCGGCGCGCGCGAGCGCGTTCCAGCGACCGTCGCCGTGCTCGGCGATATAGTTGACGAGGATGAGGTCCTCGTCCACCGTCCACGGCCCGCGACGGAGCTCGTCGTCCTCTTCCTCTTCCTGTTTCATCGTTGCCTTCCTCGGCGGTGGCGGCGAGCCAGGGCCTGGGCGGCGCGTCGTCTTGGACGCTACGCCGGTGCTGATCTGTTGGTGCTGCTGCAGCACCATCTCCATTAGTATTACTGTTCGAGACGACGACGGGCGACGGCGCGAGGAGAGGATCGGTCAGGTGGAGAAGAGGAGAGAATTGAAGGAAGACGGGAAATGGTGGGGGTTGGAAGATTCGGAGCGGAACTGAGGATGCCTTTTATAGGGTTTTGCGTGTTGCCGATGCAACTCATCAGATGAGAAAGAGGGAAAGGCAAAGCAGAGAGAAAGAAGAAGACCAAGACCGGCCGGCTGGGTTGAGAACCGAGACGAGTGATGTGATGTGATGTGATGGGCAGTCACAGACCCATCCGCAGGATCTTCTGCGGTACTACTACTGACTACTAGTATCAAATCATTCGTCAGGGTATTTCTTGGTCAGTTTTGGTTCATCCTCTAGTCCTCCTATGTGTTTTACTTTTACTGCTTGTTGTGTTGTGTGTTAATCGATGTACTCCTGTTTACTTGTGATTCTGCCGTCCTTTAGTTTTTCTTTTATTTATGATTCCCCACTTCTTAATACATATTTTCTTCTTCTTAATACATCTTTATTTCTGTCTATCTTATTTTTATTTTCTACACACCTAATTTATTTTTTTTAATCTCCAGAGATAAAACTGAAAATAAAGAGGACGGATGAAGTAAGTATATTTGCCCATTGTTGGTTTCAAGAAACAATATTTGAAAAAAAAGAATCAATATACTTTTAGCTCTAGATCCTGCTGCATAAGGTTCCAATTGAATCCAACTTTACTGTACTTAATTATACACTGTACTAGACACTATAAAGCCTTCTCTGTTTATATATTCAGACGATTCAGAGCTGTTTATCTAAGGATAAATATTAAAAAGAGTTCATTTTCCGTGTCACATGGGAAACCAAGTGCAAAATGATATCGATCGATCTTGTCTCTAGCTTGTTGACACACGTTTCTTTAATTAACCTGCTTCGGGATTTAGTACTAGCACTCTGCTAGACTTGAGATATCAGGAGAGGATTTAGGCTTACGGGACGGGAGTGGGCGCACATGTGATTCTTGTACGTACAGGCCATTTCGGAACCAAGTTTTTCATAGCAGGGAGCTCGTACAGGTGCGGCTGAAAGAGAGAGATTAAGGCCACTTTTTATCAACATGCCCATGTGAGCAACCCAAGGTACGCTTCCCTTCCACTCCCATGCACGTCGGGTCACTTTATTATTCGGAACTAGTAATTAGTTTGCATATACACATGAAAAATTAAGTTGCAGATACTAATAATAGTAATAGTATTTATAATTTTTTTTTGCTGTCTACACACAGTTTATTAGGAGAAGCTAGACTGATACGGACCACGAAATGGTGCACATAATTCCAACTGTTAATTTCACCAGCGCATATATATGTGGAGCTGCATGTAGATACGCTGGGCGCATATGTGGAAAAAATCTTGACCAGGAGAAGGAAGGAATTTCGAACGTGGAAAAAGGTTTGACAAAAGAATTATTATTTGTTAAGGCATGCCCCATGAAGAAAGAACAGAGAGAGAGAGAGAGAGAGAGAGAGAGAGAGAGAGAGCGCGCGATGCGCAAGCCACTGATGGACGATGAGCGATGCTCCATGAAGGGCACAGCACAGATCGTCATCCAAACATGTGGGAAGCCCACACAAACAGTTTAATTTATCGTTGGAAGAACACAGATACATCTCCCTACAGCAAACTTATTATAATTAATAAGAGACTGGACATTTCTCGGCGACGACGACCTTCCTATACCTGCACGTTTGCTGCATCCCCCTTGGCCCGTCCATCCAATCTTATTATAATTAATTATATTTTTCTTTGAAGAAGGTACTTAATTAAATTAAAGCGGTAATTAACTAGAGAGGCTTGTCTGTTTGGATAGGTACAACAACACACCATGATGGAGCCAAAAGCTAGGACTGGGACGTGCTCTCTCTCAATATAGAAATAGATTACTACTACTAGATGATGAGGATGTGGCTCTCGCACGCCACTAGATGCAGATGCCTGCTAATTATACATGTTGATCATGTTGCGTCGTCCATTGCCAACGTACATACGTGACACCAAAGCACGTTTCCGATGCTGTGTGTGCACCGTACGTGCAGAAAGGATCGATCGCATCTCTCGTATCCCCTTACGCTACGGCTACGTATATATATAGTCATAGTACAGGATTTCAGAAGAATCGACAGGTTAGCGTATTTTACAGTTTACACAAACCGTTCACATTGTTAGTACTACATGCGTATTTTACGTGCAAAAAAGTCACTGAAACCGACAAGTATATACGTAGGATGTACATAGGCGTAGCTGGTATGGCTTCAAGTCGATCTGATAATAGCGACGACGCCCTATTAGTGTATTCT
This sequence comes from Oropetium thomaeum, assembly GCA_001182835.1. Lineage (NCBI taxonomy): Eukaryota > Viridiplantae > Streptophyta > Magnoliopsida > Poales > Poaceae > Oropetium > Oropetium thomaeum. The sequence continues at coordinate 214,585 of LFJQ01000006.1, read as the reverse complement.
TGAGCAATTCTGCGACCCATACCATACATATATGGAACTCGATCGACGTTCAGAATCAGGTCAATAGATCGAGGCGAGCAAGCTCAAGAGTTCTTCAGTCAGTCAGAGTTCAGTTGGAAGACGTTGCCGGTTTTGGGTCATGTCCTTAATTTGCCCCGGTTTGCCGGTAACGATGCTGCCAATTCTTCTTCTGTTCTCCCTTTGACGGTTTATACTCTGACTCTGCAGGTAGGAAAACATTTAATAAACATGGAATTTTTTTACTTCTCTGGATCTCGAGGGTCGATTTTGATCACGGATGGAGAGACCAGTATTTCAGACGGATACGCATGTACTGAAGAGAGCTAGAGACGACTTGGACGAGAGCAAGTACTTGTTTCTACACGTGCCAGGTATAGTCCCATCCGTTACTGCATTTTGCTAATTTTAAATAATGGAAAAAAAAAGATGTTTGAATTGTAGCCTCTGTACAGTACAAGTTCACAGCCCGTACTGTAACAAGCAGTTTACAGTATTTTTTCCCCGTAATATTATTCTGTACCTTAGAATTTGGGACTGTTAAGTTCACAGCTAGTAGTATTTTTCGCAAATGTAGAATGAAAGCGTATTTATTTCTCAAAAGTGAGTCACAAAGTGATGCCCTTCCCTCCAAAAAAGTGCCCCAGCGCCGATCTCGGATGATCATCTGTCTGTTGCCTCCAAATTGCTGTAGCATGTCAACTATATTTGCAACTGGTAGGTAAGTTACAACCATAAGTTTGACAAAAAAAAAAAAAATTAGTTACTACAACAGCAACAGGTACTCTAATAAGAAAAACGTGAGGAAAAATAGCCGCTACATTCTGGACAACAGCTGTACTGAAAATTACATTCTGCACAATTTTAATTATAGCCACAACAACTAGTAGTAGAAGGAAAGACAACTTGATGAAATACTAAGCCCAAGTTTTGACCATCAAACACCCGTTTTTTAGCATCTACTAGCTAGGAGTATAACATCAACTGATGCAGTCTATTCCAATCCGTCCGCCTGTCACGGCCGCCGCCACCGCAGCCATCGGCGGCACGCAAAATCGATTTATTAGTTGTGAACTCGATGGGAGGTTTTGACGACTCATTAGCTGAAGCTGAATGCGACGGCAATCGTCGTTTCCTTTGTGCGTGTGGCTGTCAGTGTTGAGCTGCCCATCTCTACACGCACTTGACGCTTGAAAATCTGGTCAATTTCAGAGTGAAGATCTCTACTCTGCATCTGCCTGCGTGTTTGACGGTCGTGTACTCTGTGATCACTGGCCATTAACAGGTAGTATAGACTGACTACTTGTACGTAGGGTAACAAGTATTCTGAACGAATTTGACGCCACATGTATGGTTTCTTACAAGTAGATGTACTGCATGTACGTTTGTTTCTATCACAAGTAGAACTATTCTCAATCAACTGCATGCCGCCAATATTCAGTACATGTCGATCTCATTTTTCGACACGACTTTGTTGTAGTATGAACAGAGCTTCGCTGGAAAGTGCGCATACATGGAAACTGGAGCAGCGAGACAGCTCGGAATGCAGCAACAAGCATCTTAACGCATCTCCTTTTTGTAAATTATTAAGGTTCCATTCTTTTCTTCTTCTTCTTTTGCTAGTTAGTTTGGTTTGGTTTCATTTGACTGTCTGACTGAACGGGTGTAGGAAAGGGATGGAAAGCAGGGAAGCGTGTTCAAACCCTAGAGTCATGTCATGATGTCCAAAAAGGACGTCAGGGCTTGGTACCACTTGTTTATGTGGCCTGGAGGTGAGCACCGGCGTTCTGGAAACTCTGTTTCTTTGACTTGCTATTGTTGTGCATATGGCATTTGATTCGAACTGGCATCTTGATGGTGTGTATCTGCAGTAGGGATGCAGATTTTTCACTTTGTGGGACAATCGGTCGACCTCAGACTTTTAAAATGAACTATATCTCCCCCTTCACAAACACTCAAATAAATTAAAGTGGTTGATCCACACTATCTAATGGGTACCCACTTGCATCCCTAATCTGCAGCTCAACCAACAGGATCACTGGCGAGGCTAGGTGAGCCCTCCCTGGTGCACATGCACCACTCTAGAAAATGAACTTCAGTTAAAATCATCCAATTTTGCTTTATGTCCACAAGGATATATAAGAAACGTGCACCACTGTGACGCCGCGGAGCTCTGTCAAGGAAGTTGTGCACCTGGTTGTTGAGAGCTCTAGCTTCCCCACTGAACGCGATATCTTCTAACCCATGTGGCCATTAGCATTTAGCAAATCCATCATGCAAATCATGCTTCCGAATAAGACGACTCCTAAATTAAACAGAAAACCTAAAGTTGCATTTCATGATAAGGCCAACTAATCTTTATTCCATTTAGCCACCACCTACCGGACTGCGAGAAAACTTTCTGCACCCAAAGCGGGGAACTAGTGGGAAGAAAGGAGACAGAGGAGCGAAACGCCACGCAACAACTCAGAAAAAGCAGGTCCTCGTGGCCATCGACTTGTTATGACTAAACATTGTGCATCGGTGAAAAATACGCCTTCTTTAAAGCTAAAGTAATCGCAGCAGATTAGATAATGTTAGATCCCCTCGCCTTTGCGTCCCTAAGCCAAACACTAGCATGCCTTTTTCTACCACTGCAGTCTGCAGTGTGAATTCGTAAGAGTGTTAAGTCATGCTGAGAGACGGAGACTGGAAAGTTTGGAGCTTTGTTTGTTTCTTCCTGAGAGTGAGAATTCAGGAAACATAAAAACGAAAGCTTTAGAATATAGTACCTACTATGGTTGATATGCAGATACTCGGTTGGATATGACATTAGTAGTAGGGAGGTAAAAATACAGAGAGAGCAGTTACAGGTAGGATCAGCTTCCCTGAATTGACAGTGGAAGTGGTCGAAGCAGCTAACTGAAACTTTTTTCTGGAGACACTGACGACTGACGAGGAATTGCTGCAGCTGCTGATAGTGGAAGTGGAACGGAACCCTTGAGAAACGAACCTTTTTTTTTTCTTCCTTTGTAGTCTTTGTAATCTTAACGAATATTAAATTTTCTGATGAACAAGTTCAGTGCCTCGCTTTTTTAGTAACGACAACAGAGTATGATAATATGGGATTGAAGGAAGGCATGTTCCAGATTTAACTTTCTAGACTACGTAGTGTAGAACACAATTATTTGGCACGCATGTGATGAACAACAACGATGTCAGCAACCTGTACAATGATGAAGCCGTGAAGCCGGCGTCTTGGAAAAAGGCGTCTGCGCGTACTAGTAGAGACGAAGAAGGCGCTTCCCCAAATCAGGCGTCCAACATGGGCTGCGGCAAGAGAACCTCAAGCCCAACCCAAAGAACACCGGAGGCGATTGGGTGTGAACAACGAGATTTGGCCCAAGTGGTCTGTACGTACAAGACTAGCAGCACTCTGAGATAGAGGGATAGGAGCAGGATACTGGCGTCGGAACCGTCGTCCGGTTCATCGCCGGCGACGAGACTATTTTTGTAGCTACCTTTAATCCAGTTATTCAAATAGCCGGGTGCCTAACAAATTGACTGATCAAGTGATGATTGCCCATGACAGATATACGTACTGATGCTACTGGTGAACGCTGATAAGCATATTGATGCTGGGATGCACTTTTACTACCTTTAAGCAAGCAAATTGAAGATAACATTAATTAAATGGATTTGCTTCTGCACCTAAAAAATACACACACATACAACAACAACATGGATTAGTGAAAATGTAGAATCCTGTCGACACCATGTGGCGGTACTCACAGGAGAAGAGTGCGTGGCGCCCATCATCAGACGTTCATCTTGAGAAGATGTATATGGTACGCTCTAGGGGGACTTGCGATCCTCGTCCTTTGAATCCTCGATTTTCTTCGATTTAAGATGTGTCCCTTTTGTCACCGTATCTCGTACCATGAAAGTATCCAAATGTTTTGTTACTGTCAACACAGGATTGTTGGGGTTGTGAGATACTTGGTCTCTCATGGCAGCTTCCGCAGTCTCCACAGATGCTGTTGCGCTACCTGTACAGTTGATGATGGCATGGACTTGCACGAGGCGAGTGAGGAACTGGATGCCGAAATCGACACCCCCAAAGTTGGAGTATGTTTCCTCTACGTGGAAGTCAAGCCGAAGCCTTCGAAGCTGTGGCATGGCTCCTGCTTCGAACTGCAGCCCCATCCCTCTACCCCTGCACCTGAACACCCTGAGGCACCGAAAGCCGTTCTTGCTGATGATGATGCTCCTTTCTTCCATAGACCAGAGATCCAGATCCAGACAAAGAACGACTAAGTTGGGCAGGTTGCCGAGGATAGAGACCACTTGCGTGTCTGCTTCGTCCACTCCGATGCTCAAATGCGTGAGGTCAATCAGGGAGGTCCTAATATTCCGTGGAACTTCTGAAGGGGTGCCTGAAATTATCAACTCTAATTTTTGAAGGTGACGTGGCCTTTGCTTGGCCCAACAATCCACCAGTAGGTTGAGAAGCGGTCCACGGACCCCTGTAATACGTAGGGACTCAATATTAGATTTTGCAATCGCACCCAACAAATCCATCATTCCATTTTCTTTCCTCTTCTGCGCTGACAATCTCAAAGAATAATGAATTGTTACGCCAAGCCTCCTCAGCCGCTTTGACTGATTAACTACCTTTGCCAACCTGTGGCTGTGGTCATCATCACGAATAACAACCGTTGATAGTTCCTCCAGTACTTGCATTTCCCCCATTCCATTTGTGGGCAGGGTGATACCGTCAGCAATCAGAGAGACGAGCTTCCTACTCTTAAATGCTGGCAACTTTCCCAACAACCTGTTGCGTGTTAAGTCTACGGTTTCCAGGTGCTCCAGTGTTGTTATCTCTTCAGGCAAAGACTGGATCCGAGTCCCTACAAGTCCTAAGTACTTCAGAAGTGACAAACATCCAACCCATCTCAGATCTTTTACTTCAAGAGAAACACCGTGGAGATCAAGCACCCGCACATGTATGAAACCCGAAACATCCAGCTGGGGCCACCGTACTCTTCCATATATGACCGATCGAACTTTAGAACATTTTGGCTCCTTAAACAAATCCTTTACTTTGTCTCTATCTTCATAGGGGACAAGTTGCGAAAACACAACTTGCTGCTTTCCAGACTTCACGAAGTTCTCTTCACTCAACCGAGACTTGATGAAATCATGAACATCATCGCACATTTGACAACCAGTGGGCAGAAGAGCACCGTTCTCTTCATTGTTTTCTAAGGGAAACTGTAAGAACCAGCTCACCTCATTTTTCATCTCATCATAAATTGGTTTAATTAGTTTCCGGGCGATAAGCTCGAAAAAGTAGCACTCCCCTGTTTCGAACCAACCTTCCACGCTTCTTTTTGGGAGAAATCCTTCAGCTGCCCACAGCCGTATAAGACGATCTTTCTTGATCTCATGATTGGCCGGGAAAATGCTTAAATACAAAAGACAAGTCTTCATATCTGAGGAAAGATCAGCGAATACCTCCTCCAAGTATTCTTTATTGAGAAGAACCCTCTCTACAGGTTTATCGCGCTCATCATAGTAGAATTCGGACAACCATTGCTCCCTAGACATTTGTCTGGATTCAAAAGTAAGCTTTCCAGTCTTTCTCACCGTGCTTCCAAGCTGAGCCTTCTCTGCTTGCCCATTGAGCTCTCGAATTTGGACAGTAAAGTCACGCAGCAGCATGACAACCCTTTTCTCAGTAGTACCACTGCTGTCGTCTTCATTAACAGAGCGAAGCATCAGATCGTCAATAGAGTCATCAATGTCGTATGTCAGTTCCCACATTTGATCCCTGCACTCCACCATTTCTTTGTTCAAATCAGCCGCCTCCGATAGCTGCTTAAGAAGAGCGTTCATGACCAGGAGCTCGTTCCTCAAAGTCATCATCTCCTTCTCATCCGTGCTTGTGAGCTCAGCGTACCGCTCCCCCATCAGAGTTGCGAGCTTGGTGAGAACAGAGTTCATTGCCCCGGTGGAATAGCTGATCATCGCATCCTCCATAACAAAAGAGAGAGGTCCTGTAGTAGTCGTCAATTCTTTTTAGCTTCCAGTATTGATATTAATTGCAAGATGACTAGTAAATATAACATTAACCAGCAAGATGACTATTGCACATTTCCGCAAAATATGGTTGTACGCGCCAATGAAATAACCATCTAATGTGATGCATGTTAATGGTAAATTAGTGCTACGTCCAGGAAACATGGGTTAATGTGATGCATCTTTGTCAACTAAAAGGAAACATGGGCCTGGATGTGAAATACGTATGCCTGATTATTCAACCGAACAGGAAATGCGAATGAGTAAGAAAGTAAAAAGACCCAAAGTTCACGGAAATTAAAATGCAATTTTTGTGTACTTTTTGCAGTCAGAAATCTATGTACGTGAGTATACTATGGACCATCGACAATCTTGCCTGTGAATATTTGTTTAAACATTGGGGCTGGTAGGAATAGTGAAATGACATCCCAGAATATATTTACCTGCAATCGGCAGAGGTGAAGAGGATTCTGGTAATATTGAAATCCTGATGTCGACACTTGCACTGGATAAAACGGGGAGTAAACGGCAAGTGAATTGAAGACAGAGATGGTATATTAAGAAATAGATATGGAATGGGAAAGGCGGGCTTTATATATTTGAAAAAGAAAATGCATACCTAATGTTGTCGGCTTCTCTAGTCGCCTCATTCCTTGGTGAACCCTCACCATGTACCCGGATCTTGGAAACTTGGTCTCTGATGGCGGCCTCCGCAGTTTTCGCCTCTGAATCTGTAGCATGCTTACAGAGGATGATGGCACGGACTTCTAGAAGGTGGCAAAGATGCTCAATGCCGAAATAAAAATTGAATTTGGCAAATTTTGTTTTCCTTGCATGAAATTCCATCCTAAGCCTTTGGAGCTGCGGCATGGCACCTGCTTTAAACTGGAGCCCCATCCCAAGAAAATATGAACTGAACCGGAACACTTTGAGGCGCGGGAAGCCATGTTCACTGCTGATGGTCAATCTTTTCTTTGTACCTTCTCCTGAAAATAGTTTGAGGAGGACTAAATTAGGCAAGCTTCCGAGGGCATTGACACCTTGTTCATCTAGTTGTCTAACTCTGATATGCAAGTGCGTGAGGGCTATGAGGAATTTCAACTTCGGCGGAACTACTTGGAAGCAGTCAGACATTCTCAGCTCAATTTTTTTCAGGTTGCTTGGTCCTTCATTTGCCCAACACTCAAGTAGTTGGACAGAATCACAGGGGTAATCATCAAGAAGAAGGGAGTGCAGATTTGATTTTCTTACTTCCTCGAGAAAACGCTTCACTCCCTGCTGGTTGGCTCTGGTCAGAATGTAAACATAACCAAATGTTACCCCAAGCATCCTTAGCTGCCTCGACTTATTAACAAGCCTTGCTGCATCATTGGGTAGGAGAGATACGGTGTACAGCTCCTCTAGCTGTTTCATTTCCCCTATTTCTCTTGGTAATATCAATCCATCCGCAACCACAGATACTAGCTCTGAAGTGATGAAAGATTCTTCAACTGTTGGTAGTTCCATTACACTCGTTCTCCTTAAATCTAAGGTAGACAAGTGCACAAGTTTCATAATGTTTTGCGGCAGCTTGGTGACATTGGTCCCTCCAAGTCCCAAGTATCTCAACAGGAACAGAGATCCAATTCCTTCTAGTTGGTTGTCATCAAAAATCGTGTTGTCTTCAAGATCCAACACCCGTAGATGTTGGAACGTCGAAAGATCAGGCAGCCTTGCAGCGTCCCCAAAAACTGTGAGGGATCGTATTCTGGACAGGTGTACGGCACTTGATTTCAAGGTGTCAGCTTCGTCGCTTTCTTGTCTGCTGCAGTCGATTGAGAACCGCCGGATGGTGCCATACGGAAATGGTCCGGAAATCAGCTCTACACCTGTTGTGTGAAAATCCTCTTGCCTTGACAGGGATGAAATGAAGTCATGGATCACCGAATGAACTGTGCAAAGCACAACCTGATCATCATTGCCCTCGTCCCAAACAGGCTGAATCAGTTTCCTGCATATAAGCTCGTTAAAGTAGCTCTCTCCTGTTTCCAGCATGCTTTCTTGGTCTATTTCTGGGATGAAGCCCTCGGCTACCCATCTCTTTATCACACGATCTTTCTTGATGGTGTAATTTTCTGGAAAAGTACTCAGGTATAGAAAGCAAGCCTTCAGAGGCGGTGCCAGGCCAGCAAAACAGACGTCCAATACATTTCTCATTGTACCTGATTCTTCAGGCTTTCCCAAAGGTCCCAGATCAGCAAGTTTCATAGCCAATAACCCAGCGGTAACAATGATGGCTAATGGGAAGCCACCACATTTGTTCAGCATGTCATCACAATCCTTTTTGAAGTTCGCTGATCTGTTTTCTGTTAGAGTAGGCATCGTACTAAGAAGTAAACTTCTGGAGTCATCCTCATCAAGACCCTTCATCTGATAAACAACGTTAGTGGGACGTACAGAACATGACATGGCCACATCCTTGACATGAGTGGTTGTCAGTATCCGACTTCCGAGATCATTATTAGGCAAAGCACAATTGATAACGCTCCAAGCATGCGTATCCCGAATGTCATCGATCAAGATGAAGTACCTAGTGCATGAACATTAACAGAACTCTGTTACAGTACATTAACGGTGAAATACTAACTCCTATAGGGTAACACTTTAAAGAACAATCCAGACCATTGATTTGAAACGAAAAAAAATGTGCAGAAACAGGGCGCTGCCCGGGATCCCTTCCTCGGCATCTCATTCTGCCATGGAGACGCTTGCCAAAGGGCCGTGAGGAGGCCGCCAGCCATGAGCCAGAACGCCAGAGGCTGCCTGCCTGCGTTGCGCGGCCCCGTAAACGTTAGATCTAGATTCTAGGCTAAGCCGCGCCCTCCGCCACGCTCTTAAGATAATTGATAAATTTTATAAACAAAATATACATATTTAAAAAGAAAAATATAATCATTAAAAATAGAAGCACACTAAACGTATACGGTTTTCTTTTTAAAGAAATGACTGTGAAGGCTAAAAGAGCGAGTGTTAGATTTGAGAAATAAAATATATAGGAATAAATCGACAGTGTGATTTAAAAGAGGATTAATTTTGAATAAAGTTGACTAACTACAGAGTCTAAATAAAATTAGAATAAGTTTAAAAAATAGAATCAAAGTTATAGAAATTACATAAAAAATTGACCTTTATGATTAGAATATTCGAGTAATTATGATGAAACATTTAGAAATTTAATTTTAATTTTTAAAAAACTTTAAATTTGAATAGTTGAAAAAATATACCATGTGGGATCTCATCTTGTTGGATTAAACGTAAGAAACACGATGTAGTAATTTATTAGACTGAGGATAATATTGACAAAAGAAATAATAATTGCCGCGAGCTTACTATGGAAAATATAAAATTGAGCACCTATCTAGCGATACAACAGTGTACATGGATGGCGGACAGACGACACAAGCCCTACAAAGATAACGGATGCGTCCTGTGCGAATAAGCACCAGAGACCAATGAGCACCACCTCCTCCTCCACTGCCCGATAGCCAAGGACACCCTGGTGGGGCGTGCTGAATGCGGTGCCTCCCACACCATACCCCGGAGAACATTGAGGACCTGACCACGTTGGCATGGCTCAAAATGCGGGAAGGACTACAGAAGATGGCAGCCAAGAGGGTAGTTTCGCTCTTCATACTGACAACATGGAACATCTGGAAAGCACAAAACAGAATGGTGTTTGACTGGAGCCAACCTCAATACCTGACATCCTGAACAATATCGTGGATCTTGGCAGGGGCGGAGGACTACGATGTTTAGTGTCCGGAGAATAGACCTAGCAGTTCCTGTAACTAGCAGTAGCCAGCGCCTGTAACTCCATCTGTACTCGCTACCGGCAAACCGCAGTTGCAAAATCATAGATATATAGCCACTGCGTATTCTAGAAGGAAAAAAAAGGGAGAGAGAAAAGAAATAATTTCATCCATTCAGTGAGGCTTGTGCTGAAGGCTCGTGTCACCATTGCAGGTTTGTTAAGCTTGTGCTCGTGGCTGCCGGCCTGCCGCTGTTGTTAATCACACAAGCTTGTCTTTATCGCCGCATGTCTCGCCAATTTGCCATGCCCCTTTCCGCTTGCTCAGGCCACACATGTAGTCGTCTTCCTGGCGCCAAAAACGGCCATGGTTGTAGTCGTGTTCTGTCGCGCACCAAGGCATGGCCGAGCTCACACATGCATAACCGTCACTCGGGAGCTAGCTCGAGCCAGGTTGATGATGAACAGTAAAAATACAAAACTACTCCTAAAATATTGATATACTACACTATTGAAAAATACTCAATGTATTTTGAACATTAAAGAGAGTCTAAAAGTAAGTACGTACCTCTTGTTTTTTAGGAATTCCCAGAGCTGAAGAATGACCTCTCGCTGATTCAAGGAGGCTCTGGTATCATGACCAACTATCTCTCGATTTACTTGATGGAATACATCCATCAGGGCAGCCATGGATGAGTTTCGGCCCACAGTGACGGAAGCATGGCACTCGAATTGCTCATTAAGCTCCTCATATACCTTGGTGGCAAGAGTAGTCTTGCCGAGGCCTCCCAGCCCCTGTACGCACACAACCATTCGCTTCTTCTGCTCATCTTTCAGACGCTCCGCAAGCTTTTTCCTTGGGCCGTCGATACCGACGAGGACGCCCTTCTTCTCCATGAGTAACTGGGAATCATCTGTGACCTCCTTTCTAGGCGCAGCATCAAGAAGATTGGCGTCAGAATTAGGGGCTTTTTGGAGAAGATTGTACCTTTCGCTGCGGTCACGCGCTTCTTCGATCTTGGCCTTGAATTCCTTGATTTGTTCTTCAAATTTTGTCTCTGATTCTTCCAGCTTAGAGGCAAGCTTCAGATCTATCCAGTCTTCTATGAAATAGACCAGTCCGCGGATCTGCTTTATCCACGCTCTGACTTGGTTATGCGTTGCTTGACCTCCGGCAAATTTGTTCAAGAGATCGTCTCGAAGGCTCTCCAGATCCTTAAGCAAGGGGTCCACCTTGGGATGCGTCTTCCTTACTTCAGCGAGTTTATGGATAACTGAATCTGTCACCCCTCTCGAATAAGATACCATGGGTCGATGCTCCGCCATGGTCCTTCTTCTCTCCACCTCCCTCGTACATACCTATCAAACTCGTTTTTGACTGAATAAAAGGGGGCTCCCTTCCAACTTCCTTTAAAGAATCTTGAACAAATAGAAATAATGAGAGGAGAGAAAAAAAAAGATACAAGGACTGCATTTGTTTTTTAAGGGAAAACGACTGCATTTGATGTGGACGCTATATATATATATATATATATAGGTTGGTTATTGTGTTTAAAATTAACAACATCTATCCATTTGATCAGATCTAACGGTTAAGAATATAGATATATTTACTAAACATTACTTTAAATTATAGACCAGTATCAAAATTGATGGTCCCGATACTAACTTTTTAATATCAACGGTTAGGATTAATTTAAAAGGAGAGGTACCGAGAGATACCTTTCAAGCATTATAAAAAACTCATATATTATATAGGTAACTTAGTATCTTCGTTTTTTTCATTATTGACGCTTTCTAGTATAAATTTGTATTACAAAACATTCATAATAAAAATAGAAAGTTCAATTTACTCCCTTCAAATAAAGACCAAGTTTGTATAATCCTCTAAACCATTATTTTTTCTTACTTTACCTCTCTCAAATGATGTTATTATTTCCAATTTACTCCTAATACAACTTGTATTTCTTATTTCTCCAAGCATAAATGGAATTATAAGTTGAAATTTTACGTGATGAAGGTTGATACTATTATTAATGATATTTCGTGTATCCATTTTATATATAAAAATAACATCTTTTTTAGCATAGCTAGTGTTTTATTATTAGATAACCTCTATATTGCATATAGTTTTTTATGAGGAATATTGTAGAATAGGCTAAAAAGGGGCAATATTATAAAGGTGGACCAAAATCAGTGAAGAGCGAAAGCCCAAATAAGCAAAAGATGGAATCCACATGCAGCAACTGCTGTGAAAATGTACCGAGATAACAAGAGTACAGAAGAAAAATAATGAAGAAACCAAAGCGGACTCTCTCATGTCGTTGCCCGAGAACCGCAAACAGTTTTAGTTTTATAAGAGTTTTTTTTTTATAGTGCTTGTAAGTTATCTCTGGTACCTCCTCTTTGAATATCCGTTCATACTAAAATATTAGTATCAAGATCATTAATTTGGTATAGGTCCACAACTTAAAGTACCTTTTAGTAGTTATTTTTATATTCTTAACCATGAGATCTAATCAAATTAACAATTACTGTTAATTCCAAGCGTCATAACAAAACTCTTTTTAAAATCTTAAAAACATTTGAGTTTTCAAAAACATTTTTATTTTTATTTGTTATAGTCAAACTATACTGATTTTTTAAGTCAAATATGGTGGACACGTGTAATATGATCTTCCAAATTTAGTGTGCTTTTTGTTAGGATTTTTTGAATATTTTATATGTGTAACACTTTAAAAAGAATCAATTTATACAATAAGAGCGTGCACATTATTTATACTGAAAACGTGATGTGCAGTTTTGTTCAGTGATAACCCATTATATCCTGCATCCTCGCTTTCCAAATCTTCGTGAAAATTTAAAATTCTAGTTGTGTTACGCATCGTACTAAACTCCGCATAAAAGGTCTACACATATATACAAATTCGATGATGCAGAAACCATACACAGGACTATTTTTCAGTGTAATAAAAGATACAAAAGTAGCACAATATCAATCTCAAAATTATGCTGCATATGACGATGAACGAAGAACATAAATAAGCCCACACAAAATGAGAAAACTAAAACATTAAACATAGTAATGGATATATGGCTGCATCCTTATTAATTTTGTAGCTGATGCACACGAGGCCTGTTTGCGTTCTTCTTTGCGGCCGTTTCCCAAGCTTTCATTATCTCTCTAGAAGCAGAGGCATGGAGTATCACCTCGTTGAGACTTGTAATATGTGCGATGCTCTCACTTATATCCTTGGCCACCTGCATCAGAGAAATATCTCGACAAAGCAGATGAAGGGAAGTTAGGCTTCTCATGGATCCCGTTTCGAATTCCAATTTTGGAAGCTTTGAGGCCTGAAAACACAGCCGCCGAAGGCTTTCAAACCCATCTGCACGCACTATGAAGCTGCCACTCCAAGAACCTTTTTCATTTTCTTGCAGCTTGAGGTATTCCAATTCAGGTAAGTGTTGAAGTATAGACAAATCGTCGCTGGTGAGTCCTGTGTAAGAGAGTTGCAGTTTACTGAGAGTATTTAGCTGACTTAACGTGTCTATGGAAGGAAGTCTGTCCAATTTTCCCCAAAGTTTCATACGACTGATTTGGCAGCGTCCTATCTCTAGAGAAGCCAGGATGTCTTGGCTGAGTTGACTAGAACGAATGGACACTGAGTGGAGAGAGGTAAAGCGACTTCGAAGAGACGAGACAAAATCCATCTTTGTTTCCAATGGTGATTTTCGAATTTCTTTTGAAACAGAAGAGGCTAATAACTTTAGTTTGTTTGACCTTTGAGGTTTCAAAAGAGCACCAGTATCTCTGCACCGAACTTTAACCTTTTTCAAATTCTTAGCCTCAAGTATAATATGTTCAAAACCCTCCTCTTCGACTACAATTCCTGCAAGTGTCTGCAGTTCACTCTCCCCCTTCAAGAATTCATTAGTGCCGCTGGACAATTTAGGCAGCACAAACTGGCCGAACAGGAAAGCTAGTTTTGGCAGGGTGATGACTTCCTCTGGCAAGTTGATCGTCTCCAGTCCCAGTGTGTCTCGGATGTCCAGCGTTTGTAAACACTTCAGCTTCCGTATTTCTTGGGGAATGCTCTTGACATCGGTGTTCCTGAGGCTGAGATACTTGAGATAAATCAGTTTGCATATGCAACGAAAAAGGTCCTCATCATTAAACCCACTGCAGCCCTCCAGGTCAAGTAGTCGCAGAAACCTGCAGTCCTCTTTCCTGAAAATCTCACTTGTTTTCCTAGAAGGAAAGGAAAGATTTCCGTTGAACATAGTCAAGGACCTTATACCGGACAACCCAACCATCCTTTCAACTTCATGAAACTTTTCTTCGGCGCTGTACTGAACAGAGAGTCGGCGGATGCTGCCCTTATTGTTACGCACGACTTCTGCCTTGCGAATCAGAGTGAGCAAGTTCATAGACTGCGACTTGTGGACGATGAATTCCATCATTATTCCACCATTAACTCGACAACTCTTAACATCCTTGGACCAGCTGCAATTCTGTACTGGCTCAACAATGCATCGGTTCACCAGCCCTTCCAAACATTTCTGGCCACGACTGATCAGCGCATCAATACATTCTTCATCATCAGCGCTAACCAATCCTTCAGCTATTAGTTTTCTGACCAGACTCTTTCTCTTGATGGGGTTGTCTCCAGGAAATATGCTTAGATAAAGCATGCAGCTCTTGTAGTCAGATTGAGGTAGGCCATCGTAGCATTGCGCAAGCGCTCTTCTCAGCTCCCTAAATGCCTCCTCTGCCTCTCCACCTACAACCAGGTGTCTACCAAGTTCTTCACCTACCTTGACACAGTCAGCGCCGTCCAATTCCTTACCTTTTGTTCTTTTCAAATACTTGGCCACGCTAATCAGTGCCAGTGGTAAACCATCACATTTCTCCATAATGCATTTTGCGCCATTACGCAAGGCAGGTCCAATCTTGGTTTTGTACCCATAAATCTTTGTCCACAACAGGTCTTCTGATTCAGTCTGCGGAAGACATTGCATTGTATAAACATAGCTGCTGCCAGGGCGAGAGCTGCAGACATTGACAACCGTACGAAACCTCGTGGTCACAATAAGCACGCTGCTCTTGCCATTTTTAGGTAAAATATCTTCTATATCTTCACAGACTTCTGCTTGCTGCACATCGTCAATAAAGACCAAATACCTAGCACAACGAAATCAAGAACACCTAGTTCATTTCGTGCTAGAAATATACAGCATTAAATACATGCGGTCAACAAACAAGAAACGCTTAAAGATATATTTTGCAATGAGATAGGATCAATTTAAAACCCTGCAGAACGAAACAAAATACAAGTATCTTAGGGTGAAGCGATCTGGTTCTCTTAAAATGTTTCTAAGGTGATTGTTCAAAAGAAACAAAAACCTCGCTGCCCTAAAATGTTTTTTTTTTTTTTACCTTATTGACGATATAATCATGTAGAACAAGAAAGGTACATATAGATGACTACAGTTGAGTAGCACTTACTATTCATCACCTGACATAAGACTAGCCTGCTGGTTATAAAATTTCGTTTTTCGAAAGTGCGTTTATGATTGCTATCGGTCACTCTGGGTCATAATATGAGAGAAAAAGAGAGAGATCACCTCTTGTCGGCTAGAATGCCACGGAGATCAGGAGAGGCGGCGTTACCACCATTAAGCCTTCTTCTTTTCTTACAGTTAAGCCTTCTTGGAAGGTCCGCCTGAACCTTTTCGCGAATCTTGCCTAGCAGGGCCGTCCTTTCGTTGCATCCCGACGCCTCAACCCAAGCAACGCAGTCAAACTCATCGGAGGCTCTGGCATGGTCGTAGACGGCTCTTGCAAGGGCAGTCTTCCCCACGCCGGGACATCCCAAGATGGAGATCACCTTTGGCGGCGCCTGCTCGTCGTCGTCCTGCCCACCACCACCTTGCTCGCTGGCGTCTGGGTTCTGGAGCAGGTCCAGAAGCACTTTCTTGGGCTCGGAGATGCCAAAGAGTGATTCCTCTGGAGTGTATGTGAATCCTCCAGCAGCAGACAAAGATGCTATGTCCGAGCTGGATGCACCGCCCTGCAGATCTGGCTTCGATTTGTTGCTTCTCTCTTGTTCTCGCTCCTTCAACTTCCTGATCTCGTCGGTGAAATGTTTGATGCGATTCAATTCCTTTATACGGGGATCCATTTCAACCGCGACGAGGACGAATCCATATGGTCCGGTTTTCCAGTTCTCTAGCGTGAAGAAGTCTTCGATATCATAAATCAGATCCTGCAGCTTCACGAGCCCCAGCTCATCATACAACTCCAAGCCTTCCTTTATGATATCGAGATCATTGCTGAGGCCCTCGAGCTTGTTCGCTAGCTCTTGATACCGATCCCTGTTCTCCCTCGCCACATTAATCGGCTTCTGGATGATGGCTAGGAGAGACGAGATTGCTCGGACGTAGTCCATCTGTTACGATCTTGCCTGGATCAGACCACCCCGTGAGGTATCGAGATGCAAGGTAGCTGGGAGAAGAAGGGGGGGAGTTCAGGGAGAGAAGATAAAATCTGTTCGATGAATCGTCCACCAACCACCCGATACTGTTTAAGGGAGTGCTCCAACACGGCTCAGGATTTCAATAAGGCCTCGGGATCATGCTCCTACATGGCCCACGGCCCCTTCGAGCGGGACTGTACGCGCCGCTTGTGACACCATCGCAGCTAGCCTTTGCTCCTCGGCGCTCGTTGTAAAAATAATTGCTTTAGAAGTGCTGGATGAATTGATGGGTGGTGTGCTATAGTGAACGCGGAATACTAAAGGACACAGACCTATATAGATAGAGTAACTTTTTGGTACACTGAAATTAATACGTATCATTTATTTTTTCTGATTTAACAATTCATATCGATTTACACTAATTCTAACTATTACATACTGTTAAGTATAATAATGATGTATTGTCAACTATTATAGGATAGTTTAAGAATTATAAAAATAACGACTGTCGGTGTTCGGTATCACCAACTAGTGATTTGTTTACGGGGGAGCGCGTTTTGGGCTCGGATGGTTTCGGAAATGGACACAAGGATTTATACTGGTTCGGGCCGAATACCCTACGTCCAATTTTTGGATGGCAGCTCGTGTTATTCGCGACTGAAATTACAATGAGGGGGGTTACAAACGGAGGAGGAAGAGAGGATGCTTCCTGCCTCTAATGGAGTTCGTGAGTCTGGTGAGCTTGTGAATCGTGGAGCTTTCTCTGGATATGGGAAGCTTGTTCGTGTGTTGCTTGCCCCCCCTTTCCTTCGTTGATCTCCCTCCCCTTTTATACGGTGGCTAGGGGAGGGCCGGTTCTGTGAGGCTGACAGTGTCCGTACGTCGGTTAGGCCGGGCCGTGATGGGGCGTCGTCCTTGGTCTGACTGTACTTGTTCCTGTTCGTCGGAGTGGCCTCACACTGTCATCTGGGGGAGTTCCATCCGTATGGGGAAGACGCCACTGTAGGAGCCGGCCTGATGACACCGTAGGTGTGGCCGTCCCTCGGGATGTCATGTCGTACAGGGCGATGAGTCACTGACAGGGGGCTGTTGGAGCGACGCCCATGCCGTGGGCGGTGCACGCCGTGTGCATTTAACGCCCACTTGCCCGAGTTGGCGAGCTACCCTGCCTGTCAGCGGTCGTGGAGTGTCAGGCATTTACTCCCCAACCGTCGTCGCCCTCCTAGCTCGTGGAGCGGTAGGTGATTCGTCCGACCCGGGGGTCGGGCGAGGCGGAGGCGCGTTCGTCCGACCCCAGGGGAGGCGGGGTCGAGCGTCCCGTCCGAGCGTGGAAGATCCGACCCCCCTTTGCGGGGGTCGGGCGAGGCGGAGATTGTCAATCGGCTCCGACCCCTCCTCGAGGGGGTCGGGCGAGGCGGAGACCGCCAGTCGACTCTTTCCGCAAGGCGCCCGTACGGTATGGGGACTGGTTTAGGCGAGGTTTATTTACGCCTTGACCGCGTCATTAGGGCCGAGGATTATTGAGGTTAACTACCCTTGGTAGTGACCCTCAACAGTAGCCCCCGAGTGAGGCCTGACCTCCTCGTGAGAGGGAGGCTGGAATCACTCAGATCGGGAGCGGCGAGACCCCTGACGGTAGGCTCGAGTTGTGCCCCATTGAGCTTACGTGTTCTGCGATCCCGTAATAGATCTCTTTTTGCGATTCCGTTCCCGAGACTCCCGCTCATTGCGGTGGTCCGATCGTGGATACGGTTCGACTTTTTTCGTCCCTCCAGCGCGTCTGTCCGCCAGACGAGGAGGTCGAGCCGAGCCACGCTTTACCACGGGGGCCGAAGCGTGACGCTCGTCGAGTTGCTAACGGGAGAGTTCGAGTGAGGCCCGGGCTCCCTTCGGGGGGTGCTCCGATGGACCAGCTGGTGGTCGACCTCAATATTCCTGGTTGCCGTCCCAATTTGGTGCCCGGATGCCGTTCGCTAGGCTCCGAGGGCTCGCTGCCTCCTTGCGATAGGATACCCATGGGTCGGCGTGAACCGGGACTCGAACGCGGACGGAAATGCCCTCGGCGCTCGTGCGCCTGGGTATTGGCCGGCTAGCGGGCCCATCTCCATCCACCCCTCACTCTATTTCGCCCTGAGCGACTGTCGAACCCGTTCGTGGGGCCAGCCTTCGAACTCTTTGGGCCGTCGGGGCATTTTTCAGCCCAAACCTCTGTCTGCCAGGATTTATTTCATGGCAGCGGTGCAGCAGAGGCGCCTGCCGCGACGGGACGTGTGGCAGAGACATTAGTCTTCGCGGGTCATGAGCGCTAAGGCGCGTGCGCTCGACCCTGCCTGGCGGGCGGCTACGTGGGTCCCTTCTGCAGCGACTGGCAGCGAACGTGGCACGGGCGGGAGCAGATATCGCCCCGCACGTGGCAGCATCGCGGGTCCCGCTTGCAGTGGCAGAGGGAAAGGGCCAGGCGCGCGGGAAGCTTCCCGCGTCGCTCGCGGCGCCCGGTGGGGTCCGTTAGGCAGCGAGTGGGGTGAGAGGAAGTCGAAACGACAGAGTCGCGCTTCGCGCGGGGCGGACTGGCTAGGCGGGCCCCACTCACAGCGGTTTTGGAGTGATATCCCGAGGGCGGGATATTTCCCGCGCTGCGTGACGTGGCTTCGCGGGCCCAGCTGCAGTGAGCGATACGAGAGGAGGCTGGGGAGGCGAAGAGGCGCCCGCGTTGGGCGGGACGAGCAGGCGGGACCCGTTGGCGGTGAGGGGAGCGCCAGGTGGGTGAAAGGTATAAATACGCACCTCGCTCGTCTGTCCGCCGCATCCGTCACTTGCGTCCTCTTTCGCCTTCCGCGCCGTCTCGTCTCCTTTCGCCTGCCATTTTTCCGCGCTTGCGCTTTCTTCTTCCTCGCTCCTTCCCCGCACTCCTTGTTCTTTTACATCACACCTCTCGCTCGCCCTCCATGGCTTCTTGGCTAAGATCCGACATTCGGAGGACGCGCCTCGAGGGCCTGGTTAGCCGTGGCCTCCTCGTTGCCCGGACGGAGGCGAGGGAGTGGTTGCTCCCGGGCAGTGAGGAGGTGCCCGCGCCGCCGGAAGGATATGTGGTGTCCTTCGCCCATTTCCACGAGCGCGGGCTGGGAGTCCCCGCGCACTCCTTCTTGCGGGGGCTCCTCCATTACTACGGCCTTGAGCTGCAGCACCTCAACCCCAACGGGGTACTGCACATCGCCATTTTCGTGGCGTTGTGCGAGGGCTACCTGGGGATTGCGCCCCATTTCGATTTGTGGCGGTACTTCTTCTCCGTCACGCTCCAGACGAAGGAGGGGCCCCACCTCCCTATCGGCTGCGCCAGCATCCACCTCCGCAGCGATCGCTCCGGCTCCTACATCCCTCTGCGGCTGCGGAGCTCTCACAGGGGGTGGCACGGGCAGTGGTTCTACCTCAAGAACGATGCTGCCGCGCCCCTCCCTGTGTTTACCGGGCGTACATTCGACGCGGCGCCCGCGCTGTGGAGGTGGGGGCCGCCAGCCAAGGAGCAGAAGCTGATGGACGAGGTCCTCGACGCCGTATGGGAGCTACGAGCCCGGAGGGTGCGCGGCGCCGGGGTTGTCGCCGCGTTCCATGCCCGCCGCGTGCTGCCGCTGATGGCGCGGCGGCTTCGGCTTTGGGAGATGGTACCCGGCTCGGATCTTTCCGGGTCGGCGATGTCGACCGAGCCGATCTCCGAGCTGGAGTTGAAGCAGCGGCTCCGGGAGTCCCTTGCGACGGAGGACCCCGAGGATCCGTTGGATGACCATCCGCCGATGCGCCCTGCCGAGGGGAGCTTTCTCTTGGTGAGTGCGGTTCCTGTCTCGTCGCTTACTTCATCTTCCCTCCCCTGATTCTGACCTCTCTTTTTTCTTTTGGTTGATAACAGAAGAGGGAGCCCGTGGTCCGACCCTCTCGCCCCCCGTTGCCCGAGGACGCGGCCGTCCGGGAGGCCAACCGCCTGGCCGCCGAGGAGCACAAGCGGAAGAAGGACGCCCGGAAGGCCAAACGGATGCGCAAGCTCCGCGCTAAGCTGGCCCGGGGTCGGCGCCGGCAGGGGTCGGACGACGACGACGACGACGATGACGACGACGACGACGACGAGGAGGAGGAGGAAGAGGAGGAGGTTGTGGAGATTCCTCCCCCTGCCCCGAGGCAGGAGTTGGTGCACGCCCACCAACGCGGCCACGGGTCGGGGCCTCGGGGGCCGGAGGCCCGGGGCTCGGCGGCGGCACCACCTCCGTCGTCGACGTTCGCGGTGGGGCAGCCGGCCCCTGAAGAAGAGGCGCCTGCTTCAACGGGCGTTCGTGCTCGCCCCGAGTCGGCGGGGTCGGGTCCGTCGCCCCCGGGGCAGGCATCTATCGGGGCGGCCGGCCCGGGGGTCGGCGGGAAGCGCCCGATGGTGGAGGGAGGAGGGTCGACCCCGAAGCGTCGCCAGACCTCTTCGGTGCGAGGGTAAGCGCGCTGCAGAAGCCTTCTCCTTCCTTTGCTCGTATTAAGCATCCACCTTTTTTGCAGGCCCGCGGCGGGAGAAGGGTCGCTGGCGATAGCGCCGCGGAAGGCCCTGGCGGGTCGGCGGCCCGGGCGCGCCTCAATGGGCGCCGAGGGCGGGGCTTCGGAGCCCCCGCGCCCGTCGGCGGAGGTGGCGGTGGCTGCTAAGTCGCCGCCAAAGGATGCGGTGGGGGGCGTCCCACCGGAGGCGCCGTTGGCGGAGGTGGTGGCGGCGGAGAGGCGGGCGGAGACCCCGGCGCCTGGGCCGAAGCCGCCCGTTTTTGGGCCTCCGACGGCGGAGGAGGCAGCGGCGGAGAGGCGGGCGGAGGCCCCGGCGCCTGGGCCGAAGCCGCCCGTTTTTGGGCCTCCGACGGCGGAGGAGGCAGCGGCGTCGGGCGCCGCTACTGGGGAGGCTGCCGCTGTCGTGTCGATGGCGGCGGTGCCGGCGACCCGGCCGGGCGCAAGGGTGGTGGAGGAAGGTGCCCCAGGCTCCGGGAGCGCGCGGCGGGACGCGGAGGGGATTCTGTCCGCCTTGGACGCGGTTGCGGCCTTCGTCCGTGGCCAACTCGTCGAGCAGGAGGAGCTCGCTGCCGCGCGCAGGGCGGCGGCGGACGCCCTTGCCCGAGAGAAGGCCATGGAGGAGCGACTCCGCGCCGCGCGGGAGGAGGCGCGGCGGGCCCATGGTGCCTTGACGGCCCTGACGGTACAGCAGGCTTGCCGGCTGGAGGCAGCGGCGGCCATTTTGGAGGAGGAGACCAAGGCCCGGGTCGAGGCCGAGGCGGTGACCGCCTCCTTGGCGGCGGAGGTGGCCCAGAGCGACATCGAGCTCAAGAGGCTTCCTGCCGGCACGTCGGGTAGGTTCCGTTGCTGACTTTTCCTCTCTTTTGGACTTAGTCGCGGGCTGACCGTTGTTATTTGTTTTGCAGTCTTGACCGAGAAGCTGGAGACGAGCACAAAGGAGCTGTCGTCGCTCCGGGAGGAGCTGTCCTCGCTCCGGGAGGAGCTGAGGGGGGAGGTCGAGGAGCACGGGGCCCTCCAGTCCGTCGTCCGGGCGGCCCTTGTTGACCTCGGCGTGGCCGGGGAGGCCGGGTCGAGCGCGCTTGCTCCCCAAGTTCCCCGGCTCGTCATCCGGGCGCGGGCTATGGCGGAGGACGGAGTGTTCCGGGGGGTGCACCGGGCGTTCGCCGTCGCCCGGTCGCACTACGCCAACATCGCCCTCGACTACCTGAGCGAGGGCTTTGCCGCCGGGTACACCGACGCCGAGCTGGACGCCATCGAGGCAGAGGCGGCTCCCTTCGCGCAGGCGCTGGCTGCAAGCACGGTGGCCGAAGATGCAGAGGACGTGCCCCCTCCCCCCCCGGCGGAATAGAAGTTAGAGTAGTTTTAGTTTGTACTTAGGACGGCTGAGGCCAAAAGTGCCCGGCCCTTTTGTAAATCAGAATGAATGAAATAGTTCCTTTCTGACGATGTCTCTAAGTGCTTCTACGAAGGCATTGTTTCACAGGATCGCGAGGGTACCCGACCCCTTCTTCCTTGTTTTCGATTCTCAGGAGTCTTAGGCCGCGGGCGGCTCCGATGCTCCGCCTAGCTGGTGAGCGCCGTTGCCGTAACCTTCGGGGGTCGTAGGCGTTGCGCGGTCCGACCGGCTAGACTTCGTATCTTCTTCCGCCCTTGACTTTCCCTTCTAAGATTCGAACGTAGGGCGAGGGGTCGAGATCCCTGAAGAGGATAAAGATTCGTTCACCCTCTCCTCGAAATTTTGCAAGCGAAATGGCAAAATTTTAGCGAGAGTCAAGGTGCGCGCGCGATGCGCACCTTACAGGTGTAGCCCCCGAGCGGGGTCCGACTCCCGCGTGACGGGGGTCGGGCGACGCTTAGTAAAACGGCGGAATTTAGTCGAGCGCTCGGGGTGCGCGTTCAGTACGCGCACCCTGAGGGTGTAGCCCCCGAGCGGGGTCCGACTCCTGCGTGACGGGGGTCGGGCGCCGCTTATCTCGGTTGGCACGGAGTTGAACTATCGTTAGTTACTACGTTGCAGATGAAACGACACGAAGATTTCGTAAGAGTCAAGGTGCACGCGCGATGCGCACCTTGCAGGTGTAGCCCCCGAGCGGGGTCCGACTCCCGCGTGACGGGGGTCGGGCGCCGCTTATCTCGGTAACGAGGAACAATAAGAATACTACGAATTTCAGGGATAGAAGCGACGTAGCTGTTCAATGTTCCACGCGTTGGCGAGTTCTTGTCCATCCGCCATCTGCAACTTGTATGAGCCGGGTCGGAGGATTCTTGAGACGATGAAGGGCCCTTCCCATGGAGGCGACAGCTTGTGGCGGTCCTTACTGCTCTGAACGCGTCGAAGGACGAAGTCGCCGACGTTGAACGCCCTTTCCCGCACGTAGCGGGAGTGGTAGCGCCGCAGCGCCTGCTGGTACTTCGCCGATCGCAGGAGCGCTACGTCGCGCGCTTCGTCGAGCTGGTCCATGGCGTCCTCGAGAGACGTCTGGTTGCCTTCTTCGTCGTAAGCTCTGACCCTCGGGGCTCTATAGTCGAGGTCGGTCGGTAATACGGCTTCGGAGCCGTACACCATGAAGAAGGGGGTGAACCCCGTCGCCCGACTCGGGGATGTCCGCAAACTCCACAGCACGGCGGGCAGCTCGGCTGCCCACCGCCCGCTGAACCGTTTCAGCCGGTTGTAGATGCGTGGCTTCAGGCCTTGAAGGATCAGGCCGTTGGCGCGCTCGACCTGCCCGTTCGTTCGGGGGTGCGCCACGGCCGCCCAATCTACTCGGATATGGTAATCGTCGCAGAACTTAAGGAACCGTTTCCCAGTGAACTGCGTACCATTATCTGTGATGATGGAGTTTGGGACCCCGAAGCGGTGGATTATGTCGAGGAAGAACTCGACCGCCTCTTCTGGTCGGATTCTCGTGATTTGGCCGGGCTTCGACCCACTTGGTGAACTTGTCGACAGCTACCAAGAGGTGGGTGTAGCCCCCGGGTGCCTTCTTGAGCGGTCCGACCAGATCCAATCCCCAGACCGCGAATGGCCATGTGATGGGGATGGACTGTAGTGCTTGCGCCGGCAGATGGGTCTGCCGGGCGTAGAACTGACATCCTTCGCACGTGCGGACGATGTGCGCAGCATCGTTGACGGCGGTTGGCCAGTAGAATCCTTGTCGGAACGCGTTTCCGACAAGGGTCCTGTGTGCGGCATGGTGGCCGCAGACCCCTCCATGAATGTCTCGTAGCAACATCTTCCCTTGCTCGACGGGGATGCAGCGCTGCAAGATTCTGGTGAGGCTCCTCTTATAGAGTTCTCCATCGATGACGGTGAAGGACTTGGCGCGTCGCGCGATGCGTCGGGCCTCCGTCTTGTCGGCGGGGAGTTCTCCTTTGAGGAGTCGGTTGAGGTACGGCGTCCTCCAGTCGTCTGGAGGGTTCGTACTTGGTGCGGACGCCTCGTTGATCTCCATGACGCAGGGGTCGGGAGGCGTCGTGGCTGATCCGTTCCCTTGTGCTTGGGACGGCTCGGCGCCGAGCCCGGGCGCATCTTGGGGTCGGGTCGATAGTCGGCTCTGATCGTGGGCGAAGACCCCTGTCGGGACCTGTTCGCGCCCGGCCGCCATCTTAGCCAAGGAGTCGGCTTCTTCGTTTTGTCGCCTTGGGATGTGCCTGAGCTCGAGGCCGTGGAACTTATGTTCCAACTTGCGGATCTCCTTGCAGTAGGCATCCATGGTCTCGTTGTGGCAGCTAGACTCCTTCATGACCTGGCCAACGACGAGCTGGGAATCGCCCAGAACCTCGAGTCGTCGGATTCCCAATTCGTTGGTGATCTTGAGCCCGTTGACGACCGCCTCGTACTCGGCAACGTTGTTGGACGCGGGGAACGAGAGGCGGATTGCGTACTTCATGCGCACCCCCAGAGGGGAGACGAAGACGAGCCCGACCCCTGCTCCTTTTCGCATCAGCGAACCGTCGAAGTACATCACCCAATACTCCTGGTCGACAGGAGCCGTGGGTAATTGTACCTCTGTCCATTCCGCTATGAAGTCCGCCAAGGACTGAGACTTGATCGCCGTTCGGGAGGCGTATGTGATGCCCTCGCCCATCAGCTCAAGAGCCCACTTCGCGGCCTTGCCTGTTGCGTCGCGGTTCTTGACGACTTCGCGCAGTGGGAAGGAGCTGACAACGGTCACCGGGTGAGACTCGAAGTAGTGTCGGAGCTTCCTTTTAGCAAGGACGACGCCGTAGAGAATCTTCAAGATTTGAAGATATCGCGTCTTTGTCTCCGACAAGACTTCGCTCACGTAGTAGACCGGTCGCTGGACCTTGAGGGCGTGGCCTTCTTCCGTCCGCTCTACGACGAGGGTGACGCTGACGACCTGGGTCGTTGCGGCGATGTAGAGGAGGAGAGGCTCCTTCGGGGTCGGAGGTACCAGGACTGGAGGTTTCGACAGGATGACCTTTATCCTGTCGAGCGCGTCCTGTGCCTCGGGCGTCCATTGAAATCGCTCGGATTTCTTCAGGAGCTGGTAGAGGGGGTGTACGCGTTTGCCGAGACGCGAGATGAAGCGGCTCAGAGCTGCTAAACATCCGGTCACGCGCTGTACTCCCTTCAAGTTTTGGATCGGGCCCATTCGGTTGATGGCCTCGATTTTCTCCGGGTTGGCTTCGATGCCCCGCTCGGAGACGATGAATCCGAGCAACATCCCCCTCGGAACCCCGAAGACGCACTTTTCGGGGTTGAGTTTGATGTCATTCGCTCGGAGTTTGGCGAAGGTCCGCTCCAGATCGGTGACGAGCTGGTCGGTCTTCTTGGATTTGACGACGATGTCGTCGACGTAGGCTTCGACGATGTCTCCGATGAGTTCGTCGAAGCACCTGATCATGCAGCGCTGATAAGTTGCGCCCGCATTCTTGAGTCCGAATGGCATTGTGACGTAGCAGTATGATCCGAACGGAGTGATGAAGGATGTCGCGATTTGGTCGGATTCCTTCATCCGGATCTGGTGGTACCCGGAATACGCATCAAGGAAGCACAGAGCTTTCACACCCTGAGGTGGAATCGACTATCTGGTCTATGCGTGGCAAAGGAAAAGGATCCTTTGGGCACGCTTTGTTGAGACTAGTATAGTCAACACACATTCTCCATTTCCCATTCTTTTTTCGTACAAGGACGGGATTGGCTAACCATTCGGGGTGGTACACTTCCTTGATGAAACCGGCTGCCAACAGTTTGGCTACCTCCTCTCCGATGGCTCTGCGCTTCTCCTCGTCGAAGCGGCGCAGGCGTTGCTTTACCGGGCGGGAGTCCGGCTTGATGTGCAAGGAGTGCTCGGCGACTTCCCTCGGAATGCCCGGCATGTCCGAGGGTTTCCACGCAAAGATGTCGACGTTCGCGCGGAGGAAGTCGACGAGCACGCTTTCCTATTTGGCGGAGAGGGACGTCCCGATCTTGGCCACCTTCTCGGGGGCGTTGTCGGGGTCGAGCCGGATTTCCTTGGTGCCCTCGGCGGGCTCGAAGGATCCGGCACTGCGGTTGGAATCGGGGACGTCTTCAGTGATCTGCTGCCGGATGACGGCAAGCTCCTCCGAGGACGCGATGGTGGCAGAGGCGAGCTCGCCGCTCTCCGTCTCGCATTGGTAGGCGCGCTGAAAGGAAGCGCCTACTGTGATGACCCCCTTTGGCCCAGGCATCTTGAGCTTCAGGTAGGTGTAGTTGGGGATAGCCATGAACTTCGCGTAGCATGGCCTCCCCAAGATGGCGTGGTACGACCCGTGGAATCCGACTACTTCGAACGTGAGGGTCTCCGTTCTGAAGTTGGTCGGCGTCCCGAAGGTGACGGGCAGATCAATCTGCCCGAGCGGGACGGCCTGCTTCCCCGGGACGACGCCATGGAACGGGGCTTCGGTCGGTCGGATGAGCGACCGATCGACGCCCATGGCGTCGAGCGTCTCGGCGTAGAGGATGTTGAGGCCGCTGCCTCCGTCCATAAGGACTTTGGTAAGACGCTTCTTGCCGATGATGGGGTCGACTACCAGTGGGTATCGACCCGGTCGGGGGACGTGGCTGGGGTGGTCGGACCGATCGAATGTGATCGGGGCCTCCGACCACCGGAGGAAAGCTGGCGTCGTGGGCTCGGCCGCGAACACCTCGCGACGCTCGACCTTCGCACGGCACTTCCCTCCTTGCGCCTCGGGTCCTGCGAAGATCATAAGGCAACCGTCGGGTTCAGGAAAACCGTCGTTACCTTCGCTGGCGTCACCCTCGCCCTCTGCACCCCCGGGGGCTTGTCGAGGCTTGCCTTTCGGCTTGCCCTTCGGTGGCCCGTGGTTCAAGAACCGCTTCAAGAGCGAGCAGTCCTTGTAGAGGTGCTTGACGGGGTACTCGTGGTTGGGGCACGGCCCGTTCCACTTCTTCTCGAAGTGGTCGGACGTCTCCCCTGCTGGCGCCTTGGCGCCCTTGCGCTCGGCGGCGGCGACCATCTGTCCTTCAGATGATTGCTGCCGGTTCTTTTTCTTCTTGCGGGAGCGGTTGGAGGGGCCTTTGCCGGAGTTACCCCCCTGCTTCCCCTTGGTGTCGGGGCGATCGAAGATCGCGCCCACGGCTTCCTCGCCGAAAGCATGGCTGGTCGCGATATCCAAGAGTTCCTTGGCCGTTCGCGGACTCTTGCGCCCCAGCTTGTGTACTAGGGTGCGGCAAGTAGTCCCGGACAGGAACGCCCCGATGACGTCGGCATCGCCGATGTCCGGCAGCTCGTTACACTGCCGGGAGAATCGTCGGACGTACTCCCGAAGGGTTTCCCCCGGTTTCTGTCGACAGTTCTTCAGGTCCCAGGGGTTGCCCGGGCGTGCGTAGGTCCCTTGAAAGTTTCCTACGAAGATTTCCCTTAGATCGGACCAACTCGAGATCCGATCGGCGGGGAGGTGTTCGAGCCATGTTCTGGCCGAGTCGGCCAGATAGAGTGGCAGGTTGCGGATGATGAAGCAATCATCGTCCGCTCCTCCGGCTCGGCAGGCGAGTCGGTAGTCTTCGAGCCAGAGGCTCGGGTTCGTCTCCCCGGCGTACTTCGGCACGTTGGTGGGCGGCCGAAAACGCTGTGGAAAGGGAGCGCTTCGTATGTGGGAGCTGAAGACGCGAGGACCTGGAGCGTCGGGACTTTGGCTCCTGTCTTCGTCATCGTCGTAGCGCCCCCCTCGGCGCGGATGACGTCCACGGCCTTCCTCGGGAGCGCGTTCCGGCTGTCGCCGTCGCGCCTCCAGGGTAGCGCGGGCGTCACGGTTTGCACCGAGACGTTCACGGACGCAGGCTTTCGAGGCCTCGTCCGTTCCTGGGTGCGTCTGCTGAACAGACGCATTTGGGGTATGCGGCTTACGTGCTCGCGATCGCGAGCTCTCTGCTTGTTGTGCCGCTGCTCGTTGCAGCAGCACCTCGACTTCGCGCTGGGTGCGCCGGGCTTCGGGAGTGATGGGTTCGGGGAGTTCCCGAAGCAATGCTGCTGCCGCAGCGAGGTTTTGGCTCGCCCGCGCGAAATGCGGGGGGTCGTCGCCCTCCTCCATGATGCGCTGCCGTACGTCGCGCGCCATGGAGCGGGCGCGTCCACCGGGCTCGGCGCGAGCGAGCTCTCTTTCGACCTCCGCCTCCTCCAGTTCCAGCTGTCGTTTGGCCTCGCGGAGTTCCTCCCGACGCGCCTCTAACTGGTCAGGGTGTACGTCGCGGGGAGGGGTTCCGGAGACTGGCGGCGGCTGGGCGAGAGGGAGAGTATCCTCTGTACCGAGAGGGTCCTCGGTGTGCGCCATGAGGCATTCGCGCGAGGGATTGTGGCTCCCCTCGCTGTGTTCCGGATCGGAACCTCTGTTTGCCTCATCAAGGAGGTCGAAGAAGGATTCCGACGCATACCCGGCCATCCCGACAAATTCGATGTTTGCGGGCTCCGGGTCACGGTACTGGACCGTGTGATGAGTTGTGGTCTCATCGGTCGCGTCACCCGCCAGAGCAGGTGACGAATGATGTGGGTCAGAGGAGTGGATTGGCGGGGCTGAGACAGCCGTCAGCGCCATGCCATCCTCCTGGACGACGAAACTAAGACTTCCGAAACGCACGAGTGCGCCAGAAGCCCATCCGCTTACGTGGTTGGCCATCCGAACCAGTGGGATGATCGTCGAAAACACGCTAAGGCCCCTACCTGGCGCGCCAACTGTCGGTGTTCGGTATCACCAACTAGTGATTTGTTTACGGGGGAGCGCGTTTTGGGCTCGGATGGTTTCGCAAATGGACACAAGGATTTATACTGGTTCGGGCCGAATACCCTACGTCCAGTTTTTGGGTGGCAGCTCGTGTTATTCGCGACTGAAATTACAATGAGGGGGGTTACAAACGGAGGAGGAAGAGAGGATGCTTCCTGCCTCTAATGGAGTTCGTGAGTCTGGTGAGCTTGTGAATCGTGGAGCTTTCTCTGGATATGGGAAGCTTGTTCGTGTGTTGCTTGCCCCCCCTTTCCTTCGTTGATCTCCCTCCCCTTTTATACGGTGGCTAGGGGAGGGCCGGTTCTGTGAGGCTGACAGTGTCCGTACGTCGGTTAGGCCGGGCCGTGATGGGGCGTCGTCCTTGGTCTGACTGTACTTGTTCCTGTTCGTCGGAGTGGCCTCACACTGTCATCTGGGGGAGTTCCATCCGTATGGGGAAGACGCCACTGTAGGAGCCGGCCTGATGACGCCGTAGGTGTGGCCGTCCCTCGGGATGTCATGTCGTACAGGGCGATGAGTCACTGACAGGGGGCTGTTGGAGCGACGCCCATGCTGTGGGCGGTGCACGCCGTGTGCATTTAACGCCCACTTGCCCGAGTTGGCGAGCTACCCTGCCTGTCAGCGGTCGTGGAGTGTCAGGCATTTACTCCCCAACCGTCGTCGCCCTCCTAGCTCGTGGAGCGGTAGGTGATTCGTCCGACCCGGGGGTCGGGCGAGGCGGAGGCGCGTTCGTCCGACCCCAGGGGAGGCGGGGTCGAGCGTCCCGTCCGAGCGTGGAAGATCCGACCCCCCTTTGCGGGGGTCGGGCGAGGCGGAGATTGTCAATCGGCTCCGACCCCTCCTCGAGGGGGTCGGGCGAGGCGGAGACCGCCAGTCGACTCTTTCCGCAAGGCGCCCGTACGGTATGGGGACTGGTTTAGGCGAGGTTTATTTACGCCTTGACCGCGTCATTAGGGCCGAGGATTATTGAGGTTAACTACCCTTGGTAGTGACCCTCAACAACGACAATATGAAAAGATTATTCACACATGAATTAATCTTCACGCAACAAGAGGATGTCGCCGCCGCCGTCGCCTCCCCACGAAGTCACGCGGCACCTCGTTGCACCGTCGATGCACAGGTCTAGCATGGTGGCGGCATATCTCGGTATGGCGACCATGGATCTTAGCATTGCACAAAAATCGACAGGTTAGCGTATTTTACGGTTTACACAAACCGTTCACATTGTTAGTACTACATGCGTATTTTACGTGCAAAAAAGTCACTGAAACCGACAAGTATATACGTAGGATGTACATAGGCGTAGCTGGTATGGCTTCAAGTCGATCTGATAATTGCGACGACGCCCTATTAGTGTATTCTTGAGCAATTCTGCGACCCATACCATACATATATGGAACTCGATCGATGTTCGGAATCAGGTCAATAGATCGAGGCGAGCAAGCCAAGAGTCTTCAGTCAGTCAGAGTTCAGTTGGAAGACGTTGCCGGTTTTGGGTCATGTCCTTAATTTGCCCCGGTTTGCCGGTAACGATGCTGCCAATTCTTCTTCTGTTCTCCCTTTGACGGTTTATACTCTGACTCTGCAGGTAGGAAAACATTTAATAAACATGGACTTTTTTTACTTCTCTGGATCTCGAGGGTCGATCTTGATCACGGATGGAGAGACCAGTATTTCAGACGGATACGCATGTACTGAAGAGAGCTAGAGACGACTTGGACGAGAGCAAGTACTTGTTTCTACACGTGCCAGGTATAGTCCCATCCGTTACTGCATTTTGCTAATTTTAAATAATGAAAAAAAAAAGATGTTTGAATTGTAGCCTCTGTACAGTACAAGTTCACAGCCCGTACTGTTAAGTGCCAATTCCACATTTTGTTTTGTATAACAAGCAGTTTACAGTATTTTTTCCCCGTAATATTATTCTGTACCTTAGAATTTGGGACTGTTAAGTTCCCAGCTAGTAGTATTTTTCGCAAATGTAGAATGAAAGCGTATTTATTTCTCAAAAGTGAGTCACAAAGTGATGCCCTTCCCTCCAAAAAAGTGCCCCAGCGCCGACCTCGGATGATCATCTGTCTGTTGCCTCCAATTTGCTGTAGCATGTCAACTATATTTGCAACTGGTAGGTAAGTTACAACCATAAGTTTGACAAAAAAAAAAAATCAGTTACTACAACAGCAACAGGTACTCTAATAAGAAAAACGTGAGGGAAAAATAGCCGCTACATTCTGGACAACAGCTGTACTGAAAATTACATTCTGCACAATTTTAATTATAGCCACAACAACTAGTAGTAGAAGGAAAGACAACTTGATGAAATACTAAGCCCAAGTTTTGACTATCAAACACCCGTTTTTTAGCATCTACTAGCTAGGAGTATAACATCAACTGATGCAGTATATTCCAATCCGTCCGCCTGTCACGGCCGCCGCCACCGCAGCCATCGGCGGCACGCAAAACCGATTTATTAGTTGTGAACTCGATGGGAGGTTTTGACGACTCATTAGGTGAAGCTGAATGCGACGGCAATCGTCGTTTCCTTTGTGCGTGTGGCTGTTAGTGTTGAGCTGCCCATCTCTACACGCACTTGACGCTTGAAAATCTGGTCAATTTCAGAGTGAAGATCTCTACTCTGCATCTGCCTGCGTGTTTGACGGTCGTGTACTCTGTGATCACTGGCCATTAACAGGTAGTATAGACTGACTACTTGTACGTAGGTAACAAGTATTCTGAACGAATTTGACGCCACATGTATGGTTTCTTACAAGTAGATGGACTGCATGTACGTTTGTTTCTATCACAAGTAGAACTATTCTCAATCAACTGCATGCCGCCAATATTCAGTACATGTCGATCTCATTTTTCGACACGATTTTGTTGTAGTATGAACAGAGCTTCGCTGGAAAGTGCGCATACATGGAAACTGGAGCAGCGAGACAGCTCGGAATGCAGCAACAAGCATCTTAACGCATCTCCTTTTTGTAAATTATTAAGGTTCCATTCTTTTCTTCTTCTTCTTTTGCTAGTTAGTTTGGTTTGGTTTCATTTGACTGTCTGACTGAACGGGTGTAGGAAAGGGATGGAAAGCAGGGAAGCGTGTTCAAACCCTAGAGCCATGTCATGATGTCCAAAAAGGACGTCAGGGCTTGGTACCACTAATGTTTATGTGGCCTGGAGGTGAGCACCGGCGTTCTAGAAACTCTGTTTTCTTTGACTTGCTATTGTTGTGCATATGGCATTTGATTCGAACTGGCATCTTGATGGTGTGTATCTGCAGTAGGGATGCAGATTTTTCACTTTGTGGGACAATCGGTCGACCTCAGACTTTTAAAATGAACTATATCTCCCCCTTCACAAACACTTAAACAAATTAAAGTGGTTAATCCACACTATCTAATGGTTACCCACTTGCATCCCTAATCTGCAGCTCAACCAACACGAATACACGATATCTTCTAACCCATGTGGCCATTAGCATTTAGCAAATCCATCATGCAAATCATGCTTCCGAATAAGACGACTCCTAAATTAAACAGAAAACCTAAAGTTGCATTTCATGATAAGGCCAACTAATCTTTATTCCATTTAGCCACCACCTACCGGACTGCGAGAAAACTTTCTGCACCCAAAGCGGGGAACTAGTGGGAAGAAAGGAGACAGAGGAGCGAAACGCCACGCAACAACTCAGAAAAAGCAGGTCCTCGTGGCCATCGACTTGTTATGACTAAACATTGTGCATCGGTGAAAAATACGCCTTCTTTAAAGCTAAAGTAATCGCAGCAGATTAGATAATGTTAGATCCCCTCGCCTTTGCGTCCCTAAGCCAAACACTAGCATGCCTTTTTCTACCACTGCAGTCTGCAGTGTGAATTCGTAAGAGTGTTAAGTCATGCTGAGAGACGGAGACTGGAAAGTTTGGAGCTTTGTTTGTTTCTTCCTGAGAGTGAGAATTCAGGAAACATAAAAACGAAAGCTTTAGAATATAGTACCTACTATGGTTGATATGCAGATACTCGGTTGGATATGACATTAGTAGTAGGGAGGTAAAAATACAGAGAGAGCAGTTACAGGTAGGATCAGCTTCCCTGAATTGACAGTGGAAGTGGTCGAAGCAGCTAACTGAAACTTTTTTCTGGAGACACTAACGACTGACGAGGAATTTCTGCAGCTGCTGATAGTGGAAGTGGAACGGAACCCTTAAGAAACGAACCTTTTTTTTTTTCTTCCTTTGTAGTCTTTGTAATCTTAACGAATATTAAATTTTCTGATGAACAAGTTCAGTGCCTCGCTTTTTTAGTAACGACAACAGAGTATGATAATATGGGATTGAAGGAAGGCATGTTCCAGATTTAACTTTCTAGACTACGTAGTGTAGCACACAATTATTTGGCACGCATGTGATGAACAACGATGCCAGCAACCAGTACAATGATGAAGCCGTGAAGCCGGCGTCTTGGAAAAAGGCATCTGCGCGTACTAGTAGAGACGAAGAAGGCGCTTCCCCAAATCAGGCGTCCAACATGGGCTGCGGCAACAAAACCTCAAAGCCCAACCCAAAGAACACCGGAGGCGATTGGGTGTGAACAACGAGATTTGGCCCAAGTGGTCTGTACGTACAAGACTAGCAGCACTCTGAGATAGTGGGATAGGAGGGATAGGAGGGATAGGAGCAGAATACTGCGAGACTATTTTGTAGCTACCTTTAATCCAGTTATTCAAATAGCCGGATGCCTAAAAAATGACTGATCAAGTGATGATTGCCCACGACAGATTTACGTACTGATGCTACTGGTGAACGCTGATTAGCATATTGATGCTGGGATGCACTTTTACTACCTTTAAGCAAGCAAATTGAAGATAGTATTAATTAAATGGATTTGCTTCTGCACCTAAAAAATACACACAAACACACAACAACAACAACAACATGGGATGTACCAGTATATGATGAGCCGTAGTAAAACAACATGAGCACCATATATAGAGTACTAAGACAACATAATTCTTGCTACTTCTACCTTAATGAACGGCAGCGCTCCCGTCTTATATTTCAAAAAAAAAAAGCTGAAACTGCGGTCCGAGACACATCAATAAAAACGAGTTGATGCTAAAGCAAAAGAATTAAAAATGGCTCAAATCCGAACAGCCGGCGAATTTTAAACATGCACAACACGCAGGCGCGAAAATGTAGAATCATGTCGACACCATGTGGCGGTACTCACAGGAGAAGAGTGCGTGGCGCCCATCATCTTGAGAAGACGTATACAGTATGTTATAGGGGGACTTGCGATCCTCGTCCTCTGAATCCTCGATTATTTAAGATGTGTTCCTTTTGTCTGTCACCGTATCTCGTACCATGAAAATTTTCCAAATGTCTTGTTACTGTCAACACAGGATTGTTGGGGTTGTGAGATACTTGGTCTCTCATGGCAGCTTCTGCAGTCTCCACAGATGCTGTTGTGCTACCTGCACAGTTGATGACGGCATGGACTTGCACGAGGCGAGTGAGGAACTGGATGCCGAAATCGACACCCCCAAAGTTGGAGTATGTTTTCTTAAAGTGGAGGTAAAGCCAAAGCCTTCGAAGCTGTGGCATGGCTCCTGCTTCGAACTGCAGCCCCATCCCGCTGCCGCTGCACTTGAACACCCTGAGGCACCGAAAGCCGTTCTTGCTGATGATGATGCTCCTTTCTTCCATAGACCACAGATCCAGACTGAGAACGATTAGGTTGGGCAGGTTGCCGAGGATAGAGACCCGTTGTGTGTCTGCTTTGTCCACTCCGATGCTCAAATGCGTGAGGTCAATCAGGGAGGTCGTAACATTCCGTGGAACTTCTGAAGGAGTGCCTGAAATTTCCAACTCTAATTTTTGAAGGTGACGTGGCCTTTGCTTGGCCCAACAATCCACCAGTAGGTTGAGAAGCGGTCCACGGACCCCAGTAATACGTAGGGACTCAATATTAGATTTTGCAATCGCACCCAACAAATCCATCATTCTATTTTCTTTCCTCTTCTGCGCTGACAATCTGAAAGAATAATAATGAATTGTTACGCCAAGCCTCCTCAGCCGCTTTGACTGACTAACTACCTTTGCCAACCTGCGGCTGTGGTCGTCATCACGAATAACAACCGTTGATAGTTCCTCCAGTACTTGCATTTCCCCCATTCTATTTGTGGGCAAGGTGATCCTGTCAGCAATCAGAGAGACTAGCTTCCTACTCTTAAATGCTGGCAACTCTCCCAACAACCTGTTGCGCGTTAAGTCTACGGTTTCCAGGTGCTCCAGTGTTGTTATCTCTTCAGGCAAGGACTGGATCCGAGTCTCTCCAAGTCCTAAGTACTTCAGAAGTGACAAACATCCAACCCATCTCAGATCTTTTACTTCAATAGAAACACTGTGAAGATCAAGCACCCGCACATGTATGAAACCCAAAACATCCAGATGGGGCCACCATACTCTTCCATATATGACCGATCGAACTTTAGAACATTTTGGCTCCTTAAACAAATCCTTTACTTTGTCTTTATCTTCATAGCGGACAAGTTGCCAAAACACAACTTGCTGCTTTCCAGGCTTCACGAAGTTCTCTTCACTCAACCGAGACTTGATGAAATCATGAACATCATCGCACATTTGACAACCAGTGGGCAGAAAAGCACCGTTCTCCTCATTGTTTTCTAAGTAAAACTGTAAGAACCAGTTCTCCTCATCATAAATTGGTTCAATCAGTTTCCGGGCGATAAGCTCGAAAAAGTAGCACTCCCCTGTTTCGAACCAACCTTCCACGCTTCTTTTTGGGAGAAATCCTTCAGCTGCCCACAGCCGTATAAGACGATCTTTCTTGATCTCATGATTGGCCGGGAAAATGCTTAAATACAGAAGACAAGTCTTCATATCTGAGGAAAGATCAGCGAATACCTCCTCCAAGTATTCTTTATTGAGAAGAACCCTCTCTACAGGTTTATCGCGCTCATCATAGTAGAATTCGGACAACCATTGCTCCCTAGACATTTGTCTGGATTCAAAAGTAAGCTTTCCAGTCTTTCGCACCGTGCTTCTAAGCTGAGCCTTCTCCGCTTGCCCATTGAGCTCTCGAATTTGGACAGTAAAGTCACGCAGCAGCATGACAACCCTTTTCTCAGTAGTACCACTGCTGTCGTCTTCATTAACAGAGCAAAGCATCAGATCGTCAATAGAGTCATCAATGTCGTATGTCAATTCCCACATTTGATCCCTGCACTCCACCATTTCTTTGTTCAAATCAGCCGTCTCCGATAGCTGCTTAAGAAGAGCCTTCATGACCAGGAGCTCGTTCCTCAAAGTCATCATCGCCTTCTCATCCGTGCTTGTGAGCTCAGCGTACCACTCCCCCATCAGAGTTGCGAGCTTGGTGAGAACAGAGTTCATTGCCCCGGTGGAATAGCTGACCATCGCATCCTCCATAACAAAAGAGATAGGTCCTGTAGTAGTCGTCAATTCTTTTAGCTTCAAGTATTGATATTAATTGCAAGATGACTAGTAAATATAACATTAACCAGCAAGATGACTATTGCACATTTCCGCAAAATATGGTTGTACGCGCCAATGAAATAACCATCTAATGTGATGCATGTTAATGGCCAATTAGTGCTACGTCCAGGAAACATGGGTTAATGTGATGCATCTTTGTCAACTAAAAGGAAACATGGGCCTGGATGTGAAATACGTATGCCTGATTATTCAACCGAACAGGAAATGCGAATGAGTAAGAAAGTAAAAAGACCCAAAGTTCATGGAAATTAAAATGCAATTTCTGTGTACTTTTTGTAGTCAGAAATCTATGTACGTGAGTATGCTATGGACCATCGACAATTTTGCCTGTGAATATTTGTTTAAACATTGGGGCTGGTAGGAATAGTGAAATGACATCCCAGAATATATTTACCTGCAATCGGCAGAGGTGAAGAGGATTCTGGTAATATTGAAATCCTGATGTCGACACTTGCACTGGATAAAACGGGGAGTAAACGGCAAGTGAATTGAAGACAGAGATGGTATATTAAGAAATAGATATGGAATGGGAAAGGCGGGCTTTTATATATTTGAAAAAGAAAATGCATACCTAATGTTGTCGGCTTCTCTAGTCGCCTCATTCCTTGGTGAACCGTCACCATGTACCCGGATCTTGGAAACTTGGTCTCTGATGGCGGCCTCCGCAGTTTTCGCCTCTGAATCTGTAGCATGCTTACAGAGGATGATGGCACGGACTTGTAGAAGGTGGCAGAGATGCTCAATGCCGAAATCAAAATTGAATTCCGCAAATTTTGTTTTCCTTGCATGAAATTCCATCCTAAGCCTTTGGAGCTGCGGCATGGCTCCTGCTTTAAACTGGAGCCCCATCCCAAGAAAATATGAACTGAACCAGAACACTTTGAGGCGCGGGAAGCCATGTTCACTGCTGATGGTCAATCTTTCCATTGTACCTTCTCCTGAAAATAGTTTGAGGAGGACTAAGTTAGGCAAGCTTCCGAGGGCATTGACACCTTGTTCATCTAGTTGTCTAACTCTGATATGCAAGTGCGTGAGGGCTATGAGGAATTTCAACTTCGGCGGAACTACTTGGAAGCAGTCAGACATTCTCAGCTCAATCTTTTTCAGGTTGTTTGGTCCTTCATTTGCCCAACACTCAAGTAATTGGACCGAATCACTGGGGTAATCATCAAGAAGAAGGGAGTGCAGATTTGATTTTCGTACTTCCTCGAGAAAACGCTTCACTCCCTGCTGGTTGGCTCTGGTCAGAATGTAAACATAACCAAATGTTACCCCAAGCATCCTTAGCTGCCTCGACTTATTAACAAGCCTTGCTGCATCATCGGGTAGGAGAGATACTGTGTACAGCTCCTCTAGCTGTTTCATTTCCCCTATTTCTCTTGGTAATATCAATCCATCCGCAACCACAGATACTAGCTCTGAAGTGATGGAAGATTCTTCAACTGTTGGTAGTTCCATTACACTCGTTCTCCTTAAATCTAAGGTAGACAAGTGCACAAGTTTCATAATGTTTTGCGGCAGCTTGGTGACATTGGTCCCTCCAAGTCCCAAGTATCTCAACAGGACCAGAGATCCAATTCCTTCCAGTTGGTTGTTATCAAAAGTCTTGTTGTCTTCAAGATCCAACACCCGTAGATGTTGGAACGTCGAAAGATCAGGCAGCCTTGCGGCGTCCCCATAAACTGTGAGGGATCGTATTCTGGACAGGTGTACGGCACTTGATTTCAAGGTGTCAGCTTCGTCGCTTTCTTGTCTGCTGCAGTCGATTGAGAACCGCCGGATGGTGCCATACGGAAATGGTCCGGAAATCAGCTCTGCACCTGTTGTGTGAAAATCCTCTTGCCTTGACAGGGATGAAATGAAGTCATGGATCACCGAATGAACTGTGCAAAGCACAACCTGATCAAAATTGCAGTCGTCCCAAACGGGCTGAATCAGTTTCCTGCATATAAGCTCGTTAAAGTAGCTCTCTCCTGTTTCCAGCATGCTTTCTTGGTCTATTTCTGGGATGAAGCCCTCGGCTACCCATTTCTTTATCACACGATCTTTCTTGATGGTGTAATTTTCTGGAAAAGTACTCAGGTATAGAAAGCAAGCCTTCACAGGTGGGGCCAGATTAGCAAAGCAAATATCCAGTATATTTGTCATTCCATTTGATACTTCAGGCTCCCCCAAAAGTTCCAGATCGGCAGGTTTCGTAGCTAATAACCCAGCTGTAACAATTATGGTCAATGGAAAGCCACAACATTTATTCAGCATGGCGCAACAATTTTTTTCCAAGTTCGCTGACATGTCTTCTGTTTGAGAAGGTATCATATTAAGAAGTAATTGTTTGGAGTCATTCTCATCAAGACCCTTCATTTCATAGACAACATCAGTGGGAGATACAGAACATGTCATGGCCACATCTTTGACACGAGTTGTTGTTAATATCCGACTTCCAAGATCATTATAAGGTAAAGCAGAATTGATAATACTCCAGGTATCTATATTCCGAACGTCATCGATTAATATAAAGTACCTAGATCACGATACAAACTATAAAAAATTCTTTTCTTCAAAGAGGATGCCATGGTTATATAGTGCATGAGCTGCTCAATCTCAATAAAAAATGCACTCAAGTACCTTGACGACAAAATTATAAATTCATTCAACAACATTAGGGGAATTTTGAGTCTTAGGTTTAAAGATAGGGATAATCTATGTATAGCAGAAAAAACTAAAATATTTAATACCTCAGTTGGAAATACTAGCTTTCAAAATAAAAAACCTCAATACAACAATAGAAAGTCCAATATATCCCGATATCTGCTAATATTTATAGTAATACTAGTTGATACCCCAGGCGATGCTGCATAATTTCAAGTGTAATTTAGTACTAACACGGATACAAATGGAAAATAGTACAGTTTCTTTTGACATGAAGGTAAATTATTAATTTGGTCGTCGAGTAGCATCTTTAAATATATGCGTATAGTTCTTTCTTCTAAACAAATAAGTGATTATAGTTTAGTGGTAAGTGGTTTGGTTTACTTTCTAGAGGTTGTGAGAGTTTGATTCTCCAAAAATGCTAATCGGATAACTATAATATGCTGATGATGTTAATCCAAATGGCTGTGGTATACCGATGATGTGGCGCAAAATGGAAAGCAAACTATCAATAAAACTATCAAAAATTTATATTCTAATAAAAAAGGAAGACATATAGAAATTGTTGGCATCTCCAAGTACCTATTTTATGTGTCAATAGCTACTATTTTCTCATCATAATTGTGTAATAGTACTCCTAATCTTGATTATTTTCATATGTAGTGTGTTTGGGTTGTAGAATCAGGCAAAAATAGAACTCAAAGTTCAATTCTGAGAAGCACTGACATGAAGCTCGATTTTTCATCCAATAGGGTTCCATTCATATGACCATGACGCATATAGAACTAGCATCATGAAGGCTAAGAAACATGACCCGATTCCTAAGACTTTCTAGGATTACCGCCCAAAAGGAGAGATATATTTGCACAATCCAGAAAAAAAATTTAGTGCAAAGTTGTACAAATAGTATTGTCATCGTTCATAAATCATAACGAATGATGTTATTTATCTACATCATGACACATCACAGAAATGTAAAGAGTATGTGAAACCATTTCTAGATGGACAACATCAGCAGCAGCGCAAAGAGTATTTTTGGATCCTTGGACTTAGATGCCACGCTACTTAGCAAGCTTAGGACCTAAATATGTAGTTTGAGAGTTTTGGGACTTAGATGATACGCTGAGATAAAGTTTAAGAAATGTCTTAGTCCATTTAGATAATTAAGTCCATTTAGATAATTAAATTGTTTTCATAATGCTAGTAGTAGGCAATTTTTCTTTTTTTTTCTTCCTCTAATTAAAATGAGAATTCCATAAGGAGGTTATTTAAGACTTTGAGAGCATTCAATAAGGAGGTTGTTTTTGTTAGTCAGATATATATTTATGGGTGTGTTTGGTATGGTGTTCTAGTGGTAGCATGGCTAAGAAGTAACCAAGCCAACCTAAACCAGGTTAGAGCAATGCAACATCAGAAAATAAGTGGGTGTTTGGTTGTCTGCATAGTCTTCTTTTAGCTAGCATAAAGCATGGCTTGCATTAGCCTAGAAAAGAAAACTGGTGTACGGTAAGTTAAAGCCAAACCAGGCTTCACTTGTGCGACTCAAATCTTCGTTTATAGCAAGTCAGGCTTAGGGCCACTTTTCTGCATTTGTTAAACCTAGCTTGTGAGCTGTGGAGGCAACCAAACAATGAAAAGTATAATTTTCATGTATTAGCTATGCCGGTATATCACTAAGGCACCCTATCAAAAACACCGTATATATACTACCTCCATTTTTAAAATACTGACATAATTTAGTTTAACGTCAACTTTGATCACTTATCTTATTTAGAAAAAAAGAATAAAATGTACCAGTGGTCATTAAACTCGTCTCGTTGTGTCATTCAGATCTATGAACTTACAAATTGCAGAAACGCATACCTGAACTTGTTTTGTGGTGTCATCCAAGTTCAAACAAATTTAATATTTTTAGGGATGTGTTGGGTCATTTAAAAGGATTAATTCCTTCAGTGCCATTGCAATTTTGCCCAAACCCATATTTGCCATCCTACCCCACATGTCAATGCTCATGTGTGCCCCACATGTCATTGAGATACCAGTGGCAAATAAGGGTTCGTAAAAAATTGCAATGGCAAATAAGGTATTGTCCCATTTAAAAGTTCATGGACCTGGATGATACAATGAGACAAGTTTAGAGATGCATATATACAATTTACATGTTTACGAGCCTAGATGGCACCACCAGTCAAGTTTAAGGATCATCGTCAGTACAATGGTATTTATCACAATTTTGTAATAAGACAAATGATTATAATTGATGCTAAACATCAATATAATCAACATTTGGAAAATAGAGACGGCTTATATCTCAAGTCCGATCCTATATTCCCCTTTTATATTTGTCATTAAGCAAATTACAGCTGTGACTACTAATCCACATCTGAGATAGGGGATAGCAACCTCGTCTAAAGTGAGACAGGGGAATGAACCGGCGTACCTCTTGCTTTGGAGGAATTCCACCAGCGGAAAGAGGATTTCTTGGTCGTTCAAGAAGGCTCTGCCATGCTGATCCATCCCTGAATTTACTTGGAGGAAGATATCCATTAGGGCAGTTGTGGATGCATTCCGGCCTAGAGTGACGGCAGCATGGCACTCGAACTGCCCATTGAGCTTTTCATATACATGTTTGGCAAGAGTGGTCTTGCCGAGGCCTCCCATTCCAAGTACGGAAACAACCTTCCGCTTGTTCTTCCTGTCTATCAGATGTTCACCAAGCTCTTTTACTTGACCGTCGATACCGACGAGGACGGCCTTCTGCTCCCGGAGTAATTGAGGAGCGAATACAACCTTGCTGGTTGCAGCATCAAGAATATCAACATCAGAAATTGCAGCTTTGCGGGCAAGGTCGTACCTCCTCCAGCGGTAACGCGCTTCATCGATCTGGGCCTGGAAATCATTTCTTCTTTCCTGTGCCTCCAATTCGTGAAAGTTGGTCCCTGTCTCCAGATCGATCATCCAGTCCTCTATGTCGTAGACCAGCTCACGGATCTGCTTCATCCATACCCTGACTTGCTTGTGCCGAGAACCGGCAAATTTGTTCACCAGATCGTCTCTAAGGCTCTCCAGATCTTGCAGCAACGGATCGACGATGGGATGTGTGGTCTTCATGCCTTTAAGCTTCACAACAAGTGAGCCGATGGCCCCTTGCGAATAGCACACCATAGGTCGGCCCTCCTCCATCGGGGGACGTTGAGCACTTGCTAGTGTGGTAAACTCGCTAAAGATAGGGAAGAGGAAGATGCCGTGTGAAAAAGTATGTTTAAGAGGACGAAAATGACCTTCAATAATTATGCGGCAGTGAATGGCTTGTTCTCTTTCTTCAACATATGTGGGTCTCCTCTCGGTAATAGAAAAGGTAAAGTTTGCTCAGCACACTATATATAATTCGTTGCCTTTGCTACTTGACACCAAGGTTCATGTTTTTGTTTTTACGAAAAGAGCAGGACTGGAAAACCGAATATATATATATATATAGTGTGTTTAACAAAAAAAAAGACGAAAATCATTTTTCTACCTTAACATAGTCAGTTTTTTAGGATAAGCCAGGCCAGTCTCTGGTTGTTTACGGTTCCGTTTTTTTTTATTTAAACCAGATTTGTTTGCACCCGTTTTGTAAACACTGCTTCACACTAAAATTTCAACAAAATTTAGAACAGCAGCACCCGGAATACATCGAAGCCAATATAATAGTGGAAGTCATAATGAAAGGATCAATTTAACCCTGATAGTATGTGGTCATTGCTGATTTGTCTTATTAAGTTATATGCACTTATGTCTCTTAGAATTCAGTCTTAATACCCCCAGAAAAAAATAAAGAAATCAGTCTTTTTTTTAGGGAAGCTAGATTATCTAGCGTACTTTGTTAATTATTGAAAGCAGTTACATTGTTTACTAGATGTTGCATGATATATAGACCTAGGAGGTTCATCGGTCCAATTACAGGCTGATTTATTGTGAAAAGCAATTATAGGTAGCTCATGAGCAACCTGGTTGGCTTCCTATTACAACGTTCTGGATAAATACAATCGAAAGTTAGCATAGTATAGCGTTCATCATAGATTACTGCAGCTGTCGTTGAAGAAAAACCCTCCATCTCTCATCGTTTCAACTACCTCCATACAGTCAGATTGAACATTGATCCGGTTTCCTTAGATAAATTGAGCTAGGAGCAATCCCTCTCGAAGTGCAATCCCTTCAGCCATAGCCGCACCCAGTACATGATCGGTCTTAATAAGGACAGATTCACATGCCTAATTTGAAGAAATCGTTGACGCTCATAGCAGTAGATCGAGTTCACATACGTGTGTTTATAGGAATGATTACTTTTACGTATATGTATGTGGATGTCTGCACGTGTATTGTGTTTCACATCATAATTTCTTTTTCTTATTAC
The DNA here is from genome assembly GCA_001182835.1 of Oropetium thomaeum. NCBI lineage: Eukaryota > Viridiplantae > Streptophyta > Magnoliopsida > Poales > Poaceae > Oropetium > Oropetium thomaeum. The sequence continues at coordinate 170,912 of LFJQ01000006.1, read as the reverse complement.
AGTCTTATTTAATAAAATTAAGGTTAAACATTGTGTTTTGCGAGAGGAAAAAACTGAAAACTACACACCATTACAAAATTGTGTAACATGATTTTTACCGATGTCAGTGATATAGGTGGGTCCTATCTCACTACCACACCGATGATATATGTCATATTGTAAAAATTTACAATGGTACGGACCTAATTAAAAAAAAAGTAGTCGTTTCTTTTTCCTTTGAAGGTGCCGGGATGCCTGAGGGAGCCGGGAGCCTCGCAAGTCTGTTTTCTCATACTCACAGTTCCGCGTTGACCAGAGTATCCATTCGCAGCTTCCAGTGTACCGGAGATCCAGGGAGAGCTGATCAAGGCCAGGGGCGCGATGGATCCCGTTCGCAGCCTCCAGGGTGTACTTGCCATTATCCAGGTGCCGATTAATCTGGTGAAGGAGCACAAGAGGTTGACGCACAAGCTGGAGAACGGGCTCCGCAACCTCAGGGATGATCTCGACATCATCCAGGAAGACTTGAAGAGCTACCAGGAGCTCCGACTTCAGGAGTTGGCTTATGATATTGAGGACTTCGCACAAGGTCTGTGGATTCCCCAAGCAACTGGTCCCATTCTCTCAGCGATCGCACTGGATCCCCGTGAAGGGTATCTAGAGCGCATTGAATATTTTCAGAAGAGGATTGAAAAGCTGGAAAAGCGGGAGCAGAAAAACACCGAATCCAAGTTTGGGCAGAGTAGAGGCTGTAGCGCTCACATGTCAGAGGCCTCGCTCGTTGGCATCTCCGGGCCTAAAAGAGTGCTTCTGGACCTGCTCAAGAAGCCAGCCTCCAGAGACCCAGCTGGTGGGGAGCAGGAGCAGCAGCCGCCCAAGGTCATCTCCATCGTGGGATGCCCCGGCGTGGGGAAGACTGCACTTGCGAGAGCAGTCTACGAGCACTATTTTCACAGTGCCTCCCGTGATTTTGAGTGCATTGTCTGGGTTGAGGCATCGGGATGCAACGATAAGAAGGCCCTGCTAGGCAAGATTCTCGAAATGGTTCAAGCGGACCTTGCAAGCAGGGCTAATGGTCTTCAGAAGCTTTCTGATCTCCCTCGCAAAGCTATCAATAAAATTATTCAACGGAAGGGAGACGATGATATTGCAGGTGTTCTCCGAGCCATTCTGGCAGATAAGAGGTACGGTGAATCCTCTCTCTCTCTCTCTCTCTCTCTCTCTCTCTCTCTCTCTCTCTCTCTCTCTCACATACCGCTGATGCGTAATTTCTTACAGTTATACTATTTTTTCATGCTACAATTAAGTCTGTGACATTCTTCTGAATCTTTTGGAAGTCGTGATGACAGTTTTGCAAATTTAAACTATTTTGTAACATTGTGCATGATGTCTTTATTTATCCTGAATATATTAAATCTTAAATTGAAATGGTAAGATCAAGATCTCATTGTTGGCCGTGTCCCTGCTGAAATACCTTATGTACATATATTGCTAGGTACTTGGTCCTTTGTGACGATGTGCAACAAGCGAAGTTGTGGCAACAAACAGTAGACGGTTTCCCTCAAAATGACAAGAGCAGCAGAATAGTTGTGACTACGAGTAACAAAATAGTCGGCCATGCCTGCAGCTCTGGCAGCTATGTGTACACAATGGAATGCCTTAGTGATAAAGACTCAAAAGATCTATTGTGGAAGAAGGTCTATTATGGCTGTGACTTGGAACCTTCACCTGCCGTCAAATCTGGTTCTGAAAGCATCATTAGCATATGTGATGGGCTACCACTGGCTCTGATTACCGTGGCTGAGCATTTGCGCACAATAAGAAACAATCTGAAAGAAGAGGAATGTGAAGAGATTGGGCTACACCTTGGCAGCCAGTACCTGTCGGGTAAGGAGGCAGAGGAGGACTTCAGAGAGCTAAGAAGAGTGCTTGAACAATCCTACGACAGCCTGCCTGATTATCATCAAAAGATATGTATGCTTTACCTAAGCCTATATCCCAGGGATCAGGACATCAAGAGCAAGAGTCTAGTTAGAAGATTGAAAGCTGAAGGATTGGTTGATGGACAGACATGTTTGGATTATTTGATTGACCGATACAGTTTCAAGCCAGGACAGATCAGCAGCAATTCCAATATTGTCAAGAGGTGTCAAGTTCACAGTATCATCCACGAGTTTGTCATTGAGAAAGCAGTCTCCACAAACTTCGTCGCCCTGCTTCAGGGGAATGAGCCCCTGCGCAAAACACAGAGCTTTGTGGCTCCTGTCCGCCGGCTCACCATTCTTTCCAACAACGAATTAAGATGCAATGAAGTTGATGATAAGTCTTCTATTAGGTCGCTAACCATGCCCAAGAGCAATCTTTTCGATTTTCAGAGCTGCAAGATGCTGCGACTCCTGGACCTAGAAGGTTGCAAGGGGGTTGACACTCGATTATTTGAAGCCATATGTCGATTGGTGTATCTCAAGTACCTCAGCCTCAGAAGCACTGACGTGCAGGAGATTCCCGAAAAGATAAGTAAACTACAGTGTTTAGAGACTCTGGACATCCGAGAGACACAGGAGATGCGACTGCCAATCGAAGTCATCATGCTGCCAAAGCTAGGTTACCTGTTTGGCAAGTTCGAGTTCGAGCTGCCTGATAAAAATCCCTCGAAAAAGCTTACGGAGTTCTTGCAGCAGAGAGGTCAACTGGAAACACTTGCTGAAGTTATTGTGAGGAGAAAGGTACAATATCTTGAAGAGATTATACTGCACGCGAGAAACCTGAAGAAGGTTAAAATAGATTGCAAGGCTACTGTTCTAAATCGTTTGATATCGTCTTTTCAGAATCGTACAGGTCTTCCTCTCAGATTTGTATCCATCAATTCCACTCCACTCAGCACGAACATCTTTGCTTCTACACGAGAAATCAAGTCTATAAAACTGACGGGAAGTTTGACCACGTTGCCTGAAGTAGGCACACTAAGTCAGCTAGGTAATCTCAACAATCTGCAGCTCTTCTACACGGGTCTCAGAAGCGAGAATTTATCTAGACTGCAATTCATGCCTGTATTGCAATATCTGAAGGTGCAAGACAATAGTTGGGACTCTTGGATCGGCAGCTTCGTTGTGCATAAAGATGGATTCCCGAGCCTTCTGCGTCTCTGCTTTCAAGGCTCAAAGCTTCCAAAGTTGCAATTTGAGGAAGGGGCCATGAAACGTCTAACCTCTCTCAACATACTTTGTCGTGATTTTTCTCAGATCCTAATAGTAGATAATGAAGATTCTTCTCAGCGGCAAGTAGATAAGGAAATCGTCAAGGGCATCTCACATATTTCACATCTCCACGAGATCATGCTACCCTATTATGCTGACAGCACGACCTTGAAAGCTTGGAAAACGGTAGCAGAAGGTATCGCAAGCAGGCCGCACGTGAAGATGCAACCAAAACCATTGCACAACCATTGCACAACAACAGAGTAACAACATTGGGGCAGCACAGCATGCAATGATGTTAATAGCTTTATTAACTGGATTTATCAAGCAGATGCATGGCTCTGTATTTTCATTTCCATTCGTTTGAGCTTTTGTTCCTTTTTCGTTCAGAGATATAACTGAAATTGTGGAACAATGTTCAATGTTGTGTACACATACGCAGCGCGTGGTCCATGTTCGAGAGGTATTCAACCTTCAACCATTTTGCTAAAAAGAATATCTTCTCACACATATCAAGGAAATCTCTATCGTACCCTTACACAACGACACCGTAGCCCATGTGAGAACCATTATGACGATCTGCATCGGGGTCTAGACCTATACTGTAATGTGGGTCAGACAAGATATTTTCTTCAAAACAACCTTCGATGATTGAAAGGTCACGACAAACAATATTGTAGTCAAAGTATGTGACAAGCAAACAACTCAAGTTAAAGTACAGGAGTTCTTTTATTGTAGACCAGTCCTGGTGTCTTACACCTTAAAGTGTGTAAGATAAGATAATAAATCTAAACTAATAATTTAAAAAAATATTACCAACTCCAAGGATAAGATACTAAAAAACTACAAGGGAAGTTAGGGTTCACTAGATGAACATCAATCAGAGTATCACATTTGAGATTAATTTGATAATTAATATTTTTTTAAATAATAATAATAATAATAATAAGAAGAAGAAGAAGTAACTAACTATTACATCTTAGGGTATAAGGCTTCATCATATGTTTCAAGATTTACACAAATGGATGGTCTACAATTATTTGGTTCTACCATAAAATTTTGCTAAATACAAATCACAATCAAAGTGCCGGATAAAGTAAATGATAAAGAAGCATTACCAATTAATATTTAATATTTTATCACCGAAAGACGTAGACCGGAATCGATCGTAGCATACGCAGGATAGAGAGGTAAAAACTAGACAATTTGTTTGTGACGCATGGAGTATGGTTTTCGTCTGAAAAAAGTCGACATTAGCTGTGGCACATCAAACATTGTGGAAATGAAAAGTTTACTTTCATTTTACATCAGTGTAAAAACACATTAATTATAAAACAAGTATAAACTTTACACGACCGTGCATTGGTGCATTATGTATCAATGTGCTTTTTATGAAACTAGTACTTTTGTCCGTGCTAACATCACGGGTTGAAAAAAAAAATATGATTGTGGCAGACCGCCCCTGAAATGGGGGAGGTCCTCCTCCCGGGATCCATTCTGGACGATGTTCGACGAAGCGAACATACACAGAGTACAATACAGGGCAAATTACAGATACAAATAAATGTCACAAGGATAGTTATTACAGAGTTGATTACACATGACGAGTTTTTGAATATAGCAGCGGAAAAGTACGCGGTCTTTAACGGAAGCGAAAGATAAGATAAGGTTACAGACTCCGACTTCGACACTAAGCAAAAGCAAGGACCTTATCCAACGGCACCTTGCTATTAGCCATATACAGGCAGCGGCTACTCGATCTGCTCCCACTAGAACTACCCCAGCTAGGAGCCGACTCCTCCTAGAACTGCTCATCGCTACCACCGGTCGCCTCAAACCCACCTGAAAGCCACAAGTCGCAAAGCGTGAGCTTCTAAGAAGCTCAGCAAGACTGACCCGTCAACATGACTGTCTACAGCCGACACCTAGACATGCACGGCTGAATCTGGATACGATAGTTGCAAAAGGACACGCTTTACTAAGTAGCTTCCTATTTTCAAGTTTTAGCCCAAATAAAGTTTGAAAATGTAAACTTTAAGCACTATAGCAAATCAACCATGTTTGGCAAACAATGATTAGTATAAGCATCACAACTTAATTAACATTCTTCTCTCGTTCACTTCTTAACATATGTGACAGAGAGATTGAGTAGACTCTAGACTGAGAGTGTTAGCGGTTCGAAACGTTTTACACCTGCAGGGTTAACCTGATCATATGACATGTGCTCATCCCGGACCGCACGTGACAACCGTTCGTACCAGATCTGACAAAGCTAATTTCCTCTTACGCTACCTCAACAATGCCGCGTCCCACCAGATCACCCGTCCCGGGCGGTATCTGCGGAGTTCACACACTGTCCATCCCAGCCTGCCGCCAATCAGACACCGTAAGGTAGGTTCAGCTTTGCCGTCTCTAGGCTACCTAGGTTTACTGAGTCCCATAGCTCCAGCTGTGAGCAGTACATTCAATACTCAACCAACTGTGCCACACGGATCAGACAGCGCTACCGCACACCGAACCCCTGTCGGTTGCATTCCTATCAGTTCCTGTCTGACCCCGGTTTCTTTCCATGAAAACTGGATTCGCTACAAGCTCTTTAGCAAGAGGTGAAAGTTTCAAGCCACTCCTATCATATCGCGGGCAGTGTCCGATCTGCCCGACTTCTACCGTAGAGAATTCCTAAGCATAGCAGCTACAACGGGCTACCTGTACAGCTGTACCAACATACCAAAATAGGTACTACCGGAAACTTATGCATCTAGGGTTTTATTCAACTCCTATCGACCTAAATGCACATCACATGACTCACATTCATTGTTGTAAAAAGGAAATTTTAAAACAGTAGTGCACCGGGCTTGCCTTGTAGATGTTCTTCCTGGTCTGCCGCGGCGGTGTCTTCTGAAAACTCGGGGTCCATCTCGATGGCTACCTCGTTCACGTCAGCGTCTACATGATGCAATTATAGAGGTGACATCAGTAATTTAACCATCTTCTCAAAAACTAAATGGTCGGTAGCAATTTAGGGGATTAGGGTGGTCGAGGGAAAGTTTTTGACCTAAACCACGTTAACGCTTTAATTAGCATCTAAACAACCCTAAAAGACATTTTATGCTCTTCTCAATATTAAGGGTACATACTAGGGCTTATAAAAATTTTTCCAAAATTTAATAGTTGCAATTTAATTAAATAATGTTTTTTGGCCATTTATTGTTAATTAAATAAATCCCAAATTAATAAATTCACACACTAAATTTTTATATTTTTCTTACAACTACACTTTTCTCTGGTCCCAGAACAATCGAAATTATATTTTTCTGTGCTAAAATCGATTTTATATGATTTATTGAGTTTTAAGCTGAATTAATAGAATTTTTGGCACAACAGGAAAATAAAAGCCCTAGCTAGGGCAAGCCTAGCTCGGCCGGCGAGGGGCGGCGGCCGGCGGCGAGGCCACCAACGGGAAGAGCGTCACACGGGGAGTCCGTTTGGCTTGGGTGGGACCCACGACGAGCATCGGAATAGCGGCGGCGCGGCCGGGACAGCGGCCATGGCGCGGCGGCGCTACGGCGCGCGACCGGCCGCGGGACCTTGCCGAGCGCCTTCCTCGCGGCACGGCGAAGCTAAGGGAGGGGAAGAAGGGGCCAGGCCCTCACCGGAGTGCGGAGTTCACCGAGGACCTCCTTCGGCCGAGGAGTGGGTAACAACAAAAGAGTTGGTGCATTATAGAAGTATTGATATTGATTGTTTGAAGACAATTTAAGGTCATCGGTTGATGGTGTATCATGAAGTGGATAATAATAAAACTAAACCTAAAACCCATCTCATTGGTTGATATACTTTACCTTAAATTTCAAATGAAAGGTGCCTTATAATCACATTTTCGTTACAGCATTATACGTGGCCGAGTCTGGATCATTCCATCTCAGCTCTTCATTGTAGCGTCTAGCTACGACGCATCATAAATGGATATGTAAATTTTTCTAGTCTTGGCACTATTATTTGATCTGTCCACTCAACGTGTGACTGCCTGTCAAGATGACAACATATTAATATAGATCACGATGCGTACTTCATAAACGACAAGAGTCAACTCATCCAAAAATTAGTATGGCACTCCTACAAGACTAGAAACTGACAAAGTATGTGTACAACACCTAATGGTTGTTGATTGAGTCTGCAGCACAAATGAACAAGCACTACCGGATTCGGCTCCTTTGCCGTGTGGCAGGGGCACTCCGCGAAGCTCAGAAAATACTCAACAAAGCTTTTACCGAGCGTGGCCATCGGCAAAGAACACTCGACAAAAATTTTGCCGGCAAAGACGCCTTTGCCGAGTGTCAGACGTCGAGCACTCGATAAAGGTTTTGCCAAGTGCCCGTTTTGCCCTTCGACATAGAAAAGGTATCAGAACGGAGTTAAACGGAGACGACTGTTTTGCCGAGTGTGAGAGATAGTACTCGACATAGCCATGAGTCCCCTGAGTCTTTGCCGAGTGCCCATTGTTAATACACTCGGCAAAGTAAATATTCCTGTATGCATTAAAAAAATTTAAAATTATGTATTGGATCTGATAAATTACCAAATTTTAAGGAAGACATAATCTATGTTATGTGTTAATTATAAAAAAAATTATGACTTCAAATTTAAATTTTTTCAATTACTGTGAGATCAAATCTTACTGGATTCTTTTTAAACATATGAATCTTTCAGTCGTAATTTTGTTTTCTGAGCACCGTACGTGATAACTTGCACAAAACTTTCCAAACTATTTATCACAACTTTTACATATGATATTATGATATACTACCAAATTTCATGATTTTTAGACTTTGTTTGTTTTTTAAATTTTTTTTAATATTGTATGTTAACAAGTCCGCGGTCATGTTTCTTACAAGTGATGTTCAAAGTTTCCATTACTCGCTAAGATTTTAACTTTACTCTAATATTAGAAGTATAAATATCATTTTTCTATTATCTTTATTTCATTATTAAAATCAATTGCAGTTCGAATTTGACATATTCAAAACAATCCAATTAAATTAAATTAACTAGATAAATATAGCAAACAGAGTATAAAATGTGTCAAATTTAAAAAATGATTATAATGCACTGTCTTTGCACTAAAAAAATTGAAGCATGAAAATAGAAAAAAAACTGGTTGCCGAGTGCTAGCGTAAAATACTCGGCAAACTACCACTTTGCCGAGTGTTTCTAGTAGGCTCTCGACAAATATATAACAGGACGGTATTCCCTCGAACACTTGGTAAAACTTATTCTGTGCCGAGTGTAACACTCAGCAAAGACACAGTTTGCCGAGTGTGCCTGTTTTGTTGAATGTTTTTGATGGGCCACTCGACATATACTTTTTGTGCCGAGTGCCCGAAGGATTGCATTCGGCAAAGACTTGCATACTCCGAAAAGGTCCGGTTTTCGGTAGTGAAGACGTATGGAATAATTAACCTAACGCAACTCCATGTCGTTGGCACTACCAAATGACAAAGCATCTTGCTCGATTCCATCTCGAGGATGATTAAGCATCTTCCGTAGTGCGTAGTAGGTGTAGAGTTTTACGAGGTATAAGTCTTCGAGTGCAGTTTGTCTCACTAGGTTGTGTCTATATAATAATATTGTATAGGGGCAGTCTTTTCCTCGCTGCTGACCTAGTACTATCAAATGACGATCGACAAAGCATCTTGTTTCAGTCTCAAAGATGATTATCAAGCATCTTTCTTATTAGGTGGTTATTAGGCATAAACTTGTAAGCATTTTTAGGTGCTTAATTAGTAGGCAAAAGTCTTGAGAAGCCGTCGTTAGTTTGTCTAATGTCAATGAACAAGACATATATAGGGGATAATATATATCCAACTCCAAGTTATCACTATCAAATGACAAAGCATCTTGATGTTTCACTGGAAAAAATGATTAAGCATCTTTATTATCAAGATGCTTAATCCTTTTATTAAGTTTATAAAGCATGAACTTGTAATCATTTTATAAGGGTGCTTTGTAGGGGCGTAGACTTATTGTAAATCATAGAAGTCGTCGATAGCGCTAGGTTGTCTAACGTCGATGAACAAGACATATATATCCAACTGCGGGATTATCACTACCAAATGACAAAAGCATCTTGATTCGGTCTTGAAACTGATCAAGCATCTGCATTAATTAGGTGGCTACTAGCTAGTAGTAGTTAACGTAGGCATAGACTTGTATTACTTGTACGTAGGCTTAGTAGTAGGTGTAGACTTGCAAGTCTTCGAAGGAAGTCGTTGTCGCTAGTTTGTCTCTAATTTCCAACTATAATGTGACGAAATTGTACGTACGTACCTGTTCTTGCCTAAACATGTTCGTTGCAGACAGAGTCAGTCTTCTTTGCTGTCGCAGTTGCCATAAGAGAGAGAGAGAAACGAGAGTAGTGGGGTTAATTGATTACTACTACTTGGACCCAATTAGACCAACATCTAAATATACTACGGTCTACTAAGCCCATGCACGCGGCAACTGTCGTTGCGAAGCCTTTGGGCTTATTAAGGACCAAAAGTGATTTTTTTTTCTGGATTTGATGGCCCGATAACTGAATTACCCGAAAAAACTTAATGGCCCATCTAACGCACTAGGAAGCCCAGTCTAATGCAATGCGCGGCCCAGTGGAACAAGGCCGAAGGCGTCAAGGACTCCAGGTGAAGGCGCACCCATCTTCGATAGTCTGTGTACTTGCAGGGCCAGTTCGCCCTCGATAGCCGTCGACTCTCAACCCTAGAACGGGCAGTCGACCTAGACTCGGGCGCGGCCGCCACCGCCACTCCGCCGGACTCCTACCTCGCCCACCCCGCCACGCGCGCGCGGTCGTCGGCTGGCTCGGTGCCAGTCATTGGTGCCCCGGTCGCCCCTCGGGATTCACCTCGCAGCGGCTCCACTGCTCCAGCACTCCTCGTCCTCGGCAAGCAGCAAGCTACCCGGCACCGGCAGTCGCAGTCGTGCCCTCTAGTCTCTGCTGGCAGAGGAGGAGGAGGTAATGTTTATGATTAGAATTGATGATGATTTGCTGAACCGTCGTGAGCTTATGATGAATTGTTGGGTGGTTGTGTTCATGATGAATTAATGAACTGTTTTTCAGAATACTGGTAAGTACGTAGCAGCCTGGAAACTGTTGTTTCGTCTGATTAGGTAATTTAGGTTACCCGAAACCTGAACCCGAACTGCCGCCTATCCAAAATTTCGGGTCGATTCTCAGGTAGCAATCCTGAAAACCCAAATTGTTAGAAAACCCGAAATACCTGACCCCAAATTTCGGTTTAACCGGAATGCCCGGAGCGACATGCGATGCCGCTTTAGGTAATACTTCATGGGCACAGCAATAGCACGCCACACCGGCCTAGTAGATATCACGTGGGGCCGGTGGGGCGGGCGGCTTGCAAGTGATGCGCGCGGTTGAAGATAACATCGTAGTGACCCGTGTGGGGCCGGTGGTATTGGTTATTAAAAGTTTTATGTTTGTGTCCATGCTCAGGATGAAGAGTATGGTTCATTAAAATAATCCCTGAAAAGAGGTCGTGGTTTCTAAAATTATTGGTCATTGATTGTATTCCGAACGTGGTGGTTTCTACAGCTATAATTTCTCTTTCCTTATTTCCAGGACAAGCGAGCATGGTTGCAGAATAGGAAGGGAGCCGTTGGTGTGTGTGAGAGAGAGGCAAGAAGAAGGCTTTTCCTGGATATGGCTGCTCCAGAGGCCGCCGCTGCTGCTGCCGATTCATCAGGTCCTCGGTTTGCCCCTGATGACCCTACGCTCCCTGCGCCTTGGAAAGGCCTAATTGATGGCACAACGCTGTATTACTGGAACCCTGAGACAAACGTGACACAGTATGAGAAGCCGGCTGCGGCTGCAGCAGCGCCCCCCTTGCCGGCAGGCCCTCCTCCAGCAACTCCTTCTCAGGTTCAAGAACCGGCACCAGGGGCCTTTTCGCAGGCAAGCGTGCAGTTTGGCCAAGTTGGGCAGGTATTGCAACAGGAACGACCTGGTCAGTCAATTTATCCTCAGGCTGGCCAGATTGGGCAGCAGCCTCAGCAGCCAGCCCAGCAACCTCCGTTTCAACACGTACCTCAGCATCAGGCTTCCTTTCCTCAAGCACAACAGATGCCATATCAACAGCAGCAGCCACCTCAATATCCTAACACGCATCCTCAACACGTGCCATACCAGCATGGTCCTTATATGCAACCCCAGCAGCAGCCGCCGCAACCAGGCTCACAATATACATATCATACAGGCCAACAGCCACAAATGCAGCAGACTGCATATAATCAAGTTCAGCAGCCACCTATGCCGCAACCTGCCTACAATCAAGGTCTGCAGCCACCGATGTCACAACCTTCTTACAATCAAGGTCAGAAGCCTGCTGTTCCTCAATCGGCCTTCAGTCAAGGTCAGCAGCCACAAATGCCACATGGGGCTTACCATCAAGGTCAACAACCGCCAGGAGTAAGGATTCCTCAGAGTCAAGTGCAACACCCTCAACAATCACCAAGCTTTCACCAACCTGCTCAGGCTTCACAATTGCCCCCGGTTTCTCAATCTCAAGGACCTCAAATGACCCCTCAACAAGCTCAAACACAGCACGGCTTGCATTTCAACCCTCAGCATGGAAAACAGCCACATCAGGGTCAGATTGGTGCCCAGCTAAACCAAGTTTCACATGTGCAACCAGGCCCGTTTTTAAAAGATGATGATACAGGGGGTCATGAAGGTAAGCAGATTGGGTTTTCCTTACCACCTGGTCAACATGGGCAAGCTCCTCTTCCGAACCAGCAGGTACCTTCTAGTCATCAACATCCTGGAGTCCGTACTCCGCTAAATACATCTGGAGCTGGAGGACCAATGTATCCTGGAAAGCATCTTCTTGGTGGATCATCGCCTGCTGATAATAAAAACACAAGTTTTATAAGCTCTCCTGCTCATATGCATCAACCTGGATTCAACCGGCACCAAACGATTAGCGGCCCTGGAGTTCCAAATCATATTGTTCCATCACCAGTTCACCCTCCGATGGGTTTTGATATTGGTAATAGTGAGGGCCAAAGAGATGAGGCTCACCTTTATGGAAGGTTTGATGGAACAAATGCTCTCCATCAGCAGCCAAAGCTTGCTGCTCTCCCTCCTTCACAAAATCCACTGGTAATATTCCATCCTCATGCATTAGTCTTAATGACATCAGCTTGTTTCTTTGTACTGCTTGAAAATGTTCATATAACACTAGTTAATTATGAAGCTTCCTTAAATATCATATCTAGTGGATTTTTTCTCATCTTATGTTATTATCTGTTACTTGACTGGAAATAATAGTTCAAACGCTGGCAATTATGTATTGTTGCTTGTTGCATAAGTATTCTCTCTATTTTGTTATCAGTTACCTTTATTCTCAAGTTATTACATTCATTCCTTTTTCCCTTTTGGTAATCCTGTGCTGCAGGACATGCGTAATGGCCCACCATATCCACGGCCGGAAAATTTTGGTGGTTATAACATGGCACCTCCACATTTATTGCCAAATCCTCATAACCACGGTCCATTTCCTAGTGAAGCCTCAATGAGGCCACCATCCAGAATACTTGGTCCCCCAGATTTTCCTGGCATCGTATCACCTGATGCGTATCGACAACACCATGAAGTCACTGCTATGGTGAGGAGTTAATTCCATGAATAAGTTATATAAAAACTCTAATACAGAGTTGTCAGATTAAAATATTCTTCATATACTGTTTCTCACTGCTTCTTTACAGTCTAAAAATTCTGTTCCACATGTAACTTAATATATTTTTAATAATACTTAAGTAATGTTTTCGCATTGTGCAGCTGCTGTACCTGTTTTATAGCATTTATTACAATGCATGGAAATGACGATAGCTTTGTTGCTTACATTAAGTCTTATTACACCTCAGATTTATTATGCTTTTAAGGTGCCATCAAGGCTACAAAAGGCGTTAAAAAATTCTAGGCATCCTAACCGCCTTTCCAGGAAAGCAGCAAAATTCAGAATGGAGTGAGAAGAGGGAAAGAGTGGCATGGGACTGGCTAGCAAGGCCATGAAGTTGCTGCTACTTCCCTCCCTACATGCTCCATCACCTCTGATTGGCACAGATCTCCCTCCAATCAATTCGATGGCTGCAGATCTAGGAAGCGGGGGCAGCAGTCGATCTGAGGACGTAGTGAGAAGGAAAGGTCCAGTGGGGATGAGCTTCCAGTCTTGCAGGCGATTTAACATGGCAAGTGAGGGAGAAGAGAAGCAGCACCAGTTAGTGAGTGAGAGAGATAGAAAAAGAAAGGGGGACCAGCTGGGACTGGGAGAGACATCTAGAACCTCTATAGGTCAATGTTGGACCGTGGATGAATGGTTATTGGTCTGGGCATGGGTTGGGCTTTCTTTTCCTTCTAGCTTTCTCTCCTTCTCTTATTTTTTTCTTTTCCTTTTATTTCCCACCAGGATGCACACATCCTTGTTTCTTTGGTGGGCATAGTTTTAGGATGCTAACTGTTATAACAGAAAAACAAAAGAGGGGGATGTATTCTTATTATCCTACTTATAGAATTAAGTTGGCTTAGAGAAAATTTTTAACTTTATCCTTTTTGTTCACTCTTCCTTCGTCTTTTATTTGTATTGGATCCCTTGGTTTACATCTATAGCCTACCCCTTGTTTGGGACTATAAGGATTGGTTATTGTTGTTGTGGAGAAATTTTTTAATTTGCAATAAAGCATGCTTGGTGCTATTATTGACTTCTCTGTATTCATAAAACATGGGATCTGTTGTTGGATTCATACAATTTTGATGCTTTGTACTGTTATATAGTGATTGTTTTTGGACCAATGTTTCATAATTGCCCCTCTATAAAGCTTTGTCACATGCCACCCTATATTTCTTGAAAATATCCAGGGGGAGAATGTTCCTGCTCCATTTATGACATTTGAGGCAACTGGATTTCCCCCAGAGATCCTGAGAGAGGTATGTTTTCTATTTTATCACACATCGACTTTTACCCAAGAATATCATTGTTGTTACTTGCCTACTCCATTTTTTCGCCTAGAAATTATTGTCAGTGTGGGCCATCAAGAAAATAGTTTGTAGAAGCGGACGTTTAGGATTTCTGGTAGTAAGCACATCGTGTTCATTGACACAGCATAACTGGCAACATATATACTGTCATATTGCATGCATTAGTGTGACCATAAATTCTCATCTTCTGGGTACTGTTGCCATATACTTGGGGCTATTATTTGCTGACAAGTATTGGGAAGATTGGTGTTCTTTCAGATTATATAATGTGGCTGAGGCGCCCTGCTTTTTGTCTCTGCCACTGTGAATCAACAAAAGAGCCTTCTTCATGCCTTGAGTTGCTTAAGTAAGCAGCCATAATCATTTAGGATTACATTTAGCATCTTTCTTACTATAGAGAACCGCGTTTTTAGTTTGCATGGATTACCAATCATGAATTATCTACTGGAGATATGTTTGTACTTATTATACTTAATCATTTTGGTGATTTCAGATCCATGCAGCTGGCTTCTTAAATCCCACTCCAATTCAAGCTCAAACATGGCCTGTTGCGCTACAAAACCGTGACATAGTAGCTATTGCCAAGACAGGGTCTGGGAAGACTCTAGGGTACCTGATCCCTGCTTTTATACATCTGAGAAGATGCCAAAATAATCCTATACTGGGCCCTACTGTTTTGGTTTTGGCCCCGACTCGTGAGCTTGCTTCACAAATACAAGATGAAGTCTTGAAGTTTGGCAGATCATCGAGGGTCTCCTGCACTGTAAGTTGTGGCATGCTTTCTTTTTTGTTGAATTCGTAGGCAATTTTTTTTCATGCAGAGAAAAAGAATTCATTCACAGCTGAGCTTATTATTATCTTGTAGTTGCATATTAATGTTTGCCTTGTTGTAAAATGCATGGTCTTTTCAAATACAAAAGAATAAGAATGCTTGCTGTTGGCTTTACATTTATACTAAGTCTGATTCTTCACAAACTTGATGAACCATCTCTCAAAAGTAGTGCGATCACCTAATCCTGGCTTGCATCATATGGCTGCCTGTCACCTAGTGCCTTTGAAAAGACCTAGTCAGCTTAATAACAATACTAAGAATCAAATAGTTTTGAACAAAAATACACATGCTCTACAAATTTCTTTGTTTCCCCTGTATCAGTGCCTGTATGGTGGAGCTTCCAAGGGCCCTCAGCTAAGAGAACTTGAGCGTGGATCAGAAATTGTCGTAGCAACACCAGGGCGTCTTAATGACATCCTGGAGATGAAGAAGATTAGCCTTCATCAAGTTTCATTGCTTGTGCTTGATGAAGCTGACCGTATGCTAGACATGGGTTTTGAGCCTCAGATACGGAAGATTGTGGATGAAATTCCACCTAATAGGCAGACTCTGATGTATACTGCAACTTGGCCGAAGGAGGTTACAAAAATTGCTGGGGATTTATTGAGAAATCCTGTCCAGGTCAACATTGGAAGTATTGATGAACTTGTTGCCAACAAATCCATTACACAGGTGAATATGGTGAAAATGCATATCCCTTTTGTTTTCATACTGGGTACATTCCTTTACTGACAGAAATTGCATCTTTATCATATTTCAATTTGTTTTTTAGGAATTCAATATGTTGCCTTTTTATCTGTTACTCTAGTTACTATTTCTTCAGAATGATCCATTTCTAATGCCTCCTTGAATATGTGCAGTATGTAGAGGTGATTCCGCCTATGGACAAACAACGACGATTAGAACAGATTCTTAGAGAACAAGAAAGAGGCTCAAAAATCATCATATTCTGCTCAACCAAGAAAATGTGTGATCAGCTTGCCCGTGGCATTGGTCGCAGTTTTGGTGCTGCAAGTATTCATGGTGATAAATCTCAAGCTGAAAGAGATCATGTTCTCAATCAGTTCCGAACTGGCAGGGCTCCAATATTAGTAGCCACAGACGTTGCTGCTCGTGGACTTGATGTCAAAGATATTAGGTAAGCTTTTTTTATTACTAAATATAGATATTTAAGGTCATCTGATATTCTGTATTGTCCTGCCGAACACCTATAAGTATTTTATGATATGTTTATTTGTTTTTTTATTTTCTGTTTCTCATTGCCACTCCATCTTCTCTTCAGAGTGGTAATCAATTTCGACTTTCCAACTGGGATCGAGGACTATGTGCATCGCATAGGGCGTACTGGAAGAGCTGGGGCAACTGGAATCGCATACACTTTCTTCTCCGAACAAGATTGCAAATATGCTGGTGATCTGGTGAAAGTCTTGCAGGGTGCTAACCAACAGGTCCCTCCACAGCTCCTAGATATGTCTGCGCGATATGCACCTGGAGCTCAAAGAAGCCAGGCATCCCGCTGGGATGGTCCTGGTAGTGGTCGTTTTGAGTCTGGTGCTGCTGGCCCTATTACCTATGGTGGAATCAGGGAGGCCCCTGGAGGCTTCAGTGGTCGAGAGGGCCCTGGAGGCTTTGGTGGTCTAGGGGCCCCAGCATTTGGCGGTCGTGACAGCCCTGGAGGCTTTGGTGGTCCAGTGGCCCCAGCATTTCGCAGTCGTGAGGGCCCTGGAGGCTTTGGTGACCGGGATGGCCCTGATGGCGGATTTGTCAACCGGGATGGCCCTGGTGGCTTCGGTGGCAGGAAGGGTCCAGGTGGGTTCGGTGGACGGGAGTCCAGTGGTTTTGGTGGAAGAGGAGGGCGAGGTGGTAGTTTTAGTGGGAGAGGTGGGGCAAGCCCTGGTGGTTTTGGTGGTCATGGTGGCAGGGGTGATTCTCCTGGTTTTGGTGGACGTGGTAGAGGTGATTCTATTGGTTTTGGTGGACGTGGCAGGGGTGATTCTCCTGGTTTTGGTGGACGAGGCCGGGGTGATTCTTCTGGTTTTGGTGGACGAGGCAGGGGAGATTTCTCTGGTGGACGTGGTGGGAGGGGGCGTGGTTTTGGTGGGAGGGGACGGTCTGATCGAGGTCCACATGATCGGTATGTCTCAGATGGACGGGGAAGATATGACGACCGTCGGGGATTTGGTGGCAAGGGTAGGGATAGAAGCTACAGCCGCAGCCCAGATAGAGGCCGCTCACGAGGCTATGACAGAAGAAGTGATAGTAGGAGCAGGAGTAGGAGCAGAAGCCGCAGCAGGAGCTGGTCACGCAGTAGGAGCCGGAGCCGGAGCCGGAGCTGGTCACGAAGCAGAAGCCGCAGCAGCAGCCGTAGTCGCAGCACAGGACCAGAACGCAGGCCCCGAGCAAGATCTGGTTTTGATGTGCTGCCATCGGCTGGAGCAGGACCTACTATAACTGGAACCACACCTGTGCCTGGAGTTGCGACACCTCCTGTTTCTGCACTTGCACCGGTGCAGTCACTGCCTCAAACATCAGGAATGTCACCAATGTCGCCTGGTGGCCTGGTCCAGGAGGCTAAACCTTTCCTGGGCGGAAACAACATGAGCGGTCCACAAACTGACCAACCGTTCCAAGGGACTGACGCTGTAATACCCAGTTTTCAAGCACCCGAAACATTTACAGGAGAGGCAGTTCAGCAGGCAGCACCTGATGTATAATGAGGTTAATTTATAATCTCTAGTAGTGTACCTACTGTTTGATCCTGTGTACGATGGTGATTCTGGCGAGCAGGGTAACATTCCGGTAGTTTGGATGACTGAATTGTTGCTGCATTTTTTATTGTCACCCGGAGAAGTTTTGACGTTGTGTGGTTATATGTTTGTGCCGAGAAGAGAAGGAAGTGGTAATCTGTAGTATTGCTTCTTTCACTTGCAATTTTTTCGATTCAATCATTTTTTTGTTAGAACTCTCAGCTTTTACCGTCGCTGCAACTGAATGAACCGGTGCCCGCAGTGTCATGGTCGCATATATGCTGTTCCTTTTTGTCAAAGTACATAACACTCGATACACTGCATATACTACTTGGCTATGATGAATTCGCCATGTATAAAACTTTGATTAAAATTTTAGTGCTTGATTATCAGCTCGCCAATAGAAGGAAATAACAAAAACAGATTGAGCTACCAAAGGTGTAGTATCATTTTAATCTGAATTTGCATCTCCCTCTTGTGTCTCCCGTACTCTAACCTTTTGGTAATTGGGAATTTGGATTGATCCTCAGGGTCAAAGGAAAAAAAAAACAAAAAGTTTGATCCTTGTGGCATTCAACTTGTTCTACCACAGGTACAGGTGCTGGGGCCCCATCTGTCATACTCATCCCTACCACTTCACTCGTCCCGCTCCGGCGCTCCCTCTACTCGCCGCCTGTCCCTCCCTGCCGCCGCGGCGTCCATCTCCACTCTCCATCGACTACTACCCGCGACGCGCTGCTCCACACTCGTCGCCACCGCCCGCGCCACGCCGCGCCGTTAGGGGCTGCCTTCGTGGGGCCCGAAAACAAAAAGTACCGAAGCGGAGAAGCCATGGCCGCGGCGCCGGCGCGCGCGCTCGCCACCGACAAGAGGTCCCTACTTTCCACCGACAGGAGGTCCCTACTTTCCACCGACAGGAGGTCCCTACTGTTCTATTCTCCTTCGTTTTGATCCCCTTGTTGCTGTTGTTGGGGTTTGGTTCGTCCTCTCCTCTCCCGCGAGGGTTTTAGGGGTCATCGTGTAACTGCAGGTGGGCGACGGTTGCGGCAGCTCCGAAAAGGTCGTCCGGCGAGGGAGTTCTGGGGATGGCTCCGAAACCCAGCAACATGCCAACCCAGAGGTAATTTTTTTTTTTCCCGTCCACCAACTACATTATTAGCATTTGGAGGCAGTCCACCGCCTCAGTGTGGAGGTTGTTACAAATTGATGCCTTGGGTTTTTGTGATGGGTTCTTAGAGCAATCCGTTCAGATAATTTGACTGACGGCAGATGGGTGATGATTGAACAAACAAGAACCTGGAGGAGGCGTGATGGATTTCTGTTGCTAGCGCTCTTGTCTCTCTGTGGATGGCAAAAACTTCTGTGATAAAAACTGATTACACTAGTGTTTGGTGAATAGAGAAAGCAAATTGTGTACATTGTACCTGTCAAAGTTCTCTGTTACAATAGTATCCTAATCATTGTGGCTCAGCTTTGATCTTACGAAAGTTATTTTACAAAAGTTCACTCGTTGCGGATTCGTTGGCTAGGTGTTTGATCCTGGTGGAAACTGGTTTACACATGTTATGATGGTTTCTCTTTCTTTTTTTGTCTGAATGTAACTGTGGCATGGATACTAGGGACTATTCGAAATGGGGCAGCAAACCAGGACCTCCAGCACCAAATGTGTTGGGTTCATCTTTGCTTCTGTCACTTAGCAATGATGAAGGTTCTGGTTCACTTGTCAACATAAATGTCTGCCCTGCTTCTGGAGCAAGCTCGTCAGCGTCATCAACATCTGGAAGCGACTTGCTTGACTCACCTCTTGCGTGTTGTCAAAACTCAGATCCACTGTCAACATCGAATGTATTAGCATCACATAACTCTGCAACTGGCATAAGTCGTCCTCAAGAGACAGGTTCAAGATCAGGAAGCAGCATGCAGCATTCACTTTTCCAGGTTTCTTTCTCTGAGGCTCTGAAAGCACCACCAAGAAGTATTGCTAAATGGGTATGCGCTCGTATATGAGTCCAGTTGCCAGGTAACTGAATACATACGTACAATCTAATAAATCTTTTGCTAATGCAGGGACCTACATCACATGGAAAAGGGTTTACCATAAGCGCCGATGATTTTCCAGTGCTTGTTTCCAAGATCCCTGAGTCAGAAAGTCAACTAGGTGACTACATGCAACTCCATCTTGTATTGCATAAACCGTTTTAACAGTCAATAAAATAAATGGTGTTTCCTTGTTTGGGGGGAGCTCTTTATTTTCAGTTAATCTTATATTGCTGTTTTCTAATAGCTTTGTCAATTCAATATAATTTTTATTTAATCAGAAAGCAACATCTATTTGCTGTACTTAGCATTTTCTTTTTTGTTTCATTTGCAGGCCATAGTTCTCAAGGGCAACCAACTTTCGGTTCTAGTATTGTCGACACACAATATGAAGAAAGAAAGAACCTGATAGCTGGTATACACCTGATTCACTAATACACTCATTATTTCGTACCTTACTTCACAGTTGGCCATAGCAACTTAGCAAGTTTATTGTCAAGTACCTTTACTTTCCATTCACATGGTGAAATTAACTTATTTTCACAGCAGCATATGATTAGACATATTATTTTTTTATGGCAGGAGGTGATCCTGTTCCTAACACAAACTTGGCAGTGAAAGCAGAGAAGGCTCAATATTCACATGTACAAGATTCTAATATATGTATGCCTCCTCCATGGATCGATCACTGGAATCCACCTCCTGATCATCCTCCTGATTCATGGCGTAAAGGAGCAGCATCATATGGTCGACACAAGCCTGGAAATACCCCTGGCACTGGTAGTTTACCTGTTGATTTTCCTATTCATAATGATCAAACCCTGCTAAACCAGGAGGGAGAAGCATCGCTGCCTGGTCAAGTACATGGTGGTTATCACCCAGAAAAGAGGGATTCATGTTATCCTCATGTGCCTACTGATGCTTGTGTCAAAATTCTACATCATCTCATACTTGGCAAGGTCAAAGATAGCCACTCTGTTACACTTCAGGAGCAACCTGTCATCAAGAAGGATCTGGTGCTGTTAGAGAAAATAAGGCAGCTTAATATCAAAGCTAGAAATCTTCGTGCCTGTAACATATCTCAGATATCTTCATGCATGGAGTCCAAGGCTGAACACCGAATAAACATCGATGTAAAAACAGATCAGGTGGCAAAGGATGTTGCTTCCTTTGACTTGGCTAACTTTGTTTCTGAACATAATAATTTGGTGCTGAATGGTCCATCAAATGTGACTGCTGATTGTGTTGATCTGTCAGAAGGACATGTTACTGAATCCAGTGATCATAAAAAGCTTGGTAAATCTACTGATTATCATGTGCAAGAGGCAAAATATATGGAAAAACTGGAGGAGATGAACAGTCATTCATATGCACACAGTCGTAATTCATATAATGCACCAATAGAAGCTAACAAGATTGGCAAACAAAAGGCTGAAAGCAGTTCCATTGCTGACCAAGATACTTCAGCATCAGATTCATGTTTTATTAGGTATGCTGAGAATCTTAATGTGCCTCTGACAGCAAATGGAATCAAGAATGCTGCAGTTTCGATCAGCTCTGCTCCATCAGATACTGCAGGTGTTTCCAGAGGCCCTTTGAATCATTGTATCACTCCTTCAGCCAACAAAACTGACATTAACATTGTGGAACAGATTGCCCAGAAAAATGCTGCACAGTCTAATGGCACCATTGTTCAAAAACTTTTACCGATGGAGATTAGACAAAGGCAAATTCATTTGCAGAACAGAATCTTAAGGGAGAGGTCAAACAATGCTGAAAGTTCAAAACATACGAGAAATGTTGCTGGGACTCTTATGGAGACACGAAGATCTGAAGGCAAACCTCACCTAAACCACTCAATCAAAAATGAGAACAAGAGACCCGTGTCTGCAAATCCAAATGTGGTTAATAGTGAGAATTCAGAAGCATCCAGTGTGCACAAGAGCCAAAAATCAGGCGTTGTTATCAACAGTCCTATCATCCCCATGCAGGTTGCATCTGTTAGCGGTTTTACTGTGGGAAGCATAATGCTTGGGGATGCTTCACTTGCTGCATCTGTGAACCATGAGGAGAAAACAGTGGTCAAGAAAGTACAGGGTGAAATTAATGGATGTGAAAGTCCTCAGCAGACACAACTATCTGGAAAGCATAACCATGGTGTACAGCTTGTAAAGGGCGCCCACTGGAATGATAGTGTCATGCTCACCCCTGCCAAAAAGCCAAGCAAGAAAAGCCAGTCTGAGATTGGCGGGTTGAACCACACAACAATACCTACTCCCACCCGGTCATCTGGAGATCACAGTACTGTTCAGGAGAATTTGGTGCGAACAAAAATGAGCAAAATGGTGAAGCCTGCATGCGAAGAACAGCATTTGCCCAATCTGGGGCCAGTCGCAATGGCAGAGGGCCACACAAGTGGTAATAACTCGTCGACATTTAAATTGGAAGGTGAGCCTCGTGGTAAAGAAGCACTAGATTCTTGCACTGCTAGAAACAATGAGGTTCAAACTGAAGCTGTAAACTCTGAGGATCGCGTTCCAGAAAGAATGAATGAAACTAGCATGCATAGCGGTAGGAGCAGTTCTTTTGGCAACAAAGTAAGCACGAATGGCTTAAGCCCAGTTGGACTAAAGCTGACAGGAGAGGGAGAAAACTCTCCTTTGATAAATGTTATGCAAGAGTTATCTGATATATCGCAGCAAGTTGAATCTAAGACCCTTGTTGCCACAGAGTACCGTGCACAGCGAACTCAAGCCGGTCTCTTGCCTGACAGTGAGAATCCAAGACAGCACCTTGTTAAAGGCCAAGAAGGCCTGCAGAGTACTTACGTTAACAGAACAGGCACAATGCATGACATTCACATGGGGACAACTCTGCCCACGGCTCAGTTGTTGCCCTTGCCCCAACTCTTCCCCAGGCTTCAGGTCGATGCACTTGTTAATGGCATTCCGGGATGGACATGGGACGTCAGTGAAGGCATATTGTTGTCTGACGTGGAAAACTTTCGTGGTTTGGGTACTGCAACTGTGGACAAAAGCAGCAGTGCTGCACTGACTCAGAACGTTTTCAACTTGGGCACAGTGGATCTGCACGGTGGGCAAGTGGTGGGAGACATGGTTTACCAAGCTGCTACCCCTGGGATCCTATATCACACAGGTCTGGAACATCAGCAGTTCAGTCCGGCATGGCATCTCCTCGCCCAAAATGATGCTGGGATGAACAACGGCACGGGCGTGTATTGGCCAATGATGCAACAAGATACTGGGATGATTCAGGCTCAAGGCGTGAATCACACAGCCAACCCAATGGGAGGTCTAATGCCGGTTGAGTACCAGATGGTGGAGCCAGTTGCATCACCCTCCAGTGCCACGTACGATTGGAGCCAGTTGCATCTGGGTTCAAATTTGACGACGCCGCTCCAGGCCCACATGGGGCGGTACCTCTGATTATCTGAATGCCCTCTCGTTTAGATTTGCTTTGTATTGGTACTAACTTTGCAGTCGATTGTTTTCTGTTGGTTGAGCTCTGTCTGTAATGGTACCGCTGTATGCTCTCTGGTAGTGGCTATATTGCGACGATTGTTTTAACACTTTGTCCTGAATACGGTTAGATATCAGACTTGTATCTGCAACATTTGATGCTGATGTTTCCCTGCCATGATTTGCGTTGTTTATGGTTGGGGACGAATGCAACCGGAAGGTGCGGGATGATGATGAATTTGATAAAATTTGGTGTGGCTGATGACATCTAAGTACTTAAATGTGCCAAATCTGGTGATGCTTCCAATTTTGTATTATGAAATCCAAGCGCTAGTGTTGGTTCCAAGCATTAGCACATCTATGTTCTTTGAATCTCCCAGCATGTTATTTGAATTCTCTTTAATAAGGCGCGTTGGTGAAAGTCCCGGTGATGGCGCTCGTCATGGGCCTGGGCGTACAACGGGTTGGAGTGCCTTACGACCCATGACGAGAGAACCTTTTTTATTTTATTTTATTTTGTGAATGCATGACGAGAGACTAGTGGTCCTTCCTTCAAATGCAGCAAACACCGACCGGCCCCTGGGTCTCATCAGGGCCTGCAAGATGGCAGCGAAATGGGCCGCCAAGACCGAACAGCCGGCAGGCTCGAGCTTCAGGCTAATGAGCGACGTTTGTTGTCATGCGCATGCGCCTTCTTCCGAAATTACAGATTAATCTCCTTTGGAAACAATCCAAAAATGGCGCCCGATCAATCTCCTTCCAAATCAACGTGGCCTCAATTAATTAGCTCTAATAATTAAGGCGTCAACCAAACAAGAGACCAGGCTTGATTTGCGTGGTGGCTGTCTGATGTCCTCCCTTACACATGGTACTAATAGTCGCAAAAACAAAAAAAAAAAATAATTAATTGGTGCCTACTACTAATTAATAAGGCGTCAACCAAGCAAGAGACCAGGCTTGATTGGCCCTCCTCCTCCCCCTACATAATCGTCCCATCGAGGAGTAGCAACGACGATAGCTAGCAGAGCAGAGCATTTCAGAAAGAAATAAAATAAAATAAAAATGGAGCGACTTGTCAAGGAGAAGAAGCGGCAGGGAGGAGGAGGTGCTAGAGCTAGCAGTGTTCTTTCGTTGGTACTTGTCACAGCCATGGCCGTCATCGTCGTCTTCTCCTCGTGCGCTGCAGCAGGTAATTAACATCTCTAGTAGTACTTGCAGAGTTTAATGATTAATTTTGTTGTCCATTATTTTATTCCTCTAATAATATATACGTAACGACAAATTTTAAAATGTTTGGTTGTGGTTACTGTTGACAGACTACTGCCAGGTGATCGGGCCGTGCAACAAGCAGGACTGCTACGCCTTCTGCCTGCTCAAGAATTACACGGGCAGCTTCGAGACCTACTGCATGCCCAGTTTCTCGGCCGGCGACTGCGAGAGCTGCTGCTGCCGAGTCCCGGGATGATGACGATGATGATGATGATGATGAACAACAACAACCCCATCGATCCAAGAAATGGCCTCTCATTTCGCGGCGCCACCGGCTTACCGGAGACAACGACCCATATATATGGCCACCATCGAATCTACTATCTATCTATACCTTCAGAATAAATTTTAATTTTGGCTAGCTACGACAAATAAAATAAAAGTGTTGGAACGACGATGTCAGTGTGAGCGTTTTTTTTTTCCTCTTTTCCCGTCGATCGAATGGAACAATGTTCAGACAGCGCGGCACGATCAATGGACTAGGGAGCGGGCTATGAGCCGGGCTAGCGGCCTATGTATGGTTGGGGTGGGCTTAAACTGCTACTGCGTCAATTTCTTTTTTTGTCTTTTAATCCTCAATAGAAATACTGTAAGTCTGCATGGTATGGACGAACAACAGATACGTACAACAACAAACATCCAACACAAATAATTTTCTGAAAGAAACAATAAGATACATGATACCGAGGTTAATCAACTCGGAACAATACGATAATGAGATAAATAGACGAGGAAATCTAAATAGAGTCTGCGTGCCTCCTTGTTTGCTTCTCGTACTACGCACGCATTTTGTTCCTCCTAATTAACAACTTGCCTTGGAGCATGATTGAGTGTCATCATCTGCAAGCTCTTTCACCTGCTTAAGCTCCTCTGCGACCTCTGCCATTGTAGGTCTGTCGTCGTCGTCTTCCTTGAGGCACCGGACTGCGAGCTCACCAATCCTGTCCAGACACTCCATGTAACCATGTGAATCTGCACCATCACTAGTCATGATGTCTTTGTCGTACATCTTCCTTCCGTTGCCCTCACTCTTGTAGCACTTGACGTAGTCTATGGGCAGGCTTTTGTTGCCGTCGTACTTGGCGGGCTTTCTGGTGATGATCTCGAGCAGTACCACACCGAAGCTATAGACATCGCTCTTCTCCGTGAAACGGTACGTCTTCATGTAAATTGGGTCTACGTAGTTCGTGTCACTTGCCACGAATTTGACGTACCGGCTGGACGCCGACATGACCTTTGATGACCCAAAATCGGAGACCTTAGGGGAGAGGTTCTCATCGAGGAGGATGTTGCCAGACTTGACATCCCCGTGGATCCTTTTGTGATCATCACCAGTGTGGGGGTGGTGCATGTAGGCGAGAGCTTTCGCAGAACCCAAGGCGATAACGACGCGCTTCACCAGAGAGAGAGGGCGGCGCCGATTGTCGAAAAGCATGTCGAAGAGGCTCCCGTTAGGGACGAACTCGAAGACGAGCATGGGGACGTCCCTCTCGAGGCAGCACCCGACGAGGCGGACCAGGTTGCTGTGCCTCATCTGGAACTGAAACTGTATCTCGTGAAAGAAATCACCTCCTATTGGAGTTTTCTTGCTATCCTCTACCATGGCGCATTTGACGGCAACTGGCTTGTGGTCTTGGGTGGTTCCCTTGAAGATCTGACCGAAATTGCCTTTCCCAATGCATTCACTGTACCTGTTCGTCATCTTCATCAAATCCTCTTCCGTGTAGATATTGATGCCAACTCCCTGCAGTAGTTTGCCACCGTTTTTGTCGAAGAAGCCTTTCCGCAGTCTCCTCTTGTGCTCCGTGAGTACGAACCGAAGTAGCACAGCGAGAAGAACCATGGCAGCAAATATTGCTGCAAAGATAGTTAGAGATTTAAATACATGCATGCATGCATGCCCGACACTAGTATATCACAAGAGTTGCAGAACTGAAACCATGAGGTTGTGTTGATGAATCTCACCAGCTACGGCTATTGCATACACTAGAAGTATAAGACGACATCCTCCCTTGCCAGGTTTACCGTCCCCTCTGCCGTAAAAGCCTGTGCATTTGCATTCATAACCGCCGTCCGTGTTATGGCATTTGCTATGCTTTGTACAATTATTATTTTCTTTAAGCTCGCACTCATCGATATCTGCATATATGATTAGTTAAGACTTAAGAGAGATAGCTCCCAACAAGTGATAGATAATGATGTGCATCGAATCCAAAGAAAAGAAGACGACAAACCTCTGCATCCTTTTTCGGAGCCGGTGAGGTAGGGATTGCCCCCGTATCCATCCAAGCACTTGCATCGGTACCCATTTCCATATGAGGCGTTTACACATTCGCTGTGGTTACTAGCACATGGAGCTTTAGCAGCTGAAGATGAAGATGCCCCACTACTGCAAGATCCATCCTTCCTGATGGCCCAGTCCAACACCAGTGGGATAGTTCCCACCACCAGTTCATCATCCCGCCTTTCATGTTTGATAAAGCTCTCGTTCCCCCCAGTACCATTGACATCATGCTTGTTGAACTTGTACCTAATATATATATATATATATATATATATATATAGGTACCGGAAATTAAAAGAATGTTTCTTTCTTTTGCGAATAGATCGAAATTAAATAACGTAAATATTGTCCAAATTAGTAACTAGGAGACAAGATCGAGGTTAATTTTTACCCTCCTTTCTCGCCCACGAAGGCGTAGCTACAGGGGCTCCACCGCGGATAATTGGTATCGCTGTCGTTGTTGTTCCACCGGACCTGTATTGTGCTAAGGCCGCGCGCGATTCCCGACTTGCAGCAGCCGTTCCCCGTACAGTTCTCGCCGTCGGCAGCAGCATCATCGTAGGTCAAGCAGGTGCTGATGCAGCCGGTGAAGTAGCTCCCGTCGTCTCGGCCCTCCAGTGTTGCCAGTGTGTAGCACCCGATACCTACGAACTCATTTTTATCTGACGAGATCAAGAACGGTGTGCCTGTGGCGTTGAAGGACGACCTCCCACTTCTGGTAGGCCACGACGAGGACGGCGACGAGGAGGAGGAGGAGCTGTCGTAGCAGAAGTAGGCCACGTCGGTGAAGACGCGCATCTCACCTTCCGCCAACTTGATGCTATTGATCTCAAAGTCGCCCATGTATGGCTTCGAAATACCAGAGCTGTCACTTTTGCAAGTGACGTTGAAGCCATCCTTGCCCGGCCAAGCACACTTATCGCCGATGCCGAAAGGGTAGGGAATATCTACACCCCCACACTGCTCTGGACATCCCGGTAGCGATTCAGAGGCAGCATAATAAGCTACAAGGTGGGCGGGAATTAGCCACATCACTAACAGTTGTATTCTAACGTTAACTTCTAGTAGCCGTTTCATGCTACCTCTATAATGTCTCAACTCTTAAGAAGAAATAGGAGTTTGTTTGCTTATGATCTTGCTGCGTGTGGATGGTGGGTCTCTCTCTTTCTCTCCACCGCCACGAAAATGGAGCTATATATATATAGGCCGATGATAGGTGATCGAGGGCTATTACTTAAACTCATCTTTCCCTAGTCAAGTCATCTATGTAATATTATTTAGTTTTGTGTGTAACACACATGTGATCGACTTGCCATGATTCGCGGTGGCACGAGCCTTTAGTATCATTGATAGAATTTTATTCGAAGTCTGTGTAGGTTTGAGGATACCCCAAACTCATAGTCATAATTAGTTTAATATCATTCTAAACCAACTGGGTCCAATATCGGCACATGGCTGGTATGCGCACATACGTAATCACTGCGATAAACTACTTACGCACATTTATGTACGTTAGAAGTATATAACAACCTCGTTTCTTTAAATGGAATAAAAAACACAAGGACGAATGAAAAACCATGACTGACCCATTCTCAGTCAATTCCTAGCCAGTCAGTTTTGAACATGCGTTTTGATTCCCATTTAGCCTACAAAGATGGCAGATCTACTATATTATATTCCTATTGGCATTTTTTTCTGACTTGTAAGATAGTCAAGGTATTTCTCACTTACCAAGTATTCCTGTTTAACCTACGTACTAATATATGTCGTTACACAAGAGATGGCAGCACTGTTTGTTCTTTTATTTCCATTTTTTTCTTGCAACTTAACTTTTATTAATCTAAACGTACAGAATACTGGCGGACTGTCTGTATATAGGAAGCCATGCACATGCACTTCCTAGATCTAGCAAGCTGTTGAATTGTTGATGATTAAAAACTGCTATCGTATTTTAGCTTGCATGTTTATTATCTTAATAACTACTACCTTTAATTTTTTATTGTTGATGTTTTCTAGTACAACTCTGTTTAAAAAACATCAGCAGCAGCAAAACATAGGTAGTAATAGATAAATTTGTCTAGTGCGTTGCGTACGGAGAAGTATTGCACTTTTGTTGCCTTCAGTTACCAGCAAATGGAGGTAGGCTGACAACACCGATCAGTAGCGTTGATCATTGCATATGCAGAATTTTTAAAAATTCAGCGTGGCAACCGTCAGTTTGGCAAAACATTAGTATTGGTTTAGCATATTTCCGTGAGAGTACTTCTATATATATATATGAGAAAAAAGTCCAATATACTCCTTCAAGTATAGTAAAAAAAATACATCACTGGTCTATAGTACACTGACAAAATCACACTTGGTCTGTAAGACACTAAATAACAAATATTTGTCTGTAGGACACTGAAGTTGAACTATAGGTGGTGTCTTACAGACAAAAGTTTCAACTTCAGTGTCCTATAGACAAATTCAGATTATCATGATGTCTCATAGCCAAAAATTCCATATTTTACATGATGGAAAATTGGACTTTCTCCTACCTTTTTTTGACATGTTGTGGTGCTCACCACAATCTCCCCTATAAAACTAGAAATTCAAATTTAACTTGTGTATGGATAAAACAGAAGATACTCCCACTGTCCCCAAATACTTTGACACCCTTGATTCTATACATAACATACTATTACTTATCTTATATAAAATATTGATACACATAGTTAAAAAATTAAGTCATATTAAAATATGATTTATAATCTATCAAATACAATTAGTAGTTGCATCATTTATGTACAGGACACTAGCAAAATCATACTTGGTCTGTAAGACACTAAATAAAAAATCTTTGTCTGTAGGACACTGAAGTTGAACTACAGGTGGTATCTTACAGACAAAAGTTTTTTCTTTAGTGTCCTATAGAAAAATTCAGATTATCATGATGTCTCATAGACAAAAATTCCATAATTTATATTTCAAATAAGAATAAAGCTTGAAGTTGATTCCTAAAAAAGCTAAAACGTGAATATTTTGTTGACAGAGGGAGTAAGTTGTCTTAGATACCTAGACTTCATCGTACGTTTATATAGTGGTGGTGACCCTATGTCACCTCAATGTTAATTACACATGCACCTACGTTTTATTTCCCCATATATCCTAGTTAATTGTAATTGTATTATCGCTTGCCACAATATAGGAGGCGGGGCCCAAGCCCAACGAAACGATCGATTCTCTCTTAAGCACCACATAGTATATAGTATTTAGTACGTATTTCCTTTGTTTTTTTTTACTTGTCGACATTGATTTTGACCGAAAAATTTAACTGTTTGTCTTGTTTAAAAAATTAGTTCAAATATGTCAAATTAAAAATGTGATTCGAAAACCTTCAATAATAACTAAAATCCTAGCATAATATTTAATATTTCTCTAGGAAGTGCATGTGCATGGCTTCCTATATACAGACAGTCCGTCAGTATTCTGTGCGTCTAGATTAATAAAAGTTAAGTTGCAAGGAAAAAAATGGAAATAAAAGTACAAACAGTACTGCCATCTCTCGTGTAACGACATATATTTAGTACGTAGGTTAAACAGGAATACTTGGTATGTGAGAAATACCTTGACTATCTTACAAGTCAGAAAAAAATGCCAAGAGGAATATAATATAGTAGATCTGCCATCTTTGTAGGCTAAATGGGAATCAAAACGCATGTTCAAAACTGACTGGCTAGGAGTTGGCTGAGAATGGGTCAGTCATGGTTTTTCATTCGTCCTTGTGTTTTTTATTCCATCTAGAAAAACGAGGTTGTTATATACTTCTAACGTACATAAATGTGCGCAAGTAGTTTATCGCAGTGATTACGTATGTGTGCATACCAGCCATGTGCCGATATTGGACCCAGTTGGTTTAGAATGATATTAAACTAATAATATGACTATGACTTTGGGGTATCCTCAAACCTACAGAGACTACACCTCAATCTATGGATTGGACAGAGATATTTGGGAGTAGACTGAGGGAGATATTAGTTGATCTTCCACTACAAACCACTCTAATCTTTCTCGATCTATTTAGAACGAGGAGCAGCCAAACAAAGTCTTAGGGAGCTTCCCCTTGACGGCACGAGGGGTATCCCTAATCTCCAAATCCGAATCATCCTCCGTACCATAAATTCTATATTTAGTATTCCCTCCATTCTTTTTTATTTGCCGCCGTTGACTTTGACAAAAATTTTTGACCAGTCCTCTTATTCAAAAAATTAGTTCAAATGTGTAAAAAAGAAAAAATTAGGATTCAAAAATCTTTAATAATAAACTAAATCTTAACAAAATATTTATTATTTTTTATATTTTTTAAATAAGACGAATGATCAAAGTTTTTTTTTGTAAAAGTCAATGACGGCATACAAAAATAACGGAGGGAGTATATGTTTTGGTAACAAATGGCTTTGCAAACAATCAGTTCAGTGGTATGGTATGGAAAAAAGAGCACTTGGAACATATGACGCGGCATTACGTACCCAAATGACGACGACGGGAAAAGATCAAGCGTGGACTTTGCAACAAGTCGGTCAAGGTACAGGTAAACTCTGCGTGCGCCCGTTGATCTGATCAGCAATAATATATGACATCCCTGGCTAGTAATACGCGTTCGGCTGTGCTATTATATGCCACTGCCAGTGACATTAGTAAATTAAAAGAGCAAGTGCTTCTGTGAATGCATGCATCGACGACTTGGCCGGGTCTTCGATCCACCTGCAATACCGTTACCGCGAGACCGCTGCCGGAGACTCTTGCTGTGGATTAGTTAGCTTGCCTGTAATATAATAGAGCGAGTCGTCATCACGCGCGCGCGCGGGAGATTCGTCCGTCAGCAACTTACGGATCGATCCTAACGTGGGATGATATATACACTACAACATGTAATATATTAGAAGGCGTTTTGCTAAAGGCATTTAATAGACATGCCTCAAAAATTCCATCTAACGAAGGCAAATTTCGATAATGCCTTTGCTAAGTTAGGATTAGCAGGCGTTCTGACAAAATCGCCTGTAAAGCAGCATATATTAGAAGGCAAAATTACAAAACGCCTCTAATATATAGATGCAGCATCGGAGGCATTCAAGAAAAATGCCTTCATTTTGTATACATATTTTCAGAAAACCCCTCCCAAAATTAAAGTGAACGAAAGAGCCCTTCCAGCTCTACTGTGAAATCTGAACCATCCTTCTTCCTCCACCTCAAAACAGTCGGACTGAACTAGAAGACGGAAGAGAAAAGTGGAGAGCACAGCCGCCGTGGCCCTTGGGGCTCCTCTGCCGCGCGCCACTCCACCATGGGCCTCCTCTACCGCTTTGACTGTCGTGGGGATCATCTGCTGCGCGCGCCGCACCTCCACCATGTATCGCATCGCTCCTCAACCGCGCGTGCTGCTCATCCATTCGCCTCCCCCTACAGCTGTATCGTGCCTCAGATCGCGCTCGTATGTCACTGCTGCCAGTCTGCTCCATCGCCGATTGACAAGGCTATGCAGGGATGTGGTCTCAGGGCCTGCATCACCATACAAGAAGCTGAGGTGGATGCCCATCACCATTGCCCCCCTGCTCATAACCCTAGCCCGGTCAGTTCCTTCCCCTCCCAGTTTTCTAAAAATTTTGCCTAATTGATTTGTTTTCCTCCAAATTCAGAGCAATAATTTTGTTTTTGATGGATAAGTTTGAACTTATATGATTTCTGTGAGGATTTATTTCCAGAATTTTTACTATTCATGTGGTCATAAAATCGATGTCGCTCTATTCAATTGTAGGCTACTGATATGTTTCATTACCCTCTGCTAACCTGTATGATTACCATCTGCGAGCCTATAGGTATGAGTAGTAAATGTGAGAATGCATCCATGTTGCAATCAAAGCTTTTGGTTTTGCCTTTTCAGTCCCTGACGGTCCTCCTTGAGTGTCTACCCAATGACTGCTCATTGTGGGAGGAGCTGGCAAAGAAAAAAAATATACAGCTTTCGAAGGAGAGTCTCTTAGCAATACTGTAAGCCATCGCACATTTGGATTGTACATTGATTGATAGTAATTGGTAGTTGTGGGATTTAGAAAGCAGATATCCTGATTCCTGAATTTGATAGGTACTCCCTAGGTGGGAACAACACGACAAGGGGAATCAGAATCCCGTCAAACTGAAAATGAAAAACATGTTGACAATGGGTTCCTCTAAAGATCAGAAGTAATGCAAGAGGAGCACCTTTTAAGCCTTGTGAAGGTCAGTGCTTGGAATCAATTTTTTGAGGTACGTATAAATATCTGGTGGCCTTTATGGTTTACTTGAATTGGTAATGGCATTAGGCACTAGCATATATGATTTTGTCGGAGCAAGAACTTAGTAGAACTAGAGTAATGCAGTTTGGTGTTCTCGTTGTAGTTCTCCAAAATCTTGTAAAGGCATTTACAAATGTCTTGTAAAGGCTAGTGTGTATAAATATATAAAAATACTAGCTATTGACTGCATCAAATGATTCAGAAGCCTCTTCAATTGAATTTTTGAGTTGGCTTCTCATCATATATTGTATCCATTACAGTTTTCTAGAGTACAGTTTTCTCGAAATTGCAATGGATGATCGCTATGCTAGAGCACCTCGCTCAGTCTCTTCCTCGGGCCTCCAAGTCAGCTCGTCCAGGCGCACTGAACTTTCCGTTGCGGTGTCGGCGCGCCTGAAGACCTTATTACTAAGCCGTGGGTAGTATCGCACAATAATTCTTCTATGTTTTATTGTTTTTTTAACTAAATATAGTAAGGGAAAGAGCATACGCTGGACGGCAACACAAACCAAGAACTCCCTCCAATAAGTTCGTTCTGTAACAATGTCGCATGTGCTATATTCGTCGAAGTTTCCTCATCTACTAGCTAGCAGGAAAAGAGATATAAGCAAATTACGTACACCGTCGCATTTAGAAGTTGCTACTTGCTATAAAGCTACAAGATTCTACACAATAATAACTTCATATTCTTGTTTCTTTTTTAAGAAAAAAATAAATGATCCGAATTGACTTAAAGTCAACCCTGTGTTTTTTCTGACACCGATAGATGTTTTTTTTTTCATTATTCTACCAAGGAGTATATATAATGCAAGGACACAACACGCACCTACCATTTCCGGTTTTTTAAATTAAAAGAAATCCAATAATAATGGCTCCAATAATACAGTTTTTTTAAATTATGCACGAGCACACTAGCTACCATCTATTGCAACTTGTCAAATCATTTATAAACGGAGGGAGGATATAATCTTCCATTCCACGTGCAGAATATTGCAGGATCTTTAGCTGTTTGCGGGCAATGCATGATCACTGCCACCACACCACCGATAAAAAAGTGCATCGATGGACGACTTGTGGACCGTCTGTGGTCGTCTTCTCACTTGACGACAACAGTAGTTATATATATCTCTACTCTATTGCTGAAAAGTTCACATGGTATTGTGCTGAACACACGTACGTTGCTTCTTTCTTCATTACAACTTTTTTTATAGTAAAGGAAGGAATGAATGTTGAGGAGACCAAATTAGTATCGAAAGGATCAGAAAATCTATTTCCATGATTAATACGTACATTATTTGATCGATGTCGTACATTTCAATAATGTTAGCTATAAAATTGATCAATACGTACTTAACTTACTTTGACAACATCCATATCAAAAGTCGTAACACTTTAACTGGAACAGAGGGAAGACTATGTATGACAACACGGTAATCTTTGAGGAACTGATTCATGCCTTTGAACATATAAAATCTTAATTACTATCAACCCTAATCATAAATATTTGGAAGCAAGGTGAAGGCGACTAGCTACAAATTAAGAGAAGTGATCAGTTAGACCGAGAAGAATAGCTGACTGGAATACTTGGAATAATAAAATAACGAAACAACGTACAATTGAGCAACTTGTTAGAAATTACTAGGTACGTACGTTGGTTGGAGAGGTATATAATAGAGAATCGTACAATTGAGCAACAGCCTACATACATATAATTATGGATTTTTATACTATGGCTAGCTGTTTTTGTTTGTCGGAATGGACAGGCAAAAATAAATGGAGGAGTAGCAGAGAACGTGTAATTTTGGATCCCATAATAAAAAAAAATATTTTCTTTATATTTCCTAATTAAATTATTGTATTTATTCTCAAAATTGCACAGATATTGATGAGTGCTCCCTTCAAGAACAATATTCTTGTGGCAAAGCCGCCATATGCCGTAATGTCCCCGGTGATTATAAGTGTAAATGTAAATTTGGGCACGTACCAACTGATCCTAACAATGACCAGGGGGATTGTCGTCCGATAATTCCAGGATATGCAACCGCAATAGTTGGTGAGCATACAGTTTGCTTCTTCTTAATTACTACTCCCTCCATCCATTTATTTAAAGTCTCTAATGGACCAGCACAATGATCAAGGGAAAAGATGCATGAAAGAGTATAATCAATTTGGGAGAACCAATCGCATTTCCTCGTTTGACATTCGCTAGGTCTTCCAACCAATCTGCTCTACATGTAGTATGCGCTAAACAAAGAAGACTAAAAGTTATTAACACTAAAAATGAAGCAGTTTTAATGTAAAGGTCTTATAGACTTTTGGAAATCCACTTTTTCGTTAGAGGCTTCAGATCAATGGATGGATGAAGTAGTATATTTTTTTGTGCACAACTTTTTATGGTACTACTTGATAATAAGCTCATACGTATAGAGCTCCATTACGGTGGATTACACTACCTTAACACATGAAACTTTGTAATTAATTTTGACATTTGATTTATAAAGGTAAATCATCTTTTACTATATTATTAATATATTTACGATCCTCTATTGTTTAGGCATAATCCAAATTATTTTCTTATCGACCCTCTGCTGTCGCCGTCCTACGTCATGCCTAGATCCGTTACCGTCATATCCAGATCCGTTACCGTCATGTACAGATCCATCGCCGCCAATGTCAGATCCACTGCCAGCATGCATAGATCCTTTGTTATCAGGCTAAGATCCGTCGTCGTCATGTGGGGCTTGTGCATCGATGGTGTGATGAGGAGCCGCGCAACTTCATGGGGAGGCGACGGCGGCAACAGCCACACGTTGCGTCGTGGAGATTGGTTCACGTGTGAATAATACTTTTCATAATGTCATTATTTTTAAAATTTTTAAACTATCCTATAATACTTTACAATAAATCATTTATACTTAACAAATTTTGATGGTTAGAAGTAGTGTAAACCGATGTAAACTGTTAGATCAGAAAAAATAAATGGTCTATATTAATTTCAGCCCACCGAAAAGGTACTCTACGTATAAACCATTGTCATGCCTCCGTCTTTCCCTTTATAGAAAAGTGATTAAACCATTTTCCCTCTACAAAGTGTACCTATTCCTCATTATTGTGTGTTTGAGTCAGTCATTTGGGCCTCTCGATATAAAGGTTAGGCAATCCAAGTGCAGTGGAGGGACGACGTGTGTTTTGTCATAATAATGCAACTAATGCCAACATCTATATATACGTATTTGTTTGCAGTGATAGTTATCTCCAGCTTTGTTTTGGTACTCCTCCTCTGTTTGCTTCGTAAGGAGCAGAGTCGTCGTCGTAAGGAGCAGCAGCGTCTGGCACGGCTGGCCTGCTTCGACAAAAACGGAGGCAAGATACTGGATGGCATGAACATTAAGACCTTCACTGAAGCTGAGCTGGAGGAGATGACGAACCAGTACAGCGAGCTCATCGGGGAAGGTCACTTCGGCAAGGTCTTCAAAGGAGCAATAATCACCGACAACAACCAGGAAGTCAAGGTCGCGGTTAAACGGCCTATCCTAGATATCAGCCAGCAAAAACAGCAGAACGACGGCGGAGAGTTCGTTGACGAGATCACCTTCCAGTTCAAGATAAACCACAAGAATCTGGTGCGCCTCATCGGGTGCTGCCTGGAGACGAACGTCCCATGTCTGGTCTTCGAGTTCATCTCCAATGGAACCCTCTACGACGTGCTACACGGCACAGCCAAGTCCAAGCTCCCACTGACCAAGCGCCTCGACATCGCCATCGGTTCCGCCGAAGCTGTCTCGTACATGCACTCTCATGGTCAGCACAAGCACGTCCACGGAGACATCAAGTCTGCCAACATCCTTTTGGATGAGGACCTCATGCCCAAGGTCTCCGACTTCGGATCGTCCAAGCTCCTATCCATCGACATGTACGCCAGAGCCGTGGCAGCGGACAGGAAATACGCGGATCCGGTCTACATGAAGACCGACCGTTTCACGGCCAAGAGCGACGTCTACAGCTTCGGCGTGGTGCTCCTGGAGCTCATCACCAGGAAGACTGTCAAGTATGACGGCAACAACAGTCTTCCCATAGACTTCGTCCAGTCCTTCAAGAAGGAGGGCAATGCGAGGAAGATGTACGACCAAGACGTCTTGATAGATGACGATGGTGATGCTCGATCGCCATCCCAAGTTTAGATGGAGTGCCTGGACAGGATTGGCGACCTCGCGGTGCGATGCCTCAAGGAAGTCGACATCGATGAGAGGCCGACCATGGCACAGGTGCTGGAGGAGCTTAAGAAAGTCAAGGCAATGGCCACTGGAAGCTCATGCACTGCAAAAAAGAGGTCAAATTAAATAAAGGAAGGTGAAGCAGCAATGGTTCAAGCTCCATGCATGCATGGTCCCAATAATAAGCTAGCCAGTCACATTGTAATCGAGTGTGTTTTCGTCAGGCGGCTTTATTTGTATGTGTCTGTGTCATTTGCATTGTGTGCGTTTATGTTTCTCCCCATTTCCATGTTACAAACGATACATTACGATCATGATTCAAGAGCTGCGCCTCTTTATCTTAAGTTCTGAACTGTGCTGCTTTCTGTCCTTATTACATAAAGTGAAGCATCAGGCATCACCTGGAAAAAACAAATCTTGACTAGTATTACCTTCTAATTAATCGATTGTCGGCACGTGTAATACTTATTGGTATAAACCGCAAAGTAAGAAATCAATTGGCATACCGTACATGACAAGGCGAGTTGACTGTTCAGCAGATACCTGAAATGCTCTGCTCGTGTGTGTTGTGTCGTTTGCACTATCTGTTTCATGTATCATGCTCCTACATATATGTGCTTTATTGAAATGAAAAGGTCGGATGATCTCTCCCCAAACTCCTTAAACAAATCAGCATGTAATTTGTTGCTTACCAGCCTGGTCTCGTCGGTTCATGAGGCCTGTGCCATTGAAATTGTGCTACCAGATCAGCTGCCGGCAAGCCAAGCGTTGGAATACGATGGCCTTGGGTGCCAAAACCATGGAAAGGGCCCTTACCGCAACAACGGCGCTCACCATCACGAACCATGGGAGATTTCATCAAGCCGGCGCTACAGCGTCATGAAGCTGCTATGCCGGCCGTATTCCGGTCCCACCCGATGTCAGATCCTGAAATTGCTCTGATTCGAAATTCGAAAAAAGATGGGCCCCTATCCTATGCTGGGCCGGATGGGCCACACATGGAAACACTAGAGCGGAAAATTAATCCAGGTCTAGCCGGCTGCAACGCATTTTGCGTCGTCCGATCAGGCAGTGGACAGGGACAATCTCAGGAGACACACGCTCGTTTGCGGCAGCGACCATGGCTGGCGGCGGCGGAGGGCAAGGAGCGGGTTCCAGCAGGGACGACAAGGGCGATGGCAGGCGCGGCTCCGGGATCAAGCACTTTGCAAACCGCGCGCGTGGACGCGGTGCTGGACGGCAGCAGGGGAGAGGGCGAGGCCGCGATCGTGTTGATCGTGACCAAGCCCCATCTCATACAGCGCCGATTGAAGCAGCTCGCGACAC
Source organism: Oropetium thomaeum (assembly GCA_001182835.1). NCBI lineage: Eukaryota > Viridiplantae > Streptophyta > Magnoliopsida > Poales > Poaceae > Oropetium > Oropetium thomaeum. The sequence continues at coordinate 132,184 of LFJQ01000006.1, read as the reverse complement.
CAATCGCCGGGGAGCCGGGCGCGGCTTCAGTCACAAGCAGTCCAAGGTGGACAGCAGAGAGAAGAGAATCATTTCAATGGAAGATGAGGACGAGCAGACCAACCATCAAGCTTTAGGTGAACCTGCAACCAAGAAACAGAAGGAAACAATTGTGCTTTCCTGCGATATATGTGAGGAGGCTCATTACGCCTCTCATTGTCCTTTGTTACATGGCTCTAAACCCACTGCAACTTTCTGTGGCCTTGGTGGAGATGGACTCGGTTTCTTCCAAATTCCGACATTGAGAGGATCAACAACAAAAGCTCCCTGGAAAGTTTCAGCCACTGCCTTAATCACCATTGAGCAGGGTGAAGTTTCAGCAGACCTTCTTAAAGCTGAGCTTGGTCGTATGTTACCAATCAAATGGGATTGGATAGTGCGTCCCCATGGTCCCAACAGGTACATTGTTCCGTTTCCTTCTCAGGTGGAACTCCAAACATTGGTGTCAATTAGAAGAATTCCTACTGACAAGAACGAAGGCGTTATGATATTTGCTGAATGGAACAATGAAATTAAACCAAAGAGGAAGCTGCACAAGGTATGGGTACATGTTTATGGTGTACCATACGAAATTAGGTCCTTTTTGCCTCTATGGGCGATTGGGTCCATTTTGGGAGCAACTCAGAAAGTTGACATGAGGTATCTGCGGAAGACTGGGATTGTCAGACTGCTCGTGGCTGTTCTTGATGCTAAATCGATCCCTGAAGATTCTGAAATCGTTGTTGACGATAACATGTATGACATTTTCTTCAAGATCGATGAGGTCGTGACTGGCGGGCAAGAAAATGAGGATAATTTTGATGACGATGATCACCTTGACCAGAATGGCTTTGAAGACCAGGAAATGGAAGAGGCGAACCCACCGGAAGAAACATCAGACCCATCCAACTCCAAGCAAAATACCTTGCCTCAAGTTTCTTCTACACAGGACAAGTCAGGCCATATGCCAACACAAATGGAGCTGGCTGCTTTAGTGGACAATGCTCTAGATACTGCTGTTACTCGCCTCCTAGATGAACTTAGTTTCAAGGTCGCGAATGAACCTGTTGATGAAGCAATTCACTGCCCGTACATTTCTAATGGTACGGATGTTGCCAACCAAGCTTTTTCTTCAGTTGCGGCATCATTGGAGCTGATGGATGGGGACCAGGCTCTGGTTGATGGCTTTCCCATCCCGGTGCATGGCACTTCTGATCTCACAGCAGTACATGTTGAGCTTGTTCCTGCGGCGCCACTTGAGCCGTTGGCTGCAGACCAGGCACCGGTCGATGGTTCTGCCATCCCTGTGCATGGCGTTGTTGCTGATGCGGCTATTGAGGAGGTCACACCTGATGAGCAGCAGCGTCAAGGCCAAACGGCTTTGTCCGAACAGCAGCCGGAGGGAGAAACACCTGCTGCTGAGGTCGCTGCAAGCATGGGAATTATACCTGTGGCGGGCGTGGTGCACGACTCCCCCAAGCTAGCACGACATGTGCCTGCCCCTCCTGCCCTTTCAGCAGGCCGCGGCCGCGGGGGGGGGGGGGGGGGTGGCCAAGGTGATTGCACCTCTTCGTCGCAGCGAGCGTAATGCTGCGACAAGTGATGAACACACTATAGCGAAGGCGGTTCGTGCTGCTGCATTGCGCAATCTGGATACATCAGGTACTATTCGTTCGTTCAATTCGTTTTAGATTCTCGCATTTCTTCTAATCTGAGCAATATAGGAGTTTCTATGGGTAGAGATGATAAAATAGTTTCTAGTTCTATTGTCTCACTTAAAAATATAGAAATAGATAGGCTTGTAGTCTCGGGTAAGAAGAAACTTGAGAACAAAAAAAATAAAAATAGTTCCACATTTACAAATGATGAGGAGGACAGACTTGATGCAATTCTCGACCACGTCTGTGGGGATTTAAATGAGGACTTGCATGAACTGGAACAAGATCACATTTTAAGTGAACTTAGTCCAGTTCCTCGTAAGAAAAAGTCTAATTCTGCTAAAAAGATTAACAAAGGCAGACCTCCTAAAAAACCAAAAACCCCATCTAAACTATGTCTCCAATGAAAGGTGTTTTTTGGAATAGCAGAGGTCTTGCTGACTTGGCTAAACACAGATATTTGGCGGATATGGTTCGAGAGGAGCAAATTAATTTTATTGCGCTCTCAGAAATAGGTCGTGAGGATTTTCCAGACTCGATCCTCAATACCTTTTGTGCTGGCCGTAATTTCATATGGCATAGCATGGCCCCACACGATCGCTCAGGAGGCATCCTGTTAGGTGCTGACCTGGATATCTTTGATATAGGATCCATTGATGAGGGTGATTTTTATGTTAAATTTCTCCTTCGAAACAAATCTGATGGATTTAAGTTTGTGCTATATACTGTTTACGGTCCGGCACAACTACAGCATAAAGAAGCCTTTCTTATTGAATTGGCAAATACTTGCTCTCGTGAAACCCATCCTTACATTATAGGAGGGGATTTTAATATCATGAGAAATCCTGATGATAAAAGCAAAGGCGACTTTAACTTTAAATGGCCTAATCTTTTTAATTCAGTAATTGAAACCTTAGACCTCAAAGAGATTCACATGTCAGGACGCCAATACACTTGGGCAGGTCCTGGTGATGACCCTACTTTTGAAAAATTAGATAGAGTGCTAGTTAGCACTGATTGGGAGCTTAAATTTCCTCTATCTACTGTTGAGTCTAGGGACAGGAGCCAATCAGACCACACACCTTTAGTGTTAAATACTGGTTCCTCAACCCACTCTAACAAAGAACCGATCTTCAAATTTGAATGAGGTTGGTTAATCAGAGATGGGTTCTTCGATTTGGTGGCAAATTTATGGCACACGGAAAATCGTGGAGATACTGCAATGGAAAGATGGCAAAACAAAATTCGACATCTCCGCAAGTATCTTAGAGGTTGGGCCAAACATACTGCAGGCTTATATAGAAAAGAAAAGAAAAAACTCATCTCAATGTTAGATGCCTTGGATAAAAGGGCTGAAAACATCAATCTTTCAGACAATGAGATAAACTTGAAACACTATCTCAAAGAAAGATTGGTTCTCCTTTTACGAGAATAAGAAATGAAGTGGTACGAAAAGGCGAAGGTTAAAACCCTTCTGGAAGGTGATGATAATACTCAATTTTTTCATCTGATCGCCAATGGAAAACATCGCAAACAACACATCTTCAAATTAGAACAAGAAGATGGAGTAATTGTGGGCGATACTGAATTGAAACATTACATCACTAAGTATTATAAAGACCTTTTCGGACAACCACCAGATGATAATATCTCACTTGTGGAGAGTGAAATTAGTGACATTCCACAAGTCTCTGACATTGAAAATGATTTACTCATCTCAAGTTTCACTGAATCAGAGGTCAAGGAGGCAGTGTTTCAAATGGAACATAATAAAGCACCAGGACCCGATGGCTTCCCAGCAGAGTTTTATCAAGTCTTTTGGGAAGTAATCAAAGATGATTTGATAGCGCTTTTCAATGATTTTCATAAGGAGCGCTTGCCACTTTTTAGTCTAAATTTTGGGGTAATAACTCTTTTACCCAAGACTAAAGATGCAACACAAATCCAGCAATATAGACCGATCTGCCTACTCAATGTCAGCTTTAAGATTTTCACAAAAGTTGGCACAAACAGAATTAATAGAGTAGCACAGACAGTTGTCAGTCCATCACAAACTACCTTTATGCCAGGTAGAAACATTATGGAAGGTGTGGTTATTTTACACGAGACTATCCATGAATTACACACAAAAAAACTTAACGGGGTAATTTTCAAAGTTGACTTTGAGAAAGCCTATGATAAAGTTAAGTGGTCTTTTCTCCAACAAACCTTAAGGATGAAAGGCTTTTCTCCCAAATGGTGTAGATGGATTGATAGTTTTGTCACTGGAGGTAGTGTTGGTATCAAAGTCAATGACGACGTTGGCCACTACTTCCAAACAAAAAAAGGCCTCCGTCAAGGCGATCCGATGTCGCCTATCCTCTTTAACATTGTTGCAGATATGCTTGCACTTTTGATTAAAAGGGCAAAAGAGGACGGCCAAATTAGAGGGGTCATACCACATCTTGTAGATGACGGTTTATCTATTCTACAATATGCTGATGACACCATCATTTTTGTGGATCATGACATGGAGCAAGCTAAAAACATGAAACTATTGTTGACTGTTTTCGAAAAGCTATCCGGTCTAAAAATTAATTTCCATAAAAGTGAAATATTTTGCTATGGTCAAGCAAAAGAGTATGAAGACCAGTACACTGAGCTTTTTGGTTGCAATGCTGGTGAATATCCTTTTAGATATCTAGGCATTCCGATGCATCATAGACAACTTCTCAATTCTGAATGGAAAAGCGTCGTGGAACGTTTTGAAAAGAAGCTCTCTTGTTGGAAGGCAAAACATTTATCTTACGGAGGTCGTTTAGTCCTACTAAATTCAGTGTTAAGTAGCTTACCCATGTTCATGATGTCTTTTTTTGAGATACCTAAAGGCGTCTTAAAACAACTAGATTATTATAGATCTAGATTTTATTGGCAAGGCGATAAAGATAAAAAAAAATATCGACTTGCGAAATGGGACATTCTCTGTCGACCCAAAGAACAAGGGGGCTTAGGTATTTTAAACCTACAGGTCCAAAACACATGCTTGATAAGCAAATGGATTTTCAAATTGCTTAACGAAGATGGGGCTTGGCAGACCCTCTTGCGAAACAAATACCTCTATTCAAAATCTCTTTCACAAGTGAATACTAGACCAAATGATTCCCATTTCTGGAAGGGTCTTATAAAAGTTAGAGATGAGGTACTAGCTTGTGGCTCTTTTCATGTTAAAGATGGCACACAAACTAGATTCTGGGAAGACAAATGGGTAACTGCAAGGCCTTTTAAGGATCTTTATCCTACACTTTATAGCATCACTCATCATCCAGATGACTCTGTGGCAAGTGTTTTGAGCTCTTTGCCTTTAAATGTCTCTTTTAGGAGATCTTTGCATGGGGATAAAATGTTTAAATGGCAAAGCCTAGTAACTAAAGTAATCCCAATCACCTTAACAGATGAGAGAGACACTTTTAGTTGGAGTTTGCATAAAACTGGACAATTTACTGTCCGGTCTATGTACTTGCATTTGATCGATCAACATACTCCTTTCTCTAATAAATTTATTTGGAAGGTGAAAATTCCTTTAAAGATTAAGATTTTTCTTTGGTATCTCCAACGTGGAGTTATTTTGACAAAGGATAACTTAGCCAAAAGGAACTGGAAGGGCAGTCAAAAGTGTTGCTATTGTAACTTAAATGAAACCATCCAACACCTTCTATTTGACTGTCATCATGCAAAGAATATCTGGAGGACTGTCTATATAGCTACTGGTTTGACCCCACCAACTTCTATTTCTCATATGTTAGGACATTGGTTATCCAATTTTAGCTCAAGAGAGAAAAATAACATTTTAGTGGGGGCATCTGCATTATGTTGGGCAATTTGGAGATGTCGTAATGATCTAATCTTCGAAAATTGCAAATTTTCTTCTTTTATGCAGGTAATCTTCAGGGGAACATACTGGCTGTGGTTTTGGTCACTTCTGCAGCGTGATGATATGACAAAGGAGATATTCCGAGAGGCGAGCAGGAATTTGGAGACTGCTGCGTTGGAATTGTTTGCATCTTACGGATGGAAATTTAACTATAGACTTTGTCATTCTTAATTTATCTCATTTTGTTCTCTAGTCGTGCTGTTTCGTTTAAAGAAACATTGTAATAATGTAAACGCTGTGTGCGTAACTGCAGAGGCGGGAAGTAAAATTCCATTTTCTAAAAAAAAGATCTTGGCGCCAATTAAATTCTCGACTTGTTACTCTACTCTGGTTACTCCGATGTCCTCCTCTATGCACTATTACTATCCTATCTTACTACTATAAAACATCAACTCACCCGTTTCTCATCCACACCTCTACAAAAATGCCTCCCCTTCTAATTTCACCCTTAAAACTATAATTAAAAAAAATATATTTCACTCAAATCTAATGTTCCTTTAGTCAAATTCCACGGATTACACGCTTAGTTATCATCCTTTAATAACTACTATCTTCGTTTTTTGTTACTGCTTTCTAGTATAACTCTTTTTAAAAAACATCAACAGCAGCAAAACATAGGTAGTAATAGATAAATTTGTCTAGGGGGTGTTTGGATCCAGTCAATTTTTTTTGCCCTGTCACATCAAATATTTAAAAATTAATTTATTGCCCACTTGGTTGAGTAATCGATGGCTCCATCTGTCAGCGAGCGTGGGAGTGTCAGGCATTTATTGCCCAACCGCTACCGTCTTGCCTACTCGTGGCGTGGCGGGCGACTCGCCCGACCCTAGGGTCGGGCGAGGCGGAGGTGCGGTCTTCCGACCCCAACGGGGATGGGGTCGAGCGCGCTGGCTATGTTGCGGGGATCCGACCCCTCCCTGAGAGGGTCGGGCGAGGCGGAGATTTCCTGTCTATGCGGCCCGTCGGGTGTCCGTACGACACGAGGGTCGGTCGAGGTGGAAATCGTTCGTGCCTTAATTGTATCGTTAATGCCGTAGGTCATTAAGGTTAATTACCTTTGGTATGACCCTCGACACTTCTCGACCAAAATGATTATTAAATTTAGTGAAGTATTCTTTTAAAAAAATATGTTATGATGTCAACAACCATCACGTAGAATTTGAACTTACTACGCACTTGTGCATGGAGAAGCAAAAAATCCAAATTGTATTAGGGGATAAACTGGATCAAATAACATAATTATATGAGTAAAATGAATCAAATACTTTTTATGGCGTTATCTAGACTTTTGACTGTACTTGATGGGAAATTGGACTTTCTCCTACCATTTTTGACATGTGCTCACCACAATCTCCCCTATAAAACTAGAAATTCAAATTTAACTTGTGTATGTATAAAACAGAAGATACTCCCACACTGTCCCCAAATACTTTGACACCCTTGATTCTGTACATTACATACTGTTACTTATCTTATATAAAATATTTATACACATAGTAAAAAAATTAAGTCATATTAAAAATATGATTTATAATCTATCAAATACAATTAGTAGTTGCATCATTTGTCTACAGGGTACTATCAAAATCGTACTTGGTCTGTAAGACACTATGTCTGTAGGACACTAAAGTTGACCTACAGGTGGTGTCTTACAGACAAAAGTTTTTTCTTCAGTGTCCTATAGAAAAATTCAGATTATCATGATGTTTCATAGACAAAAATTCCATAATTTATATTTTAAATAAGAATAAAGCTTGAAGTTGACTCCTAAAAAAGCTAAAACGTGAATATTTTGTTGGCAGAGGGAGTAAGTTGTCTTAGATACCTAGACTTCATCGTACGTGTATATAGTGGTGGTGACCCTATGTCACCTCAATGTTAATTACACATGCACCTATGCTTTATGTCCCCATATATCCTAATAATTGTAATTGTATTACCGCTTGCCACAATATATAATAAGCAAACTGCAGTCATTATTACTAAATTATAAATTAATTAAATTACTAAATTATAAAGTAATTAAACCCTTTAAAATTTTAATTAAACTGCAGTTCTAATGACTGTGCAGTGGCCAACAAAAAAATATTGTGTAGGGGTCTAGAGCTGCTGCTTGCCCAGTTTCACGGCCAGAGGATACCCCAGAGCTGCTGCTGCCGAATCCCGGGATGATGATGAACCCGGGGACCAAGCCGTGCGCGGGCCTCCTTTCACGGCAGGCCGGCGACAACTACTCTACCTTCAGGATCCATTTTTGTCTAGCTAGTTGAAATAAAATTCATTTAACGATCGATGTCTCTTTACCCTATTACAAAATTTGTCATTTCAATTGAGTTGTTATATTTGTTCAAAACCTAGGATAAGATCTTTATCTTTGTATTAGAGAGCCATCGTCGCAAACAAAAAAAGAAATCATCTTTGTATGAGAGAGAGAAACACATCGGCAAAGAAGAGATGGACCACACACAGGAACAGAATTAAGCAGAGTTGACATCACAGGAATCATCAAACACAGGTGTGTGCGTGTTACCAAATCTCCACGTAGTGATAGTGAGTAAAATGTGGCTGGCTAGCTTATTATTGGGACCATGCATGCATGGAGCTTGACCCATTGCTGCTTCACCTTCCTTTATTTAATTTGACCTCTTTTTTGCAGTGCATGAGCTTCCAGTGACCATTGCCTTGACTTTCTTAAGCTCCTCCAGCACCTGTGCCATGGTCGGCCTCTCATCGATGTCGACTTCCTTGAGGCACCGCACCGCGAGTTCGCCAATCTTGTCCAGGCACTCCATGTAAACTTGAGATGACGATCGAGCATGATCGTCCCCATTATTGTGATTCATCAAGATGTCTTGGTCGTACATCTTCCTCCCATTGCCCTCCTCCTTGAAGCACTGGACGAAGTCTATGGGAAGACTGTTGTTGCCGTCATACTTGGCAGTCTTCCTGGTGACGAGCTCCAGGAGCACCACGCCGAAGCTGTAGACGTCGCTCTTGGCCGTGAAACGGTCGGTCTTCATGTAGACCGGATCCACGTAGTTCCTGTCCGCTGCCACGGCTCTGGCGTACATGTCGATGGATAGGAGCTTGGACGATCCGAAGTCGGAGACCTTGGGCATGAGGTTGTCGTCCAGGAGGATGTTGGCAGACTTGATGTCTCCATGGACGTGCTTATGCTCACCGTGAGAGTGCATGTACGAGACAGCTTCGGCGGCACCGATGGCGATGTCGAGGCGCTTGGCCAGTGGGAGCTTGGACTTGGCTGTGCCGTGTAGCACGTCGTAGAGGCTTCCGTTGGAGATGAACTCGAAGACCAGACACGGGACGTTGGTCTGCAGGCAGCACCCGATGAGGCGCACCAGATTCTGGTGGCTTATCCTGAACTGGAAGACGATCTCGTCAACAAACTCATCCCCGCCGTTGTTCTGCTGCTTTTTGTTGTTCTGCTGTTTTTTCTTGCTGCCATTATTTAGGATGGGGCATTTAACCGCGACTAGCTGCGGGTCGTTGTTGTCGGTGACTATTGTTCCTTTGAACACCTTGCCGAAGTGTCCTGTCCCGATGAGCTCGCTGTAGCGGTTCGTCATCTTCTTCAACTCAGCTTCCGTGAAGGTCTTAATGTTCATGCCCTCCAGGATTTTGCCTCCGTTTTCGTCGAAGCAGCCTCTCCGTACACGACGCTGATGCTCCTTACGAAGCAAACAGAGGAGGAGTACCAAAACAAAGCTGGAGATAACTGTCACTGCAAAACACATACTATATAATTGTAAAATGAAGAATGGTTTATTAATCACTTTACTGTACGATTAATGTGCAAAATAAGACGACAGAGGACCTTGCTGACGATATGGTCTCTCTGCTATATATAAACGTGTGTACGTACTACTAGTACCTATCAACAAATTAATTGTGCAGAATGAAATAAAATCATTAATACGAAACTATTTATATAGAGCTAGCTTGTTTGCTCACCAATTGTCGCAACTGCCGTTCCTGACAATCTAGGCCGACAATCCCCCTTGTCACTTTTAGGATCAACCCGTACGTGCCCAAATTTGCATTTACACGTATAACCACCTGGGATGTCGTTACGACATACGGTGGCTGTGCCACAAGTATTCTTTTCCGGAGGGGTGCACTCATCAATATCTGTGCAATTGGGAAATAATTTTTTTAAAAAAAATAATTAAAGGAACCCAAATGGGATCTTGCATTGTGTTCTTGTGTACGTATTACTTTACCTTGGCATCCTCCGTCGACGTAAGGATTTCCAGAGTATCCGTCCGAGCAATTGCAGCGGTACCAGGGGAGGCGATCGTCTCTGTGGACAGGGACGGGTATGCTGTTATTGCTCTTGCAGGCACCGTCCTTGTGAATAATGGCCCAATCGAGCACCAACGGAACAGTCCTGTTGCCCCACTGTCTGTTTAGAGACATCTGACCAGTGCCGTTCAGATGTGTCCGGTTGAACTTGTACCTACAAGCAGAGAAGACACAATACGATCGACAGTGAAGCTAGCAGATGTCCTACTTAATAATAAGATTCTAGATGATTGATCGAGGAGTAAAAAATAAATACGCACCATCCTTTCGCGGCAATGAAGCCATAGTTACAGCTGCTGTATTTCCAGGCCCTGTTGACGGGGGTCGTATCGCCGGTGCTCCAGCCAACCTGTACGTAGTTAAGGCCGCTGGGCATGGCCGTCTGGCAGCACCCGTTCCCGGCGCAGGCGCCACCGTCCTCTTGAGCATCGTCCAGGCTGGCGCATGTCGTGATGCAACCACTCCTGTAGTCGCCGTCGTCATTCTTGTCCTTGCCCCTGAGCACCGCCACGTTGTGGCAGCCAACGCCGGTGAACTCGTTCATTGATGGTGAGATCAAATACGCCGACGACTCGCCGAAGCGGTACCAGCGGGTACTCTTGCTGGAGGTGGTGTTTGGTGAGTTGTAGCAGATGTACCCGATACTGGGGTTGAAGACGCGCATCTCTCCTGCCTCCAGGTTTATCTCGATGACCTCAAACTTGCCAAGGTACGGTCTCGGAGGATTATTGTTGTTGCTGTGTTCGCAAGAGATGCGGAAGGAATCGTCCCATGAACATCCCTTGCCGATGCCGAATGGGTAGGGAATGCTTATGTTGCCGCACATGCCGGGGCAGTTGGGCAGTGTCGTCGTTGGTGGCGCAGTGCCGCCAGCGACTGGTGGAGTCGATGTTGTTGTTGTTGGCAGCGCCGCCATGGTTTCCCTGCTGCTGGAGCGCACAAGCAGCGGGGGTCGACAAAGAAGAAGAAGGAGAAGCCACACTTGCAGACGTTGTTGTGCCATAGCACTCCTGATGAAGCACCTCATATGTTTGCAGCAGAGGTGTGTATAGCTAGAGAGAGATAGAGAGAGCTGTGTGTGTGTTTCGATTCTAGAGCAGTCCGGACTAGGTACGTGCTACCTCTTTCTTTTATATACGCGCGCGGCTGCATTGTTGCGTGCATCTCTTTGTTCATCCCCCATGGTAATTTGTATTTGCGCGCGAAGGCGTCGGGGAGCTTCGGCTTGTGTTAGGTACTTGAATGCTTCCTTCTCTGTATACCGCTACTCCCTCTATCCTAAATTATTTATTTTTTTAACCTTCAACATTTGTCACGAAATTACTTGTCTCTCATTTACTAATACAACTTTTTCTTCTTTCAATACGTTTCTATCTATTTTCTTCTCATTTTCTATACACACCTATATTATTCTTTTTTTAAATCTCTGTATTCAAAACTAAAAAGATAATTAATTTAAGACAGAGGGAGCACTATTCTTCTACGACGACTAATGAAGCAGGGAGACTCTCCCATCTAGCTAGCACGACTACCAAATAAATCAGTTTCCGCAACTTCTGGAGCCGCGCTGAAAAGCAAATGAAGCTTGCGTATATTACATTGCTAAAACCAAAATAACTTCAACGATAGTAACGAAGCTGCCCCAAATACAAGTTTCGTCTCAACCTTGATGGGTCAAATCCTTTAAATAACCAGTCAAAGAAATTAAAGCCAAGATCCAAAGCATATATGAACAACCAAAGTTGATGGGTTAAGCTTTAGCGTGTGGCTTCAGCTACGAGATAAGTTTACGGTGAATGGGATAGTTCTGGTTAATTAAATTATGATACATATATATACCGATGTGGATATGATCTATTTTTAGCTAGCGTTGCTCTATTACGATTAGTATACTTTAGAGCATGGCTTATAAAAGAGCCCGCTACCGGCTCTATAGAGCTGCTACGTGAACTTGAGCTATCACAAAAAAGTAGTAGTATAATGGAGTTGTGGTTATTAGTTGGCTCAATAAAAATAGTTTATAATTAATGTTTGTATGTAGGTCAAAGACATTGGCTAGCGGTGGAAACTCACTTCGAGACTAAGTGCTTGAGCTAGCGACCAAACAGTCGCCCGCTCTATTCTCTTTCCTCTCTTCTCACTCCTCCAACTAGTATTTTTCTGACGCGGACAGCCTTTGAACCAGTAAGACTTATAATATTTGCTCTTATACATATCCTTTATTCGTCTCTTTTTTCTTTGTAAAGAAATTGTTTGGCATATACCACTAGTACTACTGATCTAGTGGCACTGTACAGTATTCCGTTGCAGCCGGTCAAATTCGACGTGAGGATTACTAGTAGTATATCATTTCTGACAAGTTGCCACGGATACACAGTCAAGCTAGTCCACGGCAAGTCTCCGGCGGCGGCGGCGGCGGTAATGCATGCGGTGGAGCCACCAATGAAATAAATGCGCGCATGCAGGTCGATAGAAGACCACACAACAATTTGATTTGATTTTTTGATGGAAAAAAGAAAAGAAAGATTCGATCTGGCGTGATGATATTTCGGTGACGGGTCACGCGCGGATCCAGGTAATTAAATATCAAGGTTTGTTGATAAGCTGATTTGATACATGAAGGCTAGACCACGGCAAGTCTAGTCCGGCGGCGGCAACCAGCGGTATGCGGCAGCCTCATGAATCCACTATTATTTATTTTTGCATCGGGCGTGGTGTGTGTTTCCACGTTTCCACGAAAGTGTAGGGAGGATCCTGCAGTACTCTAGCAGCAAGAAGCCAGCAAATCTCACGATGACAGTTGAAAATGTCGAGGGGTTACTGTGTTGCAACCTACAGTAATGTGTTGTTTCGCATAGTACATAGAGAAGCATGCAAGATAAAAACTTGTAATGAATGAAGCAATATGTCAGGCATCGTGCTGTTTATAATAAATACTCCCTCCATTTGTTTTTAGGCTTCGTTTAAACACCATTCGTGCGTTTCCACATTAACGTTCGTTTATTTTACCTCTAACCAGAAAACGAGGAGCCGAATCATCCGCTACTTAACTCGATGGTTTCGTTTTTCGTTCCTAATAACTGCACCGCTTCCACTTTCATCGCTTGTTCCTCCTCGGCAGCACTCGTCTCTCTTCTTTTTTCTTTCTCACTTGCCATGGTCCGTGGAGATCACGCGAAGGTGCCGGATGAGGTCGCAGACTCTGAGCTCGCAAGCTGTCGTCGCGAACTCCAGTGTGCAGACTGCCATCCCGGACTCTTAGCGCGTAGGTTGCCGTCGGAGACTCTAGCACGCAGGTGGATGAAGAGATGGACTTTGTGCCAGACTCAATGACTCAGCAAAAACGAATCGTCGTCGGAGCTGACAACACAAAAAGCAGCAAGTGAAAACTAGAGAAAACGAGAACCCAGCACGAGACAAAAAAAAAAAACCAGCACGAGACAAAATGAGAGAAAATAAAAACCCAGCACGAGACAAAACGAGAGAAAACAAAAACCCAGCACGAGACAAAACGAGAGAAAACAAAAATCCAGCACGAGACAAAACGAGAGAAAACAAAAACCCAGCACGAGACAAAACTAGAGGAAACAAAAACCCAGCACGACACACAGAAACTTATAAAAGAATTAGACACTGCATGCATCTGGGAGTGAAAACGAAAAAAAAAAGGGCAGGCCAGCAAATGTAGTATACGCGCCATGCAAAAAACATAGGCTAAAAAAAATGTGACCCAAGAAGAGTCTACTTATAATATTTCCTTGGTAGTATAAATCTTGTCTCAAACGAAATCTAAAAAAAAATGAAGGAAATACAATGCAGGAGCAATATGACTTTTCAGCAACATAAAAATCGTCGTGGAGTGAGAAGACGACCACAGGTCGTCGATCGACGATATGCACTTTCTATCAGTCGCGCGTGCAGTGATCATTTTGCCGCAAAAAAAAAAAGCTAAATCCCCACAATATATATGCTATTGTATATATTTCATTTTGAACCGACAAAGATTCTCCCTCCGTTTCTTAATTAAATACCACCAAAGATTTCATAAGTTGTAATATATACTCCTCCATTCTCAATTACGGCAACAATGAGGTACTATCGTCTTACAGCTATGATACAACTGCAAGTAGCATTATGGCTCCTTTCTCCTCTTGTGCGCTCCAGGGTGCCCACCATGGCGTTGCCGACAACAACATCGACACCACCGGTGCCGGTCATCGCCGCTGGCACTACGTCGTACGTCAGGAACGACGACAGGGCCTACTACGAGTTCACTGGCATTGTCTGCCACAACTTGGCGGTGCTCAGGGGTAACGACGACGACAGTAACAGCAACGGCGGCCACTTGAGTGGCTGCATCACGACAGTTCACTGGCGTTGTCTGCCACAACTTGGCGGTGCTCAGGGATAACGACGACGACAGTAATAGCGACGGCGGCCACTTGAGTGGCTGCATCACGACGTGTGCGAGCACGGAGGATGCTCCAGAGGATGGTGGCGCGTGCGCGGGGAGCGGGTGCTGCCAGACGGCCATGCCCAGCGGCCTTGTTGACTTCGTACGGGTTGACTGGAGCACCGGCAGTACGACGACTCCCGCCAACATTAGGAAAACAATACTTCTAGAATCCAAAAAAAGTCCCAAACTTTTGATTATATTCTACACGTTCCATTTTTATCCGAGTTCAAATTCAAAAAATATTTTAATTTAAAATAAGTATATTTAAATCTATCATAAAAATTGGAATTATTTAAAACAGTTTAGTTTTGATTTAAAATTAGTATATTTAAATATACCAAGTTTTACAATTTATGGAAAATTATAACTATTTTAAATAATTCAAACAATTTGTTTATGTCATACAAAGGTTTTTTTATGTTTGTAATGTTAAATATGACTTTCTATAAAATTGCAGTGTCATGTAGGGGCTAGTAGCCCTTTTTTTTTGCCTTAATTCCTTCATAGAGTTAATTGTTTAAACGTCTAAAACGTATCGTGCAGATATTGATGAGTGTGAGCGTCGAAAATCAAATCCTACAGAGTACGAAGCACTATATCCCTGTGGCAGGAATACCATATGCCGTGATACACAGGGAAGCTACAAGTGCGACTGCAATTCGGCTGTAGAGGAGATGGTAAGAGTGAGAGGGAGAGGGGTTGTCGTCCAATAATTCCAGCATTCGCAATAGCAATACTAGTTGAGCAACCAACAACGAACACTATGTTAGTTCAATTAGCTCCACTGAACCGTAGTCCAGCCTCTAGTAATAAATACTACGTACTCTCTCTTTTTTTAAATTATTATTGTCGTTGATTTTGACCGTCAACTTTAATCATTTATTTTATTAAAAAATATAAACAATATTAAATATTTTGTTATGATTCGATTTATCATTAAAGATTCTTTAGACATATTAACTTTTAATTTTATATATTTAAGTAAATTTTTTAGATAAGACATATGATCAAAGTTAACAGTCAAAATCAACAACGATAATTATTTAAAAAAGGAGGGAGTACTAATTTGCAGCAACATTTGTGGCGAGCGTGCTCCTGGCGCTGCTACTCTGGTTTGTACACAAGGGGCGGAAGCGTCGGCTGCGGAGAGTTTTCTTCGACCAGAACGGCGGCAAGATACTGAAAGGTTACGACATCAAAATCTTCACGCAGGAGGAACTGCAGAGGATCACAAAAACTACAGCACTCTGATCGGAGAAGGCGCGTTCGGCAAGGTGTTCCTGGGAACGACTGACGACAACCAGAGAGTCGCGGTGAAGCGCACCGTCGTCGCCGAACACGATAACAAAGGCTATCATTCGCAGCAGCGAGTTCATCGACGAGATCACGTTCCAGCTGCAGATCAGGCACAAGAACCTGGTCCGGCTCGTGGGCTGCTGCCTCGAGACGCAGGTCCCCATCCTGGTGTTCGAGTACGTGCCCCGAGGTAGCCTCCACGACGTGATCCACGGCGGCGGCGGCGGCAACCCGCTGCTGTCTCTGACGCAGCGGCTCGACATCGCCATCAGCTCCGCGGAGGCGCTGGCGTACATGCACTCGCACGACGGCCACCACAACCGGATCCACGGCGACGTCAAGTCGGGCAACATCCTGCTCGACGAGGACCTCAAGCCCAAGGTGTCCGACTTCGGCTCGTCCAAGCTCGTGTCCATCGCCAGTCGGTACGCCATGTTCTGCGTGTCCGGCGACGTGAACCACATCGACCCTGTGTACAGGGCCGGTTCACGGAGAAGAGCGACGCCTACAGCTTCGGCGTCGTGCTGCTGGAGCTCGCCACCGGGAAGAAGGCCAGGTACTACGACGACGGAGGGGGACCAGCAGCCTGCCCGTCGACTTCGTCAGGATGTGGAAGGACGGCAACGGGAGGAAGATGTACAACACAGCAGGCATCTTTCTGTCTTCTTCCAATGATGAAGCAGAATTGCATCGTCGTTGTATGGAGGAGTGCCTGCCTCGATAGGATCGGCGCGCTGGCGGTCCGGTGTCTCAAGGAAGACGTGGACGAGAGGCCTACCATGGCCGAGGTCGTCGAAGGAACTGAAGCAGGTCAAGCTGCTAATATTGGCTTGTGAAAACGACGAAGCCAGCTCCAATAATAATAAGGATTACTTCCCTCAGCGTTATTATAATTTTACCCAAACCCATATTTATCATCCTACCACACGTGTCAATGACTCATGTGTGTCCCATATGTCATTAAGATACCAATAATAAATAAGGATTTGTAAAAAATTATAATGGCAAATAAATAATAACAATCATCATCCACGGCGCCTGCAGAGCTCTGAGACGCCAGGACGCCACGGCTCGCTCGACGGCTCCATGGTCCACGAGCCGACCCTGACGTGGCTGCAGGTGAACACAATGAAGCACAAGGATCTGTTCGTCACCCCTGGCGGATCCATTCGGAATCGTTATGGCAGTCGCGGTTGAATTGGGTAGGATTTAGCCGTCATTACAGTTACATCCATCATCCATCATCCATCAAACAAAAGTCAGTCACAGGTAGCGCCAAATCTCCCCGGAGAGAGAGAGAGAGAGAGAGAGAGAGAGAGAGGCCATGTGCAAATGAGCGAGGCCCATATCATTAGAAAGCCAGCTGAAGTTTCAAGCCTTGTTACGATAAATTAAGAACATTTCAGCCCATGACATGATCACAATAATATGTTGCGTTTTCGTCCATCAAATTTAGCATCTTTTTTCAATCCATCCATAATTAAGGGGTTTTTAATTTATTCGTTGCTACCATACCATAGGTCTGTTGGAGTTGTATGTCTTTCAAAACGTTATTCACTCTTTATATACTGGCTTTTATATATACTAAATGTAGAATTAAATTTATTATTTATATGTGATGAGGAGTATGTGACGTGGAATTACAATCAGTATCCCATATGCCGAGGACGTTTGTGCTGGAATACGATGGAGGAATAAATTATATACGTCCGTGTATTTTTACCCGCAGCAGCACGACAACATAGCTGGATGTCTTACATGTTTTACGATAGTGCTTACGTATGTTACATTACGTATGTATATAACAGCCATGTGCTTATATCGATCAATTGGACCCATTTGTTTTAGAATGATGAGATATAAAATTATTATGACTTGAGATAAGCTTGTGGGTTCAGCAGACTGCATGTTATCTCGATCGAGACGACTAAAAGGTTAGTCAATAACACTTTAATCTAGCTAGTGGCACCGCGAATGATGGCAAGTCAACTGTGTTAACAAAACACAATTAAGGTTAAGGGGGTAATTGCAAAAGCGCTTTAGAGCGGTCATACAAGATCAGCAGACTAGCTAGGATACAGTACTAGGTAGTATGTCTAAGAGATATCCCCTCTTTCCTTTTTACTTGTCGACGTTGATTTTGATCAAAAATTTTGACTGCTCGTCTTATTCAAAAAGTTAGTTCAAATAAGTAAAATTATAAATTAAGATTCAAAAAATTTTAATAATAAATCAAATCTTAACAAAATATTTGATATTTTTTTAATAAGACGAGCGGTTAAATTTTTCGATCAAAGTCGATAACAAAAAATAAAAAAGAACGGAGGGAGTACGTATATAAGAGAAATCATTAGGCCCCGCGTCCTATATATATAAAAGCTACCGGAGAGGAGATCGAAGCACACCACGCTGGCTGCTTCGTTCTTCAGAAATAATCAGTCAGCATATGAAACACCTAGCAGCCAACATGGGAACATGCCGCCAGCAGCCAACATGCCGCTTGTTGTAATATTAATGTCCTATCTGGTGCCGCTGATGCTTGATGGGAACTGTTCCTTGACATTGAAAGTGACCCCAAAAATGAGAATTGCTCGGCTTCACCGTGGCTTGTGTTTTAAAGTCTTTTAAGTCAAGTATTTGTTCCTGAGCATCGACTGCCGCACATATCACAAATTTAATTTTTAGCAACTTCAAAAAGACGTTTACTTAGCAAGCAATTTGTTTTGGGTCTCCAAGTCAACAATTCCGAGTCTTCCTTTTATTTGGTCCTGTTATGGGATTTGGCTAGCTGGTACTCCTCTTTTTTATTAATAGATGCAACGAAAGCTTTTGACACTCAAAATTCTATATTCTAAGGAATTAGTTTTCTATCCACAGTAGACCTGTGGCATGATTCCCAGTTGGCACTAGCCCTTTAGTGTCATTGACTGACTGTTAGTCGTCCCGTCATCTCTAGCTTTGCTTTGAGGGATATGTACAGTCCATAATACCCCAACTCATCTCAAGCAATAATTAGATCTCGTTTAAACAAAATGCATATGGGTCTAATATCGGCACATGCATACATACGTTATCACTGCCACAAACTACTTACGCACATACGTACGTAATAGAACCATAACCTCTCGGGTTTCTTTTAAATGGAATAAAAAACACAAGGACCCGAATGAAAAACGGCGACTAACCCATGCATTCTCTGTCAACGCCTAGCCAGTTTTGAATAATAGTTTGATTTCCGTTTAGTCTACTGAAATGGCAGAAGTACTATATTTCTCCATTGGCATTTTTTTCTGGCAATGTTAAAGTTGTAAGATATATAGTCATCAAGGTATTTCTCACATAGGAAGGTATTCCCGTTTTTGACCCACGTAGTTCTAAAATAGCCGTGTCACTCAGGAGCTAGCGCTACTGTATTTTTATTTCCCTTTAATTTTATGCGACTTAATAATTAGAACTTTTATTATTCAATATGCAGACTGACATGTCGATCTCTGTATTTATTTAGGAAGCCATGCACATGCACTTCCTAGCGAGCAAGCTGTCGAGGGATTGCTAGTATCATATATATTTGCAGCTTGTGTATTTAATATGTTTGTGTATTTAATATGTTAATGTGGGCAAATGGAGGTAGCTAGGCCGACAAGACTGAGAGTGAAGGCGAATTTTGAAATAGTAAGGGGTGTCTTTCGAAAAAAGAAATAGTAAAGGGTGTAAGAGGACAATTTGTGATGCCTATATATATAAGCATATACTTGCTGGTTAATTTTACAAACACCGTATGCTCGTTTCTAGATCGATCAAACACCTAGAGGTCTCGCGCCAAAAACAATAATGGCGTGGTATCGTCTTCTCCTTGCTCCCGCCCTACTCGTAGTAGTGTCACATCTTGTTCCGCTGCCGCCGACGATGGCTGAAGGCGGCTTGGACGACGGCTGCGAACGTATGTGCGGCGACGTCCCTATCCCCTACCCGTTTGGCACCACCGAAGAGTGCTCCTGGAAAGGTGAGTTCACCATCAACTGCAGCCATAGCTTTAGCCCCCCGAGGCCATATGCAGGCGACTTCGAGATCCTCAGCATCTCGTTGGAGGCCGGCGAGATACGTCTCGTCTTCCCGGTTGCCTTAGACTGCAACAGCAACCAGTCCAGTAATAATGGTCGGCTTGACTGGTCATTCGACTTGACGGAGACGCCATTTTTGCTCTCGCCTAAGCGCAACGTCTTCGTGGCCATCGGATGCAAGACGCTCGCGTTAATAAAAGGCAGGGAGGATGCGAGCTACTTTACCGGGTGCCTCACTACCTGTGAGAGCTTGCACGACGCAGCTCAAGACGGTGACGAGTGCACGGGGCTTGGCTGCTGCCAGACAGGCATCCCTGCTAACCTTAGCGCTATAGGCATCACGTGGCCACGGCCATGGAGCATCGACGACGACAACAACTCCTACGTCTATCCTACTTTTGGCCCTTGCAGCTATGCATTCGTCTCCGAGAAAGGATGGTTAGTCGTCTATCCACTTTTAAACTGCTCTTGTTAATTAGGACAACCGTTAGAAAAATCGGAGCTAGCTAGATAGTTCTTTTTCTCAAGGGGAACAAGAACATCATATCGGAGCCAGCTAATAATTAGCAGCAGTTCCTTTCCTCAAGGGAAAGGGGGGTCTGTTTGGTAGCTTGTTGGCTTAGTTCTAGCAGCCTCTGGCTACAATCTAAGCCAGGCCAATATAAGCCTGGCTAGAACAATGCATTTATAAATTTTTTCTTCGTCTTTGGTTAGGTGCATAGCTTAGCCCGTATTGTCAAAGATTGTGTTTCGTTGATTGATTTACTATGTATATATGTGGTCACCTTCCCTTTGCAGAAGTGCAAACCTGGCTTAGCTAAAGCGATCAAAATCTACGTTCTAGCCAAGCCAGGCTTAAGAGTTACTTTTGCATTAGCTAAGCCAGTCTTAGAGCAATATGTAGGCAATGAAAAAAAAAAGTCTTTTTCTACATTACACAAGCTTGGCTATGAGCTAACCACCCTAACCAAACACATCCAAAATGTATGTCATTGAATCACAGGTACCATTTTAGACGGCGAGACCTGACCCGTCTTGGAAACAAGACTGTTGAAACAAGCAAGGCAATCTTCTAGAATCTTCTACACTAATCATGAGAGTAGATATTTATTAGAAAGTGTGTAGAGGTCTTGCATAAGAAAAATATAGAACTAGATATTTTCTAGGAAGAGTGTAGAATTAGGTTAGGATGATGACAAGTGTCACCCATCCGATGGTTGTGTATGTCTATATAAGGAGGGTGACTCCCTACCATCCCAATGAATATAACAAGTGTCATGATGAGTAGTGGTGAGTAGGTGAAGAGTGTGAAAGTGAGTTGTATGTACACTCTTGTATAATATTTGTATTACTAATAAAGAGTGAGTCTCTATAAGTTCTAGTCTCCCGGTCGGCCGTATAATTCTAAGTACTTGGCACATATATAGTTGTGATCTATCTGAAGGTTGGCTCTGCCTCCCGGGATCATAAAGGGTCTGTGCTTCATCTGTAGGTAGGCCCTGCCTCCCGGAAGCTAAGAAGGTGGCTCGGCCGCCAAGGACCCGGTGCTAAGTACCTAGTGGTTATAAGGCTAACCGACTTGAGTAAGTTGGTTTAGCGTAGGTTTAGGTCCTAATTGTGGGTGTTAGGTCTACCACTTTTCTAACAATTGGTATCAGAGCCGACGGTCCGGGACCGTCATTAGGGGGAGGCTCTTGTGAGCACAGGGTGCTTATCGTGATCAGTGCATCAATCGGTGCTAAGAGGAGATTCTGGTGGTGCATAGTCTGGGACTGTGAAGCTCATTGGTCTGGACCACAGAAGCTTATTGACACAGGGCGTCAATCACCATGTCAGACCTCTTTAGCACAGGATCTGGGATCAAGAAGCTCAATAGCCATAACTATGGCTATTGGAAGACCTGCATGGAGTCCTATCTACAAGGTCAGGACTTATGGGAGATCACTGCAGGCACGGAAGTAGTGCCCCCGGCTCTATCAAGGGAGGAAGACCTACGAAAGTGGCGCATCAAAGCTGGCAAAGCTATGTTTGTGCTGAAGACAACAATTAAGGAGGACCTAGTGGAGCGTATACGAGACGCTGAGACTCCAAAGGCGGCCTGGGAGACTTTGGGTAAATTGTTCTCTAAGAAGAATGAAGCACGTCTCCAACTACTCGAGAATGAGCTATCAGGTATCTCTCAAGGCAATATGACAATTTCTCAATACTTCTCTAAGGTTAAGTCTATTTGTCGAGAGATATCACAACTCGAGCCAGAGGAGAAAGTGAGTGAGGCCCGCATGAAGAGAATAATCATTCACGGCCTTAGACCCGAATATAATGGGTTTATTGCCGCGGTGAGGGGCTGGCCTACTCAACCATCACTAGTGGAGCTAGAAAATCTGCTGGCTAATCAGGAGGAGCTAGCTAAGCAGATGGGAAATATTTCTATAAAGGAAGAGGAGGAAGCACTCTTTGTAAACAAAAAGAAGTTTTCACCACGAGGACAAGGAAGGTTTAAACTAAGACAGACAGAAGGTGGCAAAACTCACGAAAGAGAAAGGAGCAACCTCTCAGGGGGAGCACAAGGGAGAAGGGAAGATCGACAAGTCAAGAAGCAAAATAATGGATGCTACAACTGTGGTAAGAAGGGTCATTTTGCTCGAGATTGTCGATTGCCAAGGAGGCGTTTTGAAGGGAATATGGCCACAACCTCAATGGAGAAAAAAGAGATAGAAGTACCTAACAGTGATGATGAGTGGGATGCTGAAGCTGGGTTTTCTATAGAGATTGATGAAGATAAGTTGAAAGAGGGCATGGAGGCCAATGCTTTTGCAGCAACCACAGGCCAAGACTTAAACTATAAGGAGGATTGGATCATTGATTCTGGATGTTCCAATCATATGACAAGTGATGGCAAGAAACTGAAGGATATGACTGACTATAAAGGAAAAAGAGTGGTCTTGACTGCTGACAACTCAAGACTTCCTATCTCTCATGTTGGGAACACTATCATCCCAAGGTATGGCCCTCATCAACTCCAACTCGAGAAGGTTTATCATGTTTCAGGCTTGAAGAAGAATTTGCTGTCAGTTCCACAATTGACAGCGGAAGGAAAGTATGTTCTCTTTGGACCAGATAAAGTGGCTATTTTTAAAAGAGTAATGGTGGTTGGTGCACCTATTATGGAAGGGCAAAGGCGACAATCGGTCTATGTACTCTCAGCTGAGTCTGCATATGTGGACAAAGCTCGGAGAAATGAGAATGGTGATCTCTGGCATGCTCGCCTTGGCCATGTGAATTACAATAAATTAAAGGAGATGATGAAAAGACAAGTGTTGAAAGGGCTTCCTCTAATGGAGATTCGTACAGACACAGTTTGTGCTGGATGTCAGTATGGCAAGGCCCATCAATTGCCATACAAGGAGTCAGAGCATTGGTCCAAGACGGCGTTGGAACTCATACACTCGGATGTATTCGGCCCAATCAAGCAGACATCTATTGGAGGAATGAGGTACATGATTACCTTTATTGATGATTTTTCAAGGTATGTCTGGGTATACTTTATGAAGGAAAAGTCGGAGGCCTTTATAAAGTTTCAAGAGTTCAAGGAGAACGTTGAAGGTGAACTCAACAAGAAAATTAAGTGCCTACGCACTGATAATGGGAGAGAGTATTTATCCAATGAGTTCATTACATATCTCCAGAAAAATAAAATAAGAAGGCAATTAACTTGCCCTAATACTCCACAACAAAATGGGGTGGCGGAACGGAAGAATCGACATCTTGCAGAAACTTGTCGAAGCATGCTCCATGCCAAGAATGTTCCTGGAAGGTTCTGGGCCGAGTGTATGAGGACAGCAGCCTATGTGATTAATAGGCTACCACAGGATAAATTGGGTTTCAAATCACCTCATGAGATGCTCAGGAAGAAGAAGCCAGCAGTAAGTCATTTAAAAGTTTTTGGATGTGTCTGTTATGTGTTTGTGCCGGATCATCTAAGAAGCAAGTTTGGGAAGAAGGCCATCAGATGCATCTTTGTTGGTTATGATGACGAACGGAAGGGTTGGAGGTGCTGTGATCCAACCACAAGAAAATGCCACACTTCAAGAAATGTCGTATTTGATGAAGCATCTGCATGGTGGACGCCCGAAAAGATTGAGATACTAGATTCTCATGACTTGGAGGAGACTCCAGAAGAGTCTAAAGAAAAGGAAGAAGAGATGGAAGAAGTTGAGAAGGAGGCACTGACACCTAGTAAAAATGGAGAAGAACCACCAACAAAGGTCAAAAGTCCATGGAAGACTGGTATACATCAGTCATCTGTTGAAGAACCTAAACCACAGAAGGATTTTGTGGAACCCTCACAAGAACCACGGAGAACGGCAAGGCAACACAAGCCTAACAAGAAATATGCAAATGCTGCTATTGTAGAGGAAAATATACCTTCTGAGCCATCTTCATATGAAGATGCTACACAAAACCCTCAATGGTTAAAAGCAATGGAGGAAGAAATTAAAGCACTAAATGAAAATCAGACATGGGATTTAGTGCCAAGACCAAAGGATGTAAAGCCCATATCTTGCAAGTGGGTTTATAAAGTTAAGACCTGTCCAGATGGCTCGGTTGAAAGGTATAAAGCTCGACTTGTTGCCCGGGGTTTCTCTCAACAATATGGGTTGGATTACAAAGAAACATTCAGCCCAGTTGCCAAGAGCACAACTGTCCGTGTCTTAATTGCATTGGCTGCATGCAAGACATGGAAGATATGGCAAATGGATGTGAAAAATGCATTTCTACATGGAGAGCTTGACAAGGATATCTATATGGAACAACCTAGAGGATTTGAGAGCAAGGCTCACCCCGAGTACGTCTGCAAATTAAAGAAGGCTCTCTATGGATTGAAGCAAGCCCCACGAGCATGGTACGGGAAAATTGGTGAGTTCCATGTACAAAGTGGTTTTAAAGTTGCTCCATCAGACTCTAGCTTATTTGTGAAAGTCCATGACGGAAGACTAGCAATAGTCCTAGTCTACGTCGATGACTTGATCATAACTGGAGACCATTTGGAGGAAATACAAAGGACAAGAGAAAATCTCTCTATTCGTTTTCAAATGAAGGAACTTGGAGAGTTAAAACATTTCCTTGGACTTGAGGTGGAGCGCACAAGGGAAGGCATATTTCTAGGTCAGCAGAAATATGCTAAGGATCTTCTTCAGAGGTATGGTATGCTTGATTGCAAACCTATCGCCACTCCTATGGATCCCAACATAAGGCTACATGAACATGAAGGGAAGGATCTGGAAGATATGACCATGTATCGACAATTGGTCGGTAGTCTCATATATTTGACACTAACTCGACCGGACATATCCTACCCAGTTGGTGTAGTTAGTCGATACATGAGTAAACCAAAGAAGCCTCATCTTGATACAGTTAGACGCATACTAAGGTATGTCAAAGGCACCATTAATTTAGGAATTCTATACAAGAAAACAAAGGAATACCAAGTTCATGGGTACTGCGATGCGGATTATGCCGGAGATTGTGCCACAAGGAGATCAACATCGGGACATTTCTTCAGTCTTGGATCAGGTGCTATAACATGGTGCAGTAAAAGACAACCTACTGTGGCACTATCTAGTACTGAAGCAGAATATCGTTCGGCAGCAACAGCAGCACAAGAAAGTACCTGGCTCATGCAACTAATAAAGGACCTTCATCAACCAACGGAATATCAAGTAAGAATTTTCTGTGACAATTTGTCATCTATTCGTCTTGCAGAGAATCCAGTTTTTCATGCAAGAACCAAACACATAGAGGTCCACTACCACTATATAAGAGAAAAGGTTCTTGAAGGAAAAATTGAGATGGTGCCTACGAGGACTGATGATCAGAATGCCGATATTCTCACAAAGAGCCTTAGCAAGATAAAATTCGAGAAGTTTCGAGAAGCGCTTGGCATGGTCTGCAAGACAACTTTAGAAAGAAGTTTGCCTTGAGGGGGAGTGTTGAAACAAGCAAGGCAATCTTCTAGAATCTTCTACACTAATCATGAGAGTAGATATTTATTAGAAAGTGTGTAGAGGTCTTGCATAAGAAAAATATAGAACTAGATATTTTCTAGGAAGAGTGTAGAATTAGGTTAGGATGATGACAAGTGTCACCCATCCGATGGTTGTGTATGTCTATATAAGGAGGGTGACTCCCTACCATCCCAATGAATATAACAAGTGTCATGATGAGTAGTGGTGAGTAGGTGAAGAGTGTGAAAGTGAGTTGTATGTACACTCTTGTATAATATTTGTATTACTAATAAAGAGTGAGTCTCTATAAGTTCTAATCTCACGATCGGCCGTATAATTCTAAGTACTTGGCACATATATAGTTGTGATCTATCTGAAGGTTGGCTCTGCCTCCCGGGATCATAAAGGGTCTGTGCTTCATCTGTAGATAGGCCCTGCCTCCCGGAAGCTAAGAAGGTGGCTCGGCCGCCAAGGACCCCGTGCTAAGTACCTAGTGGTTATAAGGCTAACCGACTTGAGTAAGTTGGTTTAGCGTAGGTTTAGGTCCTAATTGTAGGTGTTAGGTCTACCACTTTTCTAACAAAGACCTTCATCGATCATGTTGGAAACAGGATCCCAGTGGTGCTTGACTGGGCCTTCACAAACAAGGGCGACGGGTCATGCCAGCTGCTGGCGGCAATGGTGACGAGTCGTCAGCAAAAGCTCCAGCTTGCGTCAGCACTGACAGCTATTGCATCAACAGCATGCAAGGGCATGGTTACCTGTGCACTTGCTCCAAGGGATACCAAGGCAATCCCTACGACCACGGAGGGTGCAAGAGTGAGTTGATCCTTTATATCTCTATATACTCCTTTCGTTCTAATTTAGATGCATTTTAGCTCTATGTATGGAGATTAAGAAAGAAGAATAAGACAGGTACGCGAAAAAACTAAAAAGAGAGAGATAGAGAAGTATTGGGAAGAAAAAAAAAGTGTATCGAGAAACGAAAAAGATAAATAATTTGATATAAATATTGAAGGCTAAAAAGACAAGTATTTGAGAGAGAGGGAATATTAGTTTGCCTACATGTCCTTCTCTAGCTAGATGTCATTAGGCTGAGTATGAGACTGCTTATTTATCATTAAATGTACTGGTCAGACTTAGAGATACTACAGTTACCGCTCCAAAAGAAAAAAAACTACTTTGCAAACTTAATTAATTTTATTTCCTGTTGAAGCAACTTTGTTGGAATTACCATGTTATTAACTGTAAATAGATTTATATATAATAATGTGGATTTTTGAATCATTTCTAGTTAATGCTATACAGTGCTTATAATTAATAATAAAAGTTCATTGTCTTTAAACCTAACGGCTAATAACAAGAAGGTACCTAATAAAAGGTATTTAAGTTAATGTTGAGAAATTATATTTACCCTTGAACTAACTATCTGAATATTTATGTCAGATATTAACGAGTGCGAGCTTCCACAATCAAATCTTTGCCACACCGCCAGTAGCACATGTGTGGACACCCCTGGCGACTACAAGTGCAAATGCAAATTTCTACTGAGAGGGGATGGTAGAAGTGATGAGGGATGCCAGCCAATAGTTCCAGACTACGCTAAAGCCATAGTAGGTGAGGATGTATCATTAAAAAAAAGGTTTATATATCCATAATAAGGTATTACCGTACCTATTTTTCCATTTTGTACGTCGTAGGGCAGTAGGGATTAAATGAAAGGTTTATATATCCATAATAATTTTGTTATGCAAACAATAAGTTGAGGACGTAAGAAATTAATAACAACTTGTAATAGAGAAATTACTTTCAATGAAATTTGGCCCAGAGACCATGCATGCATAAATTATTAAATACCACGAGCCCACAGTAACCTGTGTACTAGGTTCAGCACGATCCGAGCAATTATCTCATCATATGCACCCAACTCAATACATACGAAAATGGCTAAAATATGTTATTTCGTAAATTGCAATGCAGCAATATCTGGTTGCGTCGTTCTAGCCATCGTCACGACTGTGTTGGTTCAGAGAAGGGAGCGCAGGAAACGTTTCAGCATAAACGGAGGTGACATTCTGAAGAACTTGGGAATCAAGATCTTCACAGAAGCTGAAGTGGAAAGGATGATTACAAAAGCCAACAGGGAAAAGTTAGGGAAAGGATACTTTGGCGAGGTCTACAAGGGCACTATTGATGGCGACATCAAGGTAGCGGTCAAACGCGCGGCGAAGAAAGAAGTGGCGGCCTCAGAGCGCCGCTTGTGGTGGCAGAAGATACTCCGACGCCGTGAAGCGCTCCAGCATGAGCAGGAGTCCTCCTGCAAGTGGAAGGATGGGTTCGTGCAGGAGATAACTTTCCAGTTCCAGATTAAGCACACAAACGTGGTCCGCCTCCTCGGGTGCTGCCTGGAGACAGATGTTCCGATACTGGTCTTTGAGTTCATCCCCAACGGAAGCCTGGAGGAGAAGCTCCATGCAAACGACAGGCGCTGCCCTCTCTCTTTGCTGAAGCGCCTGGACATTGCCATCGGCTCCGCGGAAGCTCTCTCACACATGCACAAGGAGCACCACGTCGTCCATGGCGATGTCAAGTCTGGGAACATCCTACTCGACGACGACCTCATGCCCAAGGTCTCTGACTTCGGGTCATCCAAGCTCGTATCCGTCGCCAGCAAGTACGCAAAATGGTGTGTGACCGGGGACATGAATTACATCGATCCCGTGTACAAAGATACGGGCCGGTTCACCGAGAAGAGCGACGTCTACAGCTTCGGCGTGGTGCTCCTAGAGCTCATCACCAGGAAGCCAGCAAAACATGGCGACACTAGCCTCGCCTTGGACTTCAAGAAGTCTTGCAAGGACCAGGGCAACAACAGACAGCAGATGTACGATGCTGAGATCTTATCTAAAGACGATGCTGAATCTCAGTGTTACAGGAAGTGCCTTGACATGGTCGCCGCACTCGCGATCCGTTGTCTCGAGGAGGATGTAGAGGAGAGACCGACCATGGATGAGGTGGTTGAGGAGCTTGAGAAAGCCAAGGAAGTAGCCGACACAGGTGCTTAAGCAAGAAGGCAACAAGCTGAAACGATGAAAGAGCGCTGAAATTATTAGCATGCTCGCAGTATATTCATGCATGTCTCCGTCCATATATTTTATATGGTCCGTTAATTCGAGCTACTTACTCCCATCATACAATTAGCTTATTTATTATGGTATTTGCCCGAGCTATTTCAGTTTAATTTGTTTTGTCAAGTTGATGTATGAATTATGTGAACTTTGTGTGTACTCACTGTTGGAACTGCAAGTTTGCTTGAAATAATATTATGCTATATAGTCCCTTTGTCCTAAACTAATCTGCTAGTCCATCTATTCTTAAAAATAATCAGGCATGTAATGTGTGGCTTACCAGTCTATTCTCATCGGTTCATTAGGCCCGTCTCACAGAAATTCTGATACCAGATCCTGGCGCCAAGTTCTCGACTTGTTACTCTGCTCTGGAACTCCGATTGCCCTCCTCTCTATATGCACCGAGAAGAGTAGCTTAATTTGATTTTTCAGCGAGTACCTGAATGCCCTGTTTTGCTACCTGAACATTGGTCAATCTCTCGGCTCCCTTCTTACCGTAGTGGGCAACAATTCAATACATCAGTAGCCACGAATAAGAAGTGAGAAGAACAGAGCCACTAATTGGAAGCCTGAGCAGCGAAGCTGCAAGCCTTCGTTGCGGCTTGTAGCAGGCCACGGCAGTGCCGCAAGCCGGAGCGTCGTTTCGGCGGCGGCGGGCGAGCAGGCGAGTCGTCAAACCACGGCAACTGAAGCCAGGGACCGATTTGTAACTTGTTTTTATCGATATTTATACATAACCCTCTCGGTTGGATCGTGATTATTAGTGGCGATCTAAATTAGGGTGCTGTATGCAAATATACGGGGTCCTATTCATAAATAGTTGGGTCGCGATGCAAATATCCCCGCTCGGCGACCTCGCGTCCGGTGAGGCGCTCCTTGCACCGGTGACCTCCGCGGGCTGCGCCACCGCGCATTCTGAGATCTTCTTCCAGATCCCCTCGCTCAGTCTCTTCCTCGGGCCCCCAAGTCAGCTCGTCCAGGCGCACTGAATATTTTCACTGCAGTGCCGGCGCGCCTCAAGACCTTACGCCGTGGGCAGAATCACTGAGATCTTTGGCTCTGAAAGTTCGTCGAGGCGGCGGCCACACCCATACGGCCATGGCGTGATCACGCGAGGCAATCAATTTACTGTACCTCTTCTTCTCAGAGGGTGCTCCGTGGCTGCGTACCAAGTGTTTGATGATTTGCCTACTAGGAGGCTCTGCACTGGTGAGGAATACTGACTTTCCCTTGGAACAGATTCGTGGGTTTTCCGTTCTAGTATCGGTTTAAGATTACAAAATTTCGTTATAATAGATCCATTAGTTTGGAATACATATTTTCTGAGATTACACCCCTTTTTGTTATATCGAATGGAGTGTCCATCTAAATGTGTGGCTGGCTGCTAATTCCTTCCACGAGGTAGGACTCGCAGGCAAACCTGTCGACCCAGTGGAGCTGTGATGCCTTTTTCCTCCATAAATTGCTCTCATATTGGTTCGGTAACATCTCTTTCCTATCTGTCACAGCCTCATTAAAACAAACTTCACTAGTTCAATCCTGTATAAAGTCACAGGTTTCTCTGTCTCATGGCTAATTTTGTTATGTAGTGTCTGTACATTTACTGTCGAACATCAAATGATTTTACTGTGAAAAGTCAGAGTTAGTTGATGTGCTTCTCTACAGCTGAATACTCTCATTAAAGAGAGCGGTCCATATACACAGAGGATGCAGCGATACTTGTTGAACGAGTCTTTCTTAACCCCTAACCACTACTAACTAGTCATTCATTACCTGTTGCTTTTCAAGTCATTATACTTAGACATGACTGGCATATCACATTCAATACTGCTTTTACTCACTGGTGTGAGGTTAGGATCCAACTTATACACTCATGGTCTTTGTTTGCTTGGAATGTCTTGCAGCCAAGGGGATGTGTATGATCATAGGCAGTACAAAAATTCCTTAAGCAAAAATTATTATAAGCAGCGACTTCGTCATACATCATATGGAACGTTGCTATCGAGCTCCCTGCCTATTTATATTTGTAGTCTCTAAATTTTTGTGCCGCACACTTGCCAAATAAACAGGCTCCAAATGGCAGCATTTTCGCTGATAATGTTGGTCATCTCTTTGTCACTCCTGTTACCGGAGCCTGCTTCTTCTTATCCAAGCTCGGGTCCAGCCATTGTCCTTAACGGCAGCCACACAGACCTTGCCGCCCTGCTTGCTTTTCGGGGCCAGCTCTCTGATCCTCTCCGGATTCTTGCCAGGAACTGGACAACTAATGTGTCCTTTTGTCATTGGATCGGCGTCTCATGCAGCCACCGACGGCAGCGCGTCAGAGCTTTGTATTTGATAGACATGCCTCTACAAGGAGAGCTCAGCCCACACCTCGGTAACCTCTCTTTCCTCTCCCAGCTTAACCTCACAAGAACTGGCCTCTCTGGTTCCATTCCTGCTGATCTTGGTCGGCTGCGTCGACTTAGGTATCTTTGTCTCTTTGGAAATGTACTCACAGGCACAATTCCTGGCACATTAGGAAATCTCTCGCGTTTAGAGATTCTTGACCTTGGTTTCAACATCCTCTCGAAACAGATTCCACCAGGTCTGCTGCAGAATAATCTTGGCAGCCTGAAGGAAATTTCTCTTGGAAGCAATTATCTGAGCGGTCATATACCACCATATCTATTCAATAACACACCTGCAGTGAGCTACATCGACCTATCAAACAATAGCCTATCTGGTCTGATTCCACATGATGTGGGTTCCCTGCATCTGCTAGAGTTCCTATACCTGTCATACAACCTATTATCTGGCATGGTACCCACAACCATCTACAACATGTCTTGCCTTCAGGTAATGTCACTTGGACATAACCGTCTTACTGGACCAATTCCTAGCAACCATAGTTTCATCCTACCTATGCTGCGGGAGTTGTATTTATGTCAGAACAACTTCACAGGTCGGATTCCATTAGGGCTTGTAGTATGCCAAAACATGCAAGTTCTCGATTTATCGTTCAATTATTTCATCGATGTTGTGCCGAAGTGGTTTGCCCAACTGCCACACCTCACCTATGTTTCCTTGGGACCAAATCCTCTTGTTGGATCTATACCCTCTATTCTTGGCAACCTCAGCCTTCTTACTTATCTAAACCTTTATTCCTGTAACCTGACAGGTCACATTCCGACAGAACTGGGACTCGCGCAAAAACTCTCAACTTTGTTTCTAGAAAAGAATCGTCTGACAGGTCCAATACCAACTTCTCTCGGGAATTTATCTAAATTGTCCTACCTTTGTCTGGGGGAAAATCAGCTGTCTGGCTCAGTGCCAGCAATATTTGGGAACTTTCCTGCTATGAATAGGCTTTATCTGCAGTCTAATAATTTAGATGGGAATGTTGGCTTCTTGACCTCTCTTTCCAATTTTAAACAACTCCAAGTCCTTGAAATAGGATATAATGCGTTCACTGGGAAACTTCCTAACCAAATGGTAAACCTCTCAACAGATTTACTTTTGTTTGACGCAGAGAACAACCAACTAACAGGAGATTTTCCTTCAACACTGTCAAACTTGAGCAGTCTTAACTTCATTTATCTTTCCAACAACCTACTCACAGGGGCGATCCCAGAATCAATCACACAGATGCAAAATCTGGCTCATCTTGATATCTCCAACAATGAAATGTCAGGCCCTATCCCGTCACAAATTGGCATGATCAAGAGCCTACAAAGGCTAGATTTACAAGGAAACAAATTCTTTGGCCCTATACCCGATAGCATTGGAAATTTGAGCCTTCTAGAGTACATCTGGTTTTCTGAAAACAAGTTGAATTCTATGATACCAGCAAGCTTGTTCCACCTTGAGAAACTTATCGGACTATACCTTTTTAACAATTCCTTCACTGGTCCTCTACCAGCTGATGTTAGTGGGATAAAACAAGCAAGTTATATTGACTTGTCTGCGAATTTGTTTCTTGGAGGCATCCCAGAAACTTTTGGAGAACTTAGGATGCTATCGTCCCTAAATCTGTCATACAACTCATTTGAGCACTCAATCCCAGATTCCTTTCAAGAGCTTGCTAGCTTAAAATATCTGGACCTGTCCTGCAACAATCTCTCTGGTACCATTCCCAAGTTCCTTGCTAGTTTCTCTGACTTGACAACCTTGAATCTCTCATTCAATCAGCTAGAAGGCAAGATACCTGAGGGAGGTATCTTCACAAACATCACCTTGCTATCATTGATTGGTAATGCTGGTCTATGTGGTGCTCCACGTCTAGGATTTCAGCCATGCATTCAGAAGTTGGACTCCTCGAACCATAGACATTTTCTAAAATTTATTCTTCTTGCTGTCAACATAGTATTTGTTTCCATTATTCTTTGTGTTTACCTAAAAATCAGAAGGAAACATAAAAACAAGGGAGATATTGAAGCTTTTATCATTGATCCCGGTGATGCCATGAGCTGCCGGTTAGTCTCCTATCATGAACTTGTTTGTGCCACTGATAATTTCAGCAAAGACAACCTTTTGGGAACTGGTAGCTTCGGTAAAGTTTTTAAGGGAAAACTGAACAGCGGTCTGGTGGTCGCCATAAAAGTTCTAGACATGGAGCTTGAACGTGCCATTAGAAGCTTTGATGCTGAGTGTGGTGTGCTTCGCATGGCTCGGCACCGCAACTTGATAAGGATATTGAACACGTGTTCCAACACAGACTTCAGAGCACTGGTGCTCCCGTACATGCCCAATGGCAGCTTAGATATGATCCTTCACTCTCAAGGTAGAAGCAACTTGGGGTTCATGATGAGACTGGATATCTTGCTAGACGTGTCCATGGCAATGGAATATCTGCACCATGAGCATTTTGAGGTTGTCCTGCACTGTGATTTGAAGCCTAGCAATGTACTATTTGATGAGGACATGACGGCGCATGTCTCTGACTTTGGCATTGCAAAATTGCTATTGGGCGATAACAATTCAATTACCACAGCAAACATCCCTGGAACACTTGGATACATGGCACCGGGTACCAGCACTCTACTTTAACTAAATCTTGTGCATGCTAAACAGTATAATCGATTATCTTTGGTCAATCAACCATGCTTAGTTATTTTGTTTTGAATTTTGATGAACAGAGTGCACATATCTTGGAAAGGTATCACGGAAGAGCGACGTATTCAGCTATGGGATCATGCTTCTTGAAGCCTTTACAGGAAGGCGGCCCACAGATATTATGTTTGAGGGGGAAATGACCCTTAGGCAGTGGGTTTATCAGGCCTTTCCGGCCAATCTAACCTCTGTTCTAGATGATCAGCTACAGAAAGATTCTGCTACTTCGTTGATCGTCAACGTGGATGACTTCCTTCCGCCAGTATTTGAGCTGGGTTTGCTCTGCTCAAGTGACTCGCCTAACCAAAGGATGTCAATGAGGGACGTGGTGGCTGCCCTGAAGAAGATAAAAAAGGACTATACCAAATCAACAGCGCAGCGTGCTTCAGAATGATCTATTTGCACCTGTGTGTTGTGTTCTACTCGCTTCTGCAGATAAAGAATAACATTAGCCAGCCAGTCGACAAACTTTTAAACCTTGTACTTTTTTTTTTGTGTGTGTAGATAATGGAACGAGGTTCCGACCTGTACAATATGTGAGTAGGTTGTAGACAGCTGTAGACCATGTACTTAATGATTTCATTGTGTACTATGATGATATTCAGATGTAGTGTACTCTAGTGCAAGGTAAACGAGTTGATTGTTATGCAACCGGGCGATAGGTTCATCATGCATTTCCAAGTGATCTTTTGCCTCCACCCGGACGGCCGCCTACTGCAAGATTCTTCTTCTATCCATGACTTGAACGATCTTCTTCTCCCCATATTTGAGCTGGGTTTGATCTGCTCAATTGATTCACCTGAGCAGACGATGTCAATGCGTGATGTGAGTGTGGCACTGAAGAAGATCAAAGCGGATTATCCCAAATCGGCATCGAGAGCATTTAACTGTGATTAAGAAAGAACTACCCACTGTATCTAGCTATTATGCACATGTATTGGTCTTTGCGTCCAATGATTTTGATTTGAACATACACTGACATGTGCGAGATAAGTTTGTTGTTGTACTATGAAATGAAAAGTTCAGTTTCACTTGGTATGATCGCCAATTGGTGTGTTGAGAATTACTTAACAGGTATCTCCACAATTCACACAAAGCACCGAGCCGAGCAACACTGAACAAGTACAGAGATGGTAGCTTCACCGTGGGGAAGAAGAATGATGACGTGCGCACTCCAAGCTCTTTACGAACCAAGGCAAGGTGCCCGGCGACATGCTCTTGGATGCTGACGATTCGCGTTCCTCTTGTAGTCCGGTCTCTGATGCCGTATTGAAGACGAGCGGACCCAAGTTCTTGTGCCAGGCTTCATACTCTAATTCCGACGGCGGCCGTCGTCAGGCTGGTAAGCCGGAGGGGACAAGCAGATCCGTACCAAAACAGGGGCCTCTTTGCAAATATTTGGATCGTGATTATTAATGGCGATCCAAAACGGGGGCTGTTTTATAAAGCATTTCGGCCAGGGACATGGCGGCCTCCGGCGACGCTAAGCCGCCGCCCCGGCGACCAGTGCTACCCTTGCGGCCGTGCGTCCCCCGCTCTTTTCTATCGATTTCTCGCAACCTAACCACTCCCTCCACCCTGCCCGTGAGGTCCTGCACAAATGCTTCCGCTGCAGTGCCGGCAGGTCGACACTCGAGAGGGCTCGACCTGGTCGACCCTCAGTTGAGGCAACTACCATGGTCATACAGCGGTGATGCGGGCTAGGGAAGCAAGTAACTTCTGTTCCTCTCTTCTCAGACGGTGCCCTGTGGATGCGCGCCATGTGTTCGTTGATTTGCCTAAGAGGAACACTGCACTGGTGAGGAATGCTGACTTTTCCTCGGAATAGATTCATCGATTTTGCGTCCTACTATGCTCGTCAATTTAATTTATAATCTGACAACGTCGTTTATAATAGGTGCATTAGTCTGTGCAAATTCTGAGATTGTGACTTGTCCATTTGCTGGCTGCTAATTCCTTTCAGGACTAGCCGGCAAACCCGTCAATGCAGTGGACCCATGAGGCGTGTCCCTCATTGAATCAGTCTCCTCTCGCTTCGGTAACATCTCTTTCCTATCTGCAATCAACCTCGTTAAGTCAGCTTCACTCATTCAATCCTGCAAACCATCAGAAGTTTCTACTATGTCTCATTGGTTAAATTTGTCCTGTAGTTTCTGACATGAACTGTCATATATTCAAATGATGTTTTTCCTGAGAAATTTAGAGTTACTTAATGTGCTTCTCGGCTGAATACTCTCATTAAGGAGCGGTCGATATGCAGTAAGCACGCGGTAACACTTTGATTTCTGACATGACACAGATACGTTGTATTTGTTGAACGGGTCTTTCTTAATCACCTACCACTAGTCACGCATTCATTACCTGTTGCCTCTGGTAGCCGATTCCACCACCACCAACCGTTTGTCCTGTCAATGTACTTATTACATAGGACTAGCCAAGCACATCGTGTTTAGTACGTTGGGAGTATACTGCCTCTCATACTCATCCAATAGCCAACAAGACAAGAGGAAAGCGTATGATCATTGGAAGTAATAACTAATAATTATGGAGAAAATGTTATAAACAGCGACCTCTTCGTAAGGATACTGCTATCTAGCTAACCGTCTATATATACGCACTCTCTAAATATGTATGTCTCATAGTAAAGAGATCAACCGTCTCTAATGGCTGTGTTTACGCAGGTATTGTTGCCCATCTCTCTGTCAATCTTATTATCTGGGGTCGTCTCTTCTTCTTGGAGCTCGAGTCCAGCCAAGGTAGTTAACGGCAGCCACACTGACCTTGCCGCGCTGCTCGCTTTTCAAGTCCAACTCTCCGATCCTCACCGGATTCTTGCAAGAAACTGGACAACAAACGCGTCCTTTTGTCACTGGTTTGGTGTTTCGTGCAGCCGCCGGCAGCAGCGCGTCATAGCTTTGTATTTGACAGACATGCCCCTCCAAGGAGAGCTCAGTTCACACCTCGGTAACCTCTCTTTCCTTTCCGTGCTCAACCTCTCAAAAACTGGCCTTACTGGTTCCATCCCTGCCGATCTTGGTAGGTTACGTCGGCTTAAGGTTCTTAGTCTATATGGAAATGGACTGACAGGCACCATTCCTGGTACATTAGGGAATCTTTCAAGGCTCGAGTTTCTGAGGCTAGGTAATAACAGCCTGTCAGGACACATTCCACCCGTGCTGCTCCAGAATCTTGGCAGTCTTAAGAATTTTTCTCTTGTAAACAATTATTTGAGCGGCCATATACCGAAATATCTATTCAATAACACACCTTCACTGAGGTTCATCAACCTTGGAAACAACAGCCTATCTGACCCGATACCACACAACGTGGGTTCCCTACCTCTGCTAGAGTACTTGTATCTACCATACAACCAGTTCTCTGGCATGGTACCCAGGACCATCTACAACATGTCTCGCCTTCAGGTCATGTCACTCAAGCATAACAATCTTACTGGGCCATTTCCTAGCAATAAACAAGGTTTTAACCTTCCAGTGCTGCGTGAGTTGTACCTGGATGAGAATAACTTTGCAGATCAGATGCCATCATATCTATTCAATAACACACCTGCACTGAACTACATCGGCCTATCAAACAACAGCCTATCTGGCTCGATTCCACACAGTGTGGGTTCCCTACCTTTGCTAGAGTCCTTGTACCTGTCATACAACCAGCTGTCCGGTACAGTACCCACGACCCTCTACAACATGTCTCGCCTTCAGGTCTTGTCACTCGCGTATAACAATCTTACTGGGCCGTTTCCTAGCAATCAAAGTTTCATCTTACCGGTGTTGCGGGAGTTGTACTTGGGTCAGAACAACTTTGCAGGTCGGATTCCATTAGGGATTGCGGCATGCCAATACTTGCAAATTCTTTGTTTGGCTTACAATTCCTTTGTCGATACTATACCAGCATGGTTAGCCCAACTGCCACTCCTCACTTATCTTAACATGGCCAGAAATCCTTTTTTTGGATCTATCCCCTTTTTTCTCAGTAACCATACCAGTCTTTCTCTACTAGACCTCTCTTTCTGCAACCTGACAGGGCGTATTCCGACAGAACTAGGACTGATGCGAGAACTCTACTATCTGCATCTAGGAACGAATCAGCTAACTGGTCCTATACCAATTTCTCTCGGGAATTTATCTAAGTTGTCTTTTCTTGATCTCGAATCAAATCAACTCTCTGGCTCTGTACCAGCAACTCTTGGTTATATCCAAGATCTATACTTGCTTAAGCTATATGATAATAATCTTCAGGGGAATCTGGACTTCTTGTCCTCCTTTTCCAATTGTAGACAGCTCCAGTTTCTTACTCTGTCTTACAATTCTTTTACCGGGGAGCTCCCTGACACTATAGGAAACATCTCCACACAATTACTTTGGTTTTGGGCAGATCACAACTCTCTAACAGGTGACCTTCCATCAACACTGTCAAACTTGAGCAGCCTTACCTATATCGATCTTTCCAACAACCTACTAACAGGGGCAATCCCAAAATCCATCGAACAGATGCATAAGCTGGCATATCTTGATCTCACCAACAACGAACTATCAGGCCCCATCCCCACACAAATTGGTATGGTCAAGAGCCTTCTAAAGCTATATCTCCATGGGAACAAATTTTTTGGCCAAATACCAGATAGCATTGCCAATTTGAGCAGCCTAGAGTACATTTGGTTTTCCGATAATCAATTAAATTCCACAATACCAGCAAGCTTGTTCCACCTTGATAAACTTGTTGGACTATACCTTTCTAACAATTCCTTCACTGGTCCCCTGCCAGCTGATGTTAGTGGGCTCAAGCAAGTGACTTCTTTCTACATCTCTTCCAATTATTTCAGTGGAAGGATCCCAGAATCATTTGGACAGCTTTCGATGCTCACTGACCTAGATCTATCACACAACTCATTTGAAGATTCAATCCCAGACTCGTTTCAAGAGCTGGGTAGCTTAGAATATTTAGACCTCTCCTCCAACGATCTCTCTGGCACAATTCCCAAGTTCCTTGCGAATTTCACTGACTTGAGAACCTTGAATCTCTCCTTCAATAAGCTAGAAGGTGAGATACCAGAGGGAGGTGTGTTCGTAAACATCACATTGCCATCATTGATTGGTAATGCCGGTTTATGTGGTGCTTCGCATCTAGGATATCCTCCATGTATTGAGAAGTCTGGCTCCTCAAATTATAGACAGTTTCTCAAATTTGTTCTGCCCACTGTCATCGTAGCAATCGGTTCCATTGTTCTTTGTCTTTACCTAACAGTTAGAAAGAAACATAAGAACAGGGAAGTTGGTGTTTCTATCATTGATCCGCCTGATGCCTTAAGCCATACGTTAGTCCCATACAGTGAGCTTGTTTCTGCTACTGATAGTTTTGGTGAAAGCAATCTTTTGGGAGCTGGGAGCTTCGGCAAAGTTTTTAAGGGAAAACTGAGCTCTGGTTTAGTGGTTGCGGTAAAAGTTCTAGAAATGCAGAAAGAACAGGCCATTAGTACCTTTAATGCTGAGTGTCATGTGCTTCAAATAGCTCGGCACCGGAATTTGATAAAGATACTAAACACCTGCTCCAACGCAGACTTCAGAGCGCTGGTGCTACCATACATGCCCAATGGCAGCTTAGAGAT
The DNA here is from genome assembly GCA_001182835.1 of Oropetium thomaeum. Lineage (NCBI taxonomy): Eukaryota > Viridiplantae > Streptophyta > Magnoliopsida > Poales > Poaceae > Oropetium > Oropetium thomaeum. The sequence goes on along the minus strand of LFJQ01000006.1, from coordinate 92,615 downwards.
GCTCCTTCACTCTGACGGTAGAAGCCAGTTGGGGTTCCTCAAGAGGCTGGACATCATGCTAGACATATCATTGGCAATGGAATATCTGCACCATGAGCATTACGACGTTGTCTTACACTGTGACTTGAAGCCCAGCAATATACTCTTTGATGAGGACATGACGGCGCATGTCTCTGACTTTGGCATCGCAAAATTGCTACTGGGCGATAATAACTCCATCACCACTGCAAAATTGCCTGGAACACTTGGATACATGGCACCAGGTATCAGCACTTTGTACTCTTGGTAAGCAATATTATCAGTTATTCATGATCAATCAATCATTTTTAATTACTTTTCGTCTGAATTTTTGTATGCAGAGTGCGCATATCTTGGAAAGGTATCACGCAAGAGCGATGTATTCAGCTACGGGATCATGCTCCTTGAAGTCTTTACTGGAAGGCGGCCCACAGATCCTATGTTTGAGAGGGAAATGACCCTTAGGCAGTGGGTCTATCAGGCCTTTCCGACCAAGCTTACCTCTGTTCTAGATGACCAGCTACAGCAAGATGCTGCTACTTGGTCGATCATCAACCTGAATGACTTCCTTCCGCCAGTATTTGAGCTGGGTTTGCTCTGCTCGAGTGACTCTCCCGACCGAAGGATGTCAATGAGAGACGTGGTGGTTGCACTGAAGAAGATCAAAAGGGATTATACCAAATGGACAACTCAGCATGCTTCCCAGTGATGCTGTTTTTGCTCACTTCTGCAGTTAAAGAGCGACTTGTTAGTCAGCAGTGTAAACTTTTAGACCTTGCACCTAATGATTCCATTGCTTTGTGTAATATGATGATTTTCAGATGTACTATACTGGCATGTTTGAAATGAGTTCCTGTACTAATGACAAGGCTAGCAGCAGTAGGTATTGTTTGTGTACTCTTTAGTAGAATCCGCAGGTTTATTCACTTCTATATGCCTACTAGAATGGGATACGTATGCCCCTTTTTCACAACTCTCTTGTTTCCTATGACTGAACAACATTTCTCCCAAAGCTCTGCCTTGAGCTCGTGCAAGACATGGTGATGGTGTTGAGTACATGACCAATGCTTGATCATTTGCTGGTCTCCTAGATGACGGCTTCAAGGGAAAGCAATCCACAGGCTATGTTCGTCGGAGAACAGAGCATTATGGGTGTTCTGGAAGATCTGCTAGTGCAAGATGCCTCATCTTCCGCCGCCAATATTTGTTTTTTGGGGGATTCCTCCTTCGCCAATATTTGAGGTTGGTTTGATCTGCTCAAGCTGACGTCGGCAATGACTATATTTGAGAGTTTCCCTATGATCACCTTATACATCTGTTTTACTGATTTAAACGCAGCAGCATCAGAAGCAATTTTAGAGTGTGTTTAGTTGATCTGTGGCTATAGGAAAACCTGTCGTGAGCTGTGGCCGTAGGAAAAGCTGTTGTGAGCGGTGGTCGTAGAAAAAGCTGTTGTGAGCTGTGACTATAAGAAAAACTGCTGAGAGCTGTGGAGAAAGCCAAAAGTTGTTTGGTTCACACGGGTGTGAGTTGTGGCTTTAAAAAGAAAATGTTTGTAATACCCATAAATGTTTGAGGACTATTTATATGCAAAATAATCATATCTTACTTTATTGTTCACTGATTAACATGTAATTTTGCGAGCGTACCCATTTTGTCGTTGCCAAATTGTGCCTTGGATTGATATCATCCAGTGTAGAATGGTATGCTTGTCGTCAAATGCTAGACAATGATGCCTGGGCAGCAAGTCATATCCTAGAGTCGGCCGTGACCCAATAAGTCCTCCGTGATAGCCCACTTGAGCCTATTTTTTTTTTTAACTATTCTTCATCGACCGTATGGAAAAAAAATCGTTTAAAACTTGGCAATATGCATGCAAACATAATTACTGGCAAAATCATAAATAAATGTAGAACAAATATTGAATACGCTCTAGAAGTTGCTAAGACAATTATACATGAGCTAGTGAAATATAAGGATCATCTATAGTAGTAAATAAAGAAGCAAATTATTACGTACTACCTTTACATGTAGAGAGGTTGCCTACTGAAGAAGGTTGCCTCTCCGTTCCGATGCAGGATCTCCAGAGATAATATAATAAGGGTATGCTTCACTACATCAAATATCATTTTTTAATTATGTAAGCAGCTAAAGTTGACTCTCAAAAAAAGGGAAAGGCAGCAGATACTATCTTTATTTTTTAATTGTTAACACTTTCTAGTACAAATTTGTATTAAAAAGCGATCAGCACTAAAAAACGGAAGTAGTAGTAATTAAATGACATCCACAGATACGGGGTAAAGGTATTTGGATCGAAGGTTAAGGTATCAAATCAAACAACTTCTCTCTATATGTATATATAAGCCTGGTCTGAAGCAGGGGAATTCTACTTCACCAACAGCAAGTTCGTCGTCCAGATACAACACAAGAATTACTTTGTATACTTTGGTCACCATGGCAGTACAGGGAACTGCTAATACTGGTGTTGTGCTGTTGTTGGTGGCTCTCATGGTCATGGCTATGGTCTTCTCGTCTTGTCATGCAGCGGGTAACACTTTTCCTTTTATAATATATATATATATGTCTTTATTTATTCTTTCTTTTAATATATATTCATACAGAATTGAGTTCGTTCGGAACAAATATCCAATTCTTTTCATTTATGAATTACTATAACGAGTGTTTTATTTCAATAGTAAGTTATTACTGAACAAGAAAAAACTATCATTTTATTATATAAAGGATAAGATCAATTCGGAAGCGCTTTTTTATTATTTTAACAGAAGGAATTGCTTTGGTCTAATTTAGGACTTTACAATCAATTTTATCTTACCCAATTCGATCTACACCCGAGGGATAAGAACGAAAAAAAATAATCCTTTTTTCTGATCATAGAGGAGCCGTATGAAGCTAAGGTTTCATGTGTGTGTATATATATATATGTTCCAGCTAGCCTCTGTATCTTGATAGCTACATACTGGAAAGTTAGATGCTCAAAAGTTACAAAACCTCAATAATTTTAATATTGTGTTTTGTTGATGCCACTCGATCGTGCCGTGCGACTTCCAGACGTGCTTCAACTACTGCCAGAAGAACAACTACAAGAACTTCCAGACGTTCTGCATCCCGGGCAAGTACTACCCAAGCTGCTGCTGCCGAGTGCCCGGTGCTTGAACCACAACGGCCCGTCGTCGGGGCAGCCACCACCACTGGATGCCGCCGCCTCGGCCAGAAATTATTAACTAGAAATTGTTCTGGTTCATGCATGAATGTATCATTACAAAGAAATATGGATGATACTTTTGTGAATGAGAAAAGAGAAATTTGAAGAAAATATAGACCCCTCGAAAAAAAAAGCCATGTCTCAGAGCAATGTCTCAGGAACAAAACCCATGGGGCAAAAATCTAAAAACTGAAGCAAAACTGCAAAACAAAGAAAACACATACACAAAGAACACCAGCTGCACAGGTATCCTCCTATCCTCTAACCTTGCCGATGAATTTGGAACAAATGCTCATATTCAGAAAATGTTCCTGTAATTCTCTCAATCAGACTATCCGGTAGTGTTTGGGCCTGCAAATCAGGTTGGCTCTGAATCAAAGAAAGAACCACGTGTTGTATGTCCACTTCATCCAGAGAACCTGCATTGGCACCAAGAACCAAATGCTCATGAAATTAGTTCCATTTTCTAGACAAGATCAGGTTGAGATAATAATTCAAGATGCTTACCCAGTTCAATATCTCGGGTTTCTTCATCGATGTCGCCTTCCTCAACAACCTCAATTGCCTCACCAGCAGCTGCCAGTGCATATCTTTCAAGGAATTCCTCTTCTGTCTCATCTCGCACATCATCATCATCAGAATCCTATTTGCATAATATGTTTTATAAGTAACGTGCTTAAGCATGGGTGCAATGATCTAAAAAAAAAGCATGGAGTGCAGAGATGATTCAACATTCCATTACCTCATCATCATCTTCAATGTCTTCGTCCTCTTCATCATCATTATCATCAAGATCTTCATCAGTCCCCTCATCATCATCATCATCATCCCCGTCCTCTTCAATTTCCTTCAGATGAATGCAAGACTCCATCAATGATACATAGCAATCTTGCAACACTTTGGTGCCACCCATGGAAAGGACCATGAGTCGCTCGATCACTGTTGCTAATGTTAGCACTGCATGATGACAACAAACCACAACAAGATGGCCCATATTCGTGAGAAGACACAGAAAATACAAAGAGAATAGAAGTGTTACAATGATCAGGTACACAGCTACGTACCAGCTATTTTGATCTCAGATGCAGATGACAGACCAGGACTAAATGAGGTACTCGAGACTTGTGCCAATGCAGACGTCCATGTTACATAACCATTACTCTCGCAGTTATGCAAGACTTGTTCAATGGCATCTGGATAGCATATGTAGCAAGATGAAATTGCCAACAGAAGTGGTTTCCATATCCCAGCAGGGCTGTCAGATACAGACTTGAAACGGGAAAATGCTGCTTGTGCAAAGGATACAGCTAGAGTCTTTCTTGCATCTTCTGTTCCAAAAGAGAAATTTGGAGCATGCAAAAGTGTATGGACACATGAGCATGCCCTCCAGGTTGCAGATGGGTACGCTGCAATGGCCCTGGTCACAAAGTTAGAAACCCGACCGATGACTGAACTTTGCGACTCATTTTCAGATTGCGAAGGAAGCATTTTCAGGAAGAAACCCGTGAAGTCAAATCTTTGATGGAAATTGATGGCTTCTTTTATAGTGTTGAAAACTCCCTGATCTTCCATCTCCTCCCAGGAGTCCCAATAGGCAATAGTGTCAGACCATACAGCTACTAGCTCAAAGACCTTCATACGAGCAGCTTCCTCTACACAGGTCACAGACCTCATGATAAACTCGAGTATCACGGATGCATCATTTACACATGACGGAGGTGGCAATGCAGAAGAAAAATTCAATCCCTGAATTGAAAATAATACAACACTGAAGAAAATTAACTCCATGAATAGTGGACTACCTCATAGCGACAGCAAGCTTAACATACCATGCCTTCAATGGGCGACAACCAAGCTTTTTGTAACAGTCTCGAAAATGTTTGAGAAATAGCAGACTGGCCCGATTGCCAAAGCCTCTTTTCAGGTTTCTTGTTTTCATCTGGCGCAGAGCTCTCCCAAGCTTGAGCCATGCAAACCAGTGCACCAAAACCATGTTCAACAACCTAAAATAATAAACACTGCAGTTAGGTATCTAATTATCTAACGTAAAGGATACAATTCAAGGAGATTATAAGAAAATCCAGCATTTCTTAAAAACTTTACTCAGTAGTTTTGCATGGGGGTTTGTACAATCTTAAATACTGTAACGAACGAAGCCCACAGGTTGAAACTTGATTTTCTGAGTATACAGAACGTGAGGATGGTGGTGTGAGCTGTGCCGTGCCGGAAGAGGGTTGATGACATGGATCGCTACAGGTGCCAAAGAGATCAGGTGTTTAGTCACCAGTAGTGCCTTTTAGTTTGGCTCTCTTGTTTGCCCTTTTCTCCTTTCTTATTTTTCCCTTTTAGTCACCAGTAGTGCAGTAGTGCAGTAGTGCCGTTCGTTTTATGCATCTTTTTATTACTTCTTAGTGAAATGATACACAACATTCATGTGTGTTCGAGAAAAAAAAAGAAGCAAAGTTTAAGCATGGTTTATAACTGATATATAGACTAAATAGAAGCAACGAGAACTTGTCTGTGCACAGCACCACACGGAAGATAGATGCACTATTACCTGAGGCCATGGATCTGGGGCAGGGGGCAGGAGCTTCACAATGGTATTGGATATGTTAGATACAACTTCGGGAATATGAGGCAGAACGTTTGCCTGGCCACCCTCAACTATAGTGCCCAAAAGCTTAAACAAAAGAGCAGACTCACTTTCATCTCCAGCACTTATTCTTCTCACAACCGCATGCAAAATCACAAGCCAGTCAGGTGGATCATAACCATTCTGCGAATTGCAGAGATTATTACCTCAGTGCATATTTCCAGGGGAAAATAAATTAAATTGACCAACACCACATTGACTCCTACCTCAATGAGTTCTGCAATAGCACCAGACGCAGAAGCACAAACTGGATAACAAGTTATGTCCTCCACATCATCTATGGTCAGTGCCTTCATTAAGCAATGATAAATATCTGTGCTCATGACCTATATGTAGTAAAACAAGAATAACAAAATAAGATATATATAATATACAGGAATACAAATATTATATGAAGCCTTCAACTTAGCATATCCCATGGATTGGTGAATTATAAAAAACATGGACAAGATGCAAACCTCTGGAAGGCATACTGCAAGCTGTCCAATAACCCAGTTCGCTGTAGAAATCAAATATGGGCTGCATGCATCTAAAGAATACAATGGAAGAATTCGATTCCTGATCAATGTAACCGTTAAATCTTTCTTCTCAGTAAGAAACTGCAAGATGGATACTCAAATGAATTAGAATTTCCTCTAAACAGGGCACCGTCTGACTTTTGAGGGTGTATTTTGAATATCTTACATCTTGAAGGCCTCCATATGCCATTAAAACGCCAAAATAACTGAAATGAATGAAAGAAAAATCAACTAGTCAGTAATTTTAGATTGTCAAAGCAAATAAATTGATAATCCTAGACGTATACCATAATTTCTTTTAGGACAAAAACCAGGGTTTTTCATAATCTTACTTCTGCACTGCTATTGATGATGCATCTTCACCATGGGGAGGTATAGGAAATTTTGACAGGAATGGGATGACCAGTAACTCTCCAATGGAGCTCCTTTCTGATTTTCCTTTAGTTTTATCACCTTTCTTGCGCTTGGAAGCTGCAGATGTAACTGGTGGACCCTGACACACAGAAAATTTTTAGGGATCATGAGGTAGAAACTCGGCACTAAGTGTGTTCAACACACTAGAAGGAAAGAATCACAACCTTTGACAAGGCTATAACACCAAGTAAATTAATTGCACTTTTCCTGGCTGTGAATAAATCCTCAGTCCATCCTGAAATGTCATCCTGCAAATAAATGTATTAATAGATAGCACGAAAAACACCTACAGATTAGTATTTTCAATACTGTACTTACAAGTTCAGAAGGAAGGTTCTTTTGCATGTACTCATCAGTGTCCTCTTCCCACTCTGCTATATCCTAATATACATATAATAATTGGAGCAAAAGAAGCACACATGATACTTATGCATAAAAAAGGACAAGGAATTAACCTTCTCATTCAACGCTAATGCTGGAAAAATTGCTGAATCTAGAAGTGACGAAAAATGTGGTGAAACAAGTCGCCACCCCTGCAAACAAGAGAACAGATGGGCATCAGCATCAAACATAAAGTTATATGATCCAAGACAAGTGTTTGAATTGTTTGGGCTAAACTCTTACCGGCCCTGTCTCCAGAACACGCGAAATCACATCAAATGCTAATGAACAAATTCGATCAGGCAGCGAGTCTAGTTTCTGCAATCATTTGGTTATGTCAAAAATCTCATCATAATAACTAAAAAGGTTCTTGCAATGTCCACCACAACATTAATTAGTGCAAAATGGGCGGAATTTACTCTTAATTTATAGAACTTACTTTTAATTTGATCATAATACAGCGTTATGTATAGAACTTACTCATAATACGGCGTTATGTATAGAACTTACTCTTAAATTGATGCTTTGTTTCGATATCTTGATTGCACAATTGACAATATGAGGCATCTGGCTGAGAACATGGGACAGTAAGTATTATGTAAAATATGTTAGAAAAGGAGAAACGTAGTTACTAAAGTCAATAACATGGAAACTATGTTAGAGAAGGGGAACCATAAAGACTAAAGTACATACTTATCAGCATGCTTTCGGTGACGTGTCACAAGTGTGCAACATATAATGAGACACCTTTTTGCAATCTTAAGCCTCATTGTGTATCCATCTTCAGGTGAACTGGCTAAACTTAGTGAGTCTAGTATACGCAACATGTCTTTGCAAAAGGAAGGCAGAATCTGCTTTACCCCAGATGGCATGTATGATCTCACCTGTAGGAACGTGACAATTAAATACTCATGACAGAAAGTTTACATTTAACAGTAGGGATGCATGGGTGGTGTTTACCTACTCTAGTTCATTTGATATGTAAATCCAAACAAAAATAAATAAACAAAATAACAACTATGTGAAAGTGCATTAAGAGTTGGAGCAAGCTCGGATAGACCCACTTCCCATCAATGTTGCATACCTACTACTGCTCAACAGGCATGCACAATAGCTTAAACATTACAACAACAGAGCACTAAAGCATTCAGAAACAAAAAGAACAGATCCAATCTGGGCTATGGTGGTCTTATTTCTCATGTATAAATAAACGTGAATGACAACTAAAATTGACCCCACCCTGCCTGCAATGTATTTACTTTCCTAGATGTAGATGACTTGTGATCCTGAAATACATTTCTGCTTATATTGTGCTTGTGGCTCATGAAATTGTTGCAAAATACATAACAAAAGAAAATAAAAACAGAACTTACAGTAAAATACATGCATTTGCATGTGATAAGTAGGAGCTGCTCATATTCCAACTTTATGCCATCAGGAGACAAAAGAACCTATTGCAGAAAACACAAGTGTTTTATTCGGGAAAAAAAAAGAAATCATAAGTGTGTTTTTCTTAAAAAAATCAGCTGCGACTGATATGTATACATAAAATCAGGGTGCATTAAGAGTCTGCGTTGTACTGTGTAATTAAAAAAAAACACCTTGTCAGTGAAGTGGTTGAATGTCACTTGCAATGGTACAAGAATCTCAGCTGCGATTTGCTCCAACTGTTGTGGAACGGGCTCCTTTGCAACTTGTGGATTCAAAAAATACTGTACAGTAACATATAGGTTAGAAGTCAAATATCCTGGCATTAAAGCATAAGGTGTGGAACTCTGAAGCATTAATTAATTTAAATACATGCAAACAGTAGATTTAACAGGAATTGAAATTGAACTGTCGCTGCATGGAGAGTGTCGTGTATGATAGAGACAGAAAGTAAGAAATTTGCAACTGTACTGAATGCAAGGGCATAATTACGGATGTCAAATTCATATGTTCAGACTTGTTGAGAGAAGACAGAGGCTGAAGCAAATTGTCTCCACAAGCATGTCAGAAGCACATACTAATGAATATGCACATGATTCAATGCAATATACCTGGAAGGGCCTAACAACAGCTTGAAGTATTTGGAGGGCATTAATGGTGTTCCATTCAGGATGCTGTCCATGGCCAACTAGATTGCTGTTCTGGAGCACTAACTTCAGCTGAGGGATAAGTTCAGGCCATTGATTATCCTTGACAAAATCCTTCTCGACAACTTGGCGGAACTGTAGGGCAAAAATGAAAGTAAGTCATTAATAGCAGATAGCCTTACTAATGATGAGGAATCAAACTGCAGGGCTACTGAGATCCATAAGTTGATCAGGGCTACATACAACTTCAATGAGCACTCGAAGGATCACAGGCTCCACTCGAAGCAGGGTTTGCGCGAGTTGATCACGAAACTCCTTGTAAACTGCAGATGACGACAGGCTGCCTTCCAAGTTGCGTCGTACGTAATTTTTGAAGTAGGTCGCTGCAGCAACTCTTGTGCCTTGATCACTATCCCCTTTTAACACCAAGAAAAATATGACAAGAAAACTGTGAGAATGTAAAAAAGAAATTTTTTCTTCTCTGGAGCAAGAAAAAAAAATTGGTATTCGTGACGCATCAAATTCTGCAGAATCGCACGCGACAGAACCGCGATTAAATCCCCCACCCACAATCGACAGACTGAGAACCAAAAAGGCACAAGCTTTTGCAGAATCGCAGCACGCGACAGGGCCACCAGGATTGGTAGCTACTAGAAGCTTGGACTCGGGAAGTAAGTAAGAGAGAGGGCACCTGCTGCGACGGCGAGGATTGCCAGTGGAAACCGCGGGTCGTCGTCGGCGGCCCTGTCGAGCCCGGCGGCGGCGGCGTCCACCGTCGCCTTGTCCGAGCTGAGGGTGGCGGCGAGGAGGCGCCGGAGGTCGTCGGCCGCGGCGGAGGCGGCGGCGGGGGGCTGCTCGACCTCCATCAAGGAAGGCTAAACCCTAGGTAGGCTTCCTTTTGGGTTTTCCCGCTTTTGACCTGCTGAAGCACTGCAGCAGCATCTGCAGCAAGTGGAATGAAGAGAAAGGAAGGGGACGGCAGCATTTTACGCGGGAGGAAGGAAGAAACGCGCGCGGGAAGACCACCTGCTTGCTTGAATGATTGGATCCCAATCCAAAACGTGGCTGCATTGCACTTGCAAATCGAAGAGTTTTGTGCAGGTCCGAATTTGAGAGTTGCCTCGAATCAAAATTCTGTGAATTTTGTAGCCAACCTCGACGCGAGGGGAGAATGCAAGAGGAAGGCCGTATCATCGTCTTTCGGCCCACAGAATCTGGGATCCACGAAATGGAAGATGGCCCAAAGCTTCAAAGGTCCGCCCGCGCAGGGTTGGTTGAGGTATAGTGCAGAAATCAAAGCATCGACGTGCTAATTTCGCGCGTGTGTTGTTTGTTTGGTTTGGTTGGGTTGGGTTGGGTTTAGGTTAGAGAAAATTACTTATTCGATCTTAAAAAAACTTTTATTTCTTTTTTAGTTTTTTTTCAACAAATTTTTTTTATTTAACCTCTAAAATTTTGATGATTCTTTCTATGGTCTTTCTGTTAGTTTTGACATTAAAGATATTAGTTTGAAACTATATAAGAAACTTTATTAATATTTATAGATTATTTTAATCACATAAAAATATAATTTAGATTAAAAATATTCTTTACTACACTACAGAAAAATTTTTTTAATTTTTAATTATTTTTTAATATTATAAAAGATGCTAATAAAAAAAATATTTAAGATATAACAAAGAATTATTATTTTTGATGGGTCTACTAAACACAAAAAAATTTGGTGTAGTAAAGAATATTTTTAATTTAAAATTATATTTTTACGTAATTAAAATAATTTTTAAATATTAGATAAAATTTTTTATATGATTTTAAACTAACGTCGTTAGCATCAAAACTAACGGGAAGGTAATAGAAAGAATTCTCAAAATTTTTGAGGCTAAATAAGATAGAAAGAAAAAAAATTTAAAATCAAATAAGTAATTTTGTGTTTAGGTTAGGTTGCGTGTGTGGCTACAGACATCGTACTACTGAATTAGCGAAAGAGACGGCAGGCAATGCTAATACTACTAACTAACTGACTGGTACCAACCGATTGAATTCAGTCGGCTGTCACCAAACAACCAACCTCCTCTCCTCCATCGCGTCAGCATCAGCATCAGCAGCTCTTCTTCCTTTGCTTCGCTTGCAAATGAGCTTACTACTAACAGTACTGGATCAGCACCAAACTCAAACCAACCACTCCTTTGCTTGCGCATCAACTACTACAGGGCTTACTACCAATCAGTCAAACTCAATAGTACTAGCTGAGAACAGCAGGCGTGATTCCCGATGCGAGCCATTTAGCCATTCCTGGTCACACCCATGGCTACAAGATATTTCTATATTACCATTATCTTTTTTCCTGAGATGAACTAGTAGAAATGTTAATATTAAATTTGTAGCGGTACTATCTAGTGCTTGCTTCGTTGCTTCCGTCTGGAATTTCAAAGACGCAGACCAACGTAAACGCTAAATAAAAAATCACATATTAAGTAAAATAAAAATAAGTTTATGTTACTTTCCTGAAAAGGTATTATATTCCTTCACCGAGAGACGGTGCTTAGTTTAACGTACCTTTCTGTGTGTTTTTTTTTTAGGGAACCTTTCTGTGTTTATTAGCACTACACTTCTTACGACTTGGATCTCTATATAGTCAAGCAGCTAACCATCCATCATCGTCCTCCAGCTCTGAACACGTGCAGTGCAGTGCAGTGCAGGCCCAAACACTTTCAGGGACAGTCCGTCCGTCTAACCACGCCGTTGAACCCTCTCCTCGCTCCCTCCAATGGCGCGCAAGAAGATCCGGGAGTACGACTCCAAGCGACTCCTCAAGGAGAACCTCAAGCGACTCGCCGGCATCGACCTCCAGATCCTCTCCGCCCAGGTGTGTTGCGTCTCGTCTCTCCCAACCACCATTTCTGATCCGCTTCGCCTGATCCCAGGGTGGATCTCATCTCCGTGTTCGTGCTCTAGGTCTAGGCGCGTGCTGTTACCTTTGTGCTTGTAATAATAACAGCTTAAAGATCCGGTTTTTTGTGAGCATCTGATGAATGAGGGACCGGCATTTGTGAGCTCTTTAGTTACTTTAGCAGTCAGTGGTTTACTAGTCGTTTAGGATTTCTCTAGGAAGAAATAAATTAGATTTGTTGAACTAGGATGAGGATCTGGACTGAATCATGAAAAATATGGATTGTGGCAATTTACCAGAGGTCGGGTAGTCCCTCCCCGCCACCCCCCCCCCCCCCACCCCCTTTTTTTTTTTTTAGCACTGACTTGCAAGGCGCGATTTCTACGACAGAACTATGACTAATAATGGTTGCGCAGGTTAATACTGATAGTCTTGTCTTTCTTTCTTTGTGTGATTTGCTTGTTGAGGCCCGTTTAATAAAAGTATTGACTCCTGGATCTGTGGGATAGTGACAGTGATAGCTCAGCTCGCTTATTGGCACCTGTAGAGATTTACTATTTAGTATAATATAGACATAATAATACCATATAAAAGTTGACTGGTTCTAGCTATATCAATTGAACTCTGGTTGATTTTATTTGTAATATAATACTTCTGATTGGGCATAAAACCATGTTCCCTGATAGTTTACAGGATTAGCCTGATTGAATCTGCCTTCTTTCTTCTTGACAGATTACACAATCAACAGACTTTGCGGAGCTTCTGAGCCAGCACCCATGGCTGTCAACCATGAAGCTGGTCGTGAAGCCGGATATGCTCTTTGGGAAGCGTGGAAAGAGTGGCCTGGTGGCCCTCAACCTAGACTTTGATCAAGTCAAGGATTTTGTTAAGGAGCGGCTGGGAGTTGAGGTAGTTCAGTTACAATATTTCTCTTTTCTTGGGGGAAACACCTCATATTATGAGCCTTGATAAACCGAGTTGTTTCTGATCTTTTAATTGTTGCTTCTCAGGTTGAGATGGGTGGCTGCAGGGCTCCAATTACAACCTTCATTGCCGAGCCGTTTGTGCCCCATGATCAAGAGTACTACCTTTCAATCGTGTCAGAGAGGTTGGGCAGCACCATCAGCTTCTCAGAGTGTGGAGGGATTGAAATTGAGGAGAACTGGGACAAGGTTAAGACTATATTTCTTCCAACCGAGAGGCCAATGACACCTGATACATGTGCTCCCTTGATTGCCACCCTTCCACTGGAGGTACTTGTAACACAGCATTGCTTAACTCTTAATATTTGTCTCCTTTCTCATATCCTCATAATTATTGTCCTTAATTGGACATTAGGCCCGCGGAAAAATTGGTGATTTCATCAAAGGAGTATTTGCTGTTTTCCAAGGTACCATAAAGTGGGAGAAAGTTCACTTGCAAATTTCAGTATAGCAACAAGCTGTTGTAACTGCAATCTTTCTTGACCAGTCGTGTTTAAAAGTATCTGCTTCATTTGCAGACTTGGATTTCTCATTTCTTGAGATGAACCCATTTACCATGGTGAATGGGGAGCCATATCCCTTGGATATGAGAGGTGAATTAGATGACACAGCAGCTTTCAAGAACTTCAAGAAGTGAGTCTCATGCTTCAGAGGGAAAACATTTCTTGTGATTGTTGCATTAAATCTTGCTTAATCTTTATTAACTTTCTAGATGGGGAAACATAGAATTTCCTCTACCATTTGGAAGAGTGCTCAGCTCTACAGAAAGTTTTATCCATGAACTAGATGAGAAGGTACATATTTGATATTTCTCTCACCTTTTAAGTCATCATTAGTTTGGTGCACATAGTGTATCTTGTTGAACCATAATGTGATATGTCATCCTCGCTATTTCAGACAAGCGCTTCTCTGAAGTTCACAGTTTTGAACCCAAAGGGGCGCATCTGGACAATGGTTGCTGGAGGTGGTGCTAGTGTCATCTATGCAGACACAGTAAGCATCAGTTCATTTCTTATTTAAAATTAATGTTAACAGGTTCATTTTGCTGCCTATTAAGAGATTTACCTTAAGTGTCTGCAACTGAAATTATTGCCTTTCCTCGTATGCCAGGTTGGAGATTTGGGATATGCTTCAGAGCTTGGAAATTATGCAGAGTATAGTGGTGCTCCGAATGAAGAGGAGGTTCTGCACTATGCTAGAGTAGTACTTGATGTGAGCACTCATTCAATATAATCTTGACCATGCTCTTCTGCCGCTCCATCAGTCCTTTGCTTAGCCGTTAACCGTATCATTCAATGCAGTGTGCCACTGCTGACCCTGATGGTCGTAAGAGGGCCCTTCTCATTGGAGGAGGCATAGCTAACTTCACTGATGTTGCAGCCACATTCAATGGCATCATCCGGGCCTTAAGGGAGAAGGTATTTCTGGCCACTAATTCTGAAACCCTTGCTTATAGTATTATGTTCTCCTTGTCGTCACCCATTTCCAGTTTTATTGAGCCTAAAACTTACTTTCAGGAATCCAAGTTAAAGGCTTCAAGAATGCACATCTATGTCCGCAGAGGTGGTCCAAATTACCAATCTGGACTGGCCAAAATGCGTAAGCTTGGTGCAGAACTTGGCGTTCCTATTGAGGTACTGATCCGTGAACTTTCTAAGCATCGAAGCTCATTATGTATGCCTCCCTTTATGTGTGGAAAACATTATAGATCAAAAATTAGCCCTTCGTTTGTTGTTAGTAGTTGTGAACCATATTATCAGGTGCACGGACATGAGTTGATTGGTTTTGACCAATTCTACAGGTTTATGGGCCAGAAGCAACAATGACTGGAATCTGTAAACAAGCAATTGAATGCATCATGGCTGCAGCATGAACTGGACCTATGTTCTGTTTCTTAATCCCCTTGGAGAACACGGAATTTTTCTGTGTATTTTGGGATCTGAAAACAAACACTTATTAAACATATCACAAATATTGGAGAATAAACGAGTTGCTGGAGCAGTACACACCAAGATGGTTTTTTTTTCTTTTTCCTTTTTCTTCTTTAGTCATGTAGTTCTAGGAAGTTGTTTGGTTGAAACCTCCACAAAAGATTGTTACTGACAAAAGAAATTGTTATTCTGATGCCATGAAACAAAAGTTCACTGCTAGTGTTTATGCAATGCAATGGCCCTTCCACTTTCACAGACTGATGAAATATTCATGAAGATTGGGTTATAGACAGTGCTTCGTTGTTTAATTTGTACTGATGACTAGAATGAAGCCAATATATCTATGGCAGTTTTCAGTGTCACATTAACTCGAAACCCAACAATTAAATTATTCAACCTGCGTGTCCGCAATCACGAATCCAGTTTGAACAAGCTGCCGTGGCTGGCAGCTTGAGCTCAACCGTTACCAGATTTTTTTTTCCTAGGAATGAGCTGCGAGCGAGTTACATACAGCCCCGATCTTTCTCTGATCACTCAACGGCGAGAGCAGAACTGAGGACTACGCCTATGGCTGCCGACAAGCGCTAGTCTGGTTCATTGCTGGACATGGACGTCTGCTAGTGGTAGCAGGTTAGGCACGATGACGAGGACGAGACCCCATCACGAGCAACGACTGACACTTGAATTGCTTTGCTGCTGTCCACACACAGGAGACAGGACCAGTCCATGTGACGACTACAGCAGTGTGGATTGGAGAATTAGTGAGAGGCTGAGGGATCGCGCCGCTTATCCCCCTCCCACAAGCAGAGCACTTCGGCGGGCAAGATCCCCCTTCATGCCGCTCCTCACCTAAATCCTCGCCCTCGGCCTCCGTAGCTGGAGCCGTCTGGGAGCAACGACTGCACTGGAAGCGAGCAAATAGCTACTGGTCTAGTGAGTCTAAGCATGGCTTTGGTGACGGGGGCCCTGGGCAGCGTCATCTCCAAGCTCGGTCAGCTGCTCAAGGAGGAATACGACCTGCAGACTGGCGTGAGGAAGAAGATCACGCGTCTTGCACGGGATCTAGAGAGCATGCACGCGGTTCTCTGCAAGGTGGCAGAGGTGCCGCCGGAGCAGCTCGACGAAGAGGTCAAGCTCTGGGCGCGTGACGTCCGGGAGCTCTCCTACGACGTGGAGGACATCCTCGACACATTCCTGCTGCGTGTCGACGGCCCTGAGGCCAGCGACAAGAACAGGTTCAAGCGCGCCGCCAAGAATATCGGTAAGCTGTTCAGTAAAGGCAAGGCTCGCCATCAGATTGACGCCATGACCAAAACCATCAACGAGCAAGCCGCGGAGGTTGCCGAGCGGCATCGCAGGTACAAAGCCCAGGATATCGTGTCCAAGCCTGCAGCAACCTCGACGTTAGATCCTCGCCTTCAGGCAATGTGGAAAGAAGTGACGGAGCTTGTTGGCATCAAAAAGCCAAGCGAGAAGCTGATATCCATGCTATCGCTTCAAGGGGAAGATGACGAGTCACAAACGAAGATGAAGGTGGTCTCCATTGTCGGAACCGGAGGATTGGGCAAGACAACTCTTGTCAAAGCAGTGTATGATAAGCTCAAGTCCCGCTTTGACTGTACGGCTTTTGTTCCGGTTGGGCGGGATCCTGACTTGAAGAAAGTTTTCAGAGACATTCTTATTGACCTTGACAAGGATAAATACATGGATCAAAAAATCACGATATTGGATGAAAGACAACTCATTGGTGAGATCCGAGAATATCTCAAAGACAAGCGGTATGCAGCAGCCGTTAAACTCAATGCTATATTATTACACTCATACCTCAGTTTATTAATGTTATGTTGTGGCGTTAGTTCTTCATTGCTACAGTATACAGTGGCGGACGCAGGATTTTCAAATTGGGTGTACAGAGAAACTAAATAATTGATCCGCACTGAAAATTTAAGGCTGCAGTTGATTTTTTACGTTAGTTGTCAGTTTGTCCTTCGTGCCTGCGCTGGGCTCGAAGTGGGCTGCCTGGCTCACGTATATACTCACCTGGACCATTTTGGATTGCTTGACGTTGCACAAAAGGCTGACACAACCAATGTTTTTTTGACAATATATTATATATAAACAATATTTTTTATTTCCAGCATAATTATTGGGTGTTCAGATGTACACCCTTGACCCCACACTGCGTCCACCAATGACAGAATACATTAGGTGGTAATATCTTTTGGTTTTCACGACTACTCCACACAAATTTATGTCATATTGATGCATGCCATTACAATTACGATGTATGGACTTGTAATTTTGAAGTCTATCAATTTCTCTATTGATCAAACTAATTATGTATCAAAACAAATTGTTTGAGCTCTACATAAATTAAACTGTGATGTAGCTTACTATTATTTTTCATGTACACACCTTATTTCACTCTAGCTACTTCATGTGTGCAGACCCTTACAAACTGCAAACATATATGGGATTTTCGTTTAGGAGACATCATGATAACGCGAATTTGTTTGTAGGACATCAAACAGAAAACTTTTATCTGTAATACACCACCTATAGTTCAACTTCAATGTCCTACAGACAAAAATTTTTGATCTAGTGTCCTACAAACCAAGTGTGATTTTTTATCACACATATTGTATATTATATTGGCCACATTTTGCAGAAAAAAGGTAGCGTCATTAATTTTTTTTATGAATTGAACTAAACATCTCTTCATACATGTGTCAAGTGGCGGCAGATGCTATGAGCTGAAGGGCACAAAATTCAAAATTATGTTGGTCACCAGTGACCGTCATATCTGATTAAAAAAAACAATTAAGCAAGTCTGATTGTCATTGGTACTTTTAAGATGTTATAGATGGATATTTTAATAACTCAGAAGCATGTCCTATTTTCATTACGATGTTTCAGAAAATTTTTCTAGCTCTTGCTTTCACCGTGTGATCATGGTAGGTACTTCATCGTTATTGATGACGTATGGAAGGCCGAGACATGCGAAAGAATCAAATATTCTCTGGTTCAGAATAATAATGGAAGTAAACTCATTACAACTACCCGTCAGTTGGATGTTGCTGCTCAAGCTGATGAGGTTTACAAGCTTCAACCACTTCCTAGTGATCAATCAGAAAAGTTATTTTACACAAGGATATTCGGTACCAACGGTACATATCCTAATAATCAGCTAAAGGAGGTATCGGACAAAATTCTAAGTAAATGTCATGGTGTACCGTTAGCTATCATCACGATGGCTAGTTTGCTGTTGGGCAAAACACCGGGAGAATGGAATGAGATTTGCAAATCTGTCTTACTTAATAAAGCTAACCGACAAGGTAACCAGCAAGTAAGTGATACTGAGTGGATACTCTCTCTAAGCTACTATGACCTGCCAGCTCATCTTAAGACTTGCTTGTTGTACCTAAGTGCGTTTCCTGAAGATTACATTATTGATAGGGATCTTTTGATATGGAAGTGGGTAGCGGAAGGTTTTGTCGATAACAGCAAACAAGGAACGACTAGTTTGTTTGAGGTTGGAGAGGCATACTTCAATGAGCTTGTAAATAGAAGCATGATCCAAGCTGTGGAATCAGATATGCATCACTTTGTCCATGGTTGTTGTCTTCACGATATGGTGCTTGATCTCCTCCGTCTCAAATCGCAGGAAGAGAACTTTTTGACAATAATCTCAAAAAATACTATTGCTGAGAGCACATCATCACCAAGAACTAGAGTACGCAGACTAGCCAACCAAGGAAAAATGGTGGAACAAAAAACTTATCAAGATAGAAGTGGAACCGACCTGCGCCGCGTGAGGGCATTTATTGCTTGTGGGTGTGATGTTTTTGCCGATAAGTGGCTCTCACTTCAGATGTTTCAGCTCTTACGCGTACTTGCTTTGGAGAACTGTCGTAATTTCAATCTTGAGCATGCTGAGAATTTACTTCATTTAAGGTACATCAGTATAACACGACTTGGATCGGACGATTTTGTGCTCCCGGAAAGAATAGGAGCTTTGAAGTTCCTACAGATACTTGATATCTTCACTTATGGGGTAATGAAAGAAATACCATCTAGCTTCGGTCTGCTAACACAATTGATCTGCCTACGTGTTGGGAATGTGGTTTCGAAGATACCAAATGGGGTAATCGAGAAGCTTACGTCTCTGGAGGAACTGCAAATAAATCTGGACAAATACGGCTACAAGGTGGAGCATTTCGTGAAGGACGACCTAGGCAAGCTGCGTGAACTCAAGGTGCTCTGCTGCTCATTTTGGAGAAAGGTATTAACCAGGAGCATGCAATCAGATTTGGTGGACCCTCTTAGATATCTCCATAAGATCCGGCATCTAACGCTGGAGGGTTCGAGGACAATCGCAGAAAAGGCTATCTGGGACACGTTGGTGCTCCCGCGATCCCTCCAAGTTTTGAACCTAAGAATGTTGAACTTCACTGCACTGCCATCCTGCATCAATCCCTCAGACGTTCCCAACCTCACCACCTGGACCTGTCGGTGAAGGATCTAGATGAGCAGGGTCTGAAAATTCTGAGCATGTTGCCAGAGCTCCGACACCTCGTCCTGTTCACTTTCTCCACAGTAACAATAACTATTGATGCCGCTGATGATGCGTGCTTCCGCAAGTTGGGATCCTGCTGTCTTCCCCATTCGACAACCCTGTTTATGCGCAACAAAGACTCGAGCGTTTCGTTTACGATATGGGATAGTGATGAGAATGACCGGGTGGCCTTTATTGGTTCTGATGAGCAGCAGGGCGCAGTAGGAGCACCGCCTGTCGTCATGCCTAACCTCGAGGAGCTTATCCTAAACCTCCGAGTGCAGAACTTGATTCGTCATGCCAACGGGAGCTGTGACAAGCTCGGCCTGGAGTACCTCGCTTCGCTTCAGCAGCTCACAGTATGTTTCAACTGCGAAGGAGCCTTTGCTGATGAGGTGGAGAAAGTGGAGGCTACACTGAGGCACGTAGTTGAAGCCTGTCCAAACCGGCCCACGCTCGAAATCAACCCCAGAAATAGACCTATCTAACCGTGATAATTGACAGCCCAAATACCTTGGGGGCCAATCTCCTCGTCATCGCCGGTACCTTCGCCGTCGTAGCCGGCAAGGCTGCGGGATGTAAGGGGTACGGGGACGGGGACGGGACATAAGCCTCCTCCTTTGCCTGCTATACCCGCCACTTCTTCGCGGGTACACCCCTTTTCTCATGTCCAAATTGGTTCGCGGTTCGCGTTTCTGTGGTGCACATTCTATTTCTGCAATCCCAAGTCGGATGGATACCCTACGAATCGAAAAACCAGTGCGGCGGTTTCGATTTGGGTTTTACTCTTGCAAAAGAGAGCTATCTCCTCTGCAGTTTTACTCTTGCAAAAGAGAGCTATCTCCTCTGCATTCCTCAGTTGGAATACTCTTTCTGCAGCAAGCGGAAGGGCACGATGTGAGTCTCGGTTGGGATAGGATATTTTCACACCTGAGTAGTTGGATCTTATTAAACACATTGTGAAATGGTAACTCTCATCCACTAGTGCTTCTATTAGGTTCTGCTATCGTGTACACATTGTTTGGCCTTCTATTTCAGGGATGGCAACAACTTACAGTACATAGCTTTCTAATAATGCTAGTCTGTTAGGTCGTGCCTTGTTTAGAAAATTTAGAGTGCACACCCAATGTGCTGACAAGTGCTGTGGAGAAGTGAAATTAGGTAAATAATGGCTGGCGTGGTGCCATAGTGAATTTACTTTTTCTGATTAGGCAACTAATACAACACTGATCTTCCTTTGTCTCAGCTTTTTGGTTGCAGTATTTTTTTCATGCCATGTGTGATCCATCTCAATATGATCATGTGAGTCATGGATGATTATTTACTTTTTTGTGTTAGTTAACGCAGATAAAAACAGCAACTTGGGAAAGAGATTATAACTATGCACATTTCTGTCAAATACTACTAGTTTCGTGAACATATCTGCGTTGGCAGACTCCTTCAACTACACTTCTTGAGACCCATCACTTTTCATTACTAATGCTGCATCAAACAATTTGATAAATTTTCTGTATCTCCAAGTGATCCTGCGAAATTTTATGATGATCATAATCTGCCTTCATCTAAACTCATAATGCATAGCGGTTTAAGATATGAACTTTTGCATCATATCAATTCTTTCTGTTATTTGATCAATATAGTATAGTATTACCACAGGATATGATCACCTATATCAATACACTATGCACATACAGCACCCTTGTATTGCACACTATGAAAGGAACTGACGCAAGCTATTTCACATACTACATAGATACATATACATCATGAGCACACAGCCGCAGTATTACAGTAGAATACCAAATCCCCAAATCCATGCTAATGCAAACACAGCTAGGAAGTACTGCAACTTTGGTAGATAGATATGCATCTTAGTGACCTGACCTATATATGGATGTATTGCTTCAGATTCCAATAGCCTGAGCCTTATTTTCCGTAATCAAACATCCTTATTTCGTCATCTTCCATTTTCCAGAATACCTCAGGGCATTTGTAATCCCACATGGCAGTGGTCGGCAGAGTGTTGGGGAGACCACCGTATGCTTTCTCTATTGGTTCATCGATTCCCAGCAAGGCAGGTGACTCGATCTCCTTCCATATCTGATCCATGGGATATCCATCCATGGTACTCTGGACGCTCTCAAGGGTGCTCATGATGCCACCACTGCCATTGCGAGCATTACCATGGACCATGCCGGTGCCTGGAGTGGCATCAAGTAGGCATGATTGGTATGTCAGCGAGGAGGATGAGGACGAAGGTGACATTCTCATCTTCCTTTCCTGTGCTTTCTTTCTCATGTGTGTCCTCCAGTAGTTCTTGATCTCATTGTCTGTGCGCCCTGGCAGCCTCCTTGCTATCCTAGACCACCTACGTATATATGCAGAAAGATTCATTGAGTTTCACCTTAGTAACCCAGAATAAAAGCTCCTGTGTAGAACAAGAAAAGCTTATTTGGATCATACCTGTTACCCCACCGAGCATGGAGGTCGATAATAAGGCGTTCCTCTTGCGGTGACATGCGTCCATGCTTGAGGCCAGGGTGGAGATAGTTCACCCACCGAAGGCGGCAGCTCTTGCCTGTTCGATTGAGGCCTGAATGAACATAAAGGTCGTGAAGTTTGAAGAGAGTTGGTTAGACAGGGTGACATTGCTGTTTCTGACCTTGCGCTAAGGATTGCAAAATAGCTACCTAATCTGGTGTTCCCCAACCCCTCAAACCTGAGACTTGGGCTATGAAATCCCAACGCCGGTCACCGAACAGGCGGACAGTGCATACGAGTTGCATGTCCTCCTGTTCTGTCCATGGCCCCCTGCGCATCTCCTGTCTCACCGTCACCATGTTACAGCTAACTAACGTTGCTCACTTCTACCTTGGATTTGGCTGGGAACCAATCTTGGTACTCTGTTTCCTCTGGTTGCTTGTGGACTCCAGCTTCAGGTTTAGGTCGTTGATGAACTCCAGCCTGGTAGGGAGGACAAAGTAGCTTCTAGGGAGGGCAAGTCACTATATCTTAACCTCTACTGGATTGCTGGCTTTTGCTACTCATTTATAGGCAACAGGTGAAGCTCTTCTCACAATAAAATAAAATAAATCTTGTATTGTTACGTGACGTGTTTTGTGTCATTAGAATAATAGAGACCTTATCATCACTATGGTAATCCCCAGACTAACTAATAAACTTTTCTTCCCTTGTATGTGTTTCTTTATTAAAGGAACGGTCAAGTCAACTTTGATCTGTAGTGGATTCAGGATACATGTAACCCTTATGTCTTGTTATTTAATAAGCGTATGAGTTGAATTTGCTACTTTTGTGCAATAATGCGATTTGATTTTTTTTTTCAGTAAGTTAGCTTATGTCCTATCAGGCATATGGAAGCAGGTTTATGTAGATAACAAGACGTTTTATTATGCTTATCGAGGAAAAGAAAGGAGAAGCACTTGCGGTGATCATTATTTTGATGATTCAATAGTTATTGTTTTTACCTTTACCTTTAGAAACTTATTCTTTGATAAGATGAATAGACTTCTGAAGTATGTTCTTACTTTGTGGGAAATCCAGTCTTGTAGGTGATTGATATCTGCGACCCTAACCTGAACCTGTTCAATTGTTTCCCCCTTTCACAGATGCTTCATGAGCATTGCAAATAAGATTGATATAAGATTTTCCAGAATCATAAAAGCCAAGAAAAATGGTGTTCCCCATACTCTTCATCACTCATCAGTTTTTAGCCAGGTGATTCAGGATACTCATTCATTAAGGAAATTCTTCATGCAAATCCATGAATTGAACTATCTGTTTTCTGCAATCTTACATTCATACTTGCACCCCACTGAAGGTTGGCAAAATTCCTCTGGATAGTTCCCTGGGCATTTTCTTTCTTCTGGAACTGAAAAGCATCTGCATATGTCAGCCATTAGCATCATAGGCACAGAGCACTCCATCAGTCCTGTGTTGTCAGCCACTATCCTTCATCATATGCACACCTCCAAGAATAGCCATACGTAAAATCCGCAAATGCATGCTCCTCCACTCAGCGTGCCTTGTCAAAACGTCTTTCTGGTGTTACTTGAGCCACACGAAGAGATAATGTATTTTGTCTATGTCGACTACTAGAATGGCTTGTGCCATTATGCAGTGAACTGATGATACTGGTGATAAGATGATTGTAGTGCCTTACATACCTCGTATCAAACGTACAGTTATTGTCAAAATAAACCATCTTTGATACATTTCAAGATCTTTGGGAAAACAATTCTGAACGAATCACGGATAAAATACTTAACAACTGTTTTCCATTATCAAGTGTAATTAATCGCACTGTATGCCTAGGTAAGCTGGTTGTAGCTGCCCACATTTAGCACTCTATTACATACATCGTCTATCTCCAGCTTTGATTATTTCTGTTGTTTAAACTGTGCTTTGTACTCTTATGCATCATTGAAAACGTGTGATATTTTAGAGAAATAAACGTGATTTTCATATAACTTATGTTACCTTTGTTATATCTCTGATATCCTTTTATCAAAAAAAAAAAAATCTCTGACATCCTCGTTGGTCGTGAGTGAACAACTAATCGGCAGTCGTTTAACATTTCTGCTTATCACTTGTTCATGGCTTCTGCATTTGTTCCTTCATAGAGAAGAAAGTTGCGAGATGACAGGTTTCTAGATAGTAGGGGCCCTTATGCGTTTTTCTATTCCCAGGGCCTAACTTCTCCATTGATACGGAATTAGTTGTTTTTAAAAGCTTCCGTTAGCACCAAGTTAAATGCCATTTCTTATTTGAGGCTCATCAGGCTGAGCCGGATCAGAACAAAAGGTCATGGAGCAAGCTGTGATGTGGAGGCCACCAACCTGCAATCTGTATTGCCATCCTATTGTGGTGGGGGCTGTCTCTCACCAACTTCTTATCTTGGCATCTACGTTGCTTTCTGAAGACACCCTGTGCACTGCACACTGTTATATCCCACCACTAAAGGGGAATTAACCCACTCTTTTTTCCATGGTCTTAGCATCTCTGTGTTTATATTTTATGCTTATTTTATCTGTCTGTTTCATTTCCCGTTAAGAAAGGAGCTCATATTCCTTGATCCTCTGGCTGTAGCAGGATGTTTTAACTTTGGGACTGATGAGTTTTCGTTCCAATGATGATGACTATTTATGTTTCCATGTCCACAAAGTGCATGACCTAAGTCAGGTCCTTTTCTCAGATATGTGCACTTGGAATCCGGAATATCCTTGGGGCTAACCATTATGTTTTGAAGCTAACCATTATGTTTTGAAGCAGTAAAAACTCAATAAACCTCTGTAATATCAGTACTTGTCTTCATACTTCCATATATGGTTATAGTATAATGTCGGTCGGTTTATTTATATTTGAAACGTTGCTTTGATGCAGAAAAATAAATTCAGTGTACTTTATTGTTTTCCTCAAGCATCTATTTCTACTACATATGACTGAGGGCTTCAATCACCTTGACCATAAACAGTCTCTCTGAAGATATATTCTCATTGTAGGAGTAGGATGATGGAGACCACGGGACGTTTATCGACCAGCCAATTTGTTCTGGGAAATAGATTGAAAGTAATGTAAGTTTTCAGAGCTTCTACGTCTGAATTAAATTTTATGAGGTGGTTGAAAACTTAGGAATTTTTACTGATACAGTGTACCTCAGACGACTTTTTGGTAATGGAGTAATCTTGGCCATGATGTAGATGCCTACAGGCTGACGAACCAATCGATCGATTACCCTCAAAAGCTTAAGGTGATAAGGAACATTGAATTTTGCAGGTGATCCGGGGGTGACGGCAGCGAGAGTGATGGCACTGCAAGCGAAACCAAAAACAGCCACTCATTTGCATGATTCAGTCTCGCTAAACGCAAGGTGGGCCATGGAAACCGAAGGTAATGGACAGAAACCATCTAGGGATGCTAGCCTGTGATGGGTTACCACACGACGAGGCGATAACACTTGTCGTGCCATAGGGCTTAGTGGAGGTAATCCGATCATTGCCATTCTGGACCATTAACGAGTGGATGATCTCCTTGTGGCCATGATTTAGACATGTCAATGCAAGGGGATATTAAACTAAATATGTGCTGAATTTGTTTAAGATGCTAAATTCTGCTCGATCGACTTTGCAAGCTAGTATGGTCGATCAGTTGGATATTTATGAGCATGGATCATGCATAGTTCTTTATTATGATATAAGCAGTGGAGGAGTCCGGTCTTTTCCAGAGGTGAGCCATAACCCATCCAATGCCACCGTAGTTGGGGGCTGACCCTGACATGAAATGTTTCTCTATCTTTTACGCACGCATGAAATTGATATATACTAAATGTTGGGACATCATTTCTGTTACATGTGTTGTGATTTTGAATTACTTAAGGACTTCGGACCTGCTGTCCTGTAAAATCCAAGCCGCAAAGTGAGAACATGTGTATGTCACTCCTGAGCGTCGTCCTTGTTTGCTGGTCTCTGTGGACGTCGAGAAATTGAAGGGTTTTCGATCAGCTGCAGCTACACCCACCAGAGGTCACTGCCAAGATCAAAGATGGCCGCCTAGATTCCCATGTTGCCATTCCAGAATCAACTACAAAGGGACATATTAGTAACATAGACAGGAGCTGAACTTCTAGCCTACCAAATTTATTTGGGACTAAAAGGCTTGGTTGTTGGTTGTTGTTGAGACAGGTGCTGAACTATAAACGGAAATATTAGTAACATAGATAGGCGCTGAACTACAAAAGGGGAATTGATCCTATTTTTCGATTATTAGGAACCTGAACAAAGAAGCAGAAATATGGAATGGTCAGAACATAAAGATCTGACTGCAGTTTGAACCGCATACAAAGGTACAACTTAAATCACAAGTACAACGATCGAACAAGGAATAGTCCAGTTTACATGAATAAATAAACAAAAACAAACCTCCACAAAAAAAAAAGGAAAAAAAGGTCGAATCTGATCGTAAACAGAGGAGAGATAAAAAATTGGAGCCATTTGGTTGCCAAAGTCCATCTCAAAGGGATAATCACGAGACTATCATGTAATATAGCATAAATCACCTGAAATCTTTGCTTTATATAGGGCAATTGAAAGTCTGTATAATATAATAATGGGACATTTGTCTGCAGGATACTGAGAAAGGGCATTGAAGCTATACTACATGCGGTGTCCTATAGACAAGTTTTTTATTCAGTGTCCTACAGACAAATTCGCATTATAATCATGTCCACTAGACCAAAAAATCCTATAATATAGCATAAATCACCTGAAATATTTGCTTTATATAGACAAGTGAAATCATTCTTTTTACAATCCACAAAATAATCTTGTGAGAAAATTTAGCCATCAATGTTGTTGGCAACAGGATTTGGTTTCTAAAACTATGATGCTACCAATACATAGATTTTCTCACTCTACAATGCGACTACAAGTTCATGATAATACATCAAGCTGAAACTTCAGCATGTCAAAATAATGTTGTGTGAGCCCTCAACTTCCAGCGGCCTGTGCTTTGAGAAAATTGACCAACATTGATATGAAAATTTCGTGTTGTGAACCATTTTCTCTAAGAACCACACTGATACAGCAGTATAATCTTGTAATCCTGCACTGCTCCCCGAATTTGTTGCTCCCAGAACATAGAATGACTTGAGTCACTGGTTAAGCCTGGATGAGGAACAAGGTACAAAGTAAACACAGTGCACAAATGCAGATAAGGAATGAGCAGTGAAATGAATGAGATGCAGATCCCACAGCATAATCATTACAAAATTGTGGCAGGGTACTTATGAGCAAAATGTAGGTGCTAAAATATAGCAATGTTGGCAGAAGATATGACAAATAAACACAAAACTGTGTTGAAAATAAACACAAAAGTGTGTTGAAATATTTCCAGAAAATCATACCTCATTATCGTTCTGCAAATAACAGGAGAATGTGCAGAGAATATGGACTGTGGCACCACACCTAGAAGTAAAATTGAAGCATCAATCTAACTGAAAAAACACATGACAGTACTGAAAAAATTGGTAACAGATGACCCATCAAATCAAATGTATGCACGGTTTTAAGGAAAACTGGTGATCAATCCAACATATATACAGATCATGCCAACAAATGATGAATGAAGATGTGGTACCCATAAATCATATAAACACTGTTGTCAGGCAGTGGTAGACTTACTTTCGGTTAGTCCATGTTGACACCATGAAAGACAAGTTTTGCACATTACATGAGGTCGACTTGAAGAAGGGAAGGACTACCTGCACTCCTGCAGACTACAGCTGTGCAAATGTCCGTGTGTCGTGCTCTCGCTGATATGGGCACATGCGGGGCGTGGGCTGCTGCAAGAAGGCGAATTGGCTGGCTGATAGTGCATTATTGATTTGGAACTTGTTTTTTTCAACTGAGAACTGGGGGTTGTCGATGAGGCGTAAAGCAGCAATCAGTACCGTCGGCCACAATCCACAAGAATGTCAAATGCTAGGGTCCTGCTGCCTCTGTCATAAGGCCGGGTCAGGCAACCACACCAGGCCGGAGCCATAGAATTAGTTTGGGCAAGAAATTGAACCACAGGAAGAGGAATCTCTCTCCCATATGCTTTCATTTTGGAACATAAATAACGAATCAAAATTATCGACTGAGTGAGTAGAGTAGCTACCTCTGGCCAGTGACCAATGTTGAGCACTTGAGCAGGGACAGGGGCAGCAATCTGTGTGGGTGGCGGCGGCGGCGCAGGATCTGCCGTGGGGAAGGCCTTGTTCACTGGATTCTAGTCGAAAATTCACTAGAGCACAGTCTAATCCATATCACAAAATGGGGGAAATCGGAAAATTGAAGGGGAAATTGATGCTCACCTCGGGAGGAACCGTTGGGGATGAGGAATCATCACGAGCATCTCTGAAGCAGCTCCAACACGGATCCCGTCGCGCCTATGAGGAATCACGCAACTTCTATTGGGGACGGCGAGGTAACTACTACGACCGCGGTTGCCGAGGAGAAATTGGGGCTCGGATGACAGAGAGGTGGGGAATGGCGGCGACGATGGCCTCGGCGGTGCGCGGTGCCACCGATGTCATGTGGACTACCACCAAGGACGACGCGGCCGGCCGGAATGCGGGCAGGGGAAGCAGGCCTACCGCTGCGGAGGCATATTTACGGACAGCACCCTGAATATTATCTCGATTAATAGTGGCGATCCATATATTTACAAAACAGATCCTAGTTTGAATCGTAATTAATAACCGCGATCCAATTATTTCTTCCATTCGATGTTCTTGTGCCTGCCTATGGCTATTGATGAGCTGCTAGGTGCAGGTGGATGGTGGTGCAGCATGCAGATCGAGCTCCATTTTGTCGTGACAGTGCGTGAGATCTGCCACGGTGAACTCGTCGCCGTGCCCGTGGGAGAGAAGGCCCATGCATCGATGCACCATGACCCGCCTGCTGCTGTTGGTAGCGGTAAGGTTGGAAGATCTCATCAAACTGGGGGTCGTCGACAGCAAAACAATTGTCGTCATTGAAGCGCGATGGTAGCCTCGTGAGCGACGGTGGCCGTGATGAAGAGCCGGCGTGGGCCGAGTAGACGAACTAGTTGAGGGGGAAGAAGAGACGGCCGTAGGCCCACAGCTCAGGGTCCTCGAATGGGACGATCGCCTCGAACAGGATGGAGTTGCGGTGGGCCGTGATCACGGTGGGCTCTTTCATCCGCGGCTTGATTGCCGCCCTGCCCGTCCAGTGGAGGTACAGCCGGGACAGCACCGGCGGGTCGGCGACCCTGAGGGAGACGCAGATCGGCCGGCCGACGCAATCGTCGGAGAGCTCCAACGTCGGTGGACGAACCGGTCCAGGACGAGCCAGCTTGGGCCTCGCGGAACGGGGGCGAGCGGCGGCGGAGAGGTAGGGGATGAGGCGGAAGAGGGCTCGTCCTCGATGCCAAGGCCGTGGGCCTGCATCTGGCTGACTGGCCTCGATCGCTGGAGCACGATCGGGGCAAAAGCTGGAGGACTGGGATCGATCGATGGATGGATGATGACGCAATGGTCTGTGCTCACGGACCGTGGCCCAATTAAAATAACTTCCGTCCAAAAACATAAACATTTTTTTGACTTTCAAACATTATATTTAACTATTTGTCTTATTTAATTTTTTATAAAAATATAAAAACAAATATGTAATGTATAAAGTTTATCTAATAATAAAACATGTCATAACAAAAAAAATAAATTTTTAATAATTTTCTTAAATAAGACGAATGATTAAATATAGTGTTCAAAAACCAACAAACATTTATATTTTCGGACGGAGGAAGTAATTGAACAAAAGTTTGGAGTCAGCCTCTTAGGCTTTAGGCCCTTTTGACGTAGAACCAACAGTCCACGTATGAGCTGCACCCCTATTCTTCACCTAGGGTGAAGCTTCTTATTTTTCACCAACCCGATTTTTAGTAAATAAAAACAAAAATTATTTGAATCCAAAAACTTGTGAATTACTGATTTTTTTTATGATCATGATTGGATAGATATTATATTATCTCGGTAATCATCGTCGGTGTTTTTTACTGAGTAATTCATTTAGTAAATAAAGTTGACGAAGAATAAGAATTTATCATCCTAAGTGAAGAATAGTAGATGTATCTCCATCGAGGGTGAACCTTCTTATTATATACCCTAGTATGAAAATAATAATGGACTATTGATACTACATAAATAATTTCTAAGGAATGGGTAAAGGTACATGTAATTAAGCGCTACGAAAATATCTGCATCTGCATGCGTGTCCCAAATCTATTGAAAATACAAGTGCATTATACCATGTAGCCTATAGCAATAAGATATGATGGACCTAATGTAGTAGAGTCGTCTGCATAGGTCAAGGTAACCGTGGAAAAGAATATATAGGGGGAGCATATCCATATCTCTTTTCTTGTCGGAACTGAGGAATCAAGCTAATAAGGAAGTTTCTCAGAACTGCTGCACTGTACCATATCGTCATGTGAAATTTCATAGAAATTCACTTGAAATATAGATGTCACCCCTTACATTATACTCCTCTGCTCTCAAATGTATGTCGTTTCAGACAGTAGCTTTAGTCGAAAAAATTACTAGCGCACCTTGTTTTAACGATACACAAAGTAGAATAGAGGAGTACCAATCAACAAACCATGTGACAAGTTATATATATATATATATATATATATATATATATATATATATATATATATATATATATATATATATATATTCGAATCATCCGATCCGATCCTCTAAGACAATATTATTATATATTGGATCGATTCGAAAACTAGTACACTACCTCCGTGTCACATTTTTGTAATGATTTTATGTTATGAACAAAGGGCAGAAGCTCTGTCATTCATTACGATTACGAAGAGGGAGAAATTACAATCTAGATATACGCAAGCTAAGAACGACGACAAAGCTGTTTAAAATGAAAAGGCAAAGAGAGGAACCATAACACAACAAGGGTGACAAAACAAACTGCATATACAGAGGCACTAAAGACTAAACTACAGTAGCTGCCCTCTGTGTTAATTAAATTTATTGAGGTTTCGGCAAAGCTTTTTGTTGTTGTTGTTGTTGTATTTAAGTTCTTTGTTTTTTTGTCAAAATGGGAGCAATATATAAATCAAGTCATTGCACCTAACATATACTTTTGCTTCACCAAAAAGTATTTGTAAGGAAATCCTTATTATAGGCAAATTTTACTAGTACAAAACACTGCAAAATTAATTAATTAGATTTTTGTTTGTTGCAAGACGCTACAGGTACACGTACTGAGAGGGAAGTTTTGCTCTCTTTTTTTTGGGAACGAGAAGCTGATCCTTTCAAAAATGACGCATACATATACTACTAGGAATTTGATTTTTCACGACAACCAAAAACCGTCAGGACAATGCGTTTTACAGTAGGAATGCGACGATAGGAAAATTCCTTTTTCCTCACATAAATATACTACGTATATGCCCTCACATTAATATACATCTTCTATCCTAAGTTTTTTTTAAAATTATTTGCTTATAAATCCATAAATATATAGTAGCTCGTAGCAAAAAAAAAAACATTACAAAAAGAAAACCGATACTTGTTCATGTTTGTATATGTATGATTCATTCGAGAAGCAAACTTGATTTTATTGACATAACAGGCTGTGTCGTGAGATGGAGTCATATGAAATGAATTAAGGTCCTGGTGGGAATGACGATGTCCCCAGCGTCGTCATGGTCACCCTCTTCTAGTGACGACAGCCCGGACAACGACGTCGTCGTCATCATCGCCGGCACAGCATCGAATGCTGCCGTCCTGTGGCGGCGCATGTGGCCTCCGAGCGCCTGCCCCGTGGGGAACACCATGCCGCAGGTCTGGCACCGGTGGACATTGCTGGCGGCGCCTTTGCCGGGGCGCGCGCCGAGCAAGAGGTCGAGGCCGTGGGCGCGGACACGAGGCCGCTTGTGGCTGGTCCGGTGGCCGCCGAGCGCCTGGAACGTGGCGAACCGGCGCCCGCACGTGCGGCACTTGAACGCGCCGTCGAGCCGCACCCGCTTATTATTCTTCGTCTGCTGCTTGACGATCACCTTGCTCGCCGGCGACGGCGACAGCGACAGGAGGAGCAGCAAGTTCTTCGCCGCCGGCGCCATTGACGACGACATTGGCGGAGGTGAAGTAGCGGGCACGCGGTGGTCCTCCATTATCGATCGGTCGTGGTTTTGAGGAGTGGATCAAAACCACACACAGATACGTGGAGATGTTTAAGCAGCAGGCTCTAGCTCTTACTTATCAGTAGTAATTAACACGTACGTGAAGCTTGATCGTATCGAGATGTTTATGGATCAACTGGCTATCGAATGTTGTAATTGTAAGCCATGCCTGCGAATTTATAGGCGGCTGCCTGGCGGAGAAGGAAATGCATGGATTGGTTCTGGATGCTGACGAAATACTTACATTGACCTCAAGTCAACGACCCGATTTATACGCGTGGCGCCATGGAAATTTCTGTGTGATTTTGCTTTTACCAGTACTACTTGCTTAATTAGTGATTATGTCAGGCGACGACGCAGGCATCCGGCGTCACTACCCTCGTCGTCGTTTAATTTCTAGTCGGTTTAATTGTCTTTCGAAAGAAGATCCAAAAGATCCGATCCTTGCATTGTGTGTGGAAATTCCGGGGAGATCAGAGATCTCTCTATGGACGATCGATGCCGTACGTGACCACTGATTGACCAGTAATTAAAAGCTACTGGTATACTGTCACACAGCATATCGATCTCTGCATAGGCTGAGATAGTACTGCAATATAGCTAGATATTATTCTCTTCGTTTTTTAAATATAGTCACGGTTAATTTTCCATCAATTTTTCAAACATATATTGAGTCCAATTAAGACAAGTGTACGCCTGATTTTCGGTTGGTGTGTGAGGCACGTCGTTGCATCATATATATATTCCACCAAACTTAATTAGCTCTATATATACACATTTTTTTATTACGATAATTAGCTCTATATATATACACACACACATGCTCATTTTGTAAGCCCACCAACAAGCTAAGAATTGACATTATCTTGCCTTGATATGGACAACAACCGGCCATATGTTTTCCCATTGTCCACCAATCAATTTAAGTACAACAACATGCCATTGCCATGCATTAAGCATGTTAGATAGATGCCAATTGGCACATTTCAGGACTTTACTTGCTTGTTGGTTGTTGCTTCATCTAGCTCGATCGTAGCAAGTGTTTTAAATCTCTGGCTAATTAATAGAGGAGAGGAGCTAAATTAATGTGAGGCTATATATAAAACGCAGAATATGAATGACCAAGACCAAGACTTTGAGAGGACCTGGTCTCTGCATGTAAACGCGTGTGTTTCTACCTTATTATTATACTCTTACTTGATAATAGTACAGTACTTTATATAGTGAGATGTGGAGACTCTCGGCGAGTCAACGACAAATTACTATCTCTGTTTTTAAATTATTATCACAGTTAATTTTAATTAATAATTTTGAGCATTCGTCTTATTAAAAAAATTATTTACACGTGTGAAACTAAAAATCATGTCTCAAAAATCTTTAGTGATAAATCGAAACATAATATTTGATATTTTTTATAATTTTTTGAATAAGACGAATGATCCAAGTTGTTGATGAAAGTTACTGCAATAATAATTTAAATACGGAAGGAGTAATGATAATAATAGTTGGTCCACACGTATGTAGCGAATGGTACTTGCGTACCTCGAGCTTATCCTCTTGCTGCTTCCTTCAGGGAAGAAAAAGCTGTGCGACTCAGTTATTAAAATAAACAAGCCGGAACACTGAGTTTCCGAATCTTTCAAAACGAAAAAAGTTATTAAAAAAACAGTATTAATCGCAACAATAATGTTCTCGATCTCTTTTCAGGTCGTGGTCCTCACTCAGATACTATACTACAAAAACACAACACTTAATTTATCGATCGAGCAAGGTTTTCATCAGTACAAAACGCTCAAAAATAAACTTTTGTATATTTATTAATTTGAAATAATTAAAATACAGTGACCCTGTTGCATACGGTACATGAAAACATTAAAGTACGTAGTAACATAATTGCTTTAATATCTACGTAGTCAACATAGTTAAAAGACGGCGACCTTGCAAGTGCCAGCTAGAACCATCATGACGTACTCAACAATCATCCAATAAGTTGTCATATAGTGTGCATGATCCTATCACACTATTATTATACTACACGAAAACCGAGCGTAACAATCCAAGTAGGCATATACTAGTAGAAAAGGGATATATACTGTGCTGTGGTCATACTCATACCAATACCCTCCCAATCCTATACAGGTTCGTACTGAGTGTAATGGGTACATTGGGCTAGTATGGATGGACCGTTGGGTTCAAGCAAAAGGCCTGCCTCTCTACATCCGTAGTACGGTATCGGCCCAGCTCAGCCTACGAAACACGACTGCTTTGCTTTGGGCCTGCTCTATATATCGGCCTGGTCCTCAGCTTCATGACGTCACCATCATCATCGTGCCAAAGAATACCATGCAATTGGATACTAATGAAGATCAATCGATTTTCCTCATATACCCATCCTACCCCTATATCACGTACCAGTTCGTAACATAACTAAACTATCATCAAAATATAATTAAATTCGTACTTTCTCTGCAATTGAACACCTTTTGTTTCGGTCGTCAGTTTCCAAAGCATGCAACATAGACTCCTTCACCGGAGATGATAACTTTTCTTTGTTCTTCCCTAATAAAGCACAATTCAATAGTGTGTTCAAAATTATAGCGCAAAAATTGTTTGTTAGGAGCTTTATTTTGTAACACGACTATACATATTATCAAAGACATATGGCAACCTTTTGTGTGTATTCTTATTGAAGAGTGTCTAACAATTAGTCCGGACATATTCTAATGCTATGATTGCAATTATGAGACGATTGTTTGTTGTCAAGATTTTTAATAACAAAGCAACACTTATTATCAGTAAACATACATGGG
Organism: Oropetium thomaeum; assembly: GCA_001182835.1. Classification (NCBI taxonomy): domain Eukaryota; kingdom Viridiplantae; phylum Streptophyta; class Magnoliopsida; order Poales; family Poaceae; genus Oropetium; species Oropetium thomaeum. Next base: position 57,435 of record LFJQ01000006.1, on the reverse strand, counting down.
TCTACTTATTGAACAGTAGCTAGCTAATAACACGTTTAATTAGATAGAACATTCTATTCTAGCTCGCACAACGTAAAGGTACATATAGTTTTCAAAAATTATAGCAAGATTCGTGAAAATGTTTGCTCTATGATTATTTGAAGCACATTAAGTGTTGTGTTTCCTGAAATTTAATACAGTATAACACAGTGCAGTATAGTTTCAATTACTTGAGATTTAACAAATACAGTAGAAATTCATATTACTTTTGGTTTATTAAATGTTTTTTTTGCCTTGCAAATGTTATCAATGTCTTAGACAATACGTAGTAGTTATGTTTTGTTTTGAAGGGAGAGTAGAACATGATATGAATGACACATTGTACATGTATACCAAAAAAAAAAAGAGAGAAAAAAAAAAGGTGGTGGTAAAGAAGAATCCCTTGAAGCAAATAGATCTTGCTGTCCTAATCTCCCATATCCATCTTTGGCTTCTGAGTTGCCCCCAAGAAGAACAAGCTTCTCTCCTTTTCGTCCTCCCTCCCTCTTGCAGGCAAAGGCAAGGCAACTGCTCTCGTCGTGCTCCGCCTCCTCCCTCCCTCCCTCCTCGTCTCGCCCTTGCTTCTTCTCCCCAAGCCACAACACGCGAGCTCTTCTTCCTCGCGACAAACCACACTCCCCTCATGTCCTGCATCCTCATGCCAAGCCGCACCGTGTCCGCCGCCGGCACCTTCCCCTCCCTCCCTCGGCCGTGACGACGCTCCTTCCATCGTTTGCTCCCGTATTCCCGGCCTCGGTTCTTGATTCATCCCGTATTCCCGTACCTTGAGGTCACACCTCTCGATTCCCTCGCCTCGACAGCCCGCTCGCCGCCCCGTACCATGCCGCCGGTGCGCGGGGCCAAGCGCCGCAGGAAGGAGGCGGCGGCGAAGAAGGCCGCGGCAATGGCCGCCGCCGCGGCAGGCGCCAACGGCACGCCCGCCGACTGGTGGGACGGCTTCTGCATGCGGATGGCAGGTGCGTGCTTCCGTCCCGTCACCAGACCGTACGTGATGAAGATTTGATTTTGTCCGGATCGTTCGTTTATCTCCCGAGCAATCGGGTGCCGTTTGGTAGATCTAAATTCGAGTTAGATGCTGCTGTTAATCTTGATCGTGTTCCATATTAATGCGCTGGTTTCATACGAGTTGAAGCAATGCCATCGGGCTATCTTCTTATCATTTTGACTAGTTAGTGTGCGTCGTGTTGGTATTGAATTGTCGCGTCGGGATACATCATGGACAGTGAACACTCTTGTTTTGGGTAGTATGCTTTGATTATTGTTGCCACTTCTGTCTACATAAGATGCTTTATCTTGTTTGGAATTGGGACAAATTTAGAACTCGTGATGCGTCATCAAGACCTGAGCTCTGGACTCTGCATTCTATATCTCTCTCTGTTCCGTTTAGTGACCACTCTGAATTGCCTGTCTTTTTTCTGTCATAACATTCTTAGTATAGCCGATTGCCTACAACTTGGGACCAAATGCAGGCTTCAGACAACATGTAGCAGTGGACTTGTTGGTATTTGGTTTGGCTACTGATGCTATTCACTTTGTGCTTCTTGTTTCTGCATCATAGGCCAGTTTGAACATTCATGTTAATATTCGTGTTATATCACAGAAACCATGTCTAATATCTGCCAAGGTGTTGCCATATTCTTTGAACTAAAAGCACCCTTCAGCTCACTCACTAATTTGATGACTATAACAAAAGCTCAGCTATGTATTCTTATCAGCAAGAATTTTTGTGTATCCAAAGCTAATATCCACTTTCAGTTCATAAAAGTCGTTGATCAATCCATAGCACTAGTCACTGGAAATGGTTTGTAGCTCTTGCTACAGTAGTTTACTGTTTTTAAGCTGTCCAGTGGGCATCAGTATTGTTGCATTCAAATCCTCACTTGCTGCTGTACTTTTTTAGGAGAATGTAATCTTTCTACTTCTGGGTATTCTTCAGAAAGGTGATGATTACAATATCAGCATGATTAACTCCTATTCTGATTATTTTTTGGAGAATAAACTTTCTTCTTCCAGTTGGCTTAGTGCAGTTCGCCCACAAGTTTTTTTTTTTTTTTGGAACAACTTTATTGTTTATATAAATCACCACAGATACCTCTTTTCGCTTGTATGATTGCCTTCTATCGTATGCAGTAGTACCTGAAAGTTGAAATTATTCAGAAATTACCAGGTGTAAAGATTGTGTTATGTGCTGATCTGGTTGAATGTTACAACTTGCTGATTTGGGTGTGCATTCTGCTGTACTGATATAAACTTTCGTCGTTCACCTTAGCTTACATGAAAATTATGTAGCAACATATTGTTTTTTTATCACCCAACCCAACACACACTCTTCTAGGCAAACCTTCAAAATGCCGAGATTTGAGACCAAATTGTTTTTGTGTGATTCATCTGTTATTGATGACATTTCTTTAACATTTTCAGACTGATAGATTGTGTTATGGATTTTGTAACCAATCTGTTATCCTCCCTCTTCAGGAACCTTATCTTCAATCGAAGAAACACGCAGATTTGAGACAATCTTCAAAATGCCAAGAAAAACTTTCGACTATGTCTGCAGCCTGGTAAAAGATGAAATGATGGTGAGGTCCAGCAGCTACGGCTTTCTTGATGGGATTACGATGTCTTTAGAAGATCGAGTAGCCGTTTCTCTGCTAAGGTTGAACTCTGGTGGGTCACTGGTGACTGTGGGCTCATCTGTAGGTGTGAACCACTCGACTGTCTCACTAATAACCTGGAGGTTCATTGAAGCAATGGAGGAGCGAGGAAGTCACCACTTGCGCTGGCCTGCCTCTGGTGAAATGGAAAAGATCAAATCCAAATTTGAGAAGATCCACGGTTTACCAAACTGCTGTGGTGTTGTCGATACAACACACATAACAATGTGCCTTTCGTCCGCTGAGCCGAACTGCAAGGTCTGGCTCGACCATGAGAAGAATTACAGCATGGTGTTACAGGCTGTTGTGGATCTGGACATGAGGTTCATCGACATCGTGACCGGATGGCCTGGCAGCATGAAGGAATCAGGCATTTTGCACAGCTCTGGCCTTTTCCAGCTGTGCGAGAACGGTGAGAGGCTGAACGGCAGCACGCTTAAGTTATCAGATGGATCAGAAATTGGGGAATACCTAATCGGCGATGCAGGGTACCCCCTTCTTCCCTGGCTGCTCACACCTTACCAAGAAAAGGACCTGACAGAATCCAAAGCTGAGTTCAACAGGAGACACTCTGCTGCGAGAACGGTGGCTCCTAGGACGCTAGCCAAGTTCAAGGACACATGGAGGTTCCTGCAAGGGGAGATGTGGCGGCCGGACAAGCATAGGCTCCCCCGGATAATCCACGTCTGCTGCTTGCTCCACAATATAATCATAGACCACAAGGAGGAGGCAGCCTTGGACAAGCCGTGCACGTCGTCGTCGAGCGATCATGATGCAAACTACATGCAGCAGGTGTGCCATTTGGAGGATGAGAAGGGTCTTAAGGTGAGGGACAGTCTGTCCCTACACTTGACCATGAGGCAACCCTGACGGAGTAGAAGAAGAGCTCGTGCAAGCAAATGCAAACAGCTCTGAGTATGTTTTTGATGTTCAGTTTTGCAGGGCTGTTATTAGTGAGGGCGAGAGACGCGTGACTAATGAAAACAAAATCAGTGTAATCCGTGCAAAGCTGTCAAATCAATTTGGCTAGTTTGCTTGTTTACTGGTATCGATCGTGCTGAATATTCATGTTGCGTGATCATGGATACCTCTGTGTAGCGTCGATTCTGTAGTCTAGTGCTGTTTCGTTCGAGCAAATGCTACTAGTTCCCATAGTAAGTTAAGCTTGATCAGATTGTGCGTCGCAGAACTGGATAAGGTTTCATCAGTTACAAAAACCAATCAGTTGTGGCTGGCTGATGGACGGACCGACACCTTGGGCCCACATTTCAGTTCTGTCTTAAATAGTAAAACAGTAATAAAGCCTGGTCGGTCCATACACCGAGTGGCATGCAATGCAACAGCGAGGAGTCAACGCAGGCAGTGGCACAGGCAGCTGAAGAAGAAGAAGACGAAGCACCGGAACCTGAAAAACTGACGGCGCCATTCGTGCCTGGCTCTTGACGTCCATGCTATCGCCGCAGCTTAACCACCATTTTCTTCGCCTTGAATCAACTCCTTTTTATATTCGGGCTCATCGTCTTCCTTCGGGTCATAACAATTAACAAGCCATCATGTCTTCCTCCGGATCATTATACAGAGCTACCACCGTCGTCTTCGCGGCGCTCGCCGCGCTGGCCACAGGCGTCATCGGGGCAGCCGATGAGGCACCAGCGTCCCCGCCGTCGACGGCGAACCTGACGCTGCACAACCTCTGCGCGTTCCCGGTGTGGCCGCTGATCACCGCGAACGCCGGCGTTCCGGCCATCCCCGTGGACGAGGACGGCGAGCCGGTGGGCCGGCTGGACGGCGACGGCGCGGGCCTGGCGACGCTGGAGTTCCCGCCGGGCGCGTGGTCCGGGCGCGTGACGGCGCGCACCGGCTGCACTGCCGCTGAGGACGACGAGGACGTGGTGCGATGCGCGACGGGGTCGTCGCCGCCAGTGACGGTGGCGCAGGTGAGCGTGGGAGGTCCCGGCGGGCTGGCGGAGTACAGCGTGAGCCTGGTGGACGGGTTCAACGTGGCGGTGGTGATCACGCCGCACGGGTTCGAGGAGGGCCGGCGGTGCCCGACGCTGGGCTGCGCCGTGGACCTCGGCGGCTCGCTGTGCCCCGGCGACGCCAGGGCCCCCGGCGGCGGGTGCGGGGCCGGGGCCAAGGCGGCCGCGCTCTTCAAGAGGATGTGCCCGGACACTAGGACGAACGCGACGGACGTGGAGGTGACTCCGCAGGACTGCGTCGCGCCGGGAGAGCTCAAGGTCGTGTTCTGCCCGACGCAGGACAGCGTCGTGAACCAGCACCACTAGACTAGACACTCCCTGGTTGTTGGCATATGGACGAGTTGATCATTACTTGAATAATAAGAAGCTTATTAGGGCTGCAATTAGTCGTCATTACTTAGTTGTGGTTACTGACTTTGCTAGACATTTTTCAAAGAAAGCTTTGAGCTCAAACTTTATATAGTATATATAAAAAAAAAGGGATTATTAAGAATGAGTTTGATCGAGTCTCTGATGTGTAGGCATGTTGGTGCATATGTCGATGTTAGCCGAGACAAGAGACCGTGTGCTTAAGTTCCAAGTAGAAGGGCACAAGGAAGACGTAGCCATCAATGGGGGATCCACCCTCGTAACCATCGCTGCTGCCGTTTGTCCGTTGTTCATATATATGGCGCGCTGCCTCCTCTCAAGCCACCTCCCTTTGCACACGGCTTGATCATGCTTCACCTACTATTACTACCCAACAACGAATCCGTTGAAGCCAGGTAGCAGGATGAGCTCGTCGTCGACGTACCGGACGCCGGTGTTCATCGGCCTGGTGTGCGTCATGTGCTTCGCCATGGTGCTGCTGCTGCACCACTGCGTCATCATCCTCTGCTGCAACTCCGGCAACCGGAGGCGCCGCCGCCACCACCATCACAATCACCAGCAAGAGGAGCAAGAGGAACCGGAGGAGGACGAGAGGGAGGGCTCGTCGTCGCGGGTGCACCTGGTCAAAGGAGCAGCGGCCATTCCAGCGGTGGTGAGCCCGTACCGGAAGGAGGACTCTTGGAGCGAGTCGACGTGCCCGGTGTGCTTGGCCGACTTCGCCGACGGCGAGCCGGTGCGCGTGCTCCCCGAGTGCATGCACTACTTCCACGCCGAGTGCATCGACACGTGGCTGCGAGGGGGGAGCACCAGCTGCCCGATGTGCCGCGCGGAGACCACGCCGACGCCGAGCCCCGCCCACCTGAACCACCACAACCTCTCCGTCTCCGTCTCGCTCGAAGAGATCCTCGTGCGCACGTAGTAGCGCAGAGCAGAAGCAGAGCAAGCTGCTGCTCTGTTTCTCTTTCAGGCAAATTGAAAGTGTCTTAATTAGCTGCTCTGTTTCGCATTCAGGCTTCAGGGAAACTGAAAAATGCGGAGCACAACAAAGCGTCTGTTGCTTTGATCCATTTTTTGGTGCAATTATTTTATTTTTGTAATAAGATTGTGGACTGTACATTTGACAGGAAGGAGAGGAGCACAACATCACCGTCGTCATTTTACAACCAACACCTGCTTAGCTACACTCCAAGTGGCCACACACAAGACGTAAGGCTACTTATTATTCAAAAAATTGGACCATTCTTAGTGCAAATTCAAAATTAAGTAGATAATTGTATATTTTCTCTCTCTTTTCTTCCCCTATGTGTGGGGTCTATGAAATTCTTGATTTATATCTCAAAATTGGTGCATTCTTTTCTCATCACCCAGACAGTTCGTTGCAAACCGGCAACGCGCCTTTCCATGCATGTTTCATCAACAAATATCGTTAAAGAATAGATTTCATAAATTATGATAAGGATTTTCATACATTTCATTGCATGTTGAAAAACGCCATTAAAGAAACAAGGAAAAGTACTGTATTTCACTGCTCAGTTGGACACCGGGAAAACTCATCACGAATCAGTACGCCAACGAAGGCACAAACAGCACCGTCGGCAAAAGAGAGGAAATACAACAGCTTCAGAACTGTGACCAAGCGGGCAATCGAAGCCGATGGGATTAGGGACAAGCGTGGTACTGGTAACAGATACAGGATACATACTATATACAACGGTGAGCGCAAAAGATACAGGATTGTCAGAAATCATTCAATCCTCACATCTTCCTCAGATTATCAAGCCGTGCCTGCAAGTCATCATCTATGCCACCATCCACCCCACCTGCAGCTTCAGCTTGAGCAGGAACCCTTCCTGCAGCAACTGGCTTAGAAACTGCAGTTGCAGGAGCCTTGACAAGCTGGATTCAGAACAGAAAAAACAGTGTTAAGCTAGAATTTTTTATGCCCAAGATCCTCATGAATAATGCGTCAGCGTTGTTTGTTACCTCAGAGTTGATGTCAATGCCAATTTCATCCAGGACTTGGTTCACTAGCTCCTCCGTTTCTTCCTCCTCCTCGTCACCCTCCAGTGCATCATCAATAGCATCGCCCATCACTTCGCTAACCATCTCCATCTTCTCGTTTTGCATCTCAAATTCCCTCATTATTTTCTGCAGCGCAGGAAGATTCATCTGCCTGTTCATTTGCGACATGGCTTTTGTCACACCCTTCATGGCTTCACCCATCGCTTGTGTTGATTTCAGTGTCTGAAATTCAGGTACCAGTCATTACGAGATCTTACAGAGGGCTCATGGGCTCCATAACAAGAACACAACAACTTTCAAAATAGATTGTGCTGTTCAAAATGTATTCATACAGATTTAGCATGCTGTTAAATTTCCTTGTTACCTGGATACGAAGGGATACCCCTTGTAGCTGGGACTTTAGGGCGTAAAATTTTGTGATCTGATGTCTTGTACGGATCAGATCCTTTGCCATAATTTTGACAGCTCCCTGTGAAAATGGACAGCACATTCATTAAAAATATGAAATATGAGCATTGGCCCAGCAGGGACAAAAAAAGAGAAAAATAACAGTAACAAACATAATTAATGTGGTAGATGTCTTTAATTATATAAACAATTGCAATATACTTTCAGGAGATATGAAGATATTATCAAGTTATGACAGACCCAAGATTGTAGTTTTATCTATATCTTTCCCCTAGGCTACTTAGAAGGTAATTTAGCATAATACTCGAATCAACAAAATGCAATACATTGGTAAATTAATGCGTCTATAAAAGGGGCTCATTTTCTGAAACAACAAACAGAGGGTCACGCACCATCTGGCCCTGCTTGGCCACTTTCTTGATCTCAGCAATGAGCTTCTTCTCCTGAGCCTGCAGGCCCTGCCTCTCCCTCTCAATCTCCCTGATAGACTTGTCCAGCATGCGCTTGTTCTCCCGCAGCAGCTCTGCAATCAACCAAACCCGAGGAAAACAATGTAAAAAAGCTGAACTGAGACCAACCAACAGCGTAATCATATCGTGCTGTAGGGGCGTAGCATCACAGTTCCGTAGGTGACTAGTGGGGAACAAACTGACAGATAATTCGTTAAAAAAAAAAACTTTCTGTTTCCTCCATAGATATGCGTTCGTTGACACACAAGATCAGCAGTTCAGCACACAAGAAGGTACGCGGTACGTAGAGTGAAAGAAGAAGATCCAGAAGTTTGGATCGTCGGTGAGTCATATCAATACGGGGATGAAGAAGAGAGGTTTAAGTTGAATCATGGATCACGCATCCAGAGCAACGGGGAGCGTTGCGCAATTTCGTCGGGCGTTGGCACGGATCCATCGACGAAAGGAAGGGAGGAAAGGGGAGGGGGGAGCAGCACCTGCTGGGGTCTTCCTCTTGCCGAAGATGAAACTCATGATGGCGGGCGGCGGTGGTTCCCTCCGATTCCGGCGGTGCGATGCGATTTGGGGGGCCTGCAGAAGGAATCAAGGAATCCCCGGCTGCTGCTCCTCCGCCGCAGCAGACGGAGTGATTCCCTCTCCCCGTTCTAACGATTTGGGTTGGTTGGGGCAGATGAACAGAAAAAAAAGGGGACTTTTGATTCGTCACCAAGGAACGGAACGATCTGTTCGTTGTACCCTCTCCTTCACCTCTCCTCGATTTGTTCGTTCAACACAACGCAACAACGCGGTTTCACCCGCAACGCGTCGTTCCTTGGATTGGTCAACGTAGAGAGAGCAAAACAAAAAATCAATTCGCATACATTTGATTTTTTTTAATTTGAAATTAAATAACATTGTGTGCGTTTGAGTGTTTCAATCGAATTCCTTTCCAAATTCAGTAGCGTGTGCACTTAAGCGCTTAAAAAATTAACATTATATCTCTTTTATTATAACGATGTCAATTTTAACCATTCTAAGTAGGACTTGATTATGGATCAATATGGCTGATTGATTAGTAGTACAACATAGTATGGCAGAGCATTCAAAAGTATCATTTAAAATATCTACTACCTCTGTTCTTTTAAATAGTCATTGATTAATACGAAATCTGTACTAATCAACGATTATATTAAAAAAATTAGAGGGGGTATACTGTAGCCTAAATTCGTATATATACGCCGTTACGTAATCAGTTAGGCGAGGAGGGAAGGCTCTTCTCCATTTGATCGCTAATATGCAAGCAACATACATCTAGATATGATGCATGAACAAACGGCGCGCCTTTAATTTAAGGATGGTGTTTTTTCTTCCCGGATCGGTCAGTCGAATGCTCATCATTGTTTTTGACAGGTTTGGTCATGGCTCGCCTGGTCATGCCTTTTTTTCTCCGGCTGTAATAGGAGCAAGAGAGCCATGAGCAAATGAAAGGACGGACACACACATGAGCATGATGGATGATTGGGGACCAAAGGAAGAATTCATGGAACACAGGCAGGAGGAGGAGTTGAGGACCATGTACCATCGACTGATGCTGCCAACTCCTTCAGTTATTTCAGATTTCAGAGAAGAAGAGACTAGTGCAATATTAATCTCCCGCCACTCTCTCTCAATGCTGCACATGCTTCTCTCTCTCTCTCTCAATGGTTCCCAAATCCAATCAAGCTAGGCTCACCATGTGGCCTGTTTTGTTACCTACTCCTAATACAGTAAGTCCTAACTCTCGTACAGTTCTTACTGTCCTAGTCTCTCAAGCATGATTTCAGCGCACCTTGGCCACGCACTCTCGCTCCGTAGGACCCATACAACACATCTTGGTCGTCTCAGCTCAAGTCTGCTCTGGTTTATTGTTCATGTGCACCTGTCCTGCTGCTGATATTAGTGCTGAAGTAGGAGCGATGGCAAAAGAAAGAACACTGATGGGCACATGCACTACATATGCCCCCCTTCTCATGAGTCATGGATTCTCAGTGTCAATGATGGGCCTGCAAAAAGCTAGCTTTTCAAATTTATGTGTCACCTTATTGCCTTTTCCTTCCTTTCCTCTTGCCTCACATGTACAGCATTCATCATCCTCTCAAGTTTATACTAGCAACATCTCCTCTCCTGCACACACAGAGAATCACATGGATTTCTTTCTTTTTTTCCTGTATAAAGAAAGGAGAATAGTAGTACTCCGTATCAGCTAGTGGTGGTGCAACGGCTAAATTAAGCAGTGGTATTTATTAGTACTGTACTAATTTAATAGGGTAAACATATATCAGACCCATGCTTTGCTGAAAAACTAGTTAGTTACAGAGGCAGCAGGTTTACAAGGAAAAAGAAATACTGCATCTCTAAGACAGCTGCCATCCTCTTAGATTGACATGGAGACATTGTATGGGACCACACCAGTCTCTGTCTGTATGCCTGGCTGTACACATCTGCACTTATATGGTTGGTGAGGGAAACTGCTCAAGAATGAACATAAGCATTGTTTGGTTCTGAACACGCCCCACATTTCGCTCTTGTGAAGCTATAGCTGGAGCTTGGGCTGGTGTTGGAGTATCTGTGGAGTATTAGAAGGAAGAAGGGAAGGGACCAGACAAGGATGTCCCTTCTCACCTAATGGATCACACACTCATTTATATTGCCATGCTTCAAATTAGGACAAGTTTGTATCTTGTGGAAGATTGCAAGGATTCAGGGCAATTATTGACGATTCACCCTAGCTGCTGCAAGCTAGCGTACATGTTAGTGCAATGGATTATGTCTAGCATTGTGTTGTTAAAGTACAACACTCGAAATCATAGGCCTTGTCTCGAGGTTATAAGTTACTATACCACTAAAGAAAGCTCTTTCAAAGAAAAGCTAGTAATCCTCCGTTTCAAAATGGCTGTAACGGCTCGAACCCTGTCATGTGCAGCTGAAAATCAGTCAATTTTGGCGTCAGTCAGTTCTCTTTGCTGGTGGCTGGTGACTTGGTGAGAGAGAGAGAGAGAGAGAAAGGCAGCTTCCGCCGATCAAAGAATTCGGACAGGGTCCCTCAGCATCAACAGGGAAAATAAACAACTCAAACAATTGATGACTTCTCTAGAATATAAGACAGGTGGATTTCTAATTAGCAGCTCACTAAGCTCTTCATTATCCAGCAGGCTCCCAGTTTAACTAGGATCTCAGCTTTGGTCTCCGCTGGAGTAGTAGTACAGTAGTACAGCACCTCCCCCCATGTGATGTGAGGCCGTCCCCTCCTGTCTCCTACCTCCCTCTCCTCCTTGAACACGGAGCCAAGCCATTACCTTATCACCAGTTCACCATACAAGTCAGTAGCAGCTGCGTCTGTTTCGGTGCACTCCGTCTCTGCCCCTCTGCTGCTGCCTTGGTCTCTCTGCTTGTTTTTTCTCTGGTTTGTTGGGCCTCTTCTTCCTCCTCCGGCGACGCTGCTCTGGGCTTTGATTGCGTCCACTGTTGCAGCTGTTCTTGACAGGTTTCTCTGTTCTGGTGGTTGTTGGTCTTGCAGTTTCTAGTACTAACTGTTCCGGGTTTATGTCAGAGTGACATCTGTAGGAGTAGTAGTAGATCCTGAGCTCAGCTCTGCAGTCTGCAGATTCAGCTTCCCTGCTACGTACTGCTAGTCCGGACCTGCTCCCTGTGAATCTCTGAGCTTTTTGAGCACGGAAGGGAAGAGTCCTGTTTGTTGCCACAAGAAGCAGAGCTTTTCAGAATCAGAACAGAGGTTCCGGTTCTCCTGGTTCCTCTGCTTTTCTTGTGTGTGTTCCAGGAGCTGCCTGTAATGTCGGTGGATCCGAGAGAGTAATTTGCTGCGAAAAGAGTAGAGGAGGAGACTCCAAAGCTAAAGATGAGAGCTCTAAGCAGGCTAGGCGTTGGGCTCGCGGTGGTGTCCACTCTGCTCCTTCTGGCGCTCACCGCCGAACTCTACTACATCTTCGTGTACAAGCGCCGGCTGCGGCGCCGCGCTGCCGCCATCTCCGACGCGGCGTCGTCGCCGTCCTCTTCCTCCCGGGAGCTGCTCCAGCTATTCTGCTTCAAGAAGCCGCCTGCCGCCCTCGCGTCCACCTACACGGTCCACCAGGACCCGCACGCCACGGCCGTAGCGGTGACCGTCGACGAGGACGACGACGACGACGACGACGCGACGGTGGAGGCGCAGCTGATGCGGCTGAGCAGCCTCGTCGGCCCGCCGCGGCTCTTGTTCACCATCAAGGAGGAGACCAAGGAGGACCTCGAGTCGGAGGAAGGGCGGGGCAGGAGCCGGAGCCTCGGCGAGCTGCTGCATTGCCCCGGGACGCCGTTCCTCACGCCGGCGTGCTCGCCGGCGCCGCCATCCGTCACGGCGACGGACAACCCGCTGTTCGAGTCCCCGATGGCGAGCCCGGGCCCTGCTCCGGCGGCGTCGCCGCCGCCCAAGTTCCAGTTCCTCAAGGACGCCGAGGAGAAGCTGTACCGGCGGGCGCTGGCCGAGGAGGCCACGAGGACGCGGAGGTCACCGCCGCAGTCGGTGGCCGGCGAGGAGGACGGCGGGTACATCACGATCGTGGTAGGGAAGAACAACCGCGTTATCCCGCTGCCATCACCGCCCGGCGGCCATTAGTGAGGTGGACGCTCCCTTTTCATTGACTTGTTTGATACGTACTACTGCTGTAGCACTACGCAGCGTTCTAGTAGTAGTGTAGTACAAGTAGCTCGTGTTGTAAACTTGCTTCGGTTTTCTGATCATGCCGAACTGGATGATTGGATGTACATAACATCAAACATGATGAGGAATCGAAAACAAATTCAGATCAGTTTGTTTGTTTTTCTTATTATCTTTGATCCTAGTACAAATTAGAGATCTACTGTTAGGTTTAATCATTGGTCATAATTTTGTTGAGTCTTTAGCTTGGTGCTGCTGTGCTTCAGTGGAGCATTTTTATTGTCCCTTTTCCTGGACTTTATTGTGCAATAAAGACGACTAATATGAAAGGGGAATGATTATGATATATCTGAAAGCCCCATACTGACTTGTCTAAAGTTTGCATAACTCCTGCGAGTAGTAGTTTGGCATAATTGAAGACATCAGCAGTTTTTCTTTGTAGTCTGTTGTTGACAAGGCAAAAACTCGTTCCTCAAAGTAGTAAAAATCCTTGCATTTGGCCAAGTCTTCTGGTATCACTTTTACCTGTCTAAAATGGTCGAACCTTTATTCATTCTACCTTTAATTTGTTTTAAAGAACATTGCATTGTGAAGAAAGGAACCACTTTTCTAGGCCATTCCATTCCAAGTCCAACGCGGAGGAGTAGGTCTCTTTTCTCTTCCCTCAGAGAGCGATCCAAAGAAAGGTCCCAGTGCTGTCCATTTCATGTGCTCCGTGCCAATATTGTTCTGCCACAAATTAAAGGATACGACGGCCCTGCTGCTGTTATGTATCAACTTTATTATATTTTGTACTATGCATCTTTTTCCCAGCTATTTAATTTTGTATTTCCTCTATTGTATTTAATCCTGCCTGTATTGTATTGTATTGTATTCCTGCCTGAGTACATAATGCATGCTTTGTACTAACCACAACTTACCAATATTAGTATGTTGTAATGATTCCATTCCAATGACTGAAGGGAAGAGTGAAGCTATAACAGTTTGTCAATGACACAATAATTTCTAGTAGTATTAGAGTATAGTAGTAAGACACAAGTGCTGAGAGGAAATGAAATGTGGTGTGTGCCCTCTTTTACTCTATCCTGGCTCAATCCTGGGATAGTACAAGCAATGTAAACCAAGGAACAAATTGACAATCTTGGCAAGTTGGATTCTTCACGACGAGGAGCTACTGCTACGAGGGATTGTTCGTAGCTTCATGCTAGCTTGTTCCAACTGGAGAGGTTGAGGGCTTTAGAGGATTCTTTGCCGGCTGGTCAGGTCGCAGAGTAGAGTACGCTTTGGCCTGACGGACCATGTGTATCAGTATTATTAAGCGGTTCTAATTAAGTACATAATGGAAACCTCCAACTCTAAAATCATACTACCTCCATTTTTATACTATTGATGTTTTTTAATATAAATTTATATTATAAAATATTAACAATTAAAAAACAGAGGTAGTACGTATTTAAAACAGCAGAATTAGATTGACGATGACGACGAGAGGGAGGATGGCAGGGTATGGTACCAGTACGAGATCGTCCCCGAGAGGAGGAGCAAGCAAGAGCAAGAGATGCCCTTCGAGGAGCAGGAGTCGCCGCCGCCAGCTATCCAGGAAGGGGGCAGTTGCTGTGACACCATATCCATAGATTGAGTGAGGTGCTCTTTTTTTCTATTTTTTTTTTTAAGATAAGTTGAGCGAGGTAGTCGATGGCGAACGTTCTGCTCCCTCCGCCGTGAGGCAACTTCCAGACGACAAGAAAGGCGAGCAGAACCTTCTTTGTTGCACTACGAGGTATAGGAAATCAGCAGAAATAAAAATGTCAGCATCACCAAGCCCGTCTAGCTCAGTCGGTAGAGCGCAAGGCTCTTAACCTTGTGGTCGTGGGTTCGAGCCCCACGGTGGGCGTTTGCTCCTTTTTTTTTTTTTTTCTTTTTTCTTCTTCCCATCTTTTCTTTGTTTTTCCGTTTCACCCTTCAGTGTTCAGTCCTATAGTGTGTGGTTTTGACTGTATCTATGTTTATCTGTGATGAACTCTGTGTTTATCTCACTCAGTCTCTCACTACTAGTCTTCGAAAAAACAAAAAACAGAGAGCATCCCCTGAATACCTCTTGTCATCTGTCCCAATCCCCGGCAAACCTCTGACAGCGGCTTCCTCGTGCACCTGACCAAGAGGCAACCTCAAGGGTAGGGCTCGAGCTCTGGATACAGCCACATTAATAACTGACGATTGATATAACTCATCATAGTCAGCAGTAAGGGGAAAAAAAAAAAAGAGCTCATAGGGATAGGGTTGCAAATGGCCAAATATATTGGCAGCTACTCTGCAAAAATATATGGTTCAACAGGACCGTTACAGCTGAAATATACTATAGCATTGGCAAACGGCCAAAAATAAGTCTACACACTACCTACTGAACTGCTTAAACATCTAGTACTCTGTTTCAGCAACACCATCACCACAACCTACGCCCTTATCACCGTCTTGGCTGGGGAGATTATGTATGAGTTGCATCTCACAAATATAATCAACATCGGATGACGGTAGCCATTCTCCTGGAATATCCAAGAAACTGGACCAAGAACCTTCGCTTACATTTGGCCCTGTAATGCCAAAAGAGATAGAGGAGTTAGTGATAGCAGATCAGTTCGAAACAATGCGCTACAATCAAAAGAAATTTATGATGTACGGCAAGAATTTCGAAGTACCTGCAATACAAACTAGAGATGAAGAGGTTGGTTTAGTCTACAGTATGACTTCACAGGTTGCCTTATTGTGGCCTGTTTGCTTGCACCTGCTGCAGAGTCGTACAAGAGTGCTTATCTTGTTCGGGTTAGATCGCTTCCTCCTCGGTTTATCTGATGTGCGTGGCTTGGGTGGCGGAATTATATTTGCTCCGGCACTAAAATCAACGCTATCCATGTCAGGAATTGGGAAGATCGTTCCTGAGTAAGTCAGCTGGTAGCTTTCAATTCTAAAAAACTTTGAGCAGTAGTCATAGAATGATCGACCAAGCCTGTTAAACACAGCAATAGCATGCATGCAAGGGAGACCGGAAAGCTGCCACCTCCTGCATGTGCACTCCCAGTTTGCAAGATTGACCACGAAAATTGCATTGCACCGCACTTCAAACACCGTCGCTGAAGAGCACAACACAGTCATCTTACCAGCCTTCAACATCTCTTCCTCCACTTTGTACTCCATGGTAGGTGTCAAAGGCCCTGACCACACCTTGCAAGCTTCACGCCGTGATTCCATAACCTCCACTATTTTCATTCTCAATGATTCTATCATCAGCACGATCGAACTCTCCTTCTTGGTTGGTATCCAGTTGTCAAAGGCATCAACAATGTCCAAGGAGAGATGATCATACCTACAGCCTCTGAAAATGGCATCCGACCAGTGCTCTGGCTTGCTTGCAATGAGCCAGTCAGCAGCTTCACTGGAAATATTCCTTATGTTATCAATGGACGCGTTGAAATCCTCAATGCTGCATGCTTCGGCTGCACGAGTAAAATTATCAACCATCGCCTCCCTTATTTGTTGTGACCATGGTCCCTTCCTCAGCTCTCCTTTGAATTCCTCCATGACATGATGCAAACAAAAGGCATGGTGGCCATCTTCAAACACTTGAGAAACAGCAGCATCCAGACCCTTTTGTCCACTAGACAAGAATGTCATGGAATTGTAAGGGTAGTTGTTATTTTGGAGACCAACTTTCAGCTGCATTAAGAACCAAACCCAGCTTGCATAGGTTTCATCTTCAACCACACTAAATGCGACTGGGAAGACACCATCATCTGCATCAACTGCAGCGGCCACCAGCAACTTGTACTCATTTGTCACTTTGAGTGGGACCTTGTCAAGAAATAAGAGGGGTCTGCACCCATTTGCAAAGCCGTGCAAAGTAGCATGGAATGCAACAAAAAAGCGGGATTTCGTATCCACCACTGAAGACAACAAAGCTATGCTACCTGGGTTGGTCTCCAGAAGCCTCTCACAATACCAGGGCAAATGACTGTAAGTCTCTCTAATAGCATGATACAGCTCCTTTTGCGCTGCTTCCTTACCTCGCCAAACCTGTGAATAGGTTGTTGTAACTCCATATTCATCATATAGCTCCTTCACAAGGTCCTTTGGCTTGAACATTGAGTCATTATGCAACTTCTCCTTGATGATGGTAGTCAGCCACTGTCTTGTTGCACGACGCTGGCCCTCTCCAGTTCCCCCTCCACATGTATGCTCATCTGTCATTTTCTTGATAACAAATTTCTTGCTACGAGATGACTCAGACGCGTGCAGTCTCCAGGAGCAGCCCCCTTCGGCAGCGCATTTTACAGTGACGCGAGATGTTTCATTTTTTATGAAGCGGTATGTAAATCCTTTCCCGATGGCATACTTGCACAGTTGAGCACGGAATTCCTTCACATTATCAAATTCTTGACCAACGCCTCTAATAATGTTATCCCACAACATAATAGGATTGACAAGTTCCTGTAGAGGCGCTTCAGAAGCAACATAAGGGTCAATTGCATCAGCAAACATACTAACCACTTCCCTGAAAAAAAGATTCTTGTTAATCACATAAAATCTATGAAATTTATCCTTTCAGATAAACATTAGAGAGAAAGTGGTGGAATATGGAAACAATACCTAGAGGTATCATCAAAGAGGGCAAGCTTTTGCTGATCCAGAATGCTTGGTATGGAGGAAGCACCTCCAGCTGTGGTGGTAAATGCGAACTCATTCCCAAAGTCCAACTGAAAAATCCTAGTTTGAGAGTGGAAATTATCAGGAAACAGAACCACTAACTAATGAACAAAGGAACTAATGGACCCAAGACTGCAATAGTTTCTCAATGTCAGCATCGAAGCAGTTGAATATTATACATAATGTTTCAGAGGAAAGAAGATATGCATATATTTAGCAAATGTATAAAGATCTATTCCGCACCTGTTGTCTTCATTTTCGGCTACAACTGGACTTGGTTCTTTCATAGCATTGGTAGTAGCTTTAACTGAATTGCTAGGAGCTCCAGGAGTTTTCTTGTTATTTTTGAATACCCTATACAGGGGGGTCACTAAATGTAACACTGCAAAATATGGGGGTTCTACTACTAAAGAACATCAATAAAAGAAATAGGAACGACACAACATACTTGATTTTAGATGCTGGCCTTTTCCTTTTGTCGCCACATGCAACAGTAGAACCAGGTTTGATGATGGAAGAAGCTCCAGCCTTAGTTGCAATACTCCTTCATATCCAGCACGAGAAAAATATGTCATCTCATTGTATCATAGAAGCTTGTGCTTTAACCAAACTGATAGGAAGACAAGAAAATGTGTATGTACCTGTACTCTTCTCTACTTACAAGAAAAACATCCACTTGCGCAGCACTGGCGGTAAGTTCAACCATCCGTTGCAATTCTTGGTCCAATGCTACGGTGATGAGTGTTTTGTTATTGTTTGGTAGGAAGTACTTGACCGACATGTGAGTGGAATCAACATTGAACACCCTGGAGACCTCAGCCTTGAAGCTGTCCAATGACATATCACGACTGACATCAACAGCATGTGCTTCTCCTCCTTTGTATATCAAATTACCGTTGGGGCCTGAAGTGAACTCCCCACCGTATTGGCAAATAGCTACCACAACACCGCCATTGACCATGTTCCCTGAATTATTGTAACGGTCATTATGATGGAATTATGTTTCTGAAAACAGAAAGGGAAAATTTCCTTCTACTAGTATCCAGCTTGCTCAGATGCACTAGCTTACCTCGGTGGTTTATAAATCGTTGCCATTAGTAGGACAACAAACAACTTTAGTTCAGTTATGAGCTAGAACAATTAGAGAATAGAGGGAGTAACATATACTGAGAATAGAGGGAGTAACATATACTGAGAAAGAACACAAGCACTCAGTTTAAATCGCACATTACATTGAATGTAAATTAAATTTGTGACACTAAGCAAAGCTAAGAATTAGAACGATTTCAACGTTCCAACTAAGTCTATGGAGGCAGTTCTACCGGGGGAGGGAGGCTGTGTATTGGGGCAGTCGTTGCGATCGTGAGTGAAGAAAAAAAAGAAGATGGCAGTGCATCACTATTCGATCCTAGTTGGAGGGAAGGGCTGCAATGATAACAGACATCAAAAGCAAGGTCGGAAGTGAAAGAAAGAAAAGGAGGGGCGTAAAAGAGAGGAGGACATGACATTTTTGCTCAGGAATCCCTTACGATTCGCACAAATCGCGCAGAGGCGAAGAAATACATTAATCCCCTCCTGAATTCTGTTTGACCCCCCCAGATTTTGTCGAAAATAAACCGCATCCGCACATAAATTATTTTGGTCGCGCGGAGGAACAAGAACCAGAGGCCAATACGGCGAGGTAGGGCAGCCGCCATACCTAAAATCTAACTCCCATCCACTCCAATCCAAGCAAGCAAAGGGATAGCACGTACCGGCAGAAGAAGGAACCAGTTCTCGGTTAGATGGATCGCCTTCCGCAGCCATTGTAACCGGCCGAGAGAGGAGCAGATCCGAGGGTGCTCGACGGCGGCGGCTGCAGTCGTGAGCAGAAGCGGGGGAGGAAGGGAAGGAGGAAGAAAGAGGATTGATCTGCTAGGGCTGCAGGTGCCAGGGGTATTTTTGATATTTGTTACACCACGGAAAACTTGTGTGGTTGTTTTTACAAGTTTGTCATGGCAGAATTGAGGGATCCCCACAATTGGAGGCTATGACTCCCAAAAGGTTTATACGGCGTATTTCATCTCAAATAAATAAAAAATTGGCGTATTCAATTTTATTTCAATGTAAAAAAAATATATATATGCGCAATTCTCCAAGCCAAACATCTTCGTAAAACCAGAATAACATGCACAGTGAACAGGCCGCATACACGTCTGGAGCACAACAAAACAGCTGCAGAAAAGACACCAAAACACTAACCCAAATGCCCAAGAAGAGATTTTAACACCAAGAAACAAGAGAGGCCTCGTTTCATTTTGTTCCTGTAATTTCTGTGTCCTTTCTACACATAATAATATTAATAATTGAATGATCACCGTCTGCTCCTTTCTACGCACGCACGCACGCACAAAGAAAACACACACACTACAACCGGGATACATGAATTTTTACTCCTTTCTGCAAAGGGATAGCAAGTAATAAACTGGCTCTTCTTCTATCTAACTAAGGATAGCAAGAAGCATGGCTGCTGTCAGACAAGAGTACTGAAGAATTTGGCGCAAGCCCGGCAGTATCATCCTCCCAGCGCTGCTGCCTGGAGGAGGAGGATGTGGGCTGGAGGAGGCTGGTGCCCCTCTTGCCCTCGCACTGCTCGGACTTGCTGCGCCCCGTCAGGAGACGTATTTGCAGCTCCCGTAACCTGCATCAAAATTCAAAACCCAGCATCAGTCGCTGCAATTCAGGAGAAATCATCAAGCAGAACCAAAACCCAAAAGGTCGGCCCATGAACAACGTACTGGGATCGTTGGAGGTGACCATGCCGGTGCCCTTGAAGTCGCAGTCGTAGTCGTGGCGCCCATTGGCCTGGTAGTAAGCATTCATCACGTACGAAGCGTGCGACTGCACGTTGTTGGGGTCGAAGCACGCTCCACCGCTCTGGATCGGCTTACAGTCCACGTACCCGCACGCATAGTTGATATTGTTCTGCAGGTCAGTCCCGTTTGCACCGGCCTTGACCACACACCACTTCCCTCCACCAGAGGGCGAGGGGCTCGGCTTCGGAGATGGACTTGGTGAAGGGTTTGGAGCTCCAGACTGCAATGTTTTAAACAAGCCATTGAGGCAAATCATTCAGGTACAGCAGAAACCTATGTTTAGAGCGTCAGTGAAGGAATGCATGGAAATATCAGGCTTAACAGCCTGTAAAGAGTTCTCCAGCAAAGAAACTTCCTTTGCATCAGTCTGAGATTGAACTCATACCCATTGACGGATATTTTGCTAAAAGGCCTAGCATGAGGACTGCAGAAATATAGTAAATTTTAAATTATGCATTTGACACCGAACAAATGGTCTCTGAACTGGCTCCGCACAAACCATGCCCATCCGAACTTAATTTCAAGCAAAAGTAAGATTCCGTGGGTACTACTATAAGTAATTCCCACCCCAGTGCTAAACAATGCAGACAGCGCCCACTGTCTGCACATGGTACTTTACATGGGCATCATCAAAAGCAACAAGCTAACGGATACCTCATTAATTTAACTCAACTATTAGAGAAGCTACTCCATGTGCACCGCAAAACAGGCAATGCATTTTAAGGTTGAACACGATTCGTGACTTGCTGCTGGTGATATCTCCTATTCACCAGTCCTCATTTGTAGGTACCCAACAGGCATCTCAGTAATCCATGTAACAAGTTTCAGGCCTATTCCTAGATGAGCTAGGGACTAAAGGCATTCAAAATCTTATCTCCTTTGCTTCGAGGTAGCTAGCTGCTTCCGAAGGCAACAAAGAATAACTTGTTTAGGAATTAGGTGCAAAACAACTAACTACACATGCCTACAACCCAAATCAGAACCTGCTGCCTATAACAAGCCAAAAATGAGGCTCCAATGTTACCTCCACAAGTTATACCTATCTGCAGCGTATGGAATACGATGCATCTGATCCTCTCTATAGTAGAACATAATTTCTGGATATAGCCTCTATAAAAACTGGTTTGAGGCAGTAGACAGTCAATAAGTTCATTCATAAGTAATTATCCAAGAACCAGGTTGTATGGTTTTACTCCTTGAGCATATGCATATCTGATGGTACCCAAGTAGGAGTAATACCGTAGGCACACAGATCTAATCAGGGTACAAGCAGGTAATGCTACTAAGTTTGAAACAAAACCAGGCGCGTGCAAGGGCACATGGGATGCTGTGACCTGAATGGGTCCATCGAAAAAAGCAACGACCTGAGGCAACGTTCTGCTGATTGTTGGGTTCTTTCGACGAACTGGATGGAACATGCGGGAGAGACGAGAGAGAGCAAAAGTTGGAGACGAAAGCATCTCTTTCCAGATCGAGAGGACGGCGGTCCATGCCACATCATGGCCTACACTCTTTGACAGCGCCGTGTGAACTGAACCTAACAATATGCTAACGGCATCCTGGAGTGCACACGTCTATCTCTACCTGACACAGGCAAATACAGTACTAGCATATCAACAATGTCCCACTAACAGATGGCTCTAGCATAGAAAAGTTCATACATCACAGGTCAATAATACTATGCCCTGATCCATATGACATCTCCGTGTTGAAGTTCGCTTTCACCCGTGTGGAATGGGGTCATCTACGTGTGCTTGTTCAAGCAACACGAGATTAGACCTCTGATTCGTTGGTGCTCTCTCTCCAATATAATAAGTGAATCAGGTGCAGAGGGGTCAGCCGAAAAATCCAGTCTTTGACACAGTGACGAGGACCCATATGACCTCTGCGTATCTGACTATCTCTATCTGAAACCGCGTACTACCATCTACGTAGTACTACTAGTCTGTTTTTCCAGAAGCGCACACGCGTTAAGTTTGTGTTTCGGTCAAGTGAATACTTAGTAATTTCGTTGCAACTTGCATTCAAACGAAATGGATAATGAAGCACGCAGATTTACTTTACTACTGTAGTTTCTTCAATAAAATCAAGCAGGGGAAAAGAAAGCTGTAACTGACCGGAGGAAGAGTTCCTTGGCGGAGCAGTCCGAGGTCGTATTTGGGGGTGAAATCCGGATTGAAGATGCCGAAGTTTCTCTCGGCGATCGGCCCCGGCTTCTGGTTCTCGTCGAAGAGGGAGAAGATGTACGTCTCGAAGGCCTTGCCGGGCATGAGCGGCGTGCCCTTTCCGCTGCACACGCGGATCATGCCGGCGTTGAAGTCCTTGGCCTCCTGCACGCCGACGCCGACCTGTCCGGCCTCGGCCTTGGTGGGCCACCCCGCCTCGCCGACGGCGATCTCGACGCCGCCGTAGCCGAGCTTCTTCATGGCGGTGTAGACGGCGTCCATCTGCGCGTCGAGCATGCTGGTGTAGTTGAGCCTGGTGGCGGGGTCGTAGATGCCGGCGTTGGGGCGGAAAATGGCGTAGTCGAGCGTCCGCGGGGTGTAGCTGAAGTAGGGGTACGCGTTCACCATGAGCGGCGAGCCGGTGTCGTTGAGGAACTTGAGCATGGGGCCGAGCACCTTGAGCTCCGGTTTGAAGGTGGCGTTGGAGGGGATGCCGTCGGAGGGCGCCAGGATGCCCAGGTAGTGCGGCGTGGTGACGCGCACGTGCGACAGGCCCTCCAGCTTGAGCGCCTGGTCGAGGCGGCGCATGGCCGGGAGCAGCGCCACCATCAGGTTGGGGTCGATGACGGGGCCGAGGATCTCGTTGCCGGCGAGGAGGAGGGTCACGTTGGCGCCGGGGACGTGCGGGGACAGGTTGTCGCGGACCCATCCCCGGGCGGCGTCGAGCCCGCCGGCCTTGTCGGCGAGGGTGGGGAGCACGGAGTTGGGGAGGGAGACGGCGAGGGAGATGGAGGGGGCGTTGGCGGCGAAGGCGGTGAGGAAGGCCGGGTTCGCGTCGAACAGCTTGACCCGGTCGATGGTGGTCTTGGTGGCCAGGAAGGAGGCCACCGACTCAGGGGTCGGGAGGTTGTCGCCGTTGGCGCCGTAGTTCACGCCGATGGACGCGACCTGTTTACTACCGGCGGCGAGGAGAAGCAGGAGGAGGAGGAGGAGGATGGGGAGCATCCTCATCATCCCCATGGGGACGAAAGTGGTGGTGGTTGATTTCGATTCGATTTGTGAGGAGGACAGGACTGTCTGCAGGCAGATTGGGTTGGGGGTTGGGGCCTTGAACCCTTTTGAGTTGAGGGAAGCAAACCGGCCGGCCGGCCAGCCGTTGTGCTTTTGAAACCTTCGCTCCCCCCACCCCCCGCCCCCCTTGTTTTTTAATGGCGCCTTAGTCTCTGCCCGCAAAGACCGGCAAACGTGCTCAGCACAGCGGAAAAGACATTCTAGCTTTATTTTCTTTTAATTTTTCTTGCGAAATGTATTTTCTTTTAATTTATTTGTGTAAACCGGAATTATCGGTGAGAGAGAAAAATAGATGTACAAAAAGCGCATCCAACCAAGGCACGCTCTAATCTCTATTGCATTTCTTTTGCTAGTATATAGTTTCCGGTTTCCATGTGCGTCTCGAGGAGCAATGCTGCTGCTGCTCCCACTTCACAAACAAATATAAAAACGAAAAAAAGGGCAACTTTCATTAAAGAGCCCTCGCAAGAAAAAAATAATAATAATTAAATAAAGAAATGGAAGGGTTCCAGCTTGGATCAAGAACGGCACCATTCCCTCTACTAGTAAAGAGTAACATATGTAATTTATTTTTAGATTCTAATAAAAAATTAAAATTTAAAAAAAGTTGTAGTAATATACTCCTATAAAAAGAGGATGTGCGAATAACGTAGTGCTACTCACTGCCAGACTAGTTATTAATATTGGGGTAGTATATTCAATAATGTAATAATGTAGTAGTACTATAGTAGTAGTACATTGGTGGAGTATACTACTACACTATAACGACGCATCAGGAATTCATGTTTTTTTTTCTTTTTGAAGTGAGCTGGAAATCATGGTTAATGAAGCGATTGATTACTGTTGTCGTCAGCTTTCGTCGACCCAACCCAAGCCACTCAAGAAACGAAGGTCCCTCCCGTGGTCGTGTGGCCGCGTGTGCCGAGAAAGGTTGAGTGGTGGGGGCCCACCGCATCCTTGCTTCCAGCAACCCGTGTGCCGTGACCACCACCGAGTACTGACCATATGACCATTGTTTTTTTTTTTTTCATAACTACCTATGACCATTGTTGGTTGGATGCTTGGATGCCATCATTGATGCTTCGCTTGGGCTTGGCATTCCGTCCATGTCCATGGGGAATGGAATGGAATCATCATCCATCACCTTCCCCAGACGTGCGGTTTTTTTTTCTTTTATTTTTAGTCCTGGGCGAAGAAGCTACTGTCAGTTCAACGCGGTTGGTGCGAAACTTTGCTCATAATCTGCATCTTTTCACCAAATTTCGAAATTAAGCAAACCCCCTACTGGTGGCGGAGCAATGTACAAGCAGGGTCGATACAGGTTTTCTATTCTGTAGGTCACTGAGGCGACCCAAAATTTCAAAATAATTAGATATATCTTCCTCTCTTTACGAATTTTAATCACTTGAATAAACTAGAGTGGTTAAACCCACGCTATCCAATTAGTATCCACTTACATTCCTAATTACACAAGTACTTCAATTCCGATAGTAACTCGGTTCCAGTAGTAGTTACCGTTGCTTTCGTTGACCCAATGGAAGAAAGACAATGGTTTTCCGCCTACCAGATTTAGAAAAGTACTATCATAAAGTACTATCATCTTGGCGCAGATCATTCGACGGAACGGATAGGATACTTTGCGTTGCTTCGGCCTGCGCCTGCTCGGGCGTACTGGGCCGCCTTTGCGTTTGCGCGTGGCCATATGCCCAACCATAGTCCATCCATCGAAACACAAAGACAAGGAAAAAAGAAAAAAAAAAAAAGGAATCCAAGCAGACCATACATAGCTAAACTATATTTGTTCCAATACCACATGCATAATAGAAAACCATCCAATTCGCTAGTACGACACTTGACTCACAACAACATAGCCAGATAAGCCTCTCTCCGTCTAAGGTCCATCACAAAGCCATCCATATAGCCAACTCAAAGCAAACACTGTCAAAGCAAACACAATCTCAAGGGAACCCCCATGGGCCATTAGCTGCTACGGGCAGGAGTCGCCGACCTAGACCTAGATCCTGGAGGAGACTCTGATGGTGACATGCGGCGGCGCCCACGTGCATCATCATCACCATCCTTTGGTGGTGGTGACCGCCTGTCAAACATACAACATGTCAACTCTATTGTCATCACAGAGAACCTACCAAATCATCAATGCTACAAGGAATCAACAGTCAAGCGATTTTTCTTATGCAGTACATAGCCGAACAAAGGCTAAAATAGCAGCAGCCCTGGGCAATCGTGTATTCTATAAGTGCAGCTGATGCAGTTTAATGAGGACGTTTCTAGTAACATCAAGTTTCATAAAGGGCAGAGTAATGCAACAGTCCACTTGTTTTCTTCAATACACGGCAAAACAAAAAAAAATGCTCAGAAGCATGAGCTCTAAGAGTATCACACATAAAAGTACAAGCAGCAGACAAACAACTTACTCATCATGACCATTAGCTGCACCGCGGCGATCACTTTTCTCATCAGGGCTATACGATCTCCGCTTCTTATCCCCATCGGATTCCTTACCCTGTCTAGGCAACCGTCGCTGTTCATCCTTTGCCTCAGGGGATGCAGAGTAGTCATCACGCCTTTTCGGGGCAGGAGAGTATGACCTACAGTGTATGCATAACAAATTTTCATGAACATTGCATAATGGTTCAATACTGCTTCAGGAGTACACTAACATACCGTGACCTAGCACGGCCACGGGGCCGCGGTGAGCGGGAGCGAGAGTATGAACGAGAACGAGACCGCCCTGCAGGAATGATTGCAACTTGTGAGCATTGGATACATTATTGACTAGCAGTGTTATATGAGTATATGACATTAACCACAGTGTCAGAACATGATAAAATGAATGACAAGCAGCAGCAGCATGATAAATTGAGCACAAAATTGATGGACCATGACCCTAGCAGTAGTAGTTCCCCCTCCAAAAAAAAAGGACAAACATAATAGTTGGAAATAGATCATATTACCATGGCGAGAAGAGCGACGCCCTTCATAATCAGAATAGCCTCTGCAGAGAAGACAGTCAAAGTCATCTTAAGTGAAACACAGGCGAACTTCCAAAACAGCAATAGAAACGCCATACCTTGGTTTAGTTCGTCTACGCATTTCCTCAGGCCTTTTCCGTGTATCCGCAGCAAGAACAACAGTGATCTCACGTCCAGCAAACATCTGACGGTTCATGTGATACTGTGCCTCAGAAGCATCATAAGCATCAACAAACTCCACAAATCCAAACCCTCTTGGCTCCCTGAACAATTATAAAGGTTGGATGAGTAAAGTTCACATCATACAATCAACAAACAGTGAATACAGTGACTAAGTAGTATGTGCCCGATGATTTACCACCACAGTTTCACATTTCAGCAAACTCTCTAATTCACCATGAAGCACATCTAACAACTCACTAACATGTTCATCAATTGGTAGCAAGCCTCTCAAACAGCAGTTAGGAGCCCAGGCTCATCTTAGTATCCAAATTTCTTGTACGCATCTTGATAAAATGATTCGCTTCAAGTTCTTCAAATGTTTGAAAAGTCATGAAAGTACTTGAAACCAACTTCTCTTCATTAAATCTTCTAAAGTAAAACCCCTCTCTTCTCTTCAGCAAATTAATTTTGTCAACAAATCAAATCTTGTCTTCGTAAAAGAACTTCATTCGCACAATACTCTATCTCACCAAGCAGATGAACGGTTAGGACTGTTAAATAGCTCTTGGACAAGTTCAGGGCTTGTATTTACTTCAATCAAATACAATCCTGGGAATAATTCGGAAACAGTAATTCGTACCAGAAGACACCCACGGGCATTATGATATAATAAAGTGAAAATATCCTACTCGACATGACACAAATCTGTGAAGTTACAAGACTCCAAGGATTTTAACCTTAATCCACACGGTTTTGTTTGCCTTATGTCATCCTACGAAACGTAAGAAGTGCAACCAAAAAAAGGTACAAAGAAAGGGGTATTTTCAGTTTTTTTATGCAAGAAAAGTTGTTTTGCTAGGACCAAAATGGCCCTTCCCTAGATTGAGACCCCATGACATTTAAAGAGCCCAGAGCCTCTGAATCGTCTCCAGCAAATTGAACAACCTGGGAAAAATGTTTGGATCCATGCAGACCAAATATAGGGTGATTCGCTAGCACTTACCCACTGTAATAGTCCCTTGGCAGGTAAACATCCCGAACGGGACCAAACCTTTCAAAAGGGACTCGAAGATCCTCCGGCCTGCAAATTTGTGAGGAAGCCATAATAAGTGTGCAGTGCAGAGCAAGCAATGAGAATGACATGGGAAAACGGGTAAACAGTCGGAGGGGAAGGTGAGTCCTATACCTGCATCTGAGCGGAATATTGCGAACAAGCAGGCTTACAGATCCTTGGTCACCACCACGTCCACCGCGCCCACCGCCGCCGCCGCCGCCGCCGCCGCCGCCATATCCTCTCCTTGGCGGCGGGCTCCTTCCCCTGCCACCATATCCCCTCCTAGGGGGACTATGATAAGAGGGGCTGTACCTCCCCATTGCTCCCGATACCTGCACATGCAGTTCATTCAGTAGTACATCGCCATACCTAAAATCAATTCGGGCCTAGAGAACCCCTACTTCCCCTCTACTCCGAGAAATCCAGCTCCTAGAAAAGAAACCCTAGTTCACATCTACGTCGTATGCACAGATGCGTCTCTGCGCATTGTAGATTTAGATCACAGAGACTCGCATATTCTCCAAATTCGAATTAATCCATGTACAGCCCATGGATAGCTGAGAAGAAGACCGATTACGGAGAGAAGGATGGAGGCGGAGGGGGTGTTACCGCGGGTGAGCCGGCGCCGCCGGAGATGCGGGATTAGGGCAAAACTGCACCGCAAGCGAGGAAGAGACAGAGAGAGGGGGGGGCTCGTTTCGTCTGATGGATTTATTTTGGGCTGTCGCTGTAGGATGCCACCTTGTATTTGTAGTGGGCTGGCTTCGGTTTTCCACCTTTGGTTCACTTCAGGCCCGACCCTATTAAGAAGGCAGCTTCGGCGGGAGTATTATTTGTTTTCCTAAATTTAGCAACCGCATAAATTGCTTTGAGATTAGTGCTAAACAGAACGAGTTGTGATGTTTATTGGGATTGATGCAATGTTCATAGTGTGAGTAGAAGGTAGGCCAAATGGAACTGGTCTTAAAAAACTTTAAATGTGTTCCATTCTCTAACTGCAAATTCGATTTTGAATCCACCACGTTGTTTTGATTCTTTTTGCGGGGGTGCGTTGTTTAGATTTAATGGTACAATATGAGATCCAATATGAATATTTTCTTTTATTAAAAAACAAATAAAGTCAATACTCGCACTGGTTCAACAATTCATATGCACTGCATCAACATTTTTTATATAACTCTTTCTTGAATATTGACACGAAATGCTTCGTATGTATTCTCATTGTGTCTGAAGATGCATCTATCCATGTACAGGAAGAATATATGACCAATAAATATGATACAAGGAAAACTAGTTAGCCGGAATCAGAATCACATCCTGCTAACTGCAAAGCTGGTTACAGAGATCGTTTATCCTATCCTGCGTAGCATTTGCAATGAGGTAGCTCCGGTTGATGTTCGTGCCTTCACATGTCAAGTCCAAGGTGTTCTCTCGTTGCATTTCCTGCCGCGCCACAGGAAACAATTCTCAGTAACACGCATAACGCTGGATCCAGGTTGCTTAAGCATTCAGACAAAAGAATTTCCTAATCCTAAGCATCCTCGAAGGTGTTTCAATATTTTTACTAGCTCTGCACAGAGGTTCATTATTTAGTTCATCTAGGTGACAACTAAAAAATATTGTTATAATTTTATAGTCACTAGGTTGCAGTACATTTATTTAGTCAGCAGTTACTACATTCTTGATAAAAAAAAAAAGTAAGTAAAAATGAGACAGTTCTTACCGTGCAAATTGTGGGTGATGAGTTGCATTTCCATCGCTTTGTAGGAACACAGCTGAGATACTTACACAATGAGCAGTGCTCGTTGGCATTGTATCCTCGAAAAAGCAGAACGATGGCCACGGTAAATCTGCAAATTCAGATGGTTTCATGATTCATGATCTGGGGAAAAAATTATATAATTTCCTGAAGAAGAGAAGGGTACACATACCCAACAACGAGCAAAACTGCAGCAGCGAGCCACAATATGTATTGATAGGTCTTGTGCTTGCGTTTCACGGGAGAAATTTGTTGTTGCCCAGCAGGTTCTCTTGTCTGGTTGATCCACGCAAACTGTGGGCGAATGAAGAAAACAAATCCCAGGAGGAAGCCTGATACAAGTCCCCCAATGTGCGCAAAGTTATCAACCCTGGGAAGTATCCCAAGAGCCAAATTCACCACAATCACAAATATCAGAGTCAACAGCGCTGCCATCTGGAAAAAAAAAACAATTAAGCAAATCATTCAGAATGCAGGAGCCTGAAGAAGGATTGTACTAGTACCTTATTTGCATAGAGTGACCAATTTGTTATGAGCTCGGAAAGCATAGATCCGATCAATCCAAACAGGGCACCAGAAGCACCAACGGAGACACTATTTCGTAGGAAGAGAGCGGACATCAAGCTCCCACCGAACCCGGAAATGAGGTAAACCAGGCCAATCCTCACTGCATCATATGTCATGAAGTATTTGTAACTCATTATCATGGATCTGGGATATTTTCTACTAACTGGTTTTTGCTTCATTTTTTCTATTAAATTGAGCAAACTTCCTTCAGTGATGAATACTGCAAAAGACAGTTCTTTGACTTACCAAATCCAAATTCTTGCTCGAGTCGTATCCCAATAAATAGAAGGCAGAGCATGTTGATAAGCAGATGGACAACTCCGGCATGAAGCCACATACATGTAATGAGACGCCATCCTTGGCGACCATGTACAACCTTGGATACATCCAGACCTCCCATCTTCAGTAACCTGTTGGTTGGTTGACAGTACAGTTTTTAGGATCTGGTAAAACAATGTTGACTTGGAGGAGCAATAGGTAGTTTTTGAGTTTTGGAAGATAAACTGTTGTGTGGTGGTAATGAATAGTCGTAGAACTTTTGAACGTGTCTCCAGTCCAGCATTCACCAACTCCCAGCATGACGAGTAAGCGTGCAGAGAATGGACCAAATCAACCAAAAACGGAGCTGATAATCAACTGATCGATACGGAGGAGGCAGTACGTGGTCTATAGTTGACAAAGCAATGGCTTGCTCGATCGTCCTATTACATTTCTATTATGAAACTGTCCGTTTCAGATAGCGATACCACCCCCAAGTCAATTTTTGAACCTAAAAAAGTCAAATTTTTACTAAATCACCCGAAAAGGAAGGAATTTAGCAGATTTCACACCTAGAAGAAGCCTACATTTGTATTATTAGAATCCCATACTAGAGTAATTCATATCTGAGATAAAATGCACGATCTATGAACAGTGGGTACTACCTACAATCTAGGGAAAGAATTAATGAACAAGAAGAAGAAGAAAATAGAAGAGTGGAAAGGACTGTAGTACGTGGCAGACGACGGTCCGAGTAGCGGATTCTCTTTGAGCGGCTGGAAGGCGAAGCGTCCGAGGAAAGTGGCGGTGCATCCTCCGGTGGCGGCGCGGTGGCGCGGGCAGTCGTTGACGTACATGGTGACGAAGAAGACGACGACGCAGGCGACGGTAGCGGCGGAGACGATCCACGGCGACCAGCGGCGGTAGTAGGGGCGAGCCCTGAGCGGCGGAGTCGGCCGTGGCGGCCTTGATGACCTTGTCCTGGGAGGGGGGAAGGAGGTCTCGCCGTGCGAGTAGGGGCGCTCGACGAGGACCTCGACGTCGGCCTCGCCGGGCAGCGGCTTCATCGTCTTGTTGGCCGGAGGCGAGGCGATGGATTGATTGAGGACGGAGGGAGCCGCGAGCGAGCGTGAGGAGGAAGGAAGGAAGGAAGAAAGGGGAGGAATAAGTAAAGAAAGGGAAAGTTTTTGATCAGTTTCCTTTCCTTGATGGATTCCTTTTTCTTCACGTAGAGGTAGAGGTAGAGGCAGAGGTAGAGCAGTTTCTTTCCTCTGCTTTGCTCTGCTGCTCCGCTAGCTTTAGGTTTGGGACATTGGGTAGAGGAGGAGGAGGATGCGAGCAAACTGCAAACGGAAAGGGCCAGTTTGCACTCAGACGACCAAAATATAAAGGAGGAGGCAGCCAGAGTCCAGAGAAGAAGGCGAAGGCGTAAGCGCGTGCACGTGTTGGTCTTCTTCTTCCTCCTCCGACCTGCTTTGCTCTCTTTTTGTGGCTGTGTTTATGTTGACCAACCCACACCCACCCTCTCCCTCCCTCTGCTCTGCAACTGAATCCCGTAGGGTTACTACGGAGTACCCTCCTCCATTGATCGGTCCACGAAATGATACTATCGCTATCAGGTTTTCATTCCCGTCCCCCCCAAAAAAAAAAAAGAGCCAAACACCTCTGCCCTGATCGGCTGATCTGATCTGACGATGCATGCTCTCTCAAAGAAAACGAAATGCTCGATTGGTGCCAGCCGGCCTGCCGGCCTCGCCACCACCTAGTTTTCCAAGACGAGACAACACAAAACAAATGTTGTTGTATACTCCTACTAGCAGCAACTAAGAAGAGTACATAGCTTAGCAGCACCTGTGAGTGACCTGTCTCTATCTGTCTCCCTCCATCTCATTCCTATGCGCTGGCTTGGCTCTTTAGTTTACCAGCAATCCTAAACACACACCAACAAAAAATAAAAATAAATAAATAAATAAAGACAACCGGGTTGGTAGTTTGCCAGCCATCTGTCCTCCTAGCTAGTAAAATCATTGGGCCGCATTTCCTCCAAAAGGACAGGCTGCCGGCCCGAGACATGCCTGCAGGCCCGATAATTGTTTTGGGCTTGTTAGCCTAGTAACCACTAAAAACTGGAAAAAGTTTGAAGGGAAAGAGAAGGACCATGATCATACGCAAAGTGGCTACAAAACCATATTGCTCATGAATTCCCAAAGAGAGCTATTAGATCTCAAAGTTCGTGTATTTGGATTGATGAACCCCTCTAGGTTTCATTCTAGAGCACCTGCTGAATGATGTACTGTATTGTAACTGTTATCTCGAATCAATAGCGCCATATGGCTTTCCTAAAAATAAAGCTACAATGCCAGCCAAAAAAAAAAACTTATACTGAATAGCAAGCAATTCCTTTGGCTACATACTTATGTCTTGTTTACTCCTTCCTTTTGTTATGCAAATGCAAAGCCAAAGCTTAGTCCATAGTTTAGCATTATACTCGGTTCAATTTTCATCATTCGAAAAATAATTGAAAGCTCTCATAGTTGAATTTTTTCAATAAACAAAACATAGGGAGCTACGTATCTTTTTATTAACAACAAATTACATGACATAATCATATTTAAACGTTTACGGAAGAATAGTCTTAATTATAAAAAAAAGTATAATGAATGAACAACAGAAGACTACCAAATTAGCAACAAGACTAGGACGACAATTACAACGAAGAGCCAAGGGTTTGACGCCCACGAATTATGACGGTGATCGTGAGGCCTATATATAACAATGAACAAGTAATCGAACGTCGCTGTTCTAACACGTGACCCATTGACTGACTGAAAATGGGCAACTACTAGTACTAGTCGGTCTTTTGATGGCTTACCAACCTGACGACAAACAACTTAAGAATCAATCAAGGTTCAAGGCCTGACGAGGCTTTCATGGAGTTGTATTTGTACCAAGCCAGAAAAACCTTTTAACATGGATTGAAAAGTTAAAAAATGAAAACTTAAGTCCATGGCCTGGACGATGATGGGACCTCACAATATGAATACTATGCTGGTGCAACCTCGGCCTTGTACAGCAAGCAAACTTAAGTCCTCCTCTTCCATCATTAACTCACGAGAAGCTCAAAATAGGGGATAATTGGTTTGCTGATTGACCAGCGGAGCGGACTAATTGCATTGTCTCCTCATGCATGACCTCATCCTATCCACCTTTACACTAATCCTCTATCTCTATAGCAGAAGAAGATACGTCACCGGTTTTGTCTCTCTCTCTTTTTTCCCATTATAATGTTAACTCTAATAATGTTATAGAAGACCAATCGCAGTCAAAAGTTTTCTAAAAAACCAGTAAACAATGAAACAGAAGTAGGAGTATACAATGTTGCAAGAAATGAAGAAAGAATATTCACTTTCTAACTTGGTAAACCAACTGTGCGATTGGATTGATTCTTCTCCAATCTCTCTCTTTGATTTGATTTGATTTGATGAGGTGCTGGAGAGAGACGAGAGCCAGTCAACCTTGGAGGCTCGGGACTGAATTATGCGAGTGACACATCTCCCAGCTTTATCGTGCAGCTCCTGCCCCTTGCCGGGGGTCGTTGTCGTCGCCTTGTTCTCCCCAGTTCCCCCGCCCCGACGGGGGACGATCTGGTCGCCTTCCCGGAAGGAGGCTCCTCCGCTTTCCCCACCTCCTCACGGAAACCGGATTCAACGCGAACCGGAGGGCGATCTCTGTTTTTTTTTACTCACCAGCGCTCACCACCACCACCACGACTAAAAGCTTCGACCTTTTAGCCATGGCCGCCACCCCGGAGGAGTTCCTGGGCCAGGGGTCCTTCCTCGCCGTCCCGGAGCCCTTCTCCCCTTCCGTCTTCCTCGACCTCCCTCCGACGCCGCAGCGTCCGGATGGCGTCGAGGATCCGGCCTCAACCTCCGACGACCTCGTCCTCCCCTTCATCTCGCGGATGCTCATGGAGGAGGACATCGACGACAAGTTCTTCTACCAGTACCCGGACCACCCCACGCTCCTCACGGCGCAGCAGCCGTACGCCCAGATCCTCTCCGCCCCTTCCTCATCGGATTCCGCCACCACCACCACAACCACCACCACCCTCTCGCCGTCCTGGTCCTCCGACGCCGCCGAACCCACCTGGCCCTACGACCCAGTCGAGCTCGCCCAGCTGCTCCGCTCCCCGCCGTGCCCGGACGTCGGGCTGGGGCTACAAGACTTCACCGCCGACGATGTCAGCGCCGTCTTATTTCCCGGTCAAGACGGCGCCACTCGGGGATTCGGGCAGGAATCGATGGAGGCCGGCGCGTTCCCGACCGACGGCGACAGCGCGGGCACTCCAGGCCAGCCCGCTTCCTTCGTTGGCCAGCCCAGCGGCGAGGCCATCCAGAGTTCGGGATCCCAGGGTGGCGCGGAGCAGGAAGATTCAAAGTCGGACATCACAACATTCCCTGCTGCCGACGAGGACCACGGCGCGCTGGCCTCGGCCTTCTTCGGTGGTCACCAAGGGGTAAGCATGGACATGCTCAACAGGGCATTCGCCAAGGGCATGGAAGAGGCCAAGAAGTTCTTGCCTGCAAACAACAGCCTCCTCATCGACCTCGAAGCCACCACCAAGGAGGAGCACCTGCCCGCAGACAGCAAACCACTTACGGTCCACCAAGTCAAGAAGGAGGAGGTGGTGGTTGCAGATGGAATGTCGATCTTCAGAGAAAGCAATAATGGCAGGGGCCGCAAGAACCGGCACCACGAAGACGACTTGGAGGCGGAATTTGGCCGAAACAGCAAGTTGATGATGCCGGAACAGGAGGAAACGGATGCCCAGGAGATTTACCGTGAATTGATGTCCTTCAACGTCGAGGAATTCATGAAACGCATGCAGGACCTGCGCATTGCCATGGATAGTGAGTCTGAAAAAAGCAGCAGGAAGGTGTCACGAGGGAAGAAGGGTGCCAATGAGGTTGTTGACCTGCGCACCATGCTCATCCATTGTGCGCAGGCAGTGGCCACAGGTGACCTCCAAAGTGCCAATGAGACGCTGAGGCGGATCAAGCAGCACTCCTCACCGACAGGTGATGCCACACAGAGGCTGGCATATTGTTTTGCCGAGGGGCTTGAGGCACGACTTGCCGGCACAGGGAGCCTGGTGTACAAGTCGCTCATGTCGAAACGCACCTCAGTTGTGGAATACCTCAAGGCGTACAAGCTATTCATGGCAGCCAGCTGCTTCAAGAAGGTGAAGCACGTCTTCTCAAACAGAAACATCGCTAATGCTGTGGCAGGGAAGAGCAAATTGCATATCGTAGATTATGGTTTGCAACAGGGTTTCCAATGGCCAGGTTTGCTCCATTCATTGGCAAATAGGGAAGGTGGACCGCCTGAAGTGAGGATTACCGGCATTGACCTACCGCAGCCTGGGTTCCGCCCAGCCTACCAGATTGAGAAAACAGGTGAACGCCTCAGCAATTGCGCCCGCCAGTTCCGCGTTCCGTTCAAGTTCCATGCCATTGCAGCAAAGTGGGAGACGGTCACTGCTGAGGACCTCAACATTGATCCAGATGAGGTGCTCGTTGTCAATTGTGAGTGCTTTTTAGACAAGTTGATGGATGAGAGTGTTCTGGTGGACAGCCCAAGCCCTAGGGATATGGTCCTCACCAACATCAGGAACATGCGCCCCAGTGTGTTCATCCATTGTGTGGTGAATGGCACATTTGGTGCACCATTCTTTCTGACGCGGTTCCGGGAGGCACTGTTCTTTTACTCGGCTCAATTTGACATGCTTGACGCGACCATCCCTCGGGACAATGATGTACGGCTGCTGATTGAGCGGGATATTCTAGGGCGATCTGCCCTGAATGTTATTGCTTGTGAGGGTGCAGACCGAGTGGAACGCCCTGAAACATATAAACAATGGCAGGTGCGGAACAACAGGGCTGGACTGAGGCAACTACCATTGCGTGCAGATGTTGTTAAGTTTGTGAAGGATAAGGTCACAGACCATTACCACAAGGACTTTCTCATTGATGAAGATCACCGATGGTTGCTTCAGGGATGGAAGGGACGGGTGCTTTATGCCATGTCGACATGGGTTGCTGAGGACCGTAATTCCATCTTTTAGCTGTTTAGCGTTTTGTAAGTCCAGAATCCAGCTATAGACATTATTGCTGTTTGCTGAACTGTCTGGTGTCTGTATTTGAATTTTTCCATAGAAACTATCAACCAACAGGCAACAGCCTTGGTTCAACAGAATACCTTTTCTAGAGGGATTTGTTGCTGAAACTTTGTAATGTAGAAATAAGCAGATGCTTACAAGTACGTAGGCCTGTACATATATCTATGGACATATAGCAAACTTTTGATATGTAACCCCCCTCCGCCCAAAAGAAATGTAGCTGACTATCAATATTGCGTATTACATTATATATGGCCCTTCATGTGTTAAAAGGTATCTCTTGTGAAAATCTGTTTCTGTCTATTGGTCAGTTTGTCAATACTTCCATTGCAGTGTGTATTTAAATTTTAGCACAAGAGAACTATCGTTTTGCAGCTCCCATTCACAAGGCTGTAATATGTGCGCCAAAATTAAGAACCATGTTGCAGTGCATGTCAACTTTAGTGGATCGTTACATCTTAGACTTTCATGTGTTTGTAAGGCATCTGTCTTGTAAATTTATGTTTTTGTTATGCTGTCATCTTTTTGGCATTTCCCTCACATCTCGGTAGTCAGAAGAGTAAGCATAGTGCTGACTAATAAGCAATAAAGTAGCACAGTTATTCAGAGTGTTTGGTTTTTAAAATTCATCTATTTTTTATGCTTCACTATTGTGCCCAAAGTTTTTGACTGGTTAGTTTTCCAGTCAATTCTATTGAAGGTTTTCCATTTGTTTGTTTTCATTCACACAAGTTTAATAAAGGGGGCGCCAGCTTAGTACCATT
This sequence comes from Oropetium thomaeum, assembly GCA_001182835.1. Lineage (NCBI taxonomy): Eukaryota > Viridiplantae > Streptophyta > Magnoliopsida > Poales > Poaceae > Oropetium > Oropetium thomaeum. The sequence goes on along the minus strand of LFJQ01000006.1, from coordinate 20,301 downwards.
TTCTCATTCAGAAAAATCAATAAAAGAGGCCGGCAGCTTAAAAATTAATGCTGCCACTGTTCTGAAATCTGTTCATATAATAAAGAGTTGATGGCTGATATCACATCTATGATGCATGATATGTAACTTACAGTTGCGGTGGTTGTGAGGAAAATGGAACATGCTATGAATTCTGTAAGTCTGGATCGATGCAGAGTATTGATTCATGCATTTCATTTTTTTTTTATGATTGTTTGAAATGCAAAATTAATGATAGCATACTTTCTCCATGTTACTCCCAAGCTAACTCATTTCCCAGGTGAATTCTGCAGAGTATTTTCCATCCTTTTATTCAGACAAGTATAACAGAAAGAGGTAACTAGATTCAACCTGAAATAGTATTTCTGCAGTTTGGGGACGGTTGATGGCTGGCATCTACTCTACAGATGATATGCACAGTTGTGGTTTGAAAAGAAGATGGATAAATTACAGCTATGGTAAGTTTGCATGTTCCCTTACCACGTATCTGATCACCATTTCTTTTTGGTGTGTGTGCGCATGTATGTGTGTGGTAACACGTTGATATTGAGCTATTGGTGATTACAGGTAATGTCTGAAGTTGCACATCTGTGAATTTGCTTTCTGTGGGTTAACTGTAGGATGATAACTTAACCTGTTAGGATTTCTATCTGAACTTGGAGGTTTATGGGCACCATACTTGCACTCTTAAAATTCTCTTAACAATTGAGACTAGTTTTTCTTGCCTAATGACTTCGTTCCCACGTTTTTCTCTTTATTATATGATCTCTGTCAATGCTCTGTCAATTGTGTTTTTGTATTTCTTGGGTGGGGAAGGCTTATTCTGTGTTTCTGTTTCTGCTTTATTCAGTCTTGAAGAATCAGTAATCCCATTGTGTGCCAAGTATCACCATTTGATGATATGTGAATATTTTCCTTGATAATTTCTCTATCTTTCGTCCTGTATATATGCCTATAATGTTGACTATTAGCCGAAATGTAGCGATGTCACCTTTTTGGTAGAAGAATATAATATGTGCCTGATACTCCGTTTCTATGTACTATGTGCTTGATGCAGACTTTTAAATTTTCCATATTGTCAAAGGATTCCAAGAGGATAAAGGACAGCTGCAACATGATTTGGGCCATGATAGAGACCGGTATACTCTTCTCTTATGATCAGTTAATTTATATACAAGGAGTAGTACTAGTATCTTAGCAGAAATGAAGAATGGTGCTAGGAGTTTCATTCAAGTTTCACGTGGAAGAAATCCAGACCTTTGTCTTGGTCTCTTTCGATCACCATTGCATCCACTCTAGAGATTGCAATCTTGACCTGGTCTCTACCATCCATTTACTAATACTGTATTATAACAACAGAAAGAGAAGCAGCTGACGGCTGAGGCCTCCTCTTAACCGTCCCTGCTTCCGTCTTGCTACCGTCTCCACTGTCCAGTCCACTTCAGCTAGTCTAAGAATTAATTAAAAACTTAGAGATTTCTTTGACTTTGATCCACCCGCTCCACTTTTCCTCTCTAAAGGCTTAAAACATCTGGAGCACGCAACAATCAATCAAGCTACTAGCCCACCCATTCCAAAGCTCCCACTCGTATCACCGGTCGTCAATGGCCGCCTCGCCGGAGGAGTCCCAGGGGCAGGGATCCTTCCTCACTGAGCCCTTCTCTCCCTCCATCTTCCTCGACCTCCCCCCAACGCCCCGCCCTGATGGCGATGGGGAGAACCTGGCCCCGGTGGACGACCTGGTGCTCCCCTTCATCTCGCGGATGCTCATGGAGGAAGACATTGAAGACAAGTTCTTCTACCAGTACCCTGACCACCCAGAGCTACTCCAGGCCCAGCAAACCTATGCTGACATCCTTTCTGGCGCCGCTACCACCTCAGCCGGCTCCGATTCTGCCGCTACCAATACCGAGGGAAGCTGCCCATCACCGTCCTCCACCGACGCCCCTGAATTCGCCAATGCCACCTGGCCCTATGACCCAGTCGAGCTCTACCAGCTGCTCGTGTCCGCACCAAACACCCACACGGTATCGAATGGTAGCGATGCAGCTGTTCAGAGTTCCAGCGTCCTGGGTGGAGCTGAGTTGCCTGCTTGCTCCGGAGCCGGAACGCAGGACGTGACTGGTTCCTTCCTCAGTGGCCAGAACATTGTAAACATGGAGAGCCTCAACCTGGCGTTTCTCAGGGGCATGGAAGAGGCCAAGAAGTTCTTGCCCACCAACAATGGCCTCCTACTTAAGGGCCTAGAGGACTCCACCTCCAGGGAGGACCTGCCTGTGCCTAGTGACACCAAGATTTGTGGCAGGGGCCGTAAAAACCGACGGCGTATTTGGGACGACATAGAAGAAGACGCCGAGATGGGGAGGAACAGCAAGTTGATGGTACCAGAACCAGAGGAAACTGGCGAGATGGTAGACAAAATGATTTTTGATGGGCATAAAATATGTGAGGAGAAAATGAAAAGCATGTCCATCAGTATGGGCAGTGAGGTTGGGAAGAACACTAGGAGGTCGGTGCAGGGAAGGTATGATGAGGCAGTGGACTTGCGCGCATTGCTTATCCAATGTGCACAGGCCGTGTCCATGGACGACCGCCGGAGTGCGAACCAACTGCTTAGGCAAATCAAGCAGCACTCCTCGCCAAAGGGAGACGACAATCAAAGGTTGGCATACTGTTTGGCTGAGGGACTGGAGGCACGGTTGGCAGGCACTGGGAGCAAGGTGTACAAGTCACTGGTTACAAAGCGCACCTCGGTCGTAGAGTTCCTCAAAGCCTACCAGCTGTACCTTTCAGCTTGCTGCTTCGAAATGACTGCGATCAGGCTCTCCAACGTGACCATCTGGAAGGCCATTGGAGGGAGGAAGAAGGTGCACATTGTGGATTATGGTATTCAGTATGGGTTACAGTGGCCAAGTTTGCTGCAGTTTTTCTCTACCTGGGAGGGTGGTCCGCCGGAGGTGAGGATCACCGGCATCGATCTCCCGCAACCTGGTTTCCGCCCAGCTAGTCGAATAGAGGAAACAGGGCGCCGGCTCAGCAAATTTGCCCATCAGTTCGGCGTGCCGTTCAAATTTCACAGCATCACGGCAAAGTGGGATGCTGTTAGTGTGGATGATCTGAACATTGACCCTCATGAGGTACTCATTGTCAATGGTATCGTCCAGTTTGGAAACTTGATGGATGAGGGCGTCGGCATATATAGCCCAAGCCCCAGGGATGTTGTCCTTCAGAACATCCGGAACATGAGGCCTGATGTGTTTATCCTGTGTGTTGTGAACGGCTCATTTGGCGCGCCCTTCTTTGTAACACGGTTCCGGGAGGCACTGTTCCATTACTCGGCGATGTTTGACATGCTGGATGCTACGATGCCACGAGACGATGAACAGCGCTTGTTTGTCGAGCGTGACATTATTGGCCGTTGTGCTCTGAATGTTATCTCCTGCGAGGGCTTGGATAGGGTGGAGCGCCCTGAGTCGTATAAGCAATGGCAGGTGCGTAACCATCAGGCAGGACTTCGGGAGCTGCCGTTGCGTCCGGATATTGTTAAAATCCTGAGGGACAAGGTCAAGAAGGAGTACCACAAGGACTTTCTCATTGACGTGGATCACCATTGGTTACTGCAGGGGTGGAAAGGACGCATAATATATGCCATGTCAACATGGGTTGCAGATGAATCTGTCTAAGATTTATAGATGCTTTTGTTGTTAATTCATTATATATGCTGGATATAGATCTCGATGATGGTGGGAAAATGACACTTTAAGCGTTATACAAATTACTTAACTGCATTCATTATATCTGAGCATATGAGTTCATCACACTGATACTGAGTTTTCTACTACGGATGAATACAATAAGAACTGGAGAATTATGTTACACATCTGTCAGTTAGGTGGCTGCAGGTTCAGAGAAGTGGGTGAACGGTTCATACAGACGTCGGTCAGATGCTTGTTGCGCCTACGTTAGTCATTTCTCTCCCTGTTTTTTCCCCCTTTTTGTTCCAAATCATTAGCAAAAAATATCAAATTTTGGGCATGATATTAGCCTATAGAGATAACAGTGTTTACGCAGCAGTTGTTATGCAACAGATGCAGATTGTTTGACAGTAACTGTGTATTTCATATCCCTTAAAAAAAAACTGTGTATTTCATAATTAAGCACTAAGGAAGCTGTGACATCTCAGGATAAAATCCTTGTTACTCCAATACTTTAGCAAGCCTAATGGTGCTCAAAAGAAGAGTTAGCAATTCCAATTATCTAATTGAATGAAACTAAATAAATGCCATCCAATTCACAATTTAATATGAATTAGAAAGTTTCCAATTCCAGTGCTAAATTAATTGAATTTGAAAATTAAATTGAAAAGGAGCACGTTAGTCTTTCATGTAACCCAATAATAAAAAGATTAATGGTTGGTATAAAAATCCGAAATTCTAAGTTTGTCCGAAACGGGAACCTAATTGAATAGGGAAAAACAAATAAATAAGTGGAGAAAGAGACCAAGTAATGGTAAAGAGTTCAAATTTGAAAATACAATCCAAATTCTAATCTCAATCCTTCCTTGCACTCAAAAAATTTTCATCTTGTCTAGTAGAATCCCCCATCAAATGGAATCATCAATTCTTATTTGTGGTTCTTGGAAAGGGTATTTTCAAAAATACCAAATTCCTTTCTCTCTCTCTCTCCTTCCTTTCTTCCTTTCTTTTTCTTTTCTTCCGGCTGGCTCAGGCCGACGCAGCTGCTGCTGCCACCCGTCTGCTCTGTCCGGCCGACGCACTGTTGCTGCCGCAGCCGCCTGTCGATGCAGCGTGCCGCCCTACATCGATGTTCTGCCTTCTAGCCAAGCGAGACAGGAGCTACCCGACGCGCGCCATGAATTCATCCCGCCCGCGCCGCTGCTGCCGCCGTCCTTGCGCAACCTGCCGGCCATCATCGCCGAGCGCACGCACATGCAAAGTCAACTCCCGTGTGCCTTATCTTTTCCCCCCACTGGCTCCCTTCCTTTTTCCCCGCCCAATTTCTCTTCTTTTTCCTCCCTGCCCCGCCACCATGGCCGCCGCTCGACCTCGCCCAACGACCGACCGCTCCGCCTCACTCCGCCCTAACCGGCCCCTCTAGCAAGTGCGCCACACCTCACCGCTCCCTGCTGAGCCGCCTTTCCTCTTCCTGAGCTCGCAACCACCGAAAACGCCGGCTAATTCTGCTCTGAGCGCCGCCGCGGACTCCATCACCGTCAACGACCGGAAGTTCGCCGCCGGTGAGTGTCGGTTCGATTCCTCGTGCCGGCGAAGTCCCCTCATCATTCGCTCTCTGTTTTACGTAACCTCGTCGTGCGCCTAGGAGCAGAATTGCCGGAACAGGCGCGCCATCGCCGGAGCTCCTCCATGCCGCCACCTCGCCGACGCCGACCCACCTCCCGTCGTTCCCCCGACTCCGGACCTTGCCAAGCAGCTTCACCAACCTTCAACGAAGCTCACACCGCTCTCCGATGACCTCCATGTCCACCGGACAAATGGAACGCCGTCCGCTGCCGTCATCTTCACCGTCGACCGCCGCCGCCCAAGCTCCGGTGAGCTCTGCCGCCCCCACCTTGACCAATTTGCTCCCCGAGCCTTGCTGAGAACGATGCGCTCCGTGGTTGCCACCGCCGACGGTTCTCCAGCGAGAATCGCCGTCGAGCGCCGCCTGTGCGCCGCCTCCCCTATCCTGTGGCGCTGCCTTGTGGGCTCGGCTCGGTTTTCCAATCTTATTCATTTACCAGAAAATTCCTAGAATGTAAAATCCACCAAAAATCGAATATTTCTCAGAAAAATACAAACTAAAAATTGTTAGACTCCTTCTGGTCAGAACTATCACCTGGAGCACTCACCTCTTTATGTTAACAAAATGTTTGGCACAAAAATTCTTGAAAGTAAAACTGTCATAGAATTTTTCTGGCTAATCTCATCACCTAAAAATCTTGATTTTTGGGCAGTAGGCCTCTTTTTAGCACAACTTAACACCACCAAAATTTACAACTTATTTTGGCATGTGTAACTCTGTGTTTCACTAGATTTTGCTTAAAATCTACATATAAATTCCATTATTAATATCTTTTTAACCCTTAAAGGTAAAATCCCCAAACTTGGCACAAATGTTCCAGAGCCCATGTTCCCTTTGCAGAAAAAATTCCATTGCACAGCAACCTTCTGAAATTGAGGAATTTATGTTTTTGCTTGCATCCACTTTAATCAAACACCCACTAATTGTTATGAAGGGAATAATTCAGACTAAACTAGTAAACATTAACAGCACTAAAAAAATGTCCTGAGCATTCTTTTTCAACCACATCATGCTAATGTAAGGATAACCATTTATTTTTCTAGGTCTTGACAATCACGAATTTACATTGCATTTTCCTCATATAGGGACCGATCCCGAAATTCCGGCGGAGAACGTGACATCGGAGGAGGCACCCGCAGAAACTAACTCTTCTCTTGAGTGTGCTGACCACTCCACAGACCAAGGCAAGCCTCGGTGCACAGTTATGTTTTACAAGATTTATTTTTATCACTATGTGTGTAGGAATTGCTTGTGCATTAAGTTTCGAGAAAATTATCGTGAAACCTAGTTGCATGACTTGATAGGAATTTCTATGGGTTGTTTTTGCTAGAGCCTCGCGATAGAATGCTAAGCCTTAAAGATAGGATTCGGTAGAGTATGAGTAGCATGGAGACTACTCATGTTTAATCAAAGAAGGAAAAATTGAGGAATGTGAGTTATCATAGGATTACAACTTGATAACCCTATCGGGTGCGGTTACATTGGTTAAGTTGAGTTGTGTACCGAGTGCATACTGGATGGGAACCAGGAAACCAATGTAGTTCATGGTGCCTTGTTTGGACAATTGGCCATCTTTTTTTTGCTGGGTGAATGGACCATTATGGTGGATGAATTCGTATTTTTGTTTTCTTGGGCTTGTGCTAGTGGGAAAGGTTTGGGGCCGTACAGGGATGCAAGGCATCGTCTGGAGGACCATGTCCTTGGAGAGATGGATGTTGGACCAACTCTGTCACGATGTTGTGAAAGGTTGCCACGTGTGACTCGTTCGAGTGTGCATGTGTCGTGTCATTTGGGTTTCTCCTGCAGTATGTAAATCAATTGCAATTGCCGTCCCTCATGGTTAAGAGCACCAGTTGCTCCTTTCTGCCATAGGGATATAATAAGAAGAAGTGTGATGAAAATTGCTGGTTTAATTATTGAAATTGTTGTGCTGAAATCTTGTTCGTATAGTATGGTGGCACACTTAGCTTCTTAATAATGGACCCTGTTAACGTGGCTAAAAGCTTGAAAGACAACTAGTCGGCTGTTTTTGCAATCCAAGGTTAACTTCGACAAATATTCCTACATTTTAGGAGTCGGCCATTAGATGCCCATATTGACGGGTAAGTCTTGCTGAGTATTAGTTGTCGGCGTTCGTTGTGGCCGACGAGTAATTAGTATCGTGGGGTGCGTGTTTTGGTTCGGATGGTTCGCGAGAGGACACAAGGATTTATACTGGTTCGGGCAACGTGCCCTACGTCCAGTTCGATGAGGCTGCTCGTGTTACTCGCGACAGTTTGTAGTAGGGGGTTACAAACGGGCGAGAGAGGGACGAACTCCCAAGTCTCTGTGAGGTGTTCTACGTGGGGTGAGATGTCGTGTGTCTTGGACTCGTATCCCGCCCCGTCGTTCTCCCGCCTCCCCCCTTTTATACTGCAAGGAGGGAGGTGGGCGTACAAAGAGTTGGCGCAAAGGTGTGGGCGGCGGCGTGGCCGGGTGTCCTGTAGGCCGCGCTGTTGATGCTTCAGACTCCGTGCCGGTCGCTGTGGATGACGTCGCAGGCATGGCGGTGCTTCTTCGGTCGATGGCGCCACAGGGATGGCCGTCAACGAGGGACGTCCCTTCGGTATGGTCGGTCACCCTCCGACGAGGGGTCGGAGGAGAGGAGGACTGGTCATCGTTAGCTCCGTACCCGGTCGAAATGTCGATCGTAGCCGTCCCGTCTTGTCAGAAGGGATGGGCTTTGACGGGGGTCGTTCGCATAGTGACGGCCTCGCTGTCACTGTGCGGCGTGGGCGGTAAACGCCCACTTGCGCGGGGGCTTTGGTAGCCACGAGAGTAGTTGAGCTTTCATTACTCAACTACTCAGTACCAACCGCCTTCGTCGCGCTAGGTGGCGCTCCCGACCCCTGAGGGTCGGGAGGGAGCGATTCGCCCGACCCCTGGGGTCGGGCGAGGCGGACTTTGGCACGAGCTCCCGACCCCGTCATGGTGAGGTCGGGAGCCTGAGTCGAGCGGCGGGTGATCCGACCCCGGTCGAGGGGGTCGGGCGAGGCGGACCCGTCTGTGGGCCCGAGCCACTGTACGCGCGTCGCGGCATAGAGGTCGGGCGAGACGGAGGTCGCTTATTGCTTTATACGTAAAGCAGTCGGAGGACCGCTAATACCGGTCATCACCGGTATCGGCCCTCAACAGTAGCCCCCGAGTGAGGTCCGACCCCCCACATAAGAGGGGTCGGGCGTCGCTCTAATCGGAGGTGGCTTGTAGAAGCGTTTCTACCGGTAAGGGGCGCGCGCGAGCGCGCACCTTATAGGTGTAGCCCCCGAGCGAGGTCTGATCCCTTCTTGGGATCGGGCGTCGCTTAAGCCGGGAGGAAGAGCGATCGTGGTGATCCCTTGTTTGTGCTGTAAGGGGCGCGCGCGAGCGCGCACCTTGCAGGTGTAGCCCCCGAGCGAGGTCTGGCCCCCTCGGGGGCCGGGCGTCGCTCAGGTCGGGAGAAGGAATTTTCGTTCGCGAGAGCGAACTCATCCTTGGGACTTAAGGTTCTGCGACCCCGCGTTGGATCTCTTTTTGCGATTCCGTCCCCGAGTCCTCTGCTCGTTGCAGTGACCGGTCGGGGGTTCGGTTCGTCTTTGTATCGTGCCTCCAGCGCGTCCGTCCGCCGGACGAGGAGGTTGAGCCGAGCCACGCCTTACCTCGATGGCCGAGGCGTGACGCTCATCGAGCTGCTAACGGGTAAGTTCAAGTGGAGCCCCGGGATCCCTTCGGGGGGATCCCAGCCGAACCGGCTGGCGGTTGGCCCCAATATTCCTAGTCGCCGTCCCACGTGGTTCTCAGATGCCGTTCGATAGGCTTCTGAGGGCTCGTTGCCTCTCTGCGGGGAGATACCCGTGGGTCGGATCGGACCGGGACTCGAACGCGAATCGTGATGCCCCTGGGCGGTCGACCGCCTGGGGGTACTGGCCGCTAGCGGACCCATCACTTTTCACCCCTCACTCTGTTTATGCCCTGAGCGGCTGTCGAACCCATCCGCTGGGCCAGCCTTCGAACTCTTTGGGCCGTCGGGGCATGTTTCAGCCCATGTGTTTTTCTTACCTGGGCGGGCCTGACCCGATAAGTCGAACCGTCGTTCGGTATCACGGAGTTACCTGAGCTGGCCCGGCCCGATAAGTCGAAGCGTCGCTCGGCGGCGTGCGGTGGCGCTCGATCCGGCGGAGCCTGCAGGCGTGAGCAATAAAACGTGACGAGACGTTTACCTGCCTCACCTGGCGCGGGCGTGAATGGGGCGCGCTGCTCGAGGGGGCGCGCCGCGGACGTCGTCGTCTCGGCCGAGCCTATATAAACGGACCCGCGGGCTTCGTCCGTTGCACTTACGCTTTCTGCCTCCTCGAGCTTCCGCTGTCTTGCGCATTCTGCTCCCAAGCCCTTTCGCCTTCCTTCGTCCTCGCCACTCCCGAGTCCCCCACAGCCACTTACTTCGCTCATCTTCGATGGCGTCTTGGGGGAAGTCCGACGTGCGGAGCGTCCGCCTAGAGGGCCTGGTGAGGCGCGGCCTCCTCCGCGCGCGCACGGGGGCGGCGGAGTGGCTGGTGCCGGGCGACGAGACGCTGCCATCCCCGCCGGATGGCTACGTTTCGTTCGCGCCGTTCTACGAGCGCGGGTTCGGCGTCCCCGCGCACCGGTTCTTCCGGGGGCTGCTACACTACTACAACATTGAGCTGCAGCATCTCAACCCCAACGGGATCCAGCACGTCGCCCTCTTCGTGGCGTTGTGTGAAGGATTCTTGGGGATCGAGCCCCATTTCGACCTCTGGCGGTATTTCTTCGCCGTCAGCTTGCTGAAGGCGGAGCGTGGGCCGGCGCCGATCGGGTGCGCCGGCATCCACCTTCGCAGCAACCGCTCCGCCGACTACATTTCGGTGAAGCTGAGGACTTCCCACAGGGGCTGGCACGGCCAATGGTTCTATCTCAAGAACGACACCGCCGGTCCCCTGCGGGAGTTCACGGGGCGGGTCTTCCCGGTGGCGCCCGAGTCCTGGCGATGGGGTCCTCCGAAGAGGGAGCAGACGATGCTGGATGGCCTTCTCGCGGCCATTGCGCAGCTGAAGGAGGCGGGCGTGCGCGGTGCTGGGGTCATCGCGGAGTACCACGCCCGCCGCGTCCTTCCGCTGGTGGCCCGCCCGCTCCGTCTGGACCAGATGGGGCCCGGCGTGGACGCGGAGGGGTCGGTGATGGCGGGAGCTCCCCCCTCCGAGTCGGAGCTCAAGCAACGCCTGAAGGAGACCCTCCTCCCGGAGGAGGCCGACGTCGACTTGGACGACCATCCTCGGGCCCTTCCGTGGCCCGGGAGCGTCCAAATTGTAAGTTCTCCCCATCCTTAGCTTGTAGATCGTCTTTTTTCTTTTCTAGAGTCGATATTGACTATTTGATGTGCGCCAGGAGGGCCTGGTCCTCCGCCGATCCCTCGTCCCCGTCCCGGAGGACGCCGCGACCAGGGAGGCGAACCGCCTCGCCGCCGAGGAGCAGAAGCGGCGGAAGGACGCCGCGAAGGCGAAGAAGGCGGCGAAGCTCCAGAGGCGCGGTCGCCGCCAGGGGTCGGAGGAGGAGGAGAGCGATGACGACGATGACGACGACGAGGAGGAAGAGGAGGAGGAGGAGGAGGAGGTCGGCCCCCGTCAAGGGGGTCAGGGGCCGAGCGGGTCGCGCCCGCCGGCCCAAGTGCTGACATTGGAGCCCCCGAGGTTGAAACCTCAGGGGTCGAGCGGGTCGCGCCCGCTGGTGGAAGAGAGGAGGCCCGAGGCTCGGAGGCCGGAGGCCTCGGGGTCGGGCTCCCGGGGTCCGGCTGCGACGCGCCCACAGGAGGAGCCACCGAGGTCTGAGCCTCGGAGGTCGGAGGCGACGCCGAGTCGCGCCCCGGCCGTGCCCGCCGCGGGGTCCGCGACAGCGGGAGCGGCGCCAAGGACGCCGACGCCGGCGGGGCCGTCGGCCGGCACGCCCCCGAGCGGGAGGGTGGCGCCCACGGCTGCCCCGGGGGAGCCGGCGGCAGCGCGGGCGAGCGAGAAGCGCCCCCGCCCTTCGGAGGGGCAGTCGGATCCGACCCCCAAGCGTCGTCGGGGGATGGCCACAGGGTAAGTAGTTTTGATTCTTTCTTTCTTTTCTTTAAGTGTCCTGCTCACCGCCGCTCGCTCGTTGTGCAGGGTCGGAGGGATGGTCCTGGCGTTGGCCACGGCGCCCAAGAAGGCGCTTGCGCGGCGCCCGTCCGCCGGTGCGCCAAGGGCCGGTGACGCGGAGTCATCGGCGGCTGGTGAGGTCAGGGCGGTGGAGCCCCCGCGCGCGGTGGCGATGGCCGTCGAGGCGGCGCGGTCCGCGGAGCAGGAGGTGGTGGCGGCGGAGCCGGCGCGGGCGGAGGCGGAGCCGGCGCGGGCGGAGGCGATAGTGGTGGCGCCGCGGGAGGCGCCAGAGGGTGCGGGCGCCAGCGGGCCTGTGGCTGCCATGGTGCCAACGGCCCCCGTGGCCGAGGGGTCGGCGTCGGGGGGCGCCGCGGTGGGGTCCATAGACCAGGCCCTCCAAGAGGAGCTTTCGGAGATGGTCGCGTTGGACAGCATCGCGGCGTCACTCCGACATCGCCTCTCGAGGGGTCTCAGGAGGCGCCAGGCGCTCGAGCGGCAGCTTATCGCTGCTAGCAGCGCGGCGGCGGATGCCCAGACCCGGGAGGAGTCCGCGGTCGGCCGACTCCGGGGGGCGGAGGAGGAGGCCCGCATTTTGAGGAGTCAGCTGGAGTCCGCCCACCAGGTACGCAACGCCGCCGTCGTGGTGGCGGTGGAGAGGAGCCAGCAGGTGGGCGGGCTTCGGGCGGTACTCCGGAAGGAGAGGGAGGCGAGGATGGAGGCCGAGGGCGTGGCCGCCGACCTGGGGACGGAGCTGTCCGACGCTCGGACAGCGGTGAAGAAACTTCAACAGGCGGTGGCGGGTATGTGGTACCCTTTCTCTTTCTTTTTAGCTTTCTCTTCCTTAGGCAGCGTGGTCTGACCATCGGACGATGTGTGCAGCGCTCACGGAGCAGGTGGAGGAGCGTGCGCGCGAGGCGTCAAGGGAGGCGCTCCGCCGAGGCGTGCACCGGGCGTTCGCTATCGCTCGGTCTCATTATTCCAGCATCGCGCTGGACTTAATGAGTCAGGGGTTCGCGCCCGGGTACACCGACGAGGAACTGGACGAGATCGAGGATGAAGTCGCCCCCTTGGCGCACGCCCTGGCTGCGAGGATAGAGGAGGAGGATCGCCCCCTGACCCCGGAGCACGAGAGGCCCCCGACTCCAGAGCAGGAGCGGACCCCCGCCCCGAAGAGTAGGAGTAGATTAGTTAGCATGTGTTTAGGGTGTCCGAGGCCGAAGCGCCCGGACAACTTGTAAAAACAAGTTTTTGTATTACAAGTGATTTTGACCTCGACGGCCTGTTTCCTTATCACTTGCGTGAAAAAGCGCTCTGTCCCTCACTCGTCCGTTTATGTGTCCTCAAAGAATCGTAGGTTGTAGACAGGATCGACACTTAGTTTTGCCGGTGAGCAATGTTGCCGTAGCCTTTCGCGGGCGGTAGGCGTTTCGCAGTCCGACCGACTCGACTTCGTGTTTCTCCTATCCACGACCTATCTTCTCTGAGTCTTAAACGTTAGGTGGGGGGCCGAGGCTCGGTGCAAAACGTAAGTCGCGGATAGGATCGATCGTTAGCTTGACTGGTGAGCGTTGTGGCCATAGCCCCCGTGGGCTCGTTAGCACTTTCGCGGTCCGACCAGTTCGATCTCAAGCTTTCCTATCTTTGATTTACTTGTTTTTGCACAAGTTTTTTGAAAACGTGCGAGGGTCGGGCCGCGCACGTATTGCACATGGAATACATGCGCGCACCTTGCAGGTGTTGAGCAGCAGGGGTCGGACGCTGCTCGGGGGGTGCGGAAAACAGACAAGCTACGAGTTTTAGGGATAGAAACGACGTAGCTGTTCGATGTTCCAGGCGTTGGTGAACTCTTGTCCGTCCGCGGTCTGCAGCTTGTAGGTGCCGGGTCGGAGAACCTTGGCGACGATGTAAGGCCCTTCCCATGGCGGCGACAGCTTGTGTCGTCCTTGGCTGCTGGTGACGCGACGAAGGACGAGGTCGCCGACGTTGAACGCTCGCTCCCGCACGTTCCTTCCATGGTACCGGCGTAGTGCTTGCTGGTACTTGGCGGATCGGAGGAGCGCCACGTCTCGGGCCTCGTCGAGCTGATCCATCGCGTCTTCGAGGGACGTCTGGTTCCCTTGGTCGTCGTACGCCTTCACCCTCGGAGCACCGTAGTCGAGGTCGGTTGGTAGGACGGCTTCGGAGCCGTATACCATGAAGAAGGGGGTAAACCCCGTGGCCCGACTAGGGGTCGTCCGCAGGCTCCAGAGTACGGCAGGGAGTTCGGCTGCCCACCGACCGTTGAACTGCTTCAGGCGGTTGTGGATCCGAGGCTTCAATCCCTGCAAGATCATGCCGTTTGCGCGTTCGACCTGCCCGTTCGTCCGGGGGTGCGCTACGGCTGCCCAGTCGACACGGATGTGGTAGTCGTCGCAGAATTTAAGGAATCGCTTTCCTGTGAACTGCGTACCGTTATCCGTGATGATGGAGTTGGGCACTCCAAAGCGGTGAATGATGTCGAGGAAGAATTCCACAGCTTCTTCCGGTCGGATCCTTGCCACCGGTCGGGCTTCGATCCATTTGGTGAACTTGTCGACGGCCACCAAGAGATGGGTGTAGCCCCCGGGTGCTTTTTTGAGCGGTCCGACCAGGTCGAGTCCCCAGACCGCGAACGGCCACGTGACGGGGATGTTCTGCAGCGCTTGCGCTGGCGGATGGGTCTGCCGGGCGTAGAACTGGCAGCCTTCGCAGGTGCGCACGATATGCGCAGCGTCGTTGACGGCTGTCGGCCAGTAGAATCCTTGTCGGAAGGCGTTTCCGACCAAGGTCTTGTGCGCCGCGTGGTGTCCGCAGACCCCACCGTGGATGTCTTGCAGCAGCAGCTTTCCCTGCTCGGTTGGGATGCAGCGCTGCAAAATCTTGGTGAGGCTTCTTTTGTAAAGCTCCCCATCGATAAGGACAAAGGACTTGGCTCGACGCGCGATGCGTCGAGCTTCCGTCTTGTCCGTGGGGAGTTCCCCTCGGATGAGGCAGTCGAGGTATGGGGTCCTCCAATCGTTTGGGGGGCCCGACCCCGACGTGGGTGCGTCATCGATCTCCATGACGTCGGATCCTGGAGGCGCGGGAGTCGATCCGACCCCTTCGCCTGGGGTCGACTCGTTGTCGACCCCTTTTGGGTCTTTGGGACGGATCGACGGCTGGCTTTGGTCGTGGGAGAAGACCCCTGGTGGGATCTGGTCCCGACCCGCCGCAATCTTTGCGAGGGAGTCGGCTTCTTCGTTCTGTCGCCTCGGGACATGCTTGAGCTCAAGACCGAAAAACTTGTGTTCGAGCTTGCGTATCTCTTGGCAGTACGCGTCCATGACATCGCTGTGGCAGCTTGACTCCTTCATGACTTGGTCGACGACGAGTTGGGAGTCGCCTCGAACTTCGAGACGTCGGATCCCCAACTCGTCGGCGATCTTGAGCCCATTGATGAGCGCTTCGTATTCCGCCATGTTGTTGGAGGCGGGAAACTGGAGTCGGATTGCGTACCTCATGCGCACCCCCATGGGAGAGACGAAGACGAGTCCGACCCCTGCTCCTGCGCGCATCAACGAGCCGTCGAAGTAGAGGACCCAGTACTCTTGGTCGACGGGGGCAGTGGGGAGCTGGATTTCGGTCCACTCCGCCACGAAGTCGGCCAAGGCCTGGGACTTGATCGCTGTACGAGGGGCGTACGTGATTCCCTCGCCCATGAGCTCGAGAGCCCATTTCGCGGCCTTCCCAGTTGCGTCGCGGTTTTCGACGACCTCGCGCAAGGGGAAAGAGGTGACCACCGTTACCGGGTGCGACTCGAAGTAGTGTCTGAGCTTTCTCTTGGCGAGGACGACGCCGTAAAGAATTTTCAGTATCTGGAGGTACCGAGTCTTTGTGTCAGACAAGACTTCGCTCACGAAGTAGACGGGGCGTTGAACCTTGAGGGCGTGGCCCTCCTCCCTTCGCTCTACGACCAAAGCAGCGCTGACGACCTGAGTCGTCGCGGCGAGGTAGAGTAGGAGTGGCTCTTTCGGGGTCGGAGGCACCAGGACCGGTGGCTTGGACAGGATAGCTTTTATCCTATCGAGAGCCTCCTGTGCCTCGGGAGTCCATTGAAATCGGTCGGATTTCTTCAGGAGCTGGTAAAGCGGGTGAACGCGCTCTCCGAGGCGTGAGATAAAACGGCTCAGCGCCGCCAAGCACCCGGTCATGCGTTGCACTCCCTTCAAGCTCTAGATCGGACCCATCCGGTTGATGGCTTCGATCTTCTCCGGGTTGGCTTCGATGCCACGCTCGGAGACGATGAATCCGAGCAGCATCCCCTCGGGACCCCGAAAATGCATTTTTCGGGGTTGAGTTTGATGCCGTTTGCTCGGAGCTTGGTGAAGACCCGCTCCAGGTCGTCGACGAGCTGGTCGGTCTTCTTGGACTTGATTACGATGTCGTCCACATAGGCCTCGACGATGTCTCCGATGAGTTCGTCGAAGGTTCTGATCATGCAGCGCTGATACGTAGCGCCTGCATTCTTCAGTCTGAACGGCATCGTGGCGTAGCAGTACGAGCCGAACGGAGTGATGAAGGACGTCGCGAGCTGGTCGGACTCCTTCATCGGGATTTGATGGTACCCGGAGTACGCATCAAGGAAGCATAGGGTTTCGCACCCCGCGGTTGAGTCGACTATCTGATCGATTCGTGGCAAAGGAAACGGATCTTTTGGACACGCTTTGTTGAGACTGGTATAGTCAACGCACATTCTCCATTTCCCACTCTTTTTCCGCACAAGAACGGCGTTGGCTAACCAGTCGGGGTGATACACTTCCTTGATGAAACCGGCTACCAGGAGTTTGGCGATCTCTTCCCCGATCGCTCTGCGCTTCTCCTCGTCGAAGCGGCACAGACGTTGCTTGACCGGGCGAGAGCCCGGCTTGATGTGCAGGGCGTGCTCGGCGACTTCTCTCGGAATGCCCGGCATGTCCGAGGGCTTCCACGCGAAGATGTCGACGTTCGCGCGGAGGAAGTCGACGAGCACGCTTTCCTATTTGGGGGAGAGAGCAGTCCCGATCTTCGCCGTCTTGCCGTCGGCGCTGTCGGGGCAGAGCCGGATCTCTTTGACGCCCTCCGCGGGCTCGAAGGATCCAGCGCTGCGGTTGGAGTCGGGCGCGTCCTCGGTGACTTGCTGGCGGATGACAGCGAGTTCCTCCGTCGCCACGGTTGCGGAGGCGAGCTCGCCAGTCTCCGCCTCGCATTGGTAGGCGTGCTGGAAGGACGTCCCGACGGTGACCACCCCCTTCGGCCCAGGCATTTTGAGCTTTAGGTAGGTGTAATTGGGCACGGCCATGAACTTGGCGTAGCATGGCCGTCCCAATATGGCGTGGTAGGATCCGTGGAATCCTACCACCTCGAAGGTGAGAGTCTCCGTCCTGAAATTGGACGGAGTCCCGAAGGTGACGGGCAAATCGGTTTGCCCGAGGGGAACAGCTTGTTTCCCAGGGACGACGCCGTGGAAGGGTGCGCCGGTCGGGCGAATGCGCGCCCGGTCGATGCCCATGGCGTCGAGGGTCTCGACGTAGAGGATGTTGAGGCCGCTGCCTCCGTCCATAAGCACCTTGGAGAGGCGCTTAGTGCCGACGATCAGGTCTACCACCAACGGGTACTTGCCTGGTTGCGGTACGTGGCTGGGGTGGTCTGACCGGTCGAACGTGATCGGAGACTCCGACCACTTGAGGAACGACGGGACGGCGGGCTCAACTGCGAACACCTCACGGCGCTCCAGCTTGGCCCGACGTCGGCCACCGTGTGGCGCCGGCCCAGAGACGATCATAAGGCAGCCGTCCGTCTCCGGGAAGTTGTCGTTGCCGTCGGCGGCGTCGACGTCGTTGCTGGCGTCATCGGGAGCCTGTCTGGGTTTGCCTTTCGGCTTGCCCTTCTTGGCCTCCTCGGCCAGGAACTTCTTCATCAGCGAACACTCTTTGTATAAGTGTTTCACTGGGAAGGCGTGGTTGGGGCACGGCCCGTTCCACTTCTTTTCGAAGTGGTCCGGGGTGTCCTCCGTGGGTGCCTTGGCACCCTTGCGATCCGCGGCAGCGACCATCCGTTCTCCGGACGGACGCGGCCGGTTCTTCTTCTTTTTCTTGCTCGGGGGGTCGGAGGAGCCTCCGCCGGCTGTCTCGACCCGCTTGCCTTTGGCGTCTTGGGCGCGATCGAAGATAGCACCCACTGCCTCCTCGCCAGAGGCGAAGCTGGTCGCGATGTCCAGCAACTCTCTGGCGGTCCGGGGACTCTTGCGCCCTAGTTCGTGAACTAGGGGGCGACAGGTCGTCCCGGACAAGAATGCGCCGATGACATCGGCGTCACCGACGTGCGGCAGTTCGTTGCACTGCCGGGAGAAGCGCCGGATGTAATCCCGGAGCGACTCTCCAGGTTTCTGCCGGCAGTTCTTGAGGTCCCAGGGATTACCTGGGCGGTTGTAAGTCCCCTGGAAGTTTCCAACGAAAACCTCCTTAAGGTCAGACCAGCAGGTGATCTGATTGGCGGGGAGGTGCTCGAGCCACGTTCTGGCCGAGTCGGCCAGATACAGTGGCAGGTTGCGGATGACGAAGTCGTCATCCTCCGCGCCCCCAGCCCGGCACGCGAGGCGATAGTCCTCGAGCCACAGGTCGGGGTTAGTTTCCCCCGCGTACTTTGGTACGTTGGTCGGGGGTCGGAAACGCCGCGGGAATGCTGCGTTCCGAATGTGAGGATTGAAGACCCTCGGCCCGGGGCGTCCGGGCTAGGGCTTCGATCCTCGTCGTCGTCGTAGCGTCCTCCTCGACGCGGATGACGCGATCGGGAGGTGCCATCGTCGAACTCCAGGCGGCGCCGCCGCGCATCCAGGGTGGCGCGGGCGTCCCTGTTCGTCCCCAAACGACCGCGGACGGAGGCTTTCGCCGTGCCATCCGCTGCTGGGGGAGTCTGGTGGACAGACGTGTTCTGGGCACGTTGTCCACGCAGACGCGACAGCGAGCTCTCAGCTTGCTGCACTGCCGCGTGCTCAAGTAGCGCCTCAACCTCGCGCTGGGCGCGTCGGGCCTCCGGCGTGACAGGCTCAGGGAGGCCCCTGAGCAATGCCGCCGCCGCGGCCAAGTTCTGGCTCGCCCGTGGGAAGCGCGGGCAGCCATCGTCACGACTTGCGACTCGTAAGTCGCGAACGTCAGTGCGGGTGTGTTCACTGGACTCGCTCTGAGCGAGCTCGTGATCAATCGCCGCACGCTGCTGATCCAGCTGACGCTGGACCTCCAGGAGTTCCTCCCTTCGTGCGCGCAGTCGTTCTGACTGCGCGTCACGGGGTGGGGTCCCGTCCTGCGGGCCAGACGGTTCCGCAGGGCGCTCGCCCTCCGCAGCGGGAAGATGCTCCGCACGTATCATAAGGCACTCGCGTGAGGGATGATGACTTCCCTCACTGCACTCTGCATCGGAATCTTCGTTTGACGCTCCATCTAGGAGGTCGAAGAGAGACTCGGATGCGCAGCCCACCATGGCCACGAACTCGTTGTTCATGGCGCGTGGAGCTGGGAGCGTCGACGCCCGGGACAATGTGCCAGCGAGAGGCGATACACGCCCGGGGTCAAGCGAGGCAACCGGTGGTGCCGCTGCACCGGCCAGTGCCAGAGCGCCATCTGAGATGGCGACGAAGTCGAGGCTCCCGAAACGCACGTGTGCACCGGGAACCCAGGTGTTTGCGCGGCTAGCCATCCGAACAAAGAGAGGGGTTTGACGAAAACACGCACAAAGAACCCCTACCTGGCGCGCCAACTGTCGGCGTTCGTTGTGGCCGACGAGTAATTAGTATCGTGGGGTGCGTGTTTTGGTTCGGATGGTTCGCGAGAGGACACAAGGATTTATACTGGTTCGGGCAACGTGCCCTACGTCCAGTTCGATGAGGCTGCTCGTGTTACTCGCGACAGTTTGTAGTAGGGGGTTACAAACGGGCGAGAGAGGGACGAACTCCCAAGTCTCTGTGAGGTGTTCTACGTGGGGTGAGATGTCGTGTGTCTTGGACTCGTATCCCGCCCCGTCGTTCTCCCGCCTCCCCCCTTTTATACTGCAAGGAGGGAGGTGGGCGTACAAAGAGTTGGCGCAAAGGTGTGGGCGGCGGCGTGGCCGGGTGTCCTGTAGGCCGCGCTGTTGATGCTTCAGACTCCGTGCCGGTCGCTGTGGATGACGTCGCAGGCATGGCGGTGCTTCTTCGGTCGATGGCGCCACAGGGATGGCCGTCAACGAGGGACGTCCCTTCAGTATGGTCGGTCACCCTCCGACGAGGGGTCGGAGGAGAGGAGGACTGGTCATCGTTAGCTCCGTACCCGGTCGAAATGTCGATCGTAGCCGTCCCGTCTTGTCAGAAGGGATGGGCTTTGACGGGGGTCGTTCGCATAGTGACGGCCTCGCTGTCACTGTGCGGCGTGGGCGGTAAACGCCCACTTGCGCGGGGGGCTTTGGTAGCCACGAGAGTAGTTGAGCTTTCATTACTCAACTACTCAGTACCAACCGCCTTCGTCGCGCTAGGTGGCGCTCCCGACCCCTGAGGGTCGGGAGGGAGCGATTCGCCCGACCCCTGGGGTCGGGCGAGGCGGACTTTGGCACGAGCTCCCGACCCCGTCATGGTGAGGTCGGGAGCCTGAGTCGAGCGGCGGGTGATCCGACCCCGGTCGAGGGGGTCGGGCGAGGCGGACCCGTCTGTGGGCCCGAGCCACTGTACGCGCGTCGCGGCATAGAGGTCGGGCGAGACGGAGGTCGCTTATTGCTTTATACGTAAAGCAGTCGGAGGACCGCTAATACC